>CM075651.1:65002500-66252500 GCA_037953625.1 Crotalaria pallida
TCAACCAAGAACACAATGAATGACTTGAATGTAAGGAGTTAAGGGAATAGAGATACTACACAGAGATTTATCCTGGTTCACTTTCATCCACTTGAAAGCTACATCCAGTCCCCTCTTCAACCAAGAGAGATTCTTCACTATGAGGCATTAGAGTTCTCAAATTACAAGTAAATGCCTCAAAAGACTCCCTTCTTGCTAGCCTACAAGAGATACCACACCCTTGCCTTGTAACCCTATTGAATCTAATCTAACCTCTTCTCTTGCTTGTCAATTCCCCTCAACAAGACTTCCAATTGCTTTGAGATTCTTCAAAGGCTTCCACTTGCTTGATGATGCCTCACGCCAAGACTTCCAATTTGCTTGTTTCACAACCAAGACTTCCAAATGCTTGTTTGCTTGATGAACAACCAAGACTTCCTTTGTTGTAGATAGCTTGCCTTCTTTGCAATGATTACAACTCAAATGAAAACAAATTAACAATCCTATGAATCTCTTTCAAAAGCTATGAAAATATCAACATGAGAGATTCAAAGATTCTTGATCAAAGAATGTAAAAGTTAAAGCTTTGATCTATGGAAGTGAGAGAGAATAGAGTGGCTTGATTCTTTGTAAAATGAATATCAAAATGATTCTAGATAGTAATAATTATTCACAATAATAGGGAAAAGGTTTATATAGAATACCCAAAAGTTAGGAACACTTCAAAATGCTTTTGAGAAGTGAAAAACGTATTTAAAAAACCAGATCTGCACGTGTTAATCGATTAACAAAGGTCTTAATCGATTAATACATGAGTTAATCGATTAAGTGCGCAAGGCATGAAAATTCTAATCGATTAGTCAAAGTGATTAATCGATTAGTCAGATGAAAACCACTTAAAAACTTGTTTTCTCAAAAACTAAACCTTTTCTTTCAAACCTTTAAGCCACCTATTGATTTTAGGTAAAGTGAAAACTCAAATTATGATATAATCATGACCTTGATAGAGATTCACTACCCTCTATAGGACTCTACCCAAACTCATAAACTAAAAGACTTGAGAGGCGAAAGATATTACAATAAAACATAAACTACCAAACTAAGTCTTCATGAGCTTGCTCTCTTTTCATCACTTGATGTTTGTTGTTGCTTGATGAGCTTGAACTTGATCAACACATTTGTAGCTTATTCAAAACCTTTTGTCATTTATCAAAACATTCTCAATGGATCTTACAATCTCCCCCTTTTTGAAAATGACAAAAATGTTTTGAAGTTATTTGAAGTTGTTGATGCTTGAACTATTTGATCACTTGGTGAGACTCTTGCTCCCCCTCAATTAATGCTTTGACATTTGAATTCCAATTGATAGAAGCTTGATTCTCCCCCTTTCTTCAACAACTTTGCTCAACCTATATAAAAACAACAAAACAACCTCTTCTCCCCCTTTTGGCATTATCAAAAAGTAATATATACCAATTGAAATATAAAATGCTAAGCCAAAGTAGAGAAATCATATTCATTTATTTCTTCACAACATTGATACCAAATGTACAATCACAAGAGCTATACCAATTGTATAAACAAATGTAAGAACTATACTTTGAAATGTGATACCAATTGGTAAGAAAATATGACAACGAAATATAATACCAATTGTAACAAACTAATTGAAAATAGAAAGTCATCACATCACTTAACAAAGTAAGATATCAATGGTAAAGAAATATCATAAAAGCAACAATAGCATGATAATCAAATAATGATCAAAATGATACCAATTGAAATTATAAAGAAGTAATACCAATTGTAAAAACAATATCACATTATCAATTGAAACCAATTGTAACTTATTAAAGAAATAATATCAATTGAGAGAACTATGATCAATATCTAACAATATCAAATGTTACCAATTTGTAGGATTTTCTCTTGATACCAATTGAAGATGCAAATGAATGAATAACACATGAAAGTCCTTTTGCTCTTCAATCATACCTACAAAAACAATCATGCTTTGCTTTTTGGTATCCAAATGGTTTTGGATCCATTTTTGTTAGTGTAGGGACTCTCACCCTTTTTCACCCAAACAAACTTTCATTTAGGTATACCATGCACTTTAATATAACATACATTTGAAGTATGTCCATGAGTACCACAATAGAAACATGTTGGTGCATTTGAAAAATCAACTTTAGAAAAATCAACAACATTTCTATGAGACTTACTCTTAGCATTAGTATAACCCAAACCAAACTTGTTTGAATTTTCTCTTTGAAAATTTAACAATGTGCGCAATCTAATATCACCATTTGTGAAACTTGCAAGCTTAGCTTATTTTTAAAAATAGCATTTTCATCCTTAAGCAACTTGCAATCCTCACACTCAACCACATTATTCAATCTACTAGCCCAATCACAAGAAGAACTAGCATATATAAGATCAAGAGTTTCATTTTGAAGATTAAGCTCATCAACTTGTTTTTGAAGTTCTAAAATCTCTTGTTGATGTTTCAAAATGAGCTTCTTCCTTTCAATATTTTTCGAAGCTAGTTTCTTGAGATGTTCATGCATTTCTTCATAAGCATTATATAAGATTTCATATTTAGAAGAAATTTCGGATTTAGTTTCACTTACATCGCTTTCGTAGCTTTGCTCACTTGATTCATCATTTGAACTTTCCTCTTCTTCTACTAGAGCTATCAAGTTGAGACAAGCGGCATCTTCATCATCCGAAGAACTATTCGATGTGCTTTTCTTGTCATCTTCATCATCACTATTCCAAACTATGTATGCTCTTTTAGATTTTGAATTTTTCTTTTATTTCTCCTTCTTCTTGAGATACTTAGAGCATGAGTACTTGAGATGACCGGGCTTTCCACATTCATGGCAAACTATACCTTCTTTTGATGTCTTGGTCTTGTAGTGTGGGGGATCCTTCTCTTTACTTTTGTTCTTGTTCAACCTTCCTTTTCTCCTTAGAATCTTATTGAACTTTCTTATTAGAAGCTTCATCTCCTCTTCATCAATGTCCGAATCGGAATCTTCATTTTCATCATTATCGGAACTCTCTTCCTTTTGATATGATCTTTGAGCTTTAAGAGCGATTCCTTTTCTTTCTTTGTTCTTGTCCGATTATTCATGCATATGTAAGTGTCCAAGCTCCATTTCATGTTCTTGAAGCTTTCCGAAAAGTGTTTCTAAGTCCATGTTGTCCAAGTCCTTTGATTCAACAATTGCGGTAACCTTAGGTTGCCATTCCCTACTTTGACATCTTAAAACTTTGTTAACAAGTTCACAATTCAAGAAAGTTTTACCAAGAGAAATGAGATGATTAACAATATGAGTAAAACGCTTTTGCATAAAACATATAGATTCATTAGGCAACATACGAAACAATTCATATTCATGCATCAAAGAATTTAATCTAGCACGCCTAACTTCACTAGCGCCTTCATGTGTGACTTGCAAGGTGTCCCACATTTCTTTGGCATTACGACATTGGGAGACTCTAAAGAACTCATCATAAGATAGAGCGGAGGTGATGATATTCTTAGCTTTTAAATCATATTGAATTTTCCTTTTATCATCATCGGTCCACTTATCTTTGGGAGTTAGTGTAAGTACACTTTCTACTTCTTTTGAGGGAATATGAGGACCATTTTCAATGGCTTCCCAAATGTTCACATCTATGGCTTCTATAAAGATTCTCATCCTAATTTTCCAATAAGCATAACCCTCTCCACCAAACATAGGAGGGCGGCTAATTGAAGCACCTTCACCACCAAAGGGATTCGTAGAACCCATTGTAGTTTCCTCAAGGATCTTAACGAAAAAGCTCTATGCTCGTATCTTTCGACCGAGCTCTGATACCAATTGTTGGAACCTACAATCGGTGGGTGAAATAACTAGGAAACACTAGAAGAACACCTAGAAGGGGGGGTTGAATAGGTGTTAGATAAACCTTGAAAGATTTTCGAAAGAAACAAATCGAAAAGATTAAAACAAATGATTTTTGCAAACTTTCCAAATGTTAATCGATTAAAAGACTAACTAATCGATTAATGCCGAAATCTTGTTTTGAATTAATCGATTAATGACTCATGTTAATCGATTAATCACTGTTAAAACTGAAAAATCACTTTTCAATCAAATACGAAAATCAATCAATTAACACATATGATCAGAGATAAAGCGGAATTGATTAACACCAATATTATTATTGATTACCTAGGTTATGAAAATGATTTTCCCAAAATCAATTTGCACAATTAAGATTCAATTCAATCAATTATGAAAATCAATCTTTTCTAGGTTTTCAACCAAGAACACAATGAATGACTTGAATGTAAGGAGTTAAGGGAATAGAGATACAACACAGAGATTCATCCTGGTTCACTTTCATCCACTTGAAAGCTACATCCAGTCCCCTCTTCAACCAAGAGAGATTCTTCACTATGAGGAATTAGAGTTCTCAAATTACAAGTAAATGCCTCACAAGACTCCCTTCTTGCTAGCCTACAAGAGATACCACACTCTTGCCTTGTAACCCTATTGAATCTAATCTAACCTCTTCTCTTGCTTGCCAATTCCCCTCAACAAGACTTCTAATTGCTTTGAGATTCTTCAAAGGCTTCCACTTGCTTGATGATGTCTCACACCAAGACTTCCAATTTGCTTGATTCACAACCAAGACTTCCAAATGCTTGTTTGCTTGATGAACAACCAAGACTTCCTTTGTTGTAGATAGCTTGCCTTCTTTGCAATGATTACAACTCAAATGAAAACAAAATAACAATCCTATGAATCTCTTTCAAAAGCTATGAAAATATCAACATGAGAGATTCAAAGATTCTTGATCAAAGAATGTAAAAGTTAAAGCTTTGATCTATGAAAGTGAGAGAGAATAGAGTGGCTTGATTCTTTGTAAAATGAATATCAAAATGATTCTAGATAGTAATAATTATTCACAATAATTGGGAAAAGGTTTATATAGAATACCCAAAAGTTAGGAACACTTCAAAATGCTTTTGAGAAGTGAAAAACGTATTTAAAAAACCAGATCTGCACGTGTTAATCGATTAACAAAGGTCTTAATCGATTAATACATGAGTTAATCGATTAAGTGCGCAAGGCATGAAAATTCTAATCGATTAGTCAAAGTGCTTAATCGATTAGTCAGATGAAAACCACTTAAAAACTTGTTTTCTCAAAAACTAAACCTTTTCTTTCAAACCTTTCACCCACCGATTGTAGGTTCCAACAATTAAAACCTTTTGTCATTTATCAAAACATTCTCAATGGATCTTACACTAGGTACCCGGCTAGGTGTTCCAATTACATGTTAAGGCCAATTACCTGCCAGACCAATTACCCATCAGGCCAAACCGCCCTATTAGGTGCCGGTGTGACCCATGGATCAGTTCCATGCAAAATAAATGGAATAATTAATGGAATGGTATAATGTGCATAGTCCTAACAGGTTATGGTCTGGATGGGTGCAAAGTCCTGGGCAGGTGCCAAAAGTCCCTAGACAGGTGTTCCAATTACCTAGCGGGTGCTCAAAATCCTAGTGGTGTACATAAAAATGGGAATGAGAAAAGGATAATGAGAAAGGGTTAACGAGAGCAGGAAAATGGAAATGTTATGTAACTGGAAATTGATAATGGAAATAAGAAATGATATTGATGTGTAAAATTGGAAATGATTGAAAATATGTACTATGTGAACTATTTGGTAATTGTGCTTGGCTAGTGGGTTATTATGTCTAATTGGAAACTGCCTTTCTATTTCATGTGCAATGCTCACTTCCTTAACATTTTTCAGGTACTGAGATCGAGCTAGCACAGCCCCCGGCGAGCAGGTGCACTCTCCCTTACAGGGAGAGTAGAGTCTAGTATAGTGGACATGGAAATGTCTTGGGCCCGATTAGAATGATGATGATGTGATTTATTTTTGTTTGTAAAAAAATGTAAAGATATACTTTTGGGTGAACCTAGGACAGCCTCTTTGGGAAGGGGTATTTTGGAAAACATAGTATGATGAAAACTTGTATATATCTGCTGAACACTCTGATCATGACCTAACTGCTAATGGGTGCACAAAGTTGCACAAAACATGTTTTAGCCCTGCTGCCTACTGGATGAATATGAATATCTTGTTTTAAACAGGTTGCAGGTTAAACTAAAATTTTGGGAAAAGTCCTACAAACAAAGGAAACTCCGTCCGTTTGGTCGGAGAATTTTTATGAACAACTGAATTAATAAAGAAATTTTAAAGTCACTAATTTATCCAAGGGTAGGTAAGGGTAATTTTGTATAGGGTGTTACAATTAGTGCCCTCCACAGTCACTGGAGAGCGAGGAGCCCTAGGGACAGAGGATTTGCTGGTTCTAGGACGCAAGTTGCGTGGGGCATTTCCAAGAGTCGTTGCAAGAGCTGCCAGAACAGAGGGAGAAGTCATTTTAGTTGCATGAAAGGAAAATATGTTAAAAAGAAAGGAAGAATGAAAAAGTGCGATATAAAGCATCATAATAACTAAAATAAATTTCCTACCAAAAGTCCTTTGTAAATGATGAGGTTTGGAGTCCACGATGGATTTGGTGCTTATACAGCCAAAACGGTCATAGAAAGCAAGAAGGAATGAAACGGTGGACCTTTCTACAGCAGATAACCGGTTATCCGGTGTGGCGAATTGTTTGGTTGCAATGAGGGAATGACGAGGGGACCAGAAGAGAGGGAAATGTGGATAACCCCCATGGTCAAAAAAGAAGGGCCATGTGTTTTCTGCTCCTATTATCTTGAAATACTTATCCTTGAAATCCTTTCATGTTTCAGAATAGGATTCGAATACTTTTCTTCCGTTACGAGATTTAAGTGTCACCCAAGCCCATTTCCCCTTTACTTTACTGGACTGAAAAGGGCCAAAGAAGGAAAAGAGAACGGGAATGGTGCATTGGAGATTGAAATGGGAGCAAAACAGCTGAAAA
Organism: Crotalaria pallida; assembly: GCA_037953625.1. Lineage (NCBI taxonomy): Eukaryota > Viridiplantae > Streptophyta > Magnoliopsida > Fabales > Fabaceae > Crotalaria > Crotalaria pallida. The sequence goes on from CM075651.1 coordinate 65,009,464, forward strand.
GCTTTTAGGTAACACCAGGCATTTGGATGGAGTTGAGAGGGAGCAAGCTCTAAATGGGTGGGCACCTGGTTTTCAAAGTCAGTAAAATGATTCGTACACCACAAACATCAAAAAGAACGTTGTACATAAAAAGGAAGTTTTTCGTGGGGATCTTCAACTGTACAAATTTGGTCATGGTCACTAGGAGTCTCTACCGAATAAAAATTGGGGGCAGCACCGGGTCTCACCAAGTTTGCTTTATGGTGATAATGTCGAAGTTTAGTCGGATCCACAAAAATAGAAGGTCTACCTAAAGCATCTAAGTCTACCCTCTCATAACCAATAATATTGTCAGGTGCGATAAATTCCTCAGGATTAGTCTCTGATCTCTTATTCCCCATGGATGATTCCTGAGAAAGGTAGGAAAGATTAGGTGAAGGAGATGGCTTACTGACTACTCCAACCTCGAAATAATTTTTTATTATAAATTGCTTACCAAGTTCCTCTAACATCATTTTTTCAGAAGTACAAATTAAAGAAATTCTTAAGTTTGGAGTTGGGTTAATAGAGGTTACACTTCCAGTAGTTAAATTGTTTGAAGAAGAGGAAGAAGCAGATGAAGAGGAAGAAGAGGTTTGAGAAGGGTATATAACATAAAGAGGAAGATTATCCATTGAAAAAGGAACAAGAAGTTACCTGGAAGTGTATGAAGGAAGACTTGAGCTGAAAAGAAGTGGGTAAAGAAGCTGGACGTTTTTTTTATTCAGAAGAGGAAAAGAGCACGTTTTTTCTCTTAAGTTTATGAGCTTTCAAGTGAAACTTGGAAGTAGGAGTGAGTTTGGAGTAAACCAAACCCCCTATTTATAAGCCAAGGCAGGCTAAGGTTCGGATTTCAAGAAAGAGATAAAGTAACTTCGGCATTTATGAAGAAATGTGAAGGGGTTGGTCAAATTAAAGTTAGGATAAGGTCAGATCTAGTCAAGGAGGACTTTTCAGATTTTCTGATAAAGTAACCCTTGTCATAAAATCCAATAAGTACAGTGATAAATCATGTCATTAATGGCAAGAGTAACTTTATGTCAGTTGGAAGATGAAGCATGAGTCTGGATTTAAATCAGTCCCTTATGAATACGAAATGAAGCCGGGAACCGATTATGTGAGTGCAAGTTGTCAGTCTAAAATGGCTTTGAAATTCAAATTTGAATACAAGCAATTAAAAGACGATTTTCCCAAGGTGCATTTGAATTTCAAATTCAAATCATGCCTAGGAAATAACACCTAGCACGACAGCCAAAGGGAAGACTTGGTTGGAGAGAGTCACAATGACTTCTCGGTGAACGTGTGCATGGGGAAGCTAATACTGACAAGATTCATGATCTGAAAGAGGCATGGAACAACTTAAACCGGTAATTCGGCTAACAAAATGCAACAACCCAGTTTCAAACGAAATACTGGTAATGAATCCTAGGGAACTTAAGAAAAATGGTAATTCGGTGTCTATGTCACCTAAAGACGATAACCCGCTTTCGTGGTGCAACATTGAAAGTAGTTGTTCGAAAATTATCAAATTTTGGAGCCAAAATATATAATTTGAATTTCGAATTTTGAATTATCCCTTGGGAATAGCTATTGGCACGGCAGACAAGGAAGAAGATTCCCCTTGGAAATATAAGATTTCTTGAGGACCGTGTTGGCAGACGTTATGACACTTGGGAAAGAGAAAAAGGTATACTCCTTGGGAAAAGATACTGGGAAAATCAACATTGAGGCAAAAATGAAGGGGAAACCGATATACCAGTTTTCCCTAGGGGAATAATTTATTGTTTCCGGTTTACCGGTATTTAGTCTATTAACTGGTATAAATAAAATAGAGGTCTCTAAAGAGTCAGGAATCCTTTAATTCGGTTTACCGGCTATAAGCAGTAGCCTTTGCAAGGTGAATATGTTGAGTAAACCGGTTAAATGGATTACCGATATACGACATCAAAAAAGGAAGAAGTCCTTCAGTATTCAATTCTCTTTCAAACCAAATTACCGGTTTAAAGGGTTATTATATGGAGTTACTTTACCAGTTTACCGGCAGTAAACTTGGAAGCGGCAAAGACAATAAAACCACGGTTCATAAGATAAACCCTGGTCTGGGGGGCAACTGTTATGGACCGAAAGTAGAGTTATACCTTAGTAAACCGGGTTACCGGTAGTTGAAGCCTAATTAGGGTCTTTGACCTCATGAAACAGGTTTACCGGTATTAGAGGCCCTTTAGGGCCCAAGTCTTCAATAGAGCGGTTTATCAGCATAAAAGCCTCTCTAAGAGCCCAATACCCCTTGAAACCGGTTTACCGGTATAGGAGGCCCATTAAGGGCCCAAATCCTCTATTCAACCGAATTGACAAAGAGGAAGCCTTCTGATTGACAAGCATAAAGAGAGAAGATTCCCTTACCTCGTGTTACCGGTATAGCGGTTACAAGGCTCATAAGGAAGTTAAGCCAACCTCCTAGGATTCTTCTTACCATGATGCCAGCAATAAAGTTGAGATACCCGTTTAGCATGGGATACCCTCTTTATTGCACCGGCCATAAACCACTTGCCGTTAAAGGGAATCTGGTAAAGCCCATTTACAGGGAGGAAACTTAACGGTAAGGATGGGGGCTTATATAAAGTGTATTGGAGGTAATCAGGTATGTACCTTACCCACTCACACAAACACACACAACACCCAAGTAAACGACAATAAAGCTTAGAAATCAGGGTGCCATTCTTCAGTCTAAAAACAAACAATGGAAGATTTTGACACTTGACCGTATAGTTCAAGTACAAAAGATTCTGCGACAGAACAGGAGTAAAGGAAGTCGGCTATATCAATGGAAATAGTGTAACATCCTAAACTTTGATTTTAAGGAAATTATTGATTTAAACCCTTAGAAAAATTGGAAAAGTGATTTAATGAATTTAGCCAAATATGTGGGTGGTGATTATAGATCCTAGGAGTTGTATAGGAGGTATATATGGCCTTGGGCAGGGTCATATAAGCGAGATCGGGAGTAAAATCGGCGTTTTAGGTGTTAGAAATCAACCGAAAAGAGAAAATTAGAAATTTATTATGGGAAGCTAAGAAAATAAATTCCACCGTTGGATGTGAAGTTTAAGGGGTGAATAAGCATGTCTAAAAATTTGGACTCGATCCGACGGTCGACGAAAAAATTACGGCGAATCGAAGGTTGGAAACCCTGAAACTCGCCCAGGCGCACCAGCCATGCGCCTAGGCGAGTCACTATTCATTTGGCGCACCATCCAGTGGGAAATCCGCCCAGGCCAGCCCACCATTCGCCCAGGCGGGCGCAACACCACTCCAGCGCACCAGGAACGTGAGTTGGCGCACCAGAAAATCCCCCAGCCGCACCATTTCCATTTCTGACCGAGCCAGCTACGCACCAGCTTGGTTCTGGTGCAGTTCTCTCGCCCAGGCGAGGAAATGGCTCGCCCAAGCGAGTTGACGCGCACACCAGCCGCACCAGAAATTCTGTTGGCGCGCCAGAGCCCCCACCAGCACGCACCAGGTGCACCAGCAGCACCAGCTGGTGCTTGAGCTCGCCCAAGCGAGTATAAAGCTCGCCCAAGCGAGTGGCGCAGACCAGATTTGATCTGGTGCGTCCAATTAGAACTTGGGAGCCAAGTTGTGGCCTCTTGGCCACACGATTTTGCTTTTCTTTGGCAAGAACAAGCACCCAACAACAAGAACACCACTCTTCATCATCAACACCATCTCTTCATCCATTTTCCCTCCATCTTCAACACATTTCCATCATCAAAAACCACCAATCCCACCATAAACACATTGTTTTGGGCACCTCAAACCCAAAACCACCAAGCTCCACCAAGCTTTCACCATGGGTGTTGATTGAAGCTTCATCCTCTTCCTCTTTTGGTCCACACGAATTACTCCCTTCTTCATTCTCTTTGGATTTTCAATTTTTCCACCATTGATTTGGGTAAGTGAGCTTCATGCCATGAGTTATTTCCTTTCCATTTCAACTTTCCTTGATTCATAGAAATTTAGCTCTAAAACCCTAGGATTCTTGCACTTGTTGCTATCTAGGGATTGTGTTTCAAGCCTTCCAACTCGAACCAAGGCAAAGACAAGGATCACTTCATCATTTCCTTATTGAGGTGGCAAGCTAGACTTAGGAAGTTCAAATTCCCAAGATTTTGAGCTAGGGCTCACTAAGGTTGTATTTACTCTTTGCTAATTTAAGGTAAGGAGTGGGTTATAGTGAGTATTACCTTACTCTGGGGTATAGTTTACAATATGCATATAATGGGTACTAAGATATTTGTGTTAGTTTAGGTTGATATGACATAGAATAATTGTTAGAATAGAATTTATGACTTAGGGAATTTATTTTGATGTTGATATATTGCATTGTGTGATTTGGTGATGTTGATGAATTAAATGCTTATGTTGTTTAATAATTTGAGTTGTGATATTAAGATAAATTGTGCTGATTAAGTTATAAAATATAATTGTGATCATTGGATAGTGGAAATGGGTAATGTGGTGGTTAATTTTGAGTAATGGAAATTTGCTAAAGAATTGATAATGATAAAGGAACTAAATGAATTATACCCGGACGCAGTAAGTCGTTATCGCACGGGGGTGCGAACGCAGTAGGTCGTGACCAGGGGAGATTGTATTATACCCGGACGCAGTAAGTCGTTATCGCACGGGGGTGCGAACGCAGTAGGTCGTGACCAGGAGAGACTGTATTATACCCGGACGCAGTAAGTCGTTATCGCGCGGTGGTGCGAACGCAGTAGGTCGTGACCAGGGGATTGAGAAACACACCCGGACGCAGTAAGTCGTGAGTGCACAGGAGTGCAGACGCAGTAGGTCGTGACCAGGGACAGATAAAAAGGAATATAAATATGATTAAAACACATAGAACGAAAGACTTAAAAAAATGCTAAATAAAAATCGATTTGAGAAACTAATGAATACTTGAAATTGAATTGTGGTGAATTGACTCTTATTATGTTGTCATTGAATTGTTATTTCTGTATGGCTTAGTGTTGCATTATGTCTTAATTGGAAACTACCTCCCCATTTTATGTGTAATACTCACTCCTTACTATCACCACAGGTACTGAGGAAGAGTTTGCACCTGAGCAGGCCGAGCAGGAGTACTCTCCCTCTCAGGGAGAGCAGGTTACCTTTAGTGATGTAGGACATGGGAATGTCTTGGGCCCGATGATATAAATCATTTTGTTGTGTATAAATGTAAATAGTTTTTTGGGGCCCAGGACTACTCCTTTTGGGAAAAGGGGTCTATTTTGGGGAAAAACTTATTTCCTAAAACCTGTTTATATTCCGCTAACTCTAATGACTATGTTCTGATGTTTAAACTTGTTTCTAATGCGTGCACGAAGATGCACTAGCTGGTATATATATATATATATATATATATGAATAGCCCTGCAGGCTTTGCTATTTGAAAATGTGTTGTTTATCAGGTTGCAGGTAACCGAAATTTTGGGAAATTCCAATAAACAAACGAAACTCCGTCCGTTTGACGGAAGATTTTCATTTGAATTAAAAGTAATTAAGAGTTTTTCCTAATCAATTCTTGAGTCGAAAATGAAATTTTCAAGTTGCTATTTTTAATTAAGGGTATAAAAGGGTAAATAAACTTAGGTGTTACAAATAGCACAAAGAGAGCAAAATACATTGGTGTATAACCACTAATCTGATATTTATTTGTATAAATGGAATCACCACTTATATTTGTAGAGATGATAACGAATGGTACAGTCATCTCTATATGTAGGGTGGAATCATCAATTTTCTTACCAGCATCTTAGCAGCAGAATGGTATAGCATCTCTGCAGCTTAACATTCCCGCAATCAATCATGGTCCATCATCTTCAATTACAATTTTATAGTTCCTTCCTAGCATAATTATTATTAATAAAGAAAAATAGAGAGATAAACAAATTGGTACCTCTTATTGAATGTGATGTCAGAATAAAAATAAACGACATAAAAATTAAGACAACATAAAAATAAGAACATCAAAGACCATTATTGTTTTCAAGTCAGCTTAAAAATCAGCATGATTTTATCCCGTGCACAACCAAAGTCTTATTGAATGTGATGTATGGCCTTATCCCGTGCACAACCAAAGTCACCATACAAATAATGCACCTATCTTCAAGACCGTTACTGTAAATGTAAAATATGGCTTCTAAGTAAACTAACTATTGCATCCAAAGTAAAACCTGGGCCAAAGAAATATCATGTGTTAAAATCATATATTATTGACTAAGTATTTGAGAAAAAAATTATGCAGCATTTTTTTAAATTTTTCATTGCAACTGTTATATTTATTTTATTGTAGCGGCTTATCTGCCACCTATCATGCAGCTTTTGTGTATTTAGCATTGGTCGCTTCTTGCTGCAATCTGTTTACTACTTTGGGTAAAAGGCAAGAATTAAGCATATAACCTTCAATATAGTGCTAGATTTACTAATTTGATCAGCTTTGGGAAACTTAAACTTCTATTGATGACTTTACTTGTTGGCTTAATTCTGTTCATGGCTCACTATTTATATGTTTTACTTAAACGGCTAAAGCACCATTCTCTTTTGATCACCAACTTGATAATTAAAGATCAGACACTTGATCAGTCACCATGTATCAGGTTTGAGAATATCATTCATTATGTCCATACTACATCTATAGTAAAATTAACAATTATTATCTTCTCTTTTCTACTCAGGTGCTCGATAGAACATTTGTAACATCCCAAATTTTAATCCCAAATATAATTAGAATAATAACGATATTAGAATAATAGTTATAATAATAACAAGGTTAGATGAGTGTTAAAAAAAAAGAGGATCTTTTAGTGTTAAAAACATATAATAATAGAAAATTAAGAATAATGTAATTAATTGATTTAATATTATGATATTTTCAAGATTTGAGTATTGTAATAAAATTTTGATTTCATTATTTTAATTGAAATATGTTTTCTAGTCAAAATAAGTATAAATTTGTTATCATATGTTTGTCAAAAATAAAGTAGTACTTTTATTTAGTTTAATTAACATTTTGACAGGGAGCTCAAGTGGCAAGCCTTAGAGGCATTTTTATAAATAGTTTCTTTAGAAAAATATGTTTAACTTAATATTTTGAGTGTCCCTGCAAATTCTCATAGTGTTCGGAGACGGTTTTAATTTTAGCTTCTGGACTGGTCTAATATATTACCGATATAAGTTATATATAAAGATCTTCTATTCCAAAATTTTAAATATTATATTTTATCAAGTTTAATTTCAAGATTGAGAAAATATATTTACTTTTGAATTTCGATAATTTTTCTTACGCAATAGCTATCCTGAGGGATTGGTAAATTTATTATTTTTCAATCAGTTTTGAATGATTAAAAGTACAATATTGTTTTACTTAAATGTATTTTATTCTTAAAATCGTCAAACTTTTGGTTATAATCCAAAACATTTACACACATTGACCCACAAATGAAAAGAAAATATAAAAATATATATATATATAATATCCTAATCTACCAAGTACCGTACCACCCCAAACAAACAAACAAAAAAAAATCAACGGCCCAGCCCAACCCGTGTATTAAAAATAAAAAAAGGAAACTATCAGAAGAAAATAAAAGCAAACGAAACATAAGAGAGAGAGAAGGAGTACTCCAGAAAACAAAAGAAGGAAGGGAAAAGAAAAAAAAAAAGAAAAGAAACGAAGCATAGAGAGGAGAAGGAGTCGAGTAACGATCATAAGGGAAATTTTGATTTTTCTTGTTTTTCCGGTCCAATAACTCAAGATTCAACCGTTCAATCTCAAATCCATCTTAGATAAATAACATTCTCAACTCCCTCTACACATATATGTAATTTATTCGATGATCCGTCAATATTTTTATTATTATCCCTATATTTTCAAATAAAGAAATGTTTTGGGGAAAATGATATATTTTTATTGTATAATGATATATATTTATTATTTTGACAAAAATAAATTTAGTTTATTATATTTATTGATATAAATATATATATATATATACACTTTTAATGTTATAATTAGTTTTAACGTGTGTCCCTGTTTAGATCCAACACGTTATTGTTGCCCCTGATCCTCGAGTAAGGCGCGGACGCGAACGTTATATTGTTTCTATTGCTAGGATCTCAGGTAAGAGGGTTGTATTACCTTAATTTAGGGCATGATTTCTAGGTTGTTTATAGTGGTGGCTAGGAGTAGAATAGATTAATTAGAATAATGAACAACAGGGTAGTTAATGTTGATAATAAGTCTGTTATTAAATTAAAGAAATGAACACGCTTATGTTTTGATGAATTGATTATTTTTATTGATTATTGGTTAATTGATTATTTGGTTAATTTTTGGTGAACTCAAAATTGGTTATAAATTGATTAATTGTATTGATTATTTTTATTGATTATTGGATGATATTCGGTTGGTATTTAATTATGGAGTAAAAATTTGACTGCTGCATGTTAGTGTGAATCAAATATGTTTGAATTAAACTGGACTGGATTGTCATTAGAATAAATGAATTAAACAAAAGGCAGTAGCTATTGATCGCGTGACGGGTATCCGAACCCATTAGGTGCCCTGTTAGGACAGAGTCTGTTTTAAGGAATAGACTCGAATTCCCAATAGGTGAAGTCCTCACTTAGGTAAGTAAATCCCATAGATCCAAAGTCTCGTTAGGTGTTTGGGACCCGCGCGAGATCAATAGCTGCCTGGTAAATCGATAAAAATAAGTAATGAAACATGTAAGGAAGCATGAAAGAAGAGAACAAAGAAAAGGCCCTAACGAGCTAAAGGTCTATGCGGTAAGAAAATCCTGGGTGAAGGTAAGAAATCCTATTGGGTGAAGACACCATCCTAATAGGTGCATGCAAAAATATCTAATGGTACATGATAAGAAAAGACAAGAAAGGAAAGAAAAGAAGAAAAGAAAGAGGAAAGATGAGAAAAACTAAGAAAACTGAAAAAGAAAGTTAAGAAAATAATTTTGAAGGAAATGACACATATTGTGATTGTGAATGATGCATGTCTGTGTTGTGAAATACTTGAAAATGATTATGATTATTACGATGAAAATATAAATGTTAGGCTTAGTTTACTATTATGACTTCTTAGAAATTATTTCCTAAGTTCTGTGTAATGCTACCCTTCTTGCTATATTTTTACAGGTACAGAAGTGGAGCTTACACAAGTCATGGCCGAACAGGTGTACACTCCACACCGTGGAGTGTAATTTAGTCACAAGAGAACCTAAATTAATTTGGTGTAATTATTATGGTTTAATTTTTTAGAAGCCCAGAAACTTATGTTATTTTTTGAAAAGGGCATTAGTGCTAGGTAGCCTAAGTTAAATATAATTTTAGGTCTTGTAATATTCTGGACTGGCAGGTTTAAAAGATGAAAATTTTTGTGAGGTCCGATAAACAGAGGAAACTCTGCCGGATTCTCGTCGAAATTTTCAAGTACGAATTTTAATAAATCTAATTTTAACTAATTAAAAGTGAGGGTGCGACATTTTGGTATCAAAGCAGTTTTTCCTCGGCCTTGGAGTAACTCATTACTCCTGTTGTTTACTCACCAAGCGAGTAACTTGTAGTTAGGAATAGATATGTTTTATGACGTTGATAAGTGTCGTTGCTAGCATAATGATAGTGTCGATTGCTAAGTATAGCATAGCGAGTATTTAAGATTTCTTTTAAGATGTTTAAGCTATTTGAGAAGCATAGTGAGTTTTTGAGCTTTCTTTTTAATTTTGTTTAAGTTATTAAATAATTATCAGCGAAACCCGAAGTCTTGTGAAGAAAAAGTGGATCATATTTAGAAGTGGACAAATGGCGGGACTAAGGAACTGAAATACCCCAACGGGCTAGAGCACTAAGTTGCTACCCCACCGGGAGAAAGTGATCTTTAGTCTCGGGCCAAGCAAGCCAATTCTAAACGTGACAACATAACTCAAGACTTCGATACTTATGAAACGGAAGAATCACCTAACCTAATCTGAAGTGAAATGAGAATGGTCATATCACTGATATGGTGTATGGTTGAGCCTGATCACCTCAAGTGTACATCTATTGGGAGATATAATCATCTCATCCTTAAGTTTCGGTGAGTATTTTGGGAATTTAGGGGATGTAAAGGTCATTAGTATAGGTGCCACATTGTATGTTCTGGATATTTTTGAATCAGAGTGGCGCAGCGGAAGCGTAGTAGGTTTTACTTAGTTCTAGAAAAGCAGTCCTAGATAGTTGTAGTGATTTGCTAGGTCTATGGTATTAGTGTAGTGTTTGTGAAACCTTAGGATAGATAGAAATGAAAAATGTGCATAATTGTGTATGTTTGATATTAAATGTACTTGATGCTAACTGATTTTATAGAAATGGCTAAATGATAACTGTGAAATTTGATGATACTTGCAATTATTTGGGATGTGAAATGAATTTTGTTTTGGCACAATAATTTCTGAAAACTCTGTTATTGCATAATGTTAATATCACAAGTCACTTGATTTTTAAGCATACAGTATTTAAAATGAATTTCAATGTTGTGAACCGAACCAGAATCATTCCAAATTGGTTGTTAAGTCGCACTACAAAATTTTTAGAAGGTAACAAGGAAAACAAGGACTCCTAAGTAATCGAGCGGTGAATTAACTCATCTCTTAAATCAAGTCACTCGCTGATTAAATAGGAACCCCTTATATGTGACTTTACTCAATTCGGAATGAAACTCAGTTTTCAAACTCAGAATCAAAGGGGATGTACCCGTTCCAACTTTTGAAGATTTACTAAGATGAATTTTCTAGCCATAAACATGTTCCGTTTTATCTCCTGAGTTTGACAATTTTGAGTAATTTTATACCCCTTTATCTAACTTCTCACGAAGTTAGATGGAGGTATCTTCTTTTGAAAAGATAAGATTTGAGTTGCAAGGCCTGCTTCCAGGATTTCATACAATTTATTTAGCAGGAATATATGAACGTTTTAAAAGTATAAAGTAATTTACATGATTGTATTTATGTCATGTGGGGGTTATTTGTAAATTTTTATGATTTTCATGGGTTGTTTCATATTTTGTTTTATGGAAATTAACTACTAAGAAAATGATTTCGAAAAAAAAATCGAGGTTTTTAAGATAATGAAAAACCGAGTGTCAAGCTGGGATGCTCAGATTGATTTGGAATTATTTTATGTAAAACTTCCTAAGGTTGAGTCAATGTTTTAGGTTCAATTTCAAGCTCCTGGGAGCAAGTTAGTATTTTAAATAAATACGATTTCCTTTACAATCAGCCCTGACAGTTCCAGTGTCTCCGATACTGCGGACGCAGGATAAGACTCAAGCCTAATGTGCTTCGATCAGTTTGACAATTTTAACCAACCTTTGGTTAAGTTTAGGTGATGTCCCTTTAAATTTTGAGACCATTTGGAGTTTGCTTACTATTTTTAATAAATCTGATTTAGCTTTAGCCCCGACAATTACAATGCTTTGGCAAAGTGGTTGTAGGGTTAAAGGCTGAACCTAATGAACTCCGATTGACCTGAAAATTTACCACGATGATCTTTTATAGGAAGGGACTCTACTTGCAAATTTTCATAACATTAGGGTGTAACACCCCGTAAATTCCTCATATTAATTTAAAACACTAAAGAGATTTATTTTGAGAAAAGTGTTTTGAAAGAATATTTTCTTAAATGATTTTCTTAAATTCATATTTTTCAAGAGAATGGGTGATTTTTAAAGAAATGACTTCCTAAAGTAATGTTCAAAGTTTAGTAAATTGAGTTTGAAATCTATATGCTAGATGTTTTTATAAAATGTTTGCAATCTTTGTATGGGTCACTTTGAATGAACAAGAATTATTTTATGGATATGTGTATGTTTGCATGTATAATACGTGTGTACGTGTGTATTTATGGTTTTGGTATGTATAAATGTGCTTAGGGCTATATGAGGGTTCAGTTATTGAAAAGAATATGATGTGTGTATGTATTCACGGTTTTGAGGTACATGTGTACATGTTTACGATAATAGGAGGGTTAAATAAATGTGTATGATGCATGCTTAGGTGTGTGTTAAATGTATGTATTTTCCATGATGCCATGCTATGTGTTGTTAAGATAAACATGAAAAGAAAATTGTATGTGAATGTGTGTGCATGTGTATGTGGCTTGGCCGTATGAGGATAGAAGAACCATGTAGGGTGCATCTTCTTAAGCATTAAGAAAGTAGGAAATTTAAATAGAAAATAGGGGGGGAGTAGGAAGCGTGAGTCATAGAACCTAGGGAGGACTTTCTCACCTCCATGTCTCCTTGATAAGACACAATCCATGCAATCTTTGAGCTAGACCAAATTGCCCTCCAACTTCTACTAGGAACCGAGGTTAGGAAGGGAAATTTCCACACCTTTGCCTTTGATCTTAAACCATAGGAATGAGTGTTGGTTAAGGCTCATTCTTCACTCCATCACAACACAAACACACTTAGTTTCAAGAGCACTCTCAAGCTCTTGAAACCCATAGAGAGAAAGAGAGAACCCGTGAGGAGAGAAGAGAGAAAGGAGAGTGAAAAACTCAAAAGCCTTCCTTGATTTCTTCCTCAACCACCTTCTTCTTTAAAGATCAAGGGAGAAAACCCCATTAACCCTAGAAGAAGAGAAGAGGCCATAGCAAACCAAGAGGAGAAGAAGAGGAGATTTGAAGATTTAAGATTAGGAATTAAGGTAGAAAGAGTTTTAATTAAACCATTTGGTGTTGTAAAGGACTTTATCATGGACTCTAATTATTTTTGTGATGCTTGTAATTATTTTTGAATATTCTTGAGGTTTAAATGTTTTGCATGTTACTTTTACGTTTTGATCTTGAATGTTAATGTGAAAAAGTGTTGATCTCTAACTTGTAAAATTGTTTTCATCACGGTTTTGTTTAAAATTGTGTTTAACATTCATATATTGTGTTGATTTTCTCATGCATGTTGATTTTGTGGCTTTATAATCCTTATTCTTCTTTGCATGTTCTTCTTATATCTTGATCTTGGATTTTTAGAACTAAATGAACTCATAAACCACCAAATCAAGAACAAAATGATTCGGCCATGAGTAGAAAATTTAGGTCTTATGCTTTTAATTTGATCTAAGTGATTTCATGCTACTTCTATGTTATTTTCTAGTTTACTTTCACGGTTTGTTTGAAGGTTTGAGTTTAAGTTTATGTTTTGCTTTGATTTCCTTTTTGCATGTCTTGATCTAAGGTTAATTTTGGAGAAAACATGAAGCTTGAATTTTGTATGTCTAAATTGAGTATAAAGTCTTGATTTATTGTAGGCATGTCACGGTTTTCAAAGGAAATTAAGCTTAACAAACTTTGAAAATGATTTTAAGTTGAATCAAGATTTTTGTGTGTGATGATGATGATTCGGTTGATAGTTTGAAAAACAAAATGATGCTTTTTAAGTCTTGCATGATAGGATCTATGAAATTAGGTGCTTGCATGTGAAAAGGAAATTGTGAGGCCTTGCCTTCTTGCATGTCTCCATTCGGCCAAGTCTAGATAGCATAGGATATCATACTAGATCACCATTTTGTTTACATGCATGTGTTTTTCTAAAAAGGATAAAGACCTTGACATGATTCTTGATTCTATTGTGTTAAGAAATTAAATTTTTGTTTATTAAAATTCTTGTACAACTCACGGTTTTTATAAAGAAGACAAGGAAAACAAGTTTTTGAAAAATGATCTTTGCATTGATCCATGCTCTTTGTGGATGCATGATGAATATTTGACCTTGTTCTATCATGATGATATTCGGTCTATATATGTTAGTTAAATTAGAATTTCTTTTAATGAAATGACCTAAAAGAAATAAGTATGTTTTGTGAAATTTTATTAAAATAAATTGTTTGAAGTTGTGTTGTGAACCTTTATTTCTAACCGGTTCTTTATTTAAAGATAAAGGAAATAAATAAATTAAATTAATTTAGTGTGTGTTTGAATGAATATATGTGTGATAGTGTGTGCCTATGTGTTTTCGGTTAGGGTTAAAAGGAAATGGAATTTTAATGCTTAAAATGAACTAAGTTGATTCATGTGGATTAAATTGTGATGTTTGATTTATTTTCCTTTGCTTTTATTCGGTTATGAGGTCTAGATGGGTTTAGGGAGTTTAATTGCATAAAAGAAAATGTGCATGGACATATATAAATATGTTGGTTTGAAACTTGACTCAATTTGGTTTATTAATAATTGTGTGCCTAAATGTTGTTTGTTAATTGTATGTGGCATGGTTTGTTTAGAATTGTATTGTGGTTGTGTATTAAATTGACTTTTAAGGAAATTGATTTGATTTACTTAGGATTTTTAGATTGTGTTCATAGCTGTCCAAAATTGTTTTATGATAAAAACATGGGTTTGTAAAATGATAATTTTAAGTTGAAAAGCAATTTCAAGTAAAAGTGTTTTTACAATATTTTTAGAGTCTTAATATAATGATTTTGTAAAACTATGTTTGCTGTCCAGAATTACCTGGACGTGCTTTTATGTTCAAAATGTTTTCGTGTGATCTAAAACCAAGTTTTCAATTGATAATTGATTTCGGTTATATTTTCAAAAGTTTTCTCAACAAAGAAAAGACAAGTATTAAACTAAGAAGAGATTTTCTCTTATAAGTTAATAATGTAAAGTGTTTTATGTAATATGAGGAATGGTATAGAAAAGAGGTTAGGGCAGTTGATAGCACAAGGATTCGAAGAGACGGTACGCACATCATTGCTGGACCTCAGGTGAGAGAGAAGCTTTCCTAAGACACCGTGGTAGCTAGGTGATTTATTAAGACGTTTCGTATCATCTCAAAGATCGGAACTTGGTGGTTCTGAGTCAGTAGTATAGTGGCAATTGTTTGCTTTGTGTGGCCACTTATACGAAGATGACGAAGACCACAATGTTATTGTGTGTTGATAACATGCTTTGAATTATTTATTTACTTATATTTAATTACGTTTGGTAATGCTTATTGCTGTTGATTATGATAAGTAAATGGTGGATGGACGCCTGTCACGTCCTAAATAAGAGAATGAAAGGGAAAGGAAGAGTTGAGAAAGTAATGGAATTGAAAGTAATGGTATAATGAGAAAAGAGTAAGAGACTGAGTGAAAGAGAGATGAGAGTTGATTTGGTAAAGAAGTTGAGAATGATGTCGAGAACAAGCCAGAGCTGAGGAAAGTGATGTGAATGTGGACATGAGATGTGAGTTGAGCGGAGCTGGGCTCCATTATTTTGGTTTTAGACTGGGAACTAGTGTTGAGTTGAGCTTGCTCCTCCACTAGCGCTCAGCAAAAATGTGTTTTTTTGAAAAAGAGTTTTTGAAAAAGGAATTTTTGAAAAAGGGTTTTTGAAAAAGGAATTTTCGAAATGATTTGTGAAAAGGAATTTTTACAAAGAGTTGTGAAGAGAAATATTTTCAGGAAAAGGTTTATGAAACAAATTTTTGAAAAGGTTTTTATGAAAGGATGTTTCTGCAACAATATTTTTGAGAAAGTTTTACGAAAGGATCTTTTTGAGAAAAGTCTACGAAAATAATGCTTTTGTGAATGTTGGTGAGAATAAAGTTTTGAAAATGTTTTTGGAAAGAGTGTGATAAGAAAGTTTGAGAAATGAGATTCTTGGAAAGTGGTGAGTTGGATATTTTGAGAAGGATGGTAAAAAGGAAGATTTGAGAGAGAAAAATGTGAATCAATTGAGATAATCCCAGCTCTGTGCTATGCGTGATTTTGATGAGAGAAAGAATTGTGCAAAGTTAGAGGTCGGGACTCACTGAAGGGATGCACGAAGGGTGAGCCGATCATTAGGTTAATTAAAAAGATAAAAGACTTTAAAAAAAAACATTAACAGCTAGCGCGGTGAGGTATGAGAGTAACCCGAAGTAGTAGAGAGGAAGGAACCATAGGTATCTGCGGATACTTAGGAGGAGATTACATTAGGGGAGGTCGATGACGGTGAAACGTCAAGAAGTCTAGAGTATTGTTGTAGGCAGAACGAACTCCATAAGTGGTACACTAACGTGGTGGGGACTGGGTCCAATACCGTGGTAAGTTCTGCGCGCGCACTAGAACAATACTGTCACCCCCTAGATTGCAAATCGAGAACAGTGAGAGGGACTGGAACGGGGCATTGTGATTTGCCACTGCGAGGCAGTGTGCCATGATTATTATGAATTGATATTATTGAGGCTGGGCCTCCTGGTCTGGGACCATTTATGTGTGAGACAGCTGTCGTGCCCGCGTGGTAAAGGTTCTGTACTCCTGTTTGCTTTCGACTAGGTGGATGGATGGCTGAGGAGATGTAGACATGAAACGTGAGTGCTAACAACGAAAGGAACGCGTACCTCGATGATGCTTAAACACCCCCCGATCATCGATGGTTATAACTCGATAAGACACGATAAGAAAAGATTTATAATTGTCAAAAACCAGAGTTTGAGTAGTGTGATGGATGAGAAAAGATTGAGAATGGAAATGTGGGAAAGAGATTAAGTTCCCTGAGAGATTAGAAATCAAAGTGGAGAATTAAGATGAGGATAATAACAAATGATAATGAGATGAAATAATGAGGTGTGTTGATGATGGTAGTATGCTTGTTTGTTATTCGATATGTGTGTTATGCATTGTGTGTGTGTCCTATTATCTTGCCTACCGTAATTCCACACTGTCGACGCTACGCCATCCGGATCGCTTACTCTCTCCTGTTCGTTGGTGCATCGGTGTCGCTGATATCCCAACGGGCAGATGGATCGTTGCTTGGAAATCTCTACATGGCTTCGTGAAGGAAATGGATGGAAAGCTACGCGTTATGGATGGGTATGGACTGGTCATGTTCAGTTGGTGATCGCAGACCCTGAACATAAGCTGGGAGGAAAGACAACGAGTTCGTGTTTAGGAAGCGTGTCTTTTGTGGGACACAATTCTGAACCACCATCTCGAGATACAAAGAAGGAGAACCCTGTGAAGCTATTCGGAGTGGAGCTGAAACCAAACTCTGAAGTGGATACAT
This sequence comes from Crotalaria pallida, assembly GCA_037953625.1. Taxonomy (NCBI): domain Eukaryota; kingdom Viridiplantae; phylum Streptophyta; class Magnoliopsida; order Fabales; family Fabaceae; genus Crotalaria; species Crotalaria pallida. The sequence continues at coordinate 65,026,564 of CM075651.1, forward strand.
CAAGTGAGGTCGCATCAACCTCTGGCACAAAGGCATCAGCAAAGAAGAAAAGAAAGTTGGAACCGACCATCTTTGATAGGAAAAGGGAACCAGTAGTGAAATTAGATTAAGTTGTTGTTCGTATTTTGTATCCAGGATTACCTAAGTGATGAACTATTGTTGTACTTCAATTATTCTGAAGCATGCCCGACTTTTATGGAATGTGAGAATACTTTTATGAAACAAGTTTAAGTTCTTTTGAAGAAAGGAATGAAGATACTTAAGTTGAAATCAAATTGTTTTCTTAATCAAACGTTTTGTAAAACAAGGTAGGTGAGTTGTGGTTTCAAGTAACAACTCGGTTTTCGAAAGAGAAGGTTGAAGGACATTAATAACTTTTCAAGAACGCTTTCAAACCCTTCAACAATGTTTTAAAAAAAAAATCCGGTCTCAATTTTTGTAACTTTACCAAGTAAAAGTAAATATTTCTGGTTTGCGAAAATCGGGCTGTTACATAGGGAATTGAATTGATGAAAATGCATTTTTGTTATAAATTATGCCAAATCCTATTCTTTAAACCCCTTCTAAACCAATTTTCAAATATGTGATGATTATTATGAATGTGAGTGTAGAGATAAGATTTAACCCTAAGTTAGGAAAGGTAGACAATGACTAGTTTAGGAGGAAGTAGGGATTGAACAATGTTTATGTTGAAATATATGATGTTGTGAATTGTTGTTGTGTATGTTTGAATTTTGAATAATGCCTTTGTGTTTTATGTCTGTTTGATTGATGTTTGTGTTTGACTAGGGCCTAGGAATATAAAATAAGTTTTATATTTGGGTTATAGTATAATCAAACCCCCGAGGGTGTTGTTGTTTAGGGCATAGTAGTACCCTCCTCAAACCTTTGATATAGAATTTCTTAGGGAAACCAGTTGATCCTAGAAACCATTTCCAACTTCCTAGGGAAGTTAAACATGATTTTGGAGAATCCAAGATCCAAAAGGAGTCTTATTAGTGAGATTCTTGAAATGTTTAGCTGTGGGAAGACTAAACCTTAGAAAACTGTCAACAAGTCTCCACGTCGAGACTAACCAAGTTGGACCATTACTCGTACTCTTCATTGAGTGCAGGAACTTAGTGGCGTACTCATGCAAAGTGGTATGTTAATTCCAAGTGGGGGAGTGCAACCAAAAAGAAGTGAGTGTCGTAGCCGAAAGACCTTGCGTTTGGGATGGTTCTCCATTGAGGAATTGAACGGAATTTCGGGGACGAAATTTCAATAAGCGGGGGAAAATTGTAACATCCCAAATTTTAATCCCAAATATACGATATTAGAATAATAGTTATAATAATAACAAGGTTAGATGAGTGTTTAAAAAAAAAAGAGAGGATCTTTTAGTGTTAGAAACATATAATAATAGAAAATTAAGAATAATGTAATTAATTGATTTAATATTATGATATTTTCAAGATTTGAGTATGGTAATAAAATATTGATTTCATTATTTTAATTGAAATATGTTTTCTAGTCAAAATAAGTATAAATTTGTTATCATACGTTTGCCAAAAATAAAGTAGTACTTTTATTTAGTTTAATTAACATTTTGACAGGGAGCTCAAGTGGCAAGCCTTAGAGGCATTTTTATAAATAGTTTCTTTAGAAAAATATGTTTAACTTAATATTTTGAGTGTCGCTTCAAATTCTCACAGTGTTCGGAGACGGTTTTATTTTTAGCTTCTGGACTGGTATAATATATTACCGATATAAGTTATATATAAAGATCTTCTATTCCAAAATTTTAAATATTTTATTTTATCAAGTTTAATTTCAGGATTGATAAAATATATTTACTTTTGAATTTCGATAATTTTTCTTACGCAATAGCTATCCTGATGGACTGGTAAATTTATTATTTTCAATCAGTTTTGAATGATTAAAAGTACAATATTGATTTACTTAAATGTATTTTATTCTTAGGATCGTCAAACTTTTGGTTATAATCCAAAATATTTACACACATTAACCCACAAATGAAAAGAAAATATAAAAAAATATATATAATATCCTAATCTACCAAGTACCGTACCACCCCAAACAAACAAACAAAAAAAAAATCAACGGCCCAGCCCAACCCGTGTATTAAAAATAAAAAAAGGAAACTATCAAAGAAAATAAAAGCAAACGAAACATAAGAGAGAGAGAAGGAGTACTCCAGAAAACAAAAGAAGGAAGGGAAAAGAAAAAAAAAAGAAAAGAAACGAAGCATAGAGAGGAGAAGGAGTCGAGTAACGATCATAAGGGAAATTTTGATTTTTCTTTTTTTTTTCGGTCCAATAACTCAAGATTCAATCGTTCAATCTCAAATCCGTCTTAGGTAAATAACATTCTCAACTCCCTCTACACATCTATGTAATTTATTCCATGATCCGTATAACACCCCGATTCGGCAACTTGAAAACCACAGTTACTTAAATTAAATGGAGTGAAAATTAAGGCCATTTTTTTTTAAACATGTAAAGTATGAACATGAGAACATTTAACTTTTCAAAACATAGTTACATTTAAAAACTCATGTTCTCATGTTCATAAACCTTTCAAGTTCCAAACCGAGATGTCACAAGATACCGCACTTTGAAACTCGTTTTCAAAACATCTTTTAAAATACATAGCCCGTTACTTGTTTCCAAACATCAGTGTGGAATAAAACTTTTGCCAGGGTACAGTATGATAGAGCTAGGTAACTAAGAACTTACAACGGAATACATTCCGCCAGGGGAATACCTAGCTTCTAGTCATACTCCCTAAGACTTGACGTCTAACTCCGGATCAGGGCAGCTCAAGCTCTTCAATTGCAGGTAGAGTCGTCCTCGTATGTTACCTCAGGAGTCTCCTCCATAAAGTCGTCTCGCACTTACTTCTCCTTGCAGGGACACAGGTGGATCGCTACACGCTATGCCATCTACTCGTTGCAATATCAGTAGTTGCCGATACGACAACAAGGTAGGAGAGAGTCAGTGTTCCGAACACTAACGGGTTGACCATGCGGTCTCAGGGTAGATTGAATATAAAGGATAGACAGATAATATAATAAAACAACATAACTAAAACATCATGGCATACAATCATATCAACATATATAACATGTAATACACATATCACATATAACAAAACATAAAACACATCAATATCATTGTTCAAAACCAAATATTTCATTCATATTCTTTTAATCACACTCTTAATCTTTTTCTCGTGCGCTTTCACAACTTTTCTCAATTCTTCTCTCTTCATGAGTTCCAAGCTTATCAATCATCTCGAGAATTCTTTCGCGTTCTTTTCTTATAAATCGTCTTTTTGATATTTGATATCCTTTGTACTTTTCTTTTGATTATTTTTGTCTTTTAAGTTTTAACATTCTGGTTCACTCAATGATGGGGGGAACATCACCATTGAGGAAGTCACACACGTCTACATCTCCTCGGTCATCCACCCAACCTAGTCGGAAGCAAACAGGAGTACAGGACCTTTACCACGTGGGCACGACAGCTGTCTCACAATTAAATGGTCCCAGACCAGGAGGACTACAGCCTCAAATCAATTCAATTCATATCATTCATTCATATCATATAATCAGGCACGCTCTCAGCGGCAATCACAAATGCCCCGTTCCAGTCCCTCTCACTGTTCTAGACTTGCATTCAAGGGGGCGACAGTATAATTCTAGTCTGCAGTGCAGAACTTACCACGGCATTGGACTCAGTCCCTACCATGTTAGTACGCCACATGTGGAGTTTGTTCTTCCTAGAAATATACTCTAGACTTCTTGACGTTTCACCGTCATCGTCCTCCCCTCATGCAACCTCCACCTGAGTATCAGCAGATACCCATAGTATCTTCCGCTCCACTACTTCGATACGACACTCATGCCTCACCGCGTTTGTAAATGTCTTTTAAAGTCTTTTAAAGTTTTACGTTTTTAATTAGCGGCTTAATCCTACTAATCGGTTCATCCTTGGTGCATCCCTTCAATGAAACCCGACCACTAATCGCAATACGTTCCCCCTAAATCTCAACGGCAATCTTGCCTCGAATCACTTTATCATGCGTCTCACAGCATTATTCTCATCAGCTCATGCTCATCAGCGCTCCTCAGCATCTTTCTCAGCAGTCATTGCTCCGCAGCATCATCATCAGCATCATTCTTCCTCAATTGTTGCTCGGTAACACCATCAGCATCGCTCTCCTTGGTTGTTGCTCCAAAGCACTATCAGCATCGCCCATTGTAACACCCCGATTTGACAACTTGAAAAATATAATTTCTTCAATTAATGTAGTGAAAATTTGGGCCAATTTTTTTTTATCACATAACATGGACATGAGAACCTCCAAGTTCCAAAATCTTTTATCAAAATGATTTACAACAGAAAATTGATTCTCATATCTCATGTTATACTTCAAGTTCCAAACCGAGATGTTACGAAACATCGCACTTCGAAACTCGTTTTCACAATCACATTTAGAAGCCCATATCTTTTATGTTTAACCAGAAAACTTAACGTTAATTGTCTAGCTTTATAAAACATCTTTCGGGTGCACATGTGGATACAGCTAATGATGTCTAAGTACCTGGTAAGGGAGTACAATACTTGGACGCAAACACGATAACAGCAGACTTCCGCCAACATGATACACCTCAGCAAGGTCGAATCATCCACCATCGAATCCTCGATTCGGGCTTGACCTTCTTCTTCTTTGAGACTCCATCTCGGTCGTGTCTTCGTAGCCCAATGCTTGAAGCACCGATGTCTAGGATAGTCTACTTACTCTGTCACCTGTGGACATCGTCACCGAAGTCCACAGGGAAGGGTGAAGACAGAGAGAGTAAGCATTCCGAACGACGCATCGTCGACGGTGTGGGTTTACGATAGGCAAAATATTAAGACAATACAAGCATGCAATAATACACTTTCACAGCACAACCATACAACGGATAATTATGTAAGATGCATGAGGATGCAATGCAATCGTCGCATTAACTAACACTCTATCTTTCTCTTAAGGGAATCTCTTAATCAACTCATCTCGCAAAGTTGAAGTCTCTTAAACAACCTGTCTCGCAGAGTCGAAGTCTCTTTATTCACACATCTCGAGTCCATAGTATCCAAATTCAGGCTCTATGGTTTCGGTTCAGGTCTACATCTCCTCGGGATCCATCCACCTAATCGGAAGCAACCAGAAGTACAGGATCTCTACCACACCGGCTCCTGGAGACAACACCAAGATACACTATAAAATGCCCGGGAAAAATGTCATGATAAAGGGTGTCTACCTCCACCGTGTTCAAGCATCCCTCTTCTGATCCTGATTTAGTCAAGGGGGTGTCAGTCATCTGTCTAGAGATCTTGCAGTACTTCAGCTACGACACCGGACTACCTACCCAACCTCGGATGGTCAACCCAGGTCACTATAGCTTTTCCCCGCCTAGACAGAGTCCTCTTAGGCTTCTTGACATGTCACCGTCATTGCCTTCCCCTATCCTAATCATCAAGTGATTACCACGCAGGTAAACACCGTATCTTCCTCTCCACTATTTCGGGTAAGGGTTTTAAGTCGTGAGGTTATACCCAATTTGTCCTAATGTCGACCCATCCTAAGTCACCTCCGTCATATAGCACCAACCATATGCGGGTTACTTCTTGTGGGACTCGACTACTATATTCGACGGGCTCCGACCCATCCTGAATCATTCTCAACATATGGGTACAGTCACATAGATACACTTTCAGCATGTGGCTACGACCACATAGATACACTTTCAACATGTGGCTACGACCACATAGATACACTCTCAACATGTGGCTATGACCACATAGATACACTTTCAACAGGTGGCTACGACCACATAGATACACTCTCAACATGTGGCTACGACCACGTAGATACACTTTCAAGAGGTGGCTACGACCACATAGATACACTTTTTATAGAATTCAGCATTCGTTGCATCCACATCCAAAGACATCGTTGTTGTCACAGCCTCAGCTCGATCCACACATTCGGCGCATCAGCATCATCCGGTTCCATAGCGCGTGTTCCATCCCTTAGAGTCTCGCTCTAATCGTCGGGGAATTCCTTTTAGTTTTCTATGTCTTTTCTATTCTTATCTTATATCGCGGGATGATGCATTATGCTCATGCAATGATAATATAAACAACGGTATATCTCAACATAAACAAATATAACAATCAATCAATACCATATAATGGTATAGGTCGGAGTCTTCGTATACCGCGATACAAACAATCACATAATTTATCGGGTATACTACTAGCTACGATAGACCTTTACTCCGACCTTGAGAGAGTACGGAGTGTCCCAATAGATCACCTAAATACCACGGTGTCTTAGGGAAGCTTCTCTCTCACCTCGACTCCAGCAAATACTTTGTCCCAAATCGTTGCGGGTCCTCCCGACTGCCAGCTGCTCCAGGTTCTTGACTTGTACGCACCTCAAACTAGATAGGAGACACTAACGTTAATAGTCCATCTAAATGATTGTCATACTTAAAATCTAAAACGTGCTTTTCGAAAACTCCTTTCACTTCTTATCGGAAAATCGTAAAACTTCAAGACTTTCTCAAATCAAAATCCAACTTTCACTATACTTTAAATGCTTCGAAATCATTATAGAAATCAAGGAAATTATTTTAAATAAATGGATCGGTTGCTGGCCCGTCTTGGACAGCAGCTTGCTTGATCCCGAAAACATCAAATAACGTCACTTTTGAAATCCAACTTTTCTTAAATCACGTACCATTTAAAACTCAAACTTAAGACCAACAAAACACACTTTCAAGATTGAAAAACAATTTAAATAAATCTGGACAGCAAAGATGCAAGTCCATAAGCCACTCTTTTAGAAAATCCGAAAATACCGTAAAATTGTACTTTTCAAACCAACTTTATCCTATATTAAAGACTCAACTTCAAATCACTTTAAAAACATTTTAAAACAAGAAATACATCTTATAAAAATTCTGGACAGCATCATATGCTAAGTTCCAAGTTCATTTTTCATTATTTAAAACCAATTTGAATCCATAGACAAACCAAGTATCTTGAAAACAATTAAATAAACACCTTGATTAGCAACTTTTCAATCAAATAAAGTAATGAAACATATAGGCACATATAAACAGAATCATACTCATATAAACTCTTTAAATAAACAATTTGGTTGCTGGTCCATTCCGGACAACCACAACCAAGATTCGAAAACACCGAAAAATCGTTATTTAATCTCTTTAATACTCCATGTTAAAATGAACATTTGAAATGATTTATTTTCAAACATAACACTTATGAAATAAAATAAGGCATCAACTAGTAAACCCAGTACTTTTTCAAATAATCAAATTCTTTTCAAGATCAATCAACTTTAGAAGGTTAATTACATCATCGTAATTTGTCGAATAACTCATTTTCCTTTACTTCTTTTGTCAAATAACAATTCCCAGACACTCAAACAAAAAAATTCAATTAGCATGCATCACCTAAAACAAACCATTTAGCACATAGCACATAGCACATTTTTCAAATCATAATTTCAAACTAATAGCCTAGACCGAAACACCGTAAACAATCAATCTTGCAAACTCAATCATGCATAGTCTAAACATATCATCAAGCAATCATTCATTCAATTATTCCAAGACATTACGATCATCATACAGATCCAGCCAAGTCATGAAATGAAGTACAAAATTCATATTTGTCGAAAACATTTAAATGAAACTTTTGTTCAATTACGGGGAAAGCACAAAGGATAAAATCTAAAACTATACCAAATCAATTTGTTTAGTTCCCAAAATTTCCAGAACATACAAACATATGCTAAAGTTCATCATATAAAATTTCCAGGTCATTTGAATAATCTTAAGTTAATTTTAAATCAGATTTTGCATAAAAAGCAAGATAGAACTGTTGCTGACCCAAGGCCAAAATTCCATGATTAAAAATAGTGTTTCAACTCCGAATTGCATGAAAATTGGTATAAACTCTCCTTACACAGTCAAGACCATCTCATAAAAATTTCAAATTATTTGGAGTTGTGAAAGTCGTACTTTTTCAATTAAACTTGTCACCAAGTCTAGAAAATCTGAACCAAGCAGTTCACTGTTTCTTAATTGGTAAAAATATCAAACCAACTCCAAATCATCTCAAATTTTTCAGAGAGTCACACTAAATGTTTAAGGAGCTACCATAAAAATATCAAGCAATTTAGAGTAATTTAGGTCAGAAAACTCGGTTTAGGTTTTTCCTTGAAAACTCACTTTTCCGAAATCGTTTTCACCAAAATGACTCCATTTCAATTAAAAAACCAACTCTAAAAATCGTATAAGAATTCAGGGATAATTAATTTAACCTACTTAAAACAGTGTCCAAGTTTCAGAGCCATCAAGCATATACAAGTACTACTTATCTAAATCTTTTTCACTAAAACACCTTAGACTTCCATAATTATCACCGAACAACCAAAATTCATTTAAAATGCCAAAACAATTCCAAATCCCTTCAAATTTTCCAGAATTAATTTAAATAGCATCAAGGACCACATATTAAAATTTCAAGGCAATCCAATTAGTATAACTATCATTTCTCAAAGTCTCTTACAAGAAAATCACTTATAAATTAAGATTTCAGCACTTAGTCAAATTGTTCAAACCAAAACATTTTCCAGAATTCAAGACTTCCAAAAACAATTTCAAATCCAACAACAATTTCATACAATTCATCAAACAAGTAAAAATAGAATCCTAACATATTTTCTATCATAAAACCGTGAGCATCAAACAAATTTCTAAACAATTTTTTTTCACATCAAACACATAAAAATTAACTTAAGGTTCATAGGAATCACATATTTATTGATTAGACTTAAGAAAATCTTAATCTTGTTCATTTATACATGCAAACCGTGACCATCACAACATCACACATCATTAAATCTCAAGATTATATCATGCAAGAGATTAGGCAAAAGAAAATCAAGCTTTTACTCACAACAACAACAAACCGTGGCCATCATAAAGAGAATCATCAAGGAAAAGTTCAATTATTTCAAAGGTCTCTATATCACAACTCAAACATCAAGTTCATCATAGATCAAGCATGGATCTAAACATGCATGCAACCAAAAATATTAGGTCTTTAAAGAATCTTTCATGAAAACTTAAAAATCAAGTTCTTTTTCAAAACACTTTTAAGGAATCAAAGAGGAAAACCCAAGATCATGAGGAAAAACACTTTTCTTAACAAAACTTTAAGATCAAGTTGAAAAATCAACATGCATGTAAAAGAAATCACTAGATCCAAGACAAAAACCAACATGCATCAACACTTTGCAAACAAAATCAAAGTTTTAGAAGAAAATCATGAGAAACGAAAAATGAATCAAAGAAAAAGGTTTAAAACTTTTTAGATCATGAAATCTTACTTAATCAAAAACTTTCAAGAATCAAGTCCAATTCCTTGGTTTCTCTCCTCTCTCCTCACGGCTCACCCACTCATCTTCCTAGCCCATGGTTTTCTCCTTCTCTCCTTTACTAGCTTGGCTTGATCTTACCTAGGTGGTGAAGAGTTTGGTGTTGAAGTTTGGTTCCTCTTCTTCTCTCTTCTAATTCGGCTTCTCTCTCTTTTTGTCTCTCTCACTAAGAGCTTGATGTAGCTCTTTAGTGTTGTGTTTAGTTTGGGAAAAGAAATGAAAGAAAGTGTGTGTGTTGATGAAAGAATGAGGGAGGATTCACTTACTCCCACACGGTTTCAACCCCCTTCTTTTATTCTCCTTTACTTTTTCCTAATTGCCATCAAGGGTTTGCATGGGGGGCTTCTTTGCAACTACTTGGGGACTAAGTTACAAAACTTGGAGGCCAAGTCTTGCTCCTAGACCCCCACGGCCTCCTTCCTTCCTCCTTCCTATTCCTTCACTTTTTCCTCCTTATGTCATGCTTGGTCATCTTGATGATGTCATGGGTTTGACTATAAGGCATGCAACTTGGTGACTAAGCAAAGCTACTTGGTTGCCAAGTTTCTCACCTAGCATTCGGCCATAGGGTGGTTTAGGGTAGGTTAGTTTAACTTAATTAGGTTTAAGGCACTAATTAGGTTCTAATCATGATTAGGGTAGGGTTAGGAAAATTAATCTAGGTTTAGCTCACTAATCCTCCTCGATTAGGGCTTAATCAGGGATTAAGATGCTAATCAAAAACTTAATCATAGGTTTAAGGAAAGTTAATTCTAGGTTAACTCACTAACCTTGAGGGTTTAGGGTTTAAGAAAGTGACCTAGGATTAAGAACTCGATTAGGGTTTAATTAGAGATTAGGACACTAATTAGGGTTTCTAGAGACGATTCTAGATCAAGATGATTTGGACTTTGATTTCTTTGAAACTTAGAGTAAAATAGTTTCCATCTTAAAATCATATGCATTAATCTAGGAAGACAAAGTCCTAATTAAAACCTTAAGCAATCAAACACAAAATCACAACACAGGTAAATTAAATTTCAAAATGTAGAAATCCATCATGAAATCAAAACTCCTTTAAATCAATTCTTAAATCAATTAGGTTAAATTCATAAAGATGCACAAAGAAATTCATTTTTCAAATGAAATCACAAATAATAAAATTTCTCCAAACTCAATTAAATCGTTTGCTTAAACTCCATAAAAATCTTTGTTTACCAAAATTTCATAAAATCGAAAATTGATTACGTAATCGAATAAAATATCCATCGAAAATCATTTCTAAAACAATATCTCAAAATTCTCTTTTAATGAAAACTTATTTATCGTTGTTAGGAAGATAGGGGATGTCACACCCATCATCACCACGCTTTCGCTCGCCTCCTCGTGCATTTCTTATCTTAAAAACTTTTCTTTTTAACTCAAATATCAATTTTCTTTCTTTCATTATTTATCTCTTTTGCATTCCATTCACATCACGTTTTATCTCTTCCTCAATCATTTCTTATAACTTTTTCTTTAGTCTTAACTCATCATATCTCTTAATTATTTCTCATATCTCTCATTCGCATCTCTTTTCTCCTTTCAGTCCTATCTCATTACTTTCCCGGTTTCATTATTATTGTTTCACTACTCAGACATAATCAAACAATTTCAAACAGAATAAAGTACGCTCGTCAAATTAACATTTAGCATGCAAATAAAACAAATAAACATTTAGCACACATATCTATATTGCCTAATTCGCAGTACATTCACAATCCATCTATTCGGATTGCGAGCAACCACGTTATGGGATCACAACACTCTCACTCACCTGGATGACCATCATCCGAAAGCTTCCAAGATTTCCCCGTCACTGACCTTGCCTCGTTTCCTTCGCGTCCGACACCCGAGCTAGAACATTTTTCCCCGTGAGTTAGAACGTTTTGATTGTGACGCTCTCTTTTTAACTTGAAAATAATTAATATTTCCAAATAATTGAATACTTGCTATCAAAATTTGGGCTAGAAATTTTTTCTCCTTTTTAGAACTAGTACTTGCTCGTTCATAAACCCTTTTGAACATAAATCATTTTTGAAAGTTCGGCTTAACACTATCTTAGTTTCGAAAAGGCTCTCGAGATAACATTTCCTTAACTATAGAAAATACTCTTCATAGTTAATATTAAAACATACTATTTGCCTCTCGAGTTGAATTTGAATATATAAAGCATAAACTTATCGCCGGATCCTTTCTCAATAGAAATCAGAGTTCCTGGAAGTAAAAGTAATACTTATGGGGCACTGCTGAGGTAAAGAAACATCATATATATATAAGTCATAATATAAACCCCATCAGTACAGTCAGTAGCAAGTGATAAAAAGTCGAGATAGCAAGTTTTGATGAAACATATACAGACCAGCTGCATAAAATAAAAGCTCACTCTAAGACCTCTCAGATATATACAATATATATAACAAAATCCAAAATAGAAGTCCCAGAGCAAGTCATCCGTGTCCTCAGCAGCTCCTCAGATCCTCCACCGCTCTATCCCTAGGATCTAGGATCCAAAACATCTATGCTATGCAAGCTCCTATGAACCAGAGGGTCCACCTCTAGCAGAAACAGTCGGCTCAACATGCACCTCCTCCTCGCTCTCATCCTCCACAGGGTCCTCCTCGACCTCGCCCGACTGTGTAGAGACCCCACCACTGGGTCTAAGGTCTGCAGAAGCAGTCCTATCCAAGTCAGTCGGACCAGGAGAAGGCGTCTCCTCAGTGACAACTCTATGGGAGGAAGGATGGGAACGAGTGGCAACTCTAAAACGAAAACTATGAAAAGGACGCAAAGGTCGAGTCGGGGGTGGTCCTCTATATGTATAAAAAGGTGGAACATGCATAGTGTAGACTAAGGGAATCCTAAATCGACGAGGTCGCACTCGCACCAGAGGGTTAGGGTGGTAGAGAGTGATCTCAACCTCCCCCTCAAAAGTGGCACGGTGCTCCTCATACGTCCATATACCGCTAGGGATAGGGCGTATCTCGATGCAAGCTAGGTATCTGGCCATCACCTAAACAGGGCACAGGGAGTAAGTATACACATATACATAATTGATAAAGACTAAAATTACAATCACAAGTATATCATGGACAGATCATAATGCAAATACATATGAGCACACCAGTTTTCAACATTATAACTCTTATAATGCAAGTGGCATGATGTATGATTTTCTATCCACAACTGAGGCCTCTAAAAGTCCATCTTGGACATCCATCCAATACACCCTTGTGTTCCCGGAACACCGACATTTGTTCCCAGAACATAATGCCGAACCATACTTGGATAATAAGCATCACTCCCGGAGTGTGCACCACGTTCCCAGAACGCATACGTTCCCAGAACGCATAAAAAACCAGGTGCTATACACTGGCCACATATCTATAATGTGTCATCGAGTAGGTTATAATTTGGTACTCCCGGAGTACCCTCCTCATATTCCCAGAATATGATAAACGTTCCTACCAACCAGACTTCCAGTCTATATGGATGCACAAATATCAGGGTTGGTTTTATCTTTACATTAATTAATGTGATTTAGAAATATTCCAATTTCCCTTTTGAATGATTTATTTGAGGCATACACTTTGGCATAAAATTCTCCTTTGAATTTTCTCAAAACATGCCCTTAAACTTAGATTAGGTAAAACAAAGTCAATGGTATTCAAAAACTGAACTTTTTATTTTTCAGATTCAGGTACTAACCGGTTACAGTCTCAGGCTAACCGGTTAGAATTACAGGCCTGAACTGTTTACCATTGAAATTCAGAAAAACCCTCTTTCTTGAATTTGCTACCCAATCCATAAACAAGTTAAACATTGTTTTATGCCTAAAAAATTATAGTTTTATCATTCAAAGGTCTAAATCACTTTTCACTTTCCAATGAACATAATTTCCTCTTGAAATTATTTCATTAACTTAAGGCATTAATTCTAATCTTTCAAATCTGAACCTTGACATTATAACAACTCATGTTCAGATCAGGTATAATGAGATTAAAGCATAGATTTGAGCAGAAACCACTAAAATTTCAGGACTGATTAATGAACGGATTTTTCTTTGAAATTCTGCAGTGTCTAACCGGTTACCAATATCGAGTAACCGGTTAGATTATGCAGTCAGTCCATTAAAACAAGAGTTTTAACAATTCATTTTCTTCTTTTCTCAAATCTAACCAAATCTCAATATTCACAGAGTTCATATGCCTTAAGATAAACATGTTTATACCCAGAAACACATTCAAATTGCATGCATCAAGTTTATGATATCAAATTGCATGAAAATTCACATAAACACAATTTAATACAACAAAACTTATAATAGGCATTCAAATTCAGAATTCAGCCTCCATATACTTTGCATGCATCAATATAAAGTTGCTCAAAACCACAGTGAGCAAAAACTTTGGCCTCCAAGCCTTTGTGCCATATTGCACATAATGCCCTTTTTAAGTTTTGTTAACTCAAATCCTAAATCACTTGAATTTTAGTCTAAATCTAGTATAAGGTAGACTTCTCCCATACCTCTAAGCTGATCTTGATGACTATAAATGTAACAGCCCAGCCCCAGCCAGCCGTACGGTACTGGGCACTGGGGCCCAGCGCACCGCCACGTGGATATTGTCCGCTTTGGGCATCCTTAACCCTGAGCCCCAAAACGCGTCCACATGAGGTAAGGTATCCACACCCTATATAAGGCATGCTTCGTTCACCTTACCAGCCGATGTGGGACTAAGGCTTTACCTTACATCCACCCCCCTTGGAGGCCCAACGTCCCCGTTGGCACACCGACCCGGCCCTGGCTTTGATACCAAAATGTAACACTCTCACTTTTATTAGTAATTTTTAGGTTTTATTAAAATCGGAGTTTGAAAATTTCTTTTTAATACTTAAATTTCTTTAAAAGGTTTTACGAAAATCCGGCAGAGTTTCCTCTGTTTTCCGGACTTCCCAAAAATTTTCTTCTAAAAACCTGTCAGTCCAGAATTGTTTAAAAACGTAAACAACAACAGTTTAATAGTTATAACAGATCCTAACGCCCAATGGATACAAATCTCAGGGCAAGCTACTAATTCATACATAATTTACAAAAAGTAATTATCCACTCCAAAATATGTAAAATACATTCCACGTAGTGGAACTTAAAATCCTGCTCGGCCAGCACTGGTGTATGCTCCGCTTGTGTACCTGAAAAATAATAACCACACAGGGGAAGCATCACACAGAACTTAAAAGAGAGATTTCTAAGCAGATATATACGACACGCCAAAACCATTCAAGCCTATGCTATGCTACTCAATTCATGTTCTTCTTTCCTCTTTACCTTCTAACTGTTTCCCAATTCTTTTTCTTCCTAATTGTTTTCTTTTAGATAATCCTTAACCTCTAATTATTCTTGTTCCTCATTACTTTCGTTATTTTCCTTTTTATTCTCATTTTCTATTTGTATTTCCATTTTAATTTCCTTTTCATTTCATTCTCATTACCCTTTATCCTTTCCATTTTCCTTTATTCCCTTTTTTTTTAATCGACAAGCCCTCACAGGCTCGCATCGATGCCGATACGCCTTCACAGGCCCGCATCGGACTTCCATCTTTCCTTTCTAATCGACACGCCCTCACAGGCTCGCATCGATGCCGATACGCCTTCTCAGGCCCGCATTGGACTTTCATCTGTCCTTTCTAATCGACACGCCCTCACAGGCTCGCATCGATGCCGATACGCCTTCTCAGGCCCGCATCGGACTTTCATTTCTCCCTTTTAATCGACACGCCCTCACAGGCTCGCATCGATGCCGATACGCCTTCTCAGGCCCGCATCGGACTTTTATCTTTTACCTTTCTTTCTCTTACTTTTTCTTTCTCTTTTTCTTTTCCTTAGCCTCTTTTTCTGGTTTGCTATATCATTCCCTTTTCTCTCGTTCCGTTACTTAGGAACTTATTATCACATTACTTATTTTCCACTATTTCCACTATTTCTCTTTACTAGTTTATTCTTACTTTTAATTAACTCTACCTAACTTGATCATATGCTTTATATTTTAACTCTTGTCACTAACTCTTAATTAATTTCATTCCCTTTCTTTTCTTTTTCTGCTTCTCTTCCTTTGATTCTTTTTCCTACATCACTCATATTTAATAATACCTAGCTCATGCACTTAGAACCAATTATATTATTTCTTCTTCCGTTAACTCTCTCTTTCTTATTTTCCGTTTATTTCTTTCCTCTAATGGCTAATTACTCATCCACTCCATTTATTTCTATTAACCTTATTTTATCCTAATTTAGTTCTCAACTCATTCCTACACTTTCTTTATTTAATTCTGGCTCTCCATAGTTAATCTCTAATTTCTCCCTTTTCTCACTTACGCTACTCACTCGTTCTTATAATTCCGTTTATCTATTTCTTTCTTATTATTCCGTTTATTTCGTTGCTAATTGTTTCAACTCTTCTTTAACTAAATTTTCTTTCCTAATTATCTTCCTTCATTATTAGCGGGCTACTCTAAGGTTCATTAACAATTAACATTTTCCCCCGGTCCTAGCGATAGATATAACTACCCAGAAATACACCCCTTAAGGACTGGTAATGGAACCCCTTACCTCGGTTGACGAAGGTAAAGAGAGAACCTCAACTCCGAAGAGGGTGCGGCGATCCGTGAAGCTTTAGCGATCCGGGCGATGAACGGGTTGACGGGGATCGACGCCGGTGGTGAGAACAACCCCGGCTGAACCTAGGCAAGAGCTCCAAGCTTTGGCGAACCCGACACGAGCCCGACACTATCACGGGTCGGTAACGGCGCCGGTGAGATCCGTGAAGAGAGGGAGGAAGCTCGGCCGAAAGGGGAAGGAGAAAGGGGTGAGGGTTCTCACCGTGATGGTGGCCACGGTTCTAGGCGGTGGCGGCCGGAGAGGGGGAAGGTAGGCGGTGGAGAGAGAGAGAGCTCACGGTGAGAGAGAGAGAGGGTATGAGGGAGAGAGAGAAAGAGGGCGGATCTATGGGGAAGGAGGAAGAGCCAAGGAGGTGGCGGCGGTTTTGGGTGGTGGAGGATGGAGGAGGCCGGAGTTGAAAGAGGAGGGGCGGAAATGAGGGTTTTGAGCCCTAGAGAGAGAAAGCAAAAGGGGAATGAATGGAGAAGAAGACTCAACGCGTTTTATGCTGTTTCTGCACGAAGTATCCGGATACTTTGGCTGGTATCCGGATACTTTTACAAAATGCCAGATTTATTTTTTTCTATTTTTCAACTATTTTCTCCCCAACTTCAAACAGCCATAACTTCTTCGTTCACCGTCGGATCTTGCTCAAATTTGACGAGTAACTTCCTAAAAATCATATCTTCATATCCAACGGTGGAAATTATGTTTTGAGTCATAAATCTTTTATTTTTAATTTCCTAATGTCGGGTGTTTATAACACCGAAAAATCGATTTTTAACACCCGTTTGGTCTTCTTTAAATTTGCTTTTCGATGCCAATGCTCCTTAACTCCTTCATGGCACTCTAAGAATTCCTAATCCATCATTTTAAATCCCTTTTAGGATAATCCTTATTTCCAAATAATATTATTATTCTAATTATTATTAGAATTAAAATTCGGGAAGTTACAATAAACACTGCACTTGAAGCAAAATCCACAGATTCCCACCAATCCTAGGTTCTGCCCTTCACACACGATTTCCATCAATAGGGTCCAAAGACCAGAAGATTTGACATAGCAATTGGCCAAAGAAATTGGGGAAAATAGTTAGAAATTACTCTAGGTAACATGCACTAAGAATAGGAACAGATTTGGGGCTTAATGGTGAACTATACTTACCAAAATCACAACTTGAACTCGGCTTCCAGAATCAACAGAGAACAGAGTTCAGTCTCCAACTCTTAGCTTCCAAGATCGATTCCTCCTCCCACACAAACACTCAGCTCACAAGGTGTCTATCAATGAAAAGCCCTTGATTCAAGCTTTTCAGAAATGTGTGTTTCACTCTCTAAATCACAAGGACGAAGACGAATTTCTCAAAACGAATTGGAAAGCCTAACTGCCCTTCTTCAACACAAAATGCAGAAAATCAACCCCTTCACCTCAGAATTTCCTCAATTTATAGACAAATTAAGATAGCATGCATGTTGACGCGTGGTTCTCCACTAATCCAAGGCTGTAATCGTGGCGAATTTGGGATTAATCAAGTGATTACTCATCAAAATCCATTAACCCAGTGTCTGGGTTCATCGTCTAACCGGTTATAGGGCATTACTAACCGGTTAGATTAGTACAAAATTTAAAAATTAATATTTTTAAATCTTTCCCTCCAAGAACCTTTTTAATATTACCTTTTAGTCCTCATCCAGGGGCCAAAATGCAATATCCTTATATTTTGCATTTATTTTCCCTATAAAAATATTTCAACTTATTTTTATTTTTAAGGCTAATTAAATACAAAATATAAACTTGGAAAATTTCTATAAATTAATAATAAAACTTTTTATTATTAATTTCCTATTATTCGGGAGACGAAAATTAGGGGTGTTACACTACTCCCCCACTTAAAAGGAATTTCGTCCCCGAAATTCTAGTTTACAAAAACAACTCCGGATACTCTTGACGCATCTTTTCCTCTAATTCCCACGTCGCTTCAGATACGTCAGCATTTTCCCATATGACCTTTACTAAAGGTATCTCCTTTCCCCTGAGCTGCTTAACTTCGCGATCTTCTATCTGAACTGGTCTGGTCTCAAAGGTCAGGTTTTCCTTTAGAATTAGATCGTCAGGTTGGAGTTTTAGAATAACTGATGGATCATGCACGTACTTCTTTAATTGCGAAACGTGAAAGACGTTGTGCAAATTGGATAAAGAGGGTGGTAGAGCTAGCTGATAAGCAACAGGGCCAACTCTCTTAAGAATTTGGTATGGACCTATACACTTAGGCGAAAGCTTTCGGGTTCTCAAAGCTCTACTGATTCCTTTCATCGGAACTATCCAAAGGAACACATGATCGCCCTCTGAAAACTCTAATGGTTTTCTCCTCTTATTCGCATAACTCTTCTGCCGACTCTGAGCCGCTTTCATCTTTGCCTGGACCATCTTAATCTTCTCAGATGTCTGCTGTATCATTTCTGGTCCAACCATCAAGTTCTCCCCCACTTGGAACCAACATAGCGGGGTTTGACACTTCCTTCCATACAACGCTTCGAACGGTTCCTTTCCAATGCTCGCATGATAGCTGTTGTTGTATGTGAATTCAGCAAGAGGTAACACTTGATCCCAACTTCCTTGTTCTTCAAGTGCACAAGCTCTCAACACATCTTTTTCAAGTCTTGATACATTTTGGTTGATCCAGGATGCATACTCATCCGACTCTTATGGGCTTCATCGAGAATCAGTCTTCTAACTTCCTGATCTCTTGGTATACAAATTCTTGTCCTAAAACGAAGGATTCCATCCTGTCCAACCTTGAAATCAGGTTCCCTTCCCTCTGAACCTAGTTTCATCTTTTCCATCAACTCTTCGTCTGCTCATTGCAACTCCCGAATTCTTTCCAAGAACTCGTTTGTAATCTGCAACATCCCCAACTTAATACTTGATGGCTCCACTGGTGTCAACAAGCTCAAGTCTCTGAATTCCTCAATCAACTCTGCTTCCTTAACCATCATCGCACTTATGTGGATTGCTTTCCAACTCAAAGCATCTGCAACCACATTTGCTTTACCCGGATGATAGTGGAGTTTAAAGTCATAATCTTTTAAAAACTCCATCCATCTTCTTTGCCTCATGTTCAACTCTTTCTGGTCGAACAGATATTTCAAACTCTTATGGTCACTAAATACTTGGAATGTAGTGCCATAGAGATGATGTCTCCATATCTTTAGGGCAAACACGATCGCAGCCAATTCTAAATCGTGTGTCGGGTAATTCACTTCATGATTCTTCAATTGTCGCGATGCATAAGCCACTACTCTTCCTTCTTGCATCAATACACAACCCAGTCCTTGCTTAGATGCATCACAATACACTTCAAAACTCTTGTGAGGATCAGGTAAGATTAACACAGGAGACGATGTTAACCTTTCCTTCAACTCACGAAAGCTAACTTCGCACCGATCGTCCCACACGAACGGTTGATCTTTCCGAGTCAACTTAGTCAAAGGCAGTGCAATCTTAGAAAATCCTTCTATGAACCGACGATAGTATCCAGCCAGCCCTAAGAAACTTCTCACCTCCGTCACTTAGGCTGTTCCCAACTTAGCACTAAACTTACTTTTGCTGGATCCACCGCAATTCCTTCTTTAGAGATTAAATGCCCCAAAAACTTCACTTCGTTTAACCAAAACTCACACTTCGTAAGCTTGGCATATAATTGCTTCTCCTTCAGGACCTTTAACACAATCCTGAGATGTTCTTCATGCTCTTCCGGATTTTTAGAATAGACCAGAATATCATCAATGAATACCACCACAAATAAATCCAAATATGGTCTAAAGATCCGGTTCATATAATCCATGAAAATAGCAGGCGCATTAGTAAACCCGAACGGCATCACAACATACTCATAATGACCGTATCGAGATCGAAATGCAGTCTTGGGTATATCCTCCTCCTTTATCCTGATCTGATGATAACCCGATCTCAGATCAATCTTGGAGAACACTGCAGCTCCCCTAACCTGGTCCATAAGGTCATCAATCCTTGGCAAAGGATACTTGTTCTTAATAGTGACCTTATTCAACTGCCTGTAATCCACACACATCCTCATACTCCCATCTTTCTTCTTTACAAACAGTAATGGAGCTCCCCAAGGCGAAACGCTTGGCCTGATCATCTATTTTTGCAGCAACTCCTCTATCTGCTTCTTCATTTCTACCATTTCTGGCGGTGCCATCCTATAAGGAGCAATAGAGATGGGACCAGCTCCAGGGACTAAATCAATCCCAAACTCTATCTCTCGCTTCGGAGGTAATCCTGGTATCTCTTCAGGAAATACTTCCGGAAATTCCCTCACCACCGGAATCTCCTCGATCGGCATCGACTCTTCTTCTCCAGAAGCCGAGAATAAACACATATAACCTTCCGGTTCCAGAGTCCTATATTGAATTGTCTTTTCCTCACAATTGATGATCACTTGGTTCTTCATCAACCAATTCATGCCCAAGATCACATCCAATTGTAACTTAGGAAGACAACCCAAATCTACCTTAGAAAGACGACCCAGAATTTCTACATTACACCCTAAACAGACTTTAGCGGTGAAGATCGGTATTCCCGTAGGAGTATCTATACTAAGATAGCAGGGTGAATCAGAAACAACAAGATTCAGCCTATTCACACATTCAGGAGAAACAAAAGAATGTGTAGCTCCAGAATCAAACATGATTTTGCAAGGTTGGTTATTAAGCAGAAAGTTACCTTGCACGAGATTCGGGGTTTGGGTTGCTTCATTACCACTCAGGGTAAATACTCTTCCTTGCACCACAGGCTTGCCAGAAGATCCCATTGCATCTCCCTTTGCAGATTCCTGGCACTCACGAGCAAAGTGACCTTGCTTTCCACACTTGAAACATCCTCCTGTGGACCAGCAAAACTGACCATGATGATAACGCCTACACTTCTCGCAATAAGGAGCATTATCGCGAGACTTGTTCTTGTTATCCATCACCGCCTTGCCCTTACCCTTGTTCTTAGAATATGGACCATTATTCCGATGATCAAACTTCTTCTTCCTCTGTGGTCCATAGTTCTGTCCAACCCCCTTCACTTGACTTCCAATCAATTCAGCCTTCTTATCATCTTCATACATTCTGCACATATCTACTAGTGCATGGAAACTCTGAATCCTTTGATAACTGAAGATAGACTTCAGTTCTGGCCTTAGTCCACCTTCAAACTTAACACACTTACTCCTTTCATCAAGGTTATTTAAGTAGTAGGGAGAGTACTTCATCAGCTCCTCGAACTTGGCAGCATACTCTCCTACACTCATATCCCCCTGTTTCAATTGCATGAATTCCACTTCCTTCTTTCTCCGCAAATCTTCTGGAAAATATTTATTAAGAAACTTCTCCATAAATATTCCCCAGTTGATTGCCCTCCTTTCAAAATTCAGCAATTGGACAGTGTGATCCCACCAGTTTTCAGCTTCTCCGTGAAGCATGTACACTGCATAGGTCACCTTCTGTTCATCAGAACACTCCAGAGTTCGGAAAATCTTGTTAATCTCATACAACCACTTGTTCGCCTCGTCAGGTTTATATCCTCCCTCGAATCTTGGTGGGTTGCACTTTCTGAACTCCGACAGAGTCTTAGCGTCCTGATTCGCCATATTGCCAGCAGATGGGTTACCAGCTCGCCCTTGAGATGGTTGTTGTCTCTGCTGCTGCTGCATGCCTTCCAGCACGGCCGTGATTCGTTCTAACATTTCATTAGTAATATTTCTATTCCGGGTTGCCATAGAAAGACCTGCACTATGGGCTTTGGGTTACTAAAAAGGTCTTTAAAACATAAATACGACTAACTTACTCAAAATATATTCAATCAACATTGAATACCATACTTAGCTGCATCTTCGGGCCATGAGGGACAGGACCAATGCTCTGATATCACTGAAGGTGTGACGCTCTCTTTTTAACTTGAAAATAATTAATATTTCCAAATAATTGAATACTTGCTATCAAAATTTGGGCTAGAAAATTTTTCTCCTTTTTAGAACTAGAACTTGCTCGTTCATAAACCCTTTTGAACATAAATCATTTTTGAAAGTTCGGTTTAACAATATCTTAGTTTCGAAAAGGCTCTCGAGATAACATTTCCTTAACTATAGAAAATACTCTTCATAGTTAATATTAAAACATACTATTTGCCTCTCGAGTTGAATTTGAATATATAAAGCATAAACTTATCGCCGAATCCTTTCTCAATAGAAATCAGAGTTCGCGGAAGTAAAAGTAATACTTATGGGGCACTGCTGAGGTAAAGAAACATCATATATATATATATATATATATATATATATAAGTCATAATATAAACCCCATCAGTACAGTCAGTAGCAAGTGATAAAAAGTCGAGATAGCAAGTTTTGATGAAACATATACAGACCAGCTGCATAAAATAAAAGCTCACTCTAAGACCTCTCAGATATATACAATATATATAACAAAATCCAAAATAGAAGTCCCAGAGCAAGTCATCCGTGTCCTCAGCAGCTCCTCAGATCCTCCACCGCTCTATCCCTAGGATCTAGGATCCAAAACATCTATGCTATGCAAGCTCCTATGAACCAGAGGGTCCACCTCTAGCAGAAACAGTCGGCTCAACATGCACCTCCTCCTCGCTCTCATCCTCCACAGGGTCCTCCTCGACCTCGCCCGACTGTGTAGAGACCCCACCACTGGGTCTAAGGTCTGCAGAAGTAGTCCTATCCAAGTCAGTCGGACCAGGAGAAGGAGTCTCCTCAGTGACAACTCTATGGGAGGAAGGATGGGAACGAGTGGCAACTCTAAAACGAAAACTATGAAAACGACGCATAGGTCGAGCCGGGGGTGGTCCTCTATATGTATAAAAAGGTGGAACATGCATAGTGTAGACTAAGGGAATCCTAAATCGACGAGGTCGCACTCGCACCAGAGGGTTAGGGTTGTGACGCTCTCTTTTTAACTTGAAAATAATTAATATTTCCAAATAGTTTACTACTTGCTATCAAAGTTTAGGACTATAAAATTTTTCCTTTTTAATATCATTACTTGTTCAATCAAAAACCTCTTTTCAACATAAATCGTTACCTGAATTCGGCATAGTAATATCTTAGGTTTTAGAAACACTCTCGAAAATGCACTTTCTTGATTATAGAATATAAACTTATTGCCGAATCCATTTGTAATTTAAAATCAGAGTTCGCGGAATAAAAATAGTACTTATGGGGCACTACTGAGGAAAATAAAACATATATATATATATATATGATAAAAGTCATAGTCATAACCCCATCAGTACAGCAGTAGCAAGTAACATCAGTCGAGATAGCAAGAGTTTATAAAATAGATACACCCCAGTTGAATAAAATAAAAACCTCACTCTAAGACCTCTCAAAATATATACAATATATCACATGATCTCAAAATAGAAGTCTCAGAGCAGGTCTTCAGTGTCCTCAGCAGCTCCTCAGATCCTCCACAGCTCTATCCCTAGGATCTAGGATCCAAAACCCCTATGCTATGCAGGCTCCTATGAACCAGCGGGTCCACCTCTAGCAGAAACAGTCGGCTCGACATGCACCTCCTCCTCGCCCTCATCCTCCTCAGGGTCCTCCTCGACCTCGCCTGACTGGGTAGAGACCTCACCACTGGGTCTAAAGTCTGCAGGAGCAGTCCTCTCATACTCAGTCGGGCCAGGAGAAGGAGTCTCCTCAGTAACAATTCTATGAGATGAAGGATGGGAACGAGTGGCAGCTCTAAATCTAAAACTATGAAATCGACGCATAGGTCGAGCCGGGGGTAGTCCTCTATAAGTGTAAAAAGGTGGAACATGCATAGTATAGACTAATGGGATCCTAAATCGACGAGGTCGCACACGCACCAGAGGGTTAGGGTGGTAGAGAGTGATCTCCACCTCCCCCTCAAAGGTGGCACGGTGCTCCTCATACGTCCATAGACCGCTAGGGATAGGGCGTATCTCGATGCAGGCTAGGTATCTGGCCATCACCTAAACAGGGCACAGGGAGTAAGTATACACATATACATAATGGATAAAGACTAAAGTTACAATCACAAATATATCATAGACAGATCAAAATGCAAATACATATGAGCACACCAATTTTTCAACATTATAACTCTTATAATGCAAGTGGCATGATGTATGATTTTCTATCCACAACTGAGGCCTCTAAATGTCCATCTTGGACGTCCATCCAATACACCATTGTGTTCCCAGAACACCGACATTAGTTCCCAGAACATAATGCCGAACCATACTTGGATAAAAAGCATCACTCCCGGAGTGTGCACCACGTTCCCAGAACGCCACGTTCCCAGAACGCATAAAAACCAGGTCCCGGACACTGGCCACGTATCTATAATGTGTCATCAAGTAGGTTATACTTTGGTACTCCCGGAGTACCCTCCTCATATTCCCAGAATATGATAAACGTTCCTACCAACCAGACTTCCAGTCTATATGTATGCACAACATAGGGTTGGTTTTATCTTTATCTTAATTATTGTGATTTAGAAATATTCCAATTTCCACTTTTGAATGATTCACTTGAGGTATAATACTTGGCATAAAAATTCCCCTTTGAATTTTCTCAAAAATGCCTTTATAAAACCCAGATTGAGTAGTATAACTTCAATGGTAATTAAAACTTAACTTTTTATTTTTCAGATTCAGGTACTAACCGGTTACAGTTTCAGGCTAACCGGTTAGAATTACAGACCTGAACTGTTTACCATTGCAATTCAGAAAAACCCTTTTTCTTGAATTCTCTACCCAATCCACAACACTTTCAACTTTATTCTTATACCTCAAAAACCATTGTTTTATCATTCAAAAGTCCAAATCACATATCCTTTTCCAATAACCATAATTTTACTTGAAATTATTCCATCAATTTAAGGCACAAATGGAAATCTTTCTCATCTGAATTTGTTGACATTACCACAACTTATATTCAGACCTTGTGTATAGAAATTAAGGCTTAGATTTGAGTAAAAACCATTAAAGCTCATAACTGATTTGTAAACTGATTTTTCTTTGAAAATTTACAGTGTCTTACCGGTTACGAAAATCGTGTAACCGGTTAGATTATGCAATCTGACCATTAAAACAAGAGTTTTAATAACTCATTTTCTTTCTTTCTCAAATCTAACCAATTTCCAGCATACACCAAGTTCTTATGCCTTAAATTAAACATGTTTACACCCAGAAACACATTCATATTGCATGCATTAAGTTTATTGAATTAAATTACATGAAAATTCACATAAACTCAATTTAGCACCACAAAACTGAAATCAAACACTTAAACACAGAATTCAATCATCATTTAGCTTTCATGCATCAATTAAAATTTGCTCAAAACCACAGTGAGCAAGAAATTCGCCTCCAAGCCTTTGTGCTTAAAAACACATAATGCCCTTTTGAGTTTCATGAACTCAAATCCTAAATCCTTTGACATTTAGTCTAAATCTAGTATAGTGAAACTTCTCCCATACCTCTAAGTTGATTTGGATGAAAGTTTGACACTGATTTGCAGGAAACTCCACAGATCCTCTCAGAACCAAAGTTCTGTTTCCAGTTTCGTTTTCCAGCAACAGGGTCCAGAAATCATCAAAATTAACATGGAATTTTGCCAAAGAAATTGGGGAAAACGATTAGAACTTGATCTTGGTAACATGCACTAGAAAATAAAAGTGATTTGAAACTTAAACATGATCTGTGCTTACCAAAATCGAAGCTCGAACTCAGCTTCCAGAACCAAGAGAAAACAGAGTTCAGTTCTCCAACTCCAATTTCTAAGGTTGATTTCTCCACACACAAGCACCCTCAACTCACAAGGTATATATCAATGAAAAGCTCTTGATGTAAGCTTTTCAGAAGTGTATCTCTCACTCTCAAACTCTCAAGAACGAAGGAGAAATCGTCCTCACGAAATCAAAACCCTAACTCACCCTTCTTCAGCAAGAATCAGTTGATCAACCCCCAATCCATCAACAATCCACCTATTTATAGCCAAATCCAGATTACATGCACCTTGACGCGTGTATTGCCACTCAATTCATGCAGCAATCGTGGCGATTAACGAGTAATCCAAGTGATTACTCATCAAAATCCACTAAACCAGTTTCTGTGTTCATCGTCTAACCGGTTACAGGGCATTACTAACCGGTTAGATCAGTTCAAAATTTAAAAATTATTATTTTTAAATCTTTCCCTCCAAGAACCTTTCTAATATTGCTTTTTAGTCCTCACCCAGGGGCCAAAATGCAATTTCCTTATATTTTGCATTTATTTGCCATATAAAAATATTTCCACTTATTTTTATATTTAAGGCTAATTAAATACAAAACATAAACTTAGAAAAATTTCTATAAATTAATAATAAAACTTTTTATTATTAATTTCCTATTATTCGGGAGACAAAAATTAGGGGTGGTACACTACTCCCCCACTTAAAAGGAATTTCGCCCCCGAAATTCTAGATTACAAAAATAACTCTGGATACTCTTGATGCATCTTCTCCTCTAATTCCCATGTAGCTTCCGATACGTCAGCATTCTCCCAAATCACCTTGACCAAAGGTATTTCCTTTCCTCTGAGCCGCTTGACTTCACGATCTTCTATCTGAACCAGTCTGGTCTCAAAGATCAGGTTTTCTCTCAGAGTTAGGTCATCAGGTTGAAGTTTTAGAACAACAGATGGATCATGAACATACTTTTTCAATTGCAAAACGTGAAAGACGTTATGCAAATTGGATAAAGAGGGTGGTAAATCCAGTTGATAAGCAACAGGACCAACTCTCTTAAGAATCTGATATGGACCTATACACTTAGGCGAAAGCTTTCGGGTTCTCAAGGCTCTACTAATTCCTTTCATCGGAACTACCCGAAGAAACACATGATCGCCCTCAGAAAACTCTAATGGTTTCCTCCTCCTATCCGCATAGCTCTTCTGCCGACTCTGAGCCGCTTTCATCTTAGCCTGAACCATCTTGATCTTCTCAGTTGTCTGCTGAATCATTTCTGGTCCAACCATCAAGTTCTCCCCCACTTGGAACCAACATAGCGGGGTTTGACACTTCCTTCCATACAACGCCTCGAACGGTGCCATTCCAATACTCGCATGGTAGCTATTGTTGTATGTGAACTCTGCAAGAGGTAACACTTGATCCCAGCTTCCTTGTTCTTCAAGTGCACACGCTCGCAACACATCTTCCAAAGATTGAATTGTCCTCTCCGTTTGGCCATCCGTTTGTGGATGATACGCAGAACTCAATTTCAATCTTGTTCCCATAGCATCATGCAAACTTCTCCAAAATTGCGACGAAAATATAGGATCTCGGTCTGACACAATGCTCGAAGGCACTCCGTGAAGACGAACTACCTCCTTAATATAGATCTGGGTAAGCTTGTTCAAAGGATAATGCATATTTATCGGAATAAAATGCGCCGACTTTGTTAACCTATCCACAATCACCCAGATTGCATCATGATTTGCTGCGGTCCTCGGCAAACCAGACACAAAATCCATTGAGATGCTATCCCATTTCCACTGGGGAATCCTCAGAGGTTGAGACTGTCCTCCCGGTTTCTGATGTTCTACCTTCGCTTTCTGACAGATCAAACACGCCGCCACATATTCTGCCACATCTCTTTTCAATCCCGACCACCAAAATATCTTCCTCAAATCCTGATACATTTTGGTCGATCCAGGGTGCATACTCATCCGACTCTTATGGGCCTCATCAAGAATTAACCTTCTAACTTCTTGATCCCCTGGTACACAAATCCTTGTCCTGAAACGAAGGATTCCATCCTGCCCAAACTTGAAATCAGGTTCCTTTCCTTCCGAACCTAGTCTCATCTTTTCCATCCATTCTTCACCTGCTCGCTGCAACTCCCGAATTCTTTCCAAGAACTCGTTTGTGATCTGCAAAGTCCCCAACTTGATACTTGATGGCTCCACTTGCATCAACAAGCTCAAGTTTCTGAATTCTTCAATTAACGCTGCTTCCTTGACCATCATTGCACTAACGTGGATTGCTTTCCGACTCAACTCGTCTGCCACCACATTCGCCTTACCCGGATGATAATGGAGTTTAAAGTCGTAATCCTTCAAGAACTCCATCCATCTTCTTTGCCTCATGTTCAACTCTTTTTGGTCAAACAAATACTTCAAACACTTATGGTCACTAATTACTTGGAATGTAGTGCCATAGAGATGATGTCTCCATATCTTTAAGGCAAACACGATCGCAGCTAATTCTAAATCGTGTGTCGGGTAATTCACTTCATGATTATTCAATTGTCGCGTTGCATAAGCCACTACTCTTCCTTCTTGCATCAATACACAACCCAGTCCTTGCTTAGATGCATCACAGTAAACTTCAAAGCTCTTGTGAGGATCGGGTAAGATTAACACAGGAGACGATGTTAACCTTTCCTTCAACTCACGAAAACTAGCTTCGCACCGATCGTCCCACACGAACAATTGATCCTTCCGAGTCAACTTAGTCAAAGGATATGCAATCTTAGAAAATCCTTCTATGAATCGGCGATAGTATCCAGCCAGCCCTAAGAAACTTCTCACCTCCGTCACCGTCTTAGGCTGTTCCCAACTTAGTACTGAACCTACTTTCGCTGGATCCACCGCAATTCCCTCTTTAGAGATCACATACCCCAGAAACTTCACTTCATTCAACCAAAACTCACACTTCGTAAGCTTGGCATATAGTTGCTTCTCCTTCAGGAACTTCAACACAATCCTGAGATGCTCTTCGTGCTCCTCCGGATTCTTAGAATAGACCAAAATATCGTCAATGAATACCACCACAAACAAATCCAAATATCATCTAAAGATCCGGTTCATATAGTCCATGAAAATAGCAGGTGCATTTGTCAATCATAACGGCATCACAACATACTCATAATGACCGTATCGTGATCGAAATGCAGTCTTGGGTATATCCTCTTCCTTTATCCTGATCTGATGATATCCCGATCTCAGATCAATCTTGGAGAATACTGCAGCTCCCCTCACTTGGTCCATAAGGTCATCAATCCTTGGCAACGGATACTTATTCTTAATAGTGACCTTATTCAGCTGTCTGTAGTCCACACACATCCTCATACTTCCATCTTTCTTCTTTACGAACAATAATGGAGCTCCCCAAGGCGAAATGCTTGGCCTGATCATCTGTTTCTGCAACAGCTCCTCAATTTGTTTCTTCATTTCTGCCATTTCTGGTGGTGCCATCCTATAAGGAGCAATAGAGATGGGACCAGCTCCAGGGACTAAATCGATCCCAAACTCTATCTCTCGCTTTGAAGGTAATCCTGGTATCTCCTCAGGAAATACTTTCGGAAATTCCCTCACCACTGGAATTTCTTCGATCGACATCAACTCTTCTTCTCCAGAAGCCGAGAATAAACACATATAACCCTCCGGTTCAAGGGTCCTATATTGAATTGTCTTTTCCTCACAATTGATGATCACTTGGTTCTTCATCAACCAATCCATTCCCAAGATCACATCCAATTGTAACTTAGGAAGACAAACCAAATCTACCGGGGATGAACGACCCAGAACTTCTACATTACACCCTAAACAGACTTTAGCGGTGCAGATCGGTATTCCCGTAGGGGTATCTATGCTATGATAGCAGGGTGAATCGGAAACAATAAGATTCAGCCTATTCACACATTCAGGGGAAACAAAAGAATGTGTAGCTCCAGAATCAAACATGATTTTGCAAGGTTGATTATTGAGCAGAAAATTACCTTGCACGAGGTTCGGGGTTTGAGTTGCTTCACTACCACTTAGGGTAAACACTCGTCCTTGCACCACAGGCTTTCCAGCAGATCCCTTTGCATCTTCCTTTGCAGACTCCTTGCATTCTCGGGCAAAGTGACCTTGCTTCCCACACTTGAAACATCCTCCTGTGGACCAGCAAAACTGACCATGATGGTAATGCTTGCACTTCTCGCAATAAGGAGAATTATCGCGAGGCTTGTTCCGGTTATCCATCACTACCTTACCTTTCCCTTTGTTCTTAGAATATGGACCGTTATTCCGATGGTCAAACTTCTTCTTCCTTTGGGGTCCATAATTCTGTCCAACCCCCTTCACTTGACTTCCTAACAACTCTGCCTTCTTATCATCTTCATACATTCTGCACATGTCCACCAGTGCAGGGAAACTCTGAATCCTTTGATAACTGAAGATAGACTTCAGCTCCGGCCTTAGCCCACCTTCAAACTTCACACACTTACTTCTTTCATCAGGGTTATTTAAGTAATAGGGAGAGTATTTCATCAGCTCCTTGAATCGGGCAGCATACTCCCCTACACTCATATCCCCCTGCTTCAATTGCATGAATTCCACTTCCTTTTTCCTCCGCAAATCTTCTGGAAAATATTTATTGAGAAACTTCTCCATAAATACTCCCCAGTTGATTGCCCTCCTTTCAAAATTCAGCAACTGGACCGTGTGATCCCACCAGTTTTCAGCTTCCCCATGAAGCATGTAGACTGCATAGGTCACCTTCTGTTCGTCAGAACACTCCAGAGTTCGGAAGATCTTATTGATCTCGTACAACCACTTGTTTGCCTCATCAGGTCTATATCCTCCCTCAAATCGTGGTGGATTGCACTTCCTGAACTCCGACAGAGTTTTAGCGTCATGATTCGCCATGTTGCCAGCAGATGGATTACCAGCTCTCTCCTGAGATGATTGATGCCTCTGCTGCTGCTGCATACCCTCCAGCACGGTTGTGATTCATTCTAACATCTCATTAGTAACGTTTCTATTCCGGGTTGCCATAGAAAGACCTGCACTATGGGCTTTGGGTTACTAAAAAGGTCTTTGGAACATAAATGCTACTACTAACTTACTCAAACATATTCAATCAACATTGAATACCACACTTAGCTGCATCTTCGGGGCCATGAGGAACAGGACCAATGCTCTAATACCACCAAAGGTTGTGACGCTCTCTTTTTAACTTGAAAATAATTAATATTTCCAAATAGTTTACTACTTGCTATCAAAGTTTAGGACTATAAAATTTTTCCTTTTTAATATCATTACTTGTTCAATCAAAAACCTCTTTTCAACATAAATCGTTACCTGAATTCGGCATAGTAATATCTTAGGTTTTAGAAACACTCTCGAAAATGCACTTTCTTGATTATAGAATATAAACTTATTGCCGAATCCATTTGTAATTTAAAATCAGAGTTTGCGGAATAAAAATAGTACTTATGGGGCACTACTGAGGAAAATAAAACATATATATATATATATGATAAAAGTCATACGTCATAACCCCATCAGTACAGCAGTAGCAAGTAACATCAGTCGAGATAGCAAGAGTTTATAAAATAGATACACCCCAGCTGAATAAAATAAAAACCTCACTCTAAGACCTCTCAAAATATATACAATATATCACATGATCTCAAAATAGAAGTCACAGAGCAGGTCTTCAGTGTCCTCAGCAGCTCCTCAGATCCTCCACAGCTCTATCCCTAGGATCTAGGATCCAAAACCCCTATGCTATGCAGGCTCCTATGAACCAGCGGGTCCACCTCTAGCAGAAACAGTCGGCTCGACATGCACCTCCTCCTCGCCCTCATCCTCCTCAGGGTCCTCCTCGACCTCGCCTGACTGGGTAGAGACCTCACCACTGGGTCTAAAGTCTGCAGGAGCAGTCCTCTCATACTCAGTCGGGCCAGGAGAAGGAGTCTCCTCAGTAACAATTCTATGGGATGAAGGATGGGAACGAGTGGCAGCTCTAAATCTAAAACTATGAAATCGACGCATAGGTCGAGCCGGGGGTAGTCCTCTATAAGTGTAAAAAGGTGGAACATGCATAGATCGCACACGCACCAGAGGGTTAGGGTGGTAGAGAGTGATCTCCACCTCCCCCTCAAAGGTGGCACGGTGCTCCTCATACATCCATAGACCGCTAGGGATAGGGCGTATCTCGATGCAGGCTAGGTATCTGGCCATCACCTAAACAGGGCACAGGGAGTAAGTATACACATATACATAATGGATAAAGACTAAAGTTACAATCACAAATATATCATAGACAAATCAAAATGCAAATACATATGAGCACACCAATTTTTCAACATTATAACTCTTATAATGCATGTGGCATGATGTATGATTTTCTATCCACAACTGAGGCCTCTAAATGTCCATCTTGGACGTCCATCCAATACACCATTGTGTTCCCAGAACACCGACATTAGTTCCCAGAACATAATGCCGAACCATACTTGGATAAAAAGCATCACTCCTGGAGTGTGCACCACGTTCCCAGAACGCCACGTTCGCAGAACGCATAAAAACCAGGTCCCGGACACTGGCCACATATCTATAATGTGTCATCAAGTAGGTTATACTTTGGTACTCCCGGAGTACCCTCCTCATATTCCCAGAATATGATAAACGTTCCTACCAACCAGACTTCCAGTCTATATGTATGCACAACATAGGGTTGGTTTTATCTTTATCTTAATTATTGTGATTTAGAAATATTCCAATTTCCACTTTTGAATGATTCACTTGAGGTATAATACTTGGCATAAAAATTCCCCTTTGAATTTTCTCAAAAATGCCTTTATAAAACCCAGATTGAGTAGTGTAACTTCAATGGTAATTAAAACTTAACTTTTTATTTTTCAGATTCAGGTACTAACCGGTTACAGTTTCAGGCTAACCGGTTACAGACCTGAACTGTTTACCATTGCAATTCAGAAAAATCCTTTTTCTTGAATTCTCTTCCCAATCCACAACACTTTCAACTTTATTCTTATACCTCAAAAACCATTGGTTTATCATTCAAAAGTCCAAATCACATATCCTTTTCCAATAACCATAATTATACTTGAAATTATTCCATCAATTTAAGGCACAAATGGAAATCTTTCTCATCTGAATTTGTTGACCTTGTGTATAGAAATTAAGGCTTAGATTTGAGTAAAAACCATTAAAGCTCAGAACTGATTTGTAAACTGATTTTTCTTTGAAAATTTACAGTGTCTAACCGGTTACGAAAATCGTGTAACCGGTTAGATTATGCAGTCTGACCATTAAAACAAGAGTTTTAATAACTCATTTTCTTTCTTTCTCAAATCTAACCAATTTCCAGCATACACCAAGTTCTTATGCCTTAAATTAAACATGTTTACACCCAGAAACACATTCATATTGCATGCATTAAGTTTATTGAATTAAATTACATGAAAATTCACATAAACTCAATTTAGCACCACAAAACTGAAATCAAACACTTAAACACAGAATTCAGTCATCATTTAGCTTGCATGCATCAATTAAAATTTGCTCAAAACCACAGTGAGCAAGAAATTGGCCTCCAAGCCTTTGTGCTTAAAAACACATAATGCCCTTTTGAGTTTCATGAACTCAAATCCTAAATCCTTTGACATTTAGTCTAAATCTAGTATAGTGAAACTTATCCCATACCTCTAAGTTGATTTGGATGAAAGTTTGACACTGATTTGCAGGAAACTCCACAGATCCTCTCAGAACCAAAGTTCTGTTTCCAGTTTCGTTTTCCAGCAACAGGGTCCAGAAATCATCAAAATTAACATGGAATTTTGCCATAGAAATTGGGGAAAACGATTAGAACTTGATCTTGGTAACATGCACTAGAAAATAAAAGTGATTTGAAACTTAAACATGATCTGTGCTTACCAAAATCGAAGCTCGAACTCAGCTTCCAGAACCAAGAGAAAACAGAGTTCAGTTCTCCAACTCCAATTTCTAAGGTTGATTTCTCCACACACAAGCACCCTCAACTCACAAGGTATATATCAATGAAAAGCTCTTGATGTAAGCTTTTCAGAAGTGTATCTCTCACTCTCAAACTCTCAAGAACGAAGGAGAAATCGTCCTCACGAAATCAAAACCCTAACTTACCCTTCTTCGGCAAGAATCAGTTGATCAACCCCCAATCCATCAACAATCCACCTATTTATAGCCAAATCCAGATTACATGCACCTTGACGCGTGTATTGCCACTCAATTCATGCATCAATCGTGGCGATTAACGAGTAATCCAAGTGATTACTCATCAAAATCCACTAAACCAGTTTCTGTGTTCATCGTCTAACCGGTTACAGGGCATTACTAACCGGTTAGATCAGTTCAAAATTTAAAAATTATTATTTTAAATCTTTCCCTCCAAGAACCTTTCTAATATTGCTTTTTAGTCCTCACCCCGGGACCAAAATGCAATTTCCTTATATTTTGCATTTATTTGCAATATAAAAATATTTCCACTTATTTTTATATTTAAGGCTAATTAAATACAAAACATAAACTTAGAAAAATTTCTATAAATTAATAATAAAACTTTTTATTATTAATTTCCTATTATTCGGGAGACAAAAATTAGGGGTGTTACAAGGGTGGTAGAGAGTGATCTCAACCTCCCCCTCAAAAGTGGCACGGTGCTCCTCATACGTCCATATACCGCTAGGGTTAGGGCGTATCTCGATGCAAGCTAGGTATCTGGCCATCACCTAAACAGGGCACAGGGAGTAAGTATACACATATACATAATTGATAAAGACTAAAATTACATTCACAAGTATATCATGGACAGATCATAATGCAAATACATATGAGCACACCAGTTTTCAACATTATAACTCTTATAATGCAAGTGGCATGATGTATGATTTTCTATCCACAACTGAGGCCTCTAAAAGTCCATCTTGGACGTCCATCCAATACACCCTTGTGTTCCCAGAACACCGACATTTGTTCCCAGAACATAATGCCGAACCATACTTGGATAATAAGCATCACTCCCGGAGTGTGCATCACGTTCCCAGAACGCATATGTTCCCAGAACGCATAAAAAACCAGGTCCCGGACACTGGCCACATATCTATAATGTGTCATCAAGTAGGTTATAATTTGATACTCCCGGAGTACCCTCCTCATATTCCCAGAATATGATAAACGTTCCTACCAACCAGACTTCCAGTCTATATGGATGCACAAATATCAGGGTTGGTTTTATCTTTACATCAATTAATGTGATTTAGAAATATTCCAATTTCCCTTTTGAATGATTTATTTGAGGCATACACTTTGGCATAAAATTCTCCTTTGA
Source organism: Crotalaria pallida (assembly GCA_037953625.1). Classification (NCBI taxonomy): domain Eukaryota; kingdom Viridiplantae; phylum Streptophyta; class Magnoliopsida; order Fabales; family Fabaceae; genus Crotalaria; species Crotalaria pallida. The sequence continues at coordinate 65,061,971 of CM075651.1, forward strand.
ATTTTCTCAAAACATGCCCTTAAACTTAGATTAGGTAGAACAAAGTCAATGGTATTCAAAAACTGAACTTTTTATTTTTCAGATTCAGGTACTAACCGGTTACAGTCTCAGGCTAACCGGTTAGAATTACAGACCTGAACTGTTTACCATTGAAATTCAGAAAAACCCTCTTTCTTGAATTTGCTACCCAATCCATAAACAAGTTAAACATTGTTTTATGCCTCAAAAATTATAGTTTTATCATTCAAAGGTCTAAATCACTTTTCACTTTCCAATGAACATAATTTCCTCTTGAAATTATTTCATTAACTTAAGGCATTAATTCTAATCTTTCAAATCTGAACCTTGACATTATAACAACTCATGTTCAGATCAGGTATAATGAGATTAAAGCATAGATTTGAGCAGAAACCACTAAAATTTCAGGACTGATTAATGAACTGATTTTTCTTTGAAATTCTGCAGTGTCTAACCGGTTACGAATATCGAGTAACCGGTTAGATTATGCAGTCAGTCCATTAAAACAAGAGTTTTAACAATTCATTTTCTTCTTTTCTCAAATCTAACCAAATCTCAATATTCACAGAGTTCATATGCCTTAAGATAAACATGTTTATACCCAGAAACACATTCAAATTGCATGCATCAAGTTTATGATATCAAATTGCATGAAAATTCACATAAACACAATTTAATACAACAAAACTTATAATAGGCATTCAAATTCAGAATTCAGCCTCCATATACTTTGCATGCATCAATATAAAGTTGCTCAAAACCACAGTGAGCAAAAACTTTGGCCTCCAAGCCTTTGTGCCATATTGCACATAATGCCCTTTTTGAGTTTTGTTAACTCAAATCCTAAATCACTTGAATTTTAGTCTAAATCTAGTATAAGGTAGACTTCTCCCATACCTCTAAGCTGATCTTGATGACTATAAACATTGCACTTGAAGCAAAATCCACAGATTCCCACCAATCCTAGGTTCTGCCCTTCACACACGATTTCCATCAACAGGGTCCAAAGACCAGAAGATTTGACATAACAATTGGCAAAAGAAATTGGGGAAAATAGTTAAAAATTACTCTAGGTAACATGCACTAAGAATAGGAACAGATTTGGGGCTTAATGGTGAACTATACTTACCAAAATCACAACTTGAAATCCGCTTCCAAAATCAACAGAGAACAGAGTTCAGTCTCCAACTCTTAGCTTCCAAGATCGATTCCTCCTCCCACACAAACACTCAGCTCACAAGGTGTATATCAATGAAAAGCCCTTGATTCAAGCTTTTCAGAAATGCAATATCCTTATATTTTGCATTTATTTGCCCTATAAAAATATTTCAACTTATTTTTATTTTTAAGGCTAATTAAATAAAAAATATAAACTTGGAAAATTTCTATAAATTAATAATAAAACTTTTTATTATTAATTTCCTATTATTCGGGAGACGAAAATTAGGGGTGTTACATTGATAAATTCTTTAATTCCGTTTTAAAGTACGTTGAAACAATTCCTTTCTTAAAAACACATTGCCAATATCCAAAAAGGTTTTAAATCCAAATCAAATCTCTAATAAAAAGGTTTTCAGGAACACTTTGAAACAATTTAAAAATAATCTTCTTATTAAAACAAATCCATTCTTCTTAGTTTAAAAACACTCTGATTATAAAAATCATTTACTTGAACCATTAAACAAAATTCAAAACTCTAGAAAATAAAGTTTTAAAAACCATATCAAATTGATTCATTGAAATCCCAACTTCAAAACATTATAAGATATTGATTAAAGAAGATCATATAAAAATTTCAAATCAATTTAAATTATTTAAGTCATACTTTTTAAATAAAACACTTTTCAATTTCTTTAAAAATACAAACATAGATTTTTCACAAATAAAACTCACAAACAGTATTCCAAAACAATTTCAATTCATCATATTCAATTAGCACAAAACAACACATACAGATTTCAAAGTACTCAAAGCATTCACAAACACGCATAATGCAAGCTACACTTCAATCATTCAGAACCAATCCATTAAATCTTAATAAATTAACTTAATTACACTTAAGAAAATAATTTAAATTAATCTTCTAATTAATTTAACAAAACCGAATCACTATGGTTAACAATTTCTAATCACAATTAAATTTTAAAACTTGAAATCATGGAATTAAAATTACAAAATTCCTTTTCATATAAATAAATCAACCAAAAAGAATTAAAAGAGATACACATCACTTTCGCATATCATCATGCACCTAGGAGTATAACTATTATCATGGTCATTTTACAAAGAAAACTTTCCTAAACATCTTAGCATCCCTTGGCGAAATCCTACATGTAAAACATTGCAAAGATTTAATGCACAAATAAATATATAAAATCATGAAATCATTTTCTTTAATTTAGGACCAAAAACCGTGAGCATACAAAAAGAACAACTTACACTTTTTATTCATTTCAAAACAATTATTTGAGTCACAACCACTCTAAGGATTTACTTTATTTTCTTTATAAAACTTGGTTATTTCTTACCTACACTTTAAAGTTCTTGGATTAAAATAGTTTCATCATGCATGCATCCTAGATGAGGAACAAACCTAACTTCCTACCTAATACCTAGGATGACCGAATGTCATCATGTAAAAAGAACATGGTTTTCATGCATTTTCAACATACAAGAATCATAAAAGTCAAAGCAACTCATGTAGGTTTTTAAGGCAAGTTTCTCAAAGCAACATACTTCATTACTTATTCACATCAACCTTCAGAAAATAAACCTCAAGTTCATCATTTTATAAAAATCAAAGTTACACTAAAAATGACATGCATAAGTTTAAAATCATTAGACCTAACCTTAAAACAAACATGCATTAACAAAATAAAAACATAGAGCTTATTTTTCAAACATGGCCGAATGGCCTCATAAAAAATTTAACACACGCAAAATCAAGTACTAAATCAAACCAATCACTAGTTCCAAACATGCACAAAAATAATCACGTAATTCAATCATGTTTATACTTTGAAAATCATTTTGAAACTTGTTTCTTTAACTTTTTTCTTAAAAACCAGGCACATACAAAGAGGAAAACATGATCTTTTCCATTAAAATTAACATGCAACACCAAAGAACTCAACTCTTCACTAATCAATTAAAAATCATCACATGCATACACCTTCATCAAATCAAATCATGCTTGAAATCATTTCAAATCTTACTTCTTTAATTATTTTCTTTAAAACCGAAACACATATAAAGAAAACATAATCTTTTCTCTTTGAAAAATAACATGCAAATCAAGGATCTAAACATTTTTCATGCATCAAACAAAGATAATTACATGAATACATTTAGATCAACTAAGATCATTAACAAAGTTAACATGCAAAGCCAAAGAATTAAACCTTTTTACAAATTAAGTTTAGATCACGAAATTATTCATCAAATAAACATGGAAATACACATAGATCATAGTTTTAGCAAAAAGATTTAACATGCAAGATCAAAGAGTTTCACTTTATAATTAAACAAGTTTAGATCATGAATTTTCTTATCAAATAATCACAAACACACACATAGATCACGGTTTAGAGCAAGAAAATAGACATGCAAGGATGTTTGTTTTAGATTTCACAAAAATCTTAGTTTACTTTAGATCTTTAAAGTTTTAGTTAGAAAAATGTTAGATCCATCAAAAGGAATTCCAACCGAAACAACAAACACAAAGCTTAACATATTACAAATTACTTAGAGTCCTTATAGTCCATGATTAAAGAAGATCAACACATAAGACCATCTTTAAATTTATAAAAATTAACATGCAAAGAAGAAAAAGAAAGATCTATAAACTTAGAAAAAGAAAAACTAAACTATTACAAAATCTTCTTTTGGATCTTCAAGTCCTACCATGAAAAAGGTTGGTCTTCTAGTCTCCTAACACTTGGATCTTCAAAGAACAAGGCTTGATCTAGCATGGATTTTCCTCTTCCTTCTCCTCCATGACTCACGGCCACCACTCCTCTCTTTCTCTCTATTTCTTTTCTTTTTCTCTCTAAGAGTTTAATGAGCTCTTAGGAGTGTATTTTGTGTTGGTGTGAAGAAATGGGGTGAATGAACTAAGGCTCCAAGTATATATAGGCAATTACACTCTTCCTCCCTTGCCCTTATTATGTGGTTCGGCCATACACAATGGAAAGGGTAATTTTGGCCTTACAAAAACTTGCATGGGTGCATTTTATCAAATGCAAGGAGACAAAGTCTTGTGGGCTAGGTTTTAGGGGTCATTCTAGGGCTAAATATTAGTTAGCACATAGTTAGGGTTTTCTAACTTAGTTTGGTTTGGTTGTGGCTTACTTACTCACTAAGACTTCTAGAAAGTTATACTCCTAACATACATGCATACGCATACACGTACAACATACACACACAAATACATACACATACCTAAGCCGTATCTCTCACACACACATACACATACATGTCTCCTATTTTTATTTCCTTATCATATTTACTTAAACATTCTAATTATTAATTCATACCATAGTGCAGTCATTTAATAAGGAATCACACTCAAACAATTAATTTCATGCATCATACAGTACACACACCAAACCAAGTACTCATCACATAAAATTTCAAGCCAAATCAATAGATTTATTTTCTTCGCCATACAATTTCCAAAATTCGTATTTCACATCTCTGAAAATAAATTTTTATAAAACAACCCTGAAAATTCCAAAAATTACATTTTAAAAATCTAATATTCAAGACGATCCTTTTGATATAAAGATCATGAAAATCCGAATTACGGTTTAAAAGTTATGAATTTTCCAAGTTAACAACTCAAAAACTTCTATTCAAATAAAAATCACTTTTTAATAAAATCACAACTAATTTCTTATAAATCAAATCAACAAAATCATTCACTTCACATTTATAAAAACATTTTGTTGATAAAATCCTTGAAAATCGTTACTTTATTTCTTATTCACGTAAAACATTTTTTTTTCCAAAAATCCTTCGTAAAACAGAACTTCAGGGTTTATTTTAACAAATTTCGTTCTCGCACGTACGGGAAAAATGCGGGGTGTTACATTCTCCACAACTTGAATATTTCTCGTCCTCGAGAAATGCTGTGCAGAGTCTGGCTGTTCGGTGGACGCGTAGCTTCTTGAAGAAATTTCTTTGCTCTCTAATTGCGGCAACTATCACGTCTTCGAATATGAACTATCTACTCGTCGTCTTTTCGAATAAATCGAACGAATTACTTGCAAAAGTAATCTCTTGGGTACTTCCAATAACAAATAGGATGGAATAAAAACAACGCGGTTTCACTGACAACAAAGGACTGAGGGGTTCAAAAGCATCAAAATAGGATTTAGAAACAACAGGGTTACGCTCGTTTGGGTCAAGAGACTACCACACTCGGGGTTAACTCTTCTCATCAGTTCAAGCCTAGGCGAGCTACACCTCAAAAACTCACATTTCCTTTCACTCCCCAACTTGAATGACTCATACCTCTCTATATTACACTCATCATCACGGACTTAACCTCTACATACTCCTATCCTTCACTACTTTTTGATCAAGTCTTGCAAAATTTCTCATCACTTAGCTTCACTCTATCCTCTGATTGCCTTACATCTCACCAAATGATGATCCTTATCAGACTCCTATGGTCGCCATTAAATCTTCCCTTTTACTCTAATCCACCTCTAATCCTCATGAAACATACACTATCTCACTCCTTATCTCAAACACTTAATCATATAACTTAGACACTCTAAACCTTTTTACATTTTCCAGGATTCTTCCTTATATTCTAAACCATCAAAATTCCTCATTTCAAAGACCTACTACCCATTACCATATCAAATCTTAGATTTTTACCTAACCTTGGGTCAACACTTAAGGATCCTAACCACAAATTCCACCATCTTATCACTTCGAATCTACCATATCATCGCTTATTCACTTCTATCTAACCATTTCCCAACTCAAATCAAGACATCTAGGACTCTAAATTCTAATCATCACCTTAATTTCTTCCTCATCTTAGCACCATCTAAACCATTATTTTGGACCATCCGACATCAAAATTCTAGTCCTAACCACTTTTCACAACTCACCACTCATCTAAGACTCCTATTTCCTCCAAGACTCATACTCCCTTCATCCATATTTACTAATCCTTATTCTCCTTTATCCTTGCAACCTTTACCCAATCCACACTCCATCACTTACTCCCCGGTTTAGGAATATCTACTCGACTTGATACAAGGGTCAGGGTTCAAAATTCTCACCAAGACTCTAGGAAAAGATGAAAGTCCGGCTCAAGGTCAAAAGGGAAAACTTCAGGTTCATCAACAATCAAGGCTGTGTCAGAAACAAGGTCTAATGTAACACCCCGATTTCGGCAACTTGAAAACATCATCTCTTTAACAAAATATAGTAAAAATTTGGGAATTTTTTTTTTTAAATGGTGACATGGACATGAGAAGCTTAAGGTTCAAAAACTTTTCAGTAACTTAATCGTAATACATCCTCATGTCACACATCACAAGTCAAGTTCCAAACCGGGATGTTACTTAACATCGCGCTTTGTAACTTCACTTCGTAAATCTAATTTGAGAAAACATTTGCAATCTTAAATCTTTATTCTTTCAAAAGCCAGATTCAATAAAATATCCAGTGGGGTTCAGAATGATACGACAATGTAACCAAGTAGTTGCAAGGGATACAGTGCTCAAGGGAATTACCTATTACTATTCTTGACCTCTAATCTTCTTCGCTGAAGCCCACAGCCGAAACCGCATCGAGACGAGGGCACGAACTATACTACAGAGTCGACCATCTACCCGTTGCAATATCGGAGTGACCCGACACGACAACATGGTAGGAGAGATGGTCAGTAATCCAGAAGTACATCCACGACCAGACAGAATACTAACGACTTCTTATAAAAGAATACTCAAAATAAAATAGAGGAACCATGCATTATCAACTACTCATGCTATGCATATGACAAATATATTCACATAAGCATATAGGGAACACTTATAAACAAAACACATCATAACTAATCCAATATCTCAAATCATAACTCATTCTCAACGTACATCACCACACTTGGCATCACAAGCCTTTCAACCATTCCAGTCTTATTATCATCATTCTCAATCTTTCAATAATCATATATGCTTTCTTTCTTTCTTTGAACCTTCCTCAATAAATTCTTTATAATTTCTTTCTTGTATTCTTTCATTATTCTTAAGTCTTATCAAACGATTAGCATCAATGATGAGGGGGACACATCATTGAGCTCACACACGTCTACATCTCCTCGGTCATCCACCCAACCTAGTCGGAAGCAAACAGGAGTACAGGACCTTTACACGCGGGCACGACAGCTGTCACACAAACAAATGGTCCCAGACCAGGAGGCCCTGCCTCGAATCATAATCACAATTCACATAATAACAATGCACGCTCTCAGCGGCAATCACAAATGCCCTGTTCCAGTCCCTCTCACTGTTCTCGAATTGCCATAGGGGGCGACAGTACTAATTCTAGTTGATCGTGCAGAACTTACCACGGCATAGGACCGATCTGCCCGTACCACATATGGAATTCATTCCGCCTAGAATAGTACTCAAGGCTTCTTGACGTATCACCGTCTTTACCCTCCCCTATTGCAATCACAACCCGAATATCCGCAGATACGCCGGGGTATCTTCCTCTCCACTACTTCGATACGACACTCATACCTCACCGCGTTATAAATGTCTTTTAAAGTCCTTTAAAGTTTTACGCTTTAATTAAACGACTTAATCCTAACAGTCGGCTCGTCCTTGGTGCATCCCTTCAACGAAGCCCGACCACTAATCGCAATCTGTCCCCCTAAAATCTCAATGGCCCTCGGCCTCAAATCACTTTCTCATAAACTCATGCTCAACATCATTCTCATCATATTTCTCTTTAACATCATCAGTATCTCTTCCTCGTCTTTCCCAAAAAATCTTTTCACAAAACTTTTTCGAAAACATGATTTCACACAAAAACTTTCTCTTTCTCAACACATTTTCAGAAACCTCATCTCATAAATCCTTTCACAAAACTTCTTCAAAAGTAATGTTTCCAAAAACTTTCAAATATATTATTTTCGCAAAAACTTTTCAAAAATCTCTTTTCAAAAACCTTTTTCAAAAATCACATTTTTGGGTGAGTGTTAATGGAGGAGCAAGCTCAACTCAACACTAAGCTTCTTCCCAAAAACTCGAACGAGGAATCACATCACCATTCAAACCACATCTCATTTCCACAACCACTTTCTCTTTCAAATCTCAACTCCACTCACATCTCTTTTCATCCTCTTTCTCATTCATTCACATTTTCTTACTTTTACAATTCATTCCTCTCATCAACTCATTTCTTCCACAATCTTATTCGCGTTAAGTTTTATTTCTCTCTCAATCGTATCTCTTAAATTTCAAATCTCATTCTTTCTCGTACTTCTTATTTCCTCATACAACCTTTTCCAAATAGAACAAGATACACTCTACAGAATAATTCACAGAGAAATCCAACACATAACAAAGTAAACCATGCATCATATTTAACAAAACAGGAAAGCATCTAACACATATGTGCATCACGTATGATAATGCAGCATGTAACATATTAGACTCGATGTACTCAGTTTAGAACTGAGTCTACGCATCACGATGACCTAGGCCTACTGCATCTCTCACCTCACTCTCCAGCTTCTGAAATCGTCGCGGGTCCTTCCCAACAAGTCGGCCGTTCCGCTTCTCAACTCGTACGCACCTTGTTCTAAATAGACGACACTCACGTTACTATCTTATTTAAATAATCGTTCTACTTGATATCGATACGTGTTTTCGAAAACTCTTTTTATTTCTCGTCGAAAAATCGTAAAACGTTAAAGCTTTTTCGAACCAAATCTTTCTCAAGTTAAATAACACTTAAAACTTAAACTTTAAACCAACCAAATAAATTTTTGGGATTGGAAAACAATTCAAATAAAATCTGGACAGCCATCATGCAAGTCCATAAATCTGTTGGAAACCAACAAGCGGGCTAAGCAAATACTAAAGGGGGGGTGAATAGTATTTTGAAGCACTAATACCAAATATTTCGATTGATAATTGAAGAATGGAGCTTAGACTGAATTTTCTGGAATCAGACACAAAAGACTCGAGTCTTTTGTGAAATACTCGAGTTTTTCAGTATGAACAACTCGAGTCTTTTCTGAAAAACTCGAGTTTTTACTCTCAGATAGCAGAAAAACCAGAAACGAAAATTCAGCAATTTAACTCAAATCAATTCAATAATAAACAGGAACTTATCCAACAGAATAGCAAGTAATCTAAATAACTTTTAACACAAAGATTCCTTGAACTTGCTACCTAATTGTATAAATCCTAATTGATTGAAATGACTTAAGTCTATTGAGCTAGAAAGTAGATTAAAAGCAATAAACCAACACTCAAGCAATTTTATCCTGGTTCACTCCAACAATGAGCTACATCCAGTCCTCCTAATCACTTAGGAGTTTCTACTAATAATCAAATTGTTAGAAATTACAAAGGATTGCTTGAGAATGGCCTCACTCAACCTAACCCTTTCAAGAGTGTACCAAACTCTTGATTTCTACCCCAATTTGATTCCGGTGATTGAAGAACTCTTCACAAAGCTTCCTTGAACTCCCTTCAAGAAACTCCACCGGGCTAGGAACTTCCTAGTCTTGTGCTTGAGAACCTCTCAAGACTTCCAACACCCTAAGCCACTTAGGGTTTGCTTGGGAACAATCCAAGACTTTGAATAATCAAGCTTTTTGTATGTGTATTACTAATCTCACAATGGATTAGCACAAATAAGCACAGCTCAATGTAAGAATTGAGGCCTAAAACTCAACTTGGAATAAAATGACAATATGATTGAGAAGTTGAGCTTTTTGGGAATTAACACTTGAGAAAAGGAAATTATGAAAGCTTGTGATCAATAATGTGTTGTTGTCTTGTTTGTTCTTGCACAAATTCAAAGAGCAATTTTACAATAAAGTTCAGAATACTCTCTTAGGGTTGGATGAGACTCAAAATGCCCTCAATTGGGTTTTTGAGTTTCTCCAACGTTCATTTTTGCTGACTGGACAAAAATACTCGAGTCTTTTGGTAAAAACTCGAGTCTTTTTGGTCGGTCACGAGTGAATTGGTGCACGAACAAGACTAACGGTCATAATTGCTGACCTGGCACAAATACTCGAGTTTTTCTACAAATACTCGAGTGTATACTCGAGTCTTTTTCAAAATACTCGAGTATTTTGATCAGATATGGGAAAAATTATTTTTCAATTTTATTTTTCCTCTCAAGTATTAATTTTTGGTCAATCTCAACTTAATAAACATATAAAAATTTATTCCTAGAAGAGACTAACTATTTCTACCCACTCTCAACCACTCTCAACATAAATTAGAAATTTACAATTAATATTTGATTGAGAATGATTGGGCACTTGTCTTCTTTTCTTGACTTCTTGTTGATGTTGATGTTGCAATATCTTCAAGGCATGATTTGTTAATTATTTTGTCATCATCAAAACATAATCCACATAATTAGGAGCATTGAATTCACAATCTCCCCCTTTTTGGTGATGACAAAATAATTAACACTTGATCCATTTGTTAAGCTTGATCCACTTGGAGATGCAACTCCCCCTCACTATATGATACTTTTCACTTATCTAAAAATTCAGCTTGAGCAAGATGTTATGACAATTTAATTTTAGCACCAAGCCTATGGTATTAGAGAATTTAACAATTATCAGAGTATATACCATAATTAGAGATTTTAGGTGCAACAATATCAAGACAAGACAAGTGTAATATCTCTCCCCCTTTTTGTCATACGCCAAAAAGATGTAACAATTTAGAAAAAGATCAAGGGAGGAGAGGTGCATAATCGGAAAACCCCATAACCAACTATGCAAATAAAACGGAGATATAATAACGATAAAGAGCTCCCCCTGAAGCTTTGCACAAACATCATAATGAAGACCAAATACATTAACATAAAAACATCATAAATGGTCCAAATCAAAGGTGCAATAAGAAACCCAAAGTCTCAAAACACCAAGTTCTCAAAATACAGAAAATGTAACAAAGACCAATATGATAAAAACAGAATGAAAACTAAGATAAAATCCAAAGGTCAACATCATCAAAACATCGAAGGAGCTGGAGCATCTGGAGGAGGATAAAACCGAGAGAAGAGTTTAGAGGATGAAAAACTAGTAAGATTTGACAAAACTTTGAGGAAAATCTGAGTTTTGAGGAGAGAGATATGAGAAAACCGAGAGAGAAGAGGGTCGCAAAAAAAAACTTGAGTCTGAGAGTATATATAAACAGTTCAAAATATATTCGAGTCGGTCGTGACTCAGCCCAGATTTCCCCAGAAAAGTCGAGTAAAAATTGAAAAACTCGACTTTGGTCCGAAAGTTCAAATTTCAGGAAAACTCAAAATACTCGAGTTTTTTTGGAAAATACTCGAGTTTGGTCTGAAAGTTCAAAAATTGGGGGTTTCGAAAGACTCGAGTGTTTTGAAAAACACTCGAGTATTTTAATAAAGACTCGAGTGTTTTTAGAAACACTCGAGTATTTTTATCAGACCCTGATTAAAAACTTTTTCAATTTAAAACTGATTTAATTTTGAATTAAAATACTCGAGTGTTTTTGGAAAAACTCGAGTATTTTGACAGAACAGAAAGTAAAAACTCAGTTTTAAAAGACCAAACACAAATCAAACACAAATGCTTCACTACCAACTTGGAATACAGTACAGAATCACACACAATTAACATATACAATTTCAAATATCATCAAGGACAATTTAACTAAGAATCAATAACACATTAGAGTAAGACTAATATGGTGATTTTCCAAAAATGACACACAATGCAATTAGTCTATATTAGCTTCATCTAAAATACCAAGTTCTCGCCTAATATGATAAAAGGTGTCCCTTGGTAGAGGTTTTGTAAAAATGTCGGCTAATTGATTTGTGGTACTAACAAATTCAATTGTGCAATCACCCTTTTGTACATGATCTCTTAAAAAATGATGTCTTATTTCAATGTGTTTAGTTCTTGAGTGATACACCGGATTCTTAGTCAAATTGATTGCACTCGTGTTATCGCATCTAATCGGAATATTTTCAAGTTTCAAACCAAAATCCGATAATTGTTGTTTCATCCATAACAGTTGAGCACAACAACTACCGGCTGCGATATATTCCGCTTCGGCGGTAGAAAGAGCGACACAAGCTTGCTTTTTAGAAAACCATGACACCAATGAACTTCCCAAGAAATGGCAAGTACCACTGGTGCTTTTGCGATCAATCTTGCATCCCGCGAAGTCGGAATCCGAGTAACCAACTAAACTAAGATTGGCATCAGCAGGATACCATAAACCAGTGTTAATTGTTCCTTTTAGATACTTAAATATATGTTTAACCGCGGATAGGTGAGATTCTTTAGGATTAGCTTGAAATCTAGCACACATGCATACACTAAACATAATATCCGGTCTAGATGCAGTGAGATATAGGAGACTACCTATCATACCCCTATACTTACTAACATCAACCGGTGTACCTTGTTCATCCTTGTCTAGGTAGCATGATGTGCTCATTGGAGTGTAGGCTTCCTTGCACTTGTCCAATCCGAATTTCTCAAGGAGCTCTTTGCAATATTTCCCTTGATGCACAAATATCTCCTCCTTGACTTGCTTTATTTGTAAGCCTAGGAAGAACTTGAGTTCTCCCATCATTGACATTTCAAATTCCTTTTTCATCAAATTTGAAAACTTTCTACAAAGAGACACGTTAGTAGCACCGAAAATGATATCATCAACATAGATTTGTACTAACAAAATGTCATCCTTGGTTTTATAAATAAATAGTGTATTATCAACCTTCCCTCTTTGAAACTTGTTTTCTAATAGAAAGGAACTCAATCGATCATACCAAGCTCTAGGAGCTTGTTTCAATCCATAGAGTGCCTTTTTCAATTTATAAACATGGTTTGGAAATTCACTATTTTCAAAACCGGGGGGTTGTTTGACATACACTTCTTCATTTATAAACCCATTCAAGAAAGCACTTTTAACATCCATTTGATATAAAGTGAATTTCATGATTGAAGCATAAGCAAGTAAAATTCGGATTGCTTCAAGACGTGCAACCGGAGCAAAGGTCTCATCATAATCGATACCTTCCTCTTGGTTGTACCCTTGAGCTACTAGTCTAGCTTTGTTTCTTATAATCAACCCGGATTCATCAAGTTTGTTTCTATAAATCCATTTAGTACCAATTATGGTATGATCATCGGGTTTAGGGACTAGATCCCAAACTTCATTTCTTTCAAATTGGTTTAATTCTTCTTGCATAGCAAGAACCCAATGATCATCCTCAATGGCCTTTTTAATTGAATCGGGTTCAATTTGAGAAACAAATGAGACATAGTGGCAAATGTTTTGAATAGACCTACGAGTAAGTACTCCCTTTGACATATCTCCTATGACTTTGTCTATAGGATGAGCCTTGACCGATTTCCAAGTTGGAGGAAGTTCTTCCCTTACTTCTCCTTCATCAACTTTTGAATTCTCTCTCTCTTTTTCTTCTTTTGAAAAGACAATGCCATCTTCACTAGCATCACATAAAACACTATCTTCTTTTGAAGACTCATTAAAAACCACATGAATTGATTCCTCAATAGTTAAAGTTCTTTTATTGAAAATTCTATAAGCTTTACTATGAGAAGAATAGCCTAAAAATATGCCTTCATCGGATTTGGAATCAAACTTGCCAATGTGTTCTTTTCCATTATTTAAAACAAAAACTTGGCATCCGAAGACATGAAAATGAGATATATTTGGCTTTCTTCCCTTGTAAAGTTCATAGGGGGTTTTATCCAAAGAGGGCCTTATCAAAATACGATTTAAAACATAACAAGCCGTATTGAGGCATCGGCCCAAAAATATTGAGGTACTTGAGAATCATTTAACATGGTTCTAGCAAGTTCCTCTAGCACCCTATTTTTCCGCTCTACCACTCCGTTTTGTTCCGGAGTTCTTGGTGCGGAGAATTGGTGCTCAATACCATTTTTAGCACAAAATCTATCAAATTTGTGGTTTTCAAATTCTCCACCATGATCGGTACGAATAATAATTACTTTTTGATTTACTTGGTTTTGCAAAAGTTTGACATGATGTTTAAAAGATTTGTAGGTCTCACTCTTAGTAGTTAAGAATAAAGTCCATGTAAACCTAGAGAAGTCATCAACAATTACCAATGCATAATAGTTGCCACCAAAGCTTTTTACTTGTGATGGTCCAAACAAGTCCATATGAAGCATTTCTAATGGCCTTGATGTGGACATCACCATTTTTGATCCAAAGGTGTTTTTAGTTTGTTTACATTTCTTGCAAGGAGAACAAACACCTTCAATAGAAAAATTTAGCTTTGGTAAACCAACTACTAGATCTTTAGATTGTATTTTCTTCAATTGGTTTACATTAATATGAGCGGTCCTACGATGCCATAACCAAGTGTCATTTTCTTTGCTCACTAAACAAGTAGAGACCAAAGAAGTGACTTTGTTCAAATCAACTAAGTAAGTATTATTTGACCTTCTACCAACAAATTTGATTGATTCATCTTTGTCACTTTTAATGAGGCAATGGGTAGAGGTAAAAACTACATGATTACCAACATCACATAATTGGCTTATGCTCAAGAGATTATGTTCTAATCCTTGAACATAGAGCACATTATCAATAATCAAGTTTGAAGAGTTTCCGATTTTACCAATACCAAGGATTTTGCCTTTGTTGTTGTCCCCATAAGTGACATAACCCTTTTCCTTTGGAGTAAGCTCAATGAAGTGCCGCTTATCTCCCGTCATGTGCTTCGAACATCCACTATCAAGATACCACAATTGTTTTCCCGTTCGAAGACACACCTACAAAATGAAATCACTTTTTCACTTTGGGTACCCAAACAATGTTGGGTCCCTTAGGGTTAGTGTTGGGACTTTCTCCCTTCTTAATCCACATATAAGTGCCCTTATTCATTTCAAACTTCTTAATATGGCACTCAATGTTAATATGTCCAACTTTTCCACAATAAGTACAAGTTGGTCTCTTTGATGAGTTTTTCTTAGAAAATGTTCCAACCACCTTGTACTTTTTGTCCTTTTTATGAACATATCCTAAACCGGTTTTGTTGTGATTATGTCTTTGAGAGTTCAACAACCGGTTGAGGTTTCTATCACTATGTGAGATTGTGAGTTTGTTTTTCAACTCTTTCACTTCTTTTTCAAGATCATCACATCTCTCACATGAAGTGATAATTTCCTCATGATTTGCACAATCACTTTGATGACTAGAATTAATAAGTTCCAAGGATTCATTTTGAAGTTTCAACTCATTTATAGATTTTTGCAATTCATCAATTTCATGTTGAAACTCCAAAATTTTATTTCCTTTTTCCTTATTAATTTTAGCAAGCCTTTTAAATTGAATTAACATTTCATTGTAGGCTTCTTGCAAATCATCATATGAAATGGAGTTTGAAGAGGAACAAGAAGAACTAGAGGTTACCTCATCATCACTTTCACTCATGCCATGATTAGCTCTTGATGAGGACTCATGATTGTTCTTGGCCATGAGACAAAGGTTTGCATTTTCATCACCGGAGCTACTTGAAGATGATTCATTGCTCTTCTCCGGTGCATCCCAAACAATGTATGCACGCTTCCCTTTGGTCTCTTGGGTCTTCTTGTCATTCTTCTTCAAGAATGTGGCACATTCCATTCTTATGTGACCAACCCCACCACATTCATGACACTTAACTCCATCGTTGGTACTCTTTTCTCTTTGTTTGGAGTCTTTGGTTCTCTTGAAATTGGATGAAGATCCACCTTTCTTCCCTTTGAAAAATTTGTTGAATCTTTTCACAAACATCCCAAATTCTTCTTGATTTGATTCACCATCGGAATCTCCACTTGTAGAGCATTCTTCAACTTCTTTTGTAGCTTTGGTTGAAGCTTTGAGTGCTATGCTCTTTTTCTTTTTGTCCGATTCCTCATGCATCCCAAGTCTTGTAAGTTCCATCTCATGCTCTTGGAGTTTGCCAAACAAAGTGGCTAAGTCCATGCTATTTATGTCTCTTGATTCCTTGATGGCGGTTACCTTGGGTTGCCAACTCCTATCAAGACATCTTAGAATTTTGTTAGTAGTTTCACCATTGCGAAATACTTTTCCCAAGGAAATCAAATGATTAACAATGTGAGAGAATCGCTTTTGCAAGTCACTAATGGTTTCATTTGGCAACATGTGGAACAATTCATATTCGTGAGTTAGAGAATTCAATCTTGCATCTCTAACCTCACTTGTTCCCTCATGTGTGACTTGCAAAGTATCCCACATTTCTTTTGCCGATTTACATTGGGAAACTCTATAAAATTCATCATGGGATAGAGCCGAAAAGATGATGTTTTTAGCTTTTAAATCAAATGAGACTTTTCTCTTTTCATCATCATTCCAACTACTCCTTGGAATTTCAACAATTTCATCATTTATTTTCTTTTTGGGAATGAAAGGACCATTTTCAATTGCATCCCAAATATCCATATCAATTGCTTCAATAAAAACTTTCATGCGAGTTTTCCAATAAACATATCCTTCACCATTAAATAGTGGAGGACGGTTTATTGAAGCTCCTTCTCCACCAAAGTTATTGCTAGAGCCCATTAAGTTTCCAAAAGGATCTTTTTCGAAAAAGTTGTTACACTCGATCTTTCGACCGAGCTCTGATACCACTTGTTGGAAACCAACAAGCGGGCTAAGCAAATACTAGAGGGGGGGTGAATAGTATTTTGAAGCACTAATACCAAATATTTCGATTGATAATTGAAGAATGGAGCTTAGACTGAATTTTCTGGAATCAGACACAAAAGACTCGAGCCTTTTGTGAAATACTCGAGTTTTTCAGTATGAACAACTCGAGTCTTTTCTGAAAAACTCGAGTTTTTACTCTCAGATAGCAGAAAAACCAGAAACGAAAATTCAGCAATTTAACTCAAATCAATTCAATAATAAACAGGAACTTATCCAACAGAATAGCAAGTAATCTAAATAACTTTTAACACAAAGATTCCTTGAACTTGCTACCTAATTGTATAAATCCTAATTGATTGAAATGACTTAAGTCTATTGAGCTAGAAAGTAGATTAAAAGCAATAAACCAACACTCAAGCAATTTTATCCTGGTTCACTCCAACAATGAGCTACATCCAGTCCTCCTAATCACTTAGGAGTTTCTACTAATAATCAAATTGTTAGAAATTACAAAGGATTGCTTGAGAATGGCCTCACTCAACCTAACCCTTTCAAGAGTGTACCAAACTCTTGATTTCTACCCCAATTTGATTCCGGTGATTGAAGAACTCTTCACAAAGCTTCCTTGAACTCCCTTCAAGAAACTCCACCGGGCTAGGAACTTCCTAGTCTTGTGCTTGAGAACCTCTCAGGACTTCCAACACCCTAAGCCACTTAGGGTTTGCTTGGGAACAATCCAAGACTTTGAATAATCAAGCTTTTTGTATGTGTATTACTAATCTCACAATGGATTAGCACAAATAAGCACAGCTCAATGTAAGAATTGAGGCCTAAAACTCAACTTGGAATAAAATGACAATATGATTGAGAAGTTGAGCTTTTTGGGAATTAACACTTGAGAAAAGGAAATTATGAAAGCTTGTGATCAATAATGTGTTGTTGTCTTGTTTGTTCTTGCACAAATTCAAAGAGCAATTTTACAATAAAGTTCAGAATACTCTCTTAGGGTTGGATGAGACTCAAAATGCCCTCAATTGGGTTTTTGAGTTTCTCCAACGTTCATTTTTGCTGACTGGACAAAAATACTCGAGTCTTTTGGTAAAAACTCGAGTCTTTTTGGTCGGTCACGAGTGAATTGGTGCACGAACAAGACTAACGGTCATAATTGCTGACCTGGCACAAATACTCGAGTTTTTCTACAAATACTCGAGTGTATACTCGAGTCTTTTTCAAAATACTCGAGTATTTTGATCAGATATGGGAAAAATTATTTTTCAATTTTATTTTTCCTCTCAAGTATTAATTTTTGGTCAATCTCAACTTAATAAACATATAAAAATTTATTCCTAGAAGAGACTAACTATTTCTACCCACTCTCAACCACTCTCAACATAAATTAGAAATTTACAATTAATATTTGATTGAGAATGATTGGGCACTTGTCTTCTTTTCTTGACTTCTTGTTGATGTTGATGTTGCAATATCTTCAAGGCATGATTTGTTAATTATTTTGTCATCATCAAAACATAATCCACATAATTAGGAGCATTGAATTCACAAAATCATCTTTCAGAAAACCCGAAAACACCGAAAAATCACATTTTTGTTCGTATAAGACTTTGTTATAAAATAACACTTAAATAATTTATTTTTTTTAAACTTAACATTGTGAAATGAATTAAGGGCAGCAACCACTAAGTCCAAGGTCCTTTAATTAAATCAAAGCTAAATTATTTCAAGACCAATTACTTTTCAAAACCAATCACAAAATCAACACAATACTTAACCTACACATTCATTTATGCATAACCTAATCACACCATCAAACAATCACTCATTCAATTATTTCAAAGCATCATGATCATCAAACAAGGCAGCCAAGGTCATATCATAAAGCATAGAATTTACATTCATCAAAACATTCAAATAAAGTCTTAGTGTGATTACAAATAAAACACAAAAAATAAAATTCAAAACTATATCAAATAAATTCACTTAATCCTAAAAATTTCCAGAACACACACATATATAATAAAGTTCATCATATAAAAATTTCAAGTCATTTAAACAATCCTAAACTAGGTTTCAAATCAAATTTTGCATGAAAAACAACATGGTACTGTTGCTGGTCAGAGGCAAAAACGTTATTATTAAAAATAGTTTCTTAACTCAGAATTTCATAAAAATTGTTATAAATCTTCCTTATACAGTCAAGACTATCTCATAAAAGTTTCAGAATATTTGGAGTTGTGCAAGTCACACTTTTCTAATTAAATTTGTTGCTAAGTCCAGAAAATCTGAACCAAACGGTTCATTGTTTTGACTTTATTAAAAATATCAAATCAACTCCAAATCTCTTCAAATTTTACAAAGAACATCTAGAGATTTTCAGGAAGCTACCATAAAAATTTCAAGCAATTTGGGAATAGCACAAGTTCGAAAATTATATTTATCTTTAAACTGAAAAACTCATTTTCTTAAAACTGTTTTCACAAAGTTTGCTCACATAAAAATAGAAAATCAATTTCAAAAATCATCCAAAAATTCAGAGAAGCTTATTATAACATACTTGAGACAGGGACGAAATTTCAGAATTTTTGAATACACACAAGCATCATTTATCAAGGTCAAATTCACACATAATCACAATTTCAGCATACACTTTATTCAATAATTTTGTTCATTCATTTTTATTTTTATTTTCATGAAAATCAAAGACACACTCATACATACAAATCAATTACAAAATCAATCCATTAATTATTTTGTCCTTTGAAAACCGAATTAACATTTTAGGAAAACAATTTCTTTAATCCAAATAAAACATGCATCAACATAAAAATCAAAGCCTTTTAAACTAAAAATCAATAATCAAACTAAACTATCCTAGATCTTAACATGCACATACTTAGAATTCATAGATCTTAAGAAAAATTATACATGCATTTAACCTTCAAGAATCAAAATCAAAGATTTAAGATAAAATCAAAACAAGCATTAAAAAAAACTCCTTTTCACTAAATCATCACATGCACATATCAAATACTTCAATTAAAAATTTATTCACAAGGATCTAAGCCAACACCGAAACACACATAAATTCATTTTATCAAAAATTTCATTCTTTAAGTTAAACTCCTTTACCAAAAGTAATTTTCTTTACATGCACCAAAAATCAAATCAAGCAAAAAAATAAAATCATGAACACAAAAGTCCTCTTAAAACCAAATTGAACATTATGTTCTTAAACATTTTAGATCTATTATTTTTAAGCCAAGATCTTTCACATACATGTAGGAAAATTAAGATCAACTTGAGAAAATCACATGCATGCAAGGAAAATACTAGATCTAGCTCAAAAATCAACATGCAAGAACAAATCAACATTTAGAACCAAAAATAAAATGATGAAAAAGAAAGAACATCAAACATAAGGCTTTAACATATTACAAATTATTTTTAAGTCCTTAGAGTCCAAGATTAAAGAATAACATCACATAAAATCCTCTTTAAACTTAGAAAAATTAACATGCATGGAAGGAAATGAAATAGATCCATAGAGAAAACTAGACTATTACAAAAATCTTCTTCTTGTTCTTCAAGTTCCTACCATGAAAAGAGGTTGGTTCTCTAGCTCTTATTACTCTTGGTCTACATAGGAAAGGCTTGGTTGGGTTTGGAACCTCCTTCTTCTTCCTCACGGTTCTCTTCTCTTTCTCTCATGGTTCACTCTCTTTCTTTTTTTTTCTAAGGGTGTTGAGCTTGATGTTGCTCTAACACCAAGTGTGTTTGGAATGAAGAGATGAAAGAAATGGGAGAAGGAAGGCAACGAATGGAATGATGGAAATGAATGGAAAGGAAAGTAAGAAGAAATAAACTAAGGGTGAGGTACAATTCCTTCTTTGGCCTTAATCAATTCAGCCCTAATGCATCTAGGAAGGGTAATTTAGGCATTCTAGGATTTCTACTACTTGGTCCCCAAGTTTTTGTTTTTTTTCTTTTTATTTTTATTCCCCTTTTCTACTTAGTCAACATGCAAGGCCTTATAACCCTACACATACACACTCTTCACACACATGTCACTTACACACATATCACACATGTCTTCCTTCATGCACACCCACACCAACCGTAGCACACCCCTTTGCACACACATGTCCCATTTTTTTTCTTCTTTATTTGGTCAACAAGCAAAGCTATATGTCATGCATACATACACATACTATATCATACATACATCACACATACACACATAGGCACACATTCAATCACACATTTAATCACACAATAATTTCTTCTTTCATTAAATAATCTATCAAACATACATAATAATACTTAATACACATTTTTCCTTAAATAATAAACTGCACTTATTGGTTGCACTTATGGCCCTTATTTCATTTTCTAAAATCATAATTTGATATATTAAAGATAATCCCAAAAGGAAAAATTTATTAAAAATCAAAAACTATTTTTCATGATTTATTCTTTGGAAATTCGTCCTTTACAGTACTGAAAAATTATTTTCGCAAACCAGCCCATAAAATTATGAAAGGTACATTTTTGAAAACTACATTTCGATACGATCGTTTTGATATAAAGATCATAAAAATCGGAGTTACGGTTAAAAAGTTATGGATATTCAAAGTTAAATACTTCTAAGAAAGTCCATAAAAATTCATTTTCAAAACAAATTACCAACAACAAAAATCATTTTTCTTTTCTTATTAACCAAATCAATCCACACTCAATAAAAATCATTTTTGCCAACTCCATAAAAATATTCATTCATTAAAACTTTGTAAAATCAACACTTTTATTTCGAAATCGAATAAAACATTCATTGAAAACCTTTTGTAAAACAGTATCGTAAAACTTTTCTTTAATCAAATTTTATTTAGCCTAGTCGGAAAAACGCGGGATGTTACATCTAAGATTTTTCAAACGCCGTGCCAAAGCAATTTGGCATACATAGGGTTTTCACAAGAAAAGTTTTTAATCAGAGAAGTGTTCTAGTCACAAGACAAGATCTCATAGCTTAGGGTCATCACACACCAAAGGGGTTCTCATCAAAGAAAAGTTCAACGAAAGAAGATTTGAATCTCACATCAACATCCCATGACGACGCTGATCTCCGCTCCTCATTCCCGCTGTAGACGAAAACTGACACGCTCCATGAAAACATTCGCGCACTCTTAGCATTCCTATTCTTATCTATGGCAATCCTAATACTAACTCACACACAGAGACACTCAGCAGAGTATGTAAGTCCATGTATAAGGTTACTTAGATTAACCATTGCTCTGATACCACAACTGTAACACCCCGATTCGGCAACTTGAAAACCACAGTTACTTAAATTAAATGGAGTGAAAATTAGGGCCATTTTTTTTAAAACATGTAAAGTATGAACATGAGAACATTTAACTTTTCAAAACATAGTTACATTTAAAAACTCATGTTCTCATATTCATAAACCTTTCAAGTTCCAAACCGAGATGTCACAAGACACCGCACTTTGAAACTCGTTTTCAAAACATCTTTTAAAATACATAGCCCGTTACTTGTTTCAAAACATCAGTGTGTAATAAAACTTTTGCCGGGCTACAGTATGATAGAGCTAGGTAACTAAGAACTTACAATGGAATACATTCCGCCAGGGGAATACCTAGCTTCTAGTCATACTCACACTACACCAAAATATGGATTTAACAACGCCCATTTAACAACATTTTTGAGAAGGATGCTGTTGAAAGTTCACACGGAAGTATTAACAACGCCGCATTTACTTTGTGTTGTCTATGAGAAATAAATGACAACACTCTCTTCACGAAGCGTTGTCAATATCTTTCTATTCCAGCACTTCCATATAAGACAACATTATTTTAAAAATATGTTGTCTTTTCTCTTCACATATAACAACATCATCTTTACTGGGCGTTGTTAATTTGTTTCCACTCTATATATCATAATTATATTATTTACAAAAGTTTTTTTTACTCATATAATTTAAAGTAATTACCCTACGTGAAAAATATATTTTTTATACTTTACTTTGATATATTCAATATTAAATTATTTTTAATACTTCCAAATTTCTAACTTCATGATTTGTCTATATGTACTCCTTCCGTCCTTTATTATAAGACCCCTTTGGATATTTTTACTTCTATCAAGATTGATAAATGTTATACTAAAATTGATATGTTGTTCCAAAAATACCCTTTTACGAATAATTTGAATGAAATAATTTTTTTGATTTTTCAATACTCACTTTACATCCACCACCTAAAACATTTAAACTACAAGTTTTGCAAAATTTTTGCATTTTCCAATATAATTTTAATTATGTTTTCTCATTAAAACTTAGAGTATTATGATTAAATGTCAAGGGTAATTTTGGAAAAAAAATTAGAAGAGGTTCTTATATTTAGAACCAATTTTTTTTTACTCATATGGCTCTATAATAAGGGACGAAAAGAGTATTTATTTGATGTTTAAAAATTTATTATTATTGTAGCTTATAGATAAATTTATTAATTTTATTTGATGTTTAAAAATATGATTTTGGGACTAAAGATACATTGTTGGGTACTCCAGATACTTCCATGTAGCTATGGCAATTAGGGCTTTGGCCCCCGCCTCGGCCGCCCGCATTTTTTTGCGGGCGGGGCATTGATTTTAGCAAAAATCTTCAAGTCATGCTCATCCGCCCCGCCCATTTTTTTCGCAGGCATTTACGGACGGGTTACGGGCGGTCCGCGGCCCCATTTATTTAAAAATAAAAAAACAAACCTAAACTAAGACACACACACACACAAGACACAACCAACCTAAACCTAATTATTTTCACACACAGCCGCACAATCACACTCACACACACAGCCGCACACAAACTCACCCTCACACACACAGCCGCA
The DNA here is from genome assembly GCA_037953625.1 of Crotalaria pallida. Taxonomy (NCBI): domain Eukaryota; kingdom Viridiplantae; phylum Streptophyta; class Magnoliopsida; order Fabales; family Fabaceae; genus Crotalaria; species Crotalaria pallida. The sequence continues at coordinate 65,085,822 of CM075651.1, forward strand.
CCCTCTTCTTCACGGTTCTCACACCCACACGCGACACGCCCTTCTGCAGAAACCACCGTCCCTTCTGAAGCTCCCTTCGCCGCTGCCCCATCGCCGGACCCAACTCCATCAAAGCCAGCGCCGCCCCACACGCGTTTTCTCTCTCTCGATCCGATTTGAGCACGACGCCGCACCCTCGAGCCACCCTTCTCTCTCATCTCCCTTGATTCACGCCGCCACCGAAAAGCTCCCACGATGGAGTCTCGAAATCTGCTGCCGAACCAAGCAGGGAATGAGAAAGAGGGCAAGAATTTGTTGGAGCAACTCTTGTTGAGTTGTTCTTGATTTGTATCAAACTTTGCTAATGATTTATGTATTTGTATCTTTGATTTTAGACTTCCCTGCCCCTGGACATTAGATTTATGTTTTCTATCTTTGATTTTGTGCTTCCCTGCCCCTCTGGTAATTAGTTTATGCATATTTCAGACATTTGTTTATGGATTAGATTTGTTGGAGGCTTGGAGTAGCATCTGTTGAGTTGTTCTTAAAACTCCTTTATTTTCTCTGCTTATCTATCTTTTGTTTCAGTTGTTACATCATGTGGTTAATGGAGTTTCTATATTGGTTTTTTGCATATTGATGAGCACGTGCAAAGGGAGATTATCAATCATAGGTCCTTGAAGCATCCCAATATCATTAGATTCAAAGAGGTAAATTGCCCTTTTTTGGTCTCATTCTTAAGCATCATATAAACTCATCAGAGGAGCTGGTGTTGTTATAGATGAAACATGAGAGATATTATACTTATTGGTTATTTCTGCTCCTCAGGGAAATGTTCTTTTTTGTTCTTCATTAATGAATATATTAGCACTGATCTTTTCAAACATTGCTTTATTCTTTCATATCTGAATGATCTAGATTATGCAATGTAGAGTCACCATTTGAATTCCGGGCCCTGGAGGTGGCTTTAGAGGCTATTTGTAGTTTCCTTGCTGCATGCACAATAGAGTTGGAGATGGCTGCTTATCCTGCGTTAGATGAACTTACCTCCAAGGTACATATATAATTGAATTCCTTATTTTTTTTTGTTTTTACTTTTCTTTTGGTTTTAACATGAATCCATGCATCCTTTCCTCAATATATCTTGATTCCTTTTGGTGAGTGGATTCCTGTTGCTAATATCTTAACCTTTCATTTGATTGCTTATATTTAACATGGCTGAGGTGTTCATTCTAATTATGATTGCTCTATTTATGACGTTTTTTTTCGGTTGGCATGAAATGTGGTTCCGTGCTTGAACCTTTTTCTTTAAAAAAAAAAATTGTGACTATTTTGTTATTAAGTTGTGATCAGCTTTTTGAATTATTGTAATCTGCAGATTAGTAGTCTAATTTGGACAGAGTTCGTAAACTGAAGAGTGCAATGACTAGGCTGACTGCTAGGGTTCAAAAGGTATGTCAAATTCTGCTGCACTTGGATGCGAATAAGTTTTGCACCTGCTGCTTCTTACATAAATAAATTTCTCTCCAGAAATTTATAAAAATTATGCATTACTTTACTTGACTGCATGTTGTGCCTCATTTTAGCGTGAGTCCTCCTTTCTACTGAAAGTTCATTGTATTTTGTAATCATATGATTGACTTCTTCTCGTCAGTGTCTTCAACAACATTTTACCCAATTGTGGGTGATGGGTTTTATGAATCCCAGATGACTGTAAACTTATTACTAGATCATTTATTTTTTAATTTCAGCGGAATAAAACATTTATTCCTTTTCCTTCCCCAGTGACTTGTTCTTGTCACAGGTGAGAGATGAGCTTGAACAATTATTGGATGATGACGATGATATGGCTGACTTGTACTTGTCGAGAAAAGCAGGTTCATCATCACCAGCTAGTGGATCAGGCCCTGCAAACTGGTTTGCTGCTTCACCAATAAAAGTATGTGGTGTTCATCATTATAGATGTAATTATTGTATAACTTATTTTAAACAAATCTGCAGGCAATACCGATGGCAGAACTGGAACTGAAAGTTTGCCTTATAAAGTGGGGGATTATGGTTTTTTGATGATGTTGTCTCATTTTAGCTCTGCAAGGAAGAAAGCTCACATGCTATGTAGTGTTGGAAATTTTATTGTAAGAGGGATTAAGAAAGCTCATATGTTATGTACTTTTTTAGTAAAACTTTGAAATTGATGTAGACTAGTAGGGTAGTTTTCGATTTTGTTTGTGGAAAGTATGTCGTGTACTTATTTACTCTATTTGTAATGAAATTTTTATTTTCAAAAAAATTATTATGTTGACCTTAATTTTTTCTTTAGTTGTTTATTTATTTCTAATTTTTTATTATTTTTTAGAAAGTTTCACGATCAGTGGAAAAAATTGGTGTTGATTTAGCCACAAATTCATTTGTGGTTATTTATATTTTTTTTAAATTTACTTTCTTACTTAGCCACGGTTATAACTGCAACTAATACAAAAAAAACTGTAAAAAAAACTGTAGCAAAATAAAAATATGACAACATCGTTTTAAAATGGTGTTGTTAATGCTTTAGTTTCAACAGCACCGTTTTAAAACAGCGTTGTCCATGTTTTAGTTTCAACAGTGCCTTGTGAAAACAGTGTTGTTAATGTCTAACTTTCAACCGCGCTATTTAAAGATGGTGTTGTCAATACCTTTGTTTCAACAACGTCATATCAAGACAGTGTTGTCAATGCTATCGATTCAACAACGCTGTTTATTTGCGCTGTTGTTCTTTTAACAACGACGGCTTTGACAACGCCCGAAATTCGTTGTTGAAAAACTAAAATTGGCGTTGTTGATCATTAATTCTGGTGTAGTGTCACTAAGACTTGACGTCTAACTCTGGATCAGGGCAGCTCAAGCTCTTCAATTGCAGGTAGAGTCGTCCTCGAATGTTGCCTCAGGAGTCTCCTCCATAAAGTCGTCTCGCACTTACTTCTCCTTGCAGGGACACAGGTGGATCGCTACACGCTTTGCCATCTACCCGTTGCAATATCAGCAGTTGCCGATACGACAACAAGGTAGGAGAGAGTCAGTGTTCCGAACACTAACGGGTTGACCATGCGGTCTCAGGGTAGATTGAATATAAAGGATAGACAGATAATATAATAAAACAACATAACTAAAACATCATGGCATACAATCATATCAACATATATAACATGAAATACACATATCACATATAACAAAACATAAAACACATCAATATCATTGTTCAAAACCAAATATTTCATTCATATTCTTTTAATCACACTCTCAGTCTTTTTCTCATGCGCTTTCACAACTTTTCTCAATTCTTCTCTCTTCATGAGTTCCAAGCTTATCAATCATCTCGAGAATTCTTTCGCGTTTTTTTCTTATAAATCTTATTCTATATTTGATATCCTTTGTACTTTTCTTTTGATTATTTTTGTCTTTTAAGTTTTAACATTCCGGTTCACTCAATGATGGGGGGAACATCACCATTGAGGAAGTCACACACGTCTACATCTCCTCGGTCATCCACCCAACCTAGTCGGAAGCAAATAGGAGTACAAGACCTTTACCACGCGGGCACGACAACTGTCTCACAATTAAATGGTCCCAGACCAGGAGGACTACAACCTCAAATCAATTCAATTCATATCATTCATTCATATCATATAATCAGGCACGCTCTCAGCGGCAATCACAAATGCCCCGTTGCAGTCCCTCTCACTGTTCTAGACTTGCATTCAAGGGGGCGACAGTATAATTCTAGTCTGCAGTGCAGAACTTACCACGGCATTGGACCCAGTCCCTACCACGTTAGTACGCCACATGTGGAGTTTGTTCTACCTAGAAATATACTCTAGACTTCTTGATGTTTCACTGTCATCGTCCTCCCCTCATGCAATCTCCACCTGAGTATCCGCAGATACCCATAGTATCTTCCTCTCCACTACTTCGATATGACACTCATGCCTCACCGCGTTTGTAAATGTCTTTTAAAGTCTTTTAAAGTTTTACGTTTTTAATTAGCGGCTTAATCCTACTAGTCGGTTCATCCTTGGTGCATCCTTTCAATGAAACCCGACCACTAATCGCAATCCATTCCCCCTAAATCTCAACGGCAATCTTGCCTCGAATCACTTTCTCATGCGTCTCACAGCATTATTCTCATCAGCTCATGCTCATCAACGCTCCTTAGCATCTTTCTCAGCAGCCATTGCTCCGCAGCATCATCATCAGCATCATTCTTCCTCAGTTGTTGCTCGGTAACACCATCAGCGTCGCTCTCCTTGGTTGTTGCTCCACAGCACTATCAGCATCGCCCATCATCACCACGCTTCCGCTCGCCTCCTCGTGTATTTCTTATCTTAAAAACTTTTCTTTTTAACTCAAATATCAATTTTCTTTCTTTCATTATTTATCTCTTTTGCATTCCATTCGCATCACATTTTATCTCTTCCTCAATCATTTCTTATAACTTTTTCTTTAGTCTTAACTCATCATATCTCTTAATTATTTCTCATATCTCTCATTCGCATCTCTTTTCTCCTTTCAGTCTTATCTCATTACTTTCCCGGTTTCATTATTATTGTTTCACTACTCAGACATAATCAAACAATTTCAAACAGAATAAAGTACGCTCAACAAATTAACATTTAGCATGCAAATAAAACAAATAAACATTTAGCACACATATCTATATTGCCTAATTCGCAGTACATTCACAATCCATCTATTCGGATTGCGAGCAACCACGTTATGGGATCACAGCACTCTCACTCACCTGGATGACCATCATCCGAAAGCTTCCAAGATTTCCCCGTCACTGACCTTGCCTCGTTTCCTTCGCGTCCGACACCCGAGCTAGAACATTTTTCCCCGTGCGTTAGAACGTTTCGATAAATTCTTTAATTCCGTTTTAAAGTACGTTGAAACAATTCCTTTCTTAAAAACACATTGCCAATATCCAAAAAGGTTTTAAATCCAAATCAAATCTCTAATAAAAAGGTTTTCAGGAACACTTTGAAACAATTTAAAAATAATCTTCTTATTAAAACAAATCCATTCTTCTTAGTTTAAAAACACTCTGATTATAAAAATCATTTACTTGAACCATTAAACAAAATTCAAAACTCTAGAAAATAAAGTTTTAAAAACCATATCAAATTGATTCATTGAAATCCCAACTTCAAAACATTATAAGATATTGATTAAAGAAGATCATATAAAAATTTCAAATCAATTTAAATTATTTAAGTCATACTTTTTAAATAAAACACTTTTCAATTTCTTTAAAAATACAAACATAGATTTTTCACAAATAAAACTCACAAACAGTATTCCAAAACAATTTCAATTCATCATATTCAATTAGCACAAAACAACACATACAGATTTCAAAGTACTTAAAGCATTCACAAACACACATAATGCAAGCTACACTTTAATCATTCAGAACCAATCCATTAAATCTTAATAAATTAACTTAATTACACTTAAGAAAATAATTTAAATTAATCTTCTAATTAATTTAACAAAACCGAATCACTATGGTTAACAATTTCTAATCACAATTAAATTTTAAAACTTGAAATCATGTAATTAACATTACAAAATTCCTTTTCATATAAATAAATCAACCAAAAAGAATTAAAAGAGATACACATCACTTTCGCATATCATCATGCACCTAGGAGTATAACTATTATCATGGTCATTTTACAAAGAAAACTTTCCTAAACATCTTAGCATCCCTTGGCGAAATCCTACATGTAAAACATTGCAAAGTTTTAATGCACAAATAAATATATAAAATCATGAAATCATTTTCTTTAATTTAGGACCAAAAACCGTGAGCATACAAAAAGAACAACTTACACTTTTTATTCATTTCAAAACAATTATTTGAGTCACAACCACTCTAAAGATTTACTTTATTTTCTTTATAAAACTTGGTTATTTCTTACCTACACTTTAAAGTTCTTGGATTAAAATAGTTTCATCATGCATGCATCCTAGATGAGGAACAAACCTAACTTCCTACCTAATACCTAGGATGACCGAATGTCATCATGTAAAAAGAACATGGTTTTCATGCATTTTCAACATACAAGAATCATAAAAGTCAAAGCAACTCATGTAGGTTTTTAAGGCAAGTTTCTCAAAGCAACATACTTCATTACTTATTCACATCAACCTTCAGAAAATAAACCTCAAGTTCATCATTTTATAAAAATCAAAGTTACACTAAAAATGACATGCATAAGTTTAAAATCATTAGACCTAACCTTAAAACAAACATGCATTAACAAAATAAAAACATAGAGCTTATTTTTCAAACATGGCCGAATGGCCTCATAAAAAATTTAACACACGCAAAATCAAGTACTAAATCAAACCAATCACTAGTTCCAAACATGCACAAAAATAATCACGTAATTAAATCATGTTTATACTTTGAAAATCATTTTGAAACTTGTTTCTTTAATTTTTTTTTCTTAAAAACCGAGGCACATACAAAGAGGAAAACATGATCTTTTCCATTAAAATTAACATGCAATATCAAAGAACTCAACTCTTCACTCATCAATTAAAAATCATCACATGCATACACCTTCATCAAATCAAATCATGCTTGAAATCATTTCAAATCTTACTTCTTTAATTATTTTCTTTAAAACCGAAACACATATAAAGAAAACATAATCTTTTCTCTTTGAAAAATAACATGCAAATCGAGGATCTAAACATTTTTCATGCATCAAACAAAGATAATTACATGAATACATTTAGATCAACTAAGATCATCAACAAAGTTAACATGCAAATGTTAACAAATTAAGGATCTTTGAATTCATGATTCTCACACAATAATCATTTACTATGAATGAAGATTATAAACAAGAACTTACCTGGATCCATTGTTTGAAGATCTTCTTAAGTTTGCCTTTGAGTTCCTTGATCAGATTAGTTTTTCTCTCCTCTGTTCTTTTCTCTTTTCAGGCTTCTCTGATGATAGGAGAATCTTTTCCTTTTGTTATGTTATCTTAACCACTTAACTGCCTATTTCATTCCTTGAACTGATACTAATATATATCAGTATTCTGAACATTTGCACCCTTTCGCCCAACTGTTATGTGGTTTGACAATTACTTCTTTATAAAGGCAGAGGAGAGGGACTTTTAAATCATAAAAAGACCCAATTGATTCTAAGTGACTTTAATAAGGTTAACCATCATCACATTGAACCTTCTTTAATAAGAATCAATTCTTTAAATTACATGAGCCACCATAGATTATTAAAATAATCTAACAATCTCCCACTTGGCTCATGTGATGACTTGAATGTTCAACTAACTATAATTGTACACTATACGTTGAAACTATTAAGCCATCATCTTTAATTGAATGAAGATGATCGGATCATGGCGGTCACAAGTCAATTAAAACGACATGATTCCTTCCATGTATCACATAACCAACTCAACCCAAGATGACTTTTATCCTTGATGTCTTTCATAGACACAATTCATCATCACACTAAACAATACATATATATAACATAATGTGGATAACAAATAATCAAAAACGGAAACATAACTTTAATTGAATTCATAAGTGTCATTACAATACGAGCAATATAACTATAAATATATGTACACATCTTACTTTTATGCTAACAAGGTCTTATCTATGATGCCCATCTCTCTAACATGGCCAACGAATGTTTTGGGCGGCAATCCTTTGGTTAGCGGATCCGCTATCATCATATCAGTACCAATATGCTCAATCAACACTCTTTGTTTCCGAACTTCTTCCTTGACACTCAGGTACTTCAAATCCATGTGTTTCGCACCTTTAGAGTACCTATCATTCTTAGAGAAGAAGACAGCTGTAGAATTATCACAATACATTCTCAGCGACCTAGCTATACTGTCGACAATGCCAAGCCCTGAGACAAAGTTCTGCAACCACAATGAATGAACAGTGGCCTCAAAGCACGCCACAAATTCAGCCTCCATAGTAGAAGTAGCAATCACAGATTCTTTTCCACTCCTCCATGAAATTGCCCCTCCAGCTAATAGGAAAACATAACCAAATGTGGATTTCCTAGAGTCCACACATCCTGCATAGTCTGAATCAGAGTATCCGATTACCTCCAGGTGATATGACTTTCTATACGTGAGCATGTAATCTTTGGTGCCTTGTAAATACCTAAGAACTTTCTTTGCAGCTTTCCAATGATCCATTCCGGGATTACTTTGATACCGGCCTAACACTCCAACAGCAAAACTGATATCTGGCCGTGTGCAAGTTTGAGCGTACATCAAACTCCCAACAACTGATGCATAGGGTATAGACTCCATTTCCTTTCGTTCCAATTCATTCTTAGGACATTGCATTTCACTAAATTTATCCCCTTTTTGAATTGGAACTATTCCAGGAGAACACTTTTCCATTCTGAATCTTTCTAGCACTTTATTGATATAGCCTTTCTGAGACAATCCCAAAAGTCCTTGTGATCTATCACGGAATATTTCAATTCCTATCACATAAGATGCCTCTCCCATATCTTTCATTTCAAAGTTCATAGAAAGAAACTTCTTTACATCATGTAACAATCCAGTGTCATTAGCAGCAAGTAGGATATCATCAACATATAGAACTAATATAATGAACTTACTCCCACTGACCTTCATGTAGATACACTTGTCAACAACATTTTCTACAAAACCATATGACGTAATGGTATCATTGAACTTAAGATACCATTGTCGGGAAGCTTGTTTCAATCCATATATTGACTTCTTTAACTTACACACTAAATTTTCCTTTCCTGTGATAACAAACCCTTCTGGTTGGTCCATATAAACTTCTTCTTCCAAGTCACCATTAAGAAAGGCGGTCTTTACATCCATTTGGTAAAGCTCCAAATCATAATGAGCCACCAACGCCATGACAATTCTTAGGGAGTCCTTCTTTGAAACTGGAGAGAAGGTCTCTTTATAATCAATGCCATCCTTTTGAGTGTAACCTTTGGCAACAAGCCTAGCCTTGTATCTTTCAATGTTGCCTTTCGAGTCTCGTTTGGTCTTACAGACCCATTTATTTCCGACCCGTTTTGATTTTTCAGGAAACTCGACTAGTTCCCATACATTGTTGTCATCCATTGATTTCATCTCCTCTTTCATGGCATTGAACCACTTTTCAGAATTGCTACATTCCATGGCTTGTTTAAATGAGACTGGATCCTCATCAATGCTTAAGTCACATCCATCCTCAACAGAGTAAACCACATAGTCGTTCGGAATAGCTGATCTTCTATGCCTTTCAGACCTTCTTAATGCTACTTCTTGTGGTTCATCTATCGCTTGTTCATTTTCAACTTGCACATCATTAGTCGGTTCATTTCCTATATGTTTAGCTTGTGGGTTTGGAATATTAAGTTGTTGTCTTGTCGTGTTGTGTGACTGTGATACAACAAGAGGGACAACAACTTGAGGAGGAACACTAGATGTAGGAGTTTCTATACGAATCTCTCTAATATCCACATTTTGTGGTTCTCCACTCCCACTGAACTGACCATTCTCAATGAACCGAGCATTTCCAGACTCAATTATTCTCGTACTATGGTTAGGACAATAAAATCTATACCCCTTTGATTTTTCTGGATACCCGATGAAGTAACCACTAATGGTTCTTGCATCAAGCTTCTTTTCATGTGGATTATATACTCTTACTTCTGCCGGGCAACCCCAAATGTGAAGATGCCTCAAACTGGGTTTCCTTCTTGTCCACAGTTCATAAGAAGTCTTAGGAACTACTTTACTAGAACCCTGTTCAACAAATGTGTAGCAGTCTTTAATGCATGCATCCACAGCGATATAGGTACAACATTATTACTATTACTTAACATACTCCTAACCATATCCATAAGAGTACGATTCCGCCTCTCAGCTACACCATTCTGTTCAGGTGTACCGGGCAATGTATAATGTGCACATATGCCCCGACTTTCAAGAAACTTTGCAAACGGACCTGGACATTGTCCACTTTCATTGAATTTACCATAAAACTCACCACCTCTATCAGACCTCATTACTTTCACTTTTCTATCTAATTGTCTTTCAACTTCATCAATGAACACCTTTAGGAAGTCCACTGATTGATACTTTTCATGCAAAAGATACAAATAATAATATCTAGAGTAGTCATCAATAAAGGTAATGAAATACTTTTCACCACCCCATGACGGAACATCAAATGGACCACAGATATCAGTGTGTATTAACTCAAGTAATTGACTACTTCTTGTGGCATGATTCTTTGATCTATTTTTCGTTAGTTTGCCTTTGATGCAATCTACACATATTCCCCAGTCATCAAAATCCAATTGAGGTAAAATTTCATTTCTCATTAACCTCAGTATCCTTTCTCTGGATATGTGACCTAACCTTTGATGCCACAAGAAAGCAGAATTTTCATTATGTGCACTACGTTTAATACCAACATTATGTTCAACATGAAACAGGGATTCAATAAAATTAACATCAAGATTAAAACAATATAAACCATTAATTAATGTACCAGAACCATAATAGTACTTATCTTTATATAATGAGAATACACCATGTCCAATCTTAAAGTTAAAACCTATATTATCCAACATCGGAACAGAAAATAAATTTCTAACACAACCAGGAACATAAAGACACTCTTCTAGATCCAAATGACAGCCAATGTCCAAGATCAATCTATACGTCCCAATTCCTTCTATTCGTGCCTTCATTCTGTTCCCCATATACAAAAACTTTTCATTTCCTTTTATGGTTTGGATCGAAAGAAATCCCTGTGTAACATGAGAAACATGAGTAGTAGCACCAAAATCTAACCACCAGGTACTATTAGGTACTTCAACAAGATTTGATTCAAAATTTACTGAAACATAGTAAATACCTTTCTTTTCGAACCAAGCCTTCCTTTTAGGGCAGTCTTTCTTGAAGTGACCTAAAAGGAAAACATAATAGGAAAACATAACCAAATTGCCCCTCCAGCTAATAGGAAAACATAACAAAATTGCCCCTCCAGATTCTTTTCCACGCCACAAATTTGCGTCCGACACCCGAGCTAGAACATTTTTCCCCGTGCGTTAGAACGTTTTGATAAATTCTTTAATTCCGTTTTAAAGTACGTTGAAACAATTCCTTTCTTAAAAACACATTGCCAATATCCAAAAAGGTTTTAAATCCAAATAAAATCTCTAATAAAAAGGTTTTCAGGAACACTTTGAAACAATTTAAAAATAATCTTCTTATTAAAACAAATCCATTCTTCTTAGTTTAAAAACACTCTGATTATAAAAATCATTTACTTGAACCATTAAACAAAATTCAAAACTCTAGAAAATAAAGTTTTAAAAACCATATCAAATTGATTCATTGAAATCCCAACTTCAAAACATTATAAGATATTGATTAAAGAAGATCATATAAAAATTTCAAATCAATTTAAATTATTTAAGTCATACTTTTTAAATAAAACACTTTTCAATTTCTTTAAAAATACAAACATAGATTTTTCACAAATAAAACTCACAAACAGTATTCCAAAATAATTTCAGTTCATCATATTCAATTAGCACAAAACAACACATACAGATTTCAAAGTACTCAAAGCATTCACAAACACACATAATGCAAGCTACACTTCAATCATTCAGAACCAATCCATTAAATCTTAATAAATTAACTTAATTACACTTAAGAAAATAATTTAAATTAATCTTCTAATTAATTTAACAAAACCGAATCACTATGGTTAACAATTTCTAATCACAATTAAATTTTAAAACTTGAAATCATGGAATTAACATTACAAAATTCCTTTTCATATAAATAAATCAACCAAAAAGAATTAAAAGAGGTACACATCACTTTCGCATATCATCATGCACCTAGGAGTATAACTATTATCATGGTCATTTTACAAAGAAAACTTTCCTAAACATCTTAGCATCCCTTGGCCAAATCCTACATGTAAAACATTGCAAAGATTTAATGCACAAATAAATATATAAAATCATGAAATCATTTTCTTTAATTTAGGACCAAAAACCGTGAGCATACAAAAAGAACAACTTACACTTTTTATTCATTTCAAAACAATTATTTGAGTCACAACCACTCTAAAGATTTACTTTATTTTCTTTATAAAACTTGGTTATTTCTTACCTACACTTTAAAGTTCTTGGATTAAAATAGTTTCATCATGCATGCATCCTAGATGAGGAACAAACCTAACTTGCTACCTAATACTTAGGATGACCGAATGTCATCATGTAAAAAGAACATGGTTTTCATGCATTTTCAACATACAAGAATCATAAAAGTCAAAGCAACTCATGTAGGTTTTTAAGGCAAGTTTCTCAAAGCAACATACTTCATTACTTATTCACATCAACCTTCAGAAAATAAACCTCAAGTTCATCATTTTATAAAAATCAAAGTTACACTAAAAATGACATGCATAAGTTTAAAATCATTAGACCTAACCTTAAAACAAACATGCATTAACAAAATAAAAACATAGAGCTTATTTTTCAAACATGGCCGAATGGCCTCATAAAAAATTTAACACACACAAAATCAAGTACTAAATCAAACCAATCACTAGTTCCAAACAAGCACAAAAATAATCACGTAATTAAATCATGTTTATACTTTGAAAATCATTTTGAAACTTGTTTCTTTAATTTTTTTTTTCTTAAAAACCGAGGCACATACAAAGAGGAAAACATGATCTTTTCCATTAAAATTAACATGCAACATCAAAGAACTCAACTCTTCACTCATCAATTAAAAATCATCACATGCATACACCTTCATCAAATCAAATCATGCTTGAAATCATTTCAAATCTTACTTCTTTAATTATTTTCTTTAAAACCGAAACACATATAAAGAAAACATAATCTTTTCTCTTTGAAAAATAACATGCAAATCAAGGATCTAAACATTTTTCATGCATCAAACAAAGATAATTACATGAATACATTTAGATCAACTAAGATCATCAACAAAGTTAACATGCAAAGCCAAAGAATTAAACCTTTTTACAAATTAAGTTTAGATCACGAAATTATTCATCAAATAAACATGGAAATACACATAGATCATAGTTTTAGCAAAAAGATTTAACATGCAAGATCAAAGAGTTTCACTTTATAATTAAACAAGTTTAGATCATGGATTTTCTTATCAAATAATCACAAACACACACATAGATCACGGTTTAGAGCAAGAAAATAGACATGCAAGGATGTTTGTTTTAGATTTCTCAAAAATCTTAGTTTACTTTAGATCTTTAAAGTTTTAGTTAGAAAAATGTTAGATCCATCAAAAGGAATTCCAACCGAAACAACAAACACAAAGCTTAACATATTACAAATTACTTAGAGTCCTTATAGTCCATGATTAAAGAAGATCAACACATAATACCGTCTTTAAATATATAAAAATTAACATGCAAAGAAGAAAAAGAAAGATCTATAAACTTAGAAAAAGAAAAACTAAACTATTACAAAATCTTCTTTTGGATCTTCAAGTCCTACCATGAAAAGGGTTGGTCTTCTAGTCTCCTAACACTTGGATCTTCAAAGAACAAGGCTTGATCTAGCATGGATTTTCCTCCTCCTTCTCCTCCATGACTCACAGCCACCACTCCTCTCTTTCTCTCTATTTCTTTTCTTTTTCTCTCTAAGAGTTTAATGAGCTCTTAGGAGTGTGTTTTGTGTTGGTGTGAAGAAATGGGGTGAATGAACTAAGGCTCCAAGTATATATAGGCAATTACACTCTTCCTCCCTTGCCCTTATTATGTGGTTCGACCATACACAATGGAAAGGGTAATTTTGGCCTTACAAAAACTTGCATGGGTGTATTTTATCAAATGCAAGGAGACAAAGTCTTGTGGGCTAGGTTTTAGGGGTCATTCTAGGGCTAAATATTAGTTAGCACATAGTTAGGGTTTTCTAACTTAGTTTGGTTTTGTTCATGGTTTGGTTGTGGCTTACTTACTCACTAAGACTTCTAGAAAGTTATACTCCTAACATACATGCATACGCATACACGTACAACATACACACACAAATACATACACATACCTAAACCGTATCTCTCACACACACATACACATACATGTCTCCTATTTTTATTTCCTTATCATATTTACTTAAACATTCTAATTATTAATTCATACCATAGTGCAGTCATTTAATAAGGAATCACACTCACACAATTAATTTCATGCATCATACAGTACACACACCAAACCAAGTACTCATCACATAAAATTTCAAGCCAAATCAATAGATTTATTTTCTTCACCATACAATTTCCAAAATTCGTATTTCACATCTCTGAAAATAATTTTTTATAAAACAACCCAGAAAATTCCAAAAATTATATTTTAAAAATCTAATTTTCAAGACGATCGTTTTGATATAAAGATCATGAAAATCCGAATTACGGTTTAAAAGTTATGAATTTTCCAAGTTAACAACTCAAAAACTTCTATTCAAATAAAAATCACTTTTTAATAAAACCACAACTAATTTCTTATAAATCAAATGAACAAAATCATTCACTTCACATTTATAAAAACATTTTGTTTATAAAATCCTTGAAAATCGTTACTTTATTTCTTATTCACGTAAAACATTTTTTTTTCCAAAAATCTTTCGTAAAACAGAACTTCAGGGTTTATTTTAACAAATTTCGTTCTCGCACGTACGGGAAAAATCCGGGGTGTTACAATCCGTCAATATTTTTATTATTATCCCTATATTTTCAAATAAAGAAATGTTTTGGGGAAAATGATATATTTTTATTGTATAATGATATATATTTATTATTTTGACAAAAATGAATTTAGTTTATTATATTTATTGATATAAATATATATATATATATACACACTTTTAATGTTATAATTAGTTTTAACGTGTGTCCCTGTTTAGATCCAACACGTTATTGTTGCCCCCTGATCCTCGAGTAAGGCGCGGACGCGAACGTTATATTGTTTCTATTACTAGGATCCCACGTAAGAGGGTTGTATTAAATACCTTAATTTAGGGCATGATTTCTAGGTTGTTTATAGTGGTGGCTAGGAGTAGAATAGATTAATTAGAATAATGAACAACAGGGTAGTTAATGTTGATAATAAGTCTGTTATTAAATTAAAGAAATGAACACGCTTATGTTTTGATGAATTGGTTATTTTTATTGATTATTGGTTAATTGATTATTTGGTTAATTTTTGGTGAACTCAAAATTGGTTATGAATTGATTAATTTTATTGATTATTTTTATTGATTATTGGATGATATCCGGTTGGTATTTAATTATGGAGTAAAAATTTGACTGCTGCATGTTAGTGTGAATCAAATATGTTTGAATTAAACTGGACTGGATTGTCATTGGAATAAATGAATTAAACAAAAGGCAACAGCTATTGATCGCGTGACGGGTATCCGTACCCATTAGGTGCCCTGTTAGGACAGAGTCTGTTTTAAGGAATAGACTCGAATTCCCAATAGGTGAAGTCCTCACTCAGGTAAGTAAATCCCATAGAGTCTCGTTAGGTGTTTGGGACCCGCGTGAGATCAATAGCTGCCTGGTAAATCGATAAAAATAAGTAATGAAACATGTAAGGAAGCATGAAAGAAGAGAACAAAGAAAAGGCCCTAACGAGCTAAAGGTCTATGCGGTAAGAAAATCCTGGGTGAAGGTAAGAAATCCTATTGGGTGAAGACACCATCCTAACAGGTGCATGCAAAAATACCTAATGGTACATGATAAGAAAAGACAAGAAAGGAAAGAAAAGAAGAAAAGAAAGAGGAAAGATGAGAAAAACTAAGAAAACTGAAAAAGAAAGTTAAGAAAATAATTTTGAAGGAAATGCCACATATTGTGATTGTGAATGATGCATGTCTGTGTTGTGAAATACTTGAAAATGATTATGATTATTACGATGAAAATATAAATGTTAGGCTTAGTTTACTATTATGACTTCTTAGAAATTATTTCCTAAGTTTTGTGTAATGCTACCCTTCTTGCTATATTTTTACAGGTACAGAAGTGAAGCTTACACAAGTCATGGCCGAACAGGTGTACACTCCACACCGTGGAGTGTAATTTAGTCACGAGAGAACCTAAATTAATTTGGTGTGATTATTATGGTTTAATTTTTTAGAAGCCCATATACTTATGTTATTTTTTGAAAAGGGCATTAGTGCTAGGTAGCCTAAGTTAAATATAATTTTAGGTCTTGTAATATTCTGGCTGGCAGGTTTAAAAGATGAAAATTTTTGTGAGATCCGATAAACAGAGGAAACTCTGCCGGATTTTCGTCGAAATTTTCAAGTACGAATTTTAATAAAATCTAATTTTATCTAATTAAAAGTGAGGGTGTGACAACATTCACTATCCATATCTTACTTAACATTGCTGCAGAAATTCAGATTTAAAATCCTGGCAAAATATGAGAATATTTATTTCTCAAGAAAAATTAATAAGTTCCTGAGTACATAACAAATTACGGAGTATTTGCTATCTTAGCCAGTTAGCCCTATGTTTTTCAACCCTCAATTAATTATTATTACACCTGCCATTTGGCAACAATTAACAGAGAACAAAGCCTTCGGTAAAATGACTGACCAGCCTCTGAATTTCAGTTTTGAACTGAGAAGGAAAATAAGTTTCAAAAAGAAGAAGGAGTGTATGGATATCAAGTCCATCCCTCAATTCCTAGACACTAACACGGCTATACTTTTCTGCCCAAAGCAAGCAAGCTGCAAAACGGAATGCAAATCTTTGCAACTAAGACTATTGACATGTAGTTTAGAAAACTGACACTATATACCTTTTTCTTCTATAATAAAACAATCAGAGCATTTGAAGTTTAGAATAAATTACCAAACAATTCCTATGTGATTCGTTGGCAAAAATTTCAAAAGCAACATGTCATGCTATTTTAAAATTTTCTTTGCCTGGTGGAGGCGAAAGGCTACTCTATTCTAGAGTTGAAATTTTATAGATTAATATAACCAATTAAATGAAAAATAAAATTTGTAGAGACCAAAAAGAAAATACTAAAAAGAAAGGAAACCGTGTTATAGAAGTTACCGATCATGATAAATGCCAATCAATCCACGCTCGAAAATAACACCCAGATTAACTTTCTCAGCAATTGTGGGAATAACATTCATAACCCATAATTTTTTAGAATCTAGTGCTGCAGCAAAACTACCCAGACCTGCATTCATGTCCATAATGTTGCGATCCTGTATTCACCATCAAACACAATAGAAAGATAAGAAAAATAAATCACACTATCAATATTGGATTTCTGAGTTGATAAAAAACAAAATAGAAGATAAATATTTTTTTTAAAAAAATAAGAATCAAGTAAATAAACCCTATTCTAGAACCAAATCTGTACAAAAAAAAATATGTAGAAATCCCAAGACCGGAACAAAAATAAAAAAAAATATTATCCTGTTACACAAATCTAAACAATAAAAATAACCAAAAATCTCACCTTCATCACAAATTCTGTAACATCCCAGATTTTTAACCCTGATTAATAAAATGTTAATTATAAAGCTTATTTATAATTAATTATTTTTTTTAATCTTCGATTAAAATCTATGTATATGGCATTGGTAAACGTGTGAACATGATTTGATAATAATGTTTATGCGAGAATCAGTATTTTGCACATTAGTCCCTGTTTTGGGACCTAGAAGTAATTTTAAAAAGGTTTTGGAGGAAAAGAAAATAAAATAAGTATTTTTCAAAATTTGACCAAAATACTCGAGTATTTCTGAGAAGACTCGAGTATTCTGGTCAGTGTTGCACGAGTTAGTGCGTTTGGTGAGTCACCACCAACGAGTCACCGTCGTTTGACACGAAACCACCACCATCAACACTTCTTGGACTTCGTGTCGACATGCATGGACCTTTGAGATTGCTATAAAAGCCTCTTGGTTGAAGATTACAGCTCCATTTGGTTGAATTTGTGAAGCTGTGCATGTATTAGGGTTTTCAATTTCTTTTGTTCGATTCTCCTTCTCAGTGTTGATTCGAACCACAAATCATATACCAATACAAAGCTCACATCTTGAGCTTCGTATAGACACCAAAATAGTGAGCTGAGAGTGAGTGTGTTGGGAGATTCGAAGCTCGAAAGTTGGAGCTCGTTTGCAGTCAACAGTTTTTGGAGCTTACTTTGATCTTTGATTTTGGTAAGCTCACGCACTCTCTGAGTCTCAAATTTGTTTCTTCAGTTAGCACATGTTGCAGAGAGTTTAGAAGTATTAGTTTCCCCAATTTTTATTGTTGATTCATGTGTGAACCAATTCGGTTTTGGTACCCTACTCGAACTGCTCTGCATGTTGGTGCTTGAAGTGGTTTCTGGTGTTGTGGTGCTTTTCTTTGTAAAGCCTCTGTTGATTCACGTCGGAGAGGTAAGTGGAAAGCTTTTTATTCACTAGATAGAGTTTAAATTGCATGAATTTGATTAGAGAGCCACCAAGAGGCTCCAAGGGCTTAGATTGAATAGGGAAATTGGTTTGGAGACCAACTTGTGCTCTAAAGTTGTTTTGAGCAAGTCCTATATGATGCATGCAAACTGTTTTGAACTTAAATTCACAAGTTTATTGAGTATATTGTAATTTAGTATGTTGAGTTGTGAATTTTCAAGTTTATGCATAATCTTGTGAATCTCTGTCAATTCTGTAATTTGATGTGTTCCAAGTGCTTGAACATGTTTAATATATGGTATATGAACTCTGTTGATCATTGGATTGGATTATAAATGATTAGAATTGAAAATGGTATGTAAAAACCAAGCTTTCAGTCTATTCTGTCTGATAATACTCGAGTAGATGGCTCGATACTCGAGTATTTCGTGATGCACGAGTGTGTCTTTTTGGCACCACGACTCGAGTATCAAGTTTAAGACTCGAGTATTAACAAATGCAGCAAGAGTGTTTTCTGATGAACCACTCGACTAATGCATGAACTACTCGAGTATTTTAGAAGACCTGAACCCTGACTTTTCTGGAAAAGCATGAACGACTCGAGTAGCTTGTGAACTACTTAAGTAATTTGGAAAAACTAAAGAACTACTCGAGTATTATAAATAATACTCGAGTATTTTAGCCAAAAACTTAAGAAGTACCATTTTTAATTCTGAATCATTCTATTAATATTTAAATGATAATAATCCAATTGATCTAAGACTTAAAAGAAATTGATTGATGATGGTATGAAATTATTGAATTAATAATGTGAGATATTATTAATTGAGATATACCAATCAATTCTTTTAAATTAAGGAATTGCATTCATTCTGGAGTTCGGATGTTAGATCATTATTCATGTTATGATAACATGTGGAGGACCTCTGGGAATGCTAAATGTTGCTGCTAGCTCGATGACACATTAAGGTGGACGATGAGGGCAGTATATGATATACTGTTGATTTTATGTTTCAACGGTGTGATGTACACAAGTGATAAGGTTTACGTTTTGGCGACGTGATGTTCATCAGACATGATGACGTTGTTTATCACCTTTGTTGTGTATCACTAGTGATAAGGTTTACGTTTTGGCGACGTGACGTTCATCAGATGTGGTGACGTTGTTTATCACTCCCGTTGTATTTTGAGAAGTGATAGGTTTACGTTTTAGCGATGTGACGTTCACGAGATAGTGTGACGTTTTTATCACTTCCGAGCTAGTACGTCATACATTATGATAACGTATTTGTTGTATTCCGGGAATACACTGTTGTTATGGATGGACGTCTTTGAGGATATTTAGATGGAGAATCTCAGAAAATGAAGAATTTCATGCATCATGCCACTCATCCTTAATTAAGTTAAGGTTTGATAGTAAAAATGAGTGTGAACATCTTATATGCATTAAGTGTTTGCTAAGTGTTAACTGTGGCTGTTAACTGATTTGGGGTTATCTGTGCATAATTATGTTGCTTAAACATTTATGCTCTATCCATTATGTGTATAGAATTGCTTACCCCTATGCCCTTGTAGGTGATGTCACGTTACATCGCTTGCATCGAGATCCGCCCACTTCTTAGTAGCATATGGATCTACAAGGATCTCCAAGCGGTGTATAAGGGGGAGGCAGAGATTACCTTTTATCACCCTAACCCACTGATTCAGTTCCGTCCTCGTAGGTTTAGGATTCCCATCATATACACTATGCATGTACCACCTTATTATACTTACCATGGATCACCTCCCACTCGACCAGCTCGCTCGTATCACAGTTTTCAATTCCGACCTACCCACTCACACCCTTTTACTTCTAGAGTCGTCCGAGAGGAGACTCCCCTTTTTGATCCGAGGAGTCCTGTTAGGGTCTCGCTTTCACCTGACCCTGTACCCAGTGGTAGGGTACCCACTCCTTTGGATGAGATAGAGGAGGACCCTGTGGAGGACGAGAGCGGAGGCGAGCCTGTCATTCACCCTATCGGGAGTCAATGGAGAGACGATGATCCCTAGGTATGTGCATAAGGTAGATGATGAGGATCAGGGATCCGGTGTGATGGATGTTGTGGACGAGATTTTCTGCTGATGATGTTAGATGATGATTGCTGCTACCTCTTGGAGACTTCTACTACTACTACTACTGCTACTACCAGTGCTATGAGACCAGCTTTAGAGTTTTATATATTGATATATATATATATATATATATTGTGGATACTCCTTTTGAAAACTCTTGAGTTTTGGTCTATCTTTGATGTACATATATATACATAGCCTTATGGACTTGTGCTGGGAGTTTGGAGACATCACTACGGACTATGTACTTGATGGTTTTGATATATATATATATATATATATATATATATATATATATATATGTACCAAATCTATGTTTATATCTCATCTTATTATATAGTCCTGTTATTTCCGCTTACTCTGATATTGATTTAAAAAGAATTCGGCTATGACATTTTGAAATGGTATCAGTTGTTTAGATGAAAAATTGGATGGCATTACTTAAGTTCCTTTATATGAAATATAATACATTCTATCTTCAAAGATAATGCTATCTAAGATTTGCGAAACTAGTTTTTGAGTAAAGCAAATGTCGAATTCGATTTTAAAGTAATACATAAATTATTCTCCAAATATCCTATGTTTTGGTTTGTGCACCCGACTCTTTAGAAAATAAAAAGGAAAATTTTGAATCCAATATTTTCTAATATTAAACAAGTCCATATATTCTCAAGTAATAGCGTTTCTATTGTATTAACTAGTAATTTTACCCGTGCATCGCACGGGTTTACATTTTTTCTTTTAAAAAAAATTTTTGATTATAGATTTTGGAAATATGTCTTTTTAAATAATAAGTTAATATGAACTTTTTATAAAAATGATTTACATGTATTTAGAAATGAATAGTCATAAACATTAACCTTTGAATCTAGTTTCAGCTACCAACTTTTTCATTAATAAAAATTAACTAATAATAATGTATCAACTATGCGATTTCTAATTTTAATTAACAACATAATTTCTTATATTAAAAAAATCCAACTCATTTTGATTTTTGTTTTATTTAATTCATCATTCCAAATGCATTTTGTTAGTAATTCGTTTTGCAAGTCCAAATGCAGCTATTTTTTTTATCATATATATCATCATCATCATCATTATTATTATTACATCTGTCCCAAAATATAAGACATGTTTTCAAACTTTTAATTAATTTGTGTTTATAAGATTCGAACTTTCAAATTACTTGCTTGTATCAGAACTTCATAATTGTAAATAAGTATATTGTCTAAAGTATAAAATAATGCATCATTATTTTTCACAATTTAAATTGCAACATATTGTATAAATTTTTGGTTTTTTTTAAATTTGAATTCATGATTGAGTAAATATTTGATTGTATTAAGCTAAATCATTATACCAAATTATAACTCATCTTTAATACTTATATATCTGTTTTTTCTGTTGTACCCAAAATTTATTATTCATAATGATGCTCTGTTTAAATGTTTAATACCAATTTGCCTATATTATGACTTGTTTGTATTAAAATTTCTGAAATTACAACATTATATTCGTTTTTTTTTCCTGGTTAATTATCATATGACGGGTCGTTTAGGCATTATATATTTTTTATGTCAATATTTGATTCAAATTATTTCCTTTAGAAAGGATCATTAATAACTCGTGCAAATTGTAATAATATCGAAATACAAATTGTATGTTTGCGAGAAATTTTTATATTTATGTGTAATCCAAATTGTACTAATAAAAATTTACAAAAAATAACTTAAGATAAATATTTATTCCCGTGCGATGCACGGATAAACAAATTTGGAGGGAAAAGCAAGGATGAAGGAGGGAAAATAAAAATGACAAAAATGCCTTCAACTTCTCCTATTTTATAATATGTTGATTACTTGGGTTATTTTGAGGGTGTCACAAATTCAAATCTTACTTAGATAGGGCTTGACACAATAACATAATAAGATAATGTAATGTATGAAAAAAATTCCAAGAAGCACCATCTCTTACCCCCAAAGTTCCTTATTTTTAAAAAAAACATAGAAGTAAACTTAAACACCTGAAATGGAAAAAGAAAGGATAAGATACCTTGAGAAGTCTTAGGGGTATTTTGTAAGTGCACCTCATGGAAATTGCATCTTCGTCAGACCTCTTTGAACCACTGCTTCAACATGTATTTTATAGATTTTGATGAGATGGAAAGATGGAAAGACCACAAGAGGAAAGTAGTGAGAGAAAAAAGTGAAAGAAAGAAGATGAAAAGACAAAAACTTTGAAGGAAGCTCGGTTAGTGGTGCAAGTTGACTTCAACCGGTTCTCTTTCACTGGCAAGTGGAACATTTTTAACGGATAGGATTTAATTTAGACACAATATGATGGACGGCTCAGATGTAAAATGAATTAATGACCGTCTTAGGAGGGAAAATGGATCATTAGGAGGGAAAAACTAATGATCAAATTTGGGAAATAATGATCACCCCTCAACTTCTCCTATTTTATAATATGTTGATATGTTGATGAGGTTAAAGCACCGTTTGAATTTGCAAAATTTAATTTTCCGGTTTAATTTAGTAGTGAGCATGGAACTTATGCTTAATGAATGGTTTCATTGTCATTTTGACACATAATTGTTTTTGCTTTTTTTTTAATAATTTTGGTTATCTCTGTAATTGGTAATTGTTAAAGTGTTATCTCTCTTCATTTGTTTGGTTGTTTTTATCTTTTATCCTTTTCAGTGTTATTTTATTCTTTAATTCTTATTGATGTATTTATCTTTAACATTTAGTTTATCAAGTCATAACCTATCACTCATATATAGTTGACGAACAACAAACTATAATCTAATGAAAATTAATTCCGTTGCTCTATTTCTTTATAGTTTCAAAATTTAGGTATGCTTATGAAAAATAAAAAAGTTGAACAAAATATTTACATTATAGAAATTTTTAAAAGCAAGATAATCATTCTTTTCTACATCAAGCTAATCATCATGTTGTTTGGCTGTGCAAATTTGATTTAGTATGAATGCTTGAAATATTAAAAATAAACAATATTATATGTTCTAAAATAATATCGATAATAGAAAATTAATGTTAGATAAATATTTTTATCTATTTCACTTAATTAAATTTAATTTAAGTACAATACCCTTATTGAACGAAAAAATATTTATGCATGACAATGGTTTAAAAATAGATGACAGTCATATGTGGTTTGGATGATGAATAACATTTTTTTTAATGAAGAAAAAACTTGACACGATTAATATATTTAATACTTATATTCATTAAATCTATCTGATCTATCACGTGTCATCTACAAAGGATTAAAGGATAATAACATATATATATATATACACACACTCACACATATTATAATCAAGGATGAATGGTTAAAGGAATAATTTATAGTGTTATATCGAGTTTTATGTATGTATATTTATATATATGTGTGTGTGTATTTTTTTTAAATGTTTCGATTATATTTCTCAAATTAAAATAGAATAATAAATGTAGTAGATTGACACCACAAGACAATAAAAAACGATACATTATATATTGTTAGTATGTTTTCACCAACTTGATCATTTGTGTAACACCCCGTAAAATTCCTCATATTAAACTAAAACACTAAAGAGACTATTTCCTTAGAAAAACATTTTGAAAGAGTAGTTCATCAAATGATTTTCTAAACTTCACGTTTTCAAAGCTAATGAATGGTTTTAAAGTGATGATTTTCCAAAATAATGTCCAACATATAGAAATTTGGTTTTTGGAAGGTTTGTATGCTCGAGATTTTTATAAAAGTTTGTGATTTATTTTGTAATTGTGTGTGTGTGCATACGGTTTTGGCATGTATGCGTATGATTAGCACAAGAATTAATTAAATGGAGAAACATGAATGTGTGAATTTATGTGCATATGTATGAGTGATATGTGATGCATGAATATGTATGATGGATATATGTATGTTTGCCGTGTGGATGCTACTTGTGTGATGCATATATGGGTGTTAAGTATGTGCATTACCCATGATGCCATGTTATGTGAAAATGAATTTCATGTGTGTGTTAGTGTATGGGATTCGGCCATGATAAGAATAGAGGATCAAGTGGGTTTGAATTTCTTAAACATTAAGAAAATGAAAATCAAATAGGAAATAGGAGGAGACTAGGTTGCATGAGTCATGAAACCTAGTAAGACTTTCCCTCCCTCCTTGTCTCCACCGAAATGACCCACTCCATGCAACAATTGGGTTAGTCCAAATTACCCTTAGGCTTCCACCTTGAACCAAGGCTAGAAAGGGAATTTTTCACCCCTTTCCCTTGCCCTTAAAACCCGTGTGAAGGAGTGTGTGTTAGGCTAATTCATTTTCTTCTTCATTCCACATTCTTCCAACACAAACACCAATACACAAAGTCCCAAGAGCATCATCAAACTCTTGAGACACTTAGAAGAAAAGATTGAAACCGTGGGAAGGAGAAGTGAGAAGGAGAGTAAAAACCTCAAAGCTCTTAACCCAACTTCTTCTAATTCCTTTCTCAACCACCCTCTTCATCAAGCTCAAGGAGAAAACCACCCCTTAACCCTAGACAAGAGCGATCGAGGCAAAACCCAAGAGGAAGAGAGGAGGAGATTTGAAGATCTAAGTTAGAAGTTGTGTTCTAAGGTAGAGAGAGAGTTTTGATTTAATGATTTTGTGTTGTAAAGGACTTTTAATGGACTTTGTCTAATTCTTTTGTGATGCATGTAATTATTTTTAAGTGATCTTGAGATCTAAATGTTTTGCATGTTACTTTTATGCCTTGATCTTGAATATTGATGTGAAAAAGTTTTTGATCTCTTGCTTGTAATTTTCTTCATCACGGTTTTAGTTTGAAGTTGTGTTTTAAATTCCTATTTTGCTTTGATTTTCTCATGCATGTTGATTTTGTGGCTTGATGATCCTTGTCCTTCTTTGCATGTTCTTCTTATGTTTTGATCTTGGATTTTTGTGAATAAATGAACTTGTAAATCACCAAATCAAAGACTAAATGATTCGGCCATGAGTAGAAATTTTAGGCCTTGTTGTTCTACTTTGATCTAAATGATTTCATGCTACTTCTATGTTACTTTCTAGCTTACTTTCACGGTTTGTTTGAAGACTTGAGTTTAAGTCTATGTGTTTGTCTTGATCTTCTTGAGCATGTCTCGATCTATGGTTGATTTTAAAGAAAACATGAAACTTGAATCTTGTATGTTTAACTTGAGTGTAAAGTCTTGATTCCTTGAGTGCATATCACGGTTTTTCAAAGAAAATAAGTTTAGCAAGCTTTAAAAATAATTTTTGTACAAAAAGAATTTGAACCAAGGTTTGTGTATGTATGACAATGATTCGGTTGATGATTAAAAAGGGTAAAATGATGTTTTACATGACATGATTCATGAGTTAGGCACTTGTATGTAGAAAATAAATTATAAGACTTTGTTTCCTTGCATGACATCATTCGGTCTAGCCTAGGAAACTATACTAGATTATCATTTTACTTGCATGCATGTTGAAAATTGCTTCACCTAGGAATCTTAAGTGCATGCATGTGTTTTCCTTAAAGGATAAAAGACCTTGACATAATCTTTGACTTTATTATGTTAAGAAACTAAATTTTTGTTTGCTAAACTTTCTTGTGAAGCTCACGGATTTCATAAAGAAAATAAGAAAGCAAGACTTTTGGAAAAATGATCTATGCCTTGATTCATGATCTATGTGCATATTTGATTTTGCCTTGCCATGACACTATTCGGCCTATGCATGTTAGCTAAACTAGGATGCATTTTTCAATAAAATGACTTAGAGGAAATAGGTGTATTTTGAGGAATTATGCTAAAACAAATTGTTTGAACTTGTGTTGTGAACTTTTGTTTTCTAATAGGTTCTTTTCTTAGAAATAAAGGAAATAAATAAATCTAATTGATCATGGAAGGGTGTTGTGTTTAAATACCTATTGGAATGAATGTGTGCCTATGTGTGCTGTGAGTATTTGGTTGAGGTTAAAAGAAAATGAAATGCCTTGAATGAATAAGTTGATTCATGTGATTTAAGTTGTGAGGTTTGATTTATTTCCTTTGCTTTGTTCGGTTATGTGGTCTGGATAGGTTTAGGAAGCTTAATTACTTAAATAAGATGTGCATGGAAATAAATGTTGATGTATTTGGTTTGGAATCTGATTTTTTTGTTTGGTTTCTGAATACTTACATTCCTAAATGTTATTTGCAATTGTATGTGGTGTGATTTATTTGGATGTCATGTTGTGTTCATGGCTGTCCCAAAGCTTGTTTTATGATTAAAACATGGATTTTTAAAGTGATGTTTTTTTTAAATTAAAAAGTTATTTAAAGTAAAGAGTGTTTTTACCATATTTTCAGAGTTTTATTAAAGTAATTTTATAAAACCGTTTTGCTGTCCAAAATTACTTGGACTTGCCTTTTTACAGTTAAAAATATTTTCATATGATTTAGAGTAAAGTTTTAAGTGGAAATTGATTCAAGAAAAAGTCGGATCGAAAATAGTTATATTTTCAAAGTTTTCCCAACGAAAGAAAAAGACAAGTATCAAATTAGAGAAAAGGTTTCTCAAATAAGTTAATAACGTAAAGTGTTTTATTTAATGTGAGGAATGCTATAGAAAAGGGGTTGAGTGCAGCTGGCAGTGGCAACACATGGATTCGAAGAAGAACACACAATCAACAGCTGGACCTCAGGTGATAGAGAGAAGCCTTCCTGAGACACCGTGGTAGCTAGGTGATTTATTAGGACGTTCCACATCATCTCAAAGATCGGAACGAAGTGGTTGGCGTCAGTAGTATAAGTGGCAATTGTTTGCCTTGTGTGACCACTTATACGAAGGTGACAAAGACCACAATGCTATTTTGTGATGTTGTGTGGATAGCATGCTTTGTTATTTATTTATTTATGTGTAATGATGCTTATTGTTATGCTGAGTGGACGGCTGTTGGATGTGGTTATGCTCTTAATGAGAAATGAAAATGAAGTTGAAAGTGATGGTATAATAAGAAATGAATGACGATAAAAGATAGGAGATTGAGTGGAAAAGAGAGATAAAGAGTTGACTGGAAAGGAAAGTGAAAGTAAAGACGAGAACGAGCCAGAGCTGGGGAGAGTGATGTGAATTGCTGGAATGAGAGGTGAACTGAGTAGAGTTGTGCTCCTCTGTTTTGGTTTTAGTCTGGGAATTGGTGTTGAGTTGAGCTTGCTCCTCCACTAACGCTCAGCAAAGAAAGTGTGTTTTGAAAAAGGGTTTTGAAAAAGGAAATTTTTATAAAGAGTTGGGAAAAAGAAATATTTTTGAAAGGGCTCATGAAATGAAAATTTTAAAAAGGTTTTGGAAAGGGATTTTTGAAGTAGTTGTGAAACAATATTTTCAAAGGAGTTTTGTGAAACGATCTTTTGAAGGAATTTTGTGAAAGGATCTTTTTGAAACAATACTTTTGAGAAAAGTCAGTGAAAATGATATTTTGAACATTGGTAAAAATGAAGTTCTGTGAAAGTATTGGAGATAGTGTTTTTAGAAAATTGAGAAAAAGGGCTTTTGGGAAGCTGTGAAATTGAGATTTGGAGGAGGATGGTAAAAAAAAAGAGAAGATTGAGAAATGACGAGGTAACTGGAAGAAGTGTTTGAGGAATGAGATGTGATTTGATTGAGGAACTCCCAGCTCTGAGCTATGTGTAATTTTGATGAGAGAAAGGTTGTGCACAGTTAGTGGTCGGGACTCACTGAAGGGATGCACGAAGGGTGAGCCGACATTAGGTTAATTAAAAGATAAAATACTTTAAAAGACATTAACAGCGAACGCGGTGAGTCATGAGAGTTAATCCGAAGTAGTGGAGAGGAAGGAACGATAAGTATCTGCAGATACTTAGGACGAGATTGCATTAGGGGAGGACGATGACGGTGAAACGTCAAGAAGTCTAGAGTATTGTTGTAGGCAGAACGAGCTCCATAAGTGGTGCACTAACATGGTGGGGACTGGGTCTAATACCGTGGTAAGTTCTGCGCGCGCACTATAACAATACTGTCACCCCCTAGATTGCAAATCGAGAACAGTGAGAGGGACTGGAGTGGGGCATCTTGTTTGCCACTGCGAGGCAGTGTGCCATGTTATTATGTGAATTGATATTGAGGCTGAGCCTCCTGGTCTGGGACCATTTGTGTTGTGACAGCTGTCGTGCCTGCACGGTAAAGGTCCTGTACTCCTGTTTGCTTCCGACTAGGTGGTTGGTTGGCCGAGGAGATGTAGACTTGATACGAGAGTGCTAACTACGAATAAAACGCGTACCTCGATGATCCTTTAAACCCCGATCATCGATGGTTATAAATTGATAAAACATTTTAAGAAAAGAGTTATAAGAGGAGAGTTCAAGAACACTGAGTTTTATGAGTAAGAGAATGAGAACGGATGTGTGGGAAAGATGCTGAGTTTTATGAAAGAGATTGGAAATATGAGTGGAGAAGTATGAAGGGAATAATGAGAATAAGATGGGATAAGTATGGATTGTGATAATGATAATAGTATGTTTGTTTGTCATTGTGTGTGTATGCTATGTGTTATGTGTGTGTCCTATTATTTTGCCTACCGTAATTCCACATCGTCGACGCTATGCGTCCGGAACGCTTACTCTCTCCTGTTCGTTGGTACATCGGTGTCGCTGGTATCCCAACGGGCAGATGGACCTTCACATGGAAGTCGGTATCCGGTCTCAGGAGGGTCACGGATGGAAAGCCATACCTCGTGGATGGGTCTGGACGGGACACACGCAAGTGGTGGTCGAAGACCCGGAGCATAAGTTGAGCGGAACTACCGCGAGTTCGTGTTTGGGAAGTATGTCCTATGTGGAATACAGTTCACGGTCGCCGCCTCAGAGTCAGAGAACAGAGAATCCTGTGAGACTATTCGGAGTGGAGCTCAAGCCCAATTCGGAAGGAGAACCAAAGAAAGCAATTGCATCGTCGTCCGGCGTAAAGGTACTGATGAGGAGGAGGAAGATAGGACCGATTTTCTTCGATAGGAGAAAGAAGCCGTAGTGGAATTAGAATAAGCTGTTTGTATTCAGGATTACCTAAGTCATGGACCATTACTGTACTTCAACTATTTTGGACATGCCCGACTTTTTATGATGATACTTTTTATGAAGAATGTTTAAAGTTCTTTTGAGGGAGTGAATGAAATGGTTCAAGATAAAATTAGACTATTTTCTAAATGAAACGTTTTCGGAAAATAAGGTGGAAGAGTTTTGGTTCCAAGTAACAACTCGGTTTTCGAAAGAGTGTGTTGAAGGAACCGAATCAGGTTTTCAAAAAAAAAAAAAATTGGCCTCATTTTTGCAACATTAATAAATGAAAGGCAATTGTTTTGGTTTTCGAAAATCGGGCTGTTACAATTTGAATTTCATCAAATAATTTTTTGTTTACAAATGAGTTGATATTAACTCAATTTGAATAGACAAAATGACTTACAATTATTATCAACTTAAGTTATCAAATGATAAATAGCTAACCATGAGTAAGCAAGCAAACAAACGTCTTGTGCAATGCACGGGCTTTAAAATAGTATATAATAATAAACGTCAAATTTTTAAAAATATTTAAAAACCTAAGAATTAAATCATGGTTTTAGCCAAATATGTTAGTTTGACTTCAGCATTTAACTATTATTGTTATGAAAATTATTTAATTATTTAATTACCCGCCCCGCCCCCATTTTTTAAAGCAGATTTCGGTTTTCAAGTTTTCCAAACCCAATTAGAGCGAGTTTTCCCCACCAAAATCGGATCGGTTTTGAGCGGATACCCACGGGCATGAGTTTTATTGCCATCCCTATTTAGGATACAAGTTACGAAGTTAAATATAATAAAAAGTTATTAAGAAATGTAATTGTTGTTATTCCTAAAAAATATAATGATATGTACTTATGATTATTTTCCTAACTCCTAATCGTGAAAAACATAAAATCAGCCGAACCCTAACTTAAAAAGGAAGAGCGAATGGTCTCACGTTCTAGGTAAAAAAGAAAGCGAATGAAGACAAAATAGTATTTTAAAGGAAGAGGGAATCATCCAATAACATTACAAAAAGGTGTGAATCTAAGGAGAAGGATTGATATGAATGAAAAAGAAGGTTTTCACTCCTCCAACACTAACTCCGCTCCTCTTGAGCTGTCGGATCGTGGAGGATGAGGTCTTAATGGCAAATCCATTTTAGTCTCTTTCAAGGATGCTTTCTTTGGCAATAACAACATACTTAAGTCGAGACCTAAGAGGGATGTGGTTGCAGAAAAGCTAGGAAAACTAAATTTCAGGATGGAAATTGTCTAAAACCCATGGTTCATCTTGAGCAACGGTACATTGATGAGATCTCAGGTTCATGTAAAGATGTGTCGGTCATCAAGTTGCTTGTGAAGAAGTAAGGCTATCTCACCTTAAATGAAAGCCTCAAGAAGTTGTGGCAACTAGCTGCAGACTTTGAACTAATGTATGTTGCCAACATATTCTTTTATGGTTAAATTTGAACTATTGACTGATAAAAGTTAGGTAATGGAAGGGGGACCTTGGATGGTGTTTGATCATTATTTAGCGGTGCAATCATGGTCTCAGGCATTTGCCTCACCAAGTGCTCAAGTTCATAAGACGCTTATATGGGTGCGGTTTCTATGTCTGAATGCCTTGTACTATGGTGAAAGCATTCTTTTTGGGATCCGTTGTTTGCTCTCTTATCAGAGTTGATCAAACCACTTTGAATGTCACAAGGGGCGAATATGCTAGAATTTGTGTGGAAATAGACCTAACGAAACTGGTGGTACGAAAAGTTTGGTTAGAAGGCCAGTGATACAAGGTATCTTAAGAAGACCTTCATCTAATATGTTTAACATGTGATTGCTACAGTCATCTTGCAAGATTGTGAAAGGCCTCAATTGTCCATTTTAAAGCTTCTTCATCATTAGCAACCCCGATGAACATGGGGGCCCTATCCATCTCTATTGTGGTTCTGCCACAACCACGAGTACATGAGGTAGAAATGGCTCTTGTAATCTGCCATCATAAATGCCAAAGGAGAATGAGGCGCTATTTGCAGGGATTCCTAAAAATGCCGACGACATTCACGAAAACCGGAATTAGCATATTGAGAAGTTGATCCTCATAATTGATGATTATTATTTGAATGGCGATTGGATGGTTGTTGAGAGAGAGAAAAGGTCGGGCATAAATCCCACTAAAATGTTACATCAAGCTATAAAGAATCCCCCAAAATTATTTCCACCCAAAAAGTCAGCTCCTTTTAATTACCCCATGATTATTTCTGATAATAAAGGAAAGGAAGTTGCGGACCCACCAAATCATTATTTGGTGGATTTAGTGCAATAGAAACAAGATAGCCATAGATTTGAACCCTTGGCAGTTTTATCATCTCACTAAGTTCGTCCCTAATATGTTCTGCGAGGTTACTAACTCGATGCAATATGCTCATTGCCATTCTCTTGACATGCGGCAACCGCATTCGATTCGCTAGGACCTAGACACTGTCGCTTTTTGTGTTCTTAATATGGATGGGTCGTGTCTTGGCAATCCTAGTCCAGCTGAGTTTGATGGCTTGTTGAGATCTGGTGAGGGTGACTAGCTTGGTGCTTTCTCTGGTTATGTAGGAAATACTTCAGTGCTTCAAGTGGAGATCGTGGCTCTCATGAAAGGTCTAGAGTATACTAAGGCTAAAGGTTATGCTTCAAATTAGTGCCAAACAGATTCAATGGAGGTTCTTCGGCTAGTGTAGCAAGATACTTGTGCGACTCATTTATTTGCTTGTTATTTATCTCGAATTAAGGACCTTCTTAACAACTTTGCAAGTTCATCCATTGTTCACGCACTTCGTAAAGGGAACAATGTGTCGACTAGTTTGCATTATATGGTTCCATGATAAAGGGGAGAACTTGAAACTTCGGGATACTCTTTCTCCAACAGTTGCTTCCTTATATCTTATTGACAAGATGAGTGTTCTGTTTGTTTGTGCGTTTTTTTTTTTTGAAAGAGAGTGTTCAGTTTGTTAGGTCTTAGAGCATTCACACCAATGAACCAAACTTTTGTCCTTAAATAGACCCCACACATTATTTTATTATTCTTCACACTTTCCTACACTTTTAGGGACAAACACATTTTTTCTCCACACCCTTGAACTCACTTTTGTCCTTAAAATTAGGACCCACGCACTACCCCACACTCTTAATATTTTATAATAAATTAAAACCACCATTTTCCACCAAAATCATAACTATAATTTAAAATGTTCTATATTATTCTATTATTCAATAACGGCTACTTTTTGTAAAAATATTTTATTTATTTCCGCCCTAAATAAATACCATAATAAACTTAAATGCAATAAAATTAAATTTAAAATGCATTAATAAAAAAATTGAAATAAAAATTGGAGAGAAATAGAAAAAATAAAATACATTAAAGATTCAAAAAATAAAGAAATAAATAAAATAAGTCACACCATATAAAAAATAAGTAGAATGAGAATACATTAAACATAAGATAAAAATACATTAAAAATTAAGTCACACCAAACAATGATCAATATTAATCATTGAAGCCATCGTAATGATTCCAAACATGTTCAATCAAATCGGCTTGAAGACGTTGATGAACAGACCTATCGTGAAGACTTGATCTCAAACGAAGATACTCTTGAAATTCATGATGACCGTCGTTAGGTACTTCCGGATTGTCCACGTCACCAGCATACTCGCCAAAATTATCAACAACATACGTATCTCGTTCATCTTCAACAATCATGTTATGAAAAATGATGCATGCATATATTATATTAGATAATTGCTCCAAATGCCACTGTCGAGTCGGACAATGTATGATTGCAAATCGTTGTTGCAGTACTCCAAATGCTCTTTCAATATCCTTCCTGAAGCTTTCTTTTTTTTTAATTCCCTCTTAACTCTTTATGGCATAGAGATACTTTTGACAAATACAGCCCATTGAGGATAAATACCATCTGCAAGATAATAGCCCATATTGTAAGGAGTTTAATTAACGGTGAAATTTACCTAAGGTGCTTGACCAGTAAGAACATCATTGAAGACATTGGATCTGTTCAACATATTTATGTCATTGTTAGATCCCGCAACTCCAAAAAAAGCGTGTCATATCCATAAATCAGCTGAGACAACTGCTTCGAGCATCACTGTTGAGTTTCCATGATCGCCTCGACTAAATTGTCCCTTCCATGCAACTGGACAATTCTTCCATTCCCAATGCATGCAGTTAATGCTACCTAACATGCCTGGAAAGCCACAATTGCTACCAATTTGAAGTAGCCGCTAAATTTGATCATTGTTGGGCATTCTTAGGTACATACCCCCAAATTCATTGATCACTGCCCTTGTAAATCTTTTGAGGCATTGGAATGATGTGGTCTCGGTCATTCTCACATACTCGTCGAGATTGTCAGCACTTGTTCCATATGCTAGCATTCTAATAGCACTAGTACATTTTTGTAGAGGGAAATGCCCAAGCATACCTATTACATCTGGCTTCTGTATGAAATACTCGTCATGGGCAGCAACGACAACTACAATTCTCATGAACACATGCTTACGCATTCTGAACCTGCGATGAAAATGATCATTCGTGTATGTTGGATGATTAGAGAAATAATCATTAAACAATCGAGCATGCCCCTCTGCACGATTTATCTATATGTTTGGTCTTTTCCTTCTATGGTTGGTGAGAGTGTTATCTTCTTCGTCACTACTATCAAACAACATGTGAATAGCTCGCTAGACAATGTTGTTCTCCAAATTGGATGAATTTGTGGGATCCATTTCGGGTAGTAAAAGATGAATACAAATTATTGTATAGAAGAAGAGAGCAAAGATCAGTGTTGTGAATACATTCAGAATGTTAGTAATACTTATAGGCAACTTGGATGCTACTAACGGATAATTTTGCAACGGCTACTTTTGTAACGTTAGTTTTTCAACGACTACTTTTGTAACGGCTAGTTTTTCAACACTACTTTTGTAACGGCTAGTTATGTAACGGCTAGTTTTTCAATGACTTACAAAATACATAATGCTTACAAAAGTTAGAGATTCTTATAATGGATTAAAACTACAAACAAAATACATAATGATTTAAAAAGTTGCAGATGCTTATAATGGAATAAAACTACAAAGAAAATACATAATCCTTTAAAAAGTTACATAATGAAATACACTTACACTAAAATAAAGTACAAATCAAATACCAAATTTTTTCCTGATAACATCGTAAACCTTTTCATGAGCCCGCTTTTGTATCTCGGTCATCCCTGAAGTATCTCTGAAAAGTATCTCATACTCATTGATCATCAACTTTTCTTCCTTCAAAGCCATCTTTTTCTTCCTCGAAAGCCATCTTTTTCTTCTCCAGTTCCAAATATTCAACTTTGAACTCGTTAAAAGCATCCACTTTGGTAGAAGATGTTGCACCTTTTGTTGATATTTCCTTCCTTTTTGTTGTTTTTTGTCCAATTGGTCGTTCCATAAAGAGGGTTTGTGGGTTGTCTTCACTGCTAGGTGTAGGCGGATTAGATGATGAAGTGTATGCCCCAGATGCAGAGGTCTTTGTTCTTTTTGATGAACCTCCAACTTCAGGTGTATTAAATCATCTTAGTTTATCTTTTACTAATCGCTTAACGTGCTCCATGGTGAACTTCTCTTTTTGATCGTGACGATAAATTTCCATAGCTTTCTCCATTATATCTTCGTTGTTGCTCCTACTAGTCTTTGACTCCAGGGCATATTTGTAACACCCAACAAACTTGGAAGTCATTGCTTGAAGTCTGTGATATCGAGCTTTTATTTGATTCGCATTTGTAGCCTTTGTCTTGTTGTTGAGAAACTTGTTGTATTGACTAGCTATCCTTTCCCAAAAACTTCCAGATTTTTGATCCACCCCAACAATAGGATCTTCAGAAACATTGAAATATGATTCCACCAGTAGTTTATCTTCCTCAATTGAAAATCTTTCTCGATTCTTCTTTGCTTTTGTTGTGGAATCTTATTCTCCGTCATCAAGATCAATAGCTTTCATACCATCTTGAGTGCAGAATGGTGGGTCTTCAGACTCATTAATCGACCCTATTGGTATTACTTGATCTTTGTCCAAGGATTGCATTTCACTACTATTTATTACAGGTTTGGTTGTTGTAATTGGAGGATACATTGGATAATGCTATCTAAGATTTGCGAAACTAGTTTTTGAGTAAAGCAAATGTCGAATTCGATTTTAAAGTAATACATAAATTATTCTCCAAAGATCCTATGTTTTGGTTTGTGCACCCGACTCTTTAGAAAATAAAAAGGAAAATTTTGAATCCAGTATTTTCTAATATTAAACAAGTCCATATATTCTCAAGTAATAGCGTTTCTATTGTATTAACTAGTAATTTTACCCGTGCATCGCACGGGTTTACATTTTTTCTTTTAAAACAAAATTTTTTATTATAGATTTTGGAAATATGTCTTTTTAAATAATAAGTTAATATGAACTTTTTATAAAAATGATT
Organism: Crotalaria pallida; assembly: GCA_037953625.1. Taxonomy (NCBI): domain Eukaryota; kingdom Viridiplantae; phylum Streptophyta; class Magnoliopsida; order Fabales; family Fabaceae; genus Crotalaria; species Crotalaria pallida. The sequence continues at coordinate 65,122,021 of CM075651.1, forward strand.
TACATGTATTTAGAAATGAATAGTCATAAACATTAACCTTTGAATCTAGTTTCAGCTACCAACTTTTTCATTAATAAAAATTAACTAATAATGTATCAACTATGCGATTTCTAATTTTAATTAACAACATAATTTCTTATATTAAAAAAATCCAACTCATTTTGATTTTTGTTTTATTTAATTCATCATTCCAAATGCATTTTGTTAGTAATTCGTTTTGCAAGTCCAAATGCAGCTATTTTTTTTATCATATATATCATCATCATCATCATTATTATTATTACATCTGTCCCAAAATATAAGACATGTTTTCAAACTTTTAATTAATTTGTGTTTATAAGATTCGAACTTTCAAATTACTTGCTTGTATCAGAACTTCATAATTGTAAATAAGTATATTGTCTAAAATATAAAATAATGCATCATTATTTTTCACAATTTAAATTGCAACATATTGTATAAATTTTTGGATTTTTTTAAATTTGAATTCATGATTGAGTAAATATTTGATTGTATTAAGCTAAATCATTATACCAAATTATAACTCATCTTTAATACTTATATATCTGTTTTTTCTGTTGTACCCAAAATTTATTATTCATAATGATGCTCTGTTTAAATGTTTAATACCAATTTGCCTATATTATGACTTGTTTGTATTAAAATTTCTGAAATTACAACATTATATTCGTTTTTTTTCCTGGTTAATTATTGACGGGTCGTTTAGGCATTATATATTTTTTATGTCAATATTTGATTCAAATTATTTCCTTTTGAAAAGATCATTAATAACTCGTGCAAATTGTAATAATATCGAAATACAAATTGTATGTTTGCGAGCAATTTTTATATTTATGTGTAATCCAAATTGTACTAATAAAAATTTACAAAAAATAACTTAAGATAAATATTTATTCCCGTGCGATGCACGGATAAACAAATTTGGAGGGAAAAGCAAGGATGAAGGAGGGAAAATAAAAATGACAAAAATGCCTTCAACTTCTCCTATTTTATAATATGTTGATTACTTGGGTTATTTTGAGGGTGTCACAAATTCAAATCTTACTTAGATAGGGCTTGACACAATAACATAATAAGATAATGTAATGTATGAAAAAAATTCCAAGAAGCACCATCTCTTACCCCCAAAGTTCCTTAATAAAGAAATCAAAGCTTTATTATTTTTAAAAAAAACATAGAAGTAAACTTAAACACCTGAAATGGAAAAAGAAAGGATAAGATACCTTGAGAAGTCTTAGGGGTATTTTGTAAGTGCACCTCATGGAAATTGCATCTTCGTCAGACCTCTTTGAACCACTGCTTCAACATGTATTTTATAGATTTTGATGAGATGGAAAGATGGAAAGACCACAAGAGGAAAGTAGTGAGAGAAAAAAGTGAAAGAAAGAAGATGTAAAGACAAAAACTTTGAAGGAAGCTCGGTTAGTGGTGCAAGTTGACTTCAACCGGTTCTCTTTCACTGGCAAGTGGAACATTTTTAACGGATAGGATTTAATTTAGACACAATATGATGGACGGCTCAGATGTAAAATGAATTAATGACCGTCTTAGGAGGGAAAATGGATCATTAGGAGGGAAAAACTAATGATCAAATTTGGGAAATAATGATCACCCCTCAACTTCTCCTATTTTATAATATGTTGATATGTTGATGAGGTTAAAGCACCGTTTGAATTTGCAAAATTTAATTTTCCGGTTTAATTTAGTAGTGAGCATGGAACTTATGCTTAATGAATGGTTTCATTGTCATTTTGACACATAATTGTTTTTGCTTTTTTTTTAATAATTTTGGTTATCTCTGTAATTGGTAATTGTTAAAGTGTTATCTCTCTTCATTTGTTTGGTTGTTTTTATCTTTTATCCTTTTCAGTGTTATTTTATTCTTTAATTCTTATTGATGTATTTATCTTTAACATTTAGTTTATCAAGTCATAACCTATCACTCATATATAGTTGACGAACAACAAACTATAATCTAATGAAAATTAATTCCGTTGCTCTATTTCTTTATAGTTTCAAAATTTAGGTATGCTTATGAAAAATAAAAAAGTTGAACAAAATATTTACATTATAGAAATTTTTAAAAGCAAGATAATCATTCTTTTCTACATCAAGCTAATCATCATGTTGTTTGGCTGTGCAAATTTGATTTAGTATGAATGCTTGAAATATTAAAAATAAACAATATTATATGTTCCAAAATAATATTGATAATAGAAAATTAATGTTAGATAAATATTTTTATCTATTTCACTTAATTAAATTTAATTTAAGTACAGTACCCTTATTGAACGAAAAAATATTTATGCATGACAATGGTTTAAAAATAGATGACAGTCATATGTGGTTTGGATGATGAATAACACTTTTTTTTTAATGAAGAAAAAACTTGACACGATTAATATATTTAATACTTATATTCATTAAATCTATCTGATCTATCACGTGTCATCTACAAAGGATTAAAGGATAATAACATATATATATATACACACACTCACACATATTATAATCAAGGATGAATGGTTAAAGGAATAATTTATAGTGTTATATCGAGTTTTATGTATGTATATTTATATATATGTGTGTGTATTTTTTTTAAATGTTTGGATTATATTTCTCAAATTAAATTAGAATAATAAATGTAGTAGATTGACACCACAAGACAATAAAAAAACGATACATTATATATTGTTAGTATGTTTTCACCAACTTGATCATTTGTGTAACACCCCGTAAAATTCCTCATATTAAACTAAAACACTAAAGAGACTATTTCCTTAGAAAAACATTTTGAAAGAGTAGTTCATCAAATGATTTTCTAAACTTCACGTTTTCAAAGCTAATGAATGGTTTTAAAGTGATTATTTTCTAAAATAATGTCCAACATATAGAAATTTGGTTTTTGGAAGGTTTGTATGCTCGAGATTTTTATAAAAGTTTGTGATTTATTTTGTAATTGTGTGTGTGTGCATACGGTTTTGGCATGTATGCGTATGATTAGCACAAGAATTAATTAAATGAAGAAACATGAATGTGTGAATTTATGTGCATATGTATGAGTGATATGTGATGCATGAATATGTATGATGGATATATGTATGTTTGCCGTGTGGATGCTACTTGTGTGATGCATATATGGGTGTTAAGTATGTGCATTACCCATGATGCCATGTTATGTGAAAATGAATTTCATGTGTGTGTTAGTGTATGGGATTCGGCCATGAGAAGAATAGAGGATCAAGTGGGTTTGAATTTCTTAAACATTAAGAAAATGAAAATCAAATAGGAAATAGGAGGAGACTAGGTTGCATGAGTCATGAAACCTAGTAAGACTTTCCCTCCCTCCTTGTCTCCACCGAAATGACCCACTCCATGCAACAATTGGGTTAGTCCAAATTACCCTTAGGCTTCCACCTTGAACCAAGGCTAGAAAGGGAATTGTTCACCCCTTTCCCTTGCCCTTAAAACCCGTGTGAAGGAGTGTGTGTTAGGCTAATTCATTTCCTTCTTCATTCCACATTCTTCCAACACAAACACCAATACACAAAGTCCCAAGAGCATCATCAAACTCTTGAGACACTTAGAAGAAAAGAGTGAAACCGTGGGAAGGAGAAGTGAGAAGGAGAGTAAAAACCTCAAAGCTCTTAACCCAACTTCTTCTAATTCCTTTCTCAACCACCCTCTTCATCAAGCTCAAGGAGAAAACCACCCCTTAACCCTAGACAAGAGCGATCGAGGCAAAACCCAAGAGGAAGAGAGGAGGAGATTTGAAGATCTAAGTTAGAAGTTGTGTTCTAAGGTAGAGAGAGTTTTGATTTAATGATTTTGTGTTGTAAAGGACTTTTAATGGACTTTGTCTAATTCTTTTGTGATGCATGTAATTATTTTTAAGTGATCTTGAGATCTAAATGTTTGCATGTTATTTTTATGCCTTGATCTTGAATATTGATGTGAAAAAGTTTTTGATCTCTTGCTTGTAATTTTCTTCATCACGGTTTTAGTTTGAAGTTGTGTTTTAAATTCCTATTTTGCTTTGATTTTCTCATGCATGTTGATTTTGTGGCTTGATGATCCTTGTCCTTCTTTGCATGTTCTTCTTATGTTTTGATCTTGGATTTTTGTGAATAAATGAACTTGTAAATCACCAAATCAAAGACTAAATGATTCGGCCATGAGTAGAAATTTTAGGCCTTGTTGTTCTACTTTGATCTAAATGATTTCATGCTACTTCTATGTTACTTTCTAGCTTACTTTCACGGTTTGTTTGAAGACTTGAGTTTAAGTCTATGTGTTTGTCTTGATCTTCTTGAGCATGTCTCGATCTATGGTTGATTTTAAAGAAAACATGAAACTTGAATCTTGTATGTTTAACTTGAGTGTAAAGTCTTGATTCCTTGAGTGCATATCACGGTTTTTCAAAGAAAATAAGTTTAGCAAGCTTTAAAAATAATTTTGTACAAAAAGAATTTGAACCAAGGTTTGTGTATGTATGACAATGATTCGGTTGATGATTAAAAAGGGTAAAATGATGTTTTACATGACATGATTCATGAGTTAGGCACTTGTATGTAGAAAATAAATTATAAGACTTTGTTTCCTTGCATGACATCATTCGGTCTAGCCTAGGAAACTATACTAGATTATCATTTTACTTGCATGCATGTTGAAAATTGCTTCACCTAGGAATCTTAAGTGCATGCATGTGTTTTCCTTAAAGGATAAAAGACCTTGACATAATCTTTGACTTTATTATGTTAAGAAACTAAATTTTTGTTTGCTAAACTTTCTTGTGAAGCTCACGGATTTCATAAAGAAAATAAGAAAGCAAGACTTTTGGAAAAATGATCTATGCCTTGATTCATGATCTATGTGCATATTTGATTTTGCCTTGCCATGACACTATTCGGCCTATGCATGTTAGCTAAACTAGGATGCATTTTTCAATAAAATGACTTAGAGGAAATAGGTGTATTTTGAGGAATTATGCTAAAACAAATTGTTTAAACTTGTGTTGTGAACTTTTGTTTTCTAATAGGTTCTTTTCTTATAAATAAAGGAAATAAATAAATCTAATTGATCATGGAAGGGTGTTGTGTTTAAATACCTATTGGAATGAATGTGTGCCTATGTGTGCTGTGAGTATTTGGTTGAGGTTAAAAGAAAATGAAATGCCTTGAATGAATAAGTTGATTCATGTGATTTAAGTTGTGAGATTTGATTTATTTCCTTTGCTTTGTTCGGTTATGTGGTCTGGATAGGTTTAGGAAGCTTAATTACTTAAATAAGATGTGCATGGAAATAAATGTTGATGTATTTGGTTTGGAATCTGATTTTTTTTGTTTGGTTTCTGAATACTTACATTCCTAAATGTTATTTGCAATTGTATGTGGTGTGATTTATTTGGATGTCATGTTGTGTTCATGGCTGTCCCAAAGCTTGTTTTATGATTAAAACATGGATTTTTAAAGTGATGTTTTTTTTAAATTAAAAAGTTATTTAAAGTAAAGAGTGTTTTTACCATATTTTCAGAGTTTTATTAAAGTAATTTTATAAAACCGTTTTGCTGTCCAAAATTACTTGGACTTGCCTTTTTACAGTTAAAAATATTTTCATATGATTTAGAGTAAAGTTTTAAGTGGAAATTGATTCAAGAAAAAGTCGGATCGAAAATAGTTATATTTTCAAAGTTTTCCCAACGAAAGAAAAAGACAAGTATCAAACTAGAGAAAAGGTTTCTCAAATAAGTTAATAACGTAAAGTGTTTTATTTAATGTGAGGAATGCTATAGAAAAGGGGTTGAGTGCAGCTGGCAGTGGCAACACATGGATTCGAAGAAGAACACACAATCAACAGCTGGACCTCAGGTGAGAGAGAGAAGCCTTCCTGAGACACCGTGGTAGCTAGGTGATTTATTAGGACGTTCCACATCATCTCAAAGATCGGAACGAAGTGGTTGGCGTCAGTAGTATAAGTGGCAATTGTTTGCCTTGTGTGGCCACTTATACGAAGGTGACAAAGACCACAATGCTATTTTGTGATGTTGTGTGGATAGCATGCTTTGTTATTTATTTATTTATGTGTAATGATGCTTATTGTTATGCTGAGTGGACGGCTGTTGGATGTGGTTATGCTCTTAATGAGAAATGAAAATTGTAATGTCCTAGACACAATGTTCAGAGTATAACCCTAGCTCAAGGGTATGGAAGACCTAAGAGCTAGAATACGGTCTGATGTTACTGTGTGATTTTGTTGGTATGCTAGCTATCCAGTTGGGATAACTAGGGTTTCCCTAATCCCGAGTGTGTGCTAGTGTATGATTAGGGAGAAAAAACGTACCTCAGCCCCTAGCTGGAGACAGCTATTTATAGGGGGAGCGGTGTTGTACCCTATGGGCCTGTACGGAGGTCCAGTAGGGCTGACGTGTCCCTTTATAGGATAAGGGATGAGTCATTCATCCTTATCCTGTTAGCGGTTAGTCTTATCTGGTTGGCGAGCTAGGCTCACGCGCCCTTAGCTTGGACTCTTTAAGGGAAGAGGTCCCTGTACTCGGTCCAGAGTCGTTAGGGTGGGTCCTATGGCATGTGCTCGGCCCAAAGATGCGTGACCCGGCAGAATGAGAATTCTGGTCGGCCAGTGAGTATTCTGGTCGGCCGAGGGCGTTTTAGGGTAGACCGAGGGTCGGTCTACCACATAAGCCCCTTAGCTCGGTAAGACTTTTCGAGTCTTGAGCCGAGCTGAGAGTTCTTCGTATGTGACCTTCAAGGTGTCGAGGGTTAAGCTCGGTAGGGGATAATGAGTTCAGGACAGCTCACCCTGCCTCGCTGTCCCTATCAGATCTGGAAATCGCGTGCACTCCCGCCGGCGTCCCGAACCACCATATCTGCACCACCTTCGATCGGTCCTTCGCACCGGCATTCCAGGTGCTCCGTTCGACGCCGCCGCTGCACGTTGAGTAGCCCCTATCGATGCAGAACCAAGAGGGAACCCTAGGGTTCCCAAAGCAAAAACGGGCCACAAGGCCCAACAGTTCTAAAAAAAAAAAACTCGGCTGAAGCCCAACAGTCTAAAAAAAAAAGAAGAAGAAGAATTAAAAAAAAAAGGGTCTGAGCAGCAAAAAAAAAAATTAGAAAGAGTAACTTCCCTGATTTAAAAAGGTAGGTTGCTGAATTGTTGGGCCATAGAGTTGTTGAGGCCCGTTTTTCTTTTTGGTGCAGCTTGGGCCAATAGTCCATTCCTCCTCTATAGGGTACAACACCGCTCCCCCTATAAATAGCTGTCTCCAGCTAGGGGCTGAGGTACGTTTTTTCTCCCTAATCATACACTAGCACACACTCGTGATTAGGGAAACCCTAGTTATCCCAACTGGATAGCTAGCATACCAACAAAATCACACAGTAACATCAGACCGTATTCTAGCTCTTAGGTCTTCCATACCCTTGAGCTAGGGTTATACTCTGAACATTGTGTCTAGGACATTACATTGGCGCCATCTGTGGGGAACCGTAAACTGCTATTCCCACCCCAAAATGGTAGAGACGCGAGGAAATGCAACATCGCGTGGCGCAAACCGCCATGCAGGGCGAAACCATAAGAATTTGCAAGAAGGCAGTGGCGACAACGGCGGAGATCTCGATGGGAGAAACCCTCCACATCCCAGCATGCCATCAGTAAGACAAATTCCAGCCCGGAGCCACCACTCCGTTCCAGCTCGCACGCACAGTGGTCCTTACACCGTCCATTCCAGGCAAACAAACCCCCAGAACCAAAATTCTCTTAACCCCAATCATGCCCAAAACCATGGATCAGGCCGATCCATCGACGCCCGTGTTTCTGGAGATGATAGGGATCACTCCCGTGGTCAAAGGGAGAGCCAGTTGGAAGAAATCATTAAGCAACAAGCTAAGATCCTAGAACAACAGGGAAAGGCCATCGCCGATCTCCAACAGCTCCATATGCAGGCGGTGGCCGGAGGGGTGTTAGCAACTCAGCTGATCCCCCACCCAACCACCACTCTACCTCCACCACCCCCCATAAACCCAATCTTAGAGGACACATATGAAACCGACCACACTGCTCATCCTGGCCATCCCTTCACTCCGAGAATCATGGCATACGAGACACCCTCAGCCTTTCTCGGCCCAACGAGTGTTTCCAAATATAACGGGTTAACCGACCCTTTGGAGCATATCTTGTCTTTTGAAGGAGCTATGAACTTTTACGACGGTGGAGACATGATGAAATGCAGAGCTTTTTCCATGACTCTTCAACCACCCGTCTTAAGGTGGTACTCAGCCTTGCCCAGGAACTCTATTAACTCCTAGGCAGAGATGAAGAGAGTTTTTCTGAACAGGTACACCGCTAGTTGCGTCCAGCCGAAGTCCGACCACGCGCTAGCGGGCGTTATGCAACAGACCGAAGAGCCGTTACGGGAATATCTCTCACGTTTCCATTCGGAGGCAGGGACCGTGCCTAACTTAGAACCAAGCTTTGCAGTCTTTCTCTTCACTCAGGGTCTCCGAAACGGAGATTTCAAAAATTCACTTGTGGGCAAACCGCCGAGGGATATGGCGGAGCTAAGACATCGTTCTACTAAGTTCATAAACTTAGAAGAATTCAGCAAATGGCAAAGAAACAGAGACAGAGGCGAGCGGGGAGAGCCATCCTCCCAGGGGAGATCAAGAAGAGACGAGAGAAGGGATGACCGAAGGGAAGATCAAAGGAGGGGACCCCGGGGGGAAAGGAGATTTGGACCTCCCCGAGGGAAATTCGAGCAATACACCCCTCTCACAGTCCCAAGAAGCCAAATTCTGCAAGAAACAATGCAGACTGACCTCCGAGCAATAGAAAGACCACCCCCCTTGAAGAGAAGCCAGCGGCAAGATCACTCCAAATTTTGCTCGTATCATGGTGGGTATGGGCACACGACAGACGAATGCACTTGGCTCAGGGATGTGATCGAGCAGTTAATCAGGGACGGCAAGTTACAGCAGTATGTCCGGGAAGCACTTGACCGACATACTCGAAGAAGAACTCCATCCCCTGACAGGAATGGTCGGCCGTCAACCAGGCAAGCCGATCAAAACACCAACCAACAACAACCAACCAATCAGCAGCGAGTGGCCATGGTAGAGGTTGCCACGACGGATCAATCCCCGCAAAACCTACGAGTCAACACCATTGCTGGAGGTTTTGCGGGAGGAGGAGAGAAACGGCCCGACAGAAAGAAATATATCAATCAAGTCCTTGCAGTTCACAACCATCCAATCCAAAAGAGAACCACAAAAAGTATTCCCATTAGCTTTTCTGATGATGATCTTGAAGGGGTGATCCCGGGTCATAACGACCCTATGGTCATCACTGCTTTGATCGGTAATTACGAGGTTGCCAGGGTATTCGTCGATCAGGGTAGCTCGGCAGATATCATGTTCCTAAACCTTTTCGAAGCACTAAAATTAAAAAACTCGGACCTGACCCCCTTCGAGGGAAAGCTGATCAGCTTTACTGGGGATGCAGTGGTTCCCAAGGGACACATCCAGCTGCCAGTGACCCTCGGGAACCACCCTTCGGCGAGAACCGAGATTATCAAGTTCCTTGCCGTCGATTGCCCTTCAGCATACAATGCCATCCTCGGCAGGACATGCTTGCAGGCCTTCGGCGCGGTCGTGTCAACGGTCCATCTGGCTATGAAGTTTGAAGGTACTGACAGGACTGTAGTTACCATCCGAGCCGAGCAGGAGAAGGCTCGACTGTGTTACAATGCCAGTTTGGCAAAGATCAAGATTCCAGAACAAATCCAGCCAACGTTAAGTTTGAACAAGGGAAGTGTACTCTTGACGGATCTAGATGTTAGGTCCGATTTGGATGACTCAAGACCTACCCCTGAAGGAGAGTGGGAGTTCATTGTTTTGGATGAAAAACTACCAGACAGAAGAGTGAAACTAGGAACCAACCTTCCAGAAGAAATACGAGCAGAAATGCTCGAGCTTTTAAAGAAGAATAAAGATCTTTTCGCTTGGACCTCGGCAGACATGCCGGGGATTGATCCAAACTTGATCTGTCATCGGCTCAGTGTTTATCCGACCGCCAAACCTGTCGCCCAAAAGAAGAGAAGGGTTGGCACCGAAAAGGCGGTAGTGATAGAGCAAAAGGTATCCGAGCTCCTTTCCGCCGGGTTCATAAGGGAGGTTAGCTACTCGGAATGGCTCTCCAACACCGTTCTGGTCAAGAAATCGAATGGGAAGTGGCGCATGTGCGTCGACTATACCGATTTGAACAAAGCATGCCCAAAGGACCAGTACCCCTCCCCATCATTGACAAATTAGTGGACAACTCATCTGGCTACCAACTCTTATCTTTCATGGATGCATACTCAGGATATAATCAAATCCCGATGTACCCTCCTGATCAGGAGAAAACGGCCTTCATCACTGAAAGGGCAACTTACTGCTACACGGTAATGCCTTTCGGGTTGAAAAACGCTGGCGCAACCTACCAGCGTATGATGAACAAGGTCTTCTCGGGAATGATCGGACCTACTCTTGAGGTGTACATTGATGATATGATAGCTAAGAGTAAGAAGAAGGAGGACCATCCTCGGGACCTCGTGGCTATTTTTGATAGAATCAGAAAAGTTAACATGCGCCTGAACCCTGATAAGTGTACCTTTGGGGTCCCAGCCGGGACCTTTTTAGGTTTCATGCTCTCGGAGAGGGGGATCGAGGCCAACCCGGAGAAATGTCAGGCTATTCTGAACATGCACAGCCCATCTAATGTCAAAGAAGTTCAAAGGCTAACTGGTAGGATGGCGGCCCTCTCCAGATTTCTCCCTCAAGTAGCCAAGAAAGCTTTACCATGGTACCAGTTACTCAGAAAAAACAAGAACTTCCATTGGAACGACTCTTGCGAACAAGCGTTTACAGAGCTCAAGCAATACCTCTCGGCCCCTCCCGTCCTCACCAGTCCTCGGGAAGGGGAAACTTTGTTTTTTTATTTGTCCGTAAGTGAAACATCTGTTAGCTCGGTTTTGGTCAGAGACGACTCGGGAACCGAGCGTCCCATCTACTTTATCAGCAAGGCCCTCCAGGGGCCTGAGATAAGATATTCCAGAATTGAAAAACTCGCCTTTGCTTTGGTGATTGCTGCTAGGAGACTCCGGCAGTACTTTCAGAACCACCCCGTAGTACTCAGAACAACTCAGCCAATCAGGCAGGTCCTCTACCGACCAGACTTGGCTGGAAGGATGGTGTCGTGGTCTGTTGAACTATCTGAGTTCGACATCACCTACGAGCCAAGAAAAACTCTCAAGTCCCAGATTTTAGAAGATTTTGTTTCAGAGCTATAAGAAATTTTATCATTTTAAATTCCTGTCATTTATCTTTAGCATGATCTTAATTATCCTTTTTTGTATTTGACTCCTGTTTACAAACGGATCAAGGAAATTCGATGAAGCTTTTAAATTCTCGTAATCTCTTACTGTTAACGTACTATCCATTTCCCCTCGGCTCGCCACCGAGGCGAACTTGGATGTTTATGCATGACCTTCTAACAAGGACATATAAACTAACAATTGCAAGTACTTTAATGAGATGCCCGGCCAAAAACTAAAAACAGTTCCATAGTGCCGAGGACCGAGGATCCCACCTAGGCCATAGGTCGGAGATTCGAAATCTAAAACAGTTTATAACGAGATAAAACACAATACTAGATCATAAAGAACAGAATAAGATTCGCTTCTTACAAGAACAATGTTGCAAAATATAAAAAAAAGCTTCTTACAAGAACAGAATAAGTTCAAATTACCAAATTACACAGCAAAATACAGCAAAATACATCTCCAGGGAGTTAATCCTCGTCTTCGGACAAGGCAATGGATGACCCATCAAAGTCTTCTTCACTTTGCTCCAACTCCAGGGGGTTCGGCAGGTTAGGTGCTGATAAATCCACTTCAGCATCATCACGATAATCGATCATCCGATCACCATCAACCCCATAATATGGGCTAGTCCCAACCACTCGAATTCCAGGGTTCAAGAGCATTAACTGTTTGACAGCATTCACAAAAGAGTCGACAGCACCATGATCCCAGTTGAAGTGGTTCTTGCAAGCCAGTACCTTATGCTTCAAAGCCTTCCGACGAGTTTTGATCAACTCCCTCTGCACTTCGCCCAGTTCCCCTTGTAACCTAGTCACTTCCGCCTCCGACCTCGTCAAACGACCAGCAACACCTTCCAGCTCGTTAACCCTTTGACAAGCTTCAGTCAGCTTCGCCTGGGCCGCCTGCAGCAACCTTCCTTTCTCAGCATCCTTTCCAACCGTATCCTCCAGAGCCTTTAGAGCAGTCTCCCGAGCTCTCTCCGAAGCGTCAAATCTTCTTTGAAGCTCGGCGTTTGCCTCCGTTAGAGCTCGGAGATTTGCCTCACTTTCCCTCACTTGGCTTAGCAGAGTTTTAGTTTCAGCAGCAGCAGCTTTCCTCTTCTCTTTCTCAGCCGACGAGAGGGTGGCACTGATGTCTTCCGCATTTTTGATTAAATGAAACATATAGCTGGCGGCCCTCAGCATGTTTCGGCCCAAAAGGTCACAATGACACCTTAAGGTGCTTGCCGTCTGATCCGACAACCTTTTTTCATCGTTCAGCGTATAAACCAAGCCGATGAATTTCTCATTTAGCTTCCTAGCCCAAACACTCTCCTCGTCCGGGTCAGACATATCGAACCACAGATTGGTCCTTTGAAGGTCGGCAACCTTCGCCTTCACCACATCCACAGCCTTGCCTTTGCCTTTATCCAACTTAGCCCTTTTGGCAAGAGGCACCCGATCCTCTTCATCCTTCTTTCCTTCCACTTGCACCAGCGGGATTCCAGTAGCTATTTCCCCCCCCCCTTTGTCGGTGAAGGACGAACAACCTGAACCACCTCGACCTCGGAGGGACAAGTTTCGGCGACAGTCACCGAGCAAGTGGCTTCCGAGGACATGTCTCCACTCCGAGAACCACTTGACCCAGCAGCCGCCTTTGCTTTAGCAAGTTCCTTTATACGAGCAACAGCCTTGTTTTCCTTAGCCATTTTTTCTGCAAAACCAAGAATCCAAATGTTAAAAAAAAAAAAAAAAAAAAAAAAAAGAAAAAATTTATATATGTACCAAGCTCGGCTTTTATAAGCTCCTGGGGAAAAAGAATGATCTTCTTGATATCTACTGGACCATTCCGTCTAAGATAGGAAAAGAAGGTATCACAAGTGATCCTCTCGGCTATAGATAGCTCGGACTCGTATTGATACTGATAAAGTTTGGGATTGCGGTTAAAAAACTCGGGTGACCAAGACAACGGAAACCGAGGCTGATCACCCTCCATAAACCAACAGTCCCCGTTTCCGACGAATTGATACTTAAAGTATAAAGGCTTAAAAGTCTTCCATGAATCTGTGAATTTATCGAAGAGGGCATGTCCGTTGCGTGCTTTCAACGACACCCACAATCTCTGGCGCGACCCCTTCTCGAAGATGTTCACTTGCGGTATATACAACCATAGAAACGCTCGGAGCGAGCAAGTCAACTTTTGAGCTTCGCAAAACTTTTGAAAGGCTCGGATGAAGGCCCAACCGCTAGGATGTAGTTGGGTAGGAGCCAAGCGTAACCGACGCAACAGCTCTATTTCTATTTCAGTAAAGGGCAACTTCACCCCCAGCCGAATGACAACTTCTTCATACATGAAAAACTCTTTGCGATCCGCGGCGATCGCCGTACACACTCGGTCGTTGGCTGCCGGTGAGCTTATTGCATAAGATGTCCCAGTTTTATCCGTGGGGCAGGGAAGTATGTGGGCTCGGATATGACTTAGATTACTGTTGACCAAAGCCGACGGGGTTCCAAGCACCTCCAAGTCAACCCAGTCATAATCTACAGAGTTCGGAGGCACAAGGAACTCCTGAGGATGTGTGATGCACCTTCGAACCATACCTGGGGAAAGGGAATACTCGGCGTCAGAATCTATAAAATCAAGATTTTTAAACAACCTAGCCCTAGGTTTATTAGTCCTATAGCCGAGCCTGCTACACCTTCCCCTAACCCTAACAGCTTTTCCCCAGAAGGGTTTCTCCCAGGAACAGTTCGAAGGGCGGCGGGATAGTTGGGCCCGCTCTTCCGCCGCTTGATACAACAGTTTCCTACCTTCCTCCTCCTCGGGGTTCCGAGGGTAATCTACTGATAGTGGTACTTCAGCCATCGGATCTACCATGCGATGGCGGAAGGGTGAGGGCAGAAAGTCCAGCACCTCCAGATCGGAAGACGAAGAAGAAGAAGAAGAAGAGGAAGAATCCTCAAGATCACTCAAACCCAGAATCCTAGACCACTCCTCATACTGAAGCCAATTAATACTCATAATGAAATCTAAACTTACCCAGAAATAAGCCCAGAAAACTAAAACACAGGAACAAAATCTGCAACCAAAAACCCAGAACCTACGGAGAATATGATTCAGCAGAGAAGGAAAGAAAAGCGAAAAACAGGAACAGAAGAAGAAAATCAAAATACCTGAGAATTGGAGATGAGAACTGGCACGAACGAACTGGGGAATCAAGAACAGAAGAATAATGGCGTAGGGAAATTATAATCCAAAAGCCAATGAGACGAATTTCAGAGAGAAGAGGAGTGTCAGAAGTCTGAGTTTGAAGGAAAGTATGAAAAAAGGAGGAAAAGAGTAGTTGAAGGGGTTGTTTCCCCCCACGTTTGAAAATTTGGGCCTAATCACAAAATCCCAAAAGCCTACATCGCGCCACTAAAAGGACACGTGGCGCACAACTAATGGAAAGCAGCATCTCGAAAACCCAAAAGGCAGCATGCACCATCATGACCCCTCTGACACAAGGCAGCACGTGTCATAGAAGGACATCCAAACGTCCTTTCAGTCAGTCAATGGGACAGCGAGGCAGGGTGAGCTGTCCTGAACTCATTATCCCCTACCGAGCTTAACCCTCGACACCTTGAAGGTCACATATGAAGAACTCTCAGCTCGGCTCAAGACTCGAAAAGTCTTACCGAGCTAAGGGGCTTATGTGGTAGACCGACCCTCGGTCTACCCTAAAACGCCCTCGGCCGACCAGAATACTCACTGGCCGACCAGAATTCTCATTCTGCCGGGTCACGCATCTTTGGGCCGAGCACATGCCATAGGACCCACCCTAACGACTCTGGACCGAGTACAGGGACCTCTTCCCTTAAAGAGTCCAAGCTAAGGGCGCGTGAGCCTAGCTCGCCAACCAGATAAGACTAACCGCTAACAGGATAAGGATGAATGACTCATCCCTTATCCTATAAAGGGACACGTCAGCCCTACTGGACCTCCGTACAGGCCCATAGGGTACAACACCGCTCCCCCTATAAATAGCTGTCTCCAGCTAGGGGCTGAGGTACGTTTTTTCTCCCTAATCATACAATAGCACACACTCGTGATTAGGGAAACCCTAGTTATCCCAACTGGATAGCTAGTATACCAACAAAATCACACAGTAACATCAGACCGT
This sequence comes from Crotalaria pallida, assembly GCA_037953625.1. Classification (NCBI taxonomy): domain Eukaryota; kingdom Viridiplantae; phylum Streptophyta; class Magnoliopsida; order Fabales; family Fabaceae; genus Crotalaria; species Crotalaria pallida. The sequence continues at coordinate 65,137,560 of CM075651.1, forward strand.
ATTCTAGCTCTTAGGTCTTCCATACCCTTGAGCTAGGGTTATACTCTGAACATTGTGTCTAGGACATTACAATTTTCATTTCTCATTAAGAGCATAACCACATCCAACAGTCGTCCACTCAGCATAACAATAAGCATCATTACACATAAATAAATAAATAACAAAGCATGCTATCCACACAACATCACAAAATAGCATTGTGGTCTTTGTCACCTTCGTATAAGTGGCCACACAAGGCAAACAATTGCCACTTATACTACTGACGCCAACCACTTCGTTCCGATCTTTGAGATGATGTGGAACGTCCTAATAAATCACCTAGCTACCACGGTGTCTCAGGAAGGCTTCTCTCTCTCACCTGAGGTCCAGCTGTTGATTGTGTGTTCTTCTTCGAATCCATGTGTTGCCACTGCCAGCTGCACTCAACCCCTTTTCTATAGCATTCCTCACATTAAATAAAACACTTTACGTTATTAACTTATTTGAGAAACCTTTTCTCTAGTTTGATACTTGTCTTTTTCTTTCGTTGGGAAAACTTTGAAAATATAACTATTTTCGATCCGACTTTTTCTTGAATCAATTTCCACTTAAAACTTTACTCTAAATCATATGAAAATATTTTTAACTGTAAAAAGGCAAGTCCAAGTAATTTTGGACAGCAAAACGGTTTTATAAAATTACTTTAATAAAACTGAAAATATGGTAAAAACACTCTTTACTTTAAATAACTTTTAATTTAAAAAAAAACATCACTTTAAAAATCCATGTTTTAATCATAAAACAAGCTTTGGGACAGCCATGAACACAACATGACATCCAAATAAATCACACCACATACAATTGCAAATAACATTTAGGAATGTAAGTATTCAGAAACCAAACAAAAAAATCAGATTCCAAACCAAATACATCAACATTTATTTCCATGCACATCTTATTTAAGTAATTAAGCTTCCTAAACCTATCCAGACCACATAACCGAACAAAGTAAAGGAAATAAATCAAACCTCACAACTTAAATCACATGAATCAACTTATTCATTCAAGGCATTTCATTTTCTTTTAACCTCAACCAAATACTCACAGCACACATAGGCACACATTCATTCCAATAGGTATTTAAACACAACACCCTTCCATGATCAATTAGATTTATTTATTTCCTTTATTTCTAAGAAAAGAACCTATTAGAAAACAAAAGTGGTGCACTAACGTGGTGGGGACTGGGTCTAATACCGTGGTAAGTTCTGCGCGCACACTATAACAATACTGTCGCCCCCTAGATTGCAAATCGAGAACAGTGAGAGGGACTGGAGTGGGGCATCTTGTTTGCCACTACGAGGCAGTGTGCTAGTTATTATGTGAATTGATATTGAGGCTGAGCCTCCTGGTCTGGGACCATTTGTGTTGTGACAGCTGTCGTGCCTGCACGGTAAAGGTCCTGTACTCCTGTTTGCTTCCGACTAGGTGGTTGGTTGGCCGAGGAGATGTAGACTTGATACGAGAGTGCTAACTACGAATAAAACGCGTACCTCGATGATCCTTTAACCCCGATCATCGATGGTTATAAATTGATAAAACATTTTAAGAAAAGAGTTATAAGAGGAGAGTTCAAGAACACTGAGTTTTATGAGTAAGAGAATGAGAACGGATGTGTGGGAAAGATGCTGAGTTTTATGAAAGAGATTGGAAATATGAGTGGAGAAGTATGAAGGGAATAATGAGAATAAGATGGGATAAGTATGGATTGTGATAATGATAATAGTATGTTTGTTTGTCATTGTGTGTGTATGCTATGTGTTATGTGTGTGTCCTATTATTTTGCCTACCGTAATTCCACATCGTCGACGCTATGCGTCCGGAACGCTTACTCTCTGCTGTTCATTGGTACATCGGTGTCGCTGGTATCCCAACGGGCAGATGGACCTTCACATGGAAGTCGGTATCCGGTCTCAGGAGGGTCACGGATGGAAAGCCATACCTCGTGGATGGGTCTGGACGGGACACACGCAAGTGGTGGTCGAAGACCCGGAGCATAAGTTGAGCGGAACTACCGCGAGTTCGTGTTTGGGAAGTATGTCCTATGTGGAATACAGTTCACGGTAGCCGCCTCAGAGTCAGAGAACAGAGAATCCTGTGAGACTATTCGGAGTGGAGCTCAAGCCCAATTCGGAAGGAGAACCAAAGAAAGCAATTGCATCGTCGTCCGGCATAAAGGTACTGATGAGGAGGAGGAAGATAGGACCGATTTTCTTCGATAGGAGAAAGAAGCCGTAGTGGAATTAGAATAAGCTGTTTGTATTCAGGATTACCTAAGTCATGGACCATTACTGTACTTCAACTATTTTGGACATGCCCGACTTTTTATGATGATACTTTTTATGAAGAATGTTTAAAGTTCTTTTGAGGGAGTGAATGAAATGGTTCAAGATAAAATTAGACTATTTTCTTAATGAAACGTTTTCGGAAAATAAGGTGGAAGAGTTTTGGTTCCAAGTAACAACTCGGTTTTCGAAAGAGTGTGTTGAAGGAACCGAATCAGGTTTTCAAAAAAAAAAAATTGGCCTCATTTTTGCAACATTAATAAATGAAAGGCAATTGTTTTGGTTTTCGAAAATCGGGCTGTTACAATTTGAATTTTATCAAATAATTTTTTGTTTACAAATGAGTTGATATTAACTCAATTTGAATAGACAAAATGACTTACAATTATTATCAACTTAAGTTATCTAATGATAAATAGCTAACCATGAGCAAGCAAGCAAACAAACGTCCTGTGCAATGCACGGGCTTTAAAATAGTATATAATAATAAACGTCAAATTTTTAAAAATATTTAAAAACCTAAGAATTAAATCATGGTTTTAGCCAAATATGTTAGTTTGACTTCAGCATTTAACTATTATTGTTATGAAAATTATTTAATTATTTAATTACCCGCCCCGCCCCCATTTTTTAAAGCAGATTTCGGTTTTCAAGTTTTCCAAACCCAATTAGAGCGAGTTTTCCCCACCAAAATCGGATCGGTTTTGAGCGGATACCCACGGGCATGAGTTTTATTGCCATCCCTATTTAGGATAGCGGTTACGAAGTTAAATATAATAAAAAGTTATTAAGAAATGTAATTGTTGTTATTCCTAAAAAATATAATGATATGTACTTATGATTATTTTCCTAATTCCTAATCGTGAAAAACTTAAAATCAGCCGAACCCTAACTTAAAAAGGAAGAGCGAATGGTCTCACGTTCTAGGTAAAAAAGAAAGCGAATGAAGACAAAATAGTATCTTAAAGGAAGAGGGAATCATCCAATAACATTACAAAAAGTGTGAATCTAAGGAGAAGGATTGATATGAATGAAAAAGAAGGTTTTCACTCCTCCAACACTAACTCCGCTCCTCTTGAGCTGTCGGATCGTGGAGGATGAGGTCTTAATGGCAAATCCATTTTAGTCTCTTTCAAGGATGCTTTCTTTGGCAATAACAACATACTTAAGTCGAGACCTAAGAGGGATGTGGTTGCAGAAAAGCTAGGAAAACTAAATTTCAGGATGGAAATTGTCTAAAACCCATGGTTCATCTTGATCAACGGTACATTGATGAGATCTCAGGTTCATGTAAAGATGTGTAGGTCATCAAGTTGCTTGTGAAGAAGTAAGGCTCTCTCACCTTAAAGGAAAGCCTCAAGAAGTTGTGGCAACTAGCTGCAGACTTTGAACTAATGTATGTTGCCAACATATTCTTTTATGGTTAAATTTGAACTATTGACTGATAAAAGTTAGGTAATGGAAGGGGGACCTTGGATGGTGTTTGATCATTATTTAGAGGTGCAATCATGGTCTCAGGCATTTGCCTCACCAAGTGCTCAAGTTCATAAGACGCTTATATGGGTGCGGTTTCTATGTCTGAATGCCTTGTACTATGGTGAAAGCATTCTTTTTGGGATCCGTTGTTTGCTCTCTTATCAGAGTTGATCAAACCACTTTGAATGTCACAAGGGGCGAATATGCTAGAATTTGTGTGGAAATAGACCTAACGAAACTGGTGGTACGAAAAGTTTGGTTAGAAGGCCAGTGATACAAGGTGGCTTAAGAAGACCTTCATCTAATATGTTTAACATGTGATTGCTACAGTCATCTTGCAAGATTGTGAAAGGCCTCAATTGTCCATTTTCAAGCTTCTTCATCATTAGCAACCCCGATGAACATGGGGGCCCTATCCATCTCTATTGTGGTTCTGCCACAACCACGAGTACATGAGGTAGAAATGGCTCTTGTAATCTGCCATCATAAATGCCAAAGGAGAATGAGGCGCTATTTGCAGGGATTCCTAAAAATGCCGACGACATTCACGAAAACCGGAATTAGCATATTGAGAAGTTGATCCTCATAATTGATGATTATTATTTGAATGGCGATTGGATGGTTGTTGAGAGAGAGAAAAGGTCGGGCATAAATCCCACTAAAATGTTACATCAAGCTATAAAGAATCCCCCAAAATTATTTCCACCCAAAAAGTCAGCTCCTTTTAATTACCCCATGATTATTTCTGATAATAAAGGAAAGGAAGTTGCGGACCCACCAAATCATTATTTGGTGGATTTAGTGCAATAGAAACAAGATAGCCATAGATTTGAACCCTTGCCAGTTTTATCATCTCACTAAGTTCGTCCCTAATATGTTCTGCGAGGTTACTAACTCGATGCAATATGCTCATTGCCATTCTCTTGACATGCGACAACCGCATTCGATTCGCTAGGACCTAGACACTGTCGCTTTTTGTGTTCTTAATATGGATGGGTCGTGTCTTGGCAATCCTAGTCCAGCTGAGTTTGATGGCTTGTTGAGATCTGGTGAGGGTGACTAGCTTGGTGCTTTCTCTGGTTATGTAGGAAATACTTCAGTGCTTCAAGTGGAGATCGTGGCTCTCATGAAAGGTCTAGAGTATACTAAGGCTAAAGGTTATGCTTCAAATTAGTGCCAAACAGATTCAATGGAGGTTCTTCGGCTAGTGTAGCAAGATACTTGTGCGACTCATTTATTTGCTTGTTATTTATCTCGAATTAAGGACCTTCTTAACAACTTTGCAAGTTCATCCATTGTTCACGCACTTCGTAAAGGGAACAATGTGTCGACTAGTTTGCATTATATGGTTCCATGATAAAGGGGAGAACTTGAAACTTCGGGATACTCTTTCTCCAACAGTTGCTTCCTTATATCTTATTGACAAGATGAGTGTTCTGTTTGTTTGTGCGTTTTTTTTTTTTGAAAGAGAGTGTTCAGTTTGTTAGGTCTTAGAGCATTCACACCAATGAACCAAACTTTTGTCCTTAAATAGACCCCACACATTATTTTATTATTCTTCACACTTTCCTACACTTTTAGGGACAAACACATTTTTTCTCCACACCCTTGAACTCACTTTTGTCCTTAAAATTAGGACCCACGCACTACCCCACACTCTTAATATTTTACAATAAATTAAAACCACCATTTTCCACCAAAATCATAACTATAATTTAAAATGTTCTATATTATTCTATTATTCAATAACGGCTACTTTTTGTAAAAATATTTTATTTATTTCCGCCCTAAATAAATACCATAATAAACTTAAATGCAATAAAATTAAATTTAAAATGCATTAATAAAAAAATTGAAATAAAAATTGGAGAGAAATAGAAAAAATAAAATACATTAAAGATTCAAAAAATAAAGAAATAAATAAAATAAGTCACACCATATAAAAAATAAGTAGAATGAGAATACATTAAACATAAGATAAAAATACATTAAAAATTAAGTCACACCAAACAATGATCAATATTAATCATTGAAGCCATCGTAATGATTCCAAACATGTTCAATCAAATCGGCTTGAAGACGTTGATGAACAGACCTATCGTGAAGACTTGATCTCAAACGAAGATACTCTTGAAATTCATGATGACCGTCGTTAGGTACTTCTGGATTGTCCACGTCACCAGCATACTCGCCAAAATTATCAACAACATACGTATCTCGTTCATCTTCAACAATCATGTTATGAAAAATGATGCATGCATATATTATATTAGATAATTGCTCCAAATGCCACTGTCGAGTCGGACAATGTATGATTGCAAATCGTTGTTGCAGTACTCCAAATGCTCTTTCAATATCCTTCCTGAAGCTTTCTTTTTTTTTTAATTCCCTCTTAACTCTTTATGGCATAGAGATACTTTTGACAAATACAGCCCATTGAGGATAAATACCATCTGCAAGATAATAGCCCATATTGTAAGGAGTTTAATTAACGGTGAAATTTACCTAAGGTGCTTGACCAGTAAGAACATCATTGAAGACATTGGATCTGTTCAACATATTTATGTCATTGTTAGATCCCGCAACTCCAAAAAAAGCGTGTCATATCCATAAATCAGCTGAGACAACTGCTTCGAGCATCACTGTTGAGTTTCCATGATCGCCTCGACTAAATTGTCCCTTCCATGCAACTGGACAATTCTTCCATTCCCAATGCATGCAGTTAATGCTACCTAACATGCCTGGAAAGCCACAATTGCTACCAATTTGAAGTAGCCGCTAAATTTGATCATTGTTGGGCATTCTTAGGTACATACCCCCAAATGCATTGATCACTGCCCTTGTAAATCTTTTGAGGCATTGGAATGATGTGGTCTCGGTCATTCTCACATACTCGTCGAGACTGTCAGCACTTGTTCCATATGCTAGCATTCTAATAGCACTAGTACATTTTTGTAGAGGGAAATGCCCAAGCATACCTATTACATCTGGCTTCTGTATGAAATACTCGTCATGGGCAGCAACGACAACTACAATTCTCATGAACACATGCTTACGCATTCTGAACCTGCGATGAAAATGATCATTCGTGTATGTTGGATGATTAGAGAAATAATCATTAAACAATCGAGCATGCCCCTCTGCACGATTTATCTATATGTTTGGTCTTTTCCTTCTATGGTTGGTGGGAGTGTTATCTTCTTCGTCACTACTATCAAACAACATGTGAATAGCTCGCTAGACAATGTTGTTCTCCAAATTGGATGAATTTGTGGGATCCATTTCGGGTAGTAAAAGATGAATACAAATTATTGTATAGAAGAAGAGAGCAAAGATCAGTGTTGTGAATACATTCAGAATGTTAGTAATACTTATAGGCAACTTGGATGCTACTAACGGATAATTTTGCAACGGCTACTTTTGTAACGTTAGTTTTTCAACGACTACTTTTGTAACGGCTAGTTTTTCAACACTACTTTTGTAACGGCTAGTTATGTAACGGCTAGTTTTTCAATGACTTACAAAATACATAATGCTTACAAAAGTTAGAGATTCTTATAATGGATTAAAACTACAAACAAAATACATAATGATTTAAAAAGTTGCAGATGCTTATAATGGAATAAAACTACAAAGAAAATACATAATCCTTTAAAAAGTTACATAATGAAATACACTTACACTAAAATAAAGTTCAAATCAAATACCAAATTTTTTCCTGATAACATCGTAAACCTTTTCATGAGCCCGCTTTTGTATCTCGGTCATCCCTGAAGTATCTCTGAAAAGTATCTCATACTCATTGATCATCAACTTTTCTTCCTTCAAAGCCATCTTTTTCTTCCTCGAAAGCCATCTTTTTCTTCTCCAGTTCCAAATATTCAACTTTGAACTCGTTAAAAGCATCCACTTTGGTAGAAGATGTTGCACCTTTTGTTGATATTTCCTTCCTTTTTGTTGTTTTTTGTCCAATTGGTCGTTCCATAAAGAGGGTTTGTGGGTTGTCTTCACTGCTAGGTGTAGGCGGATTAGATGATGAAGTGTATGCCCCAGATGCAGAGGTCTTTGTTCTTTTTGATGAACCTCCAACTTCAGGTGTATTAAATCATCTTAGTTTATCTTTTACTAATCGCTTAACGTGCTCCATGGTGAACTTCTCTTTTTGATCGTGACGATAAATTTCCATAGCTTTTCCATTATATCTTCGTTGTTGCTCCTACTAGTCTTTGACTCCAGGGCATATTTGTAACACCCAACAAACTTGGAAGTCATTGCTTGAAGTCTGTTATATCGAGCTTTTATTTGATTCGCATTTGTAGCCTTTGTCTTGTTGTTGAGAAACTTGTTGTATTGACTAGCTATCCTTTCCCAAAAACTTCCAGATTTTTGATCCACCCCAACAATAGGATCTTCAGAAACATTGAAATATGATTCCACCAGTAGTTTATCTTCCTCAATTGAAAATCTTTCTCGATTCTTCTTTGCTTTTGTTGTGGAACCTTATTCTCCGTCATCAAGATCAATAGCTTTCATACCATCTTGAGTGCAGAATGGTGGGTCTTCAGACTTATTAATCGACCCTATTGGTATTACTTGATCTTTGTCCAAGGATTGCATTTCACTACTATTTATTACAGGTTTGGTTGTTGTAATTGGAGGATACATTGGATATTGGTAAGGGAATAAGTGGTGATTTGGAGTGGACAAGTTCATTTGCGTATTTGGGTAAAATGGATTAAATGGGTTTTGTGGAGAAATTTGAGGATTTGGGTAAAAAGGTGTATGAGAACTTTGAGGATGTGGGTAAAAAGGTGCATGAACACTTTGAGAATTTGGGGTGTGATGAGGATTTTGAGAGCTTGGTGCATGAGACACACTTGATAATAATTTTCTAAGAGCTTCTAATTCAACTTGAGCAGGATCCATTAAAATAAATTATGGACTTGAAAAAATTGAATGTGAATGAGATGAGAATAAGAAAAATTATAAAGAGATTATAGTGTAAAAATTGAATGAAACAAGAGCTAATTGAATGAAGGTATTGTGTGAATTGAACTTCAAAATTACTCATGTATATATAATAAAATTCTTAACAGCTAGTTTTATTACCGTTGCTGCAATTGCAACGGTAATAATTTATGGCACACATGACAATATGTCTCAGACTCACTCCCTCAGGCTCACACAATGTTAACTTGTACACAACACTCACTCATGACCTCACTCACTCACTCACTCACTTGTACACCCACAACACTCCACAGCGGTAATAATTTTATTCACTCACTCACACTTGTCCACACACTCACACATGACCTCACTGACTCACTCACTTGTACACACAAAACACTCCACACCAACACTCACTTCTCCACACTCACGAGCTTCTCCCCACCAACACTCCACACCAACACTCACTTGTCCACACACACACCAACATTGACCAAGAACTCTTTTATCTAAAACTCAAGCCTCTCACTCACAGCCACACAAAAACTCTTCACTTTCTCCTTCCACAACACACACTCACAAGACCACACACTCACTCACGATCTCACTCCCTCCCTCACGGTCTCCCTCCCTCCCTCACTCACGGTCTCCCTTCCTCACTCACGATTTCCCTTAGATCGCCCTCTGCCTTCGATCCAGCACCAAAACCGGTATTAGATCGCCCTCTGCCTTCGATCTAGCACCAGAACCAGCACTCAGATCGCCCTCCGCCTTCGATCTTTCCCTCTCTCTGCCTTCACTCTCCCTTTCTCCTTCTTCACTCAGATCGCCCTCCCTCCGCCTTCACTCTCCCTTTCTCCGCCTTCGATCCACCTTCATCTCTGATTTGCCCTCCCTCCGTAGCCTCCATCTTTCGATCCAGCACCCACCCACCTCCATGGCCTCCCTCCTTCTCTCTTCCGTTCTTCCCCGCCTCCACCGCCTTCGATCCGATTGCATGCAGATCGCTGATCAAGGAACAAATTGGATGTGAATGAGTTCTCTCTCTTCTCAATTTTTTTGTAGAAGTTCTTTATTTTTTTATGCTGTTGCTGTAATTTTTTTTTTAAATAATGTAATCTGCTTTGTTGTAGAAGAAGGTAAAATCTCTTTATTTTTTTCATTTTCCTCTGTTGTTGCTGTATTTCTTTTTTTTCGTTTCATTTTTGTTGAATCTGGATTGTTTTGGTTGTTGATGATATTCAAGGAATATAGAAATTTCTAACTGTTTCTCACTTCTCCCTCGTTTTTTTGCTGCTGATGTTTGCTCTTTTCTCTCCTAGCCCCCGCCATTCTGACACCTTCTGTAACACCCCGCAAAATTCCTCGTATTAATTTAAAATACTACAAAGATTTATTTTGAGAAAAGTGTTTTGGAGAAGAGTATTTTCTTAAATGAATTTCTTAATTCACGTTTTTTTAAAGTAATGAGTGATTCTAAAGGAATGATTTTTCATGAAACAGTGTCATGAGTTTCTAAGATGAAGTTTTTGGAAATAATTATGTGATTAAAATTCTTTTAAGGAGATGTTGAATTTTTCTACAAGAAATTATTTTATGAAAAGGTTTTTTGTGTGCTTGCAATGACAAGTACAAGTATTGTTTGTGACACCTTTTTTTTATGACACCTTTTTTTTTATATATTAATTCTCAAAGTTAAAATGACAAGTACAAGTATTGTTTGTGCTTGATCATGGATTTTAAAGTTAAAGATAACTTATAAATGTCTAACTACCGGGCTCCATAACTCGTTTAAGAGTTTTCATGGAAGCTCTTAAAGTTTTCAAGCTAAATCTTCTAGATCTAAAGGCTTGATGAAAATTTTGTGAAGTTTAAAGAAAATCTCTTTGTATCTTAATTTTTCTTTCTTAAACCGTGAGCCATGATATTTCTAAGAGATGATTTGCCAAATAAATGTGAAACCTAAAGATCTTGGATGTTGTATGATGATTTGATGTTGGTTCTAGTGCTTATGTGTGCTTGCATGTGTTATTTATGCTTTGATCTTGAGTTTCTAAGGAGTAAATGGACTAATAAACACTAGATCCTAGGTTATATAATTCGGTCATGAGTGGGAAATTAGGTCTTGATGCTTTTATTTAATCTAGGTCATTGCATGTTAATTTTGTGCCTTTAAAAGTTGATTTGAGTTGTTGAAGTGATTCGGTTTTGATTTGATGTTGATGAAGCTTTGATTTTTACTTTGATCTTTGAAAATGACTTGGTCTTTGCTTTAAACTTTAAAAAGTTTTGTTATAAAGCCATGCATGTTGTTTTAAAACAAAAAGATTTAATCTTCTTCAACATTAATCACGATTTTTGACCTTTTCTTATCCAAAATGATTTTTAATCTTTGATTTCTACTATCACGCTTGATTTCATAATTGGATCTATAACATAAAGAGGCATGCATGTAATTTTAAGTACAAATGGGACCTTATTTTTCATAAACCTCACGGTTTCACAAAGAAACCAAGAAAATGAGTTTTTGAAAAATGATTTTTGGTCTTGATCTATGTTCCATGAACATGCATGATAAAGATTTAAAGTTGCAACTCAATTTTTGGTGATGATGCATTCGGCCTAGGTCTAGAGTTAGGGAAATCATGCTTTGTCTCCATGAAAAGGGCACATACATCTTAATTTCCTTTGATTAAAAGAATCTTGTGTTTTTATGTTGAAAAAGTAAGCCAAGGACCTTGTTTTGTCAAAATAAGGTTCGGCCTATACACATAGAATGGTCTAGGATTCTTTCTCAATAAAATAACATGCAAATAATGATTATGTTTTGTGAACTATGGTTAAATTAATATGTTTGGAATTGTGTTGTGCACCTTTAATTTATAATTGGTTTTAATTAAAGACAAAGGGGAGCAAATGAATTAGAAAGTATTAGAAAAGTTTTGTAAGAGAAAGTAATTTGTTGCATGAAAATGAAAATAGAATTTAAGTACTTGAATTAAATCAAGCTGATTTATGTGTGTAGTTTTGTAATTCTTAACTTGTTTTCTTTGATTAGATTCGGTCCTATAAAGTTAGAAAGTTTAAATGCATGAAATCAAATGTACATGATGATTTTTGAAAGGAATAAAATTATTTAACAAGAGAAAAATAAATATTAACATGTTTGGTTTGTAACCTTGATTCAACTTGGTTGTGAATGCATGCATGACTAAATGTTTTGTTTTATAAAAATAAATTATTTATGAGTTGTATGATCGCTTTGATGATTGATTAAATTAGTTATATATTAAGTGTTGCTTATATGTTGAGTTAATATGTGGAAAATAATTGAGTGTATAATTAATTTCGAAATTTATTGGTTTCAAAATAATTTGATTTGATTTGTTTAAGAATCTTTTGAATTCTATTCGTGGCTGTCCCAAGTTGTTTTGTGATAAAGATTTGAGTTTTTAAAGTGTTAATTTTGAATAAAGAAGTTGTTTTAAACTAAAAGCGTTTTTACGATGTTTTCGGAGTCTTTATCAAAGTGATTTTTAAATGACCCTGCTATCCAAGATTGTTTGGACATGCTTCTTATGATTAAAAATGTTTTCATGCAATTTAAAGTGCTAGACAACATGGAAAGTGATTTGATAAAACAAGAGTGTTTTATTTGATACGAGGAATGAGAGGTGTTTAAGTTACGGAGAAGATTTTCCTAATACCAGTTAATAACAAAAGCGTATTTTATTTAATACGAGGAAATCTTAAAGACGAGGGATTGGGGCAGCAGGTAGCACAAAGGATACGCGGAGACGGTACGCATTTAATAGCTGGACCTCAGGTGAGAGAGAAGCTTTCCTAAGACACCATGGTAGTTAGGTGATATATTAGGACGTTCCGTATCATCTTAAAGATCGGAACTAAGTGGTTGGAGTCAGTAGTATAAGTGGCAATTGTTTGATTGTGTGGCCACTTATACGAAGGTGACGAAGACCACACGATTGTGTGATGTTGTGTGAATGATAGCATGCTTTTATATACTCATTTAATTATGCCTTATATTGTTGTTAATGAAAATGAGTAATATGCTGATGGACGTCTGTTACGTCCTGAAAATAAATTGAAATAAGGAAATGGTGAAAGTGAATGATGAAGATAAAAGAATGAAAATAAGGTTGAATGATGGATAAAGAAAGGAAAGAAAGAGTTGAGAATTGGGGAAATGAAATTGAGGATAATGATGAGAACGAGCCAGAGCTGGGAAGAGTGATGTTGATATGAGATGTGATGTGAGCGGAGCTGGGCTCCTTCTGTTTTGGTTTTAGTCTGGGACTAGTGTTGAGTTGAGCTTGCTCCTCCATTAGCGCTCAGCAAAGTTGGAATTTCTGAAAAGGCTTTTGAAAAACGGTTTTTGAAAAGATTTTTGAAATAGAGATCTTGTGGAGAAGGGTGAAAAGGAATTTTTAGAAATGGATCTGTGAAAAGAAATTCCTTTGAAAATGTTTTTGTAAAAAGAGATTTTTGAGAAATATTATAAAAAGTATTTTCAGAAAAAAAAAAATTTTGAAAGAAAAATTTGTAAAAGGTTGTGAAAAGAGATTTTAGAAAGATGTGAAAAGATGGTTTTGAGAGAAGATGTTGGGATGAGATGATTGCGAGAAATGAGGAATGTTGAGAAAGTTTGAGAAATGAGGTATGAGATTATGATGTGATCCCAACTCTGTGCTATGTGAGAAATATTGTGCAAAGTTAGTGGTCGGGACTCGTTGAAGGGTTGCACGAAGGACGGGCCGACCTTAGGATAATTAAAAAGATTAAAAGACTTTAAAAGACATGTGCGGTGAGGTATGAGAGTGCGAAGTAGTGGAGAGGAAGAAATGATAGGTATTTGCGGATACTTAGGACGAGATTGCATTAGGGGAGGACGATGACGGTGAAACGTCAAGAAGTCTAGAGTGTGTTTCTAGGCAGAACGAACTCCACATGTGGCGCACTAACGTGGTGGGGACTGGGTCTAATGCCGTGGCAAGTTCTGCGGGCCCACTAGAAACATACTGTCGTCCCCTAGATTGCAAATCGAGAACAGTGAGAGGGACTGGAACGGGGCATTGTGTTTGCCACTGCGTGGACAGTGAGCCTTGATATTGTTGATAAGATTTGAGGACGAGATCCTCCTGGTCTGGGACCATTTATGTGTGAGACAGCTGTCGTGCCCGCGTGGTAAAGGTCATGTACTCCTGTTTACTTCCGACTAGGTTGGGTGGATGCCCGAGGAGATGTAGACGTGAGTGATAGTCGAGAACGAAACGAATATTCTGATTGTGTTTGGTATTTTTCCCCCAAAGCATTAAAGAGGGTAATTTGATAAGACTGGATGAAAAAGAAAATGAGAAATTAAGGGAAGTAAAGAAATGAAAGAAAGAAAGAGAGAATGCTAGTGAGCAATGCATAAAAGAGATGGATAATAATAATAATAATAATAATGACAAGGATATGTTTGGTTGTTGTGTGCCTGTGTGTTATATTGTATGCTTGTGTAGTTCTATTATATTGCCTAGCGTAATCCCACACCGTCGACGATCCGTCGTTCGGAATGCTTACTCTCTCCTGTTCGTTGGCATATCGGGGCTGCTGATATTTCAACGGGCAGACTGAGCATCACCTGGAGATTATCATTTTAGACGAATTGAAGCTGGAGTTTCGAGACAACGGGAGAGCAACGACAGAGGTGGCTTCATCTTCGGGAATGAAGAAGGGCGCAAGAAGAAAGGGAAGCTTCATTCGGTGATCCTCAGCAGAGTAGTGCAGCGGAAGCGAAAGTAGCAAATTTAGTTTAAGTTATGATGTGTGAGTTAAGGATTACCATGCAAAGAACCATTTATGTAACTAAGCCAATTTTAAATTCTATGTTGTGAAAGTATCATCAATTGGGAAAGATTAAGTAATGCAATCTTTTGTAAACTGTTGTGAATATTTTTAATCCACTGTAATGAATCACCTTGCTTTTCGAAAACAAGTTCTTTTGTAAACATGAAAGTTTTATGAGAATAATTGTTTTAGTAACAACTCGATTTTCAGTAAAAGGTGGTATGCCTAATGTTGACACTCCAAAATGTTTAAAAAAAAAATTGGCCTCATTTTTGCAACTTCAGTAAATAAAAGTCAGTTATTTCAGTATATGAAAATCGGGCTGTTACACCTTCATTGTCCCAAATTAGAGACAATACCAAATTAGGGACAATATCACTTCTCTCCGCATTGGTAAAAATAAATAGGGACAGTCCCTAAAATTTTAAGGACAAAAGAAAAGGTACCGATGTGGATGCTCTTAATCCCTTGTGTTTTATGTAAGGTCCTGTATTTTTATAAACAAAATAAATAAATGTGTTGAATAAAATAATGATTTTTCTGAAATTAAGATATTTTACTCGAGTATTGTAGAGGGTACTCGAGTATAATCACTATCTGTTTGAAAATTTGAATTTTGAGTCAAAAGACTCGAGTATGTCAGAAAAGACTCGAGTGTTCTTGAGTTTTTGAAATATACTCGAGTAGAAAGAAAAAGACTCGAGTAAATTGAGCAGTCTGGCTAAATGTATAAGTTGGTTTTATAATTAATTTCGCACCAAAACGCGGTTTCTTGACGTGACAAGCATAGAGCTGAACCTTACTTCGAGTTGAAGTACTCTTAGACTATAAATTGATGCTTGGGTGAAGCATCAACACCTCTGAAGTTCCAAAACCCGAATTTGACCAGAAATTTCCCTGTTTTACAGAGTTCACTTTGATCCCTTTGTTCTCTCTCAATCCTCACTCATTTTCCTTGAAACCTAAACACAAACTGAAGTTCTGATTCCATTCTTGAATTAGAACTCGAAATCACTTCAAATAGCCTTCTGAAGATCAGGTTCTAGGCCTACAAAGTTGGAGGTTCAAAACTGAGAAAAACAGAGTAACATTCAGTCTCAAGTATTCATCTTCATTGAAATCGTTTGGTAAATTCATGGATTCTTTTCGTGTCAAACTTGTTTCTGATTAAAGTTAGTATATCCTAGTTTCTGAAACTAACTTGTTTCATTCTTTTCATGCCAAATCCGTGGTGAAATCTGTGGCCAAATTCAGCCTGTTCAACTCTTTTTCACCAAGTCCAGAATTTGGATTTTTGATCCAACCGATTTCTCTGTCGTTTTACTTGTTGATTAGCTTCTCTAAGGTAAGGGAGGAGTTATCTAAATACTAGAATGAGTTATTTCAAGCTGGAAATGTAGGAACCTCATATGGTTCATCAAGGGGTGAAGTTTGAATTGGGAATATGACATAGAGGTCATAAACCCAAGTTTTTATAAACCAAACATGTCTAAATGGACCTAATGATGCTCACTGGATCAATTTTCGAAGTTAAAAACAAAAGGAAATGAAAATCATATGTGAAATGGTTATTTGCTAAGTTTATGTTGATTTTGTGATTTATTGCATTTGATGTTGTTTCAATATTGATTACATGTTCTAACATGTTTATTTTATGTATCTAAGTTACTGTTTTGCATAAAAGTGGAAAGGAAAGGCTCTGAACTCGAATTGGCATTATAAAGTGCAGAAACTGGTGCTGCTGCTGCTAAAACACTCGAGTAATTGAAGAAAGACTCGAGTATTCTGGAAAATGGGAAGAACACTCGAGTATGTCTTGAAGGACTCGAGTAATTTTACATGAACACTCGAGTATGTGAAGAACTACTCGAGTAATTTAAAATAATTTTCAGAAAATCTTTACTTCTTTATGAAGTAATTAAAGATTAACTCGTCTAAACTCCTATATGCTTAAATTTTAATTTCTGCTCTTAATATCTATAGATTTAATCCCATTGGTTGATTTTATCCTGGATGAGTCCTACTGGAATTTTATTCAGTGGTTGACATATTCGGACAGGATGTCCCAATGGAGGTGCGTACACCCATTTGGTTGATTTTATTCCCACGTCCCAGTGGAAGTTTTTACCCACTTGGTTGATATTTTGGGAGTCCTAGATGGGGTCGTTGCACAAATTAATGACAACGTAATTAAATTCCTATTGTATAAAACCATCACAAAGTGGCTGGGTCGCTGATGGAATTTTTGGAAAGCACAAGCACCAGTTAATGCAAAAATGAAAAGATGGTTATAAGCAAGAAGGATTATGAATTTTGGGTCTCTATATTGGAGGCATGATATTCAAAGATATGAATTAAAAGAGAAAAAGACAATGAACAATTATGTGACATTGACATGCATGGAGATGCTCCGATTTTGATTGTGGAATCTGGTATAGGTAGAAGTATTCCGCAGCCCTGAGATAGCTGTGATGCCATAGCACGAAGATGCTGTGATGATTTGGATTCCGTAATATGAAAATGTTATGATGGCCAAATTCCCAATCAAATCGTGATGCCTGGGTTGTGAATACGCTCCGGTTTGATGAACCATAGGATTATGAATATCCCGAGCCTGAGATACTCGGATGCCGAACCGCGTAGCATGAATGGAGAGTAGGCATGCATCACGAAACTAAATGAAATATTATAAAAGACAGTTTGAGCATATACATATGCATTTATTATTGCTATCTGGAAACTTGTGCTTGTTATTTCTAGCCTCTGTTATGCTCATTTGTTATTGTGTTTAGCTATGACTCACTCCTAATCCCTTGTTGTAGGTCATGGCCAGGAATATGTTTTGCGTGGAGATGAGGCCGCTCCCTAATGGGGAGTGGAACTTCGAGGATCATCGGGCTATCTATGAGGGAGACGTGGAAGTTATTTTCCGTCACCCGAACCCATGGTCCCGAATGCGTCCGCGTAGGACGAGAATCCCAATGATGTACATTATGCACATTCCGCCCAATTTTGTGTTTCGGCATGGAACACCACCACCACCGCCAAGACGTTTTCCGAGACGCACCCTCCCACCAAGTCCATCACCCTCTGAAGAAAGAATTATTTTGGAGGTTCCTGCTCCCTCTCGTCCTTCCACTAGAGCCCGATCTCGGACTCCGGTATATGTGCCATCTGAACCGGCACATGAAGAGGAGGAGGAGGAGGAGGATCCGATAGAGGATGAGGATCCGGTGGAGGATGCTGACCCGGTGGCTGATGATGATTTCATGGACAACTCAACCGGTAGTCAGTGGGGAACTGATGATTGAGTTGAGTTGGGATGTTGGAGTGTGGATAGTGCTACTCATCAGGTTTCTCTTATCTATTTGATATTTTGAGTTCCGAACCAGTTGCTCAAGGTTATTATAAATTTTGTTGTAAGATATGTAATATAATGTAATGACCTAGAGTACTTAAGTTAAACCTAGTGGTGATAGTTTTAATGTAATGGAAAGGTACTTTCCTTTTTATGAAATATAATATGAATAGTTTCTTTCATGATAATTATAATTTCCGCAAAGACTCGATAATGGATGATGACTGACTTTTAGTTTCAAAAAAAAAAAAAATGGTCGAATTTTCTAAGAATGAATATTAAGTTTTGGAATAAAAGTTGGGTCGTCACATTTTATGCTTTATCTTTTGGGATGTACTAGAAAAAAAAAGGAAGAGGGAATAAAGACAAAATAAAGAAATGTAAAGTAAAATGTTTTTTTTAATATGTGTACACGTAAATATGTATTGTAAATTTATGTATTTACAAATTTCGTGCCAGTTAATTACATCAATTCCAAATACAAATTTACATAATACTTCCTTTAGTCTATATTACAAGTTCCATTTTAGAAGCTTTCCATGATCTTTTTCTTATAAGACACCTTACATTTTTCATGAAGTATTAATTATTTTGTTTCTTATTTACACTTGTTGAATGGTTTGATTATCTCTAGGTTTTTGATCATTGATCGACAAGAAACCAATTAGATAAATCAATGGAAAGATTAAATTAAATGATAGTTGGACCAAATTGCCACTCCACATGTCAGCATGCCACCTCACGACCGTGACACTGTTCAAGACCTTAATGTCATGAAGAAGGTCACGATCGTCAAAAAAAATATTTTTACTGTTGTGATCTTACTCATTATCTTATAAGTCACGAGTAAAGTCACGACCCGAAAATGGAGTGACAATAAAACATGGTAGGGTGACAAAATTTTTTCTTTACTATTAATTAAATGATGGTACAATTATAATGTTATAACATTTGTTTAAAAAATGAGAAAATTAATTTGATTTCTCAAGGTATCCATCCGCGTAATTGGGAGACTAATCTTTTCGACAAAACTAATTAATACTAACTAATTTTAATTATATTTTGATTCAGTTGAAAATGACTTATATGGGTATGACTATGAGTTTGTTAACATAATTAAGAAAAACAAACAAATAAGGAAATAATAATGCCTTAAACGGATGAATACCAGTTAGAAGCACATTTATCTCTTACACGTTTTTTTTATACCATTTAGGGGGTGTTTGTTTGGAGGAATGAAATTACTTTTCTAAGAATTTTATTCCCAAGAATGTTATTACCGGGAATATTATAATTGAGTATTTTAAAAAACATGTTTGGTTAACATTTAAAAATTCTCAGGAATAACTTGGAAGTTTGCTTGGTTGATGATGTAATATATGTCATAATTACTAAAATATCCTTAATATTTGAAATACTGTTTATTTATATTATTTTTTAATTGTAGTTGTTAAAATTAAACAAAAAAAACTTCTTAATAATACTTTTCATCATAAAAATATAAATATGTCATTAGGATTATTGTAATAAAATGCAAGTGTATAATTAAATTTAATTTAAGCCTAATAACTATGATAATTTTTTATTTATTTATCAAGAGTATTTGTTCCCATAATAGTTATATATATTTGTATAGATTTCTTATACTTTTTATGTGTTTTAATTGGAACAAGTAAAAATTTGCTATGAAATATAAGCTTAGAACATAATTATGCGGGGATAGTGAAGAATAGTTAAAGTGAGGTCATTTTTGTAATTTAACCCAAACATTACCACGGGAATAAAACATACTCACCCTTGAAGGTGAGAATGAAAAATGCTCAAAACATTAAGAAACTACTTTCCTGGGAATAATTCATTTCTGGGAATAGGTTTTTAAAGTTTGAAACAAACATAGCAATATTTGGTAACCACCTTGTATTCCCGGGAATCATTTAAAATCGAGTAAATTGTCACTTCCCTGAATTTATACAGCACTTTCAGTTTAGTCCCTGAAATTATAAAAAATGCTCTTAGGTCTCTAACTTTGTAATTAGTCATTCACATTAATCCCGGAAGTAAATTCTCTCGTTAGTCCTATCGGCTGCATCAGTGTCATTATTCCGTTAACACCCGTTGACGGGGGTTAGGGTCAGGGACTAACGTGAATGACATTTTACAAAATCAGAGAACTAAAAACATTTTTGTTAATTTCAGGGACTAAAATGAAAGTATTGTGTTAAATTCAGGGACTAAGATGACAATTTACTCCTTTAAAATCCCTCTTACATTTTCAGTTTGAACCTCTCTTGCCTACAAATTTTTTCACTCCCCTCTCCCGTTCAACTCGCTCGATCTCTTCCAGGTTGACTCAGCTCCCCAAGGTACTCTCTCTTATCGCTCTCAATACCACTTCTCTCTGTGTTCACGTTGTTTGATTTTTTTTTTTAAAAATGATGAATTGCACTCCCCTTTTTCGTTGAGCAACATTGGAATCATCTTAATTCGATGAATTTGTGCTGTTGTCATTTTTTTTTGTTATCCGTTTGGTCATTAACGTTTAATTTTCATCGAATTTTGATTGGCTTCGTGTTTTCAATCGAATCCTTTTTTTTTTTTTTTTCTTTTTTGCTAATTGAATTGGTTAGTTTTATATTCTTTGAATTTCTCAACACCAAACACAGTTCTCCAGTGTCAAATTATTATTATTATTGTTGTTGTAAAAACACGGGTTTTAATAGAATTTGCCTTTACTATTGATGCTGAAAATAGAGTAGGATGTAATGTAGATAACTTTTCTCTTACTTTTATCGGGACATGAATTGTTGTTCAGCATGTGAAACAGTGAAAGCTATTATTAAGGGACAAGGCTCACCTGTCTCAAAGCATGTCCCCACCGTACAAATTTTAAAAAACTGAAAAGTAACTTCCAACTGTTATAACATTTTTGTAATATTTGATGAGATCTGATTAGTTGGAGACACGCAGACAAACAAGGAATTTGGGGACAGAGGATCCTCATTCGTATGTATAGGACCTTCAGTTGGGAGGGGAAGGCATTATTATTTTCATTCAGTTTGGGTTTTAATTCAGTTTGTAAACACTTGTCGATTTTTTTCTTCCCGGTGTGTGCGTGTGCGTGCTCGCTCGTGTGTTTCTCTTGTGAGAGGGTAAATGATAAAATTCCTTTTACTATTGCAGTTTGAAAGAGTACAGAGAATTGAATATAACTGGTCATTTATCATTGGCATTGCATGTTTTATGGAGTGTTGTTCAGCATGTGAGAGCAAGATTTTGAGGGTATGTTTGGGACCTGTGAGTTGGGAGGGTAAGGCAGGGGAAGGAATCCGATGAAAAATGAAGGGCTAGGGAATGGAAGAGTATGGAAGGTTAAAAGGTTTGCCTCCCTTTGTTTGGATGTTTATAATTCACTGTTCCGGAAACTTTAAATGCTTATAAGAGTAATAAAGAAAGGTTTTGTTGCTGCATGATGATGATCCCTATTTTCATACCTATGTTGGGGTTTGCTTATAACATATAGTCTAAAGTAGTTCTTTGTAAATATTAGAATTTACATTTATAGTTGCATTCAATTATTGAAGGAGAGGATAAGGATTTAGGATATGTGCTTTGACACAATACTTTCTTCATTGTAATGTGCTGCTGTGTATCAAATTTTTTTTGTTGTTTTGATAGCTTACAATGAAAAGAAAGAATTGCACAGAGTGGGGAGGATAATGAATATTCATAAGTAATGAACAAAACAAAAACATAAAAAAGAGGGCATCACAATGCATGAGGCTCCCACCTAGTAGGGTCTAGGGAGGGTAGATGTACGTAGCCTTACCTCCGCTTCGCAAGCGGAAAGACTGTTTCTAGGATTCAAACCCATGACCGCTTGGCCACTAAGCAACAACCTTACTGTTACACCAAGGCTCACCCTCTAAAACGAAAACATGAAAATAGAGAAAATTACTGTACCAAAGCTCCTCAATCCATCAATATATCTGTTAGGGAAACCCCTGGAAAAAGGCCATGATCTTTGCACCGAAAAGATGCTAACTGCCTAATCTTATCCCAAATCAATTTACCAGGAAAAGACCTTTCCTTAAAAATATGAGAATTCTTCTTCTAGCAAATACGCTACTGCTGGAATGGTTACACATTGCTAACTTGCTATAAAAGTTTAGCCGTTTTACTTGTATCAAAACCATGAAATTAACATTAAAAAATTAGTCAAGTGGTTCTTTGACACTATCGTTTTCCTTGTCCGATCTCAGCATTAATAATTGGATTGTTACTGCTTCTACAGATTCGTGTGAAAGGTCAATCAATTTTAAAAGCCAATGGCATTTTCTGTACTTTCTTTATTGGTTTAAGTAATATTTTGTTTTGGAAATTTCTTTGCTCAGACACCTTCATAAAATGGAATAAATAGACAGCAAGGAAGACACTGAGAATCCTCAAGAAGTGTCTTCTAATTCTCCGTCATCAGCAAACAATGATAGCAAGAAGGTTGCAGATCCTCCTGATACATTCCTCAATAATATTGAACTAGAAGAAGGCCCGGAGGGTACTGAGAATCCTCTAGAAATGTCTTCTAATCCTCAGTCAACAGAAAAGAATGATAGCAAGAAGGATACATGTCCTCCTGAAGGATACCTCAATAATATGGAAATAGAAGACAGCAAGAAGGGCACTGAGAATCCTCCTGAAGTGTCTTCTAATCTCCAGTCAACAGAAAAAGACAATAGCAAGAACGTTACAGTACCTCCTGAAAGATACCTCTATGACGTGGAACTAGAAGACGGCAAGAAGGGCATCGAGAATCCTCCAGAAGTGTCTTCTAATCCTCCGTCATCAGAAAAAGATGATTGCAAGAAGGATACAGAACCTCCTGAAGGACACCTCAATGATTTGGAACTAGAAGACACCAAGAAGGGTACTGAGAATCCTCCAGAGTTGTCTTCTAATCCTCCATCATTGGGAAAAGATGATAGCAAGATGGATACAGATCCTCCTGCAGTGGAACAAGAAGACAGCAAGAAGGGTGCTCAGAATCCTACAGAAGTGTTTCCTAATCCAAAGTCATCAGTAAAAGATGAGAGCAAGGACACAGATCCATCCGGTGGATCTAGCAAACCTGCGTTGAGTGACAGTGACAAGCATACTCCACAATCGCTTAAGGGCAAATCTAAAGTCATTAAGAAATCTCGGGCCGGTACGTTTAAGACCAAAAAGAATGAAATTTTTCGACTGATTCATGGAAAAAGAAGGGATAAGAGGAAGAACAAAACAGTAGTGGGCAATACTGCAAATGATAAACAAATTTCTGACAGTAGCCTGCAGGTTAAAACTATTGATGATCCACCTCTTCTGGAGGCTGAAAAGAATAAAGTGAAGAAAAGTCAAAACATGAGCACTAGTAACAAACGTCCTATCGAGGAGAGCCATCAGGCTCAGAAAAATAAGAAGATTGCTGTGTCAGATAAAAGCGAAGAAAAACAGAAGAATAAAGAGAAGCAAAAAGAGTCAAATAAGAGTTTTAGGAGGACAAATAAAGATAAGCACAGTGGCATGGAGAAGAGTCAAGGAAAAGGGAGAAAGAGTGACAAGCTTGGTGGTGTCATCTTCATGTGTAATGCAAAGACAAAGCCTGATTGTTTCCACTATCGTGTCATGGGTGTTTCAGCTGGTAAAAAGGATATCGTATTAGGTGTCAAGCCCGGGCTTAAGCTTTTTCTGTATGATTTTGATCTGAAGCTACTATATGGGATTTACAAGGCTTCATCCTCCGGTGGAATGGAACTGGAACCTGGAGCTTTTGGTGGTAAATTTCCAGCTCAGGTATTTTTTTCATTTGACTATCTAATTTGTTCTGATCTTTGTTTATCATAATTTATAATTTATGTGCTCATGGTTGACTCCTTCAGGTGAGTTTCAAGATTGCTTCTGATTGCTACCCACTACCTGAGAGCATTTTCAAAAAGGCCATCAAGGAAAATTACAATAAAAAGCACAAGTTCAAAACCGAACTTACTTTCAGACAAGTGAGAATCAAGTGTTGGGCCCTGTTGTGAGCTGGTTGTCTGTTTCGTTACCTTTTTTAATCATTGATGATATTCAATTGTTCTGTTTCAGGTTAGGAAGCTCACTGAACTTTTCCGACCAGTGGAAGATCATTCAGCTTTGCTTCCTGTCTGCTCCCCTCGAAGAGCAATAGTTCGAAATAGAGAAGCTCTTGATGGTGTTAGGGGATCATGGCCCCATTTGCAAAGGGAAAGAGCTGTTGGAGACCCTTACACCAATATTAATGTCAACAGCTACAAGGTGCGATATCCTGAAAGGGATCATCGAGTTGAACGGCTAGAGTATTCGGAAAGGGATCATCGAGTTGAACAGCGAGAGTATTCTGAAAGGGGTCATCGATTTGAATGGCTAGAGTATCCTGAAAGGGATCATAGAGTTGAACGGCGAGAGGAAATTACTCATGAGAACTATCGAGCTTATGGTCTCCAAGGAGATAGAAGAAATGTGACCACCATTTATCATGCTAATTCTATGCTTGAATCTTACGAGATAGATTATGAACATCTTCATAACCTGGATGCTAGCTACAGGAACAATGTCCCTGCACATGTTGAATTCAGCCGTCGTGCTGATCCTCTTCATTCTAACGAGAGTGAATATCAGAACTATTTCCGCAGTGCAATTTCTGACCATACAATGGATCCTTATCATGCCTATCACCGTGTTGCTTCACCAAGGGATGCATATTTGCCACCTTTAAGTAGAGAGGAAATCTCTTCAAGCTCATATTTGGTTGGAGGAAGAACATTGATTAGGAGTGGTGATTTGCAGAGGAGAGAGATTGTTGATGATAGGCTGTACTCAACATATTCTGCTACTAATGCTTTGTCTGATTATAATCAAATGCATCCTTATCATGGAGACAAGGTAGAAGCTTCTCTCCTACCAGTGTCATCTCGTTACTCTTTTGCTGGTCCTTCATTTTCTCGTCGCTGAATCCCTGTCATGTGTTCGTATCGATTATCTTCTGTTCTGATTATTTTCTGCACTTGGGCACCTTTTTATTTGGAAAATCAGTTCTGTAGTAAGAGATTTATTTGCTGTTAAATGTGCAAATTGTCACTGAAAATGGAAATTTGATGAAGGGCTTAGTTTAATGTTAATTAGTTAATTGTTGTTTAGTGACTTGAATTTGCGGTTAGTGGCTAATTGGCATATACTGGTTTAATGGATGGGAAGATACGTATCTTTCCAATAAATTTCAGCAACTCATTGTAGCTTAATTTTGCAGGCTGATATGATGAGACTTGCAAAAGTGTATCCCTCGCTAACTCATGTAAGTCATTGGATAATTCTTTGCTCCTGTAGCAACTTTCTCTGAATGGTGTAGATGCACCTTGGCGTTTTAGAGTTTTAGAATTTAGAGTGTTGTGAGGACCAAGATTGTGCAATTCTCATTACTTAATAATTTGTTACTATATACTCCGTCATATTCTATTTATAGGTCATATTCTATAAGAATTCTTCAGTTTTATTTAAGTCACTTTGTATTTTTTGAGACATTTATTGTTTTTTTATTTACTCTTTTTTCATTAATGTGAAACAGTACATTGTAAAGTTTTTAATGTAAGAGAGTAAAATTGTAATATTAAAATATTTTTGTTTTAAAGTTTCAAGAAATATAACCACTTTCTTTAGTCCATGTGATGTGGTTAAATATAACCACTTTCTTTCATGAAAAACATAAAGAATGATAGCAAAAAGGATACATACCTCAATAATATTGAACTAGAAGAAGGCCCGAAGGGTACTGAGAATCCTCTAGAAATGTCTTCTAATCCTCAGTCAATAGAAAAGAATGATAGCAAGAAGGATACATGTCCTCTTGAAGAATACCTCAATAATATGGAAATAGAAGACAACAAGAAGGGCACTGAGAATCCTCCCGAAGTGTCTTCTAATCTTCAGTCAACAGAAAAAGACAATAGCAAGAACGTTATAGTACCTCCTCAAGGATATCTCTATGATGTGGAACTAGAAGACGACAAGAAGGGCATCGAGAATCCTCCCGATGTGTCTTCTAATCCTCCGTCATCAAAAAAAGATGATTGCAAGAAGGATACAGAACCTCCTGAAGGACACCTCAATGATTTGGAACTAGAAGACAGCAAGAAGGGCACTGACAATCCTCCTTAGGTGTATAGTGTACTAAGTTTGGCAAATTAGTGAATTGTTGTTTTATGAGGTGAATCATGTAAAATGCATGTGTGAATGTTATTAAGTTGCATTTTGATGTTATGCAGGGGGTTATTTAGAGTCGGATGAGAATAACGCTGAAAGTGAAGTTAAGTATATCCACGTTGACAGTGCAGATGATATTTGGGAAATCTGCTTCGAAAAGGTTAGTTTGAAGCAGCTGGAATAAAGATAGGGACGTATGTGAATTAAAATGAAATCTCAGGGACT
The DNA here is from genome assembly GCA_037953625.1 of Crotalaria pallida. NCBI lineage: Eukaryota > Viridiplantae > Streptophyta > Magnoliopsida > Fabales > Fabaceae > Crotalaria > Crotalaria pallida. The sequence continues at coordinate 65,163,996 of CM075651.1, forward strand.
AAATAGCTATTTCGATAAAGTCAGGGACTAATTTGATCGATGCTTACAAAGTCAGGGACTAATCTAACATATTACTCGATTAGATAGCCTTAGGAAATATCAGTGTGGGGATAAGTACAAGAATATAACTTGGAAAACTTTTGTTTGTTCGAATCATGGTTTGCGTGAGAGGAAATACTGAGAAATGGTTGATCGAAAGAAAAGTGAACGACCATCGACCCAATGTGGACGCAAAGCCACTTATCATGTTAATTAATTTGAATTTCGCAAACGGTCGATATATCATTGGCATATTTGATGATGTTCACAATCATGAATTGGTTAGTAAAAAGGAGCACAGTTGAATGCTAAGATCCAATAGGAAAATGACATCCACGGATATCGCTCTGATGAACCACATGCTTAGCATTGGTATAAGTGTGTCAAAGATTTATGTCTCTTTTACAATCCAAGCTGGGGGCTTCCACATGGTTGGGTTTCGACGCAAAAATATGTATAATGAGATTGATCGATGACGAAGGTTGCAGGATGGTGATGCGAAAGCCAGTATTAGATACCTTAAGGAGTTGGCATGCAAGGATGGACAATTATTCTAGAGCCATCAAGAAGACGGTGTAGGTAAGCTTGAACACTTGTTTTGGTGTGATGGCATCTTGCAATACGATTATGAAATTTTCGGGGATGTTCTTCCCTTTGATGCAACCTATGGTCGTAACAAGTACAAGTGTCACGTTGTCATTTTCTTCGGTGTCAACCACCATCTTCAAACAATTGTGTTTGCCATTGCGATTGTCTCAAATGAAACAGTTGAAACATATTTTGGGTTCTTCAGCAATTCTTGAAAGCTATGAATTCGAAGAGTCCGAAATGTGTAATAACTGATGGTGATATGGCCATGAGGAGTGCAATTAGAATATTTTTTCCACAGACGCATCATAGACTTTGTGCTTGGCACTTGTCCTGTAATGCTACTGCTAATGTGAAGAACAATCAATTTACTAAAGGCTTCAACCGGTGTATGTTCTATGATTATGAAGTTGATGAGTTTGAGCTACAGTGGAAAGCTTTGGTAAGATGGTGCGGGGTGAGGAAGAATAAGTGGGTTGCAAATGTGTATGAAAAAAAGGAAATGTGGGCATCGGCTCACATCAGGGGTTTGTTCTTTGCTGGTTTGAGAAATACATCTACATGTGAAGGTTTACACTCAAAGATGGGAAGGTATGTTGGATGTCGAGATAGCTTGTTCAAGTTATTGCATCATTACCATATGTGTGTGGATTATATGCGGAATAATGAGCATGAAGTTGATTTCAAGTCTTGGTTTTCGAAACCTGTATTGAAGACCCAACTGCGAGGGTTAGAGAAATGTGGTGCAAGTATGTACACTTTGGAAGTATTTTACAAGTTTCAGAGAATCCAATTGAAGGCTGGATATGTTAAAGTAATCGGTTCTCATGAGACTTCTATCAGTGTCATTCACATCATTAGGCCATATGGTAAAAAAAGAAATTCTCATAAGCAGTGGTTTGTTTCATACTACCCTAAACAAATGTTGTTTAATTGCTCGTGCAAAGGACTTGAGTCGTTTGGTTTTCCATGTGAGCATATAATTGTGGTGTTGGTACACCTCTATATTGAAGATTTACCCGATAGTGTTGTGTTCGGCAGATGGAGGAAAGATGCGAAAGAGGGATTGCTACTCGGTGGTAACCATGGTTCAGATAATTCAAGTGCAGCGAGGAATAGTCATTATCTTGCATTGCTTCACAGTTGCATGCGGATGTGTAATCTTGCAAGTTAATCGGTGTTGGAATTCACCAAGTTGAGGGAAAAGTTGCAGAAGGAGACCGCATAAATGGAAGCGAATGGTGGGCCAGAAATTGGTCCATCATACACTGCAGTGAATGATTCTCTTAGGATTCCTAGAGTTGTTAGGAACAAAGGATGCGGCGTACATGTCAGGGATAACCAAAGCAAATGAAAGAGGATTCAAAAATGTACATCTTGCATAGAAGTTTGTCATAATTCAAGGAGGTGCCCCCAGAGAATTGTTGGTGATGTTACAACTGATTGGATTGGTGAAGATGATTGGGAGGATTCACATGAGGTATGGACTGTATTTAACCTTATTTTAAAAATTTGGAATTTAATAAACTAATTATATTTGAATTGTTAGAGTAGTGAATGATTTTTTTGTGCATTGTTATTGTAGGTGGACTTTTTATTAAAAAAATCATCTTGAATGTATTGTGACATTGGCTTAGGAACCTTGATGTTGAGTGTTTTTCGCTCCTGTTTGGAGTCTTTTTAGTTATGAACTTGTATTAGGCCGCATTGTATCATTGCATAACTTCAGTGTGTAGGTACGGGTGATGCACCGGATGCTTCACAATTGGTTCGTTAATGTTGCAGGAAGTGATGAATGCATTTTTATTTTGTTTTTCGTTGTTTATGTTGTATCCTGTGGTGGACAGGCTCGATGCGTTTTTATTTTGTTTTTCGTTGTTCATATTAAATAGGTACTTATGTTTGCTTTTTTTTTTTTTTATAATCTTAGTGTGTATGCTGGACTAGGTGAAAAGGATATCTGCATCAGATGAGTAACTTCGTTAACATAAAAGTTAAAGCATGGTAGGTACAAATGTGACATGGGGTATATAAGGTCTCACATTTGGGCTATTCCTTCTTTCTTCACATAAGGAAGAGTTGGTGGCTTGAAGAACATGTCATAGGTGTAGATACATTTTGATTCAAATTCAGTTTAGTGTCGAGCTTATGTTGACCATGAGACCAAACTAATTGTATCCCATTTTACACAAGTAAATGGCGGACTAAGTCAACACAATTATAGCACATCATATGTGGTCCTTGTGATGTATAATTAGCACAATTTTACAACTGTTATGGATATGAATTATGTAGTCCTTTATAAAAAAGATTTAATCAATAGTACTCCATAATTGTTGTGTAGGCTACAATTGATTTTAGAGAATGGTAGTTGTTCAGAACAAATGCTAATTGGAACTATAGGAAGGAAGAGAAAAAATTGAATTTCTAATTGGAATAATAGGAACGAAGAAAAAAAATTGAAATGGATTATGAAATCTAAATCTAAGTCATTGTGCAATAGCATATTTTTGTAAAGGAAAAAATAAATGGATAGGAAGGAAGTAAAAAAATTGAAAGTGAGAGTTTTGGACAATCGGGTAGAGGGAAAAACAAAAAGTTGAAAATGTCAAATTCCAAATAACTTGATAGAGTTCAAAATTAGTGGCATCAACTTACATACATAACCAATTAACTACAAACAGTTCGAAATTAGTTGCATCAACTTACATACATAATTAACCAATTAACTTCAAGAGAGAGAAGAGTTGTCTACTTAAGACACTTTGATAGTAGTCATTTTGCCATCTATCAACCTAAAGGGATATTGGAACCCTTCTAAATAGAACATTGAAAATACGTAAGTACAAAAGTGATCCATCATATGAAACCAAAAAAAGGTGAAACCAAAATATGACAACCAAATCAATGCTGCCATAATAGGTATTAGTTTCCATGGCCAGCAAACACACAAAACAAGATGGATCCTTTAATCATTTTGAAATGCACCACACTAAGTGTATTTCATTAGAAGCATGGTTGCCTCTCCCTCCACCTTGGTCCAAAGTAGGTTAGCCTTGCTCTTAATCAATGTGAGTGCAGTCCTCATGATAACACAGTCAGGGTTAATCTGGTACAAAAATTTATATTGTAAGTTATGCAATAATTTCGTACATGACGAAAACCATAATGTCATTTGTATGACTACATCACCTTTTCGATGCTGAAATCTTGAAATGCCTCTTCCATGTGTAACCATTCCAACATCCAAAATGCAAAGTCATCGCTGCACTGCAGATTGAAAGAAGGAAACAAAATGCATAGTCATCTTCAGTCTTGAAAAATGTAAGTATTGTAAATAAGGTGATTCAAAAATATGCAACAAAATTTTTTTGAATGTCACAAATAAAAAGTAGATATGATATTAATATACCCCGTCTCGTCCATCTGGAATGCCTTGGCCATTGGTCAATGGCCACTTTTTGATATCCACCGTAGTGGGAGAGCCATCAATTGCCGAGCGAAATTGTGGCAGCAATTGGTAAATGGCAACAGTCTGTTAGTCATCAAGTAGAATGTTCATGTTAGTCCTTCGTGTTGTTATAAATGATAGGGTAGAATTTGTCACACAAAACTCGTGCATTACCGGTAACTTCAAATGATACATGTGTAAGATCCAATATTTTAAATAAATAAAATAAAATATTTTTATTGAATAAAATATTAAATTTTCTGATTTTTAGTCAAAAGACTCGAGTCTTTTAGGGAAAGACTCGAGTATCGTAACTAGCTGTTAGGGAAATTTGAATTTCTAGTTGGAATACTCGAGTACTTCTGGGAATACTCGAGTAGTTCGAGCAGCTGTGCAAAAAAATAAAAGTCGGTTTCAACTCAAATTGAAGCCAACAGCTCGTTTCATCTAGTTCCAAGCACAGAGCTGGACGTTACTTCGAAGGAGGGTAAACCTAGACTATAAATAGGTGATTGTAGAAGCCATAAACTCCTCCAATTCACTCCAACCCGAATTTCTGTCCACATTTCTCTACTTTCGGGTGCATACTTTGTGCCTTCGATTCTCCTTCCTCACTCAACCAAATTCAGTACAACCAAAACATAATTCGAGTTCTAATTCCAAACTTGAATTAGAACCAAGAACCCCTCAAATTGACCTCCTGTAGAGCACGATCTAGGCATTCAAAGTTGAGTTTCTAAAGCTACAAAAACAGAGCATAAATCAGTGTCAAACACTCCTCTTCCTCAAATTGGTTTGGTAACTCCAGGAACCCTCTTGATTCCAAATTCGTTTCTGATTAAAGTTAGCATTCCCTAGTTGCTTAAGCTAACTTGTTTCATTGTTTTTCATGTCTTACTAAAACTGTAATTGATTGCCAAAGTCAGCTAGTGCAACTGTTTGCACTAGTGCATACTCAAGAATTTCGATTCAGTCCCTTTCTTCTTCGATCAATCGTTTCTTTAGCTTCTCTAAGGTATGGGAGAAGTTATCTAATCGCTAGAATGATAATTAACAAGCTAAATTCATAGGAACCATTTGAGGCTCATGGGCAAATGAAACTTGAATTGGGAAACTGACTTAGAGGTCAGGATTCCATGGTTTAATGATTTGGACAAGTTAAAATGAACCTAACAATGCTTATTGGATAGTTGCACAATTTTAAAATTGAGTAAAAATGAATTTCATATGTTAAAATGGACATTTTCTAAGTTTTTGTACAATTTGTGATTTGATTTGGTTATATGTTGATTTGATATTATTTGATATGTGTAACATGTTTGTTTTATGTGTAGTAACTTCTGTTTTGTACAGAATTGGAGTAAACAAGCGAAAAATTCGCGTTGGTGCATAAAATGCAGACAACTGGTGCTGTTGCAGCAAAAAGACTTGAGTATTTAGAGAAAGACTCGAGTATTCTGGGAATTTAAGAACGACTCGAGTATTTCTTCAAATACTCAAGTATTTTTGCATGAACTACTCGAGTGGTTCATGAACTACTAGAGTATTTTGAACAAAATTTCATAAAACTCTGATTTTCTTTAATTTTCAGAATTTAACTCGTTTAATATCATAATTGCTAAATCCTAAAGACCACCATGAGGATTTCACCCAGTGGCATAACTTAATCTGTTTGGTTGATAATAATCCTGGAGGAGTCCTACTGGAAATTCTATTCAGTGGTTGATATTTTCCCTTAGTCCCAACGGAACTTTCATATCCATTTGGTTGATAGTTTACCCTGTGGGAGTCCCAATGGACATTGCATCCATTTGGGTAATAATTAACCCATCAGTGGTGTCCCAATGGAATAATAAATCAAAAACTAATTAATAACGTCTTAATTACTACTCCTAAAACCATCACAAAGTGGCTATGCCGCTGATGGCCTTTTTCTGAAAAGATTGAGAAAAGTTAAAGATGAGATTGATGGACTATGTCCTTGATGGAAATGTAAATAATGATAATGAATCGATAATAAGGGTTGGTAATAAACTATGTTTGCATTCATGCATTGATTGCTCCAGTTTGTTGAGGCTTTTTACGTTGTCTGTCGTACACGCTGCCTATCGTGAAGGGTCGAGCGGAGGAAGCTCAGGATGACCCATTTCCCTCCAAACTGTGATGCCCCGGGATATTATTGAGATCAGCATACATCATGCCATAATAAATAAGATTAATTGCTTGAATAAAAAGGGTTTGACTTATGTACATGCATTTGTGAATTTGTTACTTGTGTTTGTTGTTTTTAGCCACTGTTACTTATTATTGGTTTTAACGTGATTAGCTATGACTTACTCCCTTGTTGCCCTTGTAGGTAATGATGATCCTGCCTTCCAAGGGGAAGAGTAGCACTGGCAAGGGATGTGAGATTCCCTTTCCAAATGATGGAGTTTTGAGAACCATGCTCTGGGTTACGATTAGTGTCTTAAGTAGCTCAGACTCTATTTAGTCTATTTTCCCTACAATTTCAGTTTGAACTATTGTGTTAGGTTACGAGTTGTAAAACTTCTATGTTTTATTCCGTATCTTATGTTATATAAAAGTTTGCTTCCGCATTTACAATGTTAAAGTTTGAAAATCGTTTGCGAAAAAAAATTACTCCCTATTTTCATTATTATAAATAAATCAAGGTTAGAAATTTGGGTCGTTACAACATGCACTTAGAAGAACGCTTGGTGGCTTGTATGAGTCAAACTAAAATATTTTTTTATGCTTGAAAGAAACAATCATCAAATACCAATGTCCAGTTTCATATAAATCGGAACATATATCTACAAAATCGGATAGCAACACTTGCAAGCGTTAGTGTGGTTACAACTAACTTGTACAAGGTCTTACTTCTCTGTTAGTTGAACATTGTCTTACTTGTTTCAAGGCATTAGTATGGATGAGCCAATCCTCCTTGTACTTTTCAATTATATCTTGTATGGGAACCTCATTTAGAACATCCTCCTATTAATAATGTCATTCAATCAGTAGGCATAAATCATAAATCATAAAATCCTATAGAATCTTGAAACCGTATGACACAACATAAATCATAAAGTCATAAAAACATATAGAATCCTCAAAGCATATGGCACAACATTAGCTAAATCAAATACTACTACAGCTTCATGAAAAAAATCGGCTGGAAAAATAAAGTAACCAACTGATCGATGTTCTATATATAATATATAAAGTGATATTTATATAAAAAAAATCTAATCGAGTAATATAAGTCCTATTAGTGAAAATCTACCCAAAAAATTCTTCCATCATCATTGATGGACTTAGTGAGAATGAAGGAGGAAGTGACCACGTTGTAACCGGGTTAGTATTTATGCGTCGGTCCCATGTCGTCTTCAGTGACATAAGTGCTATTAGCTACGATGTAAACAAATAAATATGTAAGTGAGCACAAAAGTTTTAAAATAAATAACATCTTTCAAGGAGAGTGGCATTTTTGGAGAAGGCACCTCTTTAGATATAGGTCTTTGTGTCAACAAGTTCTGAAATTCCCACCTCATAAGAGCATATTTTTTATGTTTAAAGATGTTATCACTAGCACAGCATGCAAGTTAAATTCTCAAAATGAGTTCATACATAAAGCAATTCAAAGTGTATAGTATAAAAAATAAAAAATAAAAAATAAGTACATACTCCTCCATGTGAGCACTAAAAATTATAACTGCAGTGCATTGATCCATCACAAACAACTTCATGCTTGTAGGGATTGGAAAAACTGTACCCTTTAGACCCTGCACACAAATGAATATCAATACTATTTGTATCCCAATTTCTATGAGTAGGCTGAAAAAAAATACAGCGCTGGAAATGTAGTGCTGAACCTATGGCAAATTAAGTGTGGCTCCTCCTCCTCCTGAACTTCCATGGCCTCTGTGAGTGTTGATTTCTGAGTTCCCGTCACTGGATTGTTTGATGATGTTGGGCTGGCCATTGACGATTGTGGCTCTATTTTGGGTTTTTTCAACTTGGTTGGTTGTGATTGTGTTGTCGTCTTAAAAAGCTTCTTGGTGGGTGGTTTGGTTAAAGGTGCAGAAGATCAGATACAAGACACTAAAATTTACATTTACGGTGTTATTCTAGCAATACAAGAAGTATGAGCAATACCATGTTACTATTAAAACAATAATTTATGACTACTACTATAACCAAACATTTTTTTTAATTAAAGGTGAGGATGGAGAATTGGAGATATACCTTGGGTGTACTCGAGGATGGAGAATTTTCACCTGAGCACGTTGAGGTTTCTTCATATGTTTTGATTTCACTTTTAACTCCACCATGTAAGGTCCTGTATTTTTATAAACAAAATAAATAAATGTGTTGAATAAAATAATGATTTTTCTGAAATTAAGATATTTTACTCGAGTATTGTAGAGGGTACTCGAGTATAATCACTATCTGTTTGAAAATTTGAATTTTGAGTCAAAAGACTCGAGTATGTCAGAAAAGACTCGAGTGTTCTTGAGTTTTTGAAATATACTCGAGTAGAAAGAAAAAGACTCGAGTAAATCGAGCAGTCTGGCTAAATATATAAGTTGGTTTTATAATTAATTTCGCACCAAAACGCGGTTTCTTGACGTGACAAGCATAGAGCTGAACCTTACTTCGAGTTGAAGTACTCTTAGACTATAAATTGATGCTTGGGTGAAGCATCAACACCTCTGAAGTTCCAAAACCCGAATTTGACCAAAAATTTCCCTGTTTTACAGAGTTCACTTTGATCCCTTTGTTCTCTCTCTCAATCCTCACTCATTTTCCTTGAAACCTAAACACAAACCGAAGTTCTGATTTCATTCTTGAATTAGAACTCGAAATCACTTCAAATAGCCTTCTGAAGATCAGGTTCTAGGCCTACAAAGTTGGAGGTTCAAAACTGAGAAAAACAGAGTAACATTCAGTCTCAAGTATTCATCTTCATTGAAATCGTTTGGTAAATTCATGGATTCTTTTCGTGTCAAACTTGTTTCTGATTAAAGTTAGTATATCCTAGTTTCTGAAACTAACTTGTTTCATTCTTTTCATGCCAAATCCGTGGTGAAATCTGTGGCCAAAGTCAGCCTGTTCAACTCTTTTTCACCAAGTCCAGAATTTGGATTTTTGATCCAACCGATTTCTCTGTCGTTTTACTTGTTGATTAGCTTCTCTAAGGTAAGGGAGGAGTTATCTAAATACTAGAATGAGTTATTTCAAGCTGGAAATGTAGGAACCTCATATGGTTCATCAAGGGGTGAAGTTTGAATTGGGAATATGACATAGAGGTCATAAACCCAAGTTTTTATAAACCAAACATGTCTAAATGGACCTAATGATGCTCACTGGATCAATTTTCGAAGTTAAAAACAAAAGGAAATGAAAATCATATGTGAAAGGGTTATTTGCTAAGTTTATGTTGATTTTGTGATTTATTGCATTTGATGTTGTTTCAATATTGATTACATGTTCTAACATGTTTATTTTATGTATCTAAGTTACTGTTTTGCATAAAAGTGGAAAGGAAAGGCCCTGAACTCGAATTGGCATTATAAAGTGCAGAAACTGGTGCTGCTGCTGCTAAAACACTCGAGTAATTAAAGAAAGACTCGAGTATTCTGGAAAATGGGAAGAACACTCGAGTATGTCTTGAAGGACTCGAGTAATTTTACATGAACACTCGAGTATGTGAAGAACTACTCGAGTAATTTAAAATAATTTTCAGAAAATCTTTACTTCTTTATGAAGTAATTAAAGATTAACTCGTCTAAACTCCTATATGCTTAAATTTTAATTTCTGCTCTTAATATCTATAGATTTAATCCCATTGGTTGATTTTATCCTGGATGAGTCCTACTGGAATTTTATTCAGTGGTTGACATATTCGGACAGGATGTCCCAATGGAGGTGCGTACACCCATTTGGTTGATTTTATTCCCACGTCCCAGTGGAAGTTTTTACCCACTTGGTTGATATTTTGGGAGTCCTAGATGGGGTCGTTGCACAAATTAATGACAACGTAATTAAATTCCTATTGTATAAAACCATCACAAAGTGGCTGGGCCGCTGATGGAATTTTTGGAAAGCACAAGCACCAGTTAATGCAAAAAAAAAAATTATGAAAAGATGGTTATAAGAAAGAAGGATTATGAATTTTGGGTCTCTATATTGGAGGCATGATATTCAAAGATATGAATTAAAAGAGAAAAGGACAATGAACAATTATGTGACATTGACATGCATGGAGATGCTCCGATTTTGATTGTGGAATCTGGTATAGGTAGAAGTATTCCGCAGCCCTGAGATAGCTGTGATGCCATAGCACGAAGATGCTGTGATGATTTGGATTCCGTAACATGAAAATGTTATGATGGCCAAATTCCCAATCAAATCGTGACGCCTGGGTTGTGAATACGCTCCGGTTTGATGAACCATAGGATTATGAATATCCCGAGCCTGAGATACTCGGATGCCGAACCGCGTAGCATGAATGGAGAGTAGGCATGCATCACGAAACTAAACGAAATATTATAAAAGACAGTTTGAGCATATACATATGCATTTATTATTGCTATCTGGAAACTTGTGCTTGTTATTTCTAGCCTCTGTTATGCTCATTTGTTATTGTGTTTAGCTATGACTCACTCCTAATCCCTTGTTGTAGGTCATGGCCAGGAATATGTTTTGCGTGGAGATGAGGCCGCTCCCTAATGGGGAGTGGAACTTCGAGGATCATCGGGCCATCTATGAGGGAGACGTGGAAGTTATTTTCCGTCACCCGAACCCATGGTCCCGAATGCGTCCGCGTAGGACGAGAATCCCAATGATGTACATTATGCACATTCCGCCCAATTTTGTGTTTCGGCATGGAACACCACCACCACCGCCAAGACGTTTTCCGAGACGCACCCTCCCACCAAGTCCATCACCCTCTGAAGAAAGAATTATTTTGGAGGTTCCTGCTTCCTCTCGTCCTTCCACTAGAGCCCGATCTCGGACTCCGGTATATGTGCCATCTGAACCGGCACATGAAGAGGAGGAGGAGGAGGAGGATCCGATAGAGGATGAGGATCCGGTGGAGGATGCTGACCCGGTGGCTGATGATGATTTCATGGACAACTCAACCGGTAGTCAGTGGGGAACTGATGATTGAGTTGAGTTGGGATGTTGGAGTGTGGATAGTGCTACTCATCAGGTTTCCCTTATCTATTTGATATTTTGAGTTCCGAACCAGTTGCTCAAGGTTATTATAAATTTTGTTGTAAGATATGTAATATAATGTAATGACCTAGAGTACTTAAGTTAAACCTAGTGTTGATAGTTTTAATGTAATGGAAATGTACTTTCCTTTTATGAAATATAATATGAATAGTTTCTTTCATGATAATTATAATTTCCGCAAAGACTCGATAATGGATGATGACTGACTTTTAGTTTCAAAAAAAAAAAAAAAAATGGTCAATTTTCTAAAAATGAATATTAAGTTTTGGAATAAAAGTTGGGTCGTCACATTTAGTGGTATCAGAGCAATGGTTCAACTCTCGGCCTTGGAGTGTGGCCTTACACACTAACCATAGCATACTCTAGAATCATGTTTGCATTTTGAGATATAGAATAGCAGAATCTAATTAAGTTTTCCCTTTCGGATTCTGTAGGATAGATGGCTGGACGTAATAACGCTAACATTGCTGAGGCTCTGACCCGTATGGCTGCGGTCCTGGAAAACTTGCAGCAAACCCGTCCTCCCAGCAATGTAACCCCTGTTGAATTTCAAGGACTAGATTCTTTCCGTAGATGTAAACCCCCTGGCTTCTCGGGTGGTCGTTGCCCTGAGCAAGCCCAGTTTTGGTTAGCTGAGATGAATAAGATTTTCCGAACGTTGACTCTCACGGAAGTTCAGAAGGTCACGTTCGCGGCCTACATGCTGAATGGGGAAGCTGCAACTTGGTGGGAGCAGACCCGCCAGTTCTTGGAGTATGATCATCGCGAGCTCTCTTGGGAAGTCTTCACGGAAAAATTCTTGGAGAGGTATTTCCCGGATGATGTTCGAATCCAAAAGGAGATGGAATTCTTAGACTTGAAGCAAGGCAGCATGACTGTCGACCAGTATGCTGAAAAGTTTGAGGAGCTGATGAAGTACTCCCCGTACTTCCAATATCATCCTGACGAATACTCGAAGTGCACCCGGTTTGAAAATGGGCTAAGGTCAGATATCAAGCTAGCTGTAAGCGTGCAAAGGATTCGTCACTATCCAATCCTGATTAGTGCATGTCGCATTTTCGAGAAGAACAACTTCAAGAAGGAAGTCAGTCAAGGAAGCCATGGACCCCACCGCAATCAGCATAAGAATAACCGTGGAAATCGTGGAGGCCCATATTGGCACAAAGGAAAGGGAAGAGCACAACCTTCTGGAGCAGTTAGTCTTCCGGCTCCGGCAGAGATTTGTAGCAAGTGTCGACGCTCTCATCCTAGTCAAGAATGCTGGAGGGACAAGCCACCAGTCTGTTTCAATTGTGGAGGGACCGGACACATCGCCCGTGCGTGCCGCCAACCCCCGCGTCAAAGCAACCAAGGACAAGGAAGCAAACCTTGGGTCAATGGAAAGGTGTTCACGATGTTTGGAGAGGAAGCAAAGCAGGCCGACAACCTTGTGCAAGGTAACCATTTCCTCAATGGCATGCCTTGTCGCTTTTTATTTGATTCCGGAGCAACGCATTCCTTCATCTCGGAGGAATGTGTCAAGCGTTTAAATTTGTCTGTCTCGGAGACCCCGTTTAAACTGAGTGTGTCTACCCCCACGAATGCTCATGTTGTTGCATCAAGAGCATGTGTCGGTTGTGTAGTTAGCATAAGAGATCAGATTTCTCGAATAAATCTGATTTGTTTGCCGTTGTCCAATGTTGATGTCATTTTGGGCATGGATTGGATGGCATCCAACCATGTAGTAATCGACTGCAAGGTTCGAACGATCATCTTTCTTGGTGAGAAGTCGCCGGCCAAGCAACCTGGAGGTTATGTGTGCCTATTTTCAACCATCGCTGAAGAAAAGAAAGAGGAAGCAAAGATCGAAGATATTCCGGTTATTCGAGAGTTTCCCGAAGTGTTTCCCGATGAAGTGCCCGGTTTGCCGCCGCATCGAGAGATAGAATTCAGTATTGACCTAGTCCCCGGTACTGGCCCTATCTCTATCGCCCCTTATCGTATGGCTCCAGCAGAATTAGCTGAATTAAAGAAGCAAGTGGAGGACTTGTTAGAAAAGCAGTTCATCAGACCAAGTGTGTCGCCTTGGGGAGCGCCGGTTTTATTCGTGAAGAAGAAGGATGGATCAATGAGGATGTGCATTGATTATAGGCAACTCAACAAGGTTACCATCAAGAACAAGTATCCGTTGCCAAGAATCGACGATTTGATAGATCAAGTGAGTGGAGCATCGGTATTTTCAAAGATTGATCTGAGGTCAGGATATCATCAGATCAGAGTTAAGGAGGAAGATATACCGAAGACTGCTTTTCGGTCACGATATGGACACTACGAGTATGTAGTGATGCCATTTGGGTTGACCAACGCTCCAGCAATATTCATGGACTACATGAATAGAGTGTTCCGACCCTACCTGGATTCCTTCGTCGTGGTGTTTATCGATGATATTCTCATCTATTCGAAGAATCCGAAAGAGCACGCTAATCATTTGAAGATTATTTTGGAGACCTTGAAGGAAAAGAAATTATATGCTAAGTTGGCCAAGTGTGAATTTTGGCTTGAAAAAGTCAATTTCTTGGGTCATATAATTTCAAAGGATGGTGTGGCTGTGGACCCGGTCAAAGTAGAAGCAGTTTTGCAATGGGAAAGACCAAAGACGGTTACTGAAATAAGAAGTTTTCTGGGGTTAGCTGGATATTATCGGAAGTTTATCGAAGGTTTTTCCAAGTTGGCTCTTCCGTTGACTCGTTTGACCCGGAAAGAGCAACCTTTTGTCTGGGATGAGAAGTGTGAAGTTAGCTTCCAGACGTTGAAGGACAAGTTAACATCATCTCCAGTGTTAACTTTGCCCGATCCTAGGAAAAGCTTCGATGTTTATTGTGATGCATCTCGACAAGGTTTGGGTTGTGTCTTGATGCAAGAAGGGAAAGTTGTTGCTTATGCATCTCGTCAGCTGAAGGTGCATGAAGGGAACTATCCTACTCACGACTTGGAATTGGCTGCCATTGTCTTTGCTTTGAAGATTTGGAGACATTACCTGTATGGTAATACGTTCCAAGTATTCAGCGACCATAAAAGTTTGAAGTATCTCTTCGACCAAAAGGAACTGAATATGAGGCAACGTAGGTGGATGGAATTCCTGAAGGATTATGACTTCGAATTGCATTACCACCCCGGCAAAGCTAATGTTGTAGCCGACGCTCTCAGTAGGAAAATGTTGCACATGAGTACGATGATGATAAAGGAAGCTCAGCTAATTGAAGAATTCCGCAACTTGAATTTGGCAATTCAGTTCAAGCCGAGCTGCGTCAAGTTAGGAATGTTGCAAATCACAAATGAGTTTGAGGGTCAAGTTCGAAACCTTCAACAAGCGGACGAGGAGCTTCTAGAGAAGAAAAGATTAGGAATGGAAGGAGTGGAACCGGAATTCCAATTAGGATCTGATGGTATTTTGAGATTCCGGGATCGGATCTGCATCCCGGCAAATCAAGAATTAAGAAGAGTTGTATTAGAGGAAGCCCACAAGAGCAAGCTGAGTATGCATCCTGGATCAACGAAGATGTATCAAGACCTGAAGAGGATGTTTTGGTGGCCCGGACTAAAGAGGGATATTGCGTCTTACGTAGCGTCTTGCCTTGTCTGCCAAAAGGCGAAGATCGAGCATAAGAAGCCTGGAGGAAAACTACAACCTTTAAGCATACCAGAATGGAAGTGGGATGGAATAGCTATGGATTTCGTAAGTGGTTTTCCAAGAACAAGAGAAAGCTTTGATGCAATTTGGGTTGTGGTTGATCGCTTAACGAAGTCTGCACATTTCATTCCCATCAACATGCAGTATCCGTTGGAGAAGCTTGCAAGATTGTACATTAAGGAGATTGTTAGATTGCACGGAATTCCCTCGAGTATTGTATCGGATCGTGATCCCCGTTTCGTGTCCCGGTTCTGGCAGAGTTTACATCAGGCATTGGGAACGCAGTTGAGGATGAGTTCCGCCTATCACCCTCAAACCGATGGTCAATCGGAAAGGACGATTCAATCCTTGGAAGACCTGCTTCGAGCGTGTGTTCTGGAATATCAAGAAGGGTGGGATCGGTTATTGCCGCTTGTGGAATTCACCTACAATAATAGTTATCACGCAAGCATCGGTATGGCCCCGTACGAAGCCCTCTATGGAAGGAAGTGTAGAACCCCGCTATGTTGGTTCCAAGTGGGGGAGAAGGCTCTCATCGGACCTGAATTAGTTCAAGAAACGACTGAAAAGGTAAGGACTATCCAAGAGAAGATGAAGATCGCTCAAAGTCGCCAGAAGAGCTATGCCGACCAACGAAGATCCAAGCTCGAATTTCAAGAAGGAGATCATGTATTCCTGCGGGTTGTGCCAACGACTGGAATTGGAAGGGTAATGAAGCCAAGGAAGCTATCTCCTAAGTTCATCGGCCCTTATCAGATTTTGAAACGAGTAGGCCCTGTCGCGTATCAGATCGCCCTACCCCCATTTTTGTCCAACCTGCACAATGTTTTCCATGTCTCTCAGCTTCGCAAATTTATCCAAGATCCATCTTCGATTGTGCAATTGCAACAAGATTTGATACCGCTGAAAGAAAATCTCACGTTTGATCTTGGACCCGTGAGAATAGAGGATAGAAGGATTAAGAAGCTGCGAGGGAAAGAGATTCCGTTAGTACGAGTTCTCTGGGGGCAAGGTGGAGTGTCTGACTCCACATGGGGATTAGAGTCTAAGATGAGGGATGAATATCCACATCTATTTTTGTAAATCGGAATTTCGGGGACGAAATTCTATGTAAGTGGGGGAGGATGTAAGGTCCTGTATTTTTATAAACAAAATAAATAAATGTGTTGAATAAAATAATGATTTTTCTGAAATTAAGATATTTTACTCGAGTATTGTAGAGGGTACTCGAGTATAATCACTATCTGTTTGAAAATTTGAATTTTGAGTCAAAAGACTCGAGTATGTCAGAAAAGACTCGAGTGTTCTTGAGTTTTTGAAATATACTCGAGTAGAAAGAAAAAGACTCAAGTAAATCGAGCAGTCTGGCTAAATGTATAAGTTGGTTTTATAATTAATTTCGCACCAAAACGCGGTTTCTTGACGTGACAAGCATAGAGCTGAACCTTACTTCGAGTTGAAGTACTCTTAGACTATAAATTGATGCTTGGGTGAAGCATCAACACCTCTGAAGTTCCAAAACCCGAATTTGACCAGAAATTTCCCTGTTTTACAGAGTTCACTTTGATCCCTTTGTTCTCTCTCTCAATCCTCACTCATTTTCCTTGAAACCTAAACACAAACCGAAGTTCTGATTTCATTCTTGAATTAGAACTCAAAATCACTTCAAATAGCCTTCTGAAGATCAGGTTCTAGGCCTACAAAGTTGGAGGTTCAAAACTGAGAAAAACAGAGTAACATTCAGTCTCAAGTATTCATCTTCATTGAAATCGTTTGGTAAATTCATGGATTCTTTTCGTGTCAAACTTGTTTCTGATTAAAGTTAGTATATCCTAGTTTCTGAAACTAACTTGTTTCATTCTTTTCATGCCAAATCCGTGGTGAAATCTGTGGCCAAAGTCAGCCTGTTCAACTCTTTTTCACCAAGTCCAGAATTTGGATTTTTGATCCAACCGATTTCTCTGTCGTTTTACTTGTTGATTAGCTTCTCTAAGGTAAGGGAGGAGTTATCTAAATACTAGAATGAGTTATTTCAAGCTGGAAATGTAGGAACCTCATATGGTTCATCAAGGGGTGAAGTTTGAATTGGGAATATGACATAGAGGTCATAAACCCAAGTTTTTATGAACCAAACATGTCTAAATGGACCTAATGATGCTCACTGGATCAATTTTCGAAGTTAAAAACAAAAGGAAATGAAAATCATATGTGAAAGGGTTATTTGCTAAGTTTATGTTGATTTTGTGATTTATTGCATTTGATGTTGTTTCAATATTGATTACATGTTCTAACATGTTTATTTTATGTATCTAAGTTACTGTTTTGCATAAAAGTGGAAAGGAAAGGCCCTGAACTCGAATTGGCATTATAAAGTGCAGAAACTGGTGCTGCTGCTGCTAAAACACTCGAGTAATTGAAGAAAGACTCGAGTATTCTGGAAAATGGGAAGAACACTCGAGTATGTCTTGAAGGACTCGAGTAATTTTACATGAACATTCGAGTATGTGAAGAACTACTCGAGTAATTTAAAATAATTTTCAGAAAATCTTTACTTCTTTATGAAGTAATTAAAGATTAACTCGTCTAAACTCCTATATGCTTAAATTTTAATTTATGCTCTTAATATCTATAGATTTAATCCCATTGGTTGATTTTATCCTGGATGAGTCCTACTGGAATTTTATTCAGTGGTTGACATATTCGGACAGGATGTCCCAATGGAGGTGCGTACACCCATTTGGTTGATTTTATTCCCACGTCCCAGTGGAAGTTTTTACCCACTTGGTTGATATTTTGGGAGTCCTAGATGGGGTCGTTGCACAAATTAATGACAACGTAATTAAATTCCTATTGTATAAAACCATCACAAAGTGGCTGGGCCGCTGATGGAATTTTTGGAAAGCACAAGCACCAGTTAATGCAAAAAAAAAATGATGAAAAGATGGTTATAAGCAAGAAGGATTATGAATTTTGGGTCTCTATATTGGAGGCATGATATTCAAAGATATGAATTAAAAGAGAAAAAGACAATGAACAATTATGTGACATTGACATGCATGGAGATGCTCCGATTTTGATTGTGGAATCTGGTATAGGTAGAAGTATTCCGCAGCCCTGAGATAGCTGTGATGCCATAGCACGAAGATGCTGTGATGATTTGGATTCCGTAATATGAAAATGTTATGATGGCCAAATTCCCAATCAAATCGTGATGCCTGGGTTGTGAATACGCTCCGGTTTGATGAACCATAGGATTATGAATATCCCGAGCCTGAGATACTCGGATGCCGAACCGCGTAGCATGAATGGAGAGTAGGCATGCATCACGAAACTAAACGAAATATTATAAAAGACAGTTTGAGCATATACATATGCATTTATTATTGCTATCTGGAAACTTGTGCTTGTTATTTCTAGCCTCTGTTATGCTCATTTGTTATTGTGTTTAGCTATGACTCACTCCTAATCCCTTGTTGTAGGTCATGGCCAGGAATATGTTTTGCGTGGAGATGAGGCCGCTCCCTAATGGGGAGTGGAACTTCGAGGATCATCGGGCCATCTATGAGGGAGACGTGGAAGTTATTTTCCGTCACCCGAACCCATGGTCCCGAATGCGTCCGCGTAGGACGAGAATCCCAATGATGTACATTATGCACATTCCGCCCAATTTTGTGTTTCGGCATGGAACACCACCACCACCGCCAAGACGTTTTCCGAGACGCACCCTCCCACCAAGTCCATCACCCTCTGAAGAAAGAATTATTTTGGAGGTTCCTGCTTCCTCTCGTCCTTCCACTAGAGCCCGATCTCGGACTCCGGTATATGTGCCATCTGAACCGGCACATGAAGAGGAGGAGGAGGAGGAGGATCCGATAGAGGATGAGGATCCGGTGGAGGATGCTGACCCGGTGGCTGATGATGATTTCATGGACAACTCAACCGGTAGTCAGTGGGGAACTGATGATTGAGTTGAGTTGGGATGTTGGAGTGTGGATAGTGCTACTCATCAGGTTTCTCTTATCTATTTGATATTTTGAGTTCCGAACCAGTTGCTCAAGGTTATTATAAATTTTGTTGTAAGATATGTAATATAATGTAATGACCTAGAGTACTTAAGTTAAACCTAGTGTTGATAGTTTTAATGTAATGGAAATGTACTTTCCTTTTATGAAATATAATATGAATAGTTTCTTTCATGATAATTATAATTTCCGCAAAGACTCGATAATGGATGATGACTGACTTTTAGTTTCAAAAAAAAAAAAATGGTCAATTTTCTAAAAATGAATATTAAGTTTTGGAATAAAAGTTGGGTCGTCACACACCACATCTTCCTCATCATTATGTGTCATCATCATCACCATCACTGATTTCATAGATGAGGCAGCCATCAAATTTGTTTCTGTGACATCCTCATTTTTATAAAAAGAATAAATAAATAAAATATGTATTTTCATGGCGATTATAAATAAAGGAAAACATTTTACATAATGATTTAATAGAAAGGAATTATTTTATATTGGAAATTATTTTAAGGGAAGTATTTTTTGGAAAAATAAATAAAAAGAAAACATATTTTGAGAATAAAATAGTTTTGGTAAGAAAGATTTAAATATAATATTTGAAAAAGTAATATTTTGGTAAAATATCATTCAAAGATCGGGCCATATCTCCTTCGTTAACCGTTGGATCTTGCTCAATTTTTTATATCAGATTCTTAACTATTTTATCATAACATCCAACGGTGTAAATTTTGTTTGGAGAAGTAAAACTATTAAAAATAAATTTTCCCGCCCAACAGTTATTATATTTTGAATTTTTGAATTTTAGCAGTGACTAACTGGTTAGCCAAACCAATAACCGGTTAGTGACACTGAAACTGCAGAATTTGAAGTCGGTTTAAAGCTGTGCAAGCGAGGTTTCTTCGCCCTTAAGCATGTCCAGGCCACGTGTGTCCTCCCTAGGTGCCCTAGGACGCGTGCAATTGTCTGGGACAAGGTGAGTTGGCTTGGAGCTTTCTTCAAGTTGAAGAATCCTTCATTTTTCCCTATATAAATAAAGAGTGGGTTGCTGAGGTAGCTACTCAATTTCCCTTCAAATTCCTTTGCCAATACTCTGCCAAATTCTCTTCTAATTAGTGCAAGTAACTAGCCTTTGGTTGCTGCACATATAGCCTGAGCTTTGTGAGTGTGAGAGCTGGTGAATTTAAGGTGTTTTGTGCTCTGTTTCTGCTGCAACTTGGTTGCTGCTGTTGATGTCCTTGGCTGTAGTTGCAGCTTCTGTCCTAGGTGATTTGGGACTTGATTTATTGTTGTCCAATTCGTGCAAGGTATGGGAGATGTCATTCATATTGCTAGGATTATTGATTGTGAAATTTGATATATGTTTTATGTGAAATTGTTGATTTGAGACCAAGACATGGTTGCTTGGCTTGGAGGCCAAGACAATCACTTGGTTATTGAATTAGTAATTTGAATAAAGACTCAATCTGAATTGAAATGAGATGTTGTGATTCTGTTTGAAATTATATTGAATCTAATTTTGTGAGTTATGCTAAATTTTTTGTAAGAATTACAGGTTCATGAACAATTGATTATGAATTGATGGTATGCAATTATAATTCCAGTAATTCAGTGTTTGCAATAGGTTTATAACATGTAAGGAATGATGTATAATAATCACCAAAGGATAAACTTGATATTTGGAAAGAACTGGATCTAAAATCAATATGGTTTGCTTTCAGACCTGCATATTCTAACCGGGTTACAGGTTGTTCTAACCGGTTAGTACATGAAGGGAAATAATAGATAATTAAGTTTATGACCATAATCTTTTAGGTCTTGGAATTACTCTATATTTACCTAGACTTGATGAATAGAAATTATGATGACACTTTATTGTTGTGCTAATTTGATTAGTATGTTAATCACAAATCATGAAGTGGCCATGGTCTCGATAATACACATCCTAATTGAATTAGATTACTCTTTGTATTGGAGATGGAAATTGATATGATGATGATGTACCTAGCCGAGTTTGTGTATAAAACAACATTAGGATTATGTTTTCTATGCTGCACTGGGATTGTGGGAAGTATGAACAAGTATGGAGAATATTTGGCATGAGTTTGATTTATATGTGTATGTCATAGGTTATGCTATATGAAAGGAGTTAAGGCTTTGTAATGACAATGATTTGAGATTGGAACTTGATATAAATATTTCTGAAATTTGTCTTAAGTTGTTTTAAAGAAGAGGAATGAGTTTGAAATTGATTTGAATTGTAAAAAGAACTTATTTTGCTCTCAGGTTTGCAGGATTGCATAAACTAACCGGTTAGTGGATGTAGGTAACCAGTTAGTGTCTGACATCATACACTAGTTATTCAAGTTTAGTATAACAATCACTAAGGGTGGATATGATATAGGTCTGGGATGATAATTGAACAAGTAATTGTGAGTAAATAAGTTAATGAATGATGGATTATGTTATGGTCTGATAATGAGAATTTATTTGGAGATTATATGTTGTTGAACTTAGAACTAATAGAATGTGACTTGATATGCTTGAATCTTGTATTGGCTTTAGGATTATACCTTAAGTGCTGTATAAGGGTTAGAAGGAGATTAGCTTGAGGTTTAAAGGGTTTTGGATCTGAATTGGTTTGGTTTTGCTCTCAGGTCTACTCCCTCTAACGGGTTAACAGATGGTAGTAACCGGTTAGGACCTGAGAGAAATGCATAGATAATTAATGAAAGGCTTAGATGTACTTGGTAAAGTTATGACTGGATAGAGTAATGATATACCATAGATTTGTATAAAGAATGAAAATGATTAGTGATTATACCCTAGAAATGGTTTGAATGATCATAGAAGTGAAATATAAGCGTAATGGTTATTGAGTTTGATAGTGATTGTTTGAGAACCATCCCTGATAAGGGTGGATTTGTGATTATAAAGAAAGTAAAGAATGAATAAGCCTCCCTCATGCAAAGAATTCATGAGGTACGAGTATTTTAAAGTGAAATGAGTATAAGAAATGTGAAACGAGAACAAGGGTCGTACATGAGAGTGACGAGAACCCCGGTATACCGTGTCCGCTGGGGATGGACCTGGTGCTGATAGGACGCTATTCGTAGGCAGTATAACCAGATATCCTAATATACTGTGTCTTGTGGGAAAATGCCTGGTACCGATAGGACGCTGTCTGTAGGTAGTATCTCAGAGTTGATGTCCCGATATGACGTGTCCCTTGGGAAAGAACCTGGTGCAAATACGAAGGAGTGTATCTGTAGGCGTCATGTCCTAGATTTGATGTCCCGGTATGACGTGTCCCTTGGGAAAGGACCTGGTGCAGATACGAAGGATTGTATCTATAGGCGTCATAGCCCAGTGTAAGTGTGACCCTTGTACAGTCGAGATGTTTTGAAAAATGATGAATGTGCCTATGAATCCTTTCGTAGAAGAGAGAAAAGTCTAGCATTGCATACATATAATAAAATAATAACTATGAATGATAAAACACTTGATCAATATGCATCACTTGCATTATAATGATTGTACGTGTGTATGACTCAATCATTAATCTGCTTATGCGATATGACATGTGACTTACTCCCATACTATCATGTCTGTGTGGTAGGTTTCTTCGAAGGACAGGATTGAAGCCATTCCCGTTGGAGTGAGAGTTCGTTAGAAGGAACAGCCAAGATGACGTCTCGTCATCCGAATCCTTTTGTTGAAGGATCGAATTGTGAAGACCAATGCTTTTGGTGTAAATGAGTTTTGGGATCTTGTATATACGTTATTTTTACACTCGGGCTATTTTGTAAAAGAAATATTATTTCAATGAAAAGCACTTTTGGTTTTCATACCCATGTTGAAAAGAGATTTTGTTAACTCGCATTTTAAATTACATTAAATATTTTGGGGCGTTACAGTTTCCCTTCTCGGGTGAAGTAAAGTCATACCCTACATCCCTTTTAATCAAATCGTGTGTTGTTGGAGCTCTTCTTGGAGTAACCGTGGTAGTCCTCCCACAGTTTCTAGCTTTTATCGCATTCAATAGTTCCTTAATCTCAGTGTTTCTAGTCTCTAATGTTTACACTTGTTTTCCTAGTGTCTGAATTAAAAACCATTAAATATAAAACACATGAATATATTTACAACGTTATTTTTGTAATAAGTCTTTGAAGTTTGGGGTACTTTTGTCAGATACCTTTATTCTTTTTTTTCGATGTCTGACTCCCCGAAGTTTCTTCTGGATTTGTCATATACCCCTACTCTTAATTCTGGCCAATTTTGCTGACATGTAACATCGGAATCCTGGTCAGACACAAGAGGTTGATCATGTGGTGTCGCGTTATGTCACATGAGCGAAAACGACCTATTCCTTCGATCCTATTTTTCTTTTTTTATTTAACTAAAAATATAAAAATATTAAGTTTTTTAGGTTTTTAATTTAAATAAAAAAAATCTTCGCCCACGGAACACCACGTGCCTAACCTCCTGCGTCTGACCAGATTCCGATGTTACATGTCAGCAAAATTGACCAGAATTGGTAGTAGGGGTATATGACAAACCCATAAGTAATTTCGGGGAATCAGACATTGAAAAAATAAGAATAAAGGTATTTGGCAAAAGTACCCAAACTTCAGACACTTGTTACTTAATTAAGCCTTTTAAGTCACCAAGTAAAAATGTTGTGTTAACTCTATGAATAAGAGTATCATATCCATCTTGCCAGACTGTTCTTTGACATAAGCCGTTAGAGTGTCGAAACTGATAAAGACAAAAATTAAAGATTAAATGAACCTAAGAATACAAATACAATACTAATTAATCTGGGAAGGGTTTAATGCATACGTAAGTACTTGAGCTACCATGCAAGTTGCACATACCAACCAAACAGGGAAGGGTTAAATAAATATTAAAAAAATAACAAAGAAGTTGACCATTTTACACCAACTTACACAACGACCCGTTCACATACAACAAAACTTCTTTTATTTGTAAGCACACACCTAAATTCGAACCAACTTCCTTTCCTTCCGGGGAATTAATTTTGCCACCTCATTGTTTATGGTTGCCACCCCAAATATATAATTTATATCCATCATGTCCTTTAAAAAAAAACTTATTTTAACACGGGTCGTAAGAAGGTACTACGACCATCAGGTCGTAATACACCCTTACGACCCTTTAAAAAATGAGATTTTACACGGGTCGTAAGAGGGTATCACGACCTGTAGGTCGTAGTACCCCTCTACGACCCATTCAAAAACAAGCATCCTGATTGGGTCGTAAGGGGGTATCACAACCTGTATTAAATCCTTACTTTTTAAACTTTATTTATTAAAGGTAAGGTCGTAATACCCCCTTAAAACCCGTGTTAAATCCTTATTTTTTTTATATAAACTCATTCATACCTGAATTTTTTTTACCACATCTTATACTTCATCATACTAAAATTATAGTTGATTTTAATGGCTGCTGTTGAACCTGAATTATCTGAGAGACAAGGTAATTTTCAAATGTTATTCATAAAGTTTAGTTAAGATCAATGTTTTCAATAATTTATTGTATCCTAATTGATGAATTATTATGGGTTGTTTATTTAATTAAAAAAAAATTATGTGTACAATTTTTACCAGGTCGTAGCCCAGTGTTACGACTAGTTTTTGTTGAAGTCGTTACACGGGTTTGCGACCCATGTTTTTTTGAGGGTCGTAACCAAGTGTTACGACCCGTTTTTTTTATAATTTTTTTTATAATCCTTTTTATTATTATTATTATTATTTATTATTTATTATATTAATTTTTGTTTATTTTAAATATCTAATATAACATTTTTTATTGAAATCCTAATATTACATTTTTTATTCTAAAGTTCTAATATAAAATTTTTTTATGCTAAATTTGTAATACAACTTTTTATTTTAATTTTAAATTCCTATAACACTGTTTTTTTTAATTCTTTATTTTAAATTCCTAATGTAACATTGTTTTTTTATTTTAAATTCATAATGAAACACTGTTTTTTTCGTATTTTTTATTTTAAATTCCTTGTAACATGTTATTTTTAATTTTTTTTATTTTAAATCCTAATATAACTTTGTTTTTTCATTTAACAATATTATTGCAGACTATAGTGATGACTTTTCACATAATAAGATTTTTGCAAGTAGAGAGGAATTGATCCGTTGGGTTCAAGCTGTTGGAAAAGAACAAAAACATGTGATCGTTATATATCGGTCAGACACAGGCGGAGGGACGTATAAGAGAAGACCTAGGGTGTTTTTGGCTTGCGAAAGAAGTGGAAAATATAGGAAAAGAACAAAAGGTGAGGTAATGTGTGTATCCAGTACTCGCAAGTGTGAATGCCCTTTCAGGATTAATGCTTGGGATCTTGGTAATGGAAAAGGTTGGATGCTTTCAGTCAAATGTGGCGTCCACAATCACAAACCATGTGAAAGCTTGGAGGGTCATTATGGTAGGCAAACCAAAGAGGAAAAGGAGTTAATCGAGAACTTGACAAAGGCAGGGGTCAAACCGAAGGATATTCTCATTAGTTTGAAAGAACGGAACAAGAACAACACTACTACCTTGAGACAAATGTACAATGAGCGTCAACGATTTAGAAAAAGTATCAGACATCCCAGGACACAGATGCAACATTTATTACACAGATTGACTTCTTCTGGATATGTGACAAATTATGTAAAAGACGAAGAAAGTGATGTGGTCAAGGCCATTTTTTGGGCACATCCAAGTGGAATAGCATTATTACATTCGTTCGGTATTGTTCTTGTTATGGATAGTACCTACAAAACAAATAGATACAAATATCCGCTTCTTGAGATCGTAGGTCAAACATCCACAGAGAAGACGTTCCATGTTGCCTTTTGTTATATGAAGGCTGAAAAGGCTTCCTACTTCACATGGGCTCTAGAGCGGCTTCGCAACTTGATTGAAAGTGATGATGCCATGCCTCAGATCATAGTGACTGATAAAGAAGATGCTCTGATTTCGGCAATCAGGAAGGTATTTTCAACCTCTACTCACTTGCTATGTAAGTTTCACATCTCAAAGAACGTGCAGTTTAGTGTGAGGCAGAAGGTTTGTGAGACAAAAGATGAGACACCGATAATAGACGCTTGGAAAGCAGTTGTAGAATCTCAAGACTTGCAAGAGTATACAGATTATTTGAAAAAATTTAAGGATTTGTGCAGAATAATAATTTATGACTACGTGGAACGTACTTACCTACGACACAACAAGGAGAAATTTGTGGGTGTTTGGGTAAACCAATTGATGCATTTTGGTAGTAACACAACTAATAGGTCAGTTAAAAAAACCCAAACATTTTTTTATGTATATTTTAGTGATGTGTTTTTACCTATTGAGTTTATTTTTTAAAAATACGTTATATGTTTATTTTTTGTTTTACCAGGGTTGAGAGCGCTCATGCCACATTCAAGAGATTATTGAGAGATAGTCAGGGGGATATGTGCACCAGCTTTGAGGCAATGGAGAACATGCTAGTATGTCAACATACTGATATTAAAGATTCTTTTGAAAGTAGTATCACCAAGGTGAATCATCGTGTAAATAATGATTTCTACAAGGAGTTGCGTCACTTTGTCTCGCGCAATGCGATAATACGTATTTGGGAGATCATGGAAAGTCTTCGCCAAACAAATGGGGTAAGCTTATATTGTGATTGCAGAATCAAAAGAACTCACGGTCTACCATGCGAATGTGAACTTGCAAAATATTATAAAGAGGAAGTACTCATCCCTTTGGATGCAATTCACGATCATTGGCGACGCTTGTCTTTTAATGAAAAAATAAAGACCACTTTTTCACCAACAGATTTTGATCCAAAACCATACGTGGATGAGATATATCGTCAAGTAGAAGCATTAGATGATAAGGGTGTGCTTGAAAAGAAAAGATATTTTCAAAGATTACATGAGTTTGTGTATCCAACAACAACTTCAATGAAACCCCCTAAATATAAAGTGAAGACAAAAGGCGGTGTGAAGGGAAGTAGGAAGGAGGCAGCACATGAAAAATCTACAAAGCGTGAACCATCTCATTGGGAAAATGATGTCATGGAAGGTACTTATCAATCCAATGGGAAAGTTAGAGCCAAAAGGTAAATATACAACTGACAAATATAAAATTTTGAAAAACAAATATTGTGAATAACATCCATGCAAATGCTCCAGTCCTGCTATTGTAGTGTTGTGTTATAAAGACTGTGCAAGTGTCCTTTTTTCAGAAGTAGGTCCATGAAAGCAGGCTTACATCATGCACATTTTTTCCTTTTATATAATTTTTACCAATTAAAAATTGACCAAGTAAAAAAAAGATCATTTTATCAATTTATTCATGGCCTTGAACACAGTGATTCACTGTAAGGCCCCTTTTCTCCTGAGGTAATGAGGTATGTACATCAAATTAAAGCAGCAAAATGAATAAATGATAACTTGGCCGGAAGTTATTTCAGTATGAAATTTTAGATGATAGAATGATCAAACTCTTCATAAGAACTAAGAAAAACTTATGGATACATCAGTGGCAATTTTGAGATATTTAGTTATTTACAACAACAAAAATACAAGGTCCTGCTTCCCAAATTCCATTTCTATAAAGTAACACACCAATATACTATAGCCAACATGTGAGAAAAGTATTATCATTTCAAATTTAACTACTGACCAGGCAATGAAAAATTCAAGCTATAGAGTAAATTATTAGAAAATCTTAATGCCAAATATGCAGCATACATCATCAATCAAAGAGACATAAGATTTTGAGGACGTTTCGAAGAGCTTATAAAAGAACATATCTGGGTATCTGAGAACACCTTATGAAAATAATGTGTTTGTAGATTATGAGTTATGACCTTCCTATAAGCATATTTTAGCTTATTAAGCTTATCATAAAAGCTTATGAAAAAAAAGCTTTAAGCTTATTTCAAAAAAGCTTATTGAATTAATTAAGCTAGCAGTGTGACAAAAAAAAACAAATGAACCAAATTGCACCATAAACTGAACTGCAAAAACCATTTCCAAACTGGATTTCACTTCAAAAATGGTTCAGTTTTTACATCTAAACTGGCAAAGGTAAAAAGACAATGATATACAGAAAATGGAAATTGATGAGAGAGGGCTTGTGGCCTCTTCAACTCATCAAATGAACATTACAATCCATATATCAGTTTTAAGAGTTATCAGAAAGAACAATGGAGCAGATCATTAAGTTTTGATTAGTTTCTTTTAATTCTAACACAGTAACATCTATGTCAATATATCATTAGTTTATGAGTGTACATTGTGAAGTTGCATTAAAATATAAGACAATAAAACAGAGAAATAAAGAGAGAGGGCTGCACCCTTTAATGAGGTGGTTTGTATATATTTATAAAGGTAAAATTTTCTTTTCAACTTATCATAGCAATAATATTAACGGTTTTGCTAGGGCGATGGTTAGCAAAATCCTAATTTTAATTAGGATTGGGTGTATTCTTGATGCATTATAGGTTGGTGTGATCTGATGTGTGTGCAAGAGTGAGTATGTATATGTATCATTATTGCTACAAATATCATTATTATGAGTTTTTTCTTGTACTAAAGATATCTTACAGTTATTGCTCCTAGACTAGTCCCTAAGGTCTAAGCATTAACCAAACACTGTTTGCAGCTAGAAGGCCCTGGTAATAATTGTCTGATTTGAACTGTTACAACTTAAGCAAATTAAAAAATCATTAGAACAAAGCAAGCTTTCTCAAAGCTTCAAGAAACCGGTTAAGAGCAATGATGCTTGCAAAACACACCATCTCAGACAAGTGATCAAGTTCTACATTAAACATATGCTTTCAACTCAATTGATAGAAGATCTGATTTATCCTTTTATACAGTGACTAAACAAACTAATATTAATGCTTATACTAACTCTGCAATCAACTAACTTATTCACTTAACTACCTCTTCAACTAACCAATTAATTGTCATGTAACTAAGTAAAAACACCATGTTTTAAGAGGAAATTGATGAGAGAGGGCTTGTGGCCTCTTCAACTCATCAAATGAACATTACAATCCATATATCAGTTTTAAGAGTTATCAGAAAGACATAAAACTTTGCCTTCTATAGCTTCAACTCACTGAACCATGAAAATAGGTTCTTCACAACCACCATATTACAAACAGATTCACATGGCAAATGTTTGTAAATAATAATAAATTATCCACATCTTTTTTTTAACCTTTGCAACAGTTTCATAACTTGAATTATTTCTCTCAAGAAATTGAGATTAGGTATTTTAATTAGGTTCCCAATCCTGTCATGCATTGTATGTTGGCATTTAGTGATTAACATACACCCACTGTCTATATATTATATAAATCAGTTTTGACTATGTAACATCCCTGAATTTTCGTTCCTTGATAATTCGTGCTTTAATGTTTTGTCTTAGCTTGATGTGTCAGGGTTTGATCGTGCTTAGATAGCAAATCGTGATTAGGGTTAGCTTAACCCTAATAAATTAGGGTTAGACATGTGTGGATTTAAGTTGATTTGGTTTAGTTAGCTAATAGTTGGTTTAGAATTAGATTAGCTTGGTTAATGTGGAGCTTAAGAGTTAAGTGGATTAGATTAACCTAATGGGCCTTAAGAGTGTTATTGGGCCATGAAAATATGCTTGGGCCTTGTGTGTGTGTGCAAAACCGTGTGGAGTGTGTGTGTGCTAGTGTTGGCCGTGGCATGCATATGTGTGTGAAGCCATGGAGTGAATTTGTATAATGCATGAAGCTAGTGAGTTGTCAAACCCATGTTACATGCATATAGTCAAAGTGATAGGTGGCAACTTCACATTTTCTTTCCTTGCATGAAAGTGTGAGGTGTCCACACCTTAGCACACCATTATGCCACCTTATTCCTTAACCTTTGACCATAAAGATTTATAAAAGTGGTCATACGTTGATGACCACCACTTTTGCTCCCTTTTCTTCATGCCATTTCCTTTCATCAACAAAACCATTTTCTTTCTTCTTCCTTGCTAAGAGCTCACGGCCAAGCACCATAACCACACATATCCTAGCATTTTCTTCCATTAGACCAAGAAAATCTTCTCATACACTAAGCCTAAATCATGAATGTCCAACATGCATGAGCCATCAAGACTTAGAAGTTCAAGTTCAACCCCTTCTCCTTCTTGAAAGCTCACGGCCTCATCTCACTACCACCCTTAACCCACCTAAACACTCACCAAACACAAAGAATCTTGGCATATTCATACCCTAGATCATGGATATGCCACTTACTTGAAGTTGTGTTGAAGAAATTTCAACCACAACCCAAACCAAGCTCACGGCCACACCATCATCAAAGCACTAGGATTTTAGCTTGGTTGAGCAAGTGGAGTCTTAGAAGTTTAGAGGCTTGGGAGAAAACTTCAAGTGTCTAAGGAGGGAGTTGCTCACGGTTTTGGTAAAGGGGGAAAGCTCAAGGTTCTAGTTTTTGTTTTGTGTCTTCAAGAGGTATGGAGAGAAGCTACACTCTTGCTAGAATAAGTCTTAATGCATAGAGAATTAGGTTGAGTCACCATGAGACTCAAGGGCACTAGTTAGATTGAGTTTTAGGCTTGGAGGCCGAATTTGATGAATGTTGGTATGTTGTTATTGAATGTGCAATGCTGAATTTTATGCTTATGCTTTGTGTTGGTAAATACCTTGCTTGCACTATGTTGTTATTGAAATGTTGATGCTGAAATTTCTATGAACATGCTTGTGTATGTTGTTGTTAAAATGTTGGTGCTGAAATTTAGGAGTATACCTTGCATTGGTTAGAAACCGAATGGCCATGTGGTTAAGGGAATGTTTGGAGCCTTGAAAGAACCAAGTTAAGCCTTAACTAAAGGAACCGAACCAATTAGGCCTTAAATGACACTTAGATGAGGTAATTAGGAGGAGGATCAATTCGGTTTTAGGTTCTAAACCTTGATTAGGAAGTTAACCCAATAACTAAGAATGGTTTAGCTAACTAAGTGATAATTGACCCAATCTTAGACAACTAAGTAACACTTAGACCTAATTAAGTTCCCTCAACCGTGATTAGTCAACTAATCCAAGATTAGTTAGACTTAATCCTTGATTAGTAACCTTAAACCCTGATTAGTCAACTAACCCCTAATTTATTGGACTTAATCCAAGATTAATAACCTTAATCCCTGATTAGTCAACTAATCCCTTATTAGTTGGACCTAATCCTCGATAAGTGACCTTAATCCATGATTAGTCAACTAATTCAAGATTAGTTAGACTTAATCCCCGATCTGTAACCCTAATCCCTTGATTAGTCAACTAATCCCCGATTAGTTGGACCTAATCCATGATTAGTCAACTAAGTCAGACTTAATCCATGATTAAGGAGATTTAATTTATGATTAGTGAGACTAAGCTCCCGATTAGTGAAGGTTTAGTCCAAGATTAGTGGACTTTGTTGGAAGTCAAGCTGGTTGGAAGGCATGTTTCAAACTCTCTATAGACTTCAAAGGAATACAATTATATGTTTTGATGATAACAAACCAACTCAAGTTCAAGCTCACAAGTGCAAGCCTAGAAGATTGAAGACTCAAGCAAGCATATAATAAAAGCCTTATCTTTAGATCAAATGTAAGGTAATGAAGTTTTGTTTCTTTAAGTAGTTACAAAGCCAATAAGTTTTTCATTTTAGAGAGAAGAAGAAAAATGTGTTTTTGCATGAAAAATGTATTTTCTGCATTTAACCTTAGTAAGATAATTGATGTTACAAAACTCTGTTTATTTATATGTGTGCAAGAGGGAGTAATCGATTATTTGCTAAAGTAATAGATTAACTTTGTTGCATCATAGAAAAATCAGAGAGGTTGTAATCGATTAAGTGATTTGTGTTAATCAGTTACTTTCTTATGGAAGTAATCGATTACATTGGTCAGGTAATCGATTATAATTGTTGCATCATATATTTTTCAGAGGCTTTGTAATCGATTACAAGGTTTGTAGTAATCGATTACATGATGTTGCATCATATGCAAACCAGAGGCTTAGTAATCGATTAACTCCTCAGTGTAATCGATTATTATAGTTGCATCACATAATGAACAAGAGTGATGTAATCGATTAACTATTCTTAGCCTAATCGATTAAATGTTTTAAGAATTTCTATTTTTGTAGAAGTAATCGATTATTGCTTCTATGTAATCGATTATTTCTTGATTTATTGAAAAACGTGTCAGAATCATTTTTATTATTTCCTGATTTGTTTTTATATAAAAGATTCTGATATATTTTATTTTATTTCGAAAATGAATTTAAATTTGAATTATTTCCTTTTTGGTTTTAAGAATCAAATCTTTTTATTATTTCGAAAATCGTTTTGATTTTATTTTGATTTTAAAACTTATTACAAATCTTTTATTATTCTGATTTGATTTGTTTTACTTAATTCAAAATTCCTTTTCTTTTTAAAAAGGGTCACTCCAACACGTTAAAGAAGAATTTTTTTGATCAGAACATTTTTTCATTCACGTTGCACGTTTCTTCTTCATCTTCTTCTTTAGACTTGAGCTTTTCATTGTTTATACTTTTTGAAGAACAAACTCTTATTGGCTGAGTAACATCTAGAGAACCACTACTTCACTATCATAGAACTTATTGTTGTATCTGTGTTTTGAGAACACACAAAGCTATTGTAATCGCAATCGCATTCATTCTAAACCTTAGTGATTAGGGAGAGTATCCCTTAGTGGACGTTGTGATACGTCGTAGGGAGAGGAACCCTGCTGTGTGATTGAGGCCCCTAGCGAACGGAGGTTCCTAGTAGTGTGCGGGGTGCTCTTGGTTGTAATAGGGTGCAGCTCTATTGCTTGGTTATAAGAACTCTCAGGCGGGTCGCTTGGGGACTGGACTAGGGCTTTCGATGGGAAGGATGAACCAGTATAAAATCACCGGTGCAAGCTTTTCTAACCCTTATCTTTTACTTTCCGCATATTTTCTTTATTTACGTTTCCGCGCTACTCGATTATATTTTTCTAACGTTTTCGCGATCCATAACAACACTTAATCTCTCCGTCTTAAAACTATTTTTTAATTTGGTACGAATTTTTCAATACATAATAAAACTCGATTCACCCCCCCTCTTGAGATTTTGAGGCCAAAACCAACAGACTTAGTCCACGATTAGTCAACTAAAGTCAGTTAGACCTAATCTTAAGTGATTAGGACTCACTTAACTGAGGTCTTAAGTAGTTAAGACATGTTTATCAAGCTTTAGTCACTTAAGGTGACTTAGGTCAAGCAAGTGATGGGTCTTTGACCAAACACTCAGACATAGACACGACCTAGGACTAGTGCGACTCTACTATGTCCTTTGTGTGCTTAATTACTTATGGATACACGTTGAATGTCTATAGTTGTGTATGTATCCATGCTGGACTGATGTCAATGGATTATGACGAAACTAGAACTTGAACATGTGCATGATAACCCAGGACTGCAAGAGTTGCATCGATGATATACATGACATGAACTAGGTTATCAGACCAGTCCCAATCTGAGGAACACCTACGCAGGTGGTAACACCGTAAGGCATGCCGTTTACTACGCCGGATGAACCTGTGAACTATTTTGTAACTGAACTGGACATTTTACGAAAGCCTGCACAGGGTTCACCGTAAGTCGTGCCGCGTCTGGGACGCACTGTGCTGGTGGAAACACCGTAAGTCATGCCTTTGCGCTGGTAGACGTGCCGTAAGTCGTGCCGCGTCTGGGACGCACTGTGCTGGTGGACGCACCGTAAGTCATGCCGTGTTCTGGGAACACACATACGCTGGTTGAAACACTGTAAGTCGTGCCGCGTCTGGGACGCACTGTGCTGGTGGAAACACCGTAAGTCATGCCGTGTTCTGGGAACACACCTACGCTGGTTGAAACACTGTAAGTCGTGCCGCGTCTGGGAGTCACTATGCTGGTGGAAACACCGTAAGTCATGCCTTTGCGCTGGCAGACGTTCCGTAAGTCGTGCCGCGTCTGGGACGCACTGTGCTGGTGGACGCACCGTAAGTCATGACGTGTCTGGGACACACCGTTCCTCAGATCTGGACCCGATGGACAGAGGCCTCATAGCGAAGAACATGTACATGCATCATGCCACTTAACTTGAAGATAATAACTAAACTGGTGTTTGCTCATATGTATATGCATTGGTGACTGCTGCTGTGTATCTGGCTGTGTATGCTAGGGCTTAGGCTTATTCGATTATGCGACTGTGTTAGGCTTACTTTCCCTGCCCTTGTAGGTGATGACCGAATGCCTGCCTTGCATCGAGATTTGTCCGCTCCCTGATGGTGCTTGGGGTTGGACGAAGCC
Organism: Crotalaria pallida; assembly: GCA_037953625.1. NCBI lineage: Eukaryota > Viridiplantae > Streptophyta > Magnoliopsida > Fabales > Fabaceae > Crotalaria > Crotalaria pallida. The sequence goes on from CM075651.1 coordinate 65,198,399, forward strand.
GGTGATCCCGGACTATGGAATAGCTGCAGTGGACCGACGACCAGCTCTGATGATACCCTTTCTTTTTGAGTTTTACTTTTTGTAAAAGTTGTTTTTGGTATTGTCAGAGTGTTTTTCTAATGGACTTGTAACTATTTTGTATCAGACCTTTTATAACCTAATATCTACAACTAAGGTTCATTTCACGCATCTAAATATTCCGCTTGCTTTTAATAAATTCGGGAATCCGGTATCGATCAGTTTTTAAAAGAACTCGCAATCAAGGGACTAAAGGGTTCTATTTATGAAAATAATATTTATTGCGAAAACCCTCGACTGCTTCTCAATGATTTATAATTTCTCGGATTCCAACTCTCTAATTTTACTCATCAATCGAGTGTTTTAAAAAGAAAAATTTTTCCACCCTAATTTTTGGAAAACCTTACAAGTCCAAACTAAATCGAAACAAACGAGAGAGCGTGACACCTTTTGTGGTATCAGAGCTGAAGGTCCTGCACCTGGTCCATAGTTGGTTCTATCTAGATTAAGATAGTTGTAGGATTAGGATAGTCGTAGGGCTTCAGTTCCCTTAAGTCTATTGTAATACTTAGCCTTTAGTGCAGGTTCACAATGGCAGCTAGGAATCAACGTAACTTAGTTGACGTTTTAGATAGGATCACTACGGTGATCAAGAACATGCAACAACAAGCTAACCAACCACCCCCAGACCAAGCGGGACAAGTCGAGTTCCGTAGTCTGTCCGAATTCCGAAACTGTAACCCTCCGAGGTTTGAGGGAGGTTTCAAACCCGACGAGGCTAACAAGTGGATAAGCGAACTGGACAAAATCTTCCAAACCTTGGGATGTACGGACGCTCAGCGGGTGACCTATGCCACGTACATGTTGTTTGGGGAAGCTGAAAACTGGTGGAAGCATGCTGCTCAACTTCTGGCTCACGAAGGTCGGGAAGTCACATGGCAAGTGTTCACGGAAAAGTTTCTGGATAAGTACTTTCCTGAGGATCTAAGACGAAAGAAGGAAGTAGAGTTTCTGCAACTGCAGCAAGGCGACATGACTGTGGGCGAATACACGGCTAAGTTCGAGGAGTTGCTTAAGTATTCTCCATACTTTCAGCAACACCCTGACGAACGAAGCAAGTGCATCAAGTTCGAGAATGGGCTAAGGCCGGATTTGAAAGCTGCTTTCAGTTACCAAAAGATTCAGAATTTCTCGACGCTGGTCGACATGTGCCGGGTTTATGAAGATGATAAGAGGGCTGAGGAGCTATACCTGCGAAGTAAGAGGAATCAGCAGAGTTTCGGGTCGTAGAAGCGCAAGGAGTCGAACTGTAGAGGCCAAAGGCCGCACTTCAAGCACAAGGGTAAAGGCAAGATGTCGGGACAGGCAGCAAGTTATCAGGGAAATGCTCCATTGTGCGATAAGTGCAAGCGTCATCACTTCAGAGAGTTTTGTCGGAAGCCGTTTTCTGGTTGCTACAAGTGTGGTAAGCCGGGTCATTGGTCAAGAGACTGCAGGGAACCCGAGAAGAATGACTCGAAGGGATCGGTGAATAGACCTATGGCTAGGGGGAAGGTGTTTACTCTCAGTGGTGCTGAAGCCAATCAAGCCTCTGATCTCGTGCAAGGTACCCTCCTTCTCAATAGTCAACCTTGTAAAGTTTTGTTTGATTCTGGAGCTACTCATTCCTTTGTTTCATATGAATGCGTGAATCGTTTGAACTTGCCCCTATCTGATTCACCATATTTCTTTAGAGTAGAAACCCCAAATCATTCCCCTGTCCTTACTTCCAAAGTCTGTCTAAACTGTTTGGTCGAGGTATTAGGCCGCGTCTCGAGAGTAGACCTAGTCTGTTTACCTTTGTCACAGTTAGATGTCATTCTGGGTATGGATTGGATGATGAGGAACCGAGTGGTCATCAACTGTGATAGGAAGATAGTCTTGTACAAAGACCTTCAACCCTCGAACCCTGAACCCAAAGGCTTCATGTGTTTGTTCTCTGTAACGAGAGAGGAAGAGGAAATAGAGATAGAAGGAATACCGGTGGTAAAGGAGTTTCCAGAAGTGTTCACGGATGACGTGCCGGGGTTGCCGCCAACTCGAGAAATCGAGTTTGGTATCGATCTAATCCCAGGAGCTGGCCCAATCTCTATAGCACCGTATAGGATGGCGCGCCGGAAATGGCTGAGTTGAAGAAGCAAGTAGAGGAGTTGCTACAGAACCAATTGATCAGACCAAGTGTGTCTCCCTGGGGTGCACCAGTGTTGTTTGTGAGAAAGAAGGACGAAAGTCTGCGTATGTGTGTGGACTACCAGCAGTTGAACAAGGTGACCATCAAGAACAAGTACCCTCTGCCGAGGATAGACGATCTTATGGATCAAGTTCGTGGAGCTTCTGTTTTCTCGAAGATAGATCTAAGATCTGGGTATCATCAGATAAGGATTCGGGAACAGGACATTCCCAAGACAGCGTTTCGGTCCCGATATGGGCACTACGAGTACGTAGTGATGTCGTTCGGTTTGACGAATGCTCCTGCTGTCTTCATGGACTACATGAATAGGGTCTTCAGACCGTTCTTGGACTCGTTTGTAGTGGTCTTTATAGATGATATTTTGATCTACTCAAAGAGTCCCGAGGAACATGCAGAACACTTGAGGATTGTGTTGGAAGTTTTAAAGGAGAAACAGTTGTACGCCAAACTCTCGAAGTGCGAGTTTTGGCTGGAGGAAGTTAAGTTTTTGGGACACGTGATCTCGAAAGGAGGAATAGCTGTCGATCCAACAAAGGTTGAATCAGTTCTTCGATGGGAACAACCTAAGACGGTAACGGAGGTCCGGAGTTTCTTAGGACTTGCCGGGTATTACCGGAGGTTTATCGAAGGATTTTCGAAGATCTCCCAACCTTTGACGAAGTTGACCAAGAAGGATCAACCTTTTGTTTGGAACTCAAAGTGCGAAGAGAGTTTCCAGAAGCTGAAGGAGAAGTTGACGACTTCACCGGTGTTGATCTTACCTGATCCGCAGAAGAGTTTCGATGTGTACTGCGACGCTTCAGGGCAAGGTCTCGGATGTGTGCTGATGCAAGAAGGCAAGGTCGTGGCATATGAATCAAGGCAGTTGAAAGTGCATGAGGTGAATTATCCGACGCACGATTTGGAGCTAGCCGCAATAGTTTTTGCTCTTAAGATCTGGAGGCACTATCTCTATGGCGCTGTGTTCCAAGTATTCAGTGACCATAAGAGTTTGAAGTATCTCTTTGACCAAAAGGAGCTGAACATGAGACAACGTCGGTGGACGGAGTTTCTCAAAGATTATGACTTCGAACTCCACTATCATCCTGGAAAGGCGAATAAGGTTGCCGATGCCTTAAGAAGGAAGGCATTGCATGCAAGAGCCATGATGATTAAGGAGGCTGCATTGCTGGAGAAGTTTCGGGATATGAGTTTGGTGATAGAAGTCGAGCCAACAAGCTTAAAGCTAGGAATGTTGCAGATCACGAATGAGTTTATGACTCTGATCCGCGAGCGACAACAAGAAGATGGTGAACTCAAGGAAAAGAAAAGATTGGCATCTGAAGGGAAAGAACCGAACTTTCAGGAGGGAAAGGATGGACTTCTTCGTTTCAAAACGAGGATATGCATTCCAAAGGACACAGAACTTAGAAGAACGATATTGGAGGAAGCGCACAAGAGTCGAATGAGTATGCATCCGGGAACAACTAAGATGTATCAGGATTTGAAAAAGTTGTTCTGGTGGTCTGGATTGAAGAAAGATGTGGCTGAGTATGTAGCATCGTGTCTGATTTGTCAGAAGACGAAGGCCGAGCATAAGAAGCCAGGAGGAGAGCTACAATGTTTGGAGGTCCCTCAGTGGAAATGGGACAGCATATCGATGGATTTTGTGACAAGTTTACCAAGGACGGATCAGAATTTTGATGCCATATGGGTTGTAGTAGACCGGTTAACTAAATCAGCGCATTTTATTCCCGTAAATATGCATTATTCGATGGAAAGGCTTGCTCAACTCTACGTTGATGAGGTGGTAGGACTGCATGGTATACCTTCCAGTATCCTGTCTGACCGTGATCCAAGGTTTACATCTCGGTTTTGGAACAGTTTGCATCAAGCCTTGGGAACAAAGTTAAAGATGGGATCTGCTTATCATCCTCAAACTGATGGACAAACAGAGCGAACCATCCAGACATTGGAAGATATGTTAAGAGCATGTGCCTTGGAGGAACAAAGAAGTTGGGATAAGGTGTTACCGTTGGTAGAGTTTACCTACAATAACAGTTATCATGCGAGTATTGGAATGGCACCGTTTGAAGCACTGTATGGTCGAAAGTGTCAAACCCCACTATGTTGGTTCCAAGTGGGGGAGAACGCTTTAATTGGTCCAGAGCTGGTGCAAGAAACAACTGCGAAGATCAAGATGGTACAAGAGAAGATGAGGACCGCTCAGGGAAGGCAGAAGAGTTATGCGGATAAAAGGAGAAGACCCCTTGAGTTTGCAGAAGGAGAGCATGTGTTTATCAAGGTATCCCCGATGAAAGGTGTAGGTAGAGCGTTGAGAACCAAGAAACTTTCACCGAGGTTCATTGGTTCGTACCAAATCCTTAGGAAGATTGGCCCAGTCGCGTACCAGATAGCCTTACCCCTATCCTTGTCTAGTCTGCACAATGTCTTTCATGTTTCACAACTTCGAAAGTTTATGCACGACCCCAACTCTATCTTAGATATCCGACCCGATGACCTGTCTGTGCGAGAAAACCTAACCCTAGAAGCTGACCCGATTTTTTATAACAGATCGCCAAGTCAAGCAACTTAGGGGAAGAGAAATACCCTTGGCCAGAGTTGTCTGGGAACACAATGGTGTTCAAGAATCAACTTGGGAACCCGAAGCTGCGATGCGTAGTGAATACCCGGAGTTGTTCCAGTAAAACCGAATTTCGGGGACGAAATTCCTGCAAGTGGGGGAGAGTGTAACATCCCTGAATTTTCGTTCCTTGATAATTCGTGCTTTAATGTTTTGTCTTAGCTTGATGTGTTAGGGTTTGATCGTGCTTAGATAGCAAATCGTGATTAGGGTTAGCTTAACCCTAATAAATTAGGGTTAGACATGTGTGGATTTAAGTTGATTTGGTTTAGTTAGCTAATAGTTGGTTTAGAATTAGATTAGCTTGGTTAATGTGGAGCTTAAGAGTTAAGTGGATTAGATTAACCTAATGGGCCTTAAGAGTGTTATTGGGCCATGAAAATATGCTTGGGCCTTGTGTGTGTGTGCAAAACCATGTGGAGTGTGTGTGTGCTAGTGTTGGCCGTGGCATGCATATGTGTGTGAAGCCATGGAGTGCATTTGTATAATGCATGAAGCTAGTGAGTTGTCAAACCCATGTTACATGCATATAGTCAAAGTGATAGGTGGCAACTTCACATTTTCTTTCCTTGCATGAAAGTGTGAGGTGTCCACACCTTATCACACCATTATGCCACCTTATTCCTTAACCTTTGACCATAAAGATTTATAAAAGTGGTCATACGTTGATGACCACCACTTTTGCTCCCTTTTCTTCATGCCATTTCCTTTCATCAACAAAACCATTTTCTTTCTTCTTCCTTGCTAAGAGCTCACGGCCAAGCACCATAACCACACATATCCTAGCATTTTCTTCCATTAGACCAAGAAAATCTTCTCATACACTAAGCCTAAATCATGAATGTCCAACATGCATGAGCCATCAAGACTTAGAAGTTCAAGTTCAACCCCTTCTCCTTCTTGAAAGCTCACGGCCTCATCTCACTACCACCCTTAACCCACTTAAACACTCACCAAACACAAAGAATCTTGGCATATTCATACCCTAGATCATGGATATGCCACTTACTTGAAGTTGTGTTGAAGAAATTTCAACCACAACCCAAACCAAGCTCACGGCCACACCATCATCAAAGCACTAGGATTTTAGCTTGGTTGAGCAAGTGGAGTCTTAGAAGTTTAGAGGCTTGGGAGCAAACTTCAAGTGTCTAAGGAGGGAGTTGCTCACGGTTTTGGTAAAGGGGGAAAGCTCAAGGTTCTAGTTTTTGTTTTGTGTCTTCAAGAGGTATGGAGAGAAGCTACACTCTTGCTAGAATAAGTCTTAATGCATAGAGAATTAGGTTGAGTCACCATGAGACTCAAGGGCACTAGTTAGATTGATTTTTAGGCTTGGAGGCCGAATTTGATGAATGTTGATATGTTGTTATTGAATGTGCAATGCTGAATTTTATGCTTATGCTTTGTGTTGGTAATTACCTTGCTTGCACTATGTTGTTATTGAAATGTTGATGCTGAAATTTCTATGAACATGCTTGTGTATGTTGTTGTTAAAATGTTGGTGCTGAAATTTAGGAGTATACCTTGCATTGGTTAGAAACCGAATGGCCATGTGGTTAAGGGAATGTTTGGAGCCTTGAAAGAACCAAGTTAAGCCTTAACTAAAGGAACCGAACCAATTAGGCCTTAAATGACACTTAGATGAGGTAATTAGGAGGAGGATCAATTCGGTTTTAGGTTCTAAACCTTGATTAGGAAGTTAACCCAATAACTAAGAATGGTTTAGCTAACTAAGTGATAATTGACCCAATCTTAGACAACTAAGTAACACTTAGACCTAATTAAGTTCCCTCAACCGTGATTAGTCAACTAATCCAAGATTAGTTAGACTTAATCCTTGATTAGTAACCTTAAACCCTGATTAGTCAACTAACCCCTGATTTATTGGACTTAATCCAAGATTAATAACCTTAATCCCTGATTAGTCAACTAATCCCTTATTAGTTGGACCTAATCCTCGATAAGTGACCGTAATCCATGATTAGTCAACTAATTCAAGATTAGTTAGACTTAATCCCTGATCTGTAACCCTAATCCCTTGATTAGTCAACTAATCCCCGATTAGTTGGACCTAATCCATGATTAGTCAACTAAGTCAGACTTAATCCATGATTAAGGAGATTTAATTCATGATTAGTGAGACTAAGCTCTCGATTAGTGAAGGTTTAGTCCAAGATTAGTGGACTTAGTCCACGATTAGTCAACTAAAGTCAGTTAGACCTAGTCTTATGTGATTAGGACTCACTTAACTGAGGTCTTAAGTAGTTAAGACTTGTTTATCAAGCTTTAGTCACTTAAGGTGACTTAGGTCAAGCAAGTGATGGGTCTTTGACCAAACACTCAGACATAGACACGACCTAGGACTAGTGTGACTCTACTATGTCCTTTGTGTGCTTAATTACTTATGGATACACGTTGAATGTCTATAGCTGTGTATGTATCCATGCTGGACTGATGTCAATGGATTATGACGAAACTAGAACTTGAACATCTGCATGATAACCTAGGACTGCAAGATTTGCATCGATGATATACATGACATGAACTAGGTTATCAGACCAGTCCCAATCTGAGGAACACCTATGCAGGTGGAAACACCGTAAGGCGTGCCGTTTACTACGCCGGATGAACCTGTGAACTGTTTTGTAACTGAACTGGACATTTTACGAAAGCCTGCACAGGGTTCACCGTAAGTCGTGCCGCGTCTGGGACGCACTATGCTGGTGGAAACACCGTAAGTCATGCCTTTGCGCTGGCAGACGTGCCGTAAGTCGTGCCGCGTCTGGGATGCACTGTGCTGGTGGACGCACCGTAAGTCATGCCGTGTTCTGGGAACACACCTACGCTGGTGGAAACACTGTAAGTCGTGCCGCGTCTGGGACGCACTATGCTGGTGGAAACACCGTAAGTCATGCCGTGTTCTGGGAACACACCTACGCTGGTGGAAACACTGTAATTCGTGCCGCGTCTGGGACGCACTATGCTGGTGGAAACACCGTAAGTCATGCCTTTGCGCTGGCAGACGTGCCGTAAGTCGTGCCGCGTCTGGGACGCACTGTGCTGGTGGACGCACCGTAAGTCATGACGTGTCTGGGACACACCGTTCCTCAGATCTGGACCCGGTGGACAGAGGCCTCATAGCGAAGAACATGTACATGCATCATGCCACTTAACTTGAAGATAATAACTAAACTGGCGTTTGCTCATATGTATATGCATTGGTGACTGCTGCTGTGTATTTGGCTGTGTATGCTAGGGCTTAGGCTTATTCGATTATGCGACTGTGTTAGGCTTACTCTCCTTGCCCTTGTAGGTGATGACCGAATGCCTGCCTTGCATCGAGATTCGTCCACTCCCTGATGGTGCTTGGGGTTGGACGAAGCCGGTGATCCCGGACTATGGAATAGCTGCAGTGGACCGATGACCAGCTCTGATGATACCCTTTCTTTTTGAGTTTTACTTTTTGTAAAAGTTGTTTTTGGTATTGTCAGAGTGTTTTTCTAATGGACTTGTAACTATTTTGTATCAGACCTTTTATAACCTAATATCTACAACTAAGGTTCATTTCACGCATCTAAATATTCCGCTTGCTTTTAATAAATTCGGGAATCCGGTATCGATCAGTTTTTAAAAGAACTCGCAATCGAGGGACTAAAGGGTTCTATTTATGAAAATAATATTTATTGCGAAAACCCTCGATTGCTTCTCAATGATTTATAATTTCTCGGATTCCAACTCTCTAATTTTACTCATCAATCGAGTGTTTTAAAAAGAAAAATTTTTCCACCCTAATTTTTGGAAAACCTTACAAGTCCAAACTAAATCGAAACAAACGAGAGAGCGTGACAGACTACATTATATTCCACATTCCAGAAGTAAAACAATACCCAAACACAAATTAAACAAATTAGGGTTTGTAAATTGGGGAAGTAAAATATTACCTCGAAGAGAATACACACGGAGAACTAGAGAGACGGAGAGAGACAGAGAGAATACACACGGATGCTTGGCAATTTGCGATTTATCAAACCAGAGAGACGGAGATATGGGATTTGCGACCGAGTGAGAGGGACAGAGATTTACGATCGCGAGTGAACCTTTGTGGAAAACGAGTGACAATCGAAGATGAGAATCGGAAATGAAAATCGGAGATGACAACTGTGGTGAGAATGAGTGAGTGGCTGAGTGAGATTACACTATGTTGAGACTTTGTGGCTGAGTGAGTGGCGGAGTGAGTGGCTGAGACCTTGATGACTATGGCTATAATTTCTACGGGTCGTATATGGCTGTTATGACCTTAAAGTCGTAACACCCATTTACGACCTATTAAAAAACTTAAATTCTGCTAGGGTCGTAAGCAGGTATTACGACCAGTGGGTCGTAACAAATGCTTACGACGAGTGTAAAAACTTATTTTTTTAAAATGTCGTAGGGGGTGCTACGACCTTATGGTCGTAGTACCTCCTTATGACCCATGTAAAATTTCAGTTTTTAAAGGGTCGTAAGGTGTTACTACGACCATCAGGTCGTAGTACCCCCTTACGACCCGTGTTAAAATAAGTTTTTTTTTAAAAGGGCATGATGGGTATAAATTATATATTTGGGGTGGCAACCATAGACAATGGAGTGACAAAATAAATTCCCTCTTTCCATGCTTAAGTAGGAAAAAAAATAAATAAATAACACGGGCCAAATAAATTTATCCCAGCCCTGTGTATTTGTTATTATCGATTCACATCCCTCGAAGGATCTTTGTCTGACGTGCTTGTATCTTCATGTAACCTGTATAAAAAAATTATCAAAAAAAATTACTCAGGCCCAAATAAAGATTAGTTACAGGCAGCCACTTTTACTTTAAGATCCCTTTTATAAATTATGGTTAGATGGAGTATATGTTGTAAGTAACGGTTGTAACCTATGTAAAAAAAATATATATTAAAAAATAAAATTTATTCGGTCCCAAAAAAAAATGTCAAGTACCCAGTTTTACTTTAAGATCCATTTTATTAATTACGGTTAGATGGAGTATGTGTTGTAACCTATGTAAAAAAAATGATTCAAAAAAATAAGATTGAGCATTAAAAGCCTGGTGGTCCTTTGCGATCACTTGATATTCCGGAGTGGAAATGAGACAGTATAGTTATGGACTTTGTGACGGGTTTACCAAGGACTGCTGGAGGATGTGATGCAGTTTGGGTGGTTGTGGACCGTCTTACAAAGTGTGCTCATTTCATTCCTATCCACAAGAAATATACTCTGGAGAAGTTGACTCAATTGTATATCAGGGACATAGTCAAGTTGCATGGTGTTCCTACCAGTATTGTATCCGATCGTGATCCGAGATTTCTGTCTAGATTTTGGCAGAGTCTTCAGGAGGCATTGGGTACTAAGCTGAAATTTAGTACGGCTTACCATCCGCAGACAGACGGACAATCTGAGCGTACTATCCAGACACTTGAGGATTTGCTGAGAGCATGTGTTCTGGAGCAAGCTGGTAGTTGGGAGCAGTTACTGCCGTTGATGGAGTTCACTTACAACAACAGCTTTCACTCCAGTATCGGTATGGCACCATTTGAGGCTCTCTACGGGAGGAAATGTAGGACACCACTGTGTTGGTTCCAGATAGGTGAGAATCTGTTGACAGGTCCTGATATTGTGAAAGAAACAACTGAGAAGATCACAATGATCAAGAATAAGATGAAAACTTCACAGGATCGCCAGAAGAGTTATGCTGATAGGCGAAGGAGACCCTTGGAGTTTGATGTTGGGGAGCATGTATTCCTAAGAGTGTCTCCGGTTACAGGAATCGGTAGGGCAATTAAGTCCAGGAAACTAACTCCTCGGTTTGTTGGGCCTTATGAGATTCTGAAGAAGGTTGGCCCGGTGGCTTACAAGATTGCCTTACCCCCTCACTTGGCAAGGCTTCATGACGTGTTTCATGTTTCACAATTAAGGAAATACGTCCATGATCCTTCGCATGTGGTTACCTTAGATGATTTGCCTTTGAAGGAGAATTTGACTTTTGAAGTTCTGCCCGTTAGAAATGAAGACAGGCAGGTGAAGCAGCTCAGAGGCAAGGAAATCTCTTTGGTGAAAGTTATTTGGATCAGGAACAATGTGGAAGAGGCTACATGGGAACTGGAGGACAAGATCAGGCAGTCTCATCCACAATTGTTCGACGAATTTCGAGGACGAAATTCAGGTAAGTGGGAGAGAATTGTAACATCCTAAACTTTATTTTAAATGAAATTATTAAATAAAAACCTAAGAAAAATTGGAATAATGACTTAATGATTTTGGTAGATAGGTGAATGGTGATTATAAGTCCTAGGGGTTGTATAGATGGCAGTTGTGGCTTCGGGCAAAGTCATATAAGCGAAATCGGGAGTTAAATCGGCGTTTTAGATGTTAGAAATCGACCGAAAAAGAAAATTAGAAATTTATTATAGGATGCTAAGAAAATCAACTCCACCATTGGATATGAAGTTTATGGGGTGAAGAAGCTTATCTAAAAATTTGGACCCGATCCGACGGTTAACGAAAACGTTACGGCGAATCGAAGGATGAAGACCCTGTTTCTCACCCAGGCGCACCAGCCATGCGCCCAGGCGGGTGCACTGTTCATACGTGCACCAGATGTAACATCCCGTTATTTCTAATACCTCTAGCAAAATAATTAAATGATTTAATATGATGTTTTCAAGATTTGAGTCTCGGAATAAAATTCCGATTTCATCATTATATTTGAACTATGTTTTCTAGATAAAATAAGTATAAATTTGTTATCATATGTTTTCCAAAAATAAAGTAGTACTTTTATTTAGTTTAATTAACATTTTGACAGGGAGCTCAAGTGGCAAGCCTTAGAGGCATTTTTATAAATAGTTTCTTCAGAAACATATGTTTAACTTAATATTTTGAGCGTCCCTGTAAATTTTCATAGTGTTCGGAGGCTGCTTTATTTTTAGCTTCTGGACTGGTTTAATATATTACCTGTTTAAGTTATATATAATAATCTTCTACTTCAAAATTTTAAATATTATATATTATCAAGTTTAATATCAAGATTGAGAAAATATATTTACTTTTGAATTTCGATAATTTTTCTTACGCAATAGCTATCCGGAGGGACTAGTAACTTTATTATTTTTCAATAAGTTTTGAGTAATTCAAAATACAATATTGTTTTACCTAAATATATTTTATTTTTAGTATCATCCAACTTTTAGCTATAATTCAAAATACCTACTCACATTAATCCACAAACGAGAACAAAACATAAAATATTAGTTAATTTCCTAAACTACCCAAGTTACCCACCCCACTGTAAACCAAAGTAAAAGAAAAAAAAAAAGAAAAGGCTGCGGCCATAAGGCCATCAGCGTGAGTTAGAAGAAAAAAAAAAGAAACAGTAACAAGGACCACACTTGCTAAATCGGCAGTTCACTTTTCCTGGAGACATAGGTACAAATGATGATTTGGGATCCTCAACCAGTTCTTCTAGGTTTGAGAGATTACATAGTTACCATGATTCTGGGTTTCAACAAGGGTATAGCTCATCCAGTGGCCACTTTGACTCACGGAGGGATTATCTTCAATAGGCTGCAAGCACGCTACCTTATGGAAATGAAAAATAGATGGTTTTATGCAAAACCAATGGCAGGTGGCTGGATCCGATCTATCTTATCTAGGCATGAGGAACACAGAGAATGATAGTTACTCTTACTATCAAAATTACTCAAGTTTGGCCAATGGTTACACTGTATTCAGGCCTTCAAATGTTCCGTAGAGGAAAAAAAACAAGGAGAGGTAGAATCAAAAGATAGAAAGGGTAGAAGAAAGTACTAGCGACAGAGAGAGAAGGGGTCGTGAGAGAAGGAGAAAACTTTGGTTTTTATTAACTTCCCGATCTAATAATTCAAGATCCTACCGTTCAATCTCAAATCCTTCATAGATTCAAGACGTTGTTATTGACCTTGACCCTGGAGCAAGTCGCGGATGTAAACGTGGCTCTGTCGTTATTGCTAGGATTTCCAGGTAAGGGGAGTCTCTTTTCCACACTTTGAGTTAGGGATAGTTATAATTTATAATAGAATTTGGGTTTAATAGTTAAATTTCCTTGTGGGTGGTAAATAAATAGTTGCTAAGAGTTGATTGGGGTGACTGTTATATTTTTGGTTGATTCTGTTAAATTATTGATAATGTTTATGTTAATTCTTTTTGTATATTAGTAAAGTAGGAAGTGAAGAACTCTAGGGAGTTGATTTATTTTAAGCACCCTGAGACATACCTGAGTATGTTGACTAATTGTTGATATGTGATGATTATTATTTGGATGTTCAAATAAGTGATTAGTGTGGGTGGCTTTTGATTATTGATGGTTGATTAGAATAATATCAAAGGAAAATGAGAATGATGATTGATAATTGATTGTGTGGTTGGATATTTTGCCAAATTATGTAGAGCATTGAATTGAATTATTTTGTGAATTATTGTGATAATTGGAAGCATTACGTATTTATTTATTGGTTTGATTTGATGTCTTGTAAGACGTTGTCCAGGTTGTGGGACTGTACGCATAGACTGGTTTGATTTGATGTCGTGTAAGACGTTGTCCGGGTTGTGGGACTATACACATCGACTGGTTTGATTAGTGGTCTTGTAAGACGTTGTCCGGGTTGTGGGACTGTACGCATAGACCGGTGTGTTTTCATGTCTTGTAAGACGTTGTCCGGGTTGTGGGACTGTACGCATAGACTAGTGCGATCCAGATCTTGTAAGACGTTGTCCGGGTTGTGGGACTGTACGCATAGATCGCATAAGACGCACATGATGCGCAGTTGTAAGACGTTGTCCGGGTTGTGGGACTGTACGCAATGATGGATCCACGTAATAATTTCTAAAGTTTATGAAAAACTCAAAGAGTATGAAAAGAGAAAAGAAAAGTTGAAAGTTTGAAAATGATGGAATGCTTGATGCAAGAATTGATGTTCGATAATGAAAGTTGTTGTTAATGTGGAATTTAGTGAATTTGGATGTGTATATGTGTAAGAAAAATTTGGCATATGAATGTGGTGAATTTGTTGGTCCATGGTCTGATTTGATTATTATACTTGAATCCCTGTTATGAATTATATACTATCTTTTGATTCACTGTGATGCGAAAAGGTCTCACCCTTAGCGGTTATCATTTTAGGTGAATGCTAAGGAGCTCAAGATCAGATTGTCGCAGCGGAAGAATGGAAAGAAGGGAACTCTATATTGTATTTTCTTGTATTATAATTGAAATGCCCAAACCAATTGTAAACTTGTTTTTATGAATAGAAATTTTAATGTCCTTATATGGATATTAAACTTTTAAATTACTATTTTAATTAAAAAAATGGGTGTTACACCAGACAGTGAAAAACCCGCCCAGGCGAGGCATCAATTCGCCCAGGCGAGCGGTGATGTGCACCAGCCACACCAGTTTTGCGTGTGGCGCGCCAAAAACCCCCCTGACCGCACCATTTTCACACACCAGGTGCACCAGCAGCACCAGCTGGTGCCAGAACCCGCCCAAGCGAGCATGGCATGCGCCCAGGCGCGTGGCGCAGACCAGATTGAATCTGGTGCGTCGATTCTGGCTTGGTGGCTAAGTTTTCAGCCCCAGCCACACGATTTTTCCCAGGCCCAAGGCAAGAAATAAACACCCAAAAACATAACACTTCACCACCTTTCAACTCCAACACAAACCCACCATCTTCATCAACTTTCCCTCAACTCCAAGACCATTTTCATCATCATTCCATCATAAACACTTGATTCTTGGGCACCTCAACCCAAAATCAAACACACCCATCAAGCCTTGCACCATGGATTTTGATTGAAGCTTCATTCCTTCTTCTCCCTTGGCTCACACGACTTGCACCCTCTCTTCCTTCTTCTTGGTTTTTCAATTTCCACCATTGTTGGGGTAAGAAAGGCTTCATACCATGATATTAATTTCCTTTCCATCCCAACTTTCCTTAGTTCATAGAAATTATGTTTAAAACCTTAGGGTTCTTGCACTCATGGTTATGTAGGGATTTTGTTTCATGCTTTCCAACCCAAACCAAGGCAAGGACAAGGATAACTCATCTTGTGCTCTCTCAAATAGGATTGTGTACCATCATTTCATCATTTCCTTATTGAGGTGGCAAGCTAGGCTTAGGAAATTCAAGTTTCCAAGATTATGAGCTAGGGCTCACTAAGGTCCTATTTACGTCTTGCTAATTTAAGGTAAGGAGTGGGTTATAGTGAGTATTACCGTACTGTGGGGTTTAGTTTACAATATGTATATAATGGGTACTAAGAGTTATGTGTTAGTTTAGGTTGATATGATATAGAATAATTGTTAAAAATAGAATTTGACTTAGGGAAATTATTTTGATGTTGATATGTTCCATCTCGATATTTGGTAATTGTTGATGATTTGAATGCTTGATTTGTGAAATGACTGAGATATTATGTTGATTAGAATTCAAGGCAAAGAATGACAATAATGAATAAAGTAAATAATAATGGAAAGTGCAGTGGAATTGAGGATCGGTGCATTGATAGAGTAGGTGCCCCTGCCGGGTGACCAAAGTCCTAAGGGCCAAGTGCTCAACCAGGCTAAAATCCCATTAGGTACAAATTCCCTGTTAGGCATCAATGCACCAAGACTCAATTCGCTGCCGGACTAAAAGATCTAAAATGTGTTGAGAATGTGAAAAGTGAATGAATTCAAATAACTGAATGTAATTGAATTGTGGAAATTATGTGATAACATAGGCTAACAGGTGAAGCCTTTTGGGTGAGAAAGTCTTGGTTGAGCGAGAGACCCTTACCAAATGCCTGGCAGGAGCGTTAAAATTCCTAGTGATGCAAACCGGTTGTAACCGGGAGTGTCGTACAGACGTGGTAAGACGTTATCGCGCTGTGGGTGCGAACGCAGTAAAGACGTGACTGGAACGCACTGAATGAGAAATGTGATTATAAATGATGAAAAGAGAATAAAGGGCATTATGAGATTAATGCATGAGTATAAAGAGATAAAAATTGACTTGAGAAACTAATGAATACTTGAAAATGAATTGTGATACATTGACTCTTATTTTGCTGTGATTGAACTGCTATATGTGTGTGGCTTAGTGTTACATTATGTCTTAATTTGGAAACTGCCTCCCCATTTTATGTGTAATACTCACTCCTTACTATCTCCACAGGTACTGAGGAAGAGTTTGCACCCGATCAGGCCGAGCAGGAGTACTCTCCCTCACAGGGAGAGTAGGTCCCTTTTAGCTATGTAGGACATGGGAATGTCTTGGGCCCAGTAATCTGATGTGAATCATTTTTGTTGTATATATAATGTAAATAGCTTTTTGGGGGTCCAGGACGACTCCTTTTGGGAAGGGGTCTTATTTTGGGGAAAACTGTTTTCCAGAACTTGTTTATATTCCGCTTAACTCTGATGTTTTAAACTTGCTTTTCTGATGCGTGCACGAAGTTGCACAAGCTGTGATATATGTATATAGCCTTGCTGGCTTCTGGAATTTGGAAATGTTATTGTTTATTAGGTTGCAGGAAAACCAAAAATTTTGGGAATGTCCTAAAAACAAACAAAACTCCGTCCGTTTGACGGGTGATTTTTATAAATTAAAAAGAAAATTTTAAATTCACTATTTTAATTAAGGGTATATTAGGGTAAATAATCTTAGGTGTTACATTTATGGTATCAGAGCAGTTTCCCTCGGCCTTTGGAGTTATGAGCTACTCCAGTGATTACTCACCGAGCGAGTGATCGATAATTATAGTTTAGAGTCTAGAGTTTATTGATAAGATGTTTATACTATTAATTATGCTATTAAGCATTAACTATCGGCCTTGTGCATGACTAAACAGAATGGCTGGTAGACGGATCGATAATGATGGGATCCGAGCTATTCTGGAGCAGATGGCACAGATGCAACAGAATCAGGGGAATAACATCGCAGCAGCAGCTGCAGCAGCAGCGACAGCAGTAGCGGCTGCAATGATTCCTCAACCCCCAGCTTCAGTTGCTATTGATTGGTTGGCGCGGTTCAGAAAGAACGATCCGCAGAAGTTCGAAGGTGGGTTCAATCCCGATGGGGCACAGCTATGGTTGCAAGAGATCGAGAAGATTCTTAATACTATGGCACCACCGGAGGAACAGAAGGTTCTGCTTGCACAGTACATGCTGACTAGTGAAGCGGAACACTGGTGGCAACAAATGCGGAGGGGATTGGAGGCGAACAATCAGGCGATCACATGGGATTTGTTCAAGAATCGTTTTCTGGGCAAATACTTTCCTGAAGATGTTCGTAGAGAGAAGGAGATAACTTTTCTGCAGCTCGTGCAAGGGAACATGAGCGTCGGTGAATATGCTGCTAGGTTTGAGGACTTGATCCGATATGCAGGGAGTTACATGGATGCAGATGAACGGACCAAGTGCATCAAGTTCGAGACCGGACTTCGTTCTGAGATCAAGATGGCCTTTGAATATCAGAACATCAGCAACTTGTCTCAACTGATCAACATGACTAGCACGTATGAAAAGAGTCGCAAGCAACGTGCAGCTGAGAAACGCAGCAAGAATGTGCAGAAGTCTGGAGGTCCTGTCAGGGGCAAGAGTTCGGTGCAGCGACCAGGTCCTTACTCCCAGCCTAGATCAGGCCCAGTAGTGAGTACCTATGGTTCTATTCCGACTTGTCCACACTGTGGCAATCAGCATAGGGGAGATTGCTGGAGACTGGATCCGAGCAAGAGGATAATGACCTGTTACAAATGCGGTCAGCCGGGTCACATGATGACAAATTGTCCTAGAAACGCAGTTAAGAAGGAGGTGAATGTGGCTAAGGTTCAGAAAGCTGGTGACAACAGGGTGACGCAAAAGGGCAAGGTGTACACTCTGGATGGCGAGGAAGTTACAGATGCTGATGAACTGATTAGAGGTACCGGTTATGTTAATAATGTTCCTTGTGGTATTCTCTTTGATTGCGGAGCTACTCATTCATTTATTTTTGCCAATTGCATGAAGAAGTTAGGGTTGTCTGCAATAGAAATGCCTTATAAATTATCTGTCTCTACACCCACAAATTCTTCTGTAGTCACATCAACTATGTGTTTGGATTGCCCACTTCGAGTATTGGAGCGGGAATTCAAAGTAAATCTAATCTGTTTGCCTCTAACTAAACTTGACATCATTCTGGGCATGGACTGGATGTCTCGGCACCATGTTCTGATTGACTGTCATCAGAAATCAATTACTATCAGTGATCTTTCTTTATCTGCTCTGGATATGAATGAGGAGGCAGAGATCAGTCAGATTCCGATAGTCTGCGAATTTCCAGAAGTCTTTCCTGCAGAGATTCCTGGATTACCGCCAAACAGAGAAGTGGAGTTTAGTATTGATCTGATGCCTGGTGCAAGTACTATTTCAATAGCCCCGTACCCGATGGCACCTCCGGAGTTAGAAGAGTTGAAAAAGCAGATAGAGGAGCTTTTGGCCAAGGGTTTGATTAGACCGAGTGTGTCACCTTGGGGAGCTCCGATTCTTTTTGTTAAAAAGAAGGACGGAAGTCTCCGAATGTGCATCGACTACAGGCAGTTGAATGCGGTGACTGTGAAAAACAAATATCCTCTCCCTCGCATTGACGATTTGTTGGACCAATTGCGAGGAGCAGCTGTATTTTCTAAGATTGACCTTCGATCGGGATACCATCAGATCCGTATCCGAGAGGAGGACATTCCTAAAACGGCATTCAGGTCGAGATATGGACATTTTGAGTATGTGGTTATGTCCTTTGGTCTCACTAATGCTCCGGCCATCTTCATGGACTATATGAACAGGATTTTCAGGCCGTACTTGGATTCTTTTGTCATAGTCTTTATCGACGACATTCTTATCTATTCTAAGAGTCCAAGTGAGCACGCCGAGCATCTGAGAATTGTGCTGCAAATTCTCAAATCCAAACAGCTTTATGCAAAGCTTTCTAAATGTAGTTTCTGGTTGAATGAAGTGCAGTTTCTAGGGCATGTCATTTATGAGAAGGGTGTTGCTGTCAATCCTTCTAAGGTGGAAGCGGTACTTAAGTGGGAGAGACCTAAGTCCATTACTGAGATCAGAAGCTTTCTTGGTATGGCTGGGTATTATCGGAGGTTTATTGAGGGGTTTTCTAAATTGGCCCTTCCTTTGACAAATCTTACATGGAAAGGTGTTCCGTTTGAGTGGTCCCCGGAATGTGAAAGTAGTTTCCAAGAATTGAAGAGGCGGTTGACTAGTTCCCCAGTGTTAATTTTGCCGGACCCGACTCAGTCCTTCGTGGTGTACTGTGATGCTTCTAAACAAGGGTTGGGTTGTGTGTTGATGCAGCAAGGGTCATAGCTTATGCATCCAGAAAATTGAGGCAGCATGAACAGAACTATCCCACTCATGATCTTGAGTTGGCGGCAGTGGTTTTTGCTTTGAAAATCTGGAGGCATTATTTATATGGTTCAAAGTTCGAAGTCTTTAGCGATCATAAAAGTCTTCTCTATCTCTTCGATCAAAAAGAGTTGAATATGAGAC
Organism: Crotalaria pallida; assembly: GCA_037953625.1. Lineage (NCBI taxonomy): Eukaryota > Viridiplantae > Streptophyta > Magnoliopsida > Fabales > Fabaceae > Crotalaria > Crotalaria pallida. The sequence continues at coordinate 65,217,857 of CM075651.1, forward strand.
AGAGGAGGTGGATGGAATTTCTGAAAGACTACGACTTCGATCTTCAGTATCATCCGGGCAAAGCCAATGTAGTGGCTGATGCACTAAGTCGTAAGACTTTGCATGTCAGCAATCTGATGGTGAAAGAGATGCAATTGATCCAAGAGTTCAGTGACCTCAACTTGAACATGCAAGTGAAAGAGAAGAGCATCGTTCTAGAAATGTTGCAGGTTACTAATGATTTGATTGGTCTTATTAAAGAAAGACAAGCCGACGATTCGGAATTGCAAAAGTTGTTAGAAGGGGCATCGGGCAATGAAGAGCCCGACTTTGTGAAAGGTTCTGATGGCATTATCCGATTTAGGGGTCGGATATGTGTTCCTATGGATTTTGAAGTTAGAAGAGATATCCTATGGGAAGCGCATCGAACCAAGATGAATTTCCATCCTGGTGCAACAAAGATGTACCAAGATTTGAAAAGGATTTATTGGTGGCCGAAGTTGAAAACTGATGTGGCCGATCACGTGTCTCATTGCCTAACTTGTCAGAAAGTTAAGATTGAGCATCAAAAGCCTGGTGGTCCTTTGCGATCACTTGATATTCCGGAGTGGAAATGGGACAGTATAGCTATGGACTTTGTGACGGGTTTACCAAGGACTGCTGGAGGATGTGATGCAGTTTGGGTGGTTGTGGACCGTCCTACAAAGTGTGCTCATTTCATTCCTATCCACAAGAAATATACTCTGGAGAAGTTGACTCAGTTGTATATCAGGGACATAGTCAAGTTGCATGGTGTTCCTACCAGTATTGTATCCGATCGTGATCCGAGATTTCTGTCTAGATTTTGGCAGAGTCTTCAGGAGGCATTGGGTACTAAGCTGAAATTTAGTACGGCTTACCATCCGCAGACAGACGGACAATCTGAGCGTACTATCCAGACACTCTAGGATTTTCTGAGAGCATGTGTTCTGGAGAAAGCTGGTAGTTGGGAGCAGTTACTGCCGTTGATGGAGTTCACTTACAACAACAACTTTCACTCCAGTATCGGTATGGCACCATTTGAGGCTCTCTACGGGAGGAAATGTAGGACGCCTCTGTGCTGGTTCCAGATAGGTGAGAATCTGTTGACAGGTCCTGATATTGTGAAAGAAACAACTGAAAAGATCACAATGATCAAGAATAAGATGAAAACTTCACAGGATCGCCAGAAGAGTTATGCTGATAGGCGAAGGAGACCCTTGGAGTTTGATGTTGGGGAGCATGTATTCCTAAGAGTGTCTCCGGTTACAGGAATCGGTAGGGCAATTAAGTCCAGGAAACTAACTCCTCGGTTTGTTGGGCCTTATGAGATTCTAAAGAAGGTTGGCCTGGTGGCTTACAAGATTGCCTTACCCCCCTCACTTGGCAAGGCTTCATGACGTGTTTCATGTTTCACAATTAAGGAAATACGTCCATGATCCTTCGCATGTGGTTACCTTAGATGATTTGCCTTTGAAGGAGAATTTGACTTTTGAAGTTCTGCCCGTTAGAATTGAAGACAGGAAGGTGAAGCAGCTCAGAGGCAAGGAAATCTCTTTGGTGAAAGTTATTTGGATCAGGAACAATGTGGAAGAGGCTACATGGGAACTGGAGGACAAGATCAGGCAGTCTCATCCACAATTGTTCGACGAATTTCGAGGACGAAATTCAGGTAAGTGGGAGAGAATTGTAACATCCTAAACTTTATTTTAAATGAAATTATTAAATAAAAACCTAAGAAAAATTGGAATAATGACTTAATGAATTTTGGTAGATAGGTGAGTGGTGATTATAAGTCCTAGGGGTTGTATAGAAGGCAGTTGTGGCTTCGGGCAAAGTCATATAAGCGAAATCGGGAGTTAAATCGGCGTTTTAGATGTTAGAAATCGACCGAAAAGAGAACATTAGAAATTTATTATAGGATGCTAAGAAAATCAACTCCACCGTTGGATACGAAGTTTATGGGGTGAAGAAGCTTATCTAAAAATTTGGACCCGATCCGACGATTAACGAAAACGTTACGGCGAATTGAAGGATGAAGACCCTGTTTCTCGCCCAGGCGCACCAGCCATGCGCCAAGGCGGGTGCACTGTTCATACGTGCACCAGACAGTGAAAAACCCGCCCAGGCGAGGCATCAATTCACCCAGGCAAGCGGTGATGCGCACCAGCCGCACCAGTTTTGCGTGTGGCGCGCCAAAAACCCCCCTGACCGCACCATTTTCACACACCAGGTGCACCAGCAGCACCAGCTGGTGCCAGAACCCGCCCAGGCGAGCCTAGCATGCGCCCAGGCGCGTGGCGCAGACCAGATTGAATCTGGTGCGTCGATTCTGGCTTGGTGGCTAAGTTTTCAGCCCCAGCCACACGATTTTTCCCAGGCCCAATGCAAGAAATAAACACCCAAAAACATAACACTTCACCACCTTTCAACTCCAACACAAACCCACCATCTTCATCAACTTTCCCTCAACTCCAAGACCATTTTCATCATCATTCCATCATAAACACTTGATTCTTGGGCACCTCAACCCAAAATCAAACACACCCATCAAGCCTTGCACCATGGATTTTGATTGAAGCTTCATTCCTTCTTCTCCCTTGGCTCACACGACTTGCACCCTCTCTTCCTTCTTCTTGGTTTTTCAATTTCCACCATTGTTGGGGTAAGAAAGGCTTCATACCATGATATTAATTTCCTTTCCATCCCAACTTTCCTTAGTTCATAGAAATTATGTTTAAAACCTTAGGGTTCTTGCACTCATGGTTATGTAGGGATTTTGTTTCATGCCTTCCAACCCAAACCAAGGCAAGGACAAGGATAACTCATCTTGTGCTCTCTCAAATAGGATTGTGTACCATCATTTCATCATTTCCTTATCGAGGTGGCAAGCTAGGCTTAGGAAATTCAAGTTTCCAAGATTTTGAGCTAGGGCTCACTAAGGTTCTATTTACGTCTTGCTAATTTAAGGTAAGGAGTGGGTTATAGTGAGTATTACCGTACTCTGGGGTTTAGTTTACAATATGCATATTATGTGTTAGTTTAGGTTGATATGATATAGAATAATTGTTAAAAATAGAATTTATGACTTAGGGAAATTATTTTGATGTTGATATGTTCCATCTCGATATTTGGTAATTGTTGATGATTTGAATGCTTGATTTGTGAAATGACTGAGATATTATGTTGATTAGAATTCAAGGCAAAGAATGACAATAATGAATAAAGTAAATAATAATGGAAAGTGCAGTGGAATTGAGGATCGGTGCATTGATAGAGTAGGTGCCCCTGCCGGGTGTACCAAAGTCCTAAGGGCCAAGTGCTCAACCAGGCTAAAATCCCATTAGGTACAAATTCCCTGTTAGACATCAATGCACCAAGACTCAATTCGCTGCCGGACTAAAAGATCTAAAATGTGTTGAGAATGTGAAAAGTGAATGAATTCAAATAACTGAATGTAATTGAATTGTGGAAATTATGTGATAGCATAGCCTAACAGGTGAAGCCTTTTGGGTGAGAAAGTCCTGGTTGAGCGAGAGACCCTTGGGTGTAGCAGATGCCTGGCAGGAGCGTTAGAATTCCTAGTGATGCAAACCGGTTGTAACCGGGAGTGTCGTACAGACGTGGTAAGACGTTATCGCGCTGTGGGTGCGAACGCAGTAAAGACGTGACTGGAACGCACTCAATGAGAAATGTGATTATAAATGATGAAAAGAGAATAAAGGGCATTATGAGATTAATGCATGGGTATAAAGAGATAAAAATTGACTTGAGAAACTAATGAATACTTGAAAATGAATTGTGATACATTGACTCTTATTTTGCTGTGATTGAACTGCTATATGTGTGTGGCTTAGTGTTACATTATGTCTTAATTTGGAAACTGCCTCCCCATTTTATGTGTAATACTCACTCCTTACTATCTCCACAGGTACTGAGGAAGAGTTTGCACCCGATCAGGCCAAGCAGGAGTATTCTCCCTCACAGGGAGAGTAGGTCCCTTTTAGCTATGTAGGACATGGGAATGTCCTGGGCCCAGTAATCTGATGTGAATCATTTTTGTTGTATATATAATGTAAATAGCTTTTTGGGGGCCCAGGACGACTCCTTTTGGGAAGGGGTCTTATTTTGGGGAAAAACTGTTTTCCAGAACTTGTTTATATTCCGCTTAACTCTGATGTTTTAAACTTGCTTTTCTGATGAGTGCACGAAGTTGCACAAGCTGTGATATATGTATATAGCCTTGCTGGCTTCTGGAATTTGGAAATGTTATTGTTTATTAGGTTGCAGGAAAACCAGAAATTTTGGGCAAGTCCTAAAAACAAACAAAACTCCGTCCGTTTGACGGGTGATTTTTATAAATTAAAAATAAAATTTTAAATTCACTATTTTAATTAAGGGTATATTAGGGTAAATAATCTTAGGTGTTACAGTGTTGTCCTCTGACCGTGAGGAGACACATGTTAAATGGTTTTCAATGGGAAATGAAAACAATTTTGGAATGTGAAAGTGAAGCATTTTGTTATTCATGACTTGGTTTGATTATGATCCTTAAGTTGCTATTATGTGCTTTTTATTATCCTCTAATTCACTGTGTTGTGAAAAGTCTCACCTTTATGTGGTTAACTTTTTAGGTGAATGTCAAGGAGCTTGGGGATCAGAGTGTCGCAGCGGAAGATTTGGAAAGAAGGAAAATTTTATGTTGCGCTACTCATATTGTAATTGAAATGCCCGAAGTTATTGTAAAATTTGATTTGTGAAAAAGGAATTTTTAAATACACCATCTTAAATATAAACTTGTACTTACTATTTTATAAATAAAATAAGGGTGTTACATTTATGGTATCAAAGCAGTTTCCTTCCTTCCGACCTGAGGGGAAGTGGTCCCGAACTCGCTGCGAACACTCTCATCTCAAGCTTCTTCTCTAATGGTGAGACTTATACAAGTGGAAATTTTGACGTTAAAGTGATATTCGAGTAAGTTTATGTTTGCAATGGGAAATAACAACAATTGTTAAACTAAGAAACTTTTATGAAAGCGAAAAGAGGATTGAATTCTTTGGAAACTAAGCAGGATCCCTTGGTGATTCAAAGAATTGGATATTCTGAGTATTCACCCAATTGCAAACAGGAAACCTAAGTGGTATGAACACGATTAGTCGAGAGCGTAAATGTTGAGTTTTTGGACTAATCGAAAGTTAAAGTTTTATACAAAGGAAATTTAGTTAATGTCAATGCATTCTAACATGTAGTACAGGAACTCAACCGAATTGCGAGGGCTACTACCACCGATTAAATGTAGTGTTGGAAATGCCAATCCGACATTATATCTATTGGGAGGTGAAGTCACCGAAACTCAAGAGTTTGTGTACTATCGTGAAGTTGTAAACGATTTCCGATGTACGAAACCTTAATGCCAATTATATAATCCTCTTTGCTTCGTTGTGTTTAATTGTTTACTACTTGAATATGTGGGTTTGACAAGTAGTTTGGTATCAAAGTAGTTGGATGGAGATTTGAAATGGAACCATATGGATTTTTATAAGTTAGAATCTCGATGCCAATCTAATCAAGGGATTAAATTCACATTGATTAGACTAGTACCTGAGAGAGCGAAAAATAATGCTTAAAATTAAACTAATAGTCAATTCCATTACTAATCTCGATTCGACTAACTGTGACACCAAGTGTGAAATAAGCATTGAGTACTGACCAATTGAATTTGAATCGCTGAACTGCACCAATTTGAATTGTGAATATAAAAGGACTTTTGCCTAACTTGTGGAAGCGGTTCAAACTCAATCGAAAGGTTCTCACAATATGTTATACGCGGAATAGTTTAGCATTAAAGTAAGAGCACAGAAATTAGAGGTGGAACCAGGAGAATTAAAATGATTTCTTTCCTGATTCTAATCTAAACGAGTGATTTAGTTACGTCGGTTAGATTAGAATCCATGAAGAACAATAACCACCTTTATATCAGATTAATAGTTGATTCCACCACTAATTTAGTTTCTATAACTTTAACACTAAACGAAAGATAAGTATGGAGTCCTATCAATTGAACTTAAACCCCAAGTGACAACAATTGGATTCTTGAATGACAAGAGATTTTACTCATTCAGAACCAAGGGTTTAAATTCAATCGGGAGGTCTTTGCACAAGTTTTGGGATTGGGTCCCTAATGTTATATGTGCTTATCTATATGTATATACATATTGAATTACTTGTATGTGTATGTAGGCATATTACACTTGATGATATAGCTATAAATGCTAGGTGTTGTATTAAATGGTCGTGGTTCATTGCATATGTTTGTTTATTCATATGTCTTGCGTTCATGCATGCTTTTGCTTAATGCTACTAAATTATTTGCTTAGTTGTGTATGCAGATGGCCACACTATAGCATTAATATCTCTTGGTTGTCATTATATTCGGCTGCTGCATTTTGTGTTGGATATTTTTACAACCCAAATTATTAAACATTTTTGCAACATGATTCCAAACCATTTCTAAAACTAATTGTGTTGCAATTTCCATTTGATTTTAAAAGGCTTTCCGATATAAGGGGAACTCCTATTTTCAGACTCAAGATTATTTTGTATATTTGAATGAATCTATCTGCATATGTGCAGATACCGAAAGTTTATGTTATGATTGAGATGGATTCAAATATTCGAAAATGCTATCAAATGATAAATTGGGACTAAGAGCTTTTTAGTCACCATTCCCATATTTAAAAGTCCCAAATCCATTTCAATCACAACAGTGACTAAAAGTATTATTTTCAGGATTTTCTTTCAAAATAAAACTTGACTATGTTGGTGTATGCGTACATCAACATATGTACAGGTACACAGCTTATGCTTAAGATTTAATGGTTTCGGTTTGTCTCTATACACATTTACATATTTATCATCTCATTTTTTTAAGAATCTTTAAACCTATTTTGGTGATTGCAGGATTAATTGGAGATTATGGCGTTGCTCTTATTAACACTTATTTGGGTGCTGCAACCACAATTTTGTTGCTAGTTATTACCTTCTTATTAACTCTTATCTAAAGGTAAGTGGGAGTATTATATATGAAGGTTTTTTTAGCGTAAAGTGAAAATATGTATGTGCTTTGCTTTTTATTTAAACAAGGTTTATAGTTGTTACCCTTTTAAATTCCAGTTTTATTTTTAAAAATTATAACTGTTTTTTCTTGCTTTTCATGCATAGATTATTAATAGCACAATGGATGTCAATAATAATCCAGACATGAACAAAATTCATAGACACTTTGATTTGAATGAACTTCCTATGGAAGAGACTAGTTCAGAGAATGATTTATTAGACAAAAGCAAAAATATTAGAAATTTTGAAGAAACTCATATTATTTCTTCTGGTCAGAATGTTGAGGAGAATCAATTCTTAGAAGTTGATAAAATTGGAAATTCTGAAATTGATTCTTCAATAGTAGTTGAGCATAGAAATTTTGAGGAAGAAGTTGATGAAGGCATAAATTCTACAGAGACAAACATTGTGCCTTTTGTTGGTCAGATTTTTCTTAGTGAAGAAGAAGCATTTGTCTTTTATAAGAGGTATGCATATCATCATGGATTCTCAATTCGAAAAGGTAGATTTGTTAAACAAAAAGGAATCATCAACCGACGTGATTTTTTTTGCCATCGGGAAGGTAAAGTCTCGTTAAAAGTTATAGAGCCATCAAAAGAGCAAAGGAAAAGAAAATCCTCAAAATGTGAATGCAGAGCACATTTAAGAATTACATTGTTGAAGTCTCATGACATATTTCCTAGTGAGTGGCGGGTTTCAAAGTTTGTTGCTGAGCATAACCATGTGTTGTTAACCCAATTAGAAGTGCGCTATTTACCGGCTAATCGTACTATCTCCCAACAGGATCATGAACGCATTTTCTTATTAAAAGAAGGTGGGCTTTCAGTTCGACAAATAACACGTATCTTAGAGCTTGAAAAAATGTGAAGCATGGTTGTCTTCTGTGACACCCTTCTCATTTAACAAGTAATTAATATACTAATTATACTATTATATCGAATAATATATGGACTTGTAAGTATTTAGAAAATGTAGAAATAAAATTTTCCTTCAAGGCGGGTGCACAATCAAAATATGGAGCTCTTGGAGAGAGAAATTCGTATAATTTAAAACATTGTATTGAATTCGGCGTTTGCTAAAATAAGAAAATCTTTTCATAAATCCGGATAGCATCGGTGCTTTCGAAAACGTATTGACATAGTAAAATTAGATGATGCATATCCATTCTTTCTTTCGTAGAACTGATACTTGATTTGAGGCTGAAATATGATGTTTTTGTACCTTATTTAACCCCTATTTACTTTGGTTTTGGTGTGTTCTTAAGCAAATTCGAGTCTTTTGTTAGGATTTTTAGTTGTTAAGTGTTTAGGTAGGGTGTTGTTCGTTTTGATGTGTTTGTTAGTGTTTCAGGTGTTTTTAGTGCCAAATTGGAGATGGGAAGAAGAAATTGGAGTTGGACTTTGAGGAATTGAAGTTAAAGTGAAGAAAAAGTGGAAATTTACACTTGCACGCCCAGGCGCAGGGTCAGCACGCCCAGGCGTGCAAGGGGTCAAGGCATCAGTGTTGGGGTCAAATGGCTAAAATTGATTTAGCAGTTCAGTCAGATGCGCGCCCAGGTGCGCGGCACCATGCGCCCAGGCGCGCGTGTCACGAAGGAAGAGGGTCTGATGGATTTCAGAGGCGCGCCCAGGCGTGCCAACGCCATACCCAGGCGCGCATGACAGATCTGATTGAGATTTATTTCTGTTTTAATGGATTTGTGAGAAGATTGGCTTTTGGGAGGATTTTAAAATAGATAAGGATTGATAATTAGGATTATTCAGAACACTTGGAATAGAGTTTTTGCATTGATTTTGGTGGAGAACGGAGATTAGAGGCAAGGATTAGTGGTAATTATGTCACTCTTTATCACTTTTATTGCTTTTCTTCTTCCAATTATGAACTAAATCCTTCTTTGGGATGTAGGAGTAGATGAATATGGAACCTTGTTAATGTTTATGCAATGAATTGATTTTGTTTTTCCATTATAAATTCTGTGTTTGATTATATTTTTATTGTTGTTCATGAATGTGCGCAGTTCATGACTTACGAATTCTAATTTAATAGACATATTGATTTAGGATTGTGCCCAATAATCAAATAGTTCAATTGCATAGGGATAGACATATTTCTTATGAATTGAATAATTTTTACAAGTTTTTGATTGAACTTAATTAAGGGTTAGGTTTTAAGGCTCTTTTGAGACATCATTGGGAGATTAATCTCTAAAATACGGAAACGTTCTAAGACATTAGGCGTTTCCTACTTTTGCAAAACAAATTCAGAATTTAGGAAAACAAATTAATTCATTGTCAAAGTTTTAGGAACCCTCATCGAAACTACGTCCCGCTTTTTCCCATTGTTCAAGAATCGTTTTATTTTATTTATTTTAATTTATTTAAATAAAAAATTACTCAATCAATTGAATTCCAATTTAATTTTCATTTAGTAACTACGAATAGGTGAGAATTATTAAAGTCAATTTCAGTCCTCGTTGGGAACGATACTCTATTTATCACTTTATTACTTGTACGATCTGGTACACTTGCCAGAACCCAACAAGTTTTTGGCGCCGTTGCCGGGGACTAAAATTAGATTTTGATAATTTTTCGGTACTTTTAGTAGTTACTTAGTGAAAGTTTACTCTAGCTATTTATTTTTAACCGTTTCTATTTACTCAACAGGTGCTTTTAACCCTCTTTGCCGAGATTGGTATATGCACTTGCGTTCTGCAGGTGATTACAACAGCCTACAATTCGATCCTGAGATCGAGTTGACAGCGAAGAAGCTAAGGAAACAAGCACAACGAGAGAAAAGGGAACGAGCAAGAATAATGGCTGAAGAGTGCGAGCGTGAACGCAGGCATGAGCGTGAGCAGGAACCTGACAGGCGTACTTTGGCAGATTACGCCTTAGTCGACCCGAATTTGTTTGGTACTAGCATAGTATGACCTGCTGTCACTGCCGCAAACTTTGACATTAAGGGGGCATATCTGAACATGCTGCAATCAAATCAATTTAGCGGTGCCCCAGAAGAGGATCCGAGTGATCACATTGCCAGTTTCCTGAGCTACCTGGACTTCTTCAAGATTCAAGGTGCAAGTGATGAGGCAATAAGGTTGAGGCTTTTTCCTCTCTCATTAAGGGGAAAGGCGCTTCAATGGCTCCGTGCACAACCACAGGGGAGCATCACTTCTTGGGAGGAATTGGCTACGATTTTCGTGGACAAGTACTTCCCACCCTCCAGGCAAGCTCAGCTTAGGCAAGAAATCAACGCCTTCGCTCAGCAGGATGGAGAGTCTTTACATGAGGCGTGGGAAAGGTACAAGCAGATGTTGAAGAAGTGTCCCAATCACGCAATGCCTGAATGGATGCAAATTAGGACATTCTATGATGGGTTGAGTCTCTCTCTTCAGCATCTGGTCGACTGTGCATCACAAGGTTCACTAGAGAGCAAGACTGTTGAAGAGGCTAGGCAATTGCTTGAGAAGATGGCTCATAACAGCAGTCAGGCCACTGTTAGGAAGCGTTTCATGAAGAAGAGTGATTTGGAGCCTGAGAATGTGGAAGTTCTATTTTCACAGAATAAAGAGATGCAGCAAGAGATATCTGCAATGACTCAGAAATTGGGCCAGGTCCAAATGAATGCTTCATCAGGTATACCTTCTGTCCCTTCTGATATTCCTGGTTTAGTACTAACATGTGATTTCTGTAAAGGCAACCACCGTAATGGTGAGTTTGTATTTGAGGTTAGTACTAGTACAGGTAATGAAGAACAGGTTAATTTTGTGGGAGGAGGACAGAGGAACAATCCTTATTCAAACACCTACAACCCAGGGTATAGGAATCACCCTAACTTCTCTTGGCACAGTCCAGCACTCCAGCCACAACAAGAGAAGCAGCCGTCACCTTGGGAGGCAGCAATTGAGAAGCTCGCTCAAACAACAACCTATTTTGTAGAGGAGACGCGAGCCAACTTCAAAAACCAGGGTGCCAGCATTCGCAATCTGGAGGTTCAGATGGGTTAACTCTCCAAGCAGATGTCAGAGAGGTCACCAGGATCCTTTCCTAGTGACACCATTCCAAACCCCAGGGAGCATTGCAAGGCCATTACTCTTCGAAGTGGCAAGTCTCTTGAGGAGCCACGGAAGAAGAGTGATGAGGTGGTGCTTGAGAAGGAAGAGGCAAAGGAACAACCAGCTGAGGACACAACTCTTGAAGTGCAACCAAATAAGAATTCAACTGCAACTCAGGAAGAAGAGAAGAAACCACAGATGTCTCACAAGGTTCCCTTTCCTCAGCGGTTGAAAAAGGAGGAGAATAAGAAGCAATTTGCCAAGTTCATGGAGGTGTTCAAGAGGCTCCAGATCAACATTCCATTCGCGGAGGCCCTTGAGCAGATGCCCACGTATGCTAAGTTCATGAAAGAGCTCTTGACCAACAAAAGAAAGATGCAAGATGATGAGACTGTGCTTCTCACAGAGGAGTGTAGTGCAATTCTGCAAAGGAAGCTCCCTCAGAAGTTAAAAGATCCTGGGAGTTTCACAATCCCTTGTAACATTGGGGGATTTGACATTGGCAAGGCTATGTGCGACTTAGGGGCAAGCATCAATCTGATGCCCCTCTCCATCTTCAAAAAGCTTGGTATTGGAGAAGCGAAGCCAACAATGATGTGCCTTCAGCTAGCTGATCGGTCTGTGAAGAGGCCCTATGGGAAAGTGGAGGATGTGCTTGTCAAGGTGGACAAGTTCATCTTCCCTGCTGACTTTGTCATCTTGGATATGGAGGAGGATTCAGACATTCCTCTCCTCTTGGGTAGACCTTTTCTAGCTACTGGGAGAGCCCTCATAGATGTTCAACAGGGCGAGCTCAAGCTCCGGGTTCATGAGGAAGAGGTCTCATTTAATGTCTACCGGTCCATGAAGAATCCGATGGAAAGCTCCCAATGTTTCTTAGTGGACGTGATTGACACTTTAGTCATGTCTACCTTTGAGCAAATTGGGCATGGAGATGTGTTGGCAGCAGCTCTGATACATGATAAGAGTGAAGATCTGAAGGTGAAGAAGGTGGTGGCCAGATTGGATGCACCTACAGCTTACACAAGGACAGATCAGATGAAGGAGCTAAAGATGCATGAAAAGGAGGAACGGGCAGTACCAGAGCCCAAAACTCTTCCACCAAATCTCAGGTATGAATTTTTAGATGACACTGAATTCTATCCAGTTATAATTAGTAATGCCTTGACTGAAACTGAAACTGAGAAATTAATGAGAATTTTGAGGCAATACAAAGCTGCTTTAGGATGGAGTGTGTCTGATTTGAAGGGGATTAACCCCAGTTTTTGCATGCATAAGATTCTCCTTGAGGAGAATTTTAAGCCAGTAATTCAGCCTCAGAGGAGGCTGAATCCGACTTTGCAGGAAGTCGTGAGAAAGGAGGTAGTCAAACTTCTAGATGCAGGCATTATCTACCCCGTCTCCGACAGCACTTGGGTTAGCCCAGTGCAAGTAGTACCTAAGAAGGGGGGGGGTTAACTGTGGTTAAGTCTGAGAAAGATGAATTAATACCAACCCGCACTGTTTCTGGGTGGCGTGTGTGCATTGATTATAGGAGATTAAACAATGCCACCCGGAAAGATCATTTCCCATTACCTTTTATGGATCAAATGTTGGAACGATTAGCAGGACATGCATTCTATTGTTTTTTGGATGGATATTCAGGTTACAATCAAATCTGTGTCGACCCTGTAGACCAGGAAAAAACTGCTTTCATTTGTCCCTTTGGGATTTTTGCCTATCCGAGAATGCCCTTTGGGCTTTGCAATGCACCCGCGACTTTTCAAAGGTGTATGTTGGCTATATTATCCGACATGGTCGAAAATTTCATTGAGGTTTTCATGGATGACTTCTCGGTCTACGGGTCATCCTTTGATGCATGTCTTGCCAATCTGGGTAAAGTTTTAAAAAGATGTCAAGAAACTAATCTAATCCTTAACTGGGAAAAGTGTCAGTTCATTGTCAGGGAGGGGATAGTTTTAGGACATAAGATTTCAGAAAAGGGTATTGAGGTTGATCAGGCAAAGATTGATGTCATCAAAAATCTACCTCTTCCAGTAAATGCTAAGGGGATAAGAAGTTTTTTGGGTCATGCCGGTTTCTACCGGAGATTCGTTAAAGATTTTTCAAAAATTGAAAAACCCCTATGCAATTTACTGGAGAAGGATGCTGAGTTCATTTTTGATAATAATTGCATGAAATCCTTTGAACTTTTGAAAGAGAGATTGATTATAGCTCCTATCGTGGTTGCACCCAATTGGGGTGAACCTTTTGAACTAATGTGTGATGCTAGTGACCACGCAATAGGAGCTGTACTTGGTCAAAGAATTAATAAAGTTTTTCATGCAATCTATTATGCCAGTCGTGTGTTGAACAGTGCACAAATTAATTACACGACCACTGAAAAAGAACTCTTGGCAGTGATTTTTGCAATGGACAAGTTTCGTGCCTATTTGATAGGCTCGAAAGTGATAGTGTTCACAGATCATGCTGCTTTAAGGCACCTATTGGCTAAGCACGATGCTAAGCCAAGGCTGATTAGGTGGATCTTGCTGTTGCATGAGTTCGACTTGGAAATAAGAGATAAAAAGGGGGTAGAGAATGTTATTACTGATCACTTATCTAGGCTTCCCCTCGAGGATAGTAATAGGGACAAGCAGGTTCCAATTGAGGAAAAATTCCCTGATGAAGATGAACACCTGTTTGCTGCATCTGAACTCCCATGGTATGCTGATCTAGCTAATTATTTAGCAGCGAATGTGATTCCTAAGGATATGACTTGGCAACAAAAGAAAATTTTTTTACACGATGCCAAGTTTTATTTTTGGGATGAACCATTCCTGTTCAGGAGGAGTGCAGATGGGGTAATCAGGCGTTGTGCCTCCCAAGAGGAAATTCCTGACATCCTTTGGCATTGTCACAATTCACCATATGCTGGTCACTACAGCAGTGAAAAGACAGCTTCTAGAGTTTTACAATGTGGGTATTACTGGCCCACCATTTTTAAAGATGCTAGGACCCATGTGATGCAATGTGATAGATGCCAAAGGGTTGGGAATATTTCTAGGAGAGATGAGATGCCTCTTCAAGGCATTTTAGAAGTTGAAGTATTTGATGTGTGGGGCATAGACTTTGTAGGCTCCTTTCCCCCTTCTTATAACAACAGGTACATTCTTGTGGGGGTTGATTATGTCTCTAAGTGGGTGGAGGCAATCTCCACTCCCACCAATGACTCTGCTGTAGTTGTGAACTTTTTGAGAAAAAATATCTTTAGCAGGTTTGGAGTACCTAGAGTACTTATTAGTGATGGTGGGAGTCATTTTTGCAATCAGGTTATGGAGAAAGCCTTGTCCAAATAAGGGGTGCACCACAAAGTGACTACCCCATACCATCCACAGACCAGTGGTCAAGTAGAGGTGTCAAATAGGTCTCTTAAGAGAATCCTAGAGAAAACTGTTAATAGCAGTAGGAAAGATTGGTCAAAAAAGTTGGATGACGCCTTGTGGGCGTATAGAACTGCTTATAAGACACCCATTGGCATGTCACCTTTTCAGGTTGTTTATGGTAAAAATTGTCATTTGCCAGTGGAGTTACTTCACAAGGCATATTGGGCAACTAAATTTTTGAACGTGGATATGCAACCTGCAGGTGAGAAGAGGTTATTGCAGCTAACTGAACTTGATGAGTTCAGAGAGCAAGCATATAACACTTCTCGTGATTTTAAAGAAAAAACTAAAAAGTGGCATGACAAGAAATTGACTAATAAGAAGTTTGAGCCTGGACAATTGGTTTTGCTATTTAACTCTAGACTTAAGTTTTTCCCTGGAAAGCTTAAATCTAGATGGTCTGGTCCTTTTATGGTTGTGCAGGTCTCACCTTTTGGCGCTGTTGAGATAAAGGACCCCAAGTCTGGGGATGTTTTTAAAGTGAATGGACAACGCTTGAAATTGTACCATGGCGATGCTTTTGAGGGGAGCTCTTCCAAATTGGAGCTCCGTGACCCTTAGTCTTGGAAGTATTGTCATCCGTCAGGCTCGGGACGTTAAACAAGCGCTTTCTAGGAGGCAACCCAGTGGTAAGTAATTTCGTCTTATTTTTATTAATTTTATTTTTTTTAGTGTAGGTTGTTTCCTTTTATTAAAATAAAAAAATAAAAAAATTGAAGGGGGTCTGTACGCCACGCCCAGGCACGCTGGACTCATACCTAGGCGCGCTGGGGTGCCAAGGATGGAAGGGGGGTGCCAAATTCAATTCGTGAATTAAGAAAAAGAGTGGCCAAGACAGACAGATTTGCGCCCAGGCGCGCCCGACCCGCGCTCAGGGGCGCGGTCTGTTATAAGCCAAAAGCCTCAGACCCGGCCCACTCTCCTCTTGCCTTCTCACTTTCAACCCTAAGTCCTTCTTCTTCTTCTCTTTTCCTTTCTAAACCGCTGGCCCTAACTTCCTCCATATTCAATCCTCCTCTTCGTACTCCAGTCTTCACGAGAAGCATCTCTCTCCTCTCCACAAAGAACCGTCTCTCTCTTCTCAACCACCGAACTGCCGCCCTCTGTCCAAGGCCGCCGCCGCTTCCTCTTCTCCACCACCGTTTTTTTTTCTTCTCAACCATCTTCCTCCTTGTGCTCTTGCATCACAGTTGTCCCTTTTTCTCTCCCTTTTCTCTTATTTTTTTATTTATTTTATTTTCTTTTTCTTCCTAGATTAGTTTAATTTTCAGTTTTTCATCTCCTCTTCTGATTATTTTGGAACATAATTGTGTCTTAGGTTTTAGTAGAGTGTCTTAGTTAGTGGTAGTGTTTAGTGTTAGGATTTGTGTCTAGAGTTTGTGTTAGTTGAGTCTAGGTTTTGTGTGCCCTTTAGGTGTTTGATAGTTTGTTTAGGAGAGCTGTCAATATGAATAGGGGAAAGAGAAAGGCTGGTGCTAGTGGTTCAGGCAGGAAAACGTTTGAGCACGCTGATGTCTTGGAGTTTTACAACTCCAAGATAATTCGCAGGGGTATCACCCCAGAGACTAGTATGCTCTATTTATCGGAGGGCACTTTAGGACAGCATGTCGTAGGTGTTCGGGAGATTGAGGAGGTGCGGATGACCCTAGATATTAATCAGTGGGTTGCTTGGATAGGGGAAACCGATGAGTATTTCAGTCGGGCTCTAGTGGGGGAATTCTATGCCCATGCTCATTGGCGGATCAAAAAGAAAGCACTAGAGCAAGGTAGCCGTCGTGTTAGTTATGTGTGGGGCATTGAAGTCCCTTATGATGCGGCCACCATTGCTCGCGTCATGGGACTTCCCATGTACCCACTTGAGGCTGGCCCTGCGATGTTCACGTCCTCTAGTTTTGAGGATAATGAGCAGTATCCGCTCGACACGATTAAGCGAGCCTTGTTTCTACCAGGAACTGACTGGAACTTGTCCGTGTCTAACACGGTCAAGCATGTGTATCAAAAGAACTTAATCGGTGCTGCTCGGTTTTGGGTTCGGTTCGTCGTGCATAATTTAGATCCTCGATCTCATGATACTGAGGTTCCACCTAGGGTGTGCTGGTTGGTGTATGCTTTGCTTGAGGGGGTCGTGGTTGATGCGGCCACTATTATTTCTGATAGAATGCACAGTTTTGCCATGAAGGATAGTGGCTATGTTGGATTTCCCTGGGTTATCCACAAACTGTGCACAGCCGCTGGTGTCTATTTTCGGGATGATGTGCGCGCACTTAGGAGGACTCCTAGGATGATGTGGTCCACTTGGGACCATTTCTTAGCTTTAGAGCGTAAGGCGTTGCGCGAATTAGGACACCCAGCAGGCAATGCACCTCCCCCAATGCCCCTAGTTGTTGAGTTACCACCTGCAGATGAGGCTGGCCCCTCTGCCCTTCCGGTTTCACAACCGGGAGGCATGGATGAGATGATGCGTATGATGTAGTCCCTGATGATGGGACAAGTAGAGTTGAGGGGTGGCCAGTCTAGGATTTTACAGGGGCAGGATCGCATTTTGCGACGCCAGGCCCGGACAGCTGAGTTGTGGCGCCAAGAGATGCGCCGGAACCAAGACCGGGATGCATATATGAGGGACTGGAGAGAGTCTCAAGGGTTACCATTTGCTGTGCCTCCTTAGACAGAGGAGGATTTTGGTCTTTTGGATGAGGATTCGTCCCATGAGATGGACGAGGATGTCCATTGAGGAGTAATTGTGGTGTTCTAGTTTTAGGGGGTAGTTTTAGGTGTCTTTAGGTTCTTAGGTTCTTCGGTTTAGTGAGTCGTCGTTGTCAGATTAGAGCTTCTTATATTTGTTGACTAATGTGGTGCTGCAAGCACCAATTTGAGTTACATGTGTGCAGGTACACAAGTTTGGTGGAGTTCGCTTCTTGGATCCTGTGGATACTGCGCTACAAAGGGAAGTCTCTATTCTTTGTTTTCTTTTGTTATTTTTGTGTCTAGTGTCTAGTTGCTTGAGGACAAGCCACAACCCAAGTTTGGGGGAGTGGTACAAAAATTCAAAAAAAAAATGAAATGAAATAATTTGTCCCCAAATTTGTGTTTTAGTAAGTGTCCTAGGTATAGGTAGATGATTTTTCTGGATTAGTGTTGTTCTCCTAATAATAAATGTTTTTGTTGGTTTGAGTTTAGACTTTCTGATTGTTGATGCTTATTTAATTGAGCTGTAATTCTTTTGAAAACTGGTTATTTTGACAAATTGTTTGGAAACTCTGGAAAGTGAATGGACCATTAGCCTAGTGAGAATTTGGGCCTGTATTTGAAAGGGGTATGAATTTGACATTGTGATGATTATTTGATGAAACCCCTTATTCTTTCTTGAGTGTGTTCACTTTGATAATGTGTCTAGAACTTGACTGGTGACCGGTTGAAATTGATAATTTTCTGCATGCATAAAAATGATAAAGGCACCTAGGTTTGTGTTTTTCGTGGCCTTCAACAAGTTGAATAAAAAGTAATATCCCTTAGTTGCCCAATTTGAGCTTTTAAAGTTAACTGAGTTTCTTTGGTACCCTGGATAATTTGCATAATTTTTGTAAAGTACCTTTGGAATTCGTAATGGAGCAATTAAGAGGAATAGTGTGAAAAGCTAAAGTGAAAGTGTGAAAAAATGTCATAAATTCTACTTCTCTTCAATTTAAAAAAAAAAGAAAAGAAGAAGAAGAGAGTAGAATGAATGAAATGAGAAAAAGATAAGAAAGTGTTTGAATTGGAGTGTGATGTAATTAATTGTTGAGTTTAGTTGCTCCATTCATGAATTTCAAAGGGAATAGTTCTGATTGCATTGATTAAGCCCTTTGTGCATCCATTCTTTCTTTATCCCACCTTCATCTCTTAGCCATGACCCCGTTACAACCTGAATTAAGACCTTTTTATTTGTGCATGTAGTCAATAATTTCAGTAGAGATTTGGTCTATAGTCAAGCATATGGTACACATTGTCATTGCAAGAGAGTTCGCTTCCTTAGTTTCCTTGGAGTTTGTTATTCTAACCAGGTTTTGATTGAGTAGCTGTTTGCGAATTTATGTGTCAAAGTTGGAGAGTCGAAATCTTGGATTAGCAATATGTGTTTTGATTTAGGAGGTAACACTATGTTTGAAATTTTTATTTTACTTTTGCCTGGGACATGCAAAATGTCAAGTTTGGGGGAGTGATTTGAGACTGAAATATGATGTTTTTGTACCTTATTTAACCCCTATTTACTTTGGTTTTGGTGTGTTCTTAAGCAAATTCGAGTCTTTTGTTAGGATTTTTAGTTGTTAAGTGTTTAGGTAGGGTGTTGTTCGTTTTGATGTGTTTGTTAGTGTTTTAGGTGTTTTTAGTGCCAAATTGGAGATGGGAAGAAGAAATTGGAGCTGGACTTTGAGGAATTGAAGTTAAAGTGAAGAAAAAGTGGAAATTTACACTTGCACGCCCAGGCGCAGGGTTAGCACGCCCAGGCGTGCAAGGGGTCAAGGCATCAGTGTTGGGGTCAAATGGCTAAAATTGATTCAGCAGTTCAGTCAGATGCGCGCCCAGGCGCGCGGCACCATGCGCGCGGCACCATGCGCCCAGGCGCGCGTGTCACGAAGGAAGAGGGTCTAATGAATTTCAGAGGCGCGCCCAGGCGTGCCAATGCCATACCCAGGCGCGCATGACAGATCTGATTGAGATTTATTTCTGTTTAATGGATTTGTGAGAAGATTGACTTTTTGGAGGGTTTTAAAATAGATGAGGATTGATAATTAGGATTATTCAGAACACTTGGAATAGAGCTTTTGCATTGATTTTGGTGGAGAACGAAGATTAGAGGTGTAACACCCCGCAAATTCCTCGTACTGTTTTAAATAATTAAAAGATCTATTTGGAGAAAATGTTTTTGAAAGAGTGTTTTCTTGAAGTGAATTTCTTATTTTATGATTTTAAGTGGTGAATAATTTTGAAGAATTGATTAGGTGTTGGACATTTTTGTGTTTTAAGGAAATTGTGATTTTATCGAAGAAAGATTTTTATTTGAAATGAAATTTTTGGGTTTGTTAACTTTGAAAATCCATATCTTTTCAACCGTAACTCCGAATTTTATGATCTTTATATGAAAACGATCGTATTAAAATGTAGATTTCAAAAATGTAACTTTTATAATTTTCTGGGTTGGTTTGCAAAAATTTATTTTTGAGGTATTTAAAGGACGAATTTTGAGAGAATAAATTAGTAAAAATAGTTAATGACTTCAAATGAATTTTTCCTTTTGGGAATATTTTTGATACATTAAAATATGATTTTAGAAAATGAAACGAGGGTCATAATTATAGCCAAATGGTACAGTTTATTAGTCAAAGAGAAAATGTGTTTAAGTGTTAATATTTATAATTGATTTCTTTAATAAGAAGGAGAAATTATTTCATGATTAAATGTGTGATTGAATGGGATTGAAATATGTATGTGTGTATTCTACGGTTGTATGTATGTATGTGTATTTGTGTGTGTGCTATGCGTATGAATATATATGTTATACATGTGTCGTACGTGTATGTGTATGCATGTATAAGCTAGGACTAATTTCCTAGAAGCTTAGTGAGTAAATTAAGATATAACCAAACCAAACTAGAACTATGAACCAAACTAAACTAATGACCAAAACCCTAACTAGAAACTAACTAGTCATTTAGCCTAAGTGACCCCTAAAAACCTAGTCTACTTTATTTTGTCTCCTTGCATTTGATAAACTCCACCCATGCAACAAATGAGATTGCCAAAATTGTCCCTCTTAGATCCATTAGAACCAAATTCACCAAGGGCAAAGGAGTAATCTCACGACTTGCTTATATATAGTAGACCCCTTAAGTTCATTTCACTTCTTCATTTTTCACCTTCATTTCTTCCTTTCATTTTCCATTCCCAAACACAATGGTTGTAGAGCAAAAAATCAAAGCTCTCAACACACATAGAGAGAGAGAGAGAAACCGTGAGGAAGAAGGAGGAAGGAGGGGAAGTTCAAGCCAAAAACCTAAGTCTCCCGTTGAAGATCCAAGAACTTAGAGCTAGAAGACTTTGATTTGTACGAGGAATCTTAAAGACGAGGGATTGGGGCAGCTAGCAAAGACAAGGATCCGAGGAGAGCGTACGCCTTTAATCGCTGGACCTCAGGTGAAAGAGAAGCTTTCCTAAGACACCGTGGTGTTTAGGTGATGTATTAGTGTTGGAAACCAACAAGCGGACTTAGCAATTACTAGAGGGGGGGTGAATAGTAATATGAAAGCAACAGTGACTAATTTTCGGTGCAATTAAAAGATAATTGATCAAAAGCTTGATTTTCTGAAACTGGGCAATTTACTCGAGTGATTTTAAGAACACTCGAGTGAAAACCTACGAAATACTCGAGTGATTTGGAAAACACTCGAGTGTTTTATGCAAAACAGAAAAATTCAGTTTCAGAGAAATTTAGCCAAATGATTCAATATCTTAAAGACTAGGCAATAGCTGATATTAATCAAAGTAGAGGGCAATTAAATGAAGGTATAACAAGTTGAAAACAATTTAATTGCTACCAATTTCTACTTGAATTGTAAAAGCCCCTTTCTAGAGAACTTAGGGTTTGGTTTTTCTTGAAATCTAAGAAAGCTATAAAGAGAGAGACAACACCAATTTATCCTGGTTCACACTCAATCTAGAGTGCTAATCCAGTCCCCCTAATCAACTTAGGAGTTTCTACTAGTAATCAAATTGTTAGAAATTACAAGGCTAAATTGAGATTCCTCACTCAATCCTAACCCTTTTCAAAAGTGTACCAAACTCTTGAAATTTCTACCCCAACTTGATTTGGTGATGAAGAGTCCCTTCTTCTTTTGCTCCTTGGAACCTCCAAGAGCTCCACCAAAGCTAAGAACCTCTTAGCCCTTGCTTGAGAACCTCTCAAGTCTTGAATGAACCTAAGACCCACTTAGGTACACTTGGTTACCAACCAAGATTTTTAGAACAAGAAGTGTATGAGTGTTTGAGAATTGTACAACAAATAATTCTCTTACAATTAAAGCACACTCTCTTAACTCACTAAGACAATAATAAAGATGGATGCTTGGTTGAGTTTAGAGAGAGAAAAGATTTTAACACTTGAGAGAGATGGAAATCAATGAAAGAGTATTGGCTTGTTCTGGTAAATGAGGTCAACACTTCAGAATATAAGTGAGGGGACAAAAGGGAAGGAAAAACCAAGTTATTCTTCCTTTTTGTCCTCTTCTAACGTTTAGAAAAATTGCTGTCAGACCCAAAACACTCGAGTGTTTTTGAAAACACTCGAGTGTTTTGGTCAACTCTGATAGGGTTGCCTTTTTACTTTATCCAACGGCTATATTACTGAAAATTCATAAATCACTCGAGTGTTTTGAGAATCACTCGAGTGAATTGCTTAATGTTGGAAAAATTAAGTTTTTCTAACATTGTTTTCAATTCCCTCTTCAAGCCTAATTGGTTTTAATCTCAACCTTTCATGCATAATTATCATGTGACCTTATGTGAGAATAAAAACCTAAACTACCCACTCTCATAAATAAAATAAAATACATTAAAATTTAAATGAGAATGAATAAATAACTAAGCACTTGATCTTCTTTAATGTTGGGCTTGCATTATTTACTTTAAGTCCATAATTTAATTACATTGTCATCATCAAAATTAATCCGCCTTAATCGGAGACTTGATTTTACAATCTCCCCCTTTTTGATGATGACAAAATAATTAAACCTCTAGCACTTGAGAGCTCCCCCTCAATCTAGGAACCTTTTTAACCTGTACAATCCAGAAAATGCCAAGCACAACGTAATACAATAATAAACATAATCAAGTGCTCACTGGTATCAGAGCAAGAGCATAAGTCATCAGAGTATAAGCAAGAAAGCGGAAAAAAATATGCTCTTTCTCTTTAATCTCCTTTCTCCCCCTTTTTGTCATGATAAAAAAAGATACAATTTGGAAACAAGGTGGAGAATGAGGGATACCAATAAGAAAACTTACCCCTGAAGAGTAAATAATAAGAAAAATATGACTATGAAGCAATAAAGAAACTTTGAAGAACATGAAAATTATGAAGAAAACATGAGTAATGCATAGATGTCATAAATTCATCATTCCAACAAACCATAAATAGACCATAAAACTAGAGTTTGAATCAAAGTACACCCAACTCCAAAAACAACAAAATACTCAAAGAGTTCAACATAGCTAAAATAAAGACATAGTCATAAAAAAACAAGAAGTGCAAAGGAACATCCGGACTCAGACAGAGGGTGGCTGCTGATCATCATCGCGAGGATATGGCTGAAATCGCCCAAGAGCTGACAGAATCTGACTGAGGTCGGAGCGCACATGGCTAAAGCTAGCATCCATACTAGCGGAATGTGCGTCAAGTCTACCATGAAGAGCAGAATGCTGGAGGTCCATCTGAGCTCTCATGTCGAATAAGGTTGCCCTTTGCTCTTGAGCTTGGATTTCCAAAGCATCCAAGTGTCCATCAATCCTATCACCCCGACCAGTCATAATGTTCCTAAACTCCTCAGTCTGATGTCCCATGGAGGCAAACTTCCCATAAAAAATATCCAGCCTCTCATCCATATAGACCCTGTGCTGTGCAAATTGGGAGTTCCAAGACTCCGACATATCAAAATTAATTCCATCAGTAGGGTCATCATGGGGCACACTCCCACTCCTTCCGGCCTGCTGGTCAAAAGCAGCCTGCTCCTCCTCTAGCTGCTGAGAATCAACACCCAGCTGATCCGCAGCCTGCTGAACATTCCTCTGAGCCTTCAGAATAGCCGCCTCATCAAAATATAAACATCGATTACCATAGTATTCGATGTCCATCTTTCCCAAAGAAATGTCAGAAAAGGCATGAGTCTTCTCAGGTAGACGAACAACAGACTCGATTTCAGGAATTTGAACATCAAAATGTTTAAGGAGTCTGCACACATGCATTGGGTAAGGGAGGTGTTGTTTGGGTTTAGAGTCAGAGCCTTGGTTCATCTTGGCAAGGATAATGGAAGCCCAATTCAAAACATTACCATTTAAAATGGCATCCATAGCTCTAAGTTCAATTTGATTAAGGCGGGAGTAATTTGGAGAAAGTTTGCTTCCAACGATTATGCTACTCAAACATGGGTAAGTGAAGCTTATCTCAATAGTAGAGGATTCCCTTTTGTAGATGCCCTCAAAACTCAAAAGCTTATGGGTTTCATATCGTTTAATGGCCCTATTTACATTAGGTTAGTTAGACAATTTTATGCTAACTTTAGGCCGGTTGGGAATTCTTATGAGACCTCCGTGTTAGGAAAACGTTTTGAGGTAACCCCCAAGGCTTTATTCCAAGTCTTTGGGATTTCACGATCGGGCGAAGGTACATCAAAAGGGGATGTTGACCCTATTTTCCGAAAATTACTCCGCCCCGATCGTGGCTTAGCAATTACTAGAGGGGGGGGGGTGAATGGTAATATGAAAGCAACAGTGACTAATTTTCGGTGCAATTAAAAGATAATTGATCAAAAGCTTGATTTTCTGAAACTGGGCAATTTACTCGAGTGATTTTAAGAACACTCGAGTGAAAACCTACGAAATACTCGAGTGATTTGGAAAACACTCGAGTGTTTTATGCAGAACAGAAAAATTCAGTTTCAGAGAAATTTAGCCAAATGATTCAATATCTTAAAGACTAGGCAAGAGCTGATATTAATCAAAGTAGAGGGCAATTAAATGAAGGTATAACAAGTTGAAAACAATTTAATTGCTACCAATTTCTACTTGAATTGTAAAAGCCCCTTTCTAGAGAACTTAGGGTTTGGTTTTTCTTGAAATCTAAGAAAGCTATAAAGAGAGAGACAACACCAATTTATCCTGGTTCACACTCAATCTAGAGTGCTAATCCAGTCCCCCTAATCAACTTAGGAGTTTCTACTAGTAATCAAATTGTTAGAAATTACAAGGCTAAATTGAGATTCCTCACTCAATCCTAACCCTTTTCAAGAGTGTACCAAACTCTTGAAATTTCTACCCCAACTTGATTTGGTGATGAAGAGTCCCTTCTTCTTTTGCTCCTTGGAACCTCCAAGAGCTCCACCAAAGCTAAGAACCTCTTAGCCCTTGCTTGAGAACCTCTCAAGTCTTGAATGAACCTAAGACCCACTTAGGTACACTTGGTTACCAACCAAGATTTTTAGAACAAGAAGTGTATGAGTGTTTGATAATTGTACAACAAATAATTCTCTTACAATTAAAGCACACTCTCTTAACTCACTAAGACAATAATAAAGATGGATGCTTGGTTGAGTTTAGAGAGAGAAAAGATTTTAACACTTGAGAGAGATGGAAATCAATGAAAGAGTATTGGCTTGTTCTGGTAAATGAGGTCAACACTTCAGAATATAAGTGAGGGGACAAAAGGGAAGGAAAAACCAAGTTATTCATCCTTTTTGTCCTCTTCTAACGTTTAGAAAAATTGCTGTCAGACCCAAAACACTCGAGTCTTTTTGAAAACACTCGAGTGTTTTGGTCAACTCTGATAGGGTTGCCTTTTTACTTTATCCAACGGCTATATTACTGAAAATTCATAAATCACTCGAGTGTTTTGAGAATCACTCGAGTGAATTGCTTAATGTTGGAAAAATTAAGTTTTTCTAACATTGTTTTCAATTCTCTCTTCACGCCTAATTGGTTTTAATCTCAACCTTTCATGCATAATTATCATGTGACCTTATGTGAGAATAAAAACCTAAACTACCCACTCTCATAAATAAAATAAAATACATTAAAATTTAAATGAGAATGAATAAATAACTAAGCACTTGATCTTCTTCAATGTTGGGCTTGCATTCTTCACTTTAAGTCCATAATTTAATTACATTGTCATCATCAAAATTAATCCGCCTTAATCGGAGACTTGATTTTACAATTAGGACGTTCCGTATCATCTCAAAGATCGGAACTTAGTGGTTCGGAGTCAGTAGTATAAGTGGCAATTGTTTGTATTGTGCGGCCACTTATACGAAGGTGACGAAGACCACATTATTGTTGTGTGATGATTGTGTGAAATTGCATGCTTGTATGTTTATTTATTTAATTATGCATGACGATAATTATATTGATGACTAATGTGAACAACACGCTGATGGACGTCTGTTACGTCCTGAAAACAGAAATGAAATAAATAAGATTGTAAAGTAAAGACATCATGAGAAAGAAATAAGAAATAAGAATATGAGATTTATTGGAAAAGAGATAAAGCGTTGATATTGGGGACAGATTTGATGATGAGAATGAGGTTAAGCCAGATCTGGGAAAGTGGTGTTGTGTTGATATGTGAAATGAGTGGTGATTTAAGTGGAGCTGGGCTCCTTTGTGATATTGTTGAAGTGAAACTGGTGTTGAGTTTAGCTTGCTCCTCCACTAGTACTCATTGAAACAATATGTTTTCGAAAAGTTTTCGAAATAAGGTTTTTGAAAAGATTTATGGAAAGAGATTTTGAAGAGGTTTTTGAAAATGAGTATTTTTGAAAAAGGTTTTTGAAGTGAGATTTTTAAAGATTTGCGAAACGAGATTTTTAGAAAACTGGTGAAATACTATTTTAAGAAAATTTGTGAAAAGAGGTTTTGGAAAAGTCTGTGAAATAAGTTTTCGGGAAAAGTTTGTAAAATGAAGTTTTTGACTGTTTATGAAAAGAGATTTTTAGAAAAGTTGTGGAATGAGATTTTTAGCAAGTCATGAAAAGAAGTTTTTAAAAAGTTCGTGAAATAAGATTTTTGAGAAAGTTTGTAAGAGTTTGTGATTTGAGATTTTAAGAAAAAGTTTTGCGAGTTGAGACTTTGAGGGAGATGATGATATGAGATTGTTGAGACAAGCCGAGTAATAAGATGCAAGTGTGATGAGGTGAACCCAGCTCTGTGCTGTGATGAGAAAAGATTGTGCAAAGTTAGTGGTCGGGACTCATTGAAGGGATGCACGAAGGATGGGCCGACCTTAGGTTAATTAAAAGATAAAAGACATTAACGCGGTAAGGTATGGGAGTACGAAGTAGTGGAGAGGAAGGTACCCCGGATATCAGGGATATTCGGGTTGTGAATGCAATAGGGTAGGCTCGGGCGGTAAAACGTCACGTTGCCTTGAGTACTATTCTGGGCGGAACGAATTCCATATGTGGTAGCCAGACGTGGTGGGGACTGGGTCCTAATGCCGTGTTAAGTTCTGCGTCCGGAACCGGAATAGTGCTGTCACCCCTATGGCATTTCGAGAACAGTGGAGAGGGACTGGAGTGGGGCATCTTGATTGCCACTGTGAGACAGTGTGCCTTGATATATATATGAATTGAATGAATTGATTTGAGGATGTATTCCTCCTGGTCTGGGACCATATGTTGTGAGACAGCTGTCGTGCCCGCACGGTAAAGGTCCTGTACTCCTGTTCGCTTCCGACTAGGCTGGGTGGATGACCGAGGAGATGTAGACGTGTGAGACGATGGTGACAAAGGGAGTACCTCGATGATATTATGATCCCCCAATCATCGATGGTTATGATTTGATAAGACTTGATAATGAAAGATTTGTAAGTGAGATTGAGAAAGTAATTGAGAAAGAAGAAATGTGTATAGGTTTAGTAAAACAAGGAAAATAATGATAAGAATAATAATGATGATAATGATATGCTGGATTATTGTGTTGTATGTATGTTGTGTGTGTATGATTGTATGGTCTTGATATCTCGCCTATTATAATCCCACACCGTCGACGATGAGTCGTTCGGATCGCTTACTCTCTCCTGTTCGTTGGCATATCGGGGCTGCTGATATCTCAATGGGCAGACGGAGTATCGCATGAAGATTATCACTCTAGATGGATTGGAGCTGGAGCGTAACTACAACAGAAAAGCAACGACAGAGATGACTTCATTCTCGGGAGCGAAGAAAGGGCGCAAGAAGAAAGGGAATCTTCATCCGGTTGTCGTCATCAGAAGGAAGCGAGAATAGTGCGTTTTGCTTAAGTGGGTGATTTGTGTTTTGAGTCGAGGATTACCAAGCAATGTGCCAATGATGTAACTAAGCCCAGTTGTAATTCTGTATTGTGGAATACTCTATTTAGGAAGAACGAACAATGTAATCTTTTTGGAAAATGTTATGATGCTTTTGAAACAAACCACTTTATGAAGATGAAAGTTTTATGTGATGAACGATTTTAGTAATAACTCGATTTTAAGTAAAGAGTGGCACACATTAACATGGACACCTCAAACTGTTTTGTAAAAAAAAAAAAAATTGGCCTCGTTTTTGCAACTTTAATAAGTAAAAGTGAATTATTTTTGGTTTATGAAAATCGGGCTGTTACAAGAGGCAAGGATTAGTGGTAATTATGTCACTCTTTATCACTTTTATTGCTTTTCTTCTTCCAATTATGAACTAAATCCTTCTTTGGGATGTAGGAGTAGATGAATATGGAACCTTGTTAATGTTTATGCAATGAATTGATTTTGTTTTTCCATTATAAATCCTTCTTTGGGATGTAGGAGGAGATGGTGTGACCCTAACTGGGCTCCTCGGATCAGAAGGGGGAGTATCCTCGCGGACGACTCTCGAGGAAAAAGGGTGTGAGCGGGTAGGTCGAAAACGAAAGCTGTGATAAGAGCGAGCTGGTCGCGTGGGAGGTGGTCCATGATATGTGTAAAAAGGGGGTACGTGCATAGTTTATATGATGGGAATCCTAAATCTACGAGGACGAAATCGAATCAACGGGTTCGGGTGGTAGAAGGTAACCTCCACCTCTCCCTCGAACACCGTGCGATGGTCCTCATAGATCCATGTGCCACTAGGAAGTGGCCGGATCTCGATGCAAGCGATGTAACGTGACATCACCTACAAGGGCATAGGGGTAAGCATTTCTATACACATAATCAATAGAGCATAAATGTATGTGTAATGTAAAGGTATAAACATGCAACAATAAACAACAAACACATTTAGCATTTAGCAGAAATAGGATGCAAGTAGGATGCTCATACTTGTTTCATTTATCAATCTTAGTTTAAATGAGTGGCATGATGTATGAACTTAGCTCGCAAGCCTATCTCCATCATTCTATGTCATTCTCTGACGTCCATCTTTTACTTCGTCCAGCACTCAACCGTGTGTTGTACTCCTAGGTGTACAACATTCGTACATTCACCAAGAATGTACACGACAAGCTTGGAATCCGTGCCACCCGAGCACATCCCGTCATCCAAACAGACCGTCATCCAAACGGTATAACCATATCGGCATCCACTAAGCCGACCACGTCGTCAACCATAACGTGTCATCAAGCAAGCGTCATTTGGCACTCCCAGAGGCCCTCCACATTTTACCAAAATATGATAAACGACCTACCATCCAGACTCCAAAATGAATGCATCATTTTTCGCTTAAAGGGATTGATTGATGTTTTTCTTGTTAATAATACCCGACGTGCCACCCGAGCAGCGTCTCGTCATTCAAACGAAAACTTATCATATCATCAATCAGGTTCCTTTAAGTCTTAGATCACTTGGATTATTGTCATTTAAGTATTAATCAATGATTCAGAATTAAAAAATGGTATTTTTAAATATCTGGGTAAAATACTCGAGTGTTCCTCAGAATACTCGAGTGTTCTTCAGTTATTTCCAGATTACTCGAGTAGTTCTCAATTACTCGAGTTGTTCATGTCTTTCTGGGGATTTGAGTTTCAGATTCATAAAATTACTCGAGTGATTCATGAGTTACTCGAGTGTTCTTCATCAATTCCAGAACACTCGAGTGACCCCTGCATTACTCGAGTGGTTTACCTTAACATATCCCCATGCATCAGTCGATACTCGAGTTATGGGCCTGGTACTTGAGTGTTCTAACACAAAATACACTGTTTTATCAAACATTTACTCGAGTATATAGCCAAGTACTCGAGTCTTTTCTTGCAGAACAGACTGGAAACTTGGTTTTAACATGCCATTTTCAATTCTAATCATTTCTAGTCCAATCCAATGATCAACAGAGTTTATGTCACACATATTGAACATGCTCAAACACTTATAACTCATCAATTAACAAATTTGACAGAGAATCAAGAGTTTATGCATAAAACATACGATTTCACAACTTAACACCTCAAATTGCAAAATACTCAACAAACTCATGAAATAAAGCTCAATACAGCTTGCATGCATCATATGAAACTTGCTCAAAACAACCATAGAGCATGAGTTGGTCTCCAAACCAAAGTTCTTATTCAATCTAAGCCCTTAGAGCCTCTTGGTGGCTCTCTATTGAAAATCATGGAATTTAAACTCTATCTAGTGCATAAAACAACTTCCCCTTACCTCTCAGACGTGAATCAACAGGGAAATTGAAAGGAATAGTTCCACAACACCAAGAATCACTTCAAGCACCACATGCAAGACAGTTTTGAGTGGAGCACCAAAATTGAATTGGTTGACATGAAAGACAGAGAAAACAATTGGGGAAATTAGTATTTCTATACTCTATGCAACCTCTACTAACTATAGAAATAAATTGGAGACTCAAAGAATTCGTGAGCTTACCAAAAATCGAAATCAAAGTAAGCTCCAGACAAAGGCTTGACAGAAACAGCTCCCACTTTCAATCTCCAATTCTTCCTACACACTCACACTCAGCTCACAAATTTTGTATCTATACAAAGCTCGAGATGTGAGCTTTGTATTGGTGTATGGTTTGTGATTTGAATCAGAACACAGAAGGAGAATCGAAGGATTGAACTCAGAAACCCTAGGACATGCAAACCTTCACCAACTTGGCCAAATGCCTCTCAGTTCGGTGTTGATTGGCTTTTATAGCCATTGGACAAGCTCATGCAAATCGACACGATGATCATGGACGTGGTTGAAGAGTGATTTCGTGTCAACACAACGAAATCGTTGATGGTGACTCACCAAACACACTAACTCGTGCAACTCTGTCCAGAATACTCGAGTAGTTGATAAAATACTCGAGTGTTTTGTCCAGTTTTTGAAAAATAATAATTTTATTTATTTTCCCTCCAAAACCTTTCCTATAATTGCTTCTAGGTCCCAACTCAGGGACTAATGTGCAAAATGCTTATTTTATGCATAATTATACTTAATAAATAAATTCACACACATTTCCTAAATGCATAAATACAGATTTTAATCGAAGATTAAGAATGTAAATAATTAATTATAATAAACTTTATAATTAACATTTCATTAATCAGGGATTAAAATTTTGGGGTGTTACACTACTCCCCCACTTACAAGGAATTTCGTCCCCGAAATTCAACTCATACAAACAATTCAGGATAATCCTGACGCATCTTATCCTCTAATTCCCAAGATGCTTCCATCACATCACCACAAATCCAGATAACCTTGACCAAACAAATATCCTTCCCTCGAAGCTGCTTGACTCTTCGATCTTCAATGTGAACAGACATGGCTTCAAAGGTTAGGTTCTCATGGATTTCTAGGTCATTAGGTTGGATTCTAAGAACAATGGTGGGATCATGGACATATCTTTTTAACTGAGACACGTGAAACACATTGTGAAGATTAGCTAGCGACGGGGCAGGGCTATTTGATAGGCTACGGGACCGACTCTTTTAAGAATCTGGTAGGGACCAATAAACTTAGGTGATAGTTTCTGGGTTTTCAAGGCTCTACTAACACCTTTTGTTGGTACTATTCTAAGGAACACATGGTCACCTTCAGTAAATTCTAAAGGTTCCCTCCTCCTATCAGCATAGCTTTTCTGCCTACTCTGAGTTGTCCTCATCTTCTCTTGTATCATCTTGATCTTCTCATTTGTTTCTTGTACAAATTCTGGTCCAACCAAAGAATTCTCCCCCACTTAAAACCAGCATAACGGTGTCTGACACTTTCTCCCATACAAAGCTTCAAGTGGTTCCATTCCAATGCTCGCGTGGAAACTATTGTTGTACGTAAATTCCACGAGCGGCAACATTTGCTCCCAATTCCCTTGTCCTTCCAAAACACAGGATCTTAAGATGTCCTCCAGTGACTGAATAATCCTTTCCGTTTGACCATCAGTCTGAGGGTGGTATGCAGAACTCAACTTTAGTCTCGAACCCAGAGCTCTATGCAGATCTTGCCAAAACTTCGACGTAAACCTCGGATCGCGATCTGACACGATACTTGATGGTACCCCATGCAGGCGAACAACTTCCTTGATATACAACTGAGTGAGCTTTTCCAAAGAGTAGCGCATGTTAACTGGAATAAAATGAGCTGACTTGGTCAAGCGATCTACGATCACCCAGATTGCATCATGACCAATAGCTGTCCTTGGCAGTCCTGACACGAAATCTATCGAGATACTATCCTACTTCCATAATGGAATCTCCAAGGGAAGTAATTCTCCTCATGGCCTTTGGTGTTCCACCTTCGCCTTTTGACACACCAAACAACACGCCACATAACTAGCCACATCTTTCTTTAGACCAGGCCACCAAAACATCTTCTTCAGGTCCTGATACATTTTGGTAGCTCCCGGATGCATACTCATCTTGCTCTTATGCGCTTCATCCAGAATCATTCTTCTTATCTCCAGATTATCAGGCACACAAATCCTTGCTTTAAAGCGAAGGATTCCATCCTTTCCCTCTTAGAACTCTAACTCTTTGCCTTCTTCCATAAGCTTTCTTTTCTCCTTGAGTCCCTCATCGTCTTGTTGCAATTCTCGAATCCTTTGCAAGAACTCATTCGCAATTTGCAACATTCCCAACTTGATGCTGGTCGGTTCCACTTGCATTGTCAGGCTCAAATCTCTAAACTCTTCAATCAGTGCAGCTTCTTTGACCATCATCGAACTGATATGCATTGCTTTTCGACTCAATGCATTTGCCACCACGTTTGCCTTCCCAGGATGGTAATGAAGTTCGAACTCATAATCCTTCAAGAACTCCATCCATCGGCACTGCCTCATATTCAACTCTTTCTGGTCGAAGAGGTACCTTAAGCTCTTATGGTCACTAAATACCCGAAACGTAGTGCCATAGAGATAGTGCCTCCAAATCTTTAGAGCGAAGACAACAACTGCCAGCTCCAGATCATGGGTTGGTTAGTTCATTTTGTGACACCCTTCCGAATTATCCAAGTATAAACTAATATTTAAGCTATTATATTGGATAATATATGGACTTGTGAGTGTTAAGAAAATAGGGAAGATAAAATTTTCTTTTTAAAGCGGGTGCACAAATCGTCATTTTGGAATTCTCGGAGAATAAGTTCTAAACCTTTACGAAAACGTTTATATCGAGTTCGGCGATCTCTAAAACCTTTTCTCAAATAGGGTAACATTCGCTTTTTGAAAACCTCGTTTTATCATACAAGTAATTAAAGTTACCCATGCATTATTTGATAAAACTGATACCATTAAATAATATTTTTAGCCGAGCTCTTAAATAGATCGAATCAGAGTAAGCGGAAATCATCAGACTATGCAGTCACTAGTAATATAAACATAGGTTTTATATATAGTAAAAATCATAAATACATAGTCTCATCATCATGTCTCCAAGATCTCAAAATACAAGTCCATAATCTGATCTACATAGTAATATGACCAAAACCCTAGAGTACTCCAAAAGTATATCTACAATATGTGTACATAATCAAAATAGAAACTCCAAGGGTGGTCATGTAGATCTGGCATCATCAGATGTAGTAGTAGTGATAGCAGCAGTCTCCCAAAAGTAAAAGTAGTAAGGTAGTAGCATCATCATCAATGCAGCAGCAGCAGCAAGTCTCCTCCATAGCCTCCACACATCGGATCCACAGATCCACATCATACACCATATGCATGTACCTAGGGATCATCGTCCCTCCAGTCACTCCCAGTAGAATGCACGACAGGCTCTCCCCCACTCTCGTCCTCCACCGGATCCTCCTCGATCTCATCCGAGGGAGAGTGTACCCTACCACTGGGTACCGGGTCAGGTGATGGTGAGACCCTGACTGGACTCCTCGGATCAGAAAGGGGAGTCTCCTCGCGGACGACTCTCGAAGTAAAAGGGTGAGAGCGGGTAGGTCGAAAACAAAAACTATGATAAGAGCGAGCTGGTCGCGTGGGAGGTGGTCCATGGTAAGTGTAAAACGGGGGTACATGCATAGTGTATATGATGGGAATCCTAAATCTACGAGGACGGAATCGGATCAACGGGTTCGGGTGGTAGAAGGTAATCTCTACCTCACCCTCGAACACCGCGCGATGGTCCTCATAGGTCCATGTGCCACTAGGAAGTGGTCGGATCTCGATGCAAGCAATGTAACGAGACATCACCTACAAGGGCATAGGGGTAAGCAATTCTATACACATAACCAATAGAGAATAAATTGTGCAATATGAATATGTAAACATGCATCAAATGACAACAATCACATATAACACTTAGCAGTTAATGAATGCACGTAGGATGCTCACACTTATTTCATTTATCATCATTAATTTAAATGAGTGGCATGATGCATGACTTTAGCTCTCAAGCCTATCTCCATCATACTATGTCACTCTTTGACGTCCATCCCTGACAACCCAGCACTCAACAGTGCGTTGTATTCCTAGGTATACAACAATTCGTACATTCACCTAGAATGTACACGACAAACTTGTAATACATGCCACCCGAGCATATCCCGTCATCCAAACGGACCGTCATCCAAACGGTATAACCATATCGGCATCCACTCAGCCGACCACGTCAACGACGTGTCATCAAGCAAGTGTATTGGCACTCCCAGAGGCCCTCCACATGTTTACCAAAAACATGATATACGTCCTACCATCCAAACTCCAGTATGAATGCATTAACTTTACTTAAAAGGGGTTGGTTGATGTTTTATCCTTTTATCAATACATTACGTGCCTCCCGAACAACGTATCATTATTCAAATGAAAACATCATAACATCAATCAAATTCTTTTAAGTCTAGGATCACTTGGTTTATTGTCCTTTGAAAGTTACAAAATGACTTAGATTTGAAAATGGTATTTTAAGTGTCTGACTAAAAATACTCGAGTGTTTTCCAAAATACTTGAGTAGTTTATCATTTTCCAGATTCTACTCGAGTGGTTCATAATTATACTCGAGTCGTTCATGTCTTTTCAGAGATTTAGGTTTTCAGGTCTTCATAAATATACTCGAGTAGTTCATGAGATACTCGAGTATTCCATTACCCAGAATACTCGAGTAGTTCATACATTACTCGAGTGTCCAATCTGATTCCCATGTTGGTGCGCCAATTTTCACTCTGATTCACCACGAAATACTCGAGTGTTTTCCTAAATACTCGAGTATATGCAGACAGAACAGAGTGAAACTTGGTTCTTACATACCATTTCAATTTCTAAACACTTTTAACCCAAACCAGTGATCACAATAGTTCATATACCATATATTGAACATGTTGCAATACTCATTTCACATCAAATAACAAATTTGACAGAGAATCAATCCATTATGCATGAATATACAATTTAGCAATTCAACACTTCAAATTGCAAAATAAGCACAATATTCATGAAACAAAGTTCATTTAAGCTTGCATGCATGATATAGAACTTGCTCAATACAGTCATAGAGCATGGATTGGTCTCCAAACCAAAGTTCCTATTCAAACTAAGCCCTTAGAGCCTCTTGGTGGCTCTCTAACAGAATTAATGAAATTTAAACTCTATCTAGTGAATATAATTACTTCCCCATACCTCTAAGACGTGTGAGAATTGGTTTTTGACAGAAAAACTGACTTCAAGCTAGCTTCCCCCAAGAACCATATGACAGCAGCACAGTTTTGAATGAGGTCATGAAACCAGAGATTTTGGTGGTGAATTCATGCAAAATAATTGGGGAAAGTAATTAGAAATCGTTCTCTGCAACTCAAACTAGAGAATGGAATGAAATTGAAGTATCAAGGATTCAAGAGCTTACCAAAATCGATTGCTCTAGTAAGCTCCAGAAACTGCAAACAGCTTCAACTCCCTCCCTTCTCAGATTCGATTCTCCCTCTACACTCGATCTCAGCTAATAATCTTAGTATCTTTACGAAGCCCTGGATGTGAGCTTCGTAATCGTGTATCACTCGAAATCAAACACTCAAAATTGAAGCTGAATTGAAGGAAACGATTTCAGAACCCTAACCTCATCAACAAAGCATTTTTGATCCAAAATTCTCAGCCAAGGATCGTTGATGAGTTTAAATAGACCAAGAGAAGGCTCATGCAGAGCGACACGAAGCATAGGACGTGTTGAAGAAGACGATTTCGTGTCAACACACGAGAATCGTTGGTGCTGACTCACCAAACGCACTAACTCGTGCAATTTGACCCAGAATACTCGAGTTTTTCAGAAAATACTCG
Organism: Crotalaria pallida; assembly: GCA_037953625.1. Lineage (NCBI taxonomy): Eukaryota > Viridiplantae > Streptophyta > Magnoliopsida > Fabales > Fabaceae > Crotalaria > Crotalaria pallida. The sequence goes on from CM075651.1 coordinate 65,253,883, forward strand.
AGTATTTTTCCCAATTTTTGAAAAATAATTATTTTATTTACTTTCCCTCCAAAATCTTTCCTGTAATTACCTCTAGGTCCCAACCTAGGGACTAATATGCAAAATAATCATTTTATGCATTTAAATTATTTATTAAATAATTTACACACATAAGCTAGTCATATGAACACATATTTTAATCAAGGATTAATATAGAAACCATTAATTATAATTAAATTATAATTAACATTTCATTAATCGGGGATTAAAATTTTGGGGTGTTACACATTTCATGAACTTTTAGCTGTCTCGAGGCATAAGCGACTACCTTCCCATCTTGCATCAAAACACTCCCAAGTCCTTGTTTCGATGCATCACAATACACCTCGAAACTCTTCTGTGTATCAGGCAAAATCAATACAGGGGAGGATGTCAATCTTTCTTTCAGCTCTCGGAAACTCCTTTCACACTTCTCGTCCCAATTAAAGGGTTGGTCTTTCCGAGTTAACTTTGTCAAGGGCAGTGCTAACTTCGAGAAATCTTCTATAAATCTTCTATAATATCCAGCCAGACCAAGAAAGCTCCTCACCTTCGTGACCGACTTCGGTTGTTCCCATTGCAAAACCGAGCTCACCTTCGTTGGATCAACTGCTATTCCCTTGTTCGAGATCACATGCCCCAAAAAATTGACCTCCTCCAGCCAGAACTCACACTTTGTAAGTTTGGCGTACAACTGCTTCTCCTTCAGAATACTCAACACTATCCTCAAGTGTTTAGCATGCTCCTCCGGGCTCTTGGAATAAATAAGGATATCGTCAATGAACACAACCACGGATGAATCTAAATAAGGTCTAAAGATTCGATTCATGTAGTCCATGAAAATAGCTAATGCATTGGTCAATCCGAACGACATCACAACGTACTCATAATGCCCGTATTGGGATCGAAATGCAGTCTTGGAGATATCCTCTTCTCTAATCCTGATCTGATGATACCCTGATCATAGATCAATCTTGGAAAATACTGAAGCCCCACGAACTTGATCCATAAGGTCATCGATCCTTGGTAAAGGATACTTTTTCTTGATTGTGACCTTATTCAATTGCCGATAGTCGATGCACATCCTCATACTACCATCTTTCTTCTTGACGAACAGAACCGGAGCACCCCAAGGTGACACACTTGGTCGGATCATCTGCTTCTACAACAACTCCTCGATCTGCTTCTTCATTTCAGCCATTTCTGGTGGTGCCATTCTATAAGGAGCGATAGAAATGGGACCAGCTCCCGGAACTAAGTCGATTCCAAATTTAATCTCTCTCATCGGTGGCAAACCAGGTATCTCATCAGCAAATACCTCCGGAAATTCTCTAACAATAGGGATCTCTTCCATCCTTGGACCATTCTCCTCTACTTTTGTGTTGAACAGGCACATGTAGCCAGAGGGTTTTGGGTTCCTATAGGTTACTATCTTTCTATCACAATCGATGATCACTTGGTTTTGAGTCAACCAGTCCATCCCCAAGATCACATCCAAATGCGATAAGGGTAAACAGATCAAATCTACCCGAGAGGTTTGTCCTAACACTTCTATACAACAGTTAAGACATGCTCTAGAGACAACTACAGGAGCATTAGTAGGGGTTTCTACTTTCAGAGTATATGGAAATTCAGACATAGATAGACCCAAATGATCTACACATTCATAGGAAACGAATGACTGCGTTACACCAGAATCAAACAAAACATTACAAAGCTGACCATTTAGCAAGTAGTTACCTTGCACCAGATCAGAAGATCGATTTGCCTCCACACCACTAAGTGTGAAAACCCTTCCTTGAGCCATAGGCCTATCAGCAGTCCCTCTTGAATTAGCTTTGACCGGTTCCTTGCAGTCTCTCGCAAAGTGTCCCGGTTTCCCACAGTTGAAACAACCACTTGTTCCCCAACAAACATGGCCATAATGATGGCGCTTGCACTTGTCACAGAATGAAGCCTCGCTCCGAAGATTCCTTCCATCACTACCTCCAACCTTTCCCTTGCCTTTCCCTCAGCGATCATACGGACCTTTGCCTCGGTTGTTGAAACCCTTACGCCTCTGAGGTCCAGAATTTTGGTTGTCCTTTCTCTCTGAGGCTTGCAGCTCTTCAGCTTTCTTGTCATCTTCATACATCCTACACATGTCCACAAGTGCAGGAAAGCTTTGGATCCGTTGGTAGCTGAAAATTGACTCCAACTTGGGCCTCAAGCCTCCCTCAAACTTGATACACTTGCTCCTTTCATCGGGGTTGTTCTGGTAGTATGGAGAGTCCTTCATCAACTCCTCGAACTTGGCCGCGTACTCACCCACACTCATGCTTCCTTGTTTAAGTTGCAAAAACTCCACTTCCTTCTTTCTCCTCAAATCCTCAGGGAAGTATTTATTGAGAAACTTCTCCATAAATACACCCCAATTCACATCCCTTCCTTCATAGTGTAGGAGCTGAACCGTGTGATTCCACCAGTTTTCAGCCTCATCCTCTAGAATGTAGACTGCATATGCCACTTTCTGAGCTTCCGTGCACTCCAAGGTTCTCAGAATTTTGTCCATGGTGTGAATCCATTTACTGGCCTCCTCAGGTTTAAATCCTCCTTCAAACTTGGGTGGGTTACAACTCCTAAAATCAGCCAGACTCTTTGCCTCAGTGTTACCCACATTGCACTGGTGAGGTGGATTAGCAAGTTGAGGTGGTTGCTGAGATTGTTGTTGTTGCATGGACTCCAACACCGCGGTAATCCTCTCTAACATCGCATTGGTGTGATTTTGGTTTCTAGTTGCCATAATAGACCTGCGCTATGGGCTTATGGTCACATATGTTGAACTAAAGAAACATTCATCACACCACCTATACTAAGGTCTTAACTAAAACCTGAAACAATACATTCAATTGTATCTAATGCTCAAAAAGCAAGACACTAGAATTCAAAACAATAAATATGCCCTGTGGATACCTGCTTGATGTTGATGGCTACCTTTCTGGAACTACTTCCACTACTACAGGATCTGACTTTCGCTCTGATACCACTCAGTGTGACACCCTTCTCATTTAACAAGTAATTAATATCCTAATTATACTATTATATCGGATAATATATGAACTTGTAAGTATTTAGAAAATGTAGAAATAAAATTTTCCTTCAAGGCGGGTGCACAATCAAAATATGGAGCTCTTGGAGAGAGTAATTAGTATCATTTAAAACATTGTATTGAATTCGGCGTTTTCTAAAATAAGAAAATCTTTTGATAAATCCAGATAGCATCGGTGCTTTCGAAAACGTATTGACATAGTAAAATTAGATGATGCATATCCATTCTTTCTTTCGTAGAACTGATACCATTTAAATAACACAACCGAATCCGTTAATTAATCTTTATTAGAGTGAGCGGAAAGAGTAGGACTATGCACAGTTAGAATATGAACATAAGTTATATATATATATATATAAGTCATGTAATACATAGTCCCAGTAGTCATATCTCCAAGATCCAACAACAAATCCTTAACAGATCTATATCAACATAAAACCATAGCCCTAGAGCTCTCAAAAGCATATCTACAAAAATGTACATATCAAAATATGAACTCTAGAGGTGGTCACATAGATCTGGCAGCATCAGTAGTAGTAGTGATGGTAGTAGCAGACTCCAGTTAGCAAAAGAAAACATCATCATCAACAGCAGCAGCAGCAGAATCTCCTCCATGGCATCCCCACATCGGATCCCCTGATCCTCATCATATACCTTATACACATACCTAGGGATCATCATCCCTCCACTGACTCCTGGTGGAATAAACGACAGGCTCGCCTCCGCTCTCATCCTCCACGGGATCCTCCTCGATCTCATCCAATGGAGAGTGTACCCTACCACTGGGTACGGGGTCAGGAGATGGTGTGACCCTAACTGGGCTCCTCGGATCAGAAGGGGAAGTATCCTCGCGGACGACTCTCGAGGAAAAAGGGTGTGAGCGGGTATGTCGAAAACGAAAGTTGTGATAAGAGCGAGCTGATCGCGTGGGAGGTGGTCCATGATATGTGTAAAAAGGGGGTACGTGCATAGTGTATATGATGGGAATCCTAAATCTATAAGGACGAAATCGAATCAACGAGTTCGGGTGGTAGAAGGTAACCTCCACCTCTCCCTTGAACACCGCGCGATGGTCCTCATAGATCCATGTGCCACTAGGAAGTGGCCGGATCCCGATGCAAGCGATGTAACGTGACATCACCTACAAGGGCATAGGGGTAAGCATTTCTATACACATAATCAATAGAGCATAAATGTATGTATAATGTAAAGGTATAAACATGCAACAATAAACAACAAACACATTTAGCATTTAGCAGAAATAGGATGCAAGTAGGATGCTCATACTTGTTTCATTTATCAATCTTAGTTTAAATGAGTGGCATGATGTATGAACTTAGCTCTCAAGCCTATCTCCATCATTCTATGTCATTCTCTGACGTCCATCCTTTACTTCGTCCAGCACTCAACCGTGTGTTGTACTCCTAGGTGTACAACATTCGTACATTCACCAAGAATGTACACGACAAGCTTGGAATCCGTGCCACCCGAGCACATCCCGTCATCCAAACGGACCGTCATCCAAACGGTATAACCATATCGGCATCCACTAAGCCGACCACGTCGTCAACCATAACGTGTCATCAAGCAAGCGTCATTTGGCACTCCCAGAGGCCCTCCACATGTTACCAAAATATTATAAACGACCTACCATCCAGACTCCAAAATGAATGCATCATTTTTTGCTTAAAGGGATTGATTGATGTTTTTCTTGTTAATAATACCCGACGTGCCACCCAAGCAGCGTCTCGTCATTCAAACGAAAAATTATCATATCATCAATCAGGTTCCTTTAAGTCTTAGATCACTTGGATTATTGTCATTTAAGTATTAATCAATGATTCAGAATTAAAAAATGGTATTTTTAAATATCTGGGTAAAATACTCGAGTGTTCCTCAGAATACTCGAGTGTTCTTCAGTTATTTCCAGATTACTCGAGTAGTTCTCAATTACTCGAGTTGTTCATGTCTTTCTGGGGATTTGAGTTTCAGATTCATAAAATTACTCGAGTGATTCATGAGTTACTTGAGTGTTCTTCATCAATTCCAGAACACTCGAGTGACCCCTGCATTACTCGAGTGGTTTACCTTAACATATCCCCATGCATCAGTCGATACTCGAGTTATGGGCCTAGTACTCGAGTGTTCTAACACAAAATACACTATTTTATCAAACATTTACTCGAGTATATAGCCAAGTACTCGAGTCTTTTCTTGCAGAACAGACTGGAAACTTGATTTTAACATGCCATTTTCAATTCTAATCATTTCTAGTCCAATCCAATGATCAACAAAGTTTATGTCACACATATTGAACATGCTCAAACACTTATAACTCATCAATTAACAAATTTGACAGAGAATCAAGAGTTTATGCATAAAACATACGATTTCACAACTTAACACCTCAAACTGCAAAATACTCAACAAACTCATGAAATAAAGCTCAATACAGCTTGCATGCATCATATGAAACTTGCTCAAAACAACCATAGAGCATGAGTTGGTCTCCAAACCAAAGTTCTTATTCAATCTAAGCCCTTAGAGCCTCTTGGTGGCTCTCTATTGAAAATCATGGAATTTAAACTCTATCTAGTGCATAAAACAACTTCCCCTTACCTCTCAGACGTGAATCAACAGGGAAATTGAAAGGAATAGCTCCACAACACCAAGAATCACTTCAAGCACCACATGCAGGACAATTTTGAGTGGATCACCAAAATTGAATTCGTTGACATGAAAGACAGAGATAACAATTGGGGAAATTAGTATTTCTATACTCTATGCAACCTCTACTAACTATAGAAATCAATTGGAGACTCAAAGAATTCGTGAGCTTACCAAAAATCGAAATCAAAGTAAGCTCCAAACAAAGGCTTGATAGAAACAATTCCCACTTCCAATCTCCAATTCTTCCTACACACTCACACTCAGCTCACAAATTTTGTATCTATACAAAGCTCGAGATGTGAGCTTTGTATTGGTGTATGGTTTGTGATTTGAATCAGAACACAGAAGGACAATCGAAGGATTGAACTCAGAAACCCTAGGACATGCAAACCTTCAACAAATTGGCCAAATGCCTCTCAATTCGGTGTTGATTGGCTTTTATGTCATTGGACGAGCTCATGCAAATCGACACGATGATCATGGACGTGGTTGAAGAGTGATTTCGTGTCAACACAACGAAATCGTTGATGGTGACTCACCAAACGCACTAACTCGTGCAACTCTGTCCAGAATACTCGAGTAGTTGATAAAAATACTCGAGCGTTTTGTCCAGTTTTTGAAAAATAATAATTTTATTTATTTTCCCTCCAAAACCTTTCCTATAATTGCTTCTAGGTCCCAACTCAGGGACTAATGTGCAAAATGCTTATTTTATGCATAATTATACTTAATAAATAAATTCACACACATTTCCTAAATGCATAAATACAGATTTTAATCAAAGATTAAGAATGGAAATAATTAATTATAATAAACTTTATAATTAACATTTCATTAATCAGGGATTAAAATTTCGGGGTGTTACATCTTCCATTTCTTGAAAAGGATATTCGTAACCTTTTTGTGAAAGCTAAGAAATTTTTTGAAAGAAGTGATGTAACAGATCTTCTTAAGTATTGTGAAAAAGCAAGAAAGAGTTGCTCAAAATTTCAGTATGCATATAAACTTGATGAAGAAAGCAGATTAGAACATATAATCTGGTCACCTGCTCCTTGCTTTGATTGGTACCAAAATTTTGGTGATGTTGTTGTGTTTGATAGTACCTACAAGGTCAATTCTTACGAAATGCCATTCGGAATTTTTGTGGGTATGAATAATCATGGGAAGACAATACTTTTTGGATGTTTAGTCTTGCGAAATGAAACAATAGTGTCGTTTCGTTGGTTAATAAAGGTAACTTCTGAAAAGCTTATCTAGTTATTTTAGACATATATTATTTATTACTAAATGAATTTCTAAAACTCTCATGTTTTTAATAGACTTTTGTATCTTTAATGGAGAAGGCACAAGCTACAATATTGACTGATCAAGATCGATGGATGAAAGAAGCAATCTCAAAAGAGTTGTCATCAACAAAACATAGTTTTTGCATATGGCACATTACTTTCAAGTTTAGTTCTTGGTTTAATGCTATACTTAGTCAGAAATATGCAAAATGGTGTGCTGATTTTTATGACTTATATAAGTTAGAGACACGAGAAGAATTTAAGCACAAATGGCCAGAAGTTGTTGCTAAGTATAATTTGCAATCAAATAAACATGTGAAAGGATTGTATGAAATTAGGGATTATTGGGCACTTGCATATCTTCGTGATCATTTCTTTGGGGGAATGACAACCACGGGACGATCAGAGAGTATTAATGCATTTGTTAAAAGATTTATCAATTCTCATACAAGTTTAAGAGGTTTTACAAAGCACGTTAGTTAAATTTAAATAAATTGTATTTTTAAGTTTAGTTGCACTCCCTATTCTTACAATTATATTGTTTTGATTTTTAATATTAACATGAATTTCAGGTTGACCTAGAAATTGATGACATTAAACAAAAGGAAGAGCATGATATAATGTTAGAAAAGTGTAAAAGAATTTCTTTAAAGTTGGTGTCACCATTACAAGAGCAAGCTCACATTGTTCTTACTCAATTTTCTTTTAACAAGTTTCAAGAGGAGTTTGAAAGATCCATTCTATATTCAATTCAACATGAAAATGGTAATGTATTTGTGTTGCAGTATTACAAAGATAAAAATAGTAGAAAGCATGAGGTCTTTTGGGATGGTAAAATAGCTACTTGTAGCTGTAAGCATTTTGAGTTTTGGGGGATATTATGCCGTCATATTCTTAGTATTTTTATTCATAAAGATTGCCATGAGATCCCTTCTAACTACTTGCCACGACGATGGCAACTTCAAGCATCACATGACACTTATCAAGCGGAGATCCAACAAAATCTTTATAATGAGGAACAAGTATTTGGGGATTGCAACAATGAGCTATGTTCAGATGAAGTCGTTCGTTGTCCTCCAATTTCCAAAACCAAAGGCCGTCCTAAACGAAGACGTTGCAAAGGAGGGAAAGAATTGGCGCAGAGTAAGAATAGTTGTGGATTCTACAAAGGTGTGGGACATAATATCGCTATTTGTCCTAAAAAAGACAATATTCATTCGGCTGTTCACACAAAAAGAAAGAAGAAAAAGACTTCTACAATGGAAGGTTTAAATCCTGTACTTCATCTAAAAACTTTAGGTATGATCCATTCTTCATTTATAATATTAAATTGCTACTATAATATGTATTGTTTTCTACTGTATTTGCTAAGCTTTTTAAATCTTTAAGTTTCAATTGACAACTATTCCATATTTTCTAGGGAAAGAAAATTCGAAAAGCGACAATGAAGAGCTAATAGAGATGTCATGAATGCTGACAAGAGGAAAAAGAAGACCAGAGAAATATCAAAACTTAAAGGAAGTTTCAATTCCTTTCTTTTTTTTTTAACTTATCACACATTATAGATTTTGCGTTTGATATTCAATGTGTTTCTTAATTTATATATAGGGTCCTATATATAAGAACCGAGGAAGTATTAATTTATAAATAGCATTTGATATTTACATTTGTTAGCATTTACCTGATTTTATAAACAAAATTTGGAGAAGAGGGGATGTAGTAAAATTGTGTAACTATTTACATTTTATGTCTCACAGTTCTATCAAGAGAGTTACTTAATCAAGACAAAATTTAATTTATTTTATTTATCATATTCAAAATGATAATTTTAAAAAAATAGTTCCAATTTTAAAAAAAAATTTAAAAAAAAGTTCTAATTTTACACAATACCAATGTTTAAAAAAAATGTCAGCATTAAAAAATACGAACCGTTTAAAAAAATAAATTATAGTATATTGCACCGTTTCATTTTACGATGAGCGGTGGCTATTAATTGACTTTGGAAAAATTCAATGGAAGTAGCTCTGGAGTACCATGGGCATATTTGTCAATTTGGAACCCAAAAATTGCATTAATGAGACTGCAGACCAAACTTATTAAAACTCATGGTTAATTATAAGCTTTTGCTAACTTTAACACACATTTATTGCTCCTTAACCAGGGCACTGGTTCTGGTTAGCACACCAATATTTACATGTTTACCAGGTCCAAAATAGTTTATTATGGGTTAAAAAAAAAGTGGATGGTCCACTTAAAATAAAAAAGGTGGACATTAAAATCGTTCTTTAACTTGGCTTCCTTGAGCTCCTTGGCAACACACTCAGCCATGTGAAGAAAAGGAACAGAACACCCTTTTGATACCTCTTCATACCAAGAGTGTGATACATTACAAGGCATCAGTATGCAACTAGCACCTGTTGGAAGTCAAGCTGGTTGGAAGGCATGTTTCAAACCCTCTATGGACTTCAAAGGAATACAATTATATGTTTTGATGATAACAAACCAACTCAAGTTCAAGCTCACAAGTGCAAGCCTAGAAGATTGAAGACTCAAGCAAGCATAGAATAGAAGCCTTATCTTTAGATCAAATGTAAGGTAATGAAGTTCTGTTTCTTTAAGTAGTTACAAAGCCAATAAGTTTTTCATTTTAGAGAGAAGAAGAAAAATGTGTTTTTGCATGAAAAATGTATTTTCTGCATTTAACCTTAGTAAAATAATTGATGTTACAAAATTCTGTATATTTATATGTGTGCAAGAGGGAGTAATCGATTATTTGCTAAAGTAATCGATTAACTTTGTTGCATCATAGAAAAATCAGAGAGGTTGTAATCGATTAAGTGATTTGTGTTAATCAGTTACTTTCTTATGGAAGTAATCGATTACATTGGTCAGGTAATCGATTATAATTGTTGCATCATATATTTTTCAGAGGCTTTGTAATCGATTACAAGGTTTGTAGTAATCGATTACATGATGTTGCATCATATGCAAACCAGAGGCTTAGTAATCGATTAACTCCTCAGTGTAATCGATTATTATAGTTGCATCACATAATGAACAGGAGTGATGTAATCGATTAACTATTCTTAGCCTAATCGATTACATGTTTTTCAAATGTTTTAAGAATTTCTATTTTTGTAGAAGTAATCGATTATTGCTTCTATGTAATCGATTATTTCTTGATTTATTGAAAAACGTGTCAGAATCATTTTTATTATTTCCTGATTTGTTTTTATATAAAAGATTCTGATATATTTCATTTTATTTCGAAAATGAATTTAAATTTGAATTATTTCCTTTTTGGTTTTAAGAATCAAATCTTTTTATTATTTCGAAAATCGTTTTGATTTTATTTTGATTTTAAAACTTATTCAAATCTTTTATTATTCTGATTTGATTTGTTTTACTTAATTCAAAATTCCTTTTCTTTTTAAAAGAGGTTCACTCCAACACGTTAAAGAAGAATTTTTTGAGCAGAACATTTTTTCATTCACGTTGCACGTTTCTTCTTCATCTTCTTCTCTAGACTTGTGCTTTTCATTGTTTATACTTTTTGAAGAACAAACTCTTATTGGCTGAGTAACATCTAGAGAACCACTACTTCACTATCATAGAGCTTATTGTTGTATCTGTGTTTTGAGAACACACAAATCTATTGTAATCGCAATCGCATTCATTCTAAACCTTAGTGATTAGGGAGAGTATCCCTTAGTGGACGTTGTGATACGTCGTAGGGCGAGGAACCCTGCTGTGTGATTGAGGCCCCTAGCGAACGGAGGTTCCTAGTAGTGTGCGGGGTGCTCTTGGTTGTAATAGGGTGCGGCTCTATTGCTTGGTTATAAGAACTCTCAGGCGGGTCTCTTGGGGACTGGACTAGGCCTTTCGATGGGAAGGCTGAACCAGTATAAAATCACCGGTGCAAGCTTTTCTAACCCTTATCTTTTACTTTCCGCGTATTTACTTTATTTACGTTTCCGCGCCACTCGATTATATTTTTCTAACGTTTTCGCGATCCATAACAACGCTTAATCTCTCCGTCTTAAAACTATTTTTTAATTTGGTACGAATTTTTCAATACATAATAAAACTCGATTCACCCCCCTCTCGAGATTTTGAGGTCAAAACCAACAGCACCATAATTCTCAAGAAACAACCTTTTATTCCTAAGATTCTGCACAATTGAAGAAGAATCCAGTTTCAAAAACTCCAATTTATTACTTCTACTTGAAACAAAGTAACTCCTTTCATATGACGAAACCTCCTTACTCAACAAAGGGTCTGAACATAGCACAAAAGGAATTGAATTTGAATTTGAATTTGCTCATTTTTTGATGAAGAATCAGAACTCAACTCCACAATTTTTCTTAAAAAATTCAAGGTGGCATCAACAGAAACCCCTCCAATTATACCAACACTATTACCATGATTGAGCAAAGGAGAAAAAGATTCAGCCTTTATTCCTGAAGCAAGATTTGAAGCATGAAGCTTCTTACCATGAGAAAAATTTCCACTTTCATTTGCATTCAAATTAACTGAAGATGGAGGAATAGCTTCAACATGGCAAGACCTTATCTTGCATGTGTTTCTAGAACCGAATGATAATGTTTGAGATGAAGGGTAACTCAAAGTGTTGAAAAACATCGTCAATGTGACATTGAACATTTCCAAAGAAAAAAGTGAAGAAGGTGAGAAATTTTGATGCCAAAAATGGTGTCTTTTTTAATTGATTATGTGTGAAATTTAGAAACTCTAGAACCCCAATTGGGTTCTAGAGTAAGAGAGTGAATGAAGAAGAACCAGGAGAAGAAAATGAAAAGCTTTGTGCAAAAGAAGACATGTGAGTTCACATTTTCACTCAACAAAGTTGACAACCTGTTTTATTGTTTTTCCTATTTTGTCTGGTCGGATATGAAATTTTGGGAACTTGTCTAATCAATCCTTAAAAAAATTGAGTGGGAAAACCTTTTTTTTAATGAGGATTTAGCATTTAATTTCTAAGGTGAAATTTTACTTATTCTATGAAATTTTTACTCCTTCGGCTCCATTTTTCTTCCCATTGAAAAGAAAAAAAAATTATTTAGTTATCTTTTTTAACCAACATGGGATTGGTCAAGTGGTATTTCACTTGGTCCCTTAACCAACTGATCTCGAGTTCGAGCCTTGAGTATGGAACAACCCCCGCTGGCAGACCACTACCGCTCAGTGTGGGCTCAGTTGGATCAGACCAGATAAGTCGGATTCTAGGTAATCCAGATCCGGATACCGGTTGGTATACACCAAAAAGTTATCTTTTTTAAGTTCAACGAGATACTTACAGTTCCTCTTTTTTTATTGTGCCCTTAATAAATAAAAATTGAATAGTTAATATGATAAGGAGGAAAAAAATAGCTAATGAGATAATATTAATGATGATCAAATATCAATAAAAAATAAAGGTTAAATATGAAAAAACAAAATAAATAAATATGAAAATGAGTTGTACCCTTGCATCTTTGTATAAAAGACTTATGTAGCACCAATACGGGTACGATACCAACACCAGATAAGGGTATGGGTACGTGGTACGTAATCTTTTAAAAAACTGGGATACGAGTATGGTATTATAAATTCAAAATGAATAGATAAATATAAATAAAGAATATACAAACAAATAATATTAATATTGATGTAGGATAATTTTGGTAACGATAAAATATTATTACCACGAGCAACTTCAAAAAAAAAAAAAAAACAAACCAAAAGGCCATTTCAAGACCAGCCACCTTCTAGGAAGGGTTCTAGCCTTAAAAATGCCTAAAAAAATAGGTAAAGTTAAACATTAATGTAATTCTATGCAAATCCTATTGACTAAAGCCACATTATTCCATGTCCTAAAATTTGGAAAACAAAAATCTATTCTACAAGCTATTTGCCTCTTCAGCTGACCAGCTATATGCATCAAATTATTGGGTTTATTTGCAAACACCCTTGAATTCCTCTCTATCCACACGCTGTACAGCACACCAACGAACAAGCCACACAGAACCTTCCGTCTTCCTCTGTCCTTGAAAGCTCGAATCACCCATCTCGTCCATCTGCTGAATTTCATTGGCCAGAAATCCAACCCAATCCAGAGACACAACTGTTCCAACAACTCTCTACTCCAACAGCATTCAAAGAACAGGTGATCTCTCGTTTCATTTTCACTATTACACAACCTGCATGTTTGATTTACTTGCATAAAGCTCGCTAATCGGTCATTTGTTTTCAATTTGTTATGAACAGCTAGCCAGGTGATGAATCTGTGCTTAGGAATCGACACTGAGTTCCAGATCAGCTTATGTAAGGGGAAATCGATTGGAGGTCCAGTGAGCATCTTGTAACCACTTCTTATCGTATACTCCCCATTCAGATCAAACACCCATCTTCCATTGATAATCCCAGGTTTCAACTACTCCTTTACCTTTATTATTTGTTTCCAATGCCAGCTGTGTTGATTATTTGAATGATAGCTTAGAAAATCTCCATCGTTTAAGTAGATCGTGTTAATCCACTTAACCCATAGAGAGTCCTTTTTGTCAGCTATCTGCCAAACCTGTTTTCCAATGGCAGCCTTATTCCAAACACTAATGTTTCTGAATCCTAAACCCCCATCCTTCTTGCTCCTACACACCACATTCCAAGCCACAGCAGCAGTGCTATGACCACCCTCATTTACACCCCACAAGAACTCCCTACACTTCCTATCCACCTCCTTAATGACTGCTTTAGGAATAATAAAGATAGAAGCCCAATAGCAATGAAGGTTCATCAGCACTGAATTTATTAAGCAACATCTTCCTTGGTAAGATATGTTTCTGGTCTTCCAGGTACCAATTCTCTTAGTTATTCTATCAACTAGAACATGACAAGTTGACACTGTCCACTTCTTAGCTGAAATTGGTAGACCTAGATATCGAAAAGGAAAAGTTCCTTTCCTAAATCCAGTAATTTGTATCAGCTCCTCCTGTTTATCTTGAGTTAACCCTGCCATGTAGAGTTGTGATTTTTCTAGGCTAGCTTGCAGACCTGAGCAATCTGAGAAATGTCTCAAAGCCTCAGACAATAACCTTACACTAGCTGGGTGACCTTTGCAAAAGATCATCAGATCATCTGCAAAGGCCAAGCTGACTAGATTAGCCTCTTTACATAAGGGATGATACCTGAAATTCCTGTTCCTGGCTGCCTTTTGTAAACATCTTGTAAGAATCTCCATTGCCATGACAAAGATTAAAGGGGACATAGGATCCCCCTACCTCAAACCCCTTGACCCTGTAAACAGACCAGAGAGTTGCCCATTAACAGAGATTGAGTAGGATGCTATAGAAATGCACACCATAATCCACCTCCTGAACTTCTCTGGCAACTTAAAAGCTGCTAACATCTCCTCAATAAAACACCAATCAATAGTATCATAAGCTTTCCTTATGTCTATCTTCATTGTGCATCTAGGAGAAATCCTCCTCCTACCATACAACCTCAGTAGCTCTTGTGTAATTAGAATATTGTGAATAATACTCCTGTCTTTCACAAAAGCAGTTTGATTACCTTGAATTACACTAGGCAGAACCTGATTAAGCCTACTGCATAAGAGCTTAGTGATACATTTATAAATCGTATTACAGCAAGCTATAGGCCTATAATCATTAACATAATTAGGGCAGTCAACCTTGGATATCATAGCAAGAGCAGTGTGATTCAAAGATTTCAGCAGCTTACCAGAGTTGAAAAACTCTTTCACAGCCAAAACACAATCCTTTCCCACAATTTGCCAAGCAACCTTAAAATATCCAGAGCCAAAACCATCTGGACCTGGAGCTTTATCACTATTTATTGAAAAGAAAGCATCCTTTATGTCCTCAGCAGTGAAAGGCTTAAGCAAGCCTAACTGCTGATCTGGATTAAGAACAGGACCTTCCTCAATTGCATACTCATTCCACTTTCTCTGAACTTTCTTGCTGAACAACTCCTTATAGAAGTTAACAAACAATTCTGAAATTTGA
The DNA here is from genome assembly GCA_037953625.1 of Crotalaria pallida. NCBI lineage: Eukaryota > Viridiplantae > Streptophyta > Magnoliopsida > Fabales > Fabaceae > Crotalaria > Crotalaria pallida. The sequence goes on from CM075651.1 coordinate 65,268,966, forward strand.
CCCTGCCCTGTAACAAAATTACCTGCAGCATCTTGCATCTTTAGAATTCTGTTCCTGTATAACCTCTGCTTTATAGAATTGTGAAAAATTTTAGAATTCTCATCACCCCCTTTCATCCAATCCACCTTGGCCTTCTGTTTCAGAAAAGAATAGGCAGCCTTTTGAGTATCCCTTAACTTCAGAAACACTTCTTTTTCTTCTTGCTGCAACAACACATCTAAGGGGTTTAAAGCTAACTGAGTCTGTACAGCCACAAGATTCTCCTTCAGCTCAACTTCCTTCTTATCTATGTCAGAGAAACTTCTCTAATTCAAACCCTTAAGAGGAGATTTGAGTAATTGAAGTTTCCTACACACCTGATACATCATGAAACCCTGAACATTTGTGCCCCAAACAGATTGAACCATTTCAAGGAACTCATGGTTCTGAGCCCACATGTTGAAAAACTTAAAATAGCTCCCTTTACTCCTAACTTCCTGATTCCACTTCATCAGAATAGGTGAGTGATCAGATACCCCTGGAACCAGAAAATGACCTTCAGCACTTGGCCACCTATCACACTACACATGATTGATTAAAAGCCTATCAAGTTTACAGCTTACTCTAGGAACCCCTTCTTGTTTATTACACCAGGTGTAAAAGCTACCCCTGTACCTCATGTCTACTAAATTGCTCTCTTGCACATAATCTATGAAATCTTGCATCTGCATAGGATTTACTACACTTCCACCAATCTTCTCATGAACTTCCAAGAAAGTATTGAAATCCCCTATAACAAGCCAAGGTTCATTAATCATATTACCCACTCCTTTGAGAACTTCCCACAACTCCTTCTTGTCTTCAGCCTCATTTGTAGCATAAATGAAAGAAACAAAAAACACCATATCATTTATCTTTGAAGACACATGACATAGAACATATTGCTTAGACCTAGCAATAATAACCACATCAAACATATCCTTCCTCCATATCACAAGAATCCTACCTATAGGACTAGCATCAATATTAATGTAAAAGCCCCACCCTGCAGCCATATCATTCAACACCCTGTTGATGGAATCATTCCTCAACTTATTCTCCAATACTCCTATCAACCCTACATTATTTATTCTACAGAAGTCCATGACTTCTTTTTGTTTAGAGGGACAATTCAGCCCTCTAACATTCCAGGCTGCAATATTATCCATTAGAAGGTGGCTTTGCAGCCTCAGCCTTCATAGATTCATACCTTTCCTGAGCCTTACTTCTAGTCAACACTGTTGTCCATTGGCTATTCTGACCAATGTCTTTATCAATCTCCACTCCTCCTCTTACTGAAGCAGTGTTGATGTTTTTGTCCACTACACCCAGCCTGCCTGCACTAGACTCTCCTTGATGTGTTGTTGATGGCTCAATGAAGGATTCTGGTTGAGTTGTAAGCATTACTGCACCTCCTCCATCTACCCTGTGATCCTTAATTAACTCTTCTTCAAAGACCCTATTCTCCTTTAACTTATCATCAATCTCCTCAATATCCTCCTTTGATGGCCTCCTCTTCTCCACCCACTGTTTTTTAACATTTTTCCTGCAAGCCTTACTATCATGTCCATACGTAGAGCACTTAGCACAAATGACTGGTTTCCATTCGTAATCAACCCTCTGTGTAACTATGTTACATTTGTCATCCTCAAAGAACACCTCCTCTGGTAAAACAGCAGGATCTACCTCAATAAGAACTCTGGCAAAATTAATACGATTCCGTTCTTTTGTGACTTGATCAACCATTATAGGTTGTCCAACAAGACTGGCTATTTTCCCCAGAGCAGTGGCTCCCCAAAATTTAAGACCCAAATTTGGAAACTAAATCCAAACAGGGACCTTATCCAGGTGAGTCTTAGATGTTCTTCCTGTCCAGGGTGCAAGTATTATAGGCTTTTTATCAAAATGGAACACACCAATCTCAAGAATGTTATTCCTGGCCTCTACTGAGTTGAATCTCACGATTATCGTGCCATCATTATTCATCAATATTTTATCTATACCATAACTTCCCCATATTTTCTTCAAATAACCACTTATCACTGAATAAGGGGGGTTTGCACCAAGAACATAACATACTAGGGCGCTTTGCCGATAATTCACTTCATCATGCACATCAGTACTCTCAATCTTACCAATTGAGACTCCATCCTTAAGGATTGGTTCATGAAAAGTCAGCTTCTCTCCAGCATTCCTGAGTTTGCTAATGTCAAAAGTATCCCATACTGATTTTGGCTTCTCAGGTCTCGTTGTCTCCTCCACATTGCACTGCTTATCTCCCTTCACAGAGCCATCTTCTTGATCCCTTCTCGTTTCATGAGCACACACAGGCTGCACCTTACCCTGCTGCTCCTCCATTATAGATTTCCCCTTAATCTTCTCACGTAACACATCAAGGTTTTTCAAGAGCCTTTTTGCTTGCTTAGGGCTTAAGCTATCTATTTCAGCCAAATCCTCCTCATCAAGTTGTGTAAAATCCAGTTTCTGAGAACCTGGTGATTCGACATCAGGAGCCTTGCTTTTAGATGATGATGGGGTTTTGGGGGGTCTTCCCCTCTTCTTGGCAATGCACGGCCAACGGTGGCTGCACTAGGATTAGGGCTTCCACGAGAGAGAAGAGAGAAAACCCTAAACTTTCTTAAGGATAAAATGTCTTCGGATGATAAATTGACACTAAAATCTAGTGAGATATAAGGACGAGATATTGATTATGTAAGTTAAATTTAAAATCATGGTGTGAATGTAGGGAAAAAAATTAGAAAATACTGAAGTTTTCAGAAAAATATGACAATTTTGAAATGATGCATATTCATATGTAGTCAAACATACTTGAAACATGTATCCGGTACGACGGTACGTATATTGTAATATCCCTCATTTTTGTAAAATAAAATTAATAATAATTTATTATCGAAAATTATTTTAAGGGAAGTATTTTGGGAAATGAACGAAGAAGAAACACATTTTGAAAATAAAATAGTGTTGGGAAAGAAAGGTTGAAATAGAAAATTTATGAAAATGATATTTTAGTAAAAAGGTCATCCAAAGATCTGGCAGTATCTCATTCGTTAACCGTCGGATCATGCCCAAATTTGGAGACTTGGAGACAAGCTTCCCAACCCTCTAGTCTTCAAATCCAACGGTGGAAATTGTATTTGGAGGTGAAAAAGTCTAGTTAATCGATTACCAGATCCAGTAATCGATTACCTAGGTCAAAATTTAAATTTTGGTCAAATTTAAGTCGTGGTAATCAATTACCAGTATGTACCTGATGCAGTTTTAAGGCGGTGGAAGTTAGAAGCTCATGGAAACCTTGATATTTTTCATTCCTAAGGACCATTGTGTGGTGTAGGAAAGAGATGAAGTCATGGCTTACTTCATCTCCGTGCATCATTTCCTCTCTTTTTCCCGTCTATAAATAGCTTATGCCATGGTTGTTGTTGCTGCATGTTTTCATGCTTTCCCTTTGCCCAAACTTTGTCCAAATCACCTCTCAAATTTGTGCTTGTGACTTGCCTTGAGTTGCACCACAATAAGTCTTGAATTAGTAAGTGGGAAAGCTTGGTGATTGAAGGTATTTCTTTGGTTTTTGTGAGTTTGAAGCTGTTGTTGTTGCTGTTTTTGGGGCTGTTGTCCTAGGGATTTTGAGAGCTTATTAAGGGTTGTCTGTAACACCTAAGATTATTTACCCTATTATACCCTTAATTAAAATAGTGAATTTAAAATTTTCTTTATAATTTATAAAAATCACCCATCAAACAGACGGAGTTTTGTTTGTTTTTAGGACAATTTGTCATCATGTGACCCAGCTGATCGCATTTGTAACAGGTCATTATCCTCTTGCTCGGATCCAGTCTCTAGAAATCTCCCCTGTGCTGCTTGCCACAGTGTGGACAAGTCGGAATAGAACCATAGGTACTCACTACTGGGCCTGATCTAGGCTGGGATTAGGACCTGGTCGCTGCACCGAACTCTTGCCCCTGACAGGACCTCCAGACTTCTGCACATTCTTGCTGCGTTTCTCAGGTGCACGTTGCTTGCAAATCTTTTCATACGTGCTAGTCATGTTGATCAGTTGAGACAAGTTGCTGACGTTCTGATATTCAAAGGCCATCTTGATCTCAGAACGAAGTCCGGTCTCGAACTTGATGCACTTGGTTCGTTCATCTGCATCCCTGTAACACCCTGCATATCGGATCAAGTCCTCAAACCTAGCAGCATATTCACCGACGCTCATGTTCCCTTGCACGAGCTGCAGAAAAGTTATCTCCTTCTCTCTACGAACATCTTCAGGAAAGTATTTGCCCAGAAAACGATTCTTGAACAAATCCCATGTGATCGCCTGATTGTTCGCCTCCAATCCCCTCCGCATTTGTTGCCACCAGTGTTCCACTTCACTAGTCAGCATATATTGTGCTAGCAGAACCTTCTGTTCCTCTGGTGGTGCCATAGTATTAAGAATCTTCTCGATCTCTTGCAACCATAGCTTTGCCCCATCGGGATTGAACCCACCTTCGAACTTCTGCGGATCGTTCTTTCTGAACCGCGCCAACCAATCAATAGCAACTGGAGCTGGGGGTTGAGGAATCATTGCAGCCGTTGTTGCTGTCGCTGCTGCTGCAGCTGCTGCTGCGATGTTATTCCCCTGATTCTGTTGCATCTGTGCCATCTGCTCTAGAATAGCTCGGATCCCATCATTATCAATCCGTCTACCAGCCATTCTGTTTAGTCATGCACAAGGCCGACAGTTAATGCTTAATAGCATAATTAATAGTATAAACATCCTATCAATAAACTCTAGACTCTAAACTATAATTATCGATCACTCGCTCGGTGAGTAATCACTGGAGTAGCTCATAACTCCAAAGGCCGAGGGAAACTACTCTGATACCATAAAATGTAACACCTAAGATTATTTACCCTATTATACCCTTAATTAAAATAGTGAATTTAAAATTTTCTTTTTAATTTATAAAAATCACCCGTCAAACGGACGGAGTTTTGTTTGTTTTTAGGACTTTCCCAAAATTTCTGGTTTTCCTACAACCTGATAAACAATAACATTTCCAAATTCCAGAAGCCAGCAAGGCTATATACATATATCACAGCTTGTTCAACTTCGTGCACGCATCAGAAAAACAAGTTTAAAACATCAGAGTTAAGCGGAATATAAACAAGTTTTGGGAAACAGTTTTTCCCTAGAATAAGACCCCTTCCCAAAAGGAGTCGTCCTGGGCCCCCAAAAAGCTATTTACATTATATATACAACAAAAATGATTCACATCAGATTACTGGGCCCAGGACATTCCCATGTCCTACATAGCTAAAAGTGACCTACTCTCCCTGTGAGGGAGAGTACTCCTGCTCGGCCTGATCGGGTGCAAACTCTTCCTCAGTACCTGTGGAGATAGTAAGGAGTGAGTATTACACATAAAATGGGGAGGCAGTTTCCAATTAAGACATAATGTAACACTAAGCCACACATATATAGCAGTTCAATCACAGCAAAATAGAAGTCAATGTATCACAATTCATTTTCAAGTATTCATTAGTTTCTCAAGTCAATTTTATCTCTTTATACTCATGCATTAATCTCATAATGCCCTTTATTCTCTTTTCATCATTTATAATCACATTTCTCATTCAGTGCGTTCCAGTCACGTCTTTACTGCGTTCGCACCCACAGCGCGATAACGTCTTACCACGTCTGTACGACACTCCCAGTTACAACCCGTTTGCATCACTAGGAATTTTAACGCTTATGCCAGGCATTTGGTACACGCAAGGGTCTCTCGCTCAACCAGGACTTTCTCACCCAAAAGGCTTCACCTGTTAGGCTAAGCTATCACATAATTTCCACAATTCAATTACATTCAGTTATTTGAATTCATTCACTTTTCACATTCTCAACACATTTTAGATCTTTTAGTCCGGCAGCGAATTGAGTCTTGGTGCATTGATGCCTAACAGGGAATTTGTACCTAATGGGATTTTAGCCTGGTTGAGCACTTGGCCCTTAGGACTTTGGTACACCCGGCAGGGGCACCTAGTCTATCAATGCACCGATCCTCAATTCCACTGCACTTTCCATTATTATGTACTTTATTCATTATTGTCATTCTTTGCCTTGAATTCTAATCAACATAATATCTCAGTCATTTCACAAATCAAGCATTCAAATCATCAACAATTACCAAATATCAAGATGGAACATATCAACATCAAAATAATTTCCCTAAGTCATAAATTCTATTTTTAACAATTATTCTATATCATATCAACCTAAACTAACACATAACTCTTAGTACCCATTATATGCATATTGTAAACTAAACCCTAGAGTACGGTAATACTCACTATAACCCACTCCTTACCTTAAATTAGCAAGAAGTAAATAGAACCTTAGTGAGCCCTAGCTCAAAATCTTGGAAACTTGAATTTCCTAAGCCTAGCTTGCCACCTCAATAAGGAAATGATGAAATGATGGTACACAATCCTATTTGAGAGAGCAAAAGATGAGTGATCCCTGTCCTTGCCTTGGTTTGGGTTGGAAGGCATGAAACAAAATCCCTACATAACCATGAGTGCAAGAACCCTAAGGTTTTAAACATAATTTCTACGAACTAAGGAAAGTTGGAATGGAAAGGAAATTAAAGTTATGGCATGAAGCTTTACTTACTCCAACAATGGTGGAATTTGAAAACCAAGAAGAAGGAAGAGAGGGTGCAAGTCGTGTGAGCCAAGGGAGAAGAAGGAATGAAGCTTCAATCAAAATGCATGGTGCAAGGCTTGATGGGTGTGTTTGATTTTGGGTTGAGGTGCCCAAGAATCAAGTGTTTATGATGGAATGATTATGAAAATGTTCTTGGGGTTGAGAGAGTTTGATGAAGATGGTGGGTTTGTGTTGGAGTTGAAAAATGGTGAAGTGTTATGTTTTTGGTGCTTTATTTTTCTGCCTTGGCCTGGGAAAATCGTGTGGCTGGTGTGGCAAACTTAGCCACCAAGCCAGAATCGACGCACCAGATTCAATCTGGTCTGCGCCACGCGCCTAGGCGCATGCTAGGCTCGCCTGAGCGCGAGATCAGCATCAGCACCAAGCTGGTGCATGGCTGATGCGCCAGATGCATGGTTGGGGAGGAATTTGGCGCGCCAGAAAGAAAATGATGCGTGGCTGGTGCATCACGGGCGCGCTTGGGCGAATTGGTGCCTCGCCTGGGCGAGTTTTTTACTGTCTGGTGCACCAATGAACAGTGCACCCGCCTGGGCGCATGGGTGCTCCTGGGCGAGAAACAGGGTCTTCAACCTTCGATTCGCCGTAACGTTTTCGTTAACCGTCGGATCGGGTCCAAATTTTTAGATAAGCTTCTTCACCCCATAAACTTCATATCCAACGGTGGAATTGATTTTCTTAGTATCCTATAATAAATTTCTAATTTTCTCTTTTTGGTCGATTTCTAACATCTAAAATGCCGATTTAACTCCCGATTTCGCTTATATGACTTTGCCCGAAGCCACAACTGCCTTCTATACAACCCCTAGGACTTATAATCACCACTCACCTATCTACCAAAATTCATTAAGTCATTATTCCAATTTTTCTTAGGTTTTTATTTAATAATTTCATTTAAAATAAAGTTTAGGATGTTACATTGTCCAAACTTGCTTAAGGTATGGGAGAGTCATTCATATTGCTAGGATTATTGGTTGTGAAAGTTTGATGATTATATGACATGGATTGATTGAATGGAATTGCCAAGACATGGTTGCTTGGTTTGGAGACCAAGACAACCACTTGGTTACTATACTTAAGCCTTTGACATGTGTTGTTAATGCCTGCATGATGTTATTTGATGCTTAAATTGATGATTGGAATGTGTAAAGTGCATGAAACCATGACTGTCTGCTCTCAGACCAGTCGTGATAATCGATTACCAGGGTGTGGTAATGGATTATCTTGACTGCTGTGAAGACAGATCAGTCTTGTAATTGAATGAAATGGAACTTAGGCTTGTAATTAGACCTTAAGGCATGAAATAAGAACTATGACAATGTGATTTTGATATTAATTATGTGGATGATAGCTTATTGTTTGTTATTAACATGTTATGAACTTGATTTAAATGATAATGATTATGACTTTGTGAGTTTGATTGTGTAATGGCTTGAAATATGCATGAATATATGTGTATTATATGATGTTAGATTGTTGTTGAGTGTTGGTTTTGGTTTAGGAAAAGTGCATAAAAAATTGGTATGTCAAAACCTCAATTTTATGTGCAGTTTTCTGCATAATAATCGATTACCAGCCTCTGGTAATCGATTATCATGCTGTTCTGAAACTAGCAAACTTGAATTTAACACGTGGTAATCGATTGCCACTCTTGGTAATCGATTATCCTGGGTTCAAAACTAACAATTATCAATTTTTATGACACTCAACCTAAGCCGAATTCCTTTATTGACTTTGTGAATGATATTTGTGAATATTTGAAGATTTAAAGTGATGATTATGATATCCAATGACTATAGAATTAAAATGATTATTTGAGAATAATGCTTATGGATGATGAATGCATTATCACTTGAATTTGATAAATTGAAATTAATGATTATAAATGATAACTTGATTATAAGGGTTCTAGAAAAATAATTATTAATGATGATTTGAATATGATGATTGATATGTATGATGATTATGTATATTGATTTGATTATTTGGAAATAACCTAGTCATTGATGATAATGATTATGATGATTTAAGTGAGCATTCGTTTATAATAAACTGAAATTGATGATAATGAAGTGTGATAATTGGATGTGATGAATTGAGAATGATAATTATTGGTGATGATTTTATTATGATTTGAGAATGATAATTATCGATAATGATTTCATTATGAATTGAGAATGATAATTATCGATGAGGATTTGATTATGAATTGAGAATGATACTTATATATGGTGATTTGACTATGAATTGAAAATGACAGTTATTGATGATGATTTGATTATGATATGAGAATGACAATTATCAATAATGATTTGATTATGAATTGAGAATGATAATTATCGATGAGGATTTGATTATGAATTGAGAATTATACTTATCGATGGTGATTTGACTATGAATTGAGAATGATGATTCGATCATGATTTGAGAATGATGATATTGAATGATGTATGATGAATGATTAGCTCCAACGTGGTATCGTGAGCTTAAGATGATTCCGTCTTGAATAACGTATGATGAATGATTAGCTCCGACGTGGGATCGTGAGCGTAGATAATTCCGTATAGTACGGTGTGACCGCTATACGAAGACATGTGGAACGGTGTGACCGCCATATGTGAGAGAAATGTGATAAGATTCCATATAGTATACGGTGTGGCCACTATATGAAGACATGGAACGATGTGGCTGCCATGTGTATAACGATGATGATTCCATATAGTACAGTGTGGCCGCTATATGAAGACATGGAACAAGGTGGCCGCCATGTGTATAATGATGATGATTCCATATAGTACGGTGTATGTGTCCTCTATATAAAGACATAGAAAGGTGTGGCCGCCATGTGTATGATAATGATGATTCCTATTGATAATAAATATGTTGATAATTACTATATGGAAAGTGCATTCCATGCATGGTGATACAGGAATCGAAAAAGAGTAAGGTTGCATGCATAGCATGAAAGATTAATGACTATACATAATATTGTTTGATAAGACACTTGAGCATGCATTTATTATATTGGATTGATATTGTGATACTTGTGTTTGACCAACCGTTAATCTGCTTATGCGATATGATAAGTGACTTACTCCTATACTACCATGTCTTGGTGGTAGGTTTCTTTGTTGAACAGGTCTGATGCAAGAGTTCGTTAGAAGAGACAGCTAGGATGACATTGAGTCATCCGAATCCTTTTACAGAAGGATCGAGTTGTGATGACCATGCTCTAGGTGTAAAGAGGGATTTTTGGGATTTTATATTTACACTCAAGCTGTTTTGTAAATTAATATGATATTGACAAGTAATGTTTTTGGTTTTCACACTAATAATGGAAAAAGTTGTTGTTAACTCTCATTTTATTTTCATCAAATATTTTGGTGCGTTGCATCATATACCCAACTTAAAATTAAAATAATAATAAATTGATACGTACCGGGTACGTATCCAAGAGTACCATACGTGTACTGGTACCCTACATGTACCATGTACGAGTATGTCACCTATTTTGAAATACCTATGCTTCAGAATATAAGATCCTCTTAGTTGAATTCAGGTTCAATAAAAAAGTAAGTTAATTTAGTTAGTTGCATTAAAAATGTGAACATTTCATACATTTTTTAAAAACTAATCCTATAAATATTATTGAAATTTTAAAAAGTATTGAATTAATACGGGTGTTGGTGGACAAAAATAATTAATTGTTATTGGAAATTAGTAAACAGTCTTATAAATAAAAACAAAATAAAAGTTTTAAAAAAAGTCTTATATTTAAGAGTAGAGAGAGTATTAACTAATTTTATTGATTTAAGAGTTTTTGAACCAAAAAAATAAATAAATTGTAACAAATGGTGTATATGCTAGATGATAATACTAATATTGAATGCTTTCTACATATTTCTACAAAAATAATGAGATCCACGATATATGGGTGTAGATACTAGTTTAATTTATATTTTAAAAAAAATACACTAGTTAATTTAAATATACATTATGGCTCTATTAATATATATATATATATATATATATATATATATACATACACATTATGACTAAAGTGATAACCATATTGAACATAATTACTTCGAACACTTCTTAATTGTAATACTGTATTATTGGAATTAGTCTTTGTCTTTGTCAACAAACACAATAAAGACCAAATGTAGAAACCATTGACAAGAGTCAAGGAGTTAATTGTCTATCAAATGCAAATAGTTGACAAATTTTTTTTTTTTATCAATTCTTCTCTTTTTTCAAATTTAATTCTTCCCGTGTCAAATACAAGCAATAAAAATACCAATTACTGTGCACTAATAATATGACATTAAAAAACAATGGGCCATCCGTATTGACTACTATTGAACCCATCACCTTCTCCATATAATATGACACTACTGCAAGAATCATTTGTGAAAGTCATTTTTCGTCATGCGAACAGTACAAAACATTACAACAATCAACTACTTCCTCCGTTTCAAAAGTAGTGTTGTTTAAGGTTATGCACGAGTTTTAAAAAATGATTAAATGATGTAAGAACTTAGGGTGTTTTGACTCTAATGCCCCTATACAATCATTATTGAAAAAAGAGAAAAGTATTGAAAGTGAAAAAGGGAGAGTAATAAATAAGGGTGTGTTGGGAAAAATAACATTTATTATGTATTGGATTTTGTAAAAGAACAAGACTTTTGAAACATGGTACATATGCTAAAAAAACAATACTTTTGAAACGGAGGGAGTATAAACTTTCTAGTAATAATTACTTCCCTTTTATGGGATTTCAGTTTAGGGGAATATAAATATCATGCAACAATGATGGGTAGTCAATTGCGGATAGCGGAGCACAGCGGCCGACCCAAAAAACAGTATTGTGGGATAGCGGGTAGCGGGATAACCGTACAACTTAAATTAAAAAAATATAACAAAATATATTATATACATATAAATGTTCAAAAATAAAAATATAAACAAAATTTAAAACATTACTAACAATTAATAATCAAAATTCATTGTTATTGTGACACCCCCATTTTTACATCTTGAAAATACTTAATATTTCCAAATGATTGAAATACTTGCTATCAAAAATTAGGACTAGAAAATTTTTCCTTTTTAATTTGTACTTGCTCGATTATAAACACTTTTAATCTGAACAAATATTTGAATTCGGCTTAATAATATCTTGGTTACAAAAAGACCCTCGAGATAATATTTCTTAAACATAGTAAAACATCTTCGCAGTCTTTATTAAAATATATTATTTGTCTCTCGAGTTTGATCGAATATATATAAATATAAACTTATCGCCGAATCCCTTATTGAATCAAAATCAGAGTATGCGGAAGTAAAAGTAATACTTATGGGGCACTGCTGAGGTAAATAAAACATAACATAACATATATATATATATATATATATATATATATATATATATATAACATAAAACCCCATCAGTATCACCAGTAGCAAGTACTAAGAGTCGAGATAGCAAGTTTAGTGAAATATATACAAACCAGCTGCATAAAATAAACCTCACTCTATGACCTCTCAAAATATATACAGTATATCACATAATCCCAAAAATAGAAGTCCCAGAGCAGGTCATCCATGTCCTCAGCAGCTCCTCAGATCCTCCACAGCTCTATCCCTAGGATCTAGGATCCAAAAACATCCATGCTATGCAGGCTCCTATGAACCAGCAGGTCCACCTTTAGTAGAAACAGTCGGCTCGACATGCACCTCCTCCTCGTCCTCATCCTCCACAGGGTCCTCCTCGACCTCGCCTGATTGTGTAGAAACCCCACCACTGGCTCTAGGATCTGTAGAAGCAGTCCTCTCGAAATCAGTCGGACCAGGAGAAGGAGTCTCCTCAGTGACAACTCTATGGGAGGAAGGATGAGAACGAGTGGCAGCTCTGAAACGAAAACTATGAAATCGACGCACAGGTCGAGCCTGGGGTGGTCCTCTGTATGTATAAAAGGGTGGAACATGCATAGTATAGACTAAGGGGATCCTAAGTCGACGAGGTCGCACTCGCACCAGAGGGTTAGGGTGGTAGAGAGTGATCTCCACCTCCCCCTCAAAAGTGGCACGGTGCTCCTCATACGTCCATATGCCACTAGGGATAGGGCGTATCTCGATGCAAGCTAGGTATCTGGCCATCACCTAAACAGGGCACAGGGAGTAAGTATACACATATACATAATTGATAAAGACTAAAATTACAAACACAAATATGTCATGGACAGATAACAATGCAAATACATATGAGCACACCAATTTTCAACATTATATCTCTTATAATGCAAGTGGCATGATGTATGATTTTCTATCCACAACTGAGGCCTCTAAAAGTCCATCTTGGACGTCCATCCAATACACCCTTGTGTTCCCGGAACACTGACATTCGTTCCTAGAACGTAATGCCAAACCATACTTGGATAATAAGCATCACTCCCGGAGTGTGCAACACGTTCCCAGAACGCCTACGTTCCCAGAACGCATAAAAACCAGGTCCCGGACACTGGCCACATTCCCAGAATGTGTCATCAAGTAGGTTACAATTTGGTACTCCCGGAGTACCCTCCTCATATTCCCAGAATATGATAAACGTTCCTACCAACCAAACTTCCATTCTATATGGATGCACAAATATCAAGGTTGGTTTTATCTTTACATTAATTACTGTGATTTAGAAATATTCCAATTTCTCTTTTGAATGATTAATTTGAGGCATAATCTTTGGCACAAAATTCTCATTTGAATTATTTCAAAAACATGCCCTTAAGCTTAGATTGGGAAAACATAACCAATGGTATTCAAAAACTTAACATTTTATTTTTCAAATTCAGGTACTAACCGGTTACAGTTTCAGGTTAACCGGTTAAAATTACAGACCTGAACTGTTTACCATTGAAATTCAGAAAAACCCTTTTTCTTGAATTTTCTACCCAATCCATAAACAAGTTTTAACATTGTTTTACACCTCAAAACCACTGTGTTTATCATTCAAAAGTCTAAATCACATTCTATATCCAAATGAGCACAATTTCCTCTTGAAATTATCTCATTAAATTAAGGTATTAACCCTTACCCTTCAATCTGAACCAAAACAGTATTATCAACTCATTTTCAGATTGTTTCCAATGAAATTAAAGTCTAGATTTGAGTAGAATTAATGTGACCACATGACTGATTTTTATAAATGTATTTTCTTTTGAAATTTTACAGTGTCTAACCGGTTACAAATATCGAGTAACCGGTTAGATTATGCAGTCAGTCCACTAAAACAAGAGGTTTGACAAATCATTCTTTTCATTTCTCAAATCTAACCAAATTTCAACATTTATCAGGGTTCATATACCTTAAACAAATATATTTCACCACAGAAACATATTCCATTTGCATGCATTAAGTTTCTTGTATCAAATTGCATAAAAATCACTATAAACACAATTCAACACCACAAAACTTAAAATAAACATTTAGATCCAGATTCAAGTATCAATATCAATTGCATGCATTATCATAAAGTTGCTCAAAACAGTATTGAGCTAAAATTTTGGCCTCCAAGCCTTTGTGCTTTAAACACATAATGCCCTTTTGAGTTTTTGTTAACTCAAATCCTAAATCACTTGATTTTTAGTCTAAATCAAGTATAAGGTAGACTTCTCCCATACCTCTAAGTTGTTTTTGATGAGTATAACTTCTGAACTTGAAGAAAATCCACAATCTCCTCACAAATCCTAAGTTCTGCTCCCAGCCACGATTTCCATCAATAGGGTTCAAAGACCAGCAAATTTGACATAGGAATTGGTCAATGAAATTGGGGAAAACAATTAGAACTCAATATAGGTAACATGCACTAAGGAATGAAAGTGATTTGAGACTTAAGGGTTGACTGTGCTTACCAAAATCCAGCCTCAAACCAAGCTTCCCGAATCAGAAAACTCAGAATCCAGCTATTCCAACTTCAACTTCTAGGATCAATTTCTCCCTCCACAATCACTCTTGGCTCACAAACTCTATATCAATGGAAAGCCCTTGATTTAAGCTTTCCAGAAGTGTATCTCTCACTCTCTAACTCTCAAAGGAGAAGAAGAATTGCTTCCAGCGAAATGGAAACCCTAAATCAACCTCTCAACACCAAATTCAGATGAATCAACCCCCAATCCTTCAGAAATCCAGCAATTTATAGGCAAATTGGAGTAGCATGCACGGTGACGCGTGTTCTCCACTAGATTAAGGCTGTATTCGTGGCGATTATACGAATTAATCAAGTGATTACTCATCAAAACGCACTAACCCAGTTTCTGGGTTCATCGTCTAACCGGTTACAGGGCATTACTAACCGGTTAGATCAGTACAAAATTTAAAAATTAATATTTTTAAATCTTTCCCTCCAAGAACTTTGTCAATATTACATTTAGGTCCTATTCCAGGGACTAAAAAGCAATATCCTTATTTTTTGCATTTATTTGCCATATAAAAATATTTCAACTTATTTTTATATTTCAGGCTAATTAAATACAAAACATAAACTTGGAAATTTAGATAAATTAATAATAAAACTTTTATTATTAATTTTCTTATTATCCGGGAGACGAAAATTAGGGGTGTTACACTACTCCCCCACTTAAAAGGAATTTCGTCCCCGAAATTCTAGCTTACAAAAACTGTTGGAAACCAACAAGCGGACTTAGCAATTACTAGAGGGGGGGTGAATAGTAATCTGAATGCAACAGTGACTAATTTTTCGAATGCAATTAAGTATAATTGATCACGTGCAGATTTTTCAGAAACAGAGCAAGAACACTCGAGTGTTTTTAAGACTACTCGAGTAAAATCACAAGAACACTCGAGTCTTCTTAAGAATACTCGAGTAAATCGTGCAGTTAGCAGAAAAACAGTTTCTGGAAAATATGCACTTTAATCAATAACAATTAATACAGTCCAGGGCAGATTAATAATAGAGTAGAAAGCAATTAAATAAAGTTATAACAACTTGAAAACAACTTAATTGCTGCGGAATTACTACTCTAATTAATAATCCCCTTTTGAGCAACTTAGGTTTGGTTTTGACTTGAAGTTAAAGAAAGCTATAAATGATCAACACCACCGATTTTATACTGGTTCACTCTCTATTTAGAGAGCTAGTCCAGTCCCCCTAAGAATCTTAGGAGTGTGTACTAAAATCAAATTGTTAGAAATATTACAAAGGGTATTGAGATGCCTCACTCAACCTATCCCTTCCAAGAGTGTACCAAACTCTTGAATTTCTACCCCAATTTGAAGTTGGTGATGAAGACTCCTTCTTCTTCAAGCTCCTTGAAACCTTCAAGAGCTCCACCAAAGCTAAGAACCTCTTAGCCCTTGCTTGAGAACCTCTCAAGTCTTGAATGAACCTAAGTCCCACTTAGGCACACTTGGTTACCAACCAAGATTTTGAGAACAAGAAGTGTTTGTGTATCTGGAGAAATCCAACAAATGATTTCCACAACAATTAAGCACAACTCTAACTCTTAGTACAAATAATAATGATGAATGAATAGAGTTAGAGTAATTTTTTTTTTCACTTGAGAGAGAGAGAATGATTTGCACAATAAGCTTTTTAATGTTCTAGTTGGTTAGTTCAATGGCATTGATTTCTGATATATGGAAGAGGGAATGAGAGAGTGAGAGTTATTATTTTCTCCCATTTTTGCCCTCTTCCAACGGTTACAAAAAATTTGCTGTTAGAGACAAAATACTCGAGTATTTTTGAGACTACTCGAGTCTTTTGCCCATCTTTCAATAGAAATGCCCATGTATTGAACTAACGGTCAAATCTCTGACTTGAGGCTGAAATACTCGAGTATTCTGGGAAGTACTCGAGTGTTTTGATACTCGAGTAACTTTCAGATTACTCGAGTGTCTTTACACTCGAGTATTTTTGTGCTTACTCAAGTGTTTTGCCCAGAGATGATAAAAATCAAGTTTTTCAACAATTTATTTCAATTCTCTCCTCAAGGAATAATTTTATGTAACCCCAACCTTTTTCATGCATTAAAATTATTTATCCTAGGTTGAGATTACTTCCTAAGTTACCCACTCTCAAATATAAGAATTAAATTACAATTAAAATACAAAAGAAAGTGACTAGCTAAATGATGCACGTGATCTTCTTCTTGACTTGGTGAGCTTGAATTCTTCCTTTAAATCCATGATCTAATTATATTGTCATCATCAAAATAAATCCACCTCATTGGAGACTTGATTCTACAATCTCCCCCTTTTTGATGATGACAAAATAATTAAACCGTTCCTTCTCTTTTAAGAGCTCCCCCTCAATATAGGAACCTATAAACCTGTCAATCCAGAGAATTCCAAGCACAACATAATATCATAATAATCATGGTCAAGTGCACAATGTGTAATTGGTATCAGAGCGAGAGCAAAAAAATAATATCAGAGTAAAAAAAATAATGTGCTTGCTCTTCTCACGCCTCTTTTCTCCCCCTTTTTTGTCATAATCAAAAAGTATCATTTGGAAACGGAGGAGATAAGAAGGATACCAATAACGAGAACTCCCCCTAAATAATAGCAATATAAAGCAACTATGACTATCGGAGAACATAACGCATGTGAAAACCAATGAAAATCATAACATAAAACAATAGTCATCACAGCATAAAGCATCATAAAGACCAAATCCAAGTCTGAAATGAAAAGGTGAACATAATAAAAACGGATAGATACCCACGCACGGGTTACAAAGTGCAAACTAACTCCCAAAGACAGAATGAAAACTAAAATCCAGAAATACAAGCCATAAAACAGAAAACAGCGAAAATAGTGTGCAATGTCCACTAATCTCATAACATGTCCGGTGCAGGGGGGTCCTGTGGAGGAAAGAAGCGACCGAATGCAGTCATCATATCATCAAACCTAGCATGTATCTGAGCTGATTGTTGGTCCCACCGAGCATTCATCTGAGCTGAATGCTGGTCCAACTGTGAGTATAGCATGGCCGACTGTACACCCATCTGTGACTCAATCCTGCTAATATTGTCCTGCTGCTCAATCAATCGATGCTCAAAGCTATCCATGCGGCTGTCAAAGTGATCAAAGCGAGCATCGAAGTGAGTCTGATATGTCCCAAATGCAGGATTGCCAAAATCAATATTATCAACTGGATCATCTGCACCACCATCAGCACCACCACCATCAGCCTGATCAAACTGAGCCTGCTCCTCAGCCAACTGCTCAGCATCTACTCCTTGCTGAGCTGCAGCATGCTCAGCGGCCTCCTGAGCCTCCATGGCTTCCACCTCATCCTTCCAGTAATACCTCCCACCTCGCTTCCTCATCTTCATTTGCCGAAGAAGCCCGTCATGAAGCGTATGCAACTCCTCAGGAGGATTAAAGAACTCCTCACCAGCAGGAATAGGCACGTTGAAGTGCAGGAGGAGTCTACTCACATGCATAGGATAAGGCAAGTTTTGGGAGGGTTTTGAGCTCCCGGCTTTCGCCATCCGAGCAAGAACAATTGCAGCCCAATTCAGCATATTATCATTAAGAATGGCATCAGTGAGTTGAAGCTCTAATTTGGTGGGCTTTGAATAATTTGGAGAGGTTTGGGGCAAGAGTATATGACAAACTATATGATGAAGGATGCGGTTTGATGTGGTCATATACACGGCTTTCTTTTCGTGTCCGTCATAAACACGATCGGGACGAAGCAGGTTTCTAAAAATATCATCAGTGTCAGCATTGAAATTGTTCTGCCCCGTTCGTGTTATGCCAAAAACGGTCTCTAAATCCCTAGGCCTAATCTGAAAATGGGTGCCTTCTACACTAGTTTCATAGGTAGTCCTATCTATCTCCTTAAAATTTGCATAAAATTGTCGCACAAGCCTAAGATAAATAGGACCATGAAAAGAGATAAATTGCATAAGGTGCTGATCTCTAAGCTTTTGAACAAATGTAAAGCCATTACCCTCAAGGAAATCCTCAGTGGTCCAGCTTTGCACACCGTATGCATGAGTCACAAGCAATGCTTCCCTCCTAGCACACTCATTGGGAGAGAAGAATTCTGCTTCATCCTCTGAAGATGATGATGAAGAAGGAGTAGGCACCCTCTTTTGCTTCCTTGGACGCCTTCCACTTCGAGAAATAGACATATTGCACCAATTTGGAGAAAAAAAATTGAAGAATTTTGAAGTTGGGGGAGTTAGGGTTTGAAAAGGGATTTTCGGATTTGAGGGTGAAAATCAGTGATTTGAAGTGAAATAAGTGAAGAATAATGATGAGGAGATGATTTGGAGTTGAAATCTGTGAAAAATTTGAGTTAAAAACGTGTTTTGGAGGAAAAAAGTTGAGAGAACTCGAGTGGAGAGAAGGAGGGTTCGTGAAAAAAATGGCTGCTGAAACGCTGCTGCTGCACTTAAAAGGTCGCATTACTCGAGTGTTTTAGAAAACACTCGAGTGTTCTTAGCCTGATACTCGAGTATTTGATAAAGTACTCGAGTAAAAAGCCTAGCCAGAAAGTTGGAAGTTACTGGACTGAAATTCACGCGAGTAAAATTTGAAAGACTCGAGTGAAAATAAATTACTCGAGTAAAATTTAAAAACACTCGAGTGAAACAATCAGACCTGACCAAAAACTTTTTCTATTTTCAAACCATTTAATTAGGAATTAAAATACTCGAGTAAAATTAGAAATACTCGAGTGAAACACACAGACCTGATCAAAAACTTTTTCTATTTTCAAACGATTTAATTTGAAATTAAAATACTCGAGTAAAAAGTAAAATACTCGAGTGAATTTGACAGGCAGACAGTTTTAACAGCAACTTGAACACATTTTCACAAATCCAACATATTTAACGTCAACAAACATTTAGACTTAAAATCACTCACAGTCAAAATCATATAATTCACAACATTTCAAGGTCCAATTTTTCATCAAACACTAATGCACATGAAATGAGACATACTTGGTGATTTTTCACAAACACACATTAATTAGCTAATGCTTGACTCATCTAAAATTCCAAGCTCCCCTCTTATATGATAAAAGGTATCTCTTGGCAATGGTTTTGTAAAAATGTCCGCTAATTGATTTGTGGTACTTACAAATTCAATAGTGCAATCACCCTTTTGAACATGATCCCTTAGAAAATGATGTCTAATTTCAATGTGTTTAGTCCTTGAGTGATACACCGGATTCTTAGTTAAGTTGATTGCACTCGTGTTATCGCACTTAATAGGAATATTTTCAAGTTTCAAACCAAAATCCAATAATTGTTGTTTCATCCACAAGAGTTGAGCACAACAACTACCGACGGCGATATCTTCCGCTTCGGCGGTGGAAAGAGCAACACAAACTTGCTTTTTAGAAAACCATGACACTAATGAACTTCCCAATAAATGGCAAGTACCACTAGTGCTTTTGCGATCAAGCTTGCATCCCGCAAAGTCAGAATCCGAATAACCAACCAAACTAAGACTAGTATCACTAGGATACCATAATCCGGTGTTAATTGTTCCTTTAAGATATTTAAAAATATGTTTGACCGCGGATAGGTGTGATTCCTTAGGATTAGCTTGAAAACGGGCACACATGCATACACTAAACATAATATCCGGTCTAGATGCGGTAAGATATAGAAGACTACCTATCATGCCTCTATATTTACTAACATCAATCGGTGTACCTTGTTCATCCTTGTCTAGGTAGCATGATGTGCTCATGGGAGTGTAAGCTTCTTTGCATTTGTCCATTCCGAATTTTCCAAGGAGCTCCTTGCAATATTTTCCTTGATGCACAAAAATCCCCTCCTTGACTTGCTTGATTTGAAGTCCTAGGAAGAACTTGAGCTCTCCCATCATGGACATTTCAAATTCCTTTTTCATCAAATTAGAGAACATGCTACACAAGGACACGTTAGTGGCACCAAAGATAATATCATCTACATATATTTGCACTAACAAAATGTCCTTTTTAGTTTTATAGATGAATAGGGTATTATCAACCTTTCCCCTTTGAAAGTCATTTTATAATAAAAAGGTACTTAAACGATCATACCAAGCTCTAGGAGCTTGTTTTAATCCATAAAGTGCCTTTTTCAATTTATAAACATGGTTTGGAAATTCATGAATCTCAAAACCGGGTGGTTGCTTAACATACACTTCTTCATTTATGAAACCATTTAAGAAAGCACTCTTGACATCCATTTGATAAAGAGTAAATTTCATAATTGATGCAAAGGCAAGTAAGATTCGGATTGCCTCAAGGCGTGCAACCGGAGCAAAGGTCTCATCATAATCAACACCTTCCTCTTGGTTGTACCCTTGGGCAACAAGTCTCGCTTTGTTTCTTATAATCAAACCGGATTCATCAAGTTTATTTCTATAAATCCATTTTAAACCAATTATGGTATGATCATCGGGTATAGGCACTAATTCCCAAACTTCATTTCTAACAAATTGATTTAGTTCTTCTTGCATGGCCATAACCCAATGTTCATCCAAAATTGCTTCCTTAATTGAATTTGGTTCGATTTGAGAAACAAAGGAAACAAAATGACAAATGTTTTGAATAGTCCTACGAGTTAATACTCCCTTTGAAAGGTCTCCTATGACATTGTCAATAGGGTGAGATTTCACCGTTTTCCAAGCCGGATCAAGATCATTTTTAACTTCTCCTTCATCCTTTAAAATCTCCTTCCCTTTTTCCTCTTTTGAAAACTCAAAACCTTCATCACAACCATCACTTAAAACACCATCTTCTTTCGAAGACTCATTAAAAACCACATGAATAGATTCTTCAATAGTCATAGTTCTTTTATTAAAAATTCTATATGCTTTACTATGCGAAGAATAACCCAAAAATATTCCCTCATCGGATTTGGAGTCAAATTTTCCAAGATGATCTTTTCCATTGTTTAGCACATAAACTTTGCATCCAAAAACATGAAAGTAGGATATATTTGGTTTTCTTCCTTTGTAAAGCTCATAGGGGGTTTTCTTGAGCATGGGCCTAATTAGAATTCTATTCATGACATAGCAAGCTGTATTAACGGCATCGGCCCAAAAATAATGAGGTACTTGAGAATCATTTAGCATGGTTCTTGCAAGTTCCTCTAACACCCTATTTTTCCGCTCTACCACTCCATTTTGTTCTGGAGTTCTTGGTGCGGAATATTGGTGTTCAATACCATATTTATCACAAAATCTATCAAACTTGTAGTTTTCAAATTCACCACCATGATCGGTTCTAATAATAATTACTTTTTGGTTTACTTGGTTTTGCACAAGTTTAACATGGCGTTTAAAAGATTTGTAGGTCTCACTTTTTGCACTTAGGAATAATGTCCATGTAAATCTAGAAAAGTCATCAACAATCACCAAACCATAGTAGTTGCCACCAAAGCTTTTTACTTGAGAAGGTCCAAACAAGTCCATATGAAGCATTTCTAATGGTCTTGTTGTGGACACCTCATTTTTAGAACCAAAATGGTTTTTGGTGTGTTTGCACTTCTTACAAGGAGTACAATCACCTTCAATTTTAAAATCTAGCTTTGGTAATCCAACTACTAAGTCTTTTGATTGTAGTTTCTTTAATTGATTTACATTAATGTGAGCGGTCCTACGATGCCATAACCAAGTGTCACTCTCTTTGCTAACTAGACAAGTAGAAACCAAAGAGGTGATATTGTTTAATTCAACCAAGTAAGTATTATTAGACCTTTTGCCAACAAATTTGATAGATTGATCTTTGTCACTTTTTATGAGACATTGGGTAGAAGTAAATAATACATGGTTACCAATATCACATAGTTGACTAATGCTCAAAAGATTGTGTTCTAATCCTTGAACATAAAGTACATTATCAATAACCAAGTTAGAAGAATTACCGACTTTACCAATCCCAAGAATTTTGCCTTTGTTATTGTCTCCATAAGTGACATATCCACCTTCTTGAGGAGTAAGCTCTATGAAGTTCCGCTTATCTCCCGTCATGTGCCTTGAACATCCACTATCAAGATACCACGGTTTCTTTTCGGTTCTAAGGCACACCTACAAAACAAAATCATTTGCTCATTTTGGGTACCCAAATTATGTTGGGTCCCTTTGGGTTAGCTTTTGGTGCTTCTTCCTTTTTAATCCAAACATAAGTGCCCTTTTGAATTTCAAAATGTTATATGTGGCACCTATTGTTTGTATGTCCAAATTTACCACAATAAAAGCAAGTTGGTTTCTTTGTAAAATCAACTTTAGAGATTGAACCAACCACTTTATTGTTCCTTTTCTTATGGACATATCCTAAACCGGTTTTGTTTGAATTATGTCTTTGTGAACTAAGTAACCGATCTAGGTTCCTATCACTATTGGAGAGTGTGTTGAGTTTGTTTTTCAATTCTTTAACTTCATTTTCAAGTTCACCACACTTCTCACAATGAGTAATAGTTTCCTTAGGATTTGCACAATCACAAACATGGCTAGAGGTAGCAAGTTCTAAGGATGCATTTTGGAGTTTCAAGTCATTTATATATTTTTCCAATTCATTAATTTCCTTTTGATACTCCAAAATTTTCTTTCCTTTTTCCTTGTTAACCTTAGCTAGTTTTTCAAATTGTTTTAACATTTCATTATACTCATTGAGCAAATCATCATAAGGAATAGAGGAAGAGGAAAAGCTAGAACTTTGAGATGATACCTCATCCTCATTTTCATCATTGGCACTTGAGGCTTCATTGTTGCTTCTAGCCATGAGACATAGATTTGCAACTTCATCATCCGAGCTACTTGATGATGATTTTGCATCCTTCTCCGGTGCATCCCACACAATGTAAGCCCTCTTGCCTTTGCCCTCTTGGGTCTTCTTTTCACTCTTTCTCAAGTATGTAGGACATTCCATCCTTATATGTCCAATGCCTCCACATTCATGACACTTTACTACATCACTTGAAGTCTTGTTCTTTGATTTGTGCTCCTTGGGTCTTCTATCTCTTGATGATGAACCACCACTTTTGCCTTTGAGGAATTTTTTGAATCTTTTTTCAAATAATCCGATTTCCTCCTCATTGAGTGCATGATCGGAGTTCTCACTTGTAGAGTCATCTTCAACCTCTTTTAAAACTTTGGTTAAGGCCTTGAGAGAGATGCTCTTCTTCTTTTTGTCCAACTCCTCATGTGAGCTAAGTCTTGATAGATCAATCTCATGTTCCTTGAGCTTCCCAAACAAGGTTGCCAAGTCCATAGTGTTCAAATCCTTGGACTCCTTGATGGCGGTGACCTTTGGTTGCCATTTTCTATCAAGACATCTCAAAATTTTGTGAGTAGTTTCACCATCACGAAATTGCTTTCCAAGAGAAATCAAGTGACTAATGATATGTGAAAACCTCTTTTGTAAGTCATCAATAGATTCATTCGGAAACATGTGAAATAATTCATATTCATGTGTTAAAGAATTTAATATAGCATTTCTTACTTCACTTGTTCCTTCATGTGTGACTTCCAAAGTGTCCCACATCTCTTTAGCCGACTTGCATTGAGAAACTTGATAAAATTCATCATGGGATAAAGCCGAAAAGATGATGTTTTTAGCTTTTAAATCAAAAGATACTTTCTTTTTATCATCATCATTCCAACTTTTCCTAGGAATTTCAATGACTTCCCCATTTATCATATGTCTAGGAATATATGGACCATCCTCTATTGCATCCCAAATATCGGTGTCTATTGCTTCAATAAAAACTCTCATCCGAACCTTCCAATAAGCATACCCTTCACCATTAAAGAATGGAGGGCGGTTTATTGAAGAGGATCCTTCTTGATAATTGCTAGAGCCCATAGTTTCCAAAGGATCTTTTCGAAAAAGCTTTTACGCTCGATCTTTCGACCGAGCTCTGATACCACTTGTTGGAAACCAACAAGCGGGCTTAGCAATTACTAGAGGGGGGTGAATAGTAATCTGAATGCAACAGTGACTAATTTTTCGAATGCAATTAAGTATAATTGATCACGTGCAGATTTTTCAGAAACAGAGCAAGAACACTCGAGTGTTTTTAAGACTACTCGAGTAAAATCACAAGAACACTCGAGTCTTCTTAAGAATACTCGAGTAAATCGTGCAGTTAGCAGAAAAACTGTTTCTGGAAAATATGCACTTTAATCAATAACAATTAATACAGTCCAGGGCAGATTAATAATAGAGTAGAAAGCAATTAAATAAAGTTATAACAACTTGAAAACAACTTAATTGCTGTGGAATTACTACTCTAATTAATAATCCCCTTTTGAGCAACTTAGGTTTGGTTTTGACTTGAAGTTAAAGAAAGCTATAAACGATCAACACCACCGATTTTATACTGGTTCACTCTCTATTTAGAGAGCTAGTCCAGTCCCCCTAAGAATCTTAGGAGTGTCTACTAAAATCAAATTGTTAGAAATATTACAAAGGGTATTGAGATGCCTCACTCAACCTATCCCTTCCAAGAGTGTACCAAACTCTTGAATTTCTACCCCAATTTGAAGTTGGTGATGAAGACTCCTTCTTCTTCAAGCTCCTTGAAACCTTCAAGAGATCCACCAAAGCTAAGAACCTCTTAGCCCTTGCTTGAGAACCTCTCAAGTCTTGAATGAACCTAAGTCCCACTTAGGCACACTTGGTTACCAACCAAGATTTTGAGAACAAGAAGTGTTTGTGTATGTGGAGAAATTCAACAAATTATTTCCACAACAATTAAGCACAAATCTAACTCTTAGTACAAATAATAATGATGAATGAATAGAGTTAGAGTAATTTTTTTTTTCACTTGAGAGAGAGAGAATGATTTGCACAATAAGCTTTTTAATGTTCTAGTTGGTTAGTTCAATGGCATTGATTTCTGATATATGGAAGAGGGAATGAGAGAGTGAGAGTTATTCTTTTCTCCCATTTTTGCCCTCTTCCAACGGTTACAAAAAATTTGCTGTTAGAGACAAAATACTCGAGTATTTTTGAGACTACTCGAGTCTTTTGCCCATCTTTCAATAGAAATGCCCATGTATTGAACTAACGGTCAAATCTCTGACTTGAGGCTGAAATACTCGAGTATTCTGGGAAGTACTCGAGTGTTTTGATACTCGAGTAACTTTCAGATTACTCGAGTGTCTTTACACTCGAGTATTTTTGTGCTTACTCGAGTGTTTTGCCCAGAGATGATAAAAATCAAGTTTTTCAACAATTTATTTCAATTCTCTCCTCAAGGAATAATTTTATGTAACCCCAACCTTTTTCATGCATTAAAATTATTTATCCTAGGTTGAGATTACTTCCTAAGCTACCCACTCTCAAATATAAGAATTAAATTACAATTAAAATACAAAAGAAAGTGACTAGCTAAATGATGCACGTGATCTTCTTCTTGACTTGGTGAGCTTGAATTCTTCCTTTAAATCCATGATCTAATTATATTGTCATCATCAAAATAAATCTACCTCATTGGAGAATTGATTCTACAAAAACAACTCCGGATACTCTTAACGCATCCTCTCTTCCAATTCCCATGTAGCTTCAGACACATCAGCATTTTCCCATACAACCTTAACTAAAGGTATCTCCTTTCCCCTGAGCTGCTTAACTTCACGATCTTCTATCTGAACTGGTCTGGTTTCAAAGGTAAGGTTTTCCTTCAAAGCTAGGTCATCAGGTTGGAGTTTCAAAATAACTGATGGGTCATGCACATATTTCTTCAACTGAGAAACGTGAAAGACGTTGTGCAAATTGGATAGAGAGGGTGGTAAAGCTAGTTGATAAGCAACAGGACCAAATCTCTTAAGGATTTGGTATGGACCTATACACTTAGGCGAAAGCTTTCGGGTTCTCAAAGCTCTAATGATTCCTTTCATCGGAACTATTCGAAGAAACACATGGTCGACCTCCGAAAACTCTAATGGTTTCCTTCTTTTGTCAGCAGAACTCTTCTGCCGACTCAGATGTCTGCTGTATCATTTCCGGTCCAACCACTAAATTCTCCCCCACATGGAACCAACATAGCGGGGTTTGACACTTTCTTCCATTTAATGCCTCAAACGGTGCCACCCCAATGCTCGCATGATAGCTGTTGTTGTATGTGAATTCCGCAAGAGGTAGCACTTGATCCCAACTTCCTTGTTCTTCAAGTGCACAAGCTCGCAACACATCTTCCAAAGATTGAATCGTTATCTCCGTCTGGCCATCCATCTGTGGATGATACACAGAACTCAATTTCAATCTTGTTCCCATAGCATCATGCAAACTTTTCCAGAACTGCGAAGAGAATCTGGGATCTCGATCCGACACAATACTCGAAGGCACTCTGTGAAGACGAACTACTTCCTTAATATAGATCTGGGTAATCTTATTCAAAGGATAGCGCATATTTATCGGAATAAAATGCGCCGACTTGGTCAACCTATCCACAATCACCCAGATTGCATCATGATTTGCTGCTGTCCTAGGCAAACCAGACACAAAATCCATTGAGATGCTATCCCACTTCCATTGAGGAATACTCAAAGGTTGCAGTTGTCCTCCTGGTTTCTGATGTTCTACCTTAGCTTTTTGGCAAATTAAACATGCCGCCACATATTCTGCAACATCCTTTTTCAATCCAGACCACCAAAATATATTCTTCAGATCCTGATACATTTTGGTTGATCCAGGATGCATACTCATTCGACTCTTATGTGCTTCATCAAGAATCAGTCTTCTAATCTCCTGATTTCTTGGTATACAAATCCTTGTTCTAAAACGAAGGATTCCATCCAACCCAATCTTGAAATCAGGTTCCTTCCCTTCTGAACCTAATCTCATCTTTTCAATCAATTCTCCATCCGTTTGTTGCAACTCTCGAATTCTTTCCATGAACTCATTTATAATCTGCAACATTCCTAACTTGATACTTGATGGCTCCACTTGTGTCAACAAGCTCAAGTCTCTAAATTCCTCAATCAACGCTGCTTCCTTAACCATCATTGTACTTATGTGGATTGCTTTCCGACTCAAAGCATCTGCAACCACATTTGCTTTACCCGGATGATAGTGGAGTTTAAAGTCATAATCTTTCAAAAACTCCATCTATCTTCTTTGCCTCATGTTCAACTCTTTTTGATCGAACAGATATTTTAAACTCTTATAGTCACTAAATACTTGAAATGTAGTGCCATAGAGATGATGTCTCCATATCTTTAAGGCAAACACGATCGCAGCCAATTCCAAATCGTGTGTCGGGTAATTCACCTCATGATTCTTCAATTTTTGCGATGCATAAGCCACTACTCTTCCTTCTTGCATCAATACACACCCCAGACCTTGCTTAGATGCATCACAGTACACTTCAAAGCTCTTGTGAGGATCAGGTAAGATTAACACAGGAGACGATGTTAACCTTTCCTTCAACTCACGGAAACTAACTTCACACCTATCATCCCACACGAACGGTTGATCTTTCCGAGTCAGCTTAGTCAAAGGCAATGCAATCTTGGAAAATCCTTCTATAAACCGACGATAGTATCCAGCTAGTCCCAAGAAACTTCTCACCTCAGTCACAGTCTTGGGCTGTTCCCAACTTAGCACTAAACTTACTTTTGTTGGATCCACCGCGATTCCTTCCTTAGAGATTACATGACCTAGGAACTTCACTTCATTCAACAAAAACTCACATTTCGTAAGTTTGGCATATAATTGTTTCTCCTTCAGGACTCTTAACACTATCCTGAGATGTTCTTCATGCTCCTCCGGACTCTTAGAATAGACCAAAATATCATCTATAAACACCACTACGAATAAATCCAAATATGGTCTTAAGATCTGGTTCATATAATCCATGAAAATAGCAGGTGCATTCGTCAATCCGAACGACATCACAACATACTCATAATGACCGTATCGAGATCGAAATGCAGTCTTGGGTATATCCTCCTCCTTTATCCTGATCTGATGATAACCCGATCTCAGATCAATCTTGGAAAATACTGCAGCTCCCCTAACTTAATCCATAAGGTCATCAATCCTTGGCAAAGGGTACTTATTCTTAATGGTGACCTTATTCAACTGTCTGTAATCCACACACATTCTCATACTCCCATCCTTCTTCTTTACAAACAGTAATGGAGCTCCCCAAGGCGAAACGTTTGGCCTGATCATCTGCTTCTGCAGCAATTCCTCTATCTGCTTTTTCATTTCTGCCATTTCCGGTGGTGTCATTCTATAAGGAGCAATAGAGATGGGACCAGCTCCAGGGACTAAGTCAATCCCGAACTCTATCTCTCGCTTCGGAGGTAATCCTGGTATTTCCTCAGGAAATACTTCCGGAAATTCCCTCACCACAGGAATCTCTT
This sequence comes from Crotalaria pallida, assembly GCA_037953625.1. Classification (NCBI taxonomy): domain Eukaryota; kingdom Viridiplantae; phylum Streptophyta; class Magnoliopsida; order Fabales; family Fabaceae; genus Crotalaria; species Crotalaria pallida. The sequence continues at coordinate 65,298,064 of CM075651.1, forward strand.
CTATCGGCATCGACTCTTCTTCCCCAGTAGCAGAGAACAAAAACACATATAACCTTCAGGTTCAAGGGTCCTATATTGAATTATCTTTTCCTCACAATTGATGATCAATTGATTTTTCATCAACCAATCCATACCCAAGATCACATCCAATTGTAACTTAGGGAGACAAACCAAATCTACTTTAGAGAGACGACCCAAGATTTCAACATCACACCCTAAGCAGATTTTAGCGGTAAAAATCGGTATTCCAGTAGGGGTATCTATACTAAGATAGCAAGGTGAGTCGGAAACAACAAGATTCAGCCTATTCACACATTCAGGAGAAACAAAAGAATGTGTAGCTCCAGAATCAAACATGATTTTGCAAGGTTGATTATTAAGAAAAAAGTTACCTTGCACGAGATTCGGGGTTTGGGTTGCTTCATTACCACTCAGGGTAAACACTCTTCCTTGTACCACAGGCTTGCCAGCAGATCCCTTTGCATCACCTTTCGGATTCTTTGCACTCACGAGCAAAGTGACCTTGTTTTCCACATTTGAAACATCCTCATGTGGACCAGCAGAACTGACCATGATGATAGCGCCTACATTTCTCGCAATAAGGAGCATTATCGCGAGACTTGTTCTTGTTATCCATCACAGCTTTGCCCTTGCCCTTGTTCTTTTGAGAATATGGACCATTACTCCGATGATCAAACCTCTTCTTCCTTTGTGGTCCATAGTTCTGTCCAACCCCTTTCCCTTGACTTCCAATCAACTCAGCCTTTTTGTCATCCTCATACATTCTGCACATATCCACAAGTGCAGGAAAACTCTGAATCCTCTGGTAACTGAAAATAGACTTCAGTTCCGGTCTTAGCCCACCTTCAAACTTAACACACTTACTTCTTTCATCAGGGTTATTCAAGTAGTAGGGAGAATATTTCATCAGCTCGTCAAATCTAGCAGCATATTCTCCTACACTCATATCCCCCTGCTTCAATTGCATGAATTCTACTTCCTTCTTTCTCCTTAAATCTTCTGGAAAGTATTTATTAAGAAATTTCTCCATAAACACTCCCCAGTTGATTGCTCTCCTTTCAAAATTCAGCAATTGGACAGTGTGATCCCACCATTTTTCAGCTTTCCCATGAAGCATGTAAACTGCATAGGTTACCTTCTGTTCATCAGAACAATCTAAAGTTCTGAAAATTTTATTGATCTCGTACAACCACTTGTTTGCCTCATCAGGTTTGTATCCTCCTTCAAACCTTGGTGGATTGCACTTCCTGAATTCCGACAAAGTCTTAGCATCATGATTCGCCATATTGCCAACAGGTGGGTTACCAGCTCGCCCTTGAGGTGGCTGTTGTCGCTACTGCTGCTGCATGCCTTCCAGCACTGTCGTGATTCGTTCTAACATTTCGTTCGTAATATTTCTATTTCTGGTTGCCATAGAAAGATCTGCACTATGGGCTTTGGGTCACTAAAAAGGTCTTTAAAACATAATTGCTACTAACTTACTCAAAACATATTCAATTAACATTGAATACCATACTTAGCTGCATCATCGAGGCCATGAGAGACAGGACCAATGCTCTGATACCACCATAGGTGTGACACCCCCATTTTTACATCTTGAAAATACTTAATATTTCCAAATGATTGAAATACTTGCTATAAAAAATTAGGACTAGAAAATTTTTCCTTTTTAATTTGTACTTACTCGATTATAAACACTTTTAATCTGAACAAATATTTGAATTCGGCTTAATAATATCTTGGTTACAAAAAGACCCTCGAGATAATATTTCTTAAACATAGTAAAACATCTTCGCAGTCTTTATTAAAATATATTATTTGTCTCTCGAGTTTGATCGAATATATATAAATATAAACTTATCGCCGAATCCCTTATTGAATCAAAATCAGAGTATGCGGAAGTAAAAGTAATACTTATGGGGCACTGCTGAGGTAAATAAAACATAACATATATATATATATATATATATATATAACATAAAACCCCATCAGTATCACCAGTAGCAAGTAGTAAGAGTCGAGATAGCAAGTTTAGTGAAATATATACAAACCAGCTGCATAAAATAAACCTCACTCTAAGACCTCTCAAAATATAAACAGTATATCACATAATCCCAAAAGTAGAAGTCCTAGAGCAGGTCATCCATGTCCTCAGCAGCTCCTCAGATCCTCCACAGCTCTATCCCTAGGATCTAGGATCCAAAAACATCCATGCTATGCAGGCTCCTATGAACCAGCAGGTCCACCTCTAGCAGAAACAGTCGGCTCGACATGCACCTCCTCCTCGTCCTCATCCTCCACAAGGTCCTCCTCGACCTCGCCTGACTGTGTAGAAACCCCACCACTGGGTCTAGGATCTGCAGTAGCAGTCCTCTCGAAATCAGTCGGACCAGGAGAAGGAGTCTCCTCAGTGACAACTCTATGGGAGGAAGGATGAGAACGAGTGGCAGCTCTGAAACGAAAACTATGAAATCGACACACAGGTCGAGCCTGGGGTGGTCCTTTGTATGTATAAAAGGGTGGAACATGCATAGTATAGACTAAGGGGATCCTAAATCGACGAGGTCGCACCTCCCCCTCAAAAGTGGCACGGTGCTCCTCATACGTCCATATGCCACTAGGGATAGGGCGTATCTCGATGCAAGCTAGGTATCTGGCCATCACCTAAACAGGGCACAGGGAGTAAGTATACACATATACATAATTGATAAAGACTAAAATTACAAACACAAATATGTCATGGACAGATAACAATGCAAATACATATGAGCACACCAATTTTAAACATTATATCTCTTATAATGCAAGTGGCATGATGTATGATTTTCTTTCCACAACTGAGGCCTCGAAAAGTCCATCTTGGACGTCCATCCAATACACCCTTGTGTTCCCGGAACACTGACATTCGTTCCCAGAACGTAATGCCAAACCATACTTGGATAATAAGCATCACTCCCGGAGTGTGCAACACGTTCCCAGAACGCCTACGTTCCCAGAATGCATAAAAACCAGGTCCCAGACACTGGCCACATTCCCAGAATGTGTCATCAAGTAGGTTACAATTTGGTACTCCCGGAGTACCCTCCTCATATTCCCAGAATATGATAAACGTTCTTACCAACCAAACTTCCATTCTATATGGATGCACAAATATCAAGGTTGGTTTTATCTTTACATTAATTACTGTGATTTAGAAATATTCCAATTTCTCTTTTGAATGATTAATGTGAGGCATAATCTTTGGCACAAAATTCTCATTTGAATTATTTCAAAAACATGCCCTTAAGCTTAGATTGGGAAAACATAACCATTGGTATTCAAAAACTTAACTTTTTATTTTTCAAATTCAGGTATTAACCGGTTACAGTTTCAGGTTAATCGGTTAGAATTACAGACCTGAACTGTTTACCATTGAAATTCAGAAAAACCCTTTTTCTTGAATTTTCTACCCAATCCATAAACAAGTTTTAACATTGTTTTACACCTCAAAACCACTGTGTTTATCATTCAAAAGTATAAATCACATTCTATATCCAAATGAGCACAATTTCCTCTTGAAATTATCTCATCAAATTGAGGTATTAACCCTTACCCTTCAATCTGAACCAAAACAGTATTATCAACTCATTTTCAGATTGTTTCCAATGAAATTAATGTCTAGATTTGAGTAGAATTAATGTGACCACATGACTGATTTTTATAAATGTATTTTCTTTTGAAATTTTACAGTGTCTAACCGGTTACAAATATCGAGTAACCGGTTAGATTATGCAGTCAGTCCACTAAAACAAGAGGTTTGACAAATCATTCTTTTCATTTCTCAAATCTAACCAAATTTCAGCATTTATCAGGGTTCATATACCTTAAACAAATATATTTCACCACAGAAACATATTCCATTTGCATGCATTAAGTTTCTTGTATCAAATTGCATAAAAATCACTATAAACACAATTCAACACCACAAAACTTAAAATAAACATTTAGATCCAGATTCAAGTATCAATATCAATTGCATGCATTATCATAAAGTTGCTCAAAACAGTATTGAGCTAAAATTTGGCCTCCAAGCCTTTGTGTTTTAAACACATAATGCCCTTTTGAGTTTTTGTTAACTCAAATCCTAAATCACTTGATTTTTAGTCTAAATCTAGTATAAGGTAGACTTCTCCCATACCTCTAAGTTGTTTTTGATGAGTATAACTTCTGAACTTGAAGAAAATCCACAATCTCCTCACAAATCCTAAGTTCTGCTCCCAGCCACGATTTCCATCAATAGGGTTCAAAGACCAGCAAATTTGAAATAGGAATTGGTCAAAGAAATTGGGGAAAACAATTAGAACTCAATATAGGTAACATGCACTAAGGAATGAAAGTGATTTGAGACTTAAGGGTTGACTGTGCTTACCAAAATCTAGCCTCAAACCAAGCTTCCCGAATCAGAACACTCAGAATCCAGCTATTCCAACTTCAACTTCTAGGATCAATTTCTCCCTCCACAATCACTCTTGGCTCACAAACTCTATATCAATGGAAAGCCCTTGATTTAAGCTTTCCAGAAGTGTATCTCTCACTCTCTAACTTTCAAAGGAGAAGAAGAATTGCTTCCAGCGAAATGGAAACCCTAAATCTACCTCTCAACACCAAACTCAGATGAATCAACCCCCAATCCTTCAGAAATCCAGCAATTTATAGGAAAATTGGAGTAGCATGCACGGTGACGTGTGTTCTCCACTTGATTAAGGCTGTATTCGTGGCGATTATACGAATTAATCAAGTGATTACTCATCAAAACGCACTAACCCAGTTTCTGGGTTCATCGTCTAACCGGTTACAGGGCATTACTAACCGGTTAGATCAGTACAAAATTTAAAAATTAATATTTTTAAATCTTTCCCTCCAAGAACTTTTTCAATATTACATTTATGTCCTATTCCAGGGACTAAAATGCAATATCCTTATTTTTTGCATTTATTTGCCATATAAAAATATTTCAACTTATTTTTATATTTCAGGCTAATTAAATACAAAACATAAAATTGGAAATTTATATAAATTAATAATAAAACTTTTATTATTAATTTTCTTATTATCCGGGAGACGAAAATTAGGGGTGTTACAGTTATTATTTAAAAAATAAATATTTTTACTAAATATTAAACACTTAAATTAATAATTTTGATAAATAATGAATAATTTAAATAATATTTATTTGATGTTAAAGATTATGATTAAGAATTTTTCTTTTAAGTCAAGAAGCCCAGTATCCCATGGCCCAACCCAAACAACCTAAACCCTAAAAGAGCCCCTTCCTACTAACAAACAATACAGCAGCAGCCGCCAAAAGCAAGAAGCCATCTTCTTCCCAATTTTTTTTCTCTCTTCTTCCTCTTGAATTTCTTTCCTTCTCCAGCGAATCATGTGTTTTTCTACAACAAAATTTCTCGTGCGGCCGCAACCACCGCAAAATGGGCGCGATATCCGCCGCCACCGTCTTCCGCTCTGCTACATCGTATAGCGTAGCGGTGGAGGGCCAACTACCTTCGCTCCGTCGCGATAGCGCGCGATTGCTCCACTATTAACTACCCAGATGTGTACAACTTTCTTAATACATACTGCAAAATTTTCCTTACACATGCCATTAAAGGCCAACAAGATACAAGATCAAATAATTCAACAAATAAAACCCAAAGCATATTCTACCTATACAAAAAACAACTATGACAAGCTACATGATCCTCTAACAGGCAAAAAAATCAACTATGAAAAGCCACAAAAATTAACTGCTGAATCACTAACAGACACTGACTACATTCAACTATCATAGCGTACCAAAATAAGAATTCAGGCCCTATGCATTGCATCTCATATGTTTTTCATTCACTAATCCAGAAGCCTCATTCTTGTCATTGCCTGCAATAAACTCAGCATGATGACAGTAGTAATCTCCTTTCCAGCAATCAGAATAACTTAATAAACTACACTCATTAAAGGCAGAATTCAAATAAAGCACCAAAATCTGTTGCGGGGACATCTTATTATAAAACACAGTTGATACACCAGTTGCAGCTGAAGGTATTCTGATTTAAAAATATGATTCAACGTTTTACCTATACTCCTTAATCCGTTTTACATCTACTTAATCTACATTCACAAATTTTTACATTCTTATACATATCAGTTCGTTTGATGAAAAAATATTACGTCAAACTCGGATAGCTAATCTTTTCTTTAAAGGAGACACAAATACATTAGCAAAGAAAATTTTTTAAATTATGTACAAGGATTAAGAGTAAAGAGTAAAGAGTAATCTTCATACTGTGAAACAACTATACAATTCATGAATTCATCAATTCAATATTCTTAGGTTCTAATCAATTCCAATTCATCAAATATCAATGTGAAGGCGGAAATGTCTTAATATAGACACACACAGCAAGAGGAATGAAAATCATACTTCAAAATTTAAATTGAAAAAAGTTTCTAAAAGGACCATGTAACAATCACAAATGAATAATGTGGTAGACCAACCCTCGGACTACCCTAAAACATCCTTGGCCGACCAGAATACTCATTGGCCGACCAGAATTCTCATTCTGCCAGGTCACACATCTTTGGGCCGAGCGCATGCCATAGGACCCACCCTAGCGACTCTGGGCCGAGCACATCCCTTCTCACAAACCTCAACAGGAGAAACCCCATTCCGACTTACCTACGGTTGTGAGGCCTTGCTACCTATTGAAACTCGGATCCCTACCTTTCGTATATCCGAGCGACCAATAGAGGTAAACGAAGATTTGCTAAAGGAAGAGCTAACCCTCAGCGAGGAAATCCGATCTCTAGCCTCGAACCGAGAGAAAAAAGCTAAGGAAAGGCAGTCCCGAGAATACAACAAATGGGTGGTTCCGAGGAGCTTTGCTGTGGGGGACCTGGTCCTTAGACGAGCCGACATTGGACTGAAAAATTCAAGAGAAGGGAAGTTGGCAAGGAACTGGGAAGGTCCCTACCAAGTCATCTCAAAGACAGGCTCGAGGGCCTACAGACTGGAAACACTAACCGAGCAACAGTTGAACAACTCTTGGAATGCCACCAAGCTTAAGCCCTATTATAGCTAAGTAGGAATCACAGCACTTTCTGCAAAGCTGCAACCCTGGTTTCACAATTCTGTTATTTGAAAATCTGTTATTTAAAATTTTGTCATTTAAAATTCCTTTCATTTATCTTAAATTTGATCTTAGTTATCCTTTGTATTTGACTCCTGTTTACAAACGGATCAAGGAAATTTAATGAAGTTTTTTCATTTCAATTATCTCTCGTACCTTCTTACTGTTAACGTACTAACCATTTCCCCTCGGCTCGCCACCGAGGCGAACTTGGGTGTTTATACATGACCTTCTAACAAGGACATACAAACTAACAATCGCAAGTACTTTAATAGATGCCCGGCTAAAAACTCGTTACAGTTTCCACAAGCCGAGGACCGAGGATCCCACCTTGGCCAAAGGTTGGAGATTCGAAATCTAAACAACAGTCTATAACGAGATAAAATACATGAAAAACAAAATGAAAATGTTTCTTTCCATTAATAGTGCGCCACGTGGCTTTTCCGTGGCTCGATGCAGGCTTTTGGGCTTTTGTAATTTAGGCCCAAATTTTCAAACGTGGGGGGAAGTTACCTCTTGAACTTCAACTACTCCTCTTTCTTTCCTTTTCCATACTTTCCTCCAAAACATGGACTTCTGACATTCCTCCTCTCTCTGCAATTCGTCTCCTTGGCCTTTTGGATTACAATTTTCTACTCCATCGTTCTTCTGCCAGTTTGTCTTTGAAGCTTTTTGGCTTCTATCTTGATTCTTCAGTTCGCTCGTGCCAGTTTTCGTCCTCAATTCTCAGGTATTTTGCTTTCTGGTTTTGGTTTTGCTTCTGTTCTCTTTTTCTTTTTCTACTGAATTGTTGCTTCCTTAGGTTCTGGGTTTTTGGTTTTTGGTTTTTGTGTTGGCTAATTATCTGGGTTGGTTTCTAGGTAAGTTAGATTTCATTATGAATATCAATTGGTCTCAGTATGAGGAGTGGTCTAGGATTCTGGGTTTGAGTGATCTTGAGGATTCTTCCTCTTCATCTTCTTCTTCTTCCGATCTGGAGGTAACGGCCATTCCGAACCCACTGATAGAAGGGCCATGGTGCGATCATTGAGTGAAGCTCCGTTGGGGGACGTTGGAACACCTTTCCGTGAAGCTGACAGGACTCGCATTTTTTAACATGTTCCGAGGCGTCGCTGAGAAGTGTAGGCCAATAGTAGCCCGCTCGGAGCACTTTGCGAGCCAATGCTTTCGCACCTACATGGTGGCTCGAGATTCCCTCATGAACCTCGGCCAGTATCAGATCAGCTTCCGCTCGGTCCAGACACCTTAGCATTGGGGAGTCCATTCCCCGTTTGTACAAAATGTCGTCGGCCATGGTGTATTGAGCCGCTTGCCTGACTATCTTCTTTCCTTGAGAGGGGTCGGTTGGTAGGATTTGGAATTGGAGATACTGGTTGATGGGGTCCACCCAGCTGGTGGTCAAAGATATAGCTAAGATAACACTCGGCTGATGGACAGTTTCTTGGACTAGGGTTTTGTTGTTCTCTGGCCCTTTAGTACTTGCGAGCTTTGACAGGATATCTGCTCGGCTGTTAGAAGACCTAGGGATGAGGGTGATAGAGAACTGGGGGAAGAGATCTGTGAGGGTTTTGACTTGTTCTAGATATTTCTGGAGGATTGGTTCTTTGGCTTGGAACTCACCTTTAACTTGGGATACTACTAGCTGGGAATCACTGAAAACTTCTATTTCCGATGCCCCTATTTGATGGGCCATTCGCAAGCCGGCTATCACCGCCTCGTACTCTGCTTGGTTGTTCGAGGTGGGGAAGTCGAACTTGAGAGAATACTCCACACAAATGCCTGCTGCGCTTTCAAGGATTATCCCTGCTCCTGCCCCCTTATTGTGGCTGGAGCCATCACCATAAATCTTCCATGGTTGGGAGAGGTTGGAATAAGTAGAATCTGATAGCTCTGAAACAAAATCTGCCAAAATTTGGGACTTGAGAGTTTTCCTTGGCTCGTAGGCGATGTCGAACTCTGACAGTTCAACAGACCAAGAGACCATCCTTCCTGCCAAGTCAGGTCGGTGGAGAACCTGCCTGATCGGCAGAGTTGTTCTGAGTACTATGGGGTGGTTCTGAAAGTACTGCCGGAGCCTCCTAGTAGCAACTACCAAAGCAAAGGCGATCTTTTCAATTTTAGAATATCTTATCTCAGGCCCTTGGAGGGCCTTGCTGACAAAGTAGATGGGACGCTCGGTTCCTGAGTCGTCTTTGACCAAGACCGAGCTAACAGATGTTTCACTCATGGATTGTAAACCCTGGCCATCCCTTCACCCCGCGAATCATGGCATACGAGACACCCTCAGCCTTTCTCGGCCCAACGAGTGTTTCCAAGTATAACGGGTTAACCGACCCCCTGGAGCATATCTTGTCTTTTGAAGGAGCTATGAACTTTTACGACGGAGGAGACCTGATGAAATGCAGAGCTTTTTCCATGACTCTGCAACCACCCGTCTTAAGATGGTACTCAGCTTTGCCCAGGAACTCTGTCAACTCCTGGGCAGAAATGAAGAAAGTTTTTCTGAACAGATACACTACTAGTTGTGTCCAGCCGAAGTCCGACCACGCACTAGCAGGCGTTATGCAGCAACCTGAAGAGCCTTTGCGAGAGTATCTTTCACGCTTCCACTCGGAGGCAGGGACCGTTCCTAACTTGGAACCAAGCTTTGCAGTCTTTCTCTTCACTCAGGGTCTCCGAAGCGGAGATTTCAAAAACTCGCTAGTGGGTAAACCGCCGAGGGATATGGCGGAGCTGAGACATCGTTCTACTAAGTTCATAAACTTAGAAGAATTCAGCAAATGGCAAAGAAACAGAGACAGAGGCGAGCGAGGAGAGCCATCCTCCCAGGGAAAACCAAGAAAAGACGAGAGAAGAGATGACAGAAGGGATGACCGAAGAGAGGATCAAAGGAGAGGACCCCGAGGGGATAGGAGATTTGGACCTCCCCGAGGGAAATTCGAGCAATACACCCCTCTCACAGTTCCAAGAAGCCAAATTATGCAGGAGACAATGCAGACTGACCTCCGAGCAATAGAAAGACCACCCCCCTTGAAGAGATGTCAACGCCAGGATCGCTCCAAATTTTGCTCGTATCATGGTGGGTATGGGCACACCACAGATGAATGCACTTGGCTCAGGGATGTGATCGAGTAGTTGATCAGGGACGGCAAGTTACAGCAGTATGTCAGGGAAGCACTCAACCGACATGCTCGGAGAAGAACTCCATCCCTAGACAGGAATGGCCGATCCTCAACCAGGCAGGCCGATCAAAACACCAACCAACAACAACCACCCAACCAGCAGAGAGTGGCCATGGTAGAAATGGCCACGACGGATCAATCCCCACAAAACCTGCGAGTCAACACCATTGCTGGAGGTTTTGCGGGAGGAGGAGAAAAACGATCCGACAGAAAGAAATACATCAATCAAGTGCTTGCCGTCCACAACCATCCAATCCGAAAGAGAGCCACAAAAAGTATTCCCATTTTATTTTCTGATGATGATCTTGAAGGGGTGATCCCGGGTCATAACGACCCTATGGTCATCACTGCATTGATCGGCAACTATGAGGTTGCCAGGATATTTGTCGATCAGGGTAGCTCGGCAGATATCATGTTCCTGAACCTTTTTGAAGCACTGAAGTTGAAAACCTCAGACCTGACCCCTTTTGAGGGGAAGCGGATCAGCTTTACTGGAGATGCAGTAGTTCCCAAAGGACACATCCAGCTGCCGGTGACCCTTGGGAACCACCCCTCGGCGAGAACCGAGATCATCAAGTTCCTCGTCGTCGACTGCCCATCGGCATATAACGCCATTCTTGGCAGGACATGCTTGCAGGCCTTCCGCGTCGTCGTCTCAATCGTCCATCTGGCTATGAAGTTTGAAGGCACCGACAGAACTGTAGTTACTATCCGAGCCGAGCAGGAGAAAGCTCGATTATGCTACAACGCCAGTTTGGCAAAGATCAAGATTCCAGAAGAAGTTCAGCCAAAGTTAAGTTTGAGCAAAGGAAGTGTACTCTTAACGGACCTAGATGTCAGGTCCGATTTGGATGATTCAAGACCGACCCCCAAGTAGAGTGGGAGTTCATTGTGTTAGATGAGGAGCTACCAGACAGAAAGGTGAAACTAGGAACCAACCTTCCAGGAGAAATACGAGCAGAAATGCTCGCGCTTTTAAAGAAGAACAAAGATCTTTTCGCTTGGACCTCGGCAGACATGCCGGGGATTGATCCGAACTTAATATGTCATCGGCTCAGTGTTCATCCGACCGCCAAGCCAGTCGCCCAGAAGAAGAGAAGGGTTGGCACCGAGAAAGTTGCGGTAATAGAGGAGAAAGTTTCCGAGCTCCTCTCCGCCGGGTTCATCAGGGAGGTCAGATACTCGGAGTGGCTTTCCAACACCGTCCTGGTCAAGAAATCAAACGGGAAGTGGCGCATGTGCGTCGACTATACCGACTTGAATAAAGTGTGCCCAAAAGACCAGTACCCCCTCCCCATCATTGACAAATTGGTGGACAACTCATTTGGCTACCAGCTCCTCTCTTTTATGGATGCATACTCGGGATACAATCAAATCCCGATGTACCCTCCCGATCAGGAGAAAACGGCCTTCATCACTGAAAGGGCAACTTACTGCTACACGGTAATGCCTTTTGGATTGAAAAACGTTGGCGCAACCTACCAGCGTATGATGAACAAGGTCTTCTCGGGTTTGATCGGACCTACTCTCGAGGTGTGCATTGATGATATGATAGCCAAAAGCAAGAAGAAGGAGGACCATCCTTGGGACCTCGCAGCTATTTTGGACAGAATCAAAAAATTCAACATGCGCCTGAACCCCGATAAGTGCACCTTTGGGGTCCCAGCGGGGGCCTTCTTAGGTTTCATGCTCACGGAGAGGGGTATAGAGGCCAACCCAGAGAAATGTCAAGCTATTTTGAACATGCACAGCCCATCTAATGTCAAAGAAGTTCAGAGGCTAACTGGTCGGATGGCAGCCCTCTCCAGATTTCTCCCTCAAGTAGCCAAGAAAGCTTTACCATGGTACCAACTGCTCAGAAAAAACAAGAATTTTCATTGGAATGACTCTTGCGAACAAGCGTTTGCAGAACTCAAGCAATACCTCTCGGCCCCTCCCATCCTCACCAGTCCTCGGGAAGGGGAAACTCTGTTTTTGTACTTATCCGTGAGTGAAACATCTGTTAGCTCGATCTTGGTCAAAGACGACTCAGGAACCGAGCGTCCCATCTACTTTGTCAGCAAGGCCCTCCAAGGGCCTAAGATAAGATATTCCAAAATTGAAAAGATCGCCTTTGCTTTGGTAGTTGCTGCTAGGAGGCTCCGGCAGTACTTTCAGAACCACCCCATAGTACTCAGAACAACTCTGCCGATCAGGCAGGTTCTCCACCGACCTGACTTGGCAGGAAGGATGGTCTCTTGGTTTGTTGAACTGTCAGAGTTCGACATCGCCTACGAGCCAAGGAAAACTCTCAAGTCCCAAATTTTGGCAGATTTTGTTTCAGAGCTATCAGATTCTACTTATTCCAACCTCTCCCAACCATGGAAGATTTATGTTGATGGCTCCAGCCACAATAAGGGGGCAGGAGCAGGGATAATCCTTGAAAGCGCAGCAGGCATTTGTGTGGAGTATTCTCTCAAGTTCGACTTCCCCACCTCGAACAACCAAGCAGAGTACGAGGCGGTGATAGCCGGCTTGCGAATGGCCCATCAAATGGGGGCGTCGGAAATAGAAGTTTTCAGTGATTCCCAGCTAGTAATATCCCAAGTTAAAGGTGAGTTCCAAGCCAAAGAACCAATCCTCCAGAAATATCTAGAACAAGTCAAAACCCTCACAGATCTCTTCCCCCAGTTCTCTATCACCCACATCCCTAGGTCTTCTAACAGCCGAGCAGATATCCTGTCAAAGCTCGCAAGTACTAAAGGGCCAGAGAACAACAAAACCCTAGTCGAAGAAACTGTCCATCAGCCGAGTGTTATGTTAGCTATATCTTTGACCACCAGCTGGATGGACCCCATCAAGCAGTATCTCCAATTCCAAATCCTACCAACCGACCCCTCTCAAGGAAAGAAGATAGTCAGGCAAGCGGCTCAATACACCATGGTCGGCGACATTTTGTACAAACGGGGAATGGACTCCCCAAAGCTAAGGTGTCTGGACCGAGCGGAAGCTGATCTGATACTGGCCGAGGTTCATGAGGGAATCTCGAGCCACCATGTAGGTGCGAAAGCATTGGCTCGCAAAGTGCTCTGAGCGGGCTACTATTGGCCTACACTTCTCAGCGACGCCTCGGAACATGTTAAAAAATGCGAGTCCTGTCAGCTTCACGGAAAGGTGTTCCAACGTCCCCCGACGGAGCTTCACTCAATGATCGCACCATGGCCCTTCTATCAGTGGGGTATGGACATCATTGGGAAATTCAAAACAGCTCCGGGGCAACTGAAGTTTGTAGTAGCTGCTGTTGATTATTTCACAAAGTGGATTGAGGCCGAGGCATTGGCTACAATCTCCTCCGCCAAGATTCAGAAGTTCTTTCTCAGACAAATCATCACTCGTTTCGGTGTCCCACACACCCTGGTCACCGACAACGGTACTCAATTCACTGCTAAGGTTTTCCAGGAACTTGTCGACCACTTCCATATCACCCACCACTTCTCATCAGTCGAGCACCCACAAACCAACGGGCAGGCTGAAGCTGCGAATAAAACCATCATTGACGGTTTGAAGAAAAGATTGTTGGATGCCGAGGGTTCATGGGCTGACCTCCTTCCCGAGGTATTATGGTCCTTCAGAACGACCATATACACCTCAACAGAAGAAACCCCATTCCGACTTACCTACGGTTGTGAGGCCTTGCTACCTATTGAAACTCGGATCCCTACCTTTCGTATATCCGAGCGACCAATAGAGGTAAACAAAGATTTGCTAAAGGAAGAGCTAACCCTCAGCGAGGAAATCCGATCTCTAGCCTCGAACCGAGAGAAAAAAGCTAAGGAAAGGCAGTCCCGAGAATACAACAAATGGGTGGTTCCGAGGAGCTTTGCTGTGGGGGACCTGGTCCTTAGACGAGCCGACATTGGACTGAAAAATTCAAGAGAAGGGAAGTTGGCAAGGAACTGGGAAGGTCCTTACCGAGTCATCTCAAAGATAGGCTCGGGGGCCTACAGACTGGAAACACTAACCGAGCAACAGTTGAACAACTCTTGGAATGCCACCAAGCTTAAGCCCTATTATAGCTAAGTAGGAATCACAACACTTTCTGCAAAGCTGCAACCCTGGTTTCAAAATTCTGTTATTTGAAAATCTGTTATTTAAAATTTTGTCATTTAAAATTCCTGTCATTTATCTTAAATTTGATCTTAGTTATCCTTTGTATTTGACTCTTGTTTACAAACGGATCAAGGAAATTTAATGAAGTTTTTTCGTTTCAATTATCTCTCGTACCTTCTTACTGTTAACGTACTAACCATTTCCCCTCGGCTCGCCACCGAGGCGAACTTGGGTGTTTATACATGACCTTCTAACAAGGACATACAAACTAACAATCGCAAGTACTTTAATAGATGCCCGGCTAAAAACTCGTTACAGTTTCCACAAGCCGAGGACCGAGGATCCCACCTTGGCCAAAGGTTGGAGATTCGAAATCTAAACAACAGTCTATAACGAGATAAAATACATGAAAAACAGAATGAGATTCACTTCTTACAGCGCAATATTACAAAAAGAAATGTTTAGGTCAAATTACAAAATAACACAGCAAAATACATCTCAAAGGAGCTAATCCTCATCCTCGGACAAAGCAATGGATGACCCATCAAAATCTTCTTCGTCGTCTTGCTCCAAGTCAAGGGGGTTCGGCAGGTTGGATGCTGACAAATCCACTTCAGTGTCATCGTGGGAATAATCAACCATCCGATCACCATCAACCCCATAGTATGGACTAGCCCCAACCACTCGGATCCCAGGGTTCATGAACAATAGCTGTTTCACAGCATTAACGAAAGAATCAACAGCAGAATGATCCCAGTTGAAATGGTTCTTGCGAGCCTGCACTTTATGCTTTAAGGCCTTCCGACGAACTTTGGTCAGTTCCCCTGAGCCTTTGCCAGTTCCCCTTGGAACCTATTCACCTCCACCTCTGAGCTCGTCAACCGACCCTCAACACCTTCAAGTTCGGTAAGCCTTTGCCGAGCTTCAGTCAATTTTGCTTGGGCCGCTTGCAGCAACCGTCCTTTCTCGGCATCCTTTCCCGCCGTATCCTCCAGGGCCTTTTGAGCAGTCTCCCGAGCTCTCTCAGAAGCATCAAATCTTTTTTGAAGCTCGGCATTTGCTTATGTAAGAGCTTGGAGATTTACCTCACTTTGCTTAATTTGACTTAGCAGATTTTTAGTTTCAGCAGCAGCAGCTTTCCTTTTCTCCTTTTCAGCTGCCGAGAGGGTGGCACTGATATCCTCATCATTTTTGCTCAGGTGAAACATGTAACTGGCAGCCCTCAACATGTTTCTGCCCAAAAGGTCACAATGACACCTTAAGGTGCTTGCCGTCTGATCCGACAACCTTTTTTCATCATTTGGCGTATAAACCAAACCGACGAACTTCTCCTTCAGCTTCTTACCCCAAACACTCTCCTCGTCTGGGTCAGACATGTCAAACCATAGATTGGTCCTTTGAAGGTGGGCAACCTTCGTCTTCACCACCTCCACAACCTTGCCTTTACCTTTATCCAATTTAGCCCTTTTGGCAAGGGGCACCCGATCCTCCTCATCCTCCCCTTCCCCCACAACCTGAACCAAAGGAACCCCAGTAGCAATTTCCACCCCTTTAGCCGATTAAGGTTGGACATCTTGCATCACTTCAACCTCGGAGGGACAGCCCTCGGCAATGGTCACCGAGCGAGTGGCTTCCGAAGAAACGTCCCCGCTCCGAGAACCAACCGACCCTGCAGTTGCCTTTGCTTTTGCAAGCTCCTTCATGCGAGCAACAGCCTTGTTTTCCTTAGCCATTTTTTCTGCAAAACCAAAAATCCAAGTGTTAAAAAAATATATATATATATATATATATATATATTTGTACCAAGCTCGGCTTTTATAAGCTCTTGAGGAAAAATAATGATGTTCCTGATATCTACTGGACCATTCCGCCTAAGGTAGGAAAAGAAGGTATCACAGGTGATCCTCTCGGCTACCGATAGCTCGGTTTCATACTGATACTGGTAAAGTTTGGGATTACGGTTAAAAAAATCAGGCGACCAAGACAAGGGAAACCGAGGTTGATCACCCTCCATAAACCAACAGTCCCCATTTCCGACGAACTGATACTTAAAGTATAAAGGCTTGAAAGTCTTCCATGAATCTGTGAACTTATCAAAAAGGGCATGTCCGTTGCGCTCTTTCAACGACACCCACAGTCTCTTGTACGACCCCTTCTCAAAGACGTTCACTTGTGGTATGTACAACCATAGAAATGCTCGGAGCGAGCAAGTCAACTTTTGAGCTTCACAAAAATTTTGAAAGGCCCGAATGAAGGCCCAACCACTAGGGTGAAGTTGGGTAGGAGCCAAGCGCAACCGACGCAACAGCTCTATTTCTATGTCAGAAAAGGGCATCTTCACCCCCAGCCGAATAATAACTTCTTCGTACATGAAAAACTCTTTGCGATCCGCGGCGATCGCCGTACATACTCGGTCGTTGGCTGCAGGTGAGTTAATTGCATAAGACGTCCCTGCTTCATCCATGGGGCAGGGGAGTATGTGAGCTCGGATATGACTTAGATTGTTGTTGACTAAAGCCGACGGGGTACCGAGCACCTCCAAGTCAACCCAGTCATAATCTCCAGAGTTCGGAGGCACAGGAAACTCGTGAGGATGTGAGACGCACCGTCGAACCATACTTGGGGAAAGGGAATACTCGGCGTCAGAGTCTATAAAATCAAAATTCTTAAACAGCCTAACCCTAGGTTTATTAGTCCTATAGCCGAGCCTACTACACCTTCCCCTAACCCTAACAGCTTTTCCCCAGAAGGGTTTCTCCCAGGGACGGTTCGAAGGGCGGCGGGATACTTGGGCCCACTCTTCCGCCGCATGATCCAGTAGTTTCCTACTTTCCTCCTCCTCGGAATTCCGAGGGTAATCTACTGATAATGGTACCTCCGCCATCGGATCTGCCATGCGATGGCGGAAAGGTGAGGGTAAGGAATCCAGCACCTCCAGATCGGAAGAAGAAGAAGATGAAGAGGAAGAATCCTCAAGATCACTCAAACCCAGAATCCTAGACCACTCCTCATACTGAGACCAATTGATATTCATAATGAAATCTAACTTACCTAGAAACCAACCCAGATAATTAGCCAACACAAAAACCAAAAACCAAAAACCCAGAACCTAAGGAAGCAACAATTCAGTAGAAAAAGAAAAAGAGAACAGAAGCAAAACCAAAACCAGAAAGCAAAATACCTGAGAATTGAGGACGAAAACTGGCACGAGCGAACTGAAGAATCAAGACAGAAGCCAAAAAGCTTCAAAGACAAACTGGCAGAAGAACGATGGAGTAGAAAATTGTAATCCAAAAGGCCAAGGAGACGAATTGCAGAGAGAGGAGGAATGTCAGAAGTCCAAGTTTTGGAGGAAAGTATGGAAAAGGAAAGAAAGAGGAGTAGTTGAAGTTCAAGAGGTAACTTCCCCCCACGTTTGAAAATTTGGGCCTAAATTACAAAAGCCCAAAAGCCTGCATCGAGCCACAGAAAAGCCACGTGGCGCGCAATTAATGGAAAGAAACATTTCGAAAACCCAAAAGGCAGCATGCAACATCATAACCCCTCTGACACAGGGCAGCACGTGTCAGGAGAAGGACATCCAAACGTCCTTTCAGTCAGTCAATGGGACAGCGAGGCAGGGTAAGCTGTCTAGAACTCATCATCCCCTGCCGAGCCTATCCCTCGGCACCCTGAAAGTCACCTATGAAGAACGCTCAGCTCGGCTCAAGACTCAAGAAGTCTTACCGAGCTAGGGGGCTTATGTGGTAGACCAACCCTCGAACTACCCTAAAACATCCTTGGCCGACCAGAATACTCATTGGCCGACCAGAATTCTCATTCTGCCAGGTCACACATCTTTGGGCCGAGCGCATGCCATAGGACCCACCCTAGCGACTCTGGGCCGAGCACATGGACCTCTTCCCTTAAAGAGTCCAAGCTAAGGGCGCGTGAGCCTAGCTCGCTAACCAGATAAGACTAACCGCTAACAGGATAAGGATGAATGACTCATCCCTTATCCTATAAAGGGACACGTCAGCCCTACTGGACTTCCGTATAGGCCCATAGGGTACAACACCACTCCCCCTATAAATAGCTGTCTCCAGCTAGGGGCTCAAGTACGTTCTCTCTCCTAATTATACACTAGCACACACTCGTGATTAGGGAAACCCTAGTTATACACACTGGATAGCTAGCATACCAACAAAGTCACACAGCAACATCAGACCGTTCTCTAGCTTTTAGGTCTTCCATACCCTTGAGCTAAGGATATACTCTGAACATTGTGTCTAGGACACTACAAATAATGCTTCAACTGATGTATAGATGTAACAATCATTTCCACCAAGTTCATAATGCCAACCGCCGATGCAAGTTTTCCATAATCAAATTTTTTTAAGGTTTCATACCTTCGTATTTTCCTTTTCTGAAATCAAATTATGCAAGATAGAATTGAAGATCGACAACTGAACCACACAAATCCAGAAAACGCACGGCGGTGGAGAACGTTGTTGTTGGAGTACGCGTGGCGGTGGATCAAACGCAGAGAACAAAAACAATTTCACGACTAAACAGAGAAGAGGAACCCTAGGAAGAGGAGCAATGTAACATCCTCACTTTAATTAGTTAATTTTAAATTTTAATATAATCAGAGTTTGAAAATTCATTTTTAAATGTGATTTCTTATGAAAGGTTTTTCGAAAATCCGGCAGAGTTTCCTTTGTTTTTCGGACATCCCAAAAATTCTCTTCTTAAAACCTGTCAGTCCAGAATTACTTAAAAACATAAACACAACAGATTAAAACTCTGTTCAGATCCTAACGCCCGATTAGTACAAATTCAGGGCATACAATTACTACGCATATTAAATTACAAAAATAACAGTTTTAAAAATAAAATCCGCTCAGGGTATCACAAATACACTCCACGTGGTGGAGAGTTTCCAGTTCGGCCCGCAACAGCGTAAGCTCCGCTTCCGTACCTGTAAAATTATATCAAGAAGGGTAGCATTACACAGAACTTAAAAAGGTAAATCCTAAAAGAAGACATAGCAAATAACTAAGCCTATATAATTATTAATATACTTTATTCATATAATTAATCTCTTTTAGTTCTCTTATTCTCACATTCTCTTAATTAGTGATTCTCTTAACATTCTTTCATTCCCATTATTTTATCCATTTTCCATTCTTTTCCTTTTAATGCCGATACGCCTTCACAGGCTCGAATCGGACTTCCATTTTCTTTTTAATCGACACGCCTTCACAGGCTCGCATCGATGCCGATACGCCTTCTCAGGCCCGCATCAGACTTCCATTTTCTTTTTAATCGACATGCCTTCACAGGCTCGCATCGATGCCAGTACGCCTTCACAAGCTCGCACCGGACTTCCATTTTCTTTCCTTTCTTTCTCTTTCTTTTTCTTTTTCTTTCTCTTTTTCTTTCTCTTTCTCTTTTTCCCCTTTTTCTTAGTCATATATCTTTTCTCTTTTCTGAGTTATTGTATTTTTTTGTTTTATTTCATTTCTTTATTTAGGAACTTATCATCACATTGTTTACTTTTCACTATATTTAATATCCTTCTTTCTTTTCCTTTTTCTTCTTCTCTTCCTTTTCTTTTTCTTATAAGTTAAATAATTCTTTTATGCTCATCAAAATCCTTTAATCTTTATTTTCGTTTATGACTTAATACATTTCCTACGTTTTCTAATTTATTCTTTTCCTTGATACTAATTATCCTCGCTTTTGCCCAACTCTGTTTAACTTGGTCAAGTATATTATATTCTTGATCTCGTTTCTAATTCTTAGTTATTTCTATATTTCATTTATCTCTCACTCTTACTTAACTTATTATTTCTATTTCATTGACTCCAGTTTATTTAACTACTCTATTAACTCACATTATTACTTAACTTATTATCCCTATTTCATTAATTTCCTTTTATTTAACTACCCTATTAACTCCACTTGGTTTCCTTATTTTATTACACTATTCTACCTAATTTCCCTCATAATGTAATCTCTCTTCGTTTTATTATCTTTTTATTAATCCGCTTATCGTTTTCCTATTTTCTTTTGAATCTAATTCATTATTTTGCGCCTATTTCCCTAATCGGTCCTGCACGTATATATCATTTCCAATACTAATCCCTCCTTTACCTCACTTTACTCTTCGGGTACTATTATACTTATCATCTTTTAATTCATTAATTCCACTCTCTCTTTTGCCTATTTCGTTCACCCTTTTTGTCCTTTTACTTCCCCTATGATTTTATTTTTATGATTGCTCACGTTTTTGTTTTATTCTCATTATTTTAATATTCTAATTGTGCTCATTCGTTTCGGGCCTTATTCTACCACTACAGCATTTTTGGTCTTAGACCACGCTCAAAAACCGTGGTATAAGGTCAAAAAACCGTGGCCTAATCTTTACACCACGGTTTTACGTGCGTAGTAGTAGCTGGCGTGGACTATTCTAATAGGCCACGGTTTTTTGCGTTTGGGCCACGATTTTTTAAAACCGTCGCCTAAAACTATGAACAGACCACAGTTTTATGTAATGCATTTAGTCCACGGTTTTATTTAGGCCACAGTTTTCTCTATATTCTTTTGGCCACGGTTTTCTTAACATCCTTTTGGCCACGGCTTGGTAACTGTGGTTCTTTCTTTAAACCACGGTTTAATGCCAAGTATTGAAGCCACGGTTTTCCTTCTATTTTTTGGCCACGGTTTTGTTAGAATATTTTGCCACGGTTTTCTTCCATAGTTTTAACCACGGTTTTCTTTACATTGTTTTGGCCACGGTTTGTACATCCTTTTGGCCACGGTTTTATTTACTATTGTAGCACTATTTTTTTTACATCGTTTTGGCCACGGTTTTCCTTACATTGTTTAAAACCTATTAATGATGAGAATGCAAATTTTATATAAAAGAAATTCATCCATCCCAAAACCAAAAGTACATGCATGCATTATTCATGGATAAGAAAGAACAATAAAAACATAAGATTCAAACACAATTCTATAATATATATTAGAATAGTTAAGAATCTTATCGAAATCAAGATTCCAAACAAAACAAGCCAGCCCCACCCAAAAAAACAAAGGCATACAAGCCTCGCATAAATGGCTAGATGGTAGTAACAAAACAAATACGAATAGTTCTTTCTGACATCATAAAACAACAGGTCAGCATCACTCAAACAGTAGAAAAAGGATCAGCAAAACAACTATCCGAAGTATTATTGGATAGAATAGCAAAAATTTCTACATTAATATTCTTCATCAATATCTTCATCATGGCCTTCCTCTCCAACTTATATGTGTACATAACCTTTCTGACCATCCTCTCATTATTATTCTTCATCATCAATATCTTGAACATAACCTTCCAATCCAACCTACATGTGTGAAAATATAAAAATACCATATTATGACTAATAATAAAAGCAAAGAATAGTAACATATTCGAAACTAGAATTTAACATTTTCCATGTACGGATAAATGGATCACAAATTATACCTTCTGAATAAATTCCAGGACTCCTTCTGAATAAATTGTAAGCTGAACACAATTTAAATTGCAATATATTAAATAAAAACGAAGATACTTTATGTTTAGCAATAAACTTACAATGACAAATTCTGTTTCCTCATCGACCTTTTTTCCATTTCGGCTTGTGCGAGTCTGAATAAACATTTCAGCTTGGTAGACTCCTTCTGAATTTTCCTTCTTTGCAAGCTACGTTATTTGTTCCCAACTACCGTCTCTCTTTACTCTTCTTTTATACATGTGCTCAGTTTATGGGTATGTCAGATTCACAATCTAAGGCATAGACAATAAACGCACACATATAAAATTATTCATCTTTTGATATATTGACACACACAGTGGTAGTATACTTGGGGTACCAGATGTTCAAGTGAGATTAGACATAGCTTGTACAGAATATACTAAGTTCTAGAGAGAAGAAGATATATAAAGAAATAAAATAGAGACGAAAAGGAAGCATTTGCAAAGACGAATAACTAATTTTGCACCTATAGATTCCTTTTTATTTACAGAAATTGAACATTGCCTTACTTAGTAGCTTTCTTCAGCAACAAATTTCCAGCTTATCATCATGCAGAGCTTCACAAATTCTGTTAATCAACTTAGCATTGTTGGATGCCCAGTCTGGAGCATCCTCTTGATCATGTCCATCCCAAACACAGAATCCGATGAACTAATAAATGACAGCACAATGTTAACTTGGCATTTATGAGCTTTAGGAAACTTACAAAGAAAAGTGCATTTGCAACTCATCAAGAAAATACAAGCAAGATCATAAGGACAACAATCTTCACACAATACAAAGTACAGAAATTAATCTAGGCCTTACGTAACTTGCTATTTATACCTATCAACCGATGCCAAGACAATAAAAACCGAGCAATTGCTTATACAGATTCCTAAATAATAGAAAACAGGTTTTGACCATTACTTTCATTCATAAGAGTTCTTTACGTGTCACAGAGATGATTAATCAACAAACAGGGCAGATGTCATGCAGTTATTTGGAAAAGAATATTATAATCAGTATCCAGCATGTTGATTTATGGAAAACTTTTGCACTGACTCTTACATTTCAGAACTATGAGGAAATATGTGACAACAAAATAATAGAGATGAAGGTCATGAACACAGTGGCTGCTATACAGTGTACAATGAAGGATGGGATAACCCCTTGATGGCAAGTAGAATATAAACAATATCAAAGAGGAAATCAAAGGACTAAGAAGAAAGGGAAAAGGGAACATTGTGATGAATAAATAAGCATTGCCTAAAATAGTCTTATATTCTTCTGGTGGATTACCACATACCCCAATACTAAACAAAAGAATTTATAAATATTTCTATTTGCTACAGCTAGAGTTCATCAACAACTTCATTTATAAATTCAGAACTGATCTGAATCATTTTTCCTTCAATGAGGAAAAACTGAAAATTTATATTTGTAGCTCGCAAAATCTGCTTATTATACTCTAGAAAACACATGGCATGAAACATCGTACTAACATTAGTCCAACTGGACAACATCTTTACTTTATTTAGAAATGATTCCCACAAAAAGGAAAAAACAGGGATGGGGACATTTTTTTTTCATGACTATGTATCATCCAAAAAATCCACTCTCTAACATTGGTACAATCAATGGGTAACAAATATCAGCAATAAAACACAAATCATTTCAGTCGAAAGCTAAATACGAGTACAAAATACACACATTTCAGTCCATGTTAAAGTAGCAAAGTGGGAGAGACATTGTATTCACATTACTATAACCGATAGAGAACCTCTCATACACTAAAAGCATTACAGTAAGCTGTTAACATAACTAAGCAGTTCCTATATTTGAAATAAAACAATAATATAACCATACAAGTGATAGAACCCTGATATTTGATTACTAAGAAATAGGGAGAATCTCCCAAATTGCAATTGATTTGCAGAACTACCGTCTCTCTTCTGAATAAACATTTCAGCTTGGTAGACTCCTTCTGAATTTTCCTTCTTTGCAAGCTACGCCTAGCAGCACCAAAAAACACAGTCAGCACCAGCAAACACAAAACCAGATTTACAAGCATTGAAAAATCAACCCAAGCAACATTGAGAATCCTCCTTAAGACCAAAACAGCAGACCAGGTAGCAGCGTTCTTAGAAAATTTAAGGTTAGCTCAGACTTTTGTTCTAAGTACTATATTCTTTTTTTTCTTAATTCACGAACTCTTCTAATGGACTTTAGAAAATTTAAGGTTAGCTCAGAGCCTCAGACTTTTGTTCTAAGTACTATATTCTTTTTTTTCTTAATTCATGAACATTGAGAATCCTCCTTAAGACCAAAACAGCAGACCAGGTAGCAGCGTTCTTCGAAAATTTAAGGTTAGCTCAGACTTTTTTTTTTCTGAAATCAAATAATCACATGCTTCCTGTGTCTCAAATCTCCAATAATCAACAGTCATGATTATAGATTAATCAATACAAGTTGCAGGATGCAGGAATATTCATTAAATTCCTTAGCAACAATATTCATATGTGCTAACATGTTTTATCACAAATAAATCAGGAAGTTTCAATTTCATATAGCTAATCCAAATAGTTTAAACATTTAAAAGGTAAAATATACCAATGTGAAAATGAAACTATGATTTCCCTTATATTTGTGAACCACTTATAAGATATAATCTTTAACAAATCTATAATTCCCGCGACATTTAAAATCCCTTGAGGAAAAATAATATAATTGCATTTAATCCATAATATCCAAATATCATATATCCAAATCATATAACCAACCATACATCCATCTTATCTTCCCTTCCAATAACTTGGGACTAGGGTAATCCAAAAAGAATTGCAAACTGATTGGGAAGTAGATAGCCTCCAAAGCTCCTAACTCTTGGGTTGGAGATGAGGATTACTGGAATGAGAAGTATTCAAGAATAAGAATCACTGACATCTCCGGATTAGAATTTCGGAGGTAAAGTCTCTTATTTGATTGAATACATCTCAGTAACTAAACGCCTACTGATTGCAGCCAAGTACAACCAAGCAAACAACTAACCTGAATAATATCATGTACTATTAGATATCAATCCATTACATGTCCAAGTACTTAACATGTTTTCAAACAAAAGTTGTGTTGGGTGCATCCTGTTAGCAGATTCATCAAGAAATAAAAAATAAATATCGAAAATTGTGATTACTGTAAAATACAGCCATCCGGAACTCGACGCACAGGAACATAGTCTCAAATCCCCAATAATCAACGGTCGTGATTATAGATGCAGGAATGACAAGTATATAAACATAGAGACCGAATTGAAAACCAAAAACCAAGGCCAAGCAGAAACACAAGAATAAAGGAATT
This sequence comes from Crotalaria pallida, assembly GCA_037953625.1. Taxonomy (NCBI): domain Eukaryota; kingdom Viridiplantae; phylum Streptophyta; class Magnoliopsida; order Fabales; family Fabaceae; genus Crotalaria; species Crotalaria pallida. The sequence goes on from CM075651.1 coordinate 65,323,408, forward strand.
AATATTGTTGGAGAAGTGAAGAGAACCCACAAGAAAAAAAAGAAGTATTTATTACTATCCTCCTTTATGATAAAAGGAGGGGGTAGCCCAATGCATGATGTTGTTGGTAGTGAAGGTAATTGTTACAATAAGAAACCATATTTTACAAAACGTAATGACAAAAAAACAAACTTTTTTTTAATAAACATAAATTAAGTATGAATAGAGATGATGATTAAGTGTAACACAAATACAAGGCAAAACAGGAAAAGAAGGAGTAAAACACATTTAAGCAGAAATGAAGAAATGCATCACTCCTAGTAAACGAAAAATTAAGAGAAATCAACAATACTGAAATAATAAAGTTTCACCGTAAAATAAACAAAAAGGAAAAACGAAAATTTAAAAAAAATGGTATTGAGAATAAGAGGAATCATCATCGGTAAGGAAGAGAAAGTGTTAAGTGTTGTTACCCCAAAACTCCATGGCTGCATACCTTGGAAAAGAGGAAGAAATTGACGAAATAGGGTTTGCTCGAGCTGAAGGGGGAGAGACCGCCGCCGTCACCGACGAAGAGAGGCCACCGTCGCCGACGAATAGAGGCCACCGTCGCCGACGAATAGAGACCGCCGCCGTCGAATTGAGACCGCCGCCGTCGAATGGAGACCGTCGCGACTCGCGAGTGAGATTCGCCAAGAGAAGAACGAAAGTGACGAGTTTCAGAGAGAGAGAGAGTGATATTTGTTTTTTTCTTTTAGTTTTAGTTTAAGAGAGAATAGAAATCAACAATCAGATGTTGCTTCGTTTTTGTTTTTTTTTATTTGGTTCCTGCTTAGACTAATCCCGCTAAAATTTTACATAACTTGTGACCACAGTTTTTTTTATCAAATTTTATAAACCACACTTAATGAACTATGGTGTAACATATTTATTATAAAACCGTGGCCCATAAAACATTTTTGGCCACGGTTTAAAAGTTAATATTATAAACCACACAAGATAAACCATTGTGTAATATATTTGTTATAAAAACCGTGGTCTATATAACACTTTTGACCACAGTTTAAAAGTTAATATTATAAGCCACGTATATATAACTGTGGCCTAATATAATTTGTTAAAAAACCGTGGCCTTTAAAAGTTCCACGTTTTGAAAACCGTAGCCTAAAGAAATAGGCCACGGTTACCTTGAATATTATGTTGGAAAATGAAAAATTTACATATTATTAACCACATTAGAGAAACCGTGGTCTATTTTGTGTTCTGACCACAGTTTTTTAAAAGGAAAAAAAAAGGTGTGGTCTAAAGTCAAAAATGTTGTAGTGTACGCTCATTCCTTTTATTCCCTAAAGTGTGGTTTCTATTAACAATTTTATTTACTTCCTTTACATCCACGAGGGTTACCCTAAGGTTCATTAACATACTTTTTAATTACCCTATTCTCAGCTACCACTATAGCATCCTAGAATTTACTTCTTAAGTAAAGGTAACGCGAACCCTCTTACCTCGGGCTTTTTAAATTGAACCTGGATTTTAGCTCGGCGACGATGATGGAGTCGGTGTTGCTCCTCGTTAGCGGGAACGATCGCGGCTGGACCAAGGCAAGAGCTTCGAGCTTCGAGGTTCCCGACACGAGCTCGGCGCGATCACGATCAATAACGACGCCGGTGAGATCCGTGGAGAGAGAGAGAGAGCTTGTGGATGTGAGAGGGGAAGGGATAAGGGAGAGGCTATGGTGGTGGCCCGTGGTGGTTCGATCGGCGGCCACGGTGGCGGCGACCGTGGTCGGTGGTGGTGGAGAGAGAGAGCAAGGAGGGAGATTGTGAGGGAAGGAGAGAGAGAGAGAAAGTAGATCTATGGAGATGGAGGGAGAAAGAGAGAGCTATGGTGGCGGTGGTGGGTTAGAGCGGCGGCCCTGGGGTGGTGGCTGCACGTGGTGGAGGGAGGGAGGAGCTTGGGACCGGAAATAATGAAGGGAGGGGGAGGCCAGCGCGAGCTTTTATGCTGGCTGGTGCGGCAAATTTGCGCACTGGCGCTTGAGCGCCGGCTCTCGCGCTTGAGCGCGAGCCCCTTTTTGGCTCAGGTCTGATGCGTGTTGCGCGCCTGAGGCGCGAGTCTGTTGACTCTGGGTTGACCATGCTATATCTCCTTCGTTAACCGTCAGATCTTTCCCAAATTTTACGAGCAGCTTCCTAAAAATCATATCTTCATATCCAACGGTGGGAATTGTATTTCGAGTCTTAAATCTTTTATTTTGAATTTCCTAACATCGGGTGTTTATAACACCGAAAAATCGATTTTTAACACTCGTTTGGTTTGCTTTAAATTTGCTTTTCGATGCCAATGCTCCTTGACTCCTTTATGGCACTCAAAGAACTCCTAATCCATCATTTTAAATCCCTTCTAGGATAATCCTTACTTCCAAATCTTACTATTATTCTAATTATTATTAGAATTAAAATTCGGGATGTTACATTTCTCCCCCACTTATTAGAATTTCGTCCCCGAAATTCCGTTCAATTCCTTAAATGGAGAATCATCCCATTGGTAAACTCCTAACTACGGTTTTCACTTCCCTTCGATTTTTATTTCCCGCTCCAGGTGTGGTTAGGTTCATGCCTATTTCAATGCTCGTCTTCTAATACCACGTATTATCTCCATCTGCACAGGATTGTCAGCTTTCTTATTATTAAAGTTCCTTCTCCCATTCCTTGGATTGAAATCCTCCCCCACTTGGTATCGGCATACTTGGTTATATCCATACTTTGGGGGTATGCTCATTCGTTATTCAGAATCGAGTACATAGGTTCTCGACCGGTATCCAAGGCTGGAAGGGATACGTGGGTGGCTATCTATCGATAGGCATAGAACTATGTCGAGTTCTTACGACTTGGCGAATCCTCATGTATACATCTGAGATGCTTGAAACTCGAAGAGAGTGAAGATGAAAAGAAGAATCACGAAACACTCAAGGATGGGCTTCATAGTCCTCGTACAACGACCCAGGATGTACTGGATACATGTCAAGCAAGAAGACAATGGAGATTATCCTCAAGTGTGCATTTTCAGCAGAGAGCTGTCAAAGGATGCGTTTTCTATGAATCTGCGGCTAATTGATTGGTTTCGGTCAAGGCCTAGATTTTACTCCTCAATTCGGTGTTATTTTGGGGAGGTATGGTTTTACCTCTAATTTAACTCCCATTCGATCCTCCGTGAGTAACACCCCGCATTTTTCCCGTACGTGCGAGAACGAAATTTGTTAAAATAAACCTTGAAATTCTGCTTTATAAAAGATTTTGGAAAAATAATTTACGTGACAAAGAAATAAAGTAATGATTTTCGTAGATTTTAATGTTTTTATAAAAGAGAAGTGAGTGATTTTGTTGAAATGAAAATGATTTGCGAAATGGTGATTTTCCTAAGAAAGTGATTTTTTTTGTTTGAAATGAAGTTTTTGGGGTGTTAACTTGAAAAATTTGTAACTTTTAACCGTAACTCGGATTTTCATGAATTTTATATCAAAACGATCGTCTTGAAACGTAGATTTAAAAAAAATGTAAATTTCAGATTTTTCTGGGTTTATTTATGAAAATTTGTTTTCAGAATTAAGAAGTACGATTTTTTTTTGGATTTGTGTTTTGAGAAAGTGAACTTATTGATTGGTTTCAATTTTTATGTGAAATATGTTTGATTTAATGTGTGTGTACTGTATGATGCATGGAAATGATTGTATGAGTGTGAGTTTTGAATTAATTGCCTTGTTGTGTGAATTAATGAAATTAAGCAAATATGATTAAGAAAATAAAGTGTAAATCGTATATGTATATATGTATGTGCCACGGTTTGTATGTGAGTGTATGAATGTATATATGTGTGTATGTGTGTGTATGCCGTGTGTATGTATGTGTGTATGAGCTAGGACTAGAAGCTTGTAGACTAAGGAATTAGAAAACCAATCCAATTAGTAACCAAACTAAACTAGTAACTAAGTAACCAAACCCTAACTATGGCCAACAAGTCCTTAAGCCTAGATTGACTTCTAAGAACCTAGCCATGCTACCTTGTCCCCCTTGGTTTTGATAAACACCACCCATGCAAGTTTTTGTGACGCCAAAACTACCCCTCCCATTGTGTTATGGCCGAACCACCTACAAGGGCACAAGGAGGAAAATTAATTTGCTTACAAATAGGGTGAGCCTTAGTTCATTACCTCATTTTTACTTCTCATCACCCATTCTCATTTCTTCCACCCACACCAACACACTTCTAAGAGACTCCTTAAACTCTTAGAAAGAAAAGAAAAAGAAATAGAAAGAAAGAAAAGAAGAGGTGGCCGAAACATGAAGGAGAAGGAGGAAGGAGATCCAAGACAAAACCTAGGAGTTTTCCTTGAATATCAAAAGCCTTAGGAGCTAAAAGACCAATTCCTTTCATGGTAGGATTTGAAGATCCAAGAGAAGACTTGCAATAGTGTAGCTTTTTCTTTTTAGTTTGAAGATCTACTTCTTTTTCTTCTTGCATGTGGTTATTATGTGTTGATCTTGTTAGATCAAGGACTTTAAGGACTTAAAAATTATTTGTAATATGTTATTTTTATGCTTTTGTCTCGGTTTGGAATTTTTATGGTTGGATCTAATAATTTTCTAATTAAATCTTTAAGGATCTAAAGAAAACTAAGGTTTTTGTGAAAACTAAAATGAACCTCTTTGCATGTCTAATTTTCTTACTCTAAACCGTAGATCCTATGTGTTTATGTGATGATTTAAATGAATAAATCCATGATCTAAATTTCATAAATGATAAAGTGAAATTAAATGGCTTGCATGTTGTGTGTATGTGTTGATCTTGAGTGTTTATGCTTGAAAAGCTTTGATCTTTAATTTGTATATTTTCTTCTTCATGGTTTATGTAAGAATTGTGTTTAAGTTTGTGTGTTTGCTTTGATTTGTGACGCTCTCTTTTTAACTTGAAAATAATTAATGTTTCCAAATAATTGAATACTTGCTATCAAAATTTGGACTAGAAAATTTTTCCTTTTTAGAACCAGTACTTGCTCGTTCATAAATCCTTTTGAATATAAACCATTTTTGAAAGTTCGGCTTAACAATATCTTAGTTTCGAAAAGGCTCTCGAGATAACATTTCCTTAACTATAGAAAATACTCTTCATAGTTAATATTAAAACATACCATTTGCCTCTCGAGTTGAATTTGAATATATAAAGCATAAACTTATCGCCGAATCCTTTCTTAATAGAAATCAGAGTTCGCGGAAGTAAAAATAATACTTATGGGGCACTGCTGAGGTAAAGAAAAACATTATATATATATAAGTCATAACATAACCCCATCAGTACAATCAGTAGCAAGTGATAAAAAGTCGAGATAGAAAGTTTTGATGAAACATATACAAAAGGGGGAGTATCCTCGCGGACGACTCTCGAGGAAAAAGGGTGTGAGCGGGTAGGTCGAAAACGAAAGCTGTGATAAGAGCGAGCTGGTCGCGTGGGAGGTGGTCCATGATATGTGTAAAAAGGGGGTATGTGCATAGTGTATATGATGGGAATCCTAAATCTACGAGGACGAAATCAAATCAACGGGTTCGGGTGGTAGAAGGTAACCTCCACCTCTCCCTTGAACACCGCGCGATGGTCCTCATAGATCCATGTGCCACTAGGAAGTGGCCGGATCTCGATGCAAGTGATGTAACGTGACATCACCTACAAGGGCATAGGGGTAAGCATTTCTATACACATAATCAATAGAGCATAAATGTATGTATAATGTAAAGGTATAAACATGCAACAATAAACAACAAACACATTTAGCATTTAGCAGAAATAGGATGCAAGTAGGATGCTCATACTTGTTTCATTTATCAATCTTAGTTTAAATGAGTGGCATGATGTATGAACTTAGCTCTCAAGCCTATCTCCATCATTTTATGTCATTCTCTGACGTCCATCCTTTACTTCGTCCAGCACTAAACCGTGTGTTGTACTCCTAGGTGTACAACATTCGTACATTCACCAAGAATGTACACGACAAGCTTGGAATCCGTGCCACCCGAGCACATCCCGTCATCCAAACGGACCGTCATCCAAACGGTATAACCATATCGGCATCCACTAAGCCGACCACGTCGTCAACCATAACGTGTCATCAAGCAAGCGTCATTTGGCACTCCCAGAGGCCCTCCACATGTTACCAAAATATGATAAATGATCTACCATCCAGACTCCAAAATGAATGCATCATTTTTCGTTTAAAGGGATTGATTGATGTTTTTCTTGTTAATAATACCCGAAGTGCCACCCGAGCAGCGTCTTGTCATTCAAATGAAAACTTATCATATCATCAATCAGGTTCCTTTAAGTCTTAGATCACTTGGATTATTGTCATTTAAGTATTAATCAATGATTCAGAATTAAAAAAATGGTATTTTTAAATATCTGGGTAAAATACTCGAGTGTTCTTCAGTTATTTCCAGATTACTCGAGTAGTTCTCAATTACTCGAGTTGTTCATGTCTTTCTGGGGATTTGAGTTTCAGATTCATAAAATTACTCGAGTGATTCATGAGTTACTCGAGTGTTCTTCATCAATTCCAGAACACTCGAGTGACCCCTGCATTACTCGAGTGGTTTACCTTAACATATCCCCATGCATCAGTCAATACTCGAGTTATGGGCCTGGTACTCGAGTGTTCTAACACAAAATACACTGTTTTATCAAATATTTACTCGAGTATATAGCCAAGTACTCGAGTCTTTTCTTGCAGAACAGACTGGAAACTTGGTTTTAACATGCCATTTTCAATTCTAATCATTTCTAGTCCAATCCAATGATCAACAAAGTTTATGTCACACATATTGAACATGCTCAAACACTTATAACTCATCAATTAACAAATTTGACAGAGAATCAAGAGTTTATGCATAAAACATACGATTTCACAACTTAACACCTCAAATTGCAAAATACTCAAAAAACTCATGAAATAAAGCTCAATACAGCTTGTATGCATCATATGAAACTTGCTCAAAACAACCATAGAGCATGAGTTGGTATCCAAACCAAATTTCTTATTCAATCTAAGCCCTTAGAGCCTCTTGGTGGCTCTCTATTGAAAATCATGGAATTTAAACTCTATCTAGTGCATAAAACAACTTCCCCTTACCTCTCAGACGTGAATCAACAGGGAATTTGAAAGGAATAGCTCCACAACACCAAGAATCACTTCAAGCACCACATGCAGGACAGTTTTGAGTGGAGCACCAAAATTGAATTGGTTGACATGAAGGCCAGAGATAACAATTGGGGAAATTAGTATTTCTATACTCTATGCAACCTCTACTAACTATAGAAATCAATTGGAGACTCAAAGAATTTGTGAGCTTACCAAAAATCGAAATCAAAGTAAGCTCCAGACAAAGGCTTGACAGAAACAACTCCCACTTCCAATCTCCAATTCTTCCTACACACTCACACTCAGCTCACAAATTTTGTATCTATACAAAGCACGAGATGTGAGCTTTGTATTGGTGTATGGTTTGTGATTTGAATCAGAACACAGAAGGAGAATCGAAGGATTGAACTCAGAAACCCTAGGACATGCAAACCTTCACCAAATTGGCCAAATGCCTCTCAATTCGGTATTGATTGGCTTTTATAGCCATTGGACGAGCTCATGCAAATCAACACGATGATCATGGACGTGGTTGAAGAGTGATTTCGTGTCAACACAACGAAATCGTTGATGGTGACTCACCAAACGCACTAACTCGTGCAACTTTGTCCAGAATACTCGAGTAGTTGATAAAAATACTCGAGCGTTTTGTCCAATTTTTGAAAAATAATAATTTTATTTATTTTCCCTCCAAAACCTTTCCTATAATTGCTTCTAGGTCCCAACTCAGGGACTAATGTGCAAAATGCTTATTTTATGCATAATTATACTTAATAAATAAATTCACACACATTTCCTAAATGCATAAATACAGATTTTAATTGAAGATTAAGAATGGAAATAATTAATTATAATAAACTTTATAATTAACATTTCATTAATCAGGGATTAAAATTTCGGGGTGTTACATCTTCCATTTCTTGAAAAGGATATTCGTAACCTTTTTGTGAAAGCTAAGAAATTTTTTGAAAGAAGTGATGTAACAGATCTTCTTAAGTATTGTGAAAAAGCAAGAAAGAGTTGCTCAAAATTTCAGTATGCATATAAACTTGATGAAGAAAGCAGATTAGAACATATAATCTGGTCACCTGCTCCTTCCTTTGATTGGTACTAAAATTTTGGTGATGTTGTTGTGTTTGATAGTACCTACAAGGTCAATTCTTACGAAATGCCATTCAGAATTTTTGTGGGTATGAATAATCATGGGAAGACAATACTTTTTGGATGTTTACTCTTGCGAAATGAAACAATAATTGTGTTTCGTTGGTTAATGAAGGTAACTTCTGAAAAGCTTATCTAGTTATTTTAGACATATATTATTTATTACTAAATGAATTTCTAAAACTCTCATGTTTTTTATAGACTTTTGTATCTTTAATGAAGAAGGCACAAGCTACAATATTGACTGATCAAGATCCATGGATGAAAGAAGCAATCTCAAAAGAGTTGTCATCAACAAAACATAGTTTTTGCATATGGCACATTACTTTCAAGTTTAGTTCTTGGTTTAATGCTATACTTCGTCAGAAATATGCAAAATGGTGTGCTGATTTTTATGACTTATATAAGTTAGAGACACGAGAAGAATTTGAGCACAAATGGCCAGAAGTTGTTGCTAAGTATAATTTGCATTCAAATAAACATGTGAAAGGATTGTATGAAATTAGGGATTATTGGGCACTTGCATATCTTCGTGATCATTTCTTTGGGGGAATGACAACCACGGGACGATCAGAGAGTATTAATGCATTTGTTAAAAGATTTATCAATTCTCATACAAGTTTAAGAGATTTTACAAAGCAGGTTAGTTAAATTTAAATAAATTGTATTTTTAAGTTTAGTTGCACTCCCTATTCTTACAATTATATTGTTTTGATTTTTAATATTAACATGAATTTCAAGTTGACCTAGCAATTGATGACATTAAACAAAAGGAAGAGCATGATATAATGTTAGAAAAGTGTACAAGAATTTCTTTGAAGTTGGTGTCACCATTACAAGAGCAAGCTCACAGTGTTCTTACTCAATTTGCTTTTAACAAGTTTCAAGAGGAGTTTGAAAGATCCATTCTATATTCAATTCAACATGAAAATGGTAATGTATTTGTGTTGCAGTATTACAAAGATAAAAATAGTAGAAAGCATGAGGTCTTTTGGGATGGTAAAATAGCTACTTGTCTCTGTAAGCATTTTGAGTTTTGGGGGATATTATGCCGTCATATTCTTAGTATTTTTATTCATAAAGATTGCCATGAGATCCCTTCTAACTACTTGCCACGACGATGGCAACTTCAAGCATCACATGACACTTATCAAGCGGAGATCCAACAAAATCTTTATAATGAGGAACAAGTATTTGGGGATTGAAACAATGAGCTATGTTCAGATGAAGTCGTTCGTTGTCCTCCAATTTCCAAAACCAAAGGTCGTCCTAAACGAAGACGTTGCAAAGGAGGGAAAGAATTGGCGCAGAGTAAGAATAGTTGTGGATTCTGCAAAGGTGTGGGACATAATATCGCTACTTGTCCTAAAAAAGACGATATTCATTCGGCTGTTCACACAAAAAGGAAGAAGAAAAAGACTTCTGCAATGGAAGGTTTAAATCCTGTACTTCATCTAAAAACTTTAGGTATGATCCATTCTTCATTTATAATATTAAATTGCTACTATAATATGTATTGTTTTCTACTGTATTTGCTAAGCTTTTTAAATCTTTAAGCTTCAATTGACAACTATTCCATATTTTCTAGGGAAAGAAAATTCGAAAAGCGACAATGAAGAGCTAATAGAGATGTCATGAATGCTGACAAGAGGAAAGAGAAGACCAGAGAAATATCAAAACTTAAAGGAAGTTTCAATTCCTTTCTTTTTTTTAACTTATCACACATTATAGATTTTGCGTTTGATATTCAATGTGTTTCTTAATTTATATATAGGGTCCTATATATAAGAACCGAGGAAGTATTAATTTATAAATAGCATTTGATATTTACATTTGCTAGCATTTACCTGATTTTATAAACAAAATTTGGAGAAGAGGGGATGTAGTAAAATTGTGTAACTATTTACATTTTATGTCTCACAGTTCTATCAAGAGAGTTACTTAATCAAGACAAAATTTAATTTATTTTATTTATAATATTCAAAATGATAATTTAAAAAAAATAGTTCCAATTTTAAAAAATTATTTAAAAAAAAAGTTCTAATTTTACACAATCCCAATGTTTAAAAAAAAATGCCAGCATTAAAAAATACGAACCGTTTAAAAAAATAAATTATAGTATATTGCACCGTTTCATTTTACGGTGAGCGGTGGCTATTAATTGACTCTGGAAAAATTCAATGGAAGTAGCTCTGCAGTACCATGGGCATATTTGTCAATTTGGAACCCAAAAATTGCATTGAGACTGCAGACCAAACTTATTAAAACTCATGGTTAATTATAAGCTTTTGCTAACTTTAACACACATTTATTGCTCCTTAACCAGGGCATTGGTTCTGGTTAGCACCACCCTTTATTTATATATAGATTATAATTCAACATCAAAATTTTCAATATTTACAAGTTTACCAGGTCCAAAACAGTTTATTATGGGTTTAAAAAAAGTGGATGGTCCACATAAAATAAAAAAGGTGGACATTAAAATCGTTCTTTAACTTGGCTTCCTTGAGCTCCTTGGAAACACACTCAGCCATGTGAAGAAAAGGAACAGAACACCCTTTTGATACCTCTTCATACCAAGAGTGTGATACATTACAAGGCATCACTATGCAACTAGCACCATAATTCTCAAGAAACAACCTTTTATTCCTAAGATTCTGCACAATTGAAGAAGAATCCAGTTTCAAAAACTCCAATTTATTACTTCTACTTGAAACAAAGTAACTCCTTTCATATGACGAAACCTCCTTACTCAACAAAGGGTCTAAACATAGCACAAAAGGAATTGAATTTGAATTTGAATTTGCTCATTTTTTGATGAAGAATCAGAACTCAACTCCACAATTTTTCTTAAAAAATTCAAGGTGGCATCAACAGAAAACCCTCCAATTATACCAACACTATTACCATGATTGAGCAAAGGAGAAAAAGATTTAGCCTTTATTCCTGAAGCAAGATTTGAAGCATGAAGCTTCTTACCATGAGAAAAATTGCCACTTTCATTTGCATTCAAATTAACTGAAGATGGAGGCATAGCTTCAACATGGCAAGACCTTATCTTGCACGTGTTTCTAGAACCTAATGATAATGTTTGAGATGAAGGGTAACTCAAAGTGTTGAAAAACATCGTCAATGTGACATTGAACATTTCCAAAGAAAAAAGTGAAGAAGGTGAGAAATTTTGATGCCAAAAATGGTGTCTTTTTTAATTGATTATGTGTGAAATTTAGAAACTCTAGAACCCCAATTGGGTTCCAGAGTAAGAGAGTGAATGAAGAAGAACCAGGAGAAGAAAATGAAAAGCTTTGTGCAAAAGAAGACATGTGAGTTCACATTTTCACTCAACAAAGTTGACAACCTGTTTTATTGTTTTTGCTATTTTGTCTGGTCGGATATGAAATTTCGGGAACTTGTCTAATCAATCCTTAAAAAAATTGAGTGGGAAAACCTTTTTTTTAATGAGGATTTAGCATTTAATTTCTAAGGTGAAATTTTACTTATTCTATGAAATTTTTACTCCTTCGGCTCCATTTTTCTTCCCATTGAAAAGAAAAAAAAATTTATTTAGTTATCTTTTTTAACCAACATGGGATTGGTCAAGTGGTAGTTCACTTGGTCCCTTAACCAACTGATCTCGAGTTCGAGCCTTGGGTATGGAACAACCCCCGCTGGCAGACCTCTACCGCTCAGTGTGGGCTCAGTTGGATCAGACCGGATAAGTCGGATTCTAGGTAATCCAGATCCGGATACCGGTTGGTATACACCAAAAAGTTATCTTTTTTAAGTTCAACGAGATACTTACAGTTCCTTTTTTTTTACTGTGCCCTTAATAAATAAAAATTGAATAGTTAATATGATAAGGAGGAAAAAAATAGCTAATGAGATAATATTAATGATGATCAAATATCAATAAAAAATAAAGGTTAAATATGAAAAAACAAAATAAATAAATATGAAAATGAGTTGTACCCTTGCATCTTTGTATAAAAGACTTATGTAGCACCAATACGGGTACGATACCAACACCAGATAAGGGTATGGGTACGTGGTATGTAATCTTTTAAAAAACTGGGATACGAGTATGGTATTATAAATTCAAAATGAATAGATAAATATAAATAAAGAATATACAAACAAATAATATTAATATTGATGTAGGATAAAATGTCTTCGGATGATAAATTGACACTAAAATCTAGTGAGATATAAGGACGAGATATTGATTATGTATATTAAATTTAAAATCATGGTGTGAATGTAGGGAAAAAAATTAGAAAATACTGAAGTTTTCAGAAAAATATGACAATTTTGAAATGATGCATATTCATATGTAGTCAAACATACTTGAAACATGTATCCGGTACGACGGTACGTATACTGTAATATTCCTCATTTTTGTAAAATAAAATTAATAATAATTTATTATCGAAAATTATTTTAAGGGAAGTATTTTGGGAAATGAACCAAGAAGAAGCACATTTTGAAAATAAAATAGTGTTGGGAAAGAAAGGTTTAAATAGAAAATTTATGAAAATGATATTTTAGTAAAAAGGTCATCCAAAGATCTGGCAGTATCTAATTCGTTAACCGTCGGATCATGCCCAAATTTGGAGACTTGGAGACCAGCTTCCCAACCCTTTAGTCTTCAAATCCAACGGTGGAAATTGTATTTGGAGGTGAAAAAGTCTAGTTAATCGATTACCAGATCCAGTAATCGATTACCTAGGTCAAAATTAAAATTTTGGTCAAATTTAAGTCGTGGTAATCAATTACCAGTATGTACCTGATGCAATTTTAAGGCGGTGGAAGTTAGAAGCTCATGGATACCTTGATAATTTTCATTCCTAAGGACCATTGTGTGGTGTAGGAAAGAGATGAAGTCATGGCTTACTTCATCTTCGTGCATCATTTCCTCTCTTTTTCCCATCTATAAATAGCTTATGCCATGGTTGTTGTTGCTGCATGTTTTCATGCTTTCCCTTTGCCCAAACTTTGTCCAAATCACCTCTCAAATTCGTGCTTGTGACTTGCCTTGAGTTTCACCACAATAAGTCTTGAATTAGTAAGTGGGAAAGCTTGGTGATTGAAGGTATTTCTTTGGTTTTTGTGAGTTTGAAGCTGTTGTTGTTGCTGTTTTTGGGGCTGTTGTCCTAGGGATTTTGAGAGCTTATTAAGGGTTGTCCAAACTTGCTTAAGGTATGGGAGAGTCATTCATATTGCTAGGATTATTGGTTGTGAAAGTTTGATGATTATATGACATGGATTGATTGAATGGAATTGCCAAGACATGGTTGCTTGGTTTGGAGACCAAGACAACCACTTGGTTACTATACTTAAGCCTTTGACATGTGTTGTTAATGCCTGCATGATGTTATTTGATGCTTAAATTGATAATTGGAATGTGTAAAGTGCATGAAACCATGACTGTCTGCTCTCAGACCAGTCGTGATAATCGATTACTAGGGTGTGGTAATGGATTATCTTGACTGCTGTGAAGACAGATCAGTCTTGTAATTGAATGAAATGGAACTTAGGCTTGTAATTAGACCTTAAGGCATGAAATAAGAACTATGACAATGTGATTTTGATATTAATTATGTGGATGATAGCTTATTGTTTGTTATTAACATGTTATGAACTTGATTTAAATGATAATGATTATGACTTTGTGAGTTTGATTGTGTGATGGCTTGAAATATGCATGAATATATGTGTATTATATGATGTTAGATTGTTGTTGAGTGTTGGTTTTGGTTTAGGAAAAGTGCATAAAAAATTGGTATGTCAAAACCTCAATTTTATGTGCAGTTTTCTGCATAATAATCGATTACCAGCCTCTGGTAATCGATTATCATGTTGTTCTGAAACTAGCAAACTTGAATTTAACACGTGGTAATCGATTGCCACTCTTGGTAATCGATTATCCTGGGTTCAAAACTAACAATTATCAATTTTTATGACACTCAACCTAAGCCCAATTCCTTTATTGACTTTGTGAATGATATTTGTGAATATTTGAAGATTTAAAGTGATGATTATGATATCCAATGACTATAGAATTAAAATGATTATTTGAGAATAATGCTTATGGATGATGAATGCATTATCACTTGAATTTGATAAATTGAAAATTAATGATTATAGATGATAACTTGATTATAAGGGTTCTAGAAAAATAATTATTAATGATGATTTGAATATGATGATTGATATGTATGATGATTATGTATATTGATTTGATTATTTGGAAATAACCTAGTCATTGATGATAATGATTATGATGATTTAAGTGAGCATTCGTTTATAATAAACTGAAATTGATGATAATGAAGTGTGATAATTGGATGTGATGAATTGAGAATGATAATTATTGGTGATGATTTTATTATGATTTGAGAATGATAATTATCGATAATGATTTGATTATGAATTGAGAATGATAATTATCGATAATGATTTGAGTATGAATTGAGAATGATAATTATCGATGAGGATTTGATTATGAATTGAGAATGATACTTATATATGGTGATTTGACTATGAATTGAAAATGATAGTTATTGATGATGATTTGATTATGATATGAGAATGACAATTATCGATAATGATTTGATTATGAATTGAGAATGATAATTATCGATGATGATTTGATTATGAATTGAGAATTATACTTATTGATGGTGATTTGACTATGAATTGAGAATGATAATTATTGATGATGATTCGATCATGATTTGAGAATGATGATATTGAATGATGTATGATGAATGATTAGCTCCAATGTGGTATCGTGAGCTTAAGATGATTCCGTCTTGAATAATGTATGATGAATGATTAGCTCCGACGTGGGATCGTGAGCGTAGATAATTCCGTATAGTATGGTGTGACCGCTATACGAAGACATGTGGAACGGTGTGACCGCCATATGTGAGAGAAATGTGATAAGATTCCATATAGTATACGGTGTGGCCACTATATGAAGACATGGAACGATGTGGCTGCCATGTGTATAACGATGATGATTCCATATAGTACAGTGTGGCTGCTATATGAAGACATGGAACGGTGTGGCCGCCATGTGTATAATGATGATGATTCCATATAGTACGGTGTATGTGACCGCTATATAAAGACATGGAAAGGTGTGGCCGCCATGTGTATGATAATGATGATTCCTATTGATAATAAATATGTTGATAATTAATATATGGAAAGTGCATTCCATGCATGGTGATACAGGAATCGAAAAAGAGTAAGGTTGCATGCATAGCATGAAAGATTAATGACTATACATAATATTCTTTGATAAGACACTTGAGCATGCATTTATTATATTGGATTGATATTGTGATACTTGAGTTTGACCAACCCTTAATCTGCTTATGCGATATGACAAGTGACTTACTCCCATACTACCATGTCTTGGTGGTAGGTTCCTTTGTTGAACAGGTCTGATGCAAGAGTTTGTTAGAAGAGACAGCTAGGATGACATTGAGTCATCCGAATCCTTTTACAGAAGGATCGAGTTGTGATGACCATGCTCTAGATGTAAAGAGGGATTTTTGGGATTTTATATTTACACTCAAGCTGTTTTGTAAATTAATATGATATTGTCAAGTAATGTATGTTTTTGGTTTTCACACTAATAATGGAAAAAGTTTTTGTTAACTCTCATTTTATTTTCATCAAATATTTTGGTGCGTTGTATCATATACCCAACTTAAAATTAAAATAATAATAAATTGATACGTACCGGGTACGTATCCAAGAGTACCATACGTGTATTGGTACCCTACATGTACCATGTACGAGTATGTCACCTATTTTGAAGTACCTATGCTTCAGAATATAAGATCCTCTTAGTTGAATTCGGGTTCAATAAAAAAGTAAGTTAATTTAGTTAGTTGCATTAAAAATGTGAACATTTCATATGTTTTTTAAAAACTAATCCTATAAATATTATTGAAATTTTAAAAAGTATTGAATTAATAGGGGTGTCGGTGGACAAAAATAATTAATTGTTATTGGAAATTAGTAAACAGTCTTATAAATAAAAACAAAATAAAAGTTTTAAAAAAAGTCTTATATTTAAGAGTAGAGAGAGTATTAACTAATTTTATTGATTTAAGAGTTTTTGAACCAAAAAAATAAATAAATTGTAACAAATGGTGTATATGCTAGATGATAATACTAATATTGAATGCATTCTACATATTTCTACAAAAATAATGAGATCCACGTTATATGGGTGTAGATAATAGTTTAATTTATATTTTAAAAAAAATACACTAGTTAATTTAAATATACATTATGGCTCTATTAATATATATATATATATATATACACACATACACATTATGACTAAAGTGATAACCATATTGAACATAATTACTTCGAACACTTCCTAATTGTAATACTGTATTATTGGAATTAGTCTTTGTCTTTGTCAACAAACACAATAAAGACCAAATGTAGAAACCATTGACAAGAGTCAAGGAGTTAATTGTCTATCAAATGCAAATAGTTGACAAATTTTTTTTTTATCAATTCTTCTCTTTTTTCAAATTTAATTCTTCCCGGTGTCAAATACAAGCAATAAAAATACCAATTACTGTGCACCAATAATATGACATTAAAAAACAATGGGCCATCCGTATTGACTACTATTGAACCCATCACCTTCTCTATATAATATGACACTACTGCAAGAATCATTTGTGAAAGTCATTTTTCGTCATGCGAACAGTACAAAACATTACAACAATCAACTACTTCCTCCGTTTCAAAAGTAGTGTATGTTTAAGGTTATGCACAAGTTTTAAAAAATGATTAAATGATGTAAGAACTTAGGGTGTTTTGACTCTAATGCCCCTATATAATCATTATTGAAAAAAGAGAAAAGTATTGAAAGTGAAAAAGGGAGAGTAATAAATAAGGGTGTGTTGGGAAAAATAACATTTATTATGTATTGGATTTTGTAAAAGAACAAGACTTTTGAAACATGGTACATATGCTAAAAAAACAATACTTTTGAAACGGAAGGAGTATAAACCTTCTAGTAATAATTACTTCCATTTTATGGGATTTCAGTTTAGGGGAATATAAATATCATGCAACAATGATCACAATAGTACATGTGTACCTGGGTAGTCAATCACGGATAGCGGAGCACAGCGGCCGACCCAAAAAACAGTATTGCGGGATAGCGGGTAGCGGGATAACCGCTACAACTTAAATTAAAAAAATATAACAAAATATATTATATACATATAAATGTTCAAAAATAAAAATATAAACAAAATTTAAAACATTACTAACAATTAATAATCAAAATTCATTGTTATTGTGACACCCCCATTTTTACATCTTGAAAATACTTAATATTTCCAAATGATTGAAATACTTGCTATCAAAAATTAGGACTAGAAAATTTTTCCTTTTTAATTTGTACTTGCTCGATTATAAACACTTTTAATCTGAACAAATATTTGAATTCGGCTTAATAATATCTTGGTTACAAAAAGACCCTCGAGATAATATTTCTTAAACATAGTAAAACATCTTCGCAGTCTTTATTAAAATATATTATTTGTCTCTCGAGTTTGATCGAATATATATAAATATAAACTTATCGCCGAATCCCTTATTGAATCAAAATCAGAGTATGCGGAAGTAAAAGTAATACTTATGGGGCACTGCTGAGGTAAATAAAACATAACATATATATATATATATATATATATATATATATATATAACATAAAACCCCATCAGTATCACCAGTAGCAAGTAGTAAGAGTCGAGATAGCAAGTTTAGTGAAATGTATACAAACCAGCTGCATAAAATAAACCTCACTCTAAGACCTCTCAAAATATATATAGTATATCACATAATCCCAAAAGTAGAAGTCCCAGAGCAGGTCATCCATGTCCTCAGCAGCTCCTCAGATCCTCCACAGCTCTATCCCTAGGATCTAGGATCCAAAAACATCCATGCTATGCAGGCTCCTATGAACCAGCAGGTCCACCTCTAGCAGAACCAATCGGCTCGACATGCACCTCCTCCTCGTCCTCATCCTCCACAGGGTCCTCCTCGACCTCGCCTGACTGTGTAGAAACCCCACCACTGGCTCTAGGATCTGCAGAAGCAGTCCTCTCGAAATCAGTCGGACCAGGAGAAGGAGTCTCCTCAGTGACAACTCTATGGGAGGAAGGATGAGAACGAGTGGCAGCTCTGAAACGAAAACTATGAAATCGACGCACAGGTCGAGCCTGGGGTGGTCCTCTGTATGTATAAAAGGGTGGAACATGCATAGTATAGACTAAGGGGATCCTAAATCGACGAGGTCGCACTCGCACCAGAGGGTTAGGGTGGTAGAGAGTGATCTCCACCTCCCCCTCAAAAGTGGCACGGTGCTCCTCATACGTCCATATGCCACTAGGGATAGGGCGTATCTCGATGCAAGCTAGGTATCTGGCCATCACCTAAACAGGGCACAGGGAGTAAGTATACACATATACATAATTGATAAAGACTAAAATTACAAACACAAATATGTCATGGACAGATAACAATGCAAATACATATGAGCACACCAATTTTCAACATTATATCTCTTATAATGCAAGTTGGCATGATGTATGATTTTCTATCCACAACTGAGGCCTCTAAAAGTCCATCTTGGACGTCCATCTAATACACCCTTGTGTTCCCGGAACACTGACATTCGTTCCCAGAACGTAATGCCAAACCATACTTGGATAATAAGCATCACTCCCGGAGTGTGCAACACGTTCCTAGAACGCCTACGTTCCCAGAACGCATAAAAACCAGGTCCCGGACACTGGCCACATTCCCAGAATGTGTCATCAAGTAGGTTACAATTTGGTACTCCCGGAGTACCCTCCTCATATTCCCAGAATATGATAAACGTTCCTACCAACCAAACTTCCATTCTATATGGATGCACAAATATCAAGGTTGGTTTTATCTTTACATTAATTACTGTGATTTAGAAATATTCCAATTTCTCTTTTGAATGATTAATTTGAGGCATAATCTTTGGCACAAAATTCTCATTTGAATTATTTCAAAAACATGCACTTAAGCTTAGATTGGGAAAACATAACCAATGGTATTCAAAAACTTAACTTTTTATTTTTCAAATTCAGGTACTAACCGGTTAAAGTTTCAGGTTAACCGGTTAGAATTACAGACCTGAACTGTTTACCATTGAAATTCAGAAAAACCCTTTTTCTTGAATTTTCTACCCAATCCATAAACAAGTTTTAACATTGTTTTACACCTCAAAACCACTGTGTTTATCATTCAAAAGTCTAAATCACATTCTATATCCAAATGAGCACAATTTCCTCTTGAAATTATCTCATTAAATTAAGGTATTAACCCTTACCCTTCAATCTGAACCAAAACAGTATTATCAACTCATTTTCAGATTGTTTCCAATGAAATTAAAGTCTAGATTTGAGTAGAATTAATGTGACCACATGACTAATTTTTATAAATGTATTTTCTTTTGAAATTTTACAGTGTCTAACCGGTTACAAATATCGAGTAACCGGTTAGATTATGCAGTCAGTCCACTAAAACAAGAGGTTTGACAAATCATTCTTTACATTTCTCAAATCTAACCAAATTTCAGCATTTATCAGGGTTCATATACCTTAAACAAATATATTTCACCACAGAAACATATTCCATTTGCATGCATTAAGTTTCTTGTATCAAATTGCATAAAAATCACTTTAAACAATATTCAACACCACAAAACTTAAAATAAACATTTAGATCCAGATTCAAGTATCAATATCAATTGCATGCATTATCATAAAGTTGCTCAAAACAGTATTGAGCTAAAATTTTGGCCTCCAAGCCTTTGTGCTTTAAACACATAATGCCCTTTTGAGTTTTTGTTAACTCAAATCCTAAATCACTTGATTTTTAGTCTAAATCAAGTATAAGGTAGACTTCTCCCATACCTCTAAGTTGTTTTTGATGAGTATAACTTCTGAACTTGAAGAAAATCCACAATCTCCTCACAAATCCTAAGTTCTGCTCCCAGCCACGATTTCCATCAATAGGGTTCAAAGACCAGCAAATTTGACATAGGAATTGGTCAAAGAAATTGGGGAAAACAATTAGAACTCAATATAGGTAACATGCACTAAGGAATGAAAGTGATTTGAGACTTAAGGGTTGACTGTGCTCACCAAAATCCAGCCTCAAACCAAGCTTCCCGAATCAGAAAACTCAGAATCCAGTTATTCCAACTTCAACTTCTAGGATCAATTTCTCCCTCCACAATCACTCTTGTCTCACAAACTCTATATCAATGGAAAGCCCTTGATTTAAGCTTTCCAGAAGTGTATCTCTCACTCTCTAACTCTCAAAGGAGAAGAAGAATTGCTTCCAGCGAAATGGAAACCCTAAATCAACCTCTCAACACCAAATTCTGATGAATCAACCCCCAATCCTTCAGAAATCCAGCAATTTATAGGCAAATTGGAGTAGCATGTACGGTGACGCGTGTTCTCCACTAGATTAAAGCTGTATTCGTGGCGATTATACGAATTAATCAAATGATTACTCATCAAAACGCACTAACCCAGTTTCTGGGTTCATCGTCTAACCGGTTACAGGGCATTACTAACCGGTTAGATCAGTACAAAATTTAAAAATTAATATTTTTAAATCTTTCCCTCCAAGAACTTTTTCAATATTACATTTAGGTCCTATTCCAGGGACTAAAATGCAATATCCTTATTTTTTGCATTTATTTGCTATATAAAAATATTTCAACTTATTTTTATATTTCAGGCTAATTAAATACAAAACATAAACTTGGAAATTTATATAAATTAATAATAAAACTTTTATTATTAATTTTCTTATTATCCGGGAGACGAAAATTAGGGGTGTTACACTACTCCCCCACTTAAAAGGAATTTCGTCCCCGAAATTCTAGCTTAGAAAAACAACTCCGGATACTCTTGACGCATCTTCTCTTCCAATTCCCATGAAGCTTCAGACACATCAGCATTTTCCCATACAACCTTAACTAAAGGTATCTCCTTTCCCCTGAGCTTCTTAACTTCACGATCTTCTATCAGAACTGGTCTGGTTTCAAAGGTAAGGTTTTCCTTCAAAGTTAGGTCATCAGGTTGGAGTTTCAAAATAACTGATGGGTCATGCACATATTTCTTCAACTGAGAAATGTGAAAGACGTTGTGCAAATTGGATAGAGAGGGTGGTAAAGCTAGTTGATAAGCAACAGGACCAAATCTCTTAAGGATTTGGTATGGACCTATACACTTAGGCGAAAGCTTTCGGGTTCTCAAAGCTCTACTGATTCCTTTCATCGGAACTATTCGAAGAAACACATGGTCGCCCTCCGAAAACTCTAATGGTTTCCTTCTTTTGTCAGCATAACTCTTCTGCCGACTCTGAGCCGCTCTCATCTTTTCTTGAACCATCCTGATCTTCTCAGATGTCTGCTGTATCATTTCCGGTCCAACCACTAAATTCTCCCCCACTTGGAACCAACATAGCGGGGTTTGACACTTTCTTCCATATAATGCCTCAAACGGTGCCACCCCAATGCTCGCATGATAGCTGTTGTTGTATGTGAATTCCGCAAGAGGTAGCACTTGTTGAAACTGAGTGTTGAAATCATGTGTTTCTCTCTCAGTGTTTTGATGATGACACAACAACATCAATTATGAATATTTGCTTAACAGGTTCAGGTACAAATGAAGATTGCAAAGGCTTGTTTTGTGTTAGATCTAGCCTTAGGCTTAGAAGTCTTTGTAAGGCAATTTAATTTTCTTAAAGCACTTAGAATTATAGTCTATGTGATGATGATCTTGTTTTTATTTGAAAATCTTAGAAGAAGCATTTTTATAAAACCTTTGCTCCAGGACCTTATTTGTGAAAAAAGTTTTGCGAAAACCTTTGGTTACAACCTTTTTCATGAAAATCAATTTTTACTGTTGAGTAATCGATTAACCCTTCTGGTATAAATGATTATTTAATGCAACTTGTAACCAGAGAGCATGTAATGGATTATTTAGGTTCTTATAATGGATTACTTCCTTGAACGGGACATTTGGGAGTAAGTAATCGATTATCAGAAACTAGTAATCGATTATATGTTAATGCTGCAACTTTTATGGAAAACCTGAGAGCTTGTAATCGATTATGCCTGTCCAATGTAATCGATTATTTTAATTCAAATTTTGAAAAACGTGTTGAAATCAATCTGATTCCCAGAATGATTTGTTTCCATTTTTGGAGGATCACGAATTGATTGTTTGGCTGCTTCTTCTCCTTCTTTAAAACTCTTTTTCATTTTTGAAAAAAGAGAGACTCTTCTTCTTCTCTTTTCTTTCCTTTTTTGATAATCTTTTTAGAGAAGAAAAAGTTCATCATCATCATGATAGTGCTATAAACCTTGGGCTTTGCTTTAGATTATTAATATTGTCACAGGTCTTGATTGTTGTATCCTCTCTATCTAGAGAGCATATTGTTAGTTGCACAAATTCTTTCGTGCATATTCTTATTATTGTAAGGGGTGTGACAACCTTAGTGTTAAGGAGTGTTATTCCTTAGGATTGAACGTGTGTCGCGTTCATAGGGTGAGATAACCCTTGTTGTTTAGGTAGAGCTATACGAACGGTGGGATTCCTAGTAGTTAGGCTATTGTTTGAGTTTCGAGGTCCCTTGCGAACGGTGGGATTCCTAGTAGCTTGCGGGGCGCTCTGGATGTACTCGGGGACGCAGTTGCGTCTTGGCTTAGTGAAAAAGCTCAAGCGAGTCGCTTGGGGACTGGACTAGGCTGGGTTTGCCGAACCAGGATAAATTTGCCTGCGTACAATTTCTCTATCCCTTATCTTTTACTTTCCGCACGCTTAAATTGTTTTAATCATATTTTCATACATAAAAACTATTTTCAAGTTTTTAAATTATATCACACGAGAATTGTAGTTTTCATGTATTGATTTTTAAATCAATCTCGTGTATAATATGTTTTCAATTTTCATATAATAATATTTCTATTTCGTACTTAAAAACGTTTTTAAATCGTTCTTTAAGTCTTCCGCTCTATTTAATCTCTGATATTTTTTAAAAGAACGTTTTAATTCGATTATTTTTCTAAGTTTTCTAAACACCCAATTCACCCTCCCTCTTGGGTGATTCTTGCCAATTACACCGTTTATTCCAACAATTGGTATCAGAGCTTCGTGCTCTGGTAACAAGCTTAACCGCTTGAGTTAAAGATCATTGGTTAATTGGCTTTGGGATTTTGTGTTTTTAATTTTAAAATGGAGGGTAATTCATTCGATGAAGCACCAATTTTCAATGGAGAAAATTATTCATATTGGAGTGCTAGAATGAAATTTTATTTACAGTCGATGAATTATCGTTTATGGAGTATTGTGCAAAATGGTTTTGATCTAAATCCAAAAAATGTTTTCTCCATATTGGAGTGCTAGAGCAAGGAGGGAGATTGTGAGGGAAGGAGAGAGAGAGAGAGAAAGTAGATCTATGGAGATGGAGGGAGAAAGAGAGAGCTATGGTGGCGGTGGTGGGTCGGAGCGGCGGCCCTGGGGTGGTGGCTGCACGTGGTGGAGGGAGGGAGGAGCTTGGGACAGGAAATAATGAAGGGAGGGGGAGGCCAGCGCGAGCTTTTATGCTGGCTGGTGCGGCAAATTTGCGCACTGGCGCTTGAGCGCCGGCTCTCGCACTTGAGCGCGAGCCCCTTTTTGGCTCAGGTCTGATGCGTGTTGCGCGCCTGGGGCGCGGCTACTCGCGCCTGGGGCGCGAGTCTGCTGACTCTGGGTTGACCATGCTATATCTCCTTCGTTAACCGTCAGATCTTTCCCAAATTTGACGACCAGCTTCCTAAAAATCATATCTTCATATCCAGCGGTGGGAATTGTGTTTCGAGTCTTAAATCTTTTATTTTGAATTTCCTAACATCGGGTGTTTATAACACTGAAAAATCGATTTTTAACACTCGTTTGGTCTGCTTTAAATTTGCTTTTCGATGCCAATGCTCCTTGACTCCTTTATGGCACTCAAAGAACTCCTAATCCATCATTTTAAATCCCTTCTAGGATAATCCTTACTTCCAAATCTTACTATTATTCTAATTATTATTAGAATTAAAATTCGGGATGTTACATTTCTCCCCCACTTATTAGAATTTCGTCCCCGAAATTCCGTTCAATTCCTTAAATGGAGAATCATCCCATTGGTAAACTCCTGACTACGGTTTTCACTTCCCTTCGATTTTTATTTCCCGCTCCAGGTGTGGTTAGGTTCATGCCTATTTCAATGCTCGTCTTCTAATACCACGTATTATCTCCATCTGCACAGGATTGTCAGCTTTCTTATTATTAAACTTCCTTCTACCATTCCTTGGATTGAAATCCTCCCCCACTTGGTATCGACATACTTGGTTATATCCATACTTTGGGGGTATGCTCATTCGTTATTCAGAATCGAGTACATAGGTTCTCGACCGGTATCCAAGGCTGGAAGGGATACGTGGGTGGCTATCTATCGATAGGCATAGAACTATGCCGGGTTCTTACGACTTGGCGAATCCTCATGTATACATCTGAGATGCTTGAAACTCGAAGAGAGTGAAGATGAAAAGAAGAATCACGAAACACTCAAGGATGGGATTCATAGTCCTCGTACGACGACCCAGGATGTACTGGATACATGTCAAGCAAGAAGACAATGGATATTATCCTCAAGTGTGCATTTTCAGCAGAGAGCTGTCAAAGGATGCGTTTTCTATGAATCTGTGGCTAATTGATTGGTTTCGGTCAAGGCCTAGATGTTACTCCTCAATTTGATTTAATGTGTGTGTACTGTATGATGCATGGAAATGATTGTATGAGTGTGAGTTTTGAATTAATTGCCTTGTTGTGTGAGTTAATGAAATTAAGCAAATATGATTAAGAAAATAAAGTGTAAATCGTATATGTATATATGTATGTGCCACGGTTTGTATGTGAGTGTATGAATGTATATATGTGTGTATGTGTGTGTATGCCGTGTGTATGTATGTGTGTACGAGCTAGGACTAGAAGATGTAGACTAAGGAATTAGAAAACCAATCCAATTAGTAGCCAAACTAAACTAGTAACTAGGTAACCAAACCCTAACTATGGCCAACAAGTCCTTAAGCCTAGATTGACTTCTAAGAACCTAGCCATGCTACCTTGTCCCCCTTGGTTTTGAAAAACACCACCCATGCAAGTTTTTGTGATGCCAAAACTACCCCTCCCATTGTGTTATGGCCGAACCACCTACAAGGGCACAAGGAGGAAAATTAATTTGCTTACAAATAGGGTGAGCCTTAGTTCATTACCTCATTTTTACTTCTCATCACCCATTCTCATTTCTTCCACCCACACCAACACACTTCTAAGAGACTCCTTAAACTCTAAGAAAGAAAAGAAAAAGAAATAGAAAGAAAGAAAAGAAGAGGTGGCCGAAACATGAAGGAGAAGGAGGAAGGAGATCCAAGCCAAAACCTAGGAGTTTTCCTTGAAGATCAAAAGCCTTAGGAGCTAAAAGACCAATTCCTTTCATGGTAGGATTTGAAGATCCAAGAGAAGACTTGCAATAGTGTAGCTTTTTCTTTTTAGTTTGAAGATCTACTTCTTTTTCTTCTTGCATGTGGTTATTATGTGTTGATCTTGTTAGATCAAGGACTTTAAGGACTTAAAAATTATTTGTAATATGTTATTTTTATGCTTTTGTCTCGGTTTGGAATTTTTATGGTTGGATCTAATAATTTTCTAATTAAATCTTTAAGGATCTAAAGAAAACTAAGGTTTTTGTGAAAACTAAAATGAACCTCTTTGCATGTCTAATTTTCTTACTCTAAACCGTAGATCCTATGTGTTTATGTGATGATTTAAATGAATAAATCCATGATCTAAATTTCATAAATGATAAAGTGAAATTAAATGGCTTGCATGTTGTGTGTATGTGTTGATCTTGAGTATTTATGCTTGAAAAGCTTTGATCTTTAATTTGTATATTTTCTTCTTCATGGTTTATGTAAGAATTGTGTTTAAGTTTGTGTGTTTGCTTTGATTTGTGACGCTTTCTTTTTAACTTGAAAATAATTAATGTTTCCAAATAATTGAATACTTGCTATCAAAATTTGGACTAGAAAATTTTTCCTTTTTAGAACCAGTACTTGCTCGTTCATAAATCCTTTTGAACATAAACCATTTTTGAAAGTTCGACTTAACAATATCTTAGTTTCGAAAAGGCTCTCGAGATAACATTTCCTTAACTATAGAAAATACTCTTCATAGTTAATATTAAAACATATCATTTGCCTCTCGAGTTGAATTTGAATATATAAAGCATAAACTTATCGCCGAATCCTTTCTTAATAGAAATCAGAGTTCGCGGAAGTAAAAATAATACTTATGGGGCACTGCTGAGGTAAAGAAAAACATCATATATATATAAGTCATAACATAACCCCATCAGTACAGTCAGTAGCAAGTGTACAGTCAGTAGCAAGTGATAAAAAGTCGAGATAGCAAGTTTTGATGAAACATATACAGACCAGCTGCATAAAATAAAAGCTCACTCTAAGACCTCTCAGATATATACAATATATATAACAAAATCCAAAATAGAAGTCCCAGAGCAAGTCATCCGTGTCCTCAGCAGCTCCTCAGATCCTCCACCGCTCTATCCCTAAGATCTAGGATCCAAAACATCTATGCTATGCAAGCTCCTATGAACCAGCGGGTCCACCTCTCGCTGAAACAGTCGGCTCAACATGCACTTCCTCCTCGCTCTCATCCTCCACAGGGTCCTCCTCGACCTCGCCCGACTGTGTAGAGACCCCACCACTGGGTCTAAGGTCTGCAGAAGCAGTCCTATCCAAGTCAGTCGGACCAGGAGAAGGAGTCTCCTCAGTGACAACTCTATGGGAGGAAGGATGGGAACGAGTGGCAGCTCTAAAACGAAAACTATGGAAACGACGCATAGGTCGAGCCGGGGGTGGTCCTCTATATGTATAAAAAGGTGGAACATGCATAGTGTAGACTAAGGGAATCCTAAATTAGGTCGCACTCGCACTAGAGGGTTAGGGTGGTAGAGAGTAATCTCAACCTCCCCCTCAAAAGTGGCACGGTGCTCCTCATACGTCCATATACCGCTAGGGATAGGGCGTATCTCGATGCAAGCTAGGTGTCTGGCCAACACCTAAATAGGGCACAGGGAGTAAGTATACACATATACATAATTGATAAAGACTAAAATTACAATCACAAATATATCATGGACAGATCATAATGCAAATACATATGAGCTCACCAGTTTTCAACATTTTAACTCTTATAATGCAAGTGGCATGATGTATGATTTTCTATCCACAACTGAGGCCTCTAAAAGTTCATCTTGGACGTCCATCCAATACACCCTTGTGTTCCCGGAACACCGACATTTGTTCCCAGAACATAATGCCGAACCATACTTGGATAATAAGAATCACTCCCGGAGTGTGCACCACGTTCCCAGAACGCATACGTTCCCAGAACGCATAAAAAAACCAGGTCACGGACACTGGCCACATATCTATAATGTGTCATCAAGTAGGTTATAATTTGGTACTCCCGGAGTACCCTCCTCATATTCCCAGAATATGATAAACGTTCCTACCAACCAGACTTCCAATCTATATGGATGCACAAATATCAGGGTTGGTTTTATCTTTACATTAATTATTGTGATTTAGAAATATTCCAATTTCCCTTTTGAATGATTTATTTGAGGCATACTCTTTGGCATAAAATTCTCCTTTGAATTTTCTCAAAACATGCCCTTAAACTTAGATTGGGTAAAACAAAATCAATGGTATTCAAAAACATAACTTTTTATTTTTCAAATTCAGGTACTAACCGGTTACAGTTTCAGGCTAACCGGTTAGAATTACAGACCTGAACTGTTTACCATTGCAATTCAGAAAAACCCTTTTTCTTGAATTCCCTACCCAATCCATAAACAAGTTAAACATTGTTTTGTGCCTCAAAAATCACAATTTTCATCATTCAAAAGTTCCAATCACATTCTGTGTCCAATAAAGTATAATATCGAGTAACCGGTTAGATTATGCAGTCAGTCCTTCAAAATAAGGGTTTTAACACATCATTTTCTTTAATTCTCAAATCTAACCATTATTCATCATTCAACAGGGTTCATATACCTTAAACAAACATGTTTCATCACAAAAACCAAATTCAAAGTGCTTGCATCAAGCTCTTTGCATCAAATTGCATAAAAATTCACATAAACACAATTTAATACAACAAAACTTATCATAAGCATTTAAATCCAGAATTCAGTATCAATATACTTTGCATGCATCAACATAAAGTTGCTCAAAACACCATTGAGCAGAACTTTGGCCTCCAAGCCTTTGTGCCATATTGCACATAATGCCCTTTTTGAGTTTTGTTAACTCAAATCCTAATTCACTTGATTTTTAGTCTAAATCTAGTATAAGGTAGACTTCTCCCATACCTTAAGACTGAGTTTGTTGAAGATTGACACAGAACTTGAAGAAAACTCCACAGATTTCTCACAAACTCACAGCTCTACTCTCAGTCACGAATTTCACCAACAGGGTCCAAAGACCAAACGTTTTGACATAGCAAATGGCCAAAGAAATTGGGGAAAACAGTTAGGACTCAAAATAGGTAACATGCACTAGAGAATCAAAGAGATTTGAGACTTAAAGGTTGACTATACTTACCAAAATCCAGTCCCAAACTAAGCTTCCTGAACCAGAAAACTCAGACTCCAACTATTCCAGTTCCAACTTACCAAGTCGATTTCTCCTTCCACACAAACCCTCAACTCACAAATTTGGTATCTTTACAAAGCTCAAGATGTAAGCTTTGTAATGGTGTATGGCTCTCAATCTCACTCTCAGAAACAAGGACGAATTCCTCAGGACGAAAATGGAACCCTAGAACAAAGCCTCCCTTCTCAATTTCAGAAATTCAACCCTAATTTCATCAACAATTCATCTATATATAGACCAACCCAGGTTACATGCACATTGACGCGTGGTTTTCCACATGATTCAAGCTGTAATCATGGCGAATTCGGGATTAATCAAGTGATTACTCATCAAAATCCACTAACCCAGTTTCTGGGTTCATCGTCTAACCGGTTACAGGGCATTACTAACCGGTTAGATTAGTACAAAATTTAAAAATTAATATTTTTAAATCTTTCCCTCCAAGAACCTTTTTAATATTACCTTTTAGTCCTCATCCAGGGACCAAAATGCAATATCCTTATATTTTGCATTTATTTGCCCTATAAAAATATTTCAACTTATTTTTATATTTAAGGCTAATTAAATACAAAATACAAACTTGGAAAATTTCTATAAATTAATAATAAAACTTTTTATTATTAATTTCCTAATATTCGGGAGACGAAAATTAGGGGTGTTACACTACTCCCCCACTTAAAAGGAATTTCGTCCCCGAAATTCTAGTTTACAAAAACAACTCTGGATACTCTTGACGCATCTTTTCATCTAATTCCCACGTCGCTTCAGATACGTCAGCGTTTTCCCATATGACCTTTACTAAAGGTATCTCTTTTCCCCTGAGCTGCTTAACTTCACGATCTTCTATCTGAACTGGTCTGGTCTCAAAGGTCAGGTTTTCCTTTAGAGTTCGGTCGTCAGGTTGGAGTTTTAAAATAACTGATGGGTCATGCACGTACTTCTTTAATTGTGAAACGTGAAAGACGTGCAAATTGGATAAAGAGGGTGGTAAAGCTAGTTGGTAAGCAACAGGGCCAACTCTATTAAGAATTTGGTATGGACCTATACACTTAGGCGAAAGCTTTCGGGTTCTCAAAGCTCTATTGATTCCCTTCATCGGAACTACCCGAAGGAACACATGATCGCCCTCGGAAAACTCTTACGGTTTTCTCCTCTTATTCGCATAACTCTTCTGCCGACTCTGAGCCGCTTTCATCTTTGCCTGGACCATCTTAATATTCTCAGATGTCTACTGTATCATTTCTGGTCTAACCATTAAGTTCTCCCCCACTTGGAACCAACATAGCGGGGTTTGACACTTTCTTCCATACAACGCCTCGAACGGTGCCATTCCAATGCTCGCATGATAACTGTTGTTGTATGTGAATTCTGCAAGAGGTAACACTTGATCCCAACTTCCTTGTTCTTCAAGTGCAGAAGCCCTCAACACATCTTCCAAAGATTGAATCGTTCTCTCCGTCTGGCCATCCGTTTGTGGATGATACGCAGAACTCAATTTCAATCTTGTTCCCATTGCCTCATGCAAAATTTTCCAGAACTGCGACGAAAATCTGGGATCTCGGTCCGATACAATACTCAAAGGCACTCCGTGAAGATGAACTACCTCCTTGATATAGATCTGGGTAAGTTTGTTCAAAGGATAACGCATATTTATCGGAATAAAATGCGCCGACTTGGTTAACCTATCTACAACTACCCAAATTGCATCATGATTTGCTGCTGTCCTTGGCAAACCAGACACAAAATCCATTGAGATGCTATCCCACTTCCACTGGGGAATCCTCAAAGGTTGCAACCGTCCTCCCGGTTTCTGATGTTCTACTTTAGCTTTTTGGCAAATCAAGCACACCGCCACGTATTCAGCAACATCCTTTTTCAATCCAGACCACCAAAACATCTTCTTCAAGTCCTGATACATTTTGGTTGATCCAGGATGCATACTCATCCGACTCTTATGGGCTTCGTCAAGAATCAGTCTTCTAACTTCCTGATCTTTTGGTATACAAATCCTTGTCCTGAAACGAAGGATTCCATCCTGCCCAACCTTGAAATCAGGTTCCCTTCCCTCTGAACCTAGTCTCATCTTTTCCATCAATTATTCATCTGCTCGTTGTAACTCCCAAATTCTTTCCAAGAACTCGTTTGTAATCTGCAACATCCCCAACTTGATACTTGATGGCTCCACTTGTGTCAACAAGCTCAAGTCTCTGAATTCCTCAATCATCGCTGTTTCCTTAACCATCATCGCACTTATGTGGATTGCTTTCCGACTCAAAGCATCTGCAACCACATTTGCTTTACCCGGATGATAGTGGAGTTTAAAGTCATAATCTTTCAAAAACTCCATCCATCTTCTTTGCCTCATGTTCAACTCTTTCTGGTCAAACAGATATTTCAAACTCTTATGGTCACTAAATACTTGGAATATAGTGCCATAGAGATGATGTCTCCATATCTTTAAGGCAAACACGATTGCAGCCAATTCCAAATCGTGTGTCGGGTAATTCACCTCATGATTCTTCAATTGTCGTGATGCATAAGCCACTACTCTTCCTTCTTGCATTAATACACACCCCAGTCCTTGCTTAGATGCATCACAGTACACTTCAAAACTCTTGTGAGGATCAAGTAAGATTAACACAGGAGACGATGTTAACCTTTCCTTTAACTCACGAAAACTAACTTCACACCGATCGTCCCACACGAACGGTTGATCTTTCCAAGTCAACTTAGTCAAAGGCAGTGCAATCT
Organism: Crotalaria pallida; assembly: GCA_037953625.1. NCBI lineage: Eukaryota > Viridiplantae > Streptophyta > Magnoliopsida > Fabales > Fabaceae > Crotalaria > Crotalaria pallida. The sequence continues at coordinate 65,355,357 of CM075651.1, forward strand.
TAGAAAATCCTTCTATGAACCGACGATAGTATCCAGCCAGCCCTAAGAAACTTCTCACCTCCGTCACGGTCTTAGGCTGTTCCCAACTTAGCACTGAACTTACTTTTGCTGGATCCACCGCAATTCCTTCTTTAGAGATTACATGCCCCAAAAACTTCACTTCATTCAACCAAAACTCACACTTCGTAAGTTTGGCATATAATTGCTTCTCCTTCAGGACCTTTAACACAATCCTGAGATGCTCTTCATGCTCTTCCGGATTTTTAGAATAGACCAGAATATCATCAATGAATACCACCACAAATAAATCCAAATATGGTCTAAAGATCCGGTTCATATAATCCATGAAAATAGCAGGTGCATTAGTCAACCCGAACGGCATCACAACATACTCATAATGACCGTATCGAGATCGAAATGCAGTCTTGGGTATATCCTCCTCCTTTATCCTGATCTGATGATAACCCGATCTCAGATCAATCTTGGAGAATACTGCAGCTCCCCTAACCTGGTCCATAAGGTCATCAATCCTTGGCAAAGGATACTTGTTCTTAATAGTGACCTTATTCAACTGCCTGTAATCCACACACATCTTCATACTCCCATCTTTCTTCTTTACAAACAGTAATGGAGCTCCCCAAGGCGAAACGCTTGGCCTGATCATCTGTTTCTGCAGCAACTCCTCTATCTGCTTCTTCATTTCTACCATTTCTGGTGGTGCCATCCTATAAGGAGCAATAGAGATGGGACCAGCTCCAGGGACTAAATCAATCCCAAACTCCATCTCTCGCTTCGGAGGTAATCCTGGTATCTCTTCAGGAAATACTTCCAGAAATTCCTTCACCACCGGAATCTCCTCGATCGGCATCGACTCTTCTTCTCCAGAAGCCGAGAATAAACACATATAACCCTCCGGTTCAAGGGTCCTATATTGAATTGTCTTTTCCTCACAATTGATGATCACTTGGTTCTTCATCAACCAGTCCATACCCAAGATCACATCCAATTGTAACTTAGGAAGACAAACCAAATCTACCTTGGATAAACGACCCAGAATTTCTACATTACACCCTAAACAGACTTTAGCGGTGAAGATCGGTATTCCCGTAGGGGTATCTATACTAAGAGAGCAGGGTGAATCAGAAACAACAAGATTCAGCCTATTCACACATTCGGGAGAAACAAAAGAATGTGTGGCTCCAGAATCAAACATGATTTTGCAAGGTTGGTTATTAAGCAGAAAGTTACCTTGCACGAGATTCGGGGTTTGGGTTGCTTCATTACCACTCAGGGTAAACTCTCTTCCTTGCACCACAGGCTTGCCAGCAGATCCCTTTGCATCTCCCTTTGCAGATTCTTGGCACTCACGAGCAAAGTGGCCTTGCTTTCCACACTTGAAACATCCTCCTGTGGATCAGCAAAACTAACCATGATGATAACGCCTACACTTCTCGCAATAAGGAGCATTATCGCGAGACTTGTTCTTGTTATCCATCACCGTCTTGCCCTTACCCTTGTTCTTAGAATATGGACCATTATTCCGATGATCAAACTTCTTCTTCCTCTATGGTCCATAGTTCTGTCCAACCCCCTTCACTTGACTTCCAATCAATTCAGCCTTCTTATCATCTTCATACATTCTACACATATCCACTAGTGTAGGGAAACTCTGAATCCTTTGATAACTGAAGATAGACTTCAGTTCCGGCCTTAGTCCACCTTCAAACTTCACACACTTACTCCTTTCATCAGGGTTATTTAAGTAATAGGGAGAGTACTTCATCAACTCCTCGAACCGGGGAGCATACTCTCCAGTGTTGGAAGTCAAACTGGTTGGAAGGCATGTTTCAAACTCTCTATAGACTTCAAAGGAATACAATTATATGTTTTGATGATAACAAACCAACTCAAGTTCAAGCTCACAAGTGCAAGCCTAGAAGATTGAAGACTCAAGCAAGCATAAAATAGAAGCCTTATCTTTAGATCAAATGTAAGGTAATGAAGTTTTGTTTCTTTAAGTAGTTACAAAGCCAATAAGTTTTTCATTTTAGAGAGAAGAAGAAAAACGTGTTTTTGCATGAAAAATGTATTTTCTGCATTTAACCTTAGTAAGATAATTGATGTTACAAAACTCTGTATATTTATATGTGTGAAAGAGGGAGTAATCGATTATTTGCTAAAGTAATCGATTAACTTTGTTGCATCATAGAAAAATCAGAGAGGTTGTAATCGATTAACTGATTTGTGTTAATCAGTTACTTTCTTATGGAAGTAATCGATTACATTGGTCAGGTAATCGATTATAATTGTTGCATCATATATTTTTCAGAGGCTTTGTAATCGATTACAAGGTTTGTAGTAATCGATTACATGATGTTGCATCATATGCAAACCAGAGGCTTAGTAATCGATTAACTCCTCAGTGTAATCGATTATTATAGTTGCATCACATAATGAACAGGAGTGATGTAATCGATTACCTATTCTTAGCCTAATCGATTACATGTTTTTCAAATGTTTTAAGAATTTCTATTTTTGTAGAAGTAATCGATTATTGCTTCTATGTAATCGATTATTTCTTGATTTATTGAAAAACGTGTCAGAATCATTTTTATTATTTCCTGATTTGTTTTTATATAAAAGATTCTGATATATTTTATTTTATTTCGAAAATGAATTTAAATTTGAATTATTTCCTTTTTGGTTTTAAGAATCAAATCTTTTTATTATTTCGAAAATCGTTTTGATTTTATTTTGATTTTAAAACTTATTACAAATCTTTTATTATTCTGATTTGATTTGTTTTACTTAATTCAAAATTCCTTTTCTTTTTAAAAGAGGTTCACTCCAACACGTTAAAGAAGAATTTTTTTTTGATGAGAACATTTTTTCATTCACGTTGCACGTTTCTTCTTCATCTTCTTCTCTAGACTTGTGCTTTTCATTGTTTATACTTTTTGAAGAACAAACTCTTATTGGCTGAGTAACATCTAGAGAACCACTACTTCACTATCATAGGGCTTATTGTCGTATCTGTGTTTTGAGAACACATAAAGCTATTGTAATCACAATCGCATTCATTCTAAACCTTAGTGATTAGGGAGAGTATCCCTTAGTGGACGTTGTGATACGTCGTAGGGCGAGGAACCCTGCTGTGTGATTGAGGCCCCTAGCGAACGGAGGTTCCTAGTAGTGTGCGGGGTGCTCTTGGTTGTAATAGGGTGCGGCTCTATTGCTTGGTTATAAGAACTCTCAGGCGGGTCGCTTGGGGACTGGACTAGGCCTGTCGACGGGAAGGCTGAACCAGTATAAAATCACCGGTGCAAGCTTTTCTAACCCTTATCTTTTACTTTCCGCATATTTACTTTATTTACGTTTCCGCGCTACTCGATTATATTTTTCTAACGTTTTCGCGATCCATAACAACGCTTAATCTCTCCGTCTTAAAACTATTTTTTAATTTGGTACGATTTTTTCAATACATAATAAAACTCGATTCACCCCCCTTCTCGAGATTTGAGGCCAAAACCAACAATTGGCATCAGAGCTAGTCTCTTGTGTTAAGACTTAACCGTCTGAAGAGTATGGCTTCAAACTCTCTGTTTGGAGGTGAAGGGAGTTCTATTAACCGTCCTCCCATGTTTGATGGGGTAGGGTACGCGTATTGGAAAGCCCGTATGAAAATTTTTATTCAAGGAGTAGGATTAAAAGTTTGGGATGCCGTCGTAAATGTCCCTATGTTCCTACCTATGTGGTTAATGGTAACACCGTCGAAAAGCCTATGGCTGAGTGGACGGAGGAGGAGGAACGTAGAGTCCAATATGACTTGAAAGCGAAAAAAATTATAACATTTGCTTTGAGCTATGATGAGTTTTTCAGGATTTCAACATGCGAGACAGCACAACAAATGTGGGATACACTGGAAGTCACGCATGAAGGAACTACGGAAGTAAAGAGGTCAAGAATCAATACATTAACTGGTGAATATGAACTGTTCAGAATGAAAGATGGAGAATCAATTCAAGAGATCCAAAAACGCTTCACAATGATAGTAAATCAACTGACAACATTGGGGAAGAAATTCACCAATGAGGATCTCATCAACAAAGTGCTAAGATGTTTGGGAAGAGATTGGCAACCTAAAGTGACAGCAATCGCTGAATCAAGAAATCTCTCAACAATGACGCTGGCAACTCTGTTTGGAAAATTACAAGAACATGAAAGTGAACTGAAGAGGTTAGCTCAGCATGAAGAAGAGAACAAGAAAGTCAAAAGTTTGGCTTTCAAGGCTGAAGCACCTGGACCAGATAGTGACTCGGACAAAGAACTGATCAATGATGAACACATGGGTCTATTGGTGAAGAAGTTCGGAAAATTTCTGAGGAAGAAGAATTTCAACCGAAGAGACAACAAAAGTGGAGGCTCAACCATCACATGTCATGAGTGTGGCAAGCTTGGTCATATTCGAGCAGATTGCTATCAATTGAAAAAGAAAGAGAATTCAGAAAAAGGCACCTCAAGTTCAAAGAAGGGAAAGCAAGCATACTTGGCGTGGTTGGACAATGATGGAAGTTCGGATGAGGATTCAGACGAACAAGAAGAAACCGCCAACCTGTGCTTGATGGCTCACGAAAATGAGGTAACTTCTGAACCAAATTTTTCTTATGATGAATTACTTGAAGCTTTTGAAGAATTACATGAGGAATCAATGAGGATATCCTTATTGGTTTCTCTAGAAAAGAAAAATTCAGCCTCTCTTTTAGAAAAGAATAAAGAGCTTTCAAAAGAAAATGAATTTTTGAAAAATCAAAATAAGGAGCTGAATTTGACTTTAAAAAATTCCTCAAACACTTCTAGTAATGACATTAAACTTAAAGCTAGTTCTTCTTCGTGTAAATTCTGCAAGGATCTGGTTAAAGAAATTGAAGATTTAAAAGAAACCCTTTCTAAGTTTACAAAAGGTAGAAATACTTTAAATTTAATGTTAGGTAGGCAAAAATGTTTCTTTAATAGAGCGGGTTTAGGATATCAACCCGGTAAGCATCAAAAGAAGCTTAGTACCATTTTTGTCCCTGCCAGTAATCATAAGAAACCTCTTATTATATGTCATATTTGTGGTAAAAAGGGCCATGGTGCACATGAATACATACACCGAAAAGTGAAGTTCATTAAACCGAACAACGAAGCTAAAAGGTGGCATGACTTAAACTATGGCTATACTAACCCTCAAGGACCCAAAAAGATATGGGTACCTAAAAAGAAACCTTGAATCTTTGCTTGTAGGTTACTCCAGAAGGAAGAAAATCATGGTGGTACTTGGACAGCGGATGCTCAAAACATATGACTGGAGATAAATCCAAATTCTCGCATCTCGTGCCTAAGGACCAAGGATATGTGACCTTCGGAGATAACAATCAAGGAAAGATCATTGGAATCGGTAAAATTGGTACACCTCCTAACCCTTGCATTGAAAATGTATTACATGTTGAGGGCCTAAAGCACAATTTGCTAAGCATTAGTCAATTGTGTGATAAGGGCAATAGCGTTATATTTGATTCTGATAGATGTATTATCGAGGGAAAAATTGATAATCTTATTAAGCTAATTGCTCGCAGGATAAACAATGTATATATTATTGATTTCGATTCAATTCCCTCAAATGATGCTAAATGTTTATTATCTAAAGAGGATGAATCGTGTCTGTGGCATCGTAGAATAGGTCACATCCACATGACTCATTTATATAAAATTTCTTCTAAAAACTTAGTAGTTGGTTTGCCAAAGCAAAATTTTTCCTTTTCTGAAAAATGTGATCCTTGTTCAAAATCAAAACTCACAAGGGCCAATTTTCCTTCTAAAAATCTTGTTTCAACTCAAAGGCCTTTGGAACTTTTACATATGGATCTTTTTGGACCATGTCAAACTAAAAGCTTTGGTGGCAACTATTATTGTTTGGTTATTGTGGATGACTATTCTAGGTATACATGGACGCTTTTTATTACTCATAAAAATGACGCATTTCATGAATTTAAAAAGCTAGCCAAGATTATTCAAAACCAATTGCATTTGAGCATTGCATCCATTAGAACTGATCATGGTGGAGAATTTGAAAATCATAGTTTTGAAAAGTTTTGCGAAAAACATGGAATCAAGCATTATTTTTCAGCTCCAAGGACTCCAGAACAAAATGGGGTTGTGGAGAGGAAAAATCGTTCATTAAAAGAGCTTTCTAGAACAATGCTTAATGACATGAATTTGCCTGCATATTTTTGGGCCGATGCAGTGAGTACAGCATGTTATGTTATGAACCGTGTTTTGATTAGGCCTATTTTAAAGAAAACCCCCTATGAGCTGTACAAGGGGAGAAAACCTAATATTTTCCATCTTCGAGTTTTTGGATGTAAATGTTTTGTGCATAATAATGGTAGAGAAAATCTAGGATCTTTTGAGGCTAGAGCTGATGTGGGTATATTTCTTGGTTATTCTGCTTCTAGCAAAGCCTATAGGATATACAATAAATCTCGTAATACTATTGAAGAATCTATTCATGTATCATTTGACGAATCCGATCCCAGAAGGTTGGGAAAGGTATCTGCTAATGATTTTTCAGGTATTCTTGGAGAATTATTCATTGATGAGGATGAGGAGCAAAATGATAAATCAAAGGATCAATCCGGAAGCAATGAAATTTTAGTTGAAAATGTTGAGGAGAAAAATCAAGAACAATCAATGGAACTCAACACTGATTTGCCTAAGGAGTGGAAAACATCAAGGCATCATCCTATTGATCAAATCATCGGAGACATTTCTAAAGGTGTAAGTACTCGCAACTCTATTAGCAATCTGTGTAACTTCTTTGCATTTGTTTCTCAAGTAGAGCCAAAGAATTATTCTGAGCCAATACTTGATGAGCATTGGCTTTTGGCAATGCAAGAAGAATTAAACCAGTTCGAAAGAAATCAGGTATGGGAACATGTTCCTAGGCCTGAGTCTCATCCGATTATTGGACTTTTGTGGATTTATAAAAATAAACTTGATGAGGCTGGTTTAATTGTTCGAAACAAATCTAGGCTAGTTGCACAAGGTTACAACCAGGAAGAGGGGATAGATTATGAGGAAACATTTGCCCCTGTTGCTAGGTTGGAAGCCATTAGACTGCTATTAGCATTTGCATGCATTTTAGATTTTAAATTATATCAGATGGACGTAAAGAGTGCCTTTCTTAATGGTTATATAAATGAGGAAGTTTATGTGTGTCAACCTCCTGGCTTTGAAAGTTATGAACACCCTGATTAGGTTTATAAGTTGAAAAAGGCTTTGTACGGTTTAAAACAAGCTCCTAGAGCGTGGTACGACCGTCTTAGCAAGTTTTTATTAAAAAATAACTTTGAAAGAGGGAAGGTTGGTAACACACTTTTTATTAAAAAGAAAGGAAAGGACATTCTTTTAGTTCAGATTTATGTAGATGATATTATATTTGGTGCTACTAATGAAATCCTTTGCAAGGAGTTTTCTAGTATGATGCAGGAAGAGTTCGAAATGTCTATGATGGGCGAGCTGAACTTTTTCCTGGGTTTACAAATAAAGCAAGCAAAGGATGGAATCTTTATTAGTCAAACTAAATACTGCAAGGAATTATTGAAAAGATTTGGCATGGATAAAGCCAAGGCAGTTGCAACACCGATAAGTACATCATGCTACTTGGACAAAGACGAAGGAGGTAAATCCGTAGAAATTACAAAGTATCGAGGTATTATCAGATCCCTTCTATATTTGATGGCAAGTAGGCCGGATATCATGTTTAGTGTGTGTCTTTGTGCTCGGTTCCAGTCGAATCCAAAAGAAACGCACATGGTTGCTGCCAAGCGTATAATGAAATATCTGTATGGCACAACTGATATGGGTTTGTGGTACCCCAAAGGTTCATCTTGTAATCTTTTTGGGTATTTTGATTCCGACTTTGCTGGTTGCAAAGTAGATAGAAAAAGCACTAGCGGCACTTGTCATCTTCTTGGCAATTCATTGGTATCATGGGCTAGTAAGAAACAGTCTAGTGTTGCCCTATCTACAGCTGAGGCTGAATATGTAGCCGCGGGTAGTTGTTGCGCTCAGATTTTATGGTTAAAACAGCAACTCTTAGACTTTGGTGTAAGTCTAGATCACATTCCTATTAAATGTGATAATACCAGTGCTATTTTTATTACCAAAAACCCAGTACAACATTCTCGAACGAAGCATATCGAGATTCGACACCATTTTATTCGTGATCATATTCAGAAAGGTGATTGCATTATTGAGTATGTTGATACTTCGCGGCAGTTGGCTGATATCTTTACGAAACCGCTTCCAAAAGAAAATTTCTTTTTTATTCGTAGAGAAATTGGTCTAGCTTCTGCCTCTCACCTCTTTTGAATATGTGAATCTTTTATCTCTCATGTTATTATTGATGCATCTTCTTAGTGTTTCAGGGGGAGATTGCACATCTTTTTGATGATTACAAAAGGGGGAGAGAGATTCTGATATTATCTGATATTATTGGCTAATTTTTATTGGCTAATACATTCAGGGGGAGAAGATATAATCCATTATTCTGGAAGGATGCTTGAATCGAAATGATATATTTTTTAAGCATTCATATAGGGGGAGATGAAATAATCCATTATTTTTCCTGTATTTTATGATTCTAAGGAAGGTTTCATTATTATATATCTATTTCTGCTTGTATAACACTTGTGATGCAGATAGTAAAGAGCATATCAGAATGGGTGTTTGTCATCATCAAAAAGGGGGAGTGTTGGAAGTCAAGCTGGTTGGAAGGCATGTTTCAAACTCTCTATAGACTTCAAAGGAATACAATTATATGTTTTGATGATAACAAACCAACTCAAGTTCAAGCTCACAAGTGCAAGCCTAGAAGATTGAAGACTCAAGCAAGCATAGAATAGAAGCCTTATCTTTAGATCAAATGTAAGGTAATGAAGTTTTGTTTCTTTAAGTAGTTACAAAGCCAATAAGTTTTTCATTTTAGAGAGAAGAAGAAAAACGTGTTTTTGCATGAAAAATGTATTTTCTGCATTTAACCTTAGTAAGATAATTGATGTTACAAAACTCTGTATATTTATATGTGTGCAAGAGGGAGTAATCGATTATTTGCTAAAGTAATCGATTAACTTTGTTGCATCATAGAAAAATCAGAGAGGTTGTAATCGATTAAGTGATTTGTGTTAATCAGTTACTTTCTTATGGAAGTAATCGATTACATTGGTCAGGTAATCGATTATAATTGTTGCATCATATATTTTTCAGAGGCTTTGTAATCGATTACAAGGTTTGTAGTAATCGATTACATGATGTTGCATCATATGCAAACCAGAGGCTTAGTAATCGATTAACTCCTCAGTGTAATCGATTATTATAGTTGCATCACATAATGAACAGGAGTGATGTAATCGATTAACTATTCTTAGCCTAATCGATTACATGTTTTTCAAATGTTTTAAGAATTTCTATTTATGTAGAAGTAATCGATTATTGCTTCTATGTAATCGATTATTTCTTGATTTATTGAAAAACGTGTCAGAACCATTTTTATTATTTCCTGATTTGTTTTTATATAAAAGATTATGATATATTTTATTTTATTTCGAAAATGAATTTAAATTTGAATTATTTCCTTTTTGGTTTTAAGAATCAAATCTTTTTATTATTTCGAAAATCGTTTTGATTTTATTTTGATTTTAAAACTTATTACAAATCTTTTATTATTCTGATTTGATTTGTTTTACTTAATTCAAAATTCCTTTTCTTTTTAAAAGAGGTTCACTCCAACACGTTAAAGAAGAATTTTTTTTTATGAGAACATTTTTTCATTCACGTTGCACGTTTCTTCTTCATCTTCTTCTCTAGACTTGTGCTTTTCATTGTTTATACTTTTTGAAGAACAAACTCTTATTGGCTGAGTAACATCTAGAGAACCACTACTTCACTATCATAGAGCTTATTGTTGTATCTGTGTTTTGAGAACAAACAAAGCTATTGTAATCGCAACAGCATTCATTCTAAACCTTAGTGATTAGGGAGAGTATCCCTTAGTGGACGTTGTGATACGTCGTAGGGCAAGGAACCCTGCTATGTGATTGAGGCCCCTAGCGAACGGAGGTTCCTAGTAGTGTGCGGGGTGCTCTTGGTTGTAATAGGGTGCGGCTCTATTGCTTGGTTATAAGAACTCTCAGGCGGGTCGCTTGGGGACTGGACTAGGCCTTTCGACGGGAAGGCTGAACCAGTATAAAATCACCGGTGCAAGCTTTTCTAACACTTATCTTTTACTTTCCGCATATTTACTTTATTTTTATTTCCGCACTACTCGATTATATTTTTCTAACGTTTTCGCGATCCATAACAACGCTTAATCTCTCCGTCTTAAAACTATTTTTTAATTTGGTACGATTTTTTCAATACATAATAAAACTCGATTCACCCCCCCCCTCTCGAGATTTGAGGCCAAAACCAACATCCTACACTCATATCCCCCTGCTTCAATTGCATGAATTCCACTTCCTTCTTTCTCCGCAAATCTTCTGGAAAATATTTATTAAGAAATTTCTCCATAAATACTCCCCAGTTGATTGCCCTCCTTTCAAAATTCAGCAATTGGACAGTGTGATCCCACCAGTTTTCAGCTTCTCCGTGAAGCATGTACACTGCATAGGTCACCTTCTGTTCATCAGAACATTCCAGAGTTCGGAAAATCTTATTAATCTCATGCAACCACTTGTTCGCCTCATCGGGTCTATATCCTCCCTCAAACCTTGGTGGGTTGCACTTTCTGAACTCCGACAGAGTCTTAGCGTCCTGATTTGCCATATTGCCAGCAGATGGGTTACCAGCTCTCCCTTGAGATGGTTGTTGTCTCTGCTGCTGCTGCATGCCTTCCAGCACGGTCGTGATTCGTTCTAACATTTCATTAGTAATATTTCTATTCCGGGTTGCCATAGAAAGACCTGCACTATGGGCTTTGGGTTACTAAGAAGGTCTTTAAAACATAAATACTACTAACTTACTCAAAACATATTCAATCAACATTGAGTACCATACTTAGCTGCATCTTCGGGGCCATGAGGGACAGGACCAATGCTCTGATACCACCAAAGGGTGTGACGCTCTCTTTTTAACTTGAAAATAATTAATGTTTCCAAATAATTGAATACTTGCTATCAAAATTTGGACTAGAAAATTTTTCCTTTTTAGAACTAGTACTTGCTCGTTCATAAATCCTTTTGAACATAAACCATTTTTGAAAGTTCGGCTTAACAATATCTTAGTTTCGAAAAGGCTCTCGAGATAACATTTCCTTAACTATAGAAAATACTCTTCATAGTTAATATTAAAACATACCATTTGCCTCTCGAGTTGAATTTGAATATATAAAGCATAACCTTATCGCCGAATCCTTTCTTAATAGAAATCAGAGTTCGCGGAAGTAAAAATAATACTTATGGGGCACTGCCGAGGTAAAGAAAAACATCATATATATAAAAGTCATAACATGACCCCATCAGTACAGTCAGTAGCAAGTGATAAAAAGTCGAGATAGCAAGTTTTGATGAAACATATACAGACCAGCTGCATAAAATAAAAGCTCACTCTAAGACCTCTCAGATATATACAATATATATAACAAAATCCAAAATAGAAGTCCCAGAGCAAGTCATCCGTGTCCTCAGCAACTCCTCAGATCCTCCACCGCTCTATCCCTAGGATCTAGGATCCAAAACATCTATGCTATGCAAGCTCCTATGAACCAGCGGGTCCACCTCTCGCTGAAACAGTCGGCTCAACATGCACCTCCTCCTCGCGCTCATCCTCCACAGGGTCCTCCTCGACCTCGCCCGACTGTGTAAAGACCCCACCACTGGGCCTAAGGTCTGCAGAAGCAGTCCTATCCAAGTCAGTCGAACCAGGAGAAGGAGTCTCCTCAGTGACAACTCTATGGGAGGAAGGATGGGAACGAGTGGCAGCTCTAAAACGAAAACTATGGAAACGACGCATAGGTCGAGCCGGGGGTGGTCCTCTATATGTATAAAAAGGTGGAACATGCATAGTGTAGACTAAGGGAATCCTAAATCGACGAGGTCGCACTCGCACCAGAGGGTTAGGGTGGTAGAGAGTAATCTCAACCTCCCCCTCAAAAGTGGCACGGTGCTCCTCATACGTCCATATACCGCTAGGGATAGGGCGTATCTCGATGCAAGCTAGGTGTCTGGCCAACACCTAAACAAGGCACAGGGAGTAAGTATACACATATACATAATTGATAAAGACTAAAATTACAATCACAAATATATCATGGACAGATCATAATGCAAATACATATGAGCACACCAGTTTTCAACATTATAACTCTTATAATGCAAGTGGCATGATGTATGATTTTCTATCCACAACTGAGGCCTCTAAAAGTCCATCTTGGACGTCCATCCTGGACGTCCATCCAATACACCCTTGTGTTCCCGGACCACCGACATTTGTTCCCAGAACATAATGCCGAACCATACTTGGATAATAAGAATCACTCCCGGAGTGTGCACCACGTTCCCAGAACGCTTACGTTCCCAGAACGCATAAAAAAACCAGGTCACGGACACTGGCCACATATCTATAATGTGTCATCAAGTAGGTTATAATTTGGTACTCCCGGAGTACCCTCCTCATATTCCCAGAATATGATAAACGTTCCTACCAACCAGACTTCCAGTCTATATGGATGCACAAATATCAGGGTTGGTTTTATCTTTACATTAATTAATGTGATTTAGAAATATTCCAATTTCCCTTTTGAATGATTTATTTGAGGCATACTCTTTGGCATAAAATTCTCCTTTGAATTTTCTCAAAACATGCCCTTAAACTTAGATTGGGTAAAACAAAATCAATGGTATTCAAAAACATAACTTTTTATTTTTCAAATTCAGGTACTAACCGGTTACAGTTTCAGGCTAACCGGTTAGAATTACAGACCTGAACTGTTTACCATTGCAATTCAGAAAAACCCTTTTTCTTGAATTCCCTACCCAATCCATAAACAAGTTAAACATTGTTTTGTGCCTCAAAAATCACAGTTTTCATCATTCAAAAGTTCCAATCACATTCTGTGTCCAATAAAGTATAATTTCCTCTTGAAATTATTCCATTAATTTAAGGTATTAACCCTTTACCTTAAAATCTGAACCAAGAAAGTATTGTTACCTCATTTTCAGATTCTTTCCAGTGAAATTAAGGTATAGATTTGAGTAAAATTAGTGAAACTTCAGGACTGTTTCATAAACTAATTTTCTTTTGAAATTCTGCATTGTCTAACCGGTTACGAATATCGAGTAACCGGTTAGATTATGCAGTCAGTCCTTCAAAATAAGGGTTTTAACACATCATTTTCTTTAATTCTCAAATCTAACCATTATTCATCATTCAACAGGGTTCATATACCTTAAACAAACATGTTTCATCACAGAAACCAAATTCAAAGTGCATGCATCAAGCTTTTTGCATCAAATTGCATAAAAATTCACATAAACACAATTTAATACAACAAAACTTATCATAAGCATTTAAATCCAGAATTCAGTATCAATATACTTTGCATGCATCAACATAAAGTTGCTCAAAACACCATTGAGCAGAACTTTGGCCTCCAAGCCTTTGTGCCATATTGCACATAATGCCCTTTTTGAGTTTTGTTAACTCAAATCCTAATTCACTTGATTTTTAGTCTAAATCTAGTATAAGGTAGACTTCTCCCATACCTTAAGACTGAGTTTGATGAAGATTGACACAGAACTTGAAGAAAACTCCACAGATTTCTCACAAACTCACAGCTCTACTCTCAGTCACGAATTTCACCAACAGGGTCCAAAGACCAGAAGTTTTGACATAGCAAATGGCCAAAGAAATTGGGGAAAACAGTTAGGACTCAAAATAGGTAACATGCACTAGAGAATCAAAGAGATTTGAGACTTAAAGGTTGACTATACTTACCAAAATCCAGTCCCAAACTAAGCTTCCTGAACCAGAAAACTCAAACTTTAGCTATTCCAATTCCAACTTCCCAAGTCGATTTCTCCTTCCACACAAACCCTCAACTCACAAATTTGGTATCTTTACAAAGCTCAAGATGTAAGCTTTGTAATGGTGTATGGCTCTCAATCTCACTCTCAGAAACAAGGACGAATCCCTCAGGACGAAAATGGAACCCTAGAACAAAGCCTCCCTTCTACATTTAAGAAATTCAACCCTAATTTCATCAACAATTCATCTATATATAGACCAACCCAAGTTACATGCACATTGACGCGTGGTTTTCCACTTGATTCAAGCTGTAATCGTGGCGAATTCGGGATTAATCAAGTGATTACTCATCAAAATCCACTAACCCAGTTTCTGGGTTCATCGTCTAACCGGTTACAGGGCATTACTAACCGGTTAGATTAGTACAAAATTTAAAAATTAATATTTTTATATCTTTCCCTCCAAGAACCTTTTAAATATTACCTTTTAGTCCTCATCCAGGGACCAAAATGCAATATCCTTATATTTTGCATTTATTTGCCCTATAAAAATATTTCAACTTATTTATATATTTAAGGCTAATTAAATACAAAATACAAACTTGGAAAATTTCTATAAATTAATAATAAAACTTTTTATTATTAATTTCCTATTATTCGGGAGACGAAAATTAGGGGTGTTACATGATTCCTCTTGCATGTCTATTTTCTTGTTTAGATTCGTGGTCTATATATGGGTTTATGTGGTTATTTGATAAATAAATTCATGATCTAGTCTTGCATGTTAATTTTGTGTTGATTGTAGTTGTTTTGAGTATGTGCATGTAATTATTTGTTAGGAGGATTAATAATGTTTAGATCCTTGACTTGCATGTCCTTTTCAAGTGAAGAGTTTGTGTTTCTTTTTATATATATGATTCTGTTTTAAAGGATTAAAGAAACTAAGTCTTAAAAATGATTTTCAAGCATAAACATGATTTTCATTGAGTATTTGATTATGTGCATGAACTATTTTTTTTAGAGGACATTCGGCCATGATTAGGAAAAAGTGAAATTTATGCTTTTTATTTGGTAAAAGTTGATGCATGTTTGTTTTAAGATTAGATCCATTGATTTCAAGTGCATGCAAGTTATTTTTGGAAATTTAAAGTGTAACCTTGATTTTTATAGAATAATGAAATTGAAGTTTATTTTGTGAAGGTTGATGTGGATATAATGTGTTGTTTTGCGTGTTTTTATTTTGTGAAATGCATGACTTGTATGTTTAAAAAGTGAATTCAAAATCCTTGTTTTAAGACATGTTGACTTTCGACCACACTAGGAAAATAGGTAGCTATGCTTGTCCCCCAAATAGGTTGCATGCATGAGAAGGATAATTGAATTTAAGGGTGCATGCATGAAGTGATTGAATTTAAAAGAAATATGTGTGATAATTTGTGATTTAAAGTGTGTGTTGATTTTGTTTTGGAAAATGAAATTTAAGTTGTTAATTTTGCTCACTGTATGTTCACGGTCTTGGTCTTAAAATAAAGAAGAAAATTTCATGAATTGTATGCCCTTAGTTTTTAATCATAAAAGAATGAAAATGACTTCATGATCGTATGTTTGTATGTGTGCATTAGATCTTGCAAAATTTTATGTGAGTAATTCGGTCTATGTATGTTTAAAATGGTAGGAAAATTATTTTCATAAAATAACCATGATGATAACTCTATTCATAGGTGCATGATGTTTTGTGAAAGTGTTGTGTATTTCTTTAAATTCTTTTGGTTTGATCTGATTGTGTGAGAAGAATTTTTATGGTGATAAATCAAAGATTTTTAGTTTTAAATTTATTTGTAAGTAGGAATTATTATCTATTAGCAATTCGGTTTTTATTAAAGTAATTAGAAGATTGAGTTATTTTCTTAAGTGCAATTAAATCAATTTATTAGGATTATGATATAACTAATGATTTTTGAGTGATTACAAGTATGATTTGTATGGTGTGTGCTTGTGAATGCCTTATATGCTTTAGAACTTGTATGTACTGGTTGTGAGATTTGTTTGTAAAATTTATTTGTGAAAAATCTATATGTGTATTTTAAAGGAATTGAAAAATGTTTTTGAAAATGTGATTTAAATAATTTAAATTAATTTGAAACTTTTAAATAATACTTTTTGATCAGTGTTTGATTTTGATTTGGTTTATTCCCTAGAGTTTTGGATTTCGTTCAGGAAAATGATTTTTATAAACAAAGTGTTTTTGTAAAAGGATTACTTTAATTATTTCAAAGTTTTCTTGAAAACCTTTTTATTAGAATCTGATTTGGTCTTGGAGTCTTTGGATATTGGTAATGTATTTTAAAGAAAGGAATTATTTCAAAGAGTTTTCAGAACGAAACTAAGAATTTATCGAAAACGTTCTAACGCACGGGGAAAAAATGTTCTAGTTCAGGTGTTACATCGGACGCGAAGGAAACGTGACGAGGTTAGCGACTGGGAACCTTGGAAAGCTATCGGATGATTCGTCATCCAGATGAGTGAGAGTGCGGTGATCCCGCAACGTGGTTGCTCGCAATCCGAACAGATGGATTGCGATTATACTGCGAATTAGGCAATAGAAATTTGTGTGATAAATGTTTACTTGGTTTAGTTACATACTAAATGTTTACTGGTTGTGCATTTTTAATTCTGTTTGAAATTGTTTGATTATGTCTGAGTAGTGAAATCATAATAATGAAACCGTGAAAGTGATGAGATGAGATTAAGAAGAGAAAAAGAGATGTGAATGCGAAACATGAGCATAATTAAGTGAAAGATAAGCGATAAGTAAGATTAAAGAAAAGTTGTTGGATTGATTGAGAAAAAGAACGTTTGATGCAAGTGGAATGTAAAAGAAATAAAGTAAGAAAGGAAGTGAAAGTTGAGTGAAAAGAAATGAAACATCTGATGAGGCGAGTGGAAGCGTGGTTATGAAAGTGAGATGTGATTCCTCGTTCACATTTTTGGGAAGAAGCTTAGTGTTGAGTTGAGCTTGCTCCTCCATTAACACTCACCCAAAAATGTGAGTTTTTGAAAATGGTTTTGACAAGAGATTTTTGAAAAGTTTTTGTGAAAATGATATTTTGTGAAAGTTTTTGGAAATACTATCCTTTGAAAAAGTTTTGCGAAAGGGTTTATGAAATGAGTTTTTTGAAAATATTTTAAGTAAAGTTTTGTGAAATCATGTTTTCGAAAAGTTTTGTGAAAAGATGTTTTGAGAAAGACGAGGAAAGAGACTGATGATGTTGATAAGG
The DNA here is from genome assembly GCA_037953625.1 of Crotalaria pallida. NCBI lineage: Eukaryota > Viridiplantae > Streptophyta > Magnoliopsida > Fabales > Fabaceae > Crotalaria > Crotalaria pallida. Next base: position 65,372,695 of record CM075651.1, read on the forward strand.
AATGTTGTTGAGTATGAGTTGTTGAGAATAATGCTGAGATGCATGACATTTGATTTTGAGGCCAAGGGCCATTGAGATTTAGGGGGAATGGATTGCGTTTAGTGGTCGGGCTTCGTTGAAGGGATGCACCAAGGACGAGCCGACTGTTAGGATTAAGCCGCTAATTAAAACGTAAAATCTTAAAAGACATTTACAAATGCGGTGAGGTATGAGTGTCGTACCGAAGTAGTGGAGAGGAAGGAACCATAGGTATCTGCGGATACTTAGAAGGAGATTGCATGAGGGGAGGAGATGACGGTGAAACGTCAAGAAGTCTAGAGTATATTTCTAGGCGGAACAACTCCACATGTGGCGTACTAACGTGGTAGGGACTGGGTCTAATGTCGTGGCACGTTCTGCACTGCAGACTAGAAATATACTGTCGCCCCCTTGATTGCAAATCGAGAACAGTGAGAGGGACTGGAACGGGGCATTTGTGTTTGCCGCTGAGAGCGCGCTTGTTTATGAATTGATATGATTATGATTTGAGGCTGGGCCTCCTGGTCTGGGACCATTTATTTGTGTGACAGCTGTCGTGCCCGCGAGGTAAAGGTCCTGTACTCCTGTTTGCTTCCGACTAGGTTGGGTGGTTGACCGAGGAGATGTAGACGTGTGTGAGCTCAATGATGTTTCCCCCTCATCATTGATACTAACCGAATTAATAAAACTTAAAAGACAAAAAGGTTTCAAAGAAAAGTACATTTAAGACATCAAGTATCGAACAAAGTTTACAAGACAACGATAAGAAAAAAATTCTTGGAATAAAAGATAAGTATGGAAACTGTGATGAAAGAAGGTTTGAGAAAAATTGTGAAAGCTCGTGAGAAAGATTCTGAGAAAGCGATTGTAAGAGCGGGAATGAATTAGTTGGTTAAGAGTGACGGTATTGGTGTGTTTAGATCATTATGATAGGTTTTGTTCTATGTGTTTCATATGTGCTACGTGCGTTACTTGTTAGGTATGTTGATGATGTTTTAGTTATGTTGTTTTATTATATTCTCTGTCCACTTTTATGTTAAATCTACACGAGACCGTATGGTCAACCCGTTGGTGTTCGGAACACTGACTCTCTCCTACCGTGTTGTCGTATTGGCAAACACTAATATTGCAACTGGTAGATGGCATAGTGCTAGGAAAGGCAAGTACCCGACGACTCTCTGAGTGAGACTCCTGCGATGGTTGGAGGCGACAACTCTGCTGGTGGACCGAGAGTGTGGGCTGCCAAGATGCGAAGATGAAGAGATAAATTGGGTGTGCATGACTAGAAGCCAGGCAATCCCCTCAGAGCTTGTACTCCAATGTAAGTACTTAGTACCTAGCTCTATCAGACTGTACCCCGGCAAAAAGTTTTATTTAACTCTGATGTTTGAAAATAAATAAACGGGCTATGTTTTGAATGATGATTGAAAACGGGTTTAAAAGTGCGGTGTCTTGTGACATCTCGGTTTGGAACTTGAAAGGTTATGCAAAGTTAGAACATGAGTTTTAATTGCAACTGTGTTTTGGAAAATTTAAATGTTCTCATCTTGTGTAACACTTGAAAAAAAAATGGCCCTAATTTTCACTATTTTGAGTTTAAGTTTTCAAGTTGCCAAATCGGGGTGTTACAGTTGTGGTATCAGAGCGGCGGTTAAACTAAGTAACCTTATGCATGGACTTACATACTCTGCTATATGACAATGTGTGTGCGTTAGTATTAAGATGACGATAGATGAGAATAGGAACGCTAAGAGTGCGCGAATGTTTTCATGGAGCGTATCAGCTTTCGTCTACCGTAAAACGAGGAGCAGCAAATCAGTGTCGACATGGAATATTGATGCGTGATTCGGATCTTCTTTTGTTGAACTCTCCTTTGACGTGAAACCATTTGTTTGTGAAGACCCTCAAACTCTCGCCGTGTGATCTTGTTCTGTGACTAAAATCTCTCTTGGTTGAAACTTTTCTTGTGAAAACCCTATATGTGCCAAATTGTTTTGGCATGGCGCTTGAAAAATCGTAGACCCTGTTTTTGATAAAACCTAGACTATTGATGAACCCAAAGTTTCTTCTTGATCCTTGACCCAACATTGTTCTTTCCTAAAGCTTTAGCAAGAATGCTAAACCCTTGCATCCTGTACCAATCCAATAGATATCCCTAAGATAGGAAGTAAGCTATGAAATGTTGATAGGAAAAGGTTGCAAAGGTTAAGGAAGAATGAGGAGTAGTTAGTAAAAAGTAAGGATGTATGAGTCTTGGAGAAATTAGAAGTACCCTTTTTAGTCTTAGATGAGTGCTGAGTCATGAAAATTGATTAGAATTAAGAAGTTTTGATGGTTTAGAATGTAACACCCCTAATTTTCGTCTCCCGAATAATAGGAAATTAATAATAAAAATTTTTATTATTAATTTATAGAAATTTTCCAAGTTTATATTTTGTATTTAATTAGCCTTAAAAATAAAAATAAGTTGAAATATTTTTATAGGGCAAATAAATGCAAAATATAAGGATATTGCATTTTGGTCCCTGGATGAGGACTAAAAGGTAATATTAAAAAGGTTCTTGGAGGGAAAGATTTAAAAATATTAATTTTTAAATTTTGTACTAATCTAACCGATTAGTAATGCCCTGTAACCGGTTAGACGATGAACCCAGAAACTGGGTTAGTGGATTTTGATGAGTAATCACTTGATTAATCCCAAATTCGCCACGATTACAGCCGTGGATTAGTGGAGAACCACGCGTCAACATGCATGCTATCTTAATTTGTCTATAAATTGAGGAAATTCTGAGGTGAAGGGGTTGATTTTCTGCATTTTGTGTTGAAGAAGGGCAGTTAGGGTTTCCAATTCGTTTTGAGAAATTCGTCTTCGTCCTTGTGAGTTAGAGAATGAAACACACATTTCTGAAAAGCTTGAATTAAGGGCTTTTCATTGATATACACCTTGTGAGCTGAGTGTTTGTGTGGGAGGAGGAATCGATCTTGGAAGCTAAGAGTTGGAGACTGAACTCTGTTTTCTGTTGATTCTGGAAGCTGAGTTCAAGTTGTGATTTTGGTAAGTATAGTTCACCATTAAGCCCCAAATCTGTTCCTATTCTTATTGCATGTTACCTAGAGTAATTTCTAACTATTTTCCCCAATTTCTTTGGCCAATTTCTATGTCAAATCTTCTGGTCTTTGGACCCTGTTGATGGAAATCGTGTGTGAAGGTTAGAACCTAGGATTGGTGGGAGTCTGTGGATTTTGCTTCAAGTGTAGTGTTTATAGTCATCAAGATCAGCTTAGAGGTATGGGAGAAGTCTACCTTATACTAGATTTAGACTAAAATTCAAGTGATTTAGGATTTGAGTTAACAAAACTCAAAAAGGGCATTATGTGCAATATGGCACAAAGGCTTGGAAGCCAAAGTTTTTGCTCACTGTGGTTTTGAGCAACTTTATATTGATGCATGCAAAGTATATGGAGGCTTATTTCTGAATTTGAATGCCTATTATAAGTTTTGTTGTATTAAATTGTGTTTATGTGAATTTTCATGCAATTTGATATCATAAACTTGATGCATGCAATTTGAATGTGTTTCTGGGTATAAACATGTTTATCTTAAGGCATATGAACTCTGTGAATATTGAGATTTGGTTAGATTTGAGAAAAGAAGAAAATGAATTGTTAAAACTCTTGTTTTAATGGACTGACTGCATAATCTAACCGGTTACTCGATATTCGTAACCGGTTAGACAATGCAGAATTTCAAAGAAAAATCAGTTCATTAATCAGTCCTGAAATTTTAGTGGTTTCTGCTCAAATCTATGCTTTAATCTCATTATACCTGATCTGAACATGAGTTGTTATAATGTCATGGTTCAGATTTGAAAGATTAGAATTAATGCCTTAAGTTAATGAAATAATTTCAAGAGGAAATTATGTTCATTGGAAAGTGAAAAGTGATTTAGACCTTTGAATGATAAAACTATAATTTTTGAGGCATAAAACAATGTTTAACTTGTTTATGGATAGGGTAGCAAATTCAAGAAAGAGGGTTTTTCTGAATTCCAATGGTAAACAGTTCAGCTGTAATTTTAACCGGTTAGCCTGAGACTGTAACCGGTTAGTACCTGAATCTGAAAAATAAAAAGTTCAGTTTTTGAATACCATTGACTTTGTGTTACCTAATCTAAGCTTAAGGGCATGTTTTGAGAAAATTGAAAGGAGAATTTTATGCCAAAGTGTATGCCTCAAATAAATCATTCAAAAGGGAAATTGGAATATTTCTAAATCACATTAATTAATGTAAAGATAAAACCAACCCTGATATTTGTGCATCCATATAGACTGGAAGTCTGGTTGGTAGGAACATTTATCATATTCTGGGAATATGAGGAGGGTACTCCGGGAGTACCAAATTATAACCTACTTGATGACACATTATAGATATGTGGCCAGTGTCCGGGACCTGGTTTTTTATGCGTTCTGGGAACGTATGCGTTCTGGGAACGTGGTGCACACTCCGGGAGTGATGCTTATTATCCAAGTATGGTTCGGCATTATGTTCTGGGAACAAATGTCGGCGTTCCGGGAACACAAGGGTGTATTGGATGGACGTCCAAGATGGACTTTTAGAGGCCTCAGTTGTGGATAGAAAATCATACATCATGCCACTTGCATTATAAGAGTTATAATGTTGAAAACTGGTGTGCTCATATGTATTTGCATTATGATCTGTCCATGATATACTTGTGATTGTAATTTTAGTCTTTATCAATTATGTATATGTGTATACTTACTCCCTGTGCCCTGTTTAGGTGATGGCCAGATACCTAGCTTGCATCGAGATACGCCCTATCCCTAGCGGTATATGGACGTATGAGGAGCACCGTGCCACTTTTGAGGGGGAGGTTGAGATCACTCTCTACCACCCTAACCCTCTGGTGCGAGTGCGACCTCGTCGATTTAGGATTCCCTTAGTCTACACTATGCATGTTCCACCTTTTTATACATATAGAGGACCACCCCCGGCTCGACCTATGCGTCGTTTTCATAGTTTTCGTTTTAGAGTTGCCACTCGTTCCCATCCTTCCTCCCACAGAGTTGTCACTGAGGAGACTCCTTCTCCTGGTCCGACTGACGTGGATAGGACTGCTTCTGCAGACCTTAGACCTAGTGGTGGGGTCTCTACACAGTCGGGCGAGGTCGAGGAGGACCATGTGGAGGATGAGAGCGAGGAGGAGGTGCATGTTGAGCCGACTATTTCTGCTAGAGGTGGACCCGCTGGTTCATAGGAGCTTGGATAGCATAGATGTTTTGGATCCTAGATCCTAGGGATAGAGCGGTGGAGGATCTGAGGAGCTGCTGAGGACACGGATGACTTGCTCTAGGACTTCTATTTTGGATTTTGTTATATATATTGTATATATCTGAGAGGTCTTAGAGTGAGCTTTTATTTTATGCAGCTGGTCTGTATATGTTTCATCAAAACTTGCTATCTCGACTTTTTATCACTTGCTACTGACTGTACTGATGGGGTTTATATTATGACTTATATATATATGATGTTTCTTTACCTCAGCAGTGCCCCATAAGTATTACTTTTACTTCCGCGAACTCTGATTTCTATTGAGAAAGAATTTGGCGATAAGTTTATGCTTTATATATTCAAATTCAACTCGAGAGGAAAATAGTATGTTTTAATATTAACTATGAAGAGTATTTTCTATAGTTAAGGAAATGTTATCTCGAGAGCCTTTTCGAAACTAAGATATTGTTAAGCCGAACTTTCAAAAATGATTTATGTTCAAAAGGGTTTATGAACGAGCAAGTACTAGTTCTAAAAAGGAGAAAAATTTTCTAGCCAAAATTTTGATAGCAAGTATTCAATTATTTGGAAATATTAATTATTTTCATGTTAAAAAGAGAGCGTCACACCCTTCGGTGGTATCAGAGCATAGGTCATGTCCCTCATGGCCCGAGGATGCAGCTAAGTATGGTATTCAATGTTGATTGAATATATTTTGAGTAAGTTAGTCGTATTTATGTTTTAAAGACCTTTTTAGTAACCCAAAGCCCATACTGCAGGTCTTTCTATGGCAACCCGGAATAGAAATATTACTAATGAAATGTTAGAACGAATCACGACCGTGCTGGAAGGAATGCAGCAGCAGCAGAGACAACAACCATCTCAAGGGCGAGCTGGTAACCCATCTGCTGGCAATATGGCGAATCAGGACGCTAAGACTCTGTCGGAGTTCAGAAAGTGCAACCCACCAAGATTTGAGGGAGGATATAAACCTGACGAGGCGAATAAGTGGTTGTATGAGATTAACAAGATTTTCCGAACTCTGGAGTGTTCTGATGAACAGAAGGTGACCTATGCAGTGTACATGCTTCACGGAGAAGCTGAAAACTGGTGGGATCACACTGTCCAATTGCTGAATTTTGAAAGGAGGGCAATCAACTGGGGAATATTTATGGAGAAGTTTCTTAATAAATATTTTCCAGAAGATTTGCGGAGAAAGAAGGAAGTGGAATTCATGCAATTGAAACAGGGGGATATGAGTATAGGAGAGTATGCTGCCAAGTTCGAGGAGCTGATGAAGTACTATCCCTACTACTTAAATAACCCTGATGAAAGGAGTAAGTGTGTTAAGTTTGAAGGTGGACTAAGGCCGGAACTGAAGTCTATCTTCAGTTATCAAAGGATTCAGAGTTTCCCTGCACTAGTAGATATGTGCAGAATGTATGAAGATTATAAGAAGGCTGAATTGATTGGAAGTCAAGTGAAGGGGGTTGGACAGAACTATGGACCACAGAGGAAGAAGAAGTTTGATCATCGGAATAATGGTCCATATTCTAAGAACAAGGGTAAGGGCAAGGCGGTGATGGATAACAAGAACAAGTCTCGCGATAATGCTCCTTATTGCGAGAAGTGTAGGCGTTATCATCATGGTCAGTTTTGCTGGTCCACAGGAGGATGTTTCAAGTGTGGAAAGCAAGGTCACTTTGCTCGTGAGTGCCAAGAATCTGCAAAGGGAGATGCAAAGGGATCTTCTGGCAAGCCTGTGGTGCAAGGAAGAGTATTTACCCTGAGTGGTAATGAAGCAACCCAAACCCCGAATCTCGTGCAAGGTAACTTTCTGCTTAATAACCAACCTTGCAAAATCATGTTTGATTCTGGAGCTACACATTCTTTTGTTTCTCTGGAATGTGTGAATAGGCTGAATCTTGTTGTTTCTGATTCACCCTGCTATCTTAGTATAGATACTCCTACGGGAATACCGATCTTCACCGCTAAAGTCTGTTTAGGGTGTAATGTAGAAATTCTGGGTCGTCTTTCTAAGGTAGATTTGGTTTGTCTTCCTAAGTTAAAATTGGATGTGATCTTGGGTATGGATTGGTTGATGAAGAACCAAGTGATCATCAATTATGAGGAAAAGACAATTCAATATAGGACTCTGGAACCGGAAGGTTATATGTGTTTATTCTCGGCTTCTGGAGAAGAAGAGTCGATGCCGATCGAGGAGATTCCGGTGGTGAGGGAATTTCCGGAAGTATTTCCTGAAGAGATACCAGGATTACCTCCGAAGCGAGAGATAGAGTTTGGGATTGATTTAGTCCCTGGAGCTGGTCCCATCTCTATTGCTCCATATAGGATGGCACCACCAGAAATGGTAGAAATGAAGAAGTAGATAGAGGAGTTGCTGCAAAAACAGATGATCAGGCCAAGCGTTTCACCTTGGGGAGCTCCATTACTGTTTGTAAAGAAGAAAGATGGGAGTATGAGGATGTGTGTGGATTACAGGCTGTTGAATAAGGTCACTATTAAGAACAAGTATCCTTTGCCAAGGATTGATGACCTTATGGACCAGGTTAGGGGAGCTGCAGTGTTCTCCAAGATTGATCTGAGATCGGGTTATCATCAGATCAGGATAAAGGAGGAGGATATACCCAAGACTGCATTTCGATCTCGATACGGTCATTATGAGTATGTTCTGATGCCGTTCGGGTTGACTAATTCACCTTCTATTTTCATGGATTATATGAACCGGATCTTTAGACCATATTTGGATTTATTTGTGGTGGTATCCATTGATGATATTCTAGTCTATTCTAAAAATCCGGAAGAGCATGAAGAGCATCTCAGGATTGTGTTGACAGTCCTGAAGGAGAAGCAATTATATGCCAAACTTACGAAGTGTGAGTTTTGGTTGAACGAAGTGAAGTTTTTGGGGCATGTAATCTCTAAAGAAGGAATTGTGGTGGATCCAGCAAAAGTAAGTTCAGTGCTAAGTTAGGAACAGCCTAAGACCGTGACGGAGGTGAGAAGTTTCTTAGGGCTGGCTGGATACTATCGTCGGTTCATAGAAGGATTTTCTAAGATTGCACTGCCTTTGACTAAGTTGACTCGGAAAGATCAACCGTTCGTGTGGGACGATCGATGCGAAGTTAGTTTCCGTGAGTTGAAGGAAAGGTTAACATCGTCTCCTGTGTTAATCTTAACTGGTCCTCACAAGAGTTTTGAAGTGTACTGTGATGCATTTAAGCAAGGACTGGGTTGTGTATTGATGCAAGAAGGAAGAGTAGTGGCTTATGCATCGCGACAATTGAAGAATCATGAAGTGAATTACCCGACACACGATTTAGAATTGGCTGCGATCGTGTTTGCCTTAAAGATATGGAGACATCATCTCTATGGCACTACATTCCAAGTATTTAGTGACCATAAGAGTTTGAAATATCTGTTCGACCAGAAAGAGTTGAACATGAGGCAAAGAAGATGGATGGAGTTTTTAAAAGATTATGACTTTAAACTCCACTATCATCCGGGTAAAGCAAATGTGGTTGCGGATGCTTTGAGCCGGAAAGCAATCCACATAAGTGCGATGATGGTTAAGGAAGCAGCGTTGATCGAGGAATTCAGAGACTTGAGCTTGTTGACACAAGTGGAGCCATCAAGTATCAAGTTGGGGATGTTGCAGATTACAAACGAGTTCTTGGAAAGAATTCGGGAGTTGCAACGAGCAGACGAAGAATTGATGGAAAAGATGAAACTAGGTTCAGAGGGAAGGGAACCTGATTTCACGATTGGACAGGATGGAATCCTTCGTTTTAGGACAAGGATTTGTATACCAAGAGATCAGGAAGTTAGAAGACTGATTCTCGACGAAGCCCATAAGAGTCGGATGAGTATGCATCCTGGATCAACCAAAATGTATCAAGACTTGAAAAAGATGTGTTGAGAGCTTGTGCACTTGAAGAACAAGGAAGTTGGGATCAAGTGTTACCTCTTGCCGAATTCACATACAACAACAGCTATCATGCGAGCATTGGAATGGCACCGTTCGAAGCGTTGTATGGAAGGAAGTGTCAAACCCCGCTATGTTGGTTCCAAGTGGGGGAGAACTTGATGGTTGGACCAGAAATGATACAGCAGACATCTGAGAAGATTAAGATGGTCCAGGCAAAGATGAAAGCGGCTTAGAGTCGGCAGAAAAGTTATGCGGATAAGAGGAGAAAACCATTAGAGTTTTTAGAGGGCGATCATGTGTTCCTTCGGATAGTTCCGATGAAAGGAATCAGTAGAGCTTTGAGAACCCGAAAGCTTTCGCCTAAGTGTATAGGTCCATACCAAATTCTTAAGAGAGTTGGCCCTGTTGCTTATCAGCTAGCTTTACCACCCTCTTTATCCAATTTTTTTCAACGTCTTTCACGTTTCGCAATTAAAGAAGTACGTGCATGATCCATCAGTTATTCTAAAACTACAACCTGACGATCTAACTCTAAAGGAAAACCTGACCTTTGAGACCAGACCAGTTCAGATAGAAGATCGTGAAGTTAAGCAGCTCAGGGGAAAGGAGATACCTTTAGTAAAGGTCATATGGGAAAATGCTGACGTATCTGAAGCGACGTGGGAATTAGAGGAAAAGATGTGTCAAGAGTATCCGGAGTTGTTTTTGTAAACTAGAATTTCGGGGACGAAATTCCTTTTAAGTGGGGGAGTAGTGTAACACCCCTAATTTTCGTCTCCCGAATAATAGGAAATTAATAATAAAAAGTTTTATTATTAATTTATAGAAATTTTCCAAGTTTATATTTTGTATTTAATTAGCCTTAAAAATAAAAATAAGTTGAAATATTTTTATAGGGCAAATAAATGCAAAATATAAGGATATTGCATTTTGGTTCCTGGATGAGGACTAAAAGGTAATATTAAAAATGTTCTTGGAGGGAAAGATTTAAAAATATTAATTTTTAAATTTTGTACTAATCTAACCGGTTAGTAATGCCCTGTAACCGGTTAGACGATGAACCCAGAAACTGGGTTAGTGGATTTTGATGAGTAATCACTTGATTAATCCCAAATTCGCCACGATTACAGCCATGGATTAGTGGAGAACCACGCGTCAACATGCATGTTGTCTTAATTTGTCTATAAATTGAGGAAATTCTGAGGTGAAGGGGTTGATTTTCTGCATTTTGTGTTGAAGAAGGGCAGTTAGGGTTTCCAATTCGTTCTGAGAAATTTGTCTTCGTCCTTGTGAGTTAGAGAGTGAAACACACATTTCTGAAAAGCTTGAATCAAGGGCTTTTCATTGATATACACCTTGTGAGCTGAGTGTTTGTGTGGGAGGAGGAATCGATCTTGGAAGCTAAGAGTTGGAGACTGAACTCTGTTTTCTGTTGATTCTGGAAGCTGAGTTCAAGTTGTGATTTTGGTAAGTATAGTTCACCATTAAGCCCCAAATCTGTTCCTATTCTTAGTGCATGTTACCTAGAGTAATTTCTATTTATTTTCCCAAATTTCTTTGGCCAATTGCTATGTCAAATCTTCTGGTCTTTGGACCCTGTTGATGGAAATCGTGTGTGAAGGGAAGAACCTAGGATTGGTGGGAATCTGTGGATTTTGCTTCAAGTGCAGTGTTTAAAGTCGTCAAGATCAGCTTAGAGGTATGGGAGAAGTCTACCTTATACTAGATTTAGAGTAAAATTCAAGTGATTTAGGATTTGAGTTAACAAAACTCAAAAAGGGCATTATGTGCAATATGGCACCAAGGCTTGGAGGCCAAAGTTTTTGCTCACTGTGGTTTTGAGCAACTTTATATTGATGCATGCAAAGTATATGGAGGCTGAATTCTGAATTTGAATGCCTATTATAAGTTTTGTTGTATTAAATTGTGTGTATGTGAATTTTCATGCAATTTGATATCGTAAACTTGATGCATGCAATTTGAATGTGTTTCTTGGTATAAACATGTTTATCTTAAGGCATATGAACTCTGTGAATATTGAGATTTGGTTAGATTTTAGAAAAGAAGAAAATGAATTGTTAAAACTCTTGTTTTAATGGACTGACTGCATAATCTAACCGGTTACTCGATATTCGTAGCCGGTTAGAAACTGCAGAATTTCAAAGAAAAATCAGTTCATTAATCAGTCCTGAAATTTTAGTGGTTTCTGCTCAAATCTATGCTTTAATCTCATTATACCTGATCTGAACATGAGTTGTTTTAATGTCAAGGTTCAGATTTGAAAGATTAGAATTAATGCCTTAAGTTAATGAAATAATTTCAAGAGGAAATTATGTTCATTGGAAAGTGAAAAGTGATTTAGACCTTTGAATGATAAAACTGTAATTTTTGAGGCATAAAACAATGTTTAACTTGTTTATGGATTGTGTAGCAAATTCAAGAAAGAGGGTTTTTCTGAATTTCAATGGTAAACAGTTCAGGTCTGTAATTCTAACAGGTTAGCCTGAGACTGTAACCGGTTAGTACCTGAATCTGAAAAATAAAAAGTTCAGTTTTTGAATACCATTGACTTTGTTTTACCTAATCTAAGCTTAAGGGCATGTTTTGAGAAAATTCAAAGGAGAATTTTATGCCAAAGTGTATGCCTCAAATAAATCATTCAAAAGGGAAATTGGAATATTTCTAAATCACATTAATTAATGTAAAGATAAAACCAACCCTGATATTTGTGCATCCATATAGACTGGAAGTCTGGTTGGTAGGAACGTTTATCATATTCTGGGAATATGAGGAGGGTACGCTGGGAGTACCAAATTATAACCTACTTGATGACACATTATAGATATATGGCCAGTGTCTGGGACCTGGTTTTTATGCGTTCTGGGAACGTATGCGTTCTGGGAACGTGGTGCACACTCCGGGAGTGATGCTTATTATCCAAGTATGGTTCGGCATTATGTTTTGGGAACAAATGTCGGTGTTCCGGGAACACAAGGGTGTATTGGATGGACGTCCAAGATGGACTTTTAGAGGCCTCAGTTGTGGATAGGAAATCATACATCATGCCACTTGCATTATAAGAGTTATAATGTTGAAAACTGGTGTGCTCATATGTATTTGCATTATGATCTGTCCATGATATACTTGTGATTGTAATTTTAGTCTTTATCAATTATGTATATGCGTATACTTACTCCCTGTGCCCTGTTTAGGTGATGGCCAGATACCTAGCTTGCATCGAGATACGCCCTATCCCTAGCGGTATATGGACGTATGAGGAGCACCGTGCCACTTTTGAGGGGGAGGTTGAGATCACTCTCTACCACCCTAACCCTCTGGTGCGAGTACGACCTCGTCGATTTAGGATTCCCTTAGTCTACACTTTGCATGTTCCACCTTTTTATACATATAGAGGACCACCCCCGGCTCGACCTATGCGTCGTTTTCATAGTTTTCGTTTTAGAGCTGCCACTCGTTCCCATCCTTCCTCCCATAGAGTTGTCACTGAGGAGACTCCTTCTCCTGGTCCGACTGACTTGGATAGGACTGCTTATGCAGACCTTAGACCCAGTGGTGGGGTCTCTACACAGTCGGGCGAGGTCGAGGAGGACCCTGTGGAGGATGAGAGCGAAGAGGAGGTGCATGTTGAGCCGATTGTTTCTGCTAGAGGTGGACCCGCTGGTTCATAGGAGCTTTCATAGCATAGATGTTTTGGATCCTAGATCCTAGGGATAGAGCGGTGGAGGATCTGAGGAGCTGCTGAGGACACGGATGACTTGCTCTGGGACTTCTATTTTGGATTTTGTTATGTATATTGTATATATCTGAGAGGTCTTAGAGTGAGCTTTTATTTTATGCAGCTGGTCTGTATATGTTTCATCAAAACTTGCTATCTCGACTTTTTATCACTTGCTACTGACTGTACTGATGGGGTTTATATTATGACTTATATATATATATGATGTTTCTTTACCTCAGCAGTGCCCCATAAGTATTACTTTTACTTCCGCGAACTCTGATTTCTATTGAGAAAGGATTCGGCGATAACTTTATGCTTTATATATTCAAATTCAACTCGAGAGGCAAATAGTATGTTTTAATATTAACTATGAAGAGTATTTTCTATAGTTACGGAAATGTTATCTCGAGAGCCTTTTCGAAACTAAGATATTGTTAAGCCGAACTTTCAAAAATGATTTATGTTCAAAAGGGTTTATGAACGAGCAAGTACTAGTTCTAAAAAGGAGAAAAAATTTCTAGCCCAAATTTCTATAGAAAGTATTCAATTATTTGGAAATATTAATTATTTTCAAGTTAAAAAGAGAGCGTCACATAGAATAGGAGGAAAATGGTGGAAAATATAAACAGGATTAGAATTGTCTAAGTTATATGATTGAATGGTTGAGATAAGAGTAAGGTCGTGTATGTTTCTTGAGGATTAGTGGTTGCTAGGACAAAAGGTGGATAAAATAGTGGCTCTAGGAGTTTGGTTAAGGCAAGTATATGGTGAGAAGTAAGACAATCAGAGGATAGATCAAAGCTAAGTGATGGGAAATTTTGTAAGAAGTATGGTGAAGTTAGCAGTATGTAGAGGTTAAGTCAACGATGATAACTGAGGTTTAGAGAGGTATGCGTCATTTAAGTTGGGGAGTAGCCGGAAATGTGAAGTTTTGAGGAATAGCTCATCTAGGCTTGAAGTGATAATGGGAATGTAGCCTTAGGTGTGGGAGTGTCTTGACCCCGAATATTCGTGACCTTGTTATCTTTGGGCACTGTTTTGATGTCACTGAACCTCAATCCTTTGTCGTCAGTGAAACCGTATTGTTTCTACCCCACCATGTTTGTTATTGAAAGACCTATGAGAGATTACTTTTGCAAGTAATCCGTCCGATTCAATTGAAAAGGCGACGAATAGATAGTACGTGTTCGGAGATGCGACGATTGTTGCGGTTAAGGAAGGAAGGAATCTCTTCAAGAAGTTACGCGTCCACGGATTTGACAGACTCTACACAGTATTTCTCGAGGACGAGAAATCTTTAAGTTGGGGAGAATGTAACACCCCGCATTTTTCCCGTACGTGCGAGAACGAAATTTGTTAAAATAAACATTGAAATTCTGCTTTATAAAAGATTTTGGAAAAATAATTTACGTGAGAAAGAAATAAAGTAATGATTTTCGTAGATTTTAATGTTTTTATAAAAGAGAAGTGAGTGATTTTGTTGAAATGAAAATGATTTGCGAAATGGTGATTTTCCTAAGAAAGTGATTTTTTTTGTTTGAAATGAAGTTTTTGGGTCTGTTAACTTGAAAAATTTGTAACTTTTTAACCGTAACTCGGATTTTCATGAATTTTATATCAAAACGATCGTCTTGAAACGTAGATTTAAAAAAATGTAAATTTCAGATTTTTCTGGGTTGATTTATGAAAATTTGTTTTCAGAATTAAGAAGTACGATTTTTTTTTGGATTTGTGTTTTGAGAAAGTGAACTTAATTATTGGTTTGAATTTTTATGTGAAATATGTTTGATTTAATGTGTGTGTACTGTATGATGCATGGAAATGATTGTATGAGTGTGAGTTTTGAATTAATTGCCTTGTTGTGTGAATTAATGAAATTAAGCAAATATGATTAAGAAAATAAACAGTAAATCGTATATGTATATATGTATGTGCCACGGTTTGTATGTGAGTGTATGAATGTATATATGTGTGTATGTGTGTGTATGCCGTGTGTATGTATGTGTGTATGAGCTAGGACTAGAAGCTTGTAGACTAAGGAATTAGAAAACCAATCCAATTAGTAACCAAACTAAACTAGTAACTAAGTAACCAAACCCTAACTATGGCCAACAAGTCCTTAAGCCTAGATTGACTTCTAAGAACCTAGCCATGCTACCTTGTCCCCCTTGGTTTTGATAAACACCACCCATGCAAGTTTTTGTGACGCCAAAACTACCCCTCCCATTGTGTTATGGCCGAACCACCTACAAGGGCACAAGGAGGAAAATTAATTTGCTTACAAATAGGGTGAGCCTTAGTCCATTACCTCATTTTTACTTCTCATGGCCCGAAGTCATCTCTTCCACCCACACCAACACACTTCTAAGAGACTCCTTAAAC
This sequence comes from Crotalaria pallida, assembly GCA_037953625.1. NCBI lineage: Eukaryota > Viridiplantae > Streptophyta > Magnoliopsida > Fabales > Fabaceae > Crotalaria > Crotalaria pallida. The sequence goes on from CM075651.1 coordinate 65,388,073, forward strand.
TCTTAGAAAGAAAAGAAAAAGAAATAGAAAGAAAGAAAAGAAGAGGTGGCCGAAACATGAAGGAGAAGGAGGAAGGAGATCCAAGCCAAAACCTAGGAGTTTTCCTTGAAGATCAAAAGCCTTAGGAGCTAAAAGACCAATTCCTTTCATGGTAGGATTTGAAGATCCAAGAGAAGACTTGCAATAGTGTAGCTTTTTCTTTTTAGTTTGAAGATCTACTTCTTTTTCTTCTTGCATGTGGTTATTATGTGTTGATCTTGTTAGATCAAGGACTTTAAGGACTTAAAAATTATTTGTAATATGTTATTTTTATGCTTTTGTCTCGGTTTGGAATTTTTATGGTTGGATCTAATAATTTTCTAATTAAATCTTTAAGGATCTAAAGAAAACTAAGGTTTTTGTGAAAACTAAAATGAACCTCTTTGCATGTCTAATTTTCTTACTCTAAACTGTAGATCCTATGTGTTTATGTGATGATTTAAATGAATAAATCCATGATCTAAATTTCATAAATGATAAAGTGAAATTAAATGGCTTGCATGTTGTGTGTATGTGTTGATCTTGAGTATTTATGCTTGAAAAGCTTTGATCTTTAATTTGTATATTTTCTTCTTCATGGTTTATGTAAAAATTGTGTTTAAGTTTGTGTGTTTGCTTTGATTCCTCTTGCATGTCTATTTTCTTGTTTAGATTCGTGGTCTATATATGGGTTTATGTGGTTATTTGATAAATAAATTCATGATCTAGTCTTGCATGTTAATTTTGTGTTGATTGTAGTTGTTTTGAGTATGTGCATGTAATTATTTGTTAGGAGGATTAAAAATGTTTAGATCCTTGACTTGCATGTCCTTTTCAAGTGAAGAGTTTGTGTTTCTTTTTATATATATGATTCGGTTTTAAAAGATTAAAGAAACTAAGTCTTAAAAATGATTTTCAAGCATAAACATGATTTTCATTGAGTATTTGATTATGTGCATGAACTATTTTTTTTAGAGGACATTCGGCCATGATTAGGAAAAAGTGAAATTTATGCTTTTTATTTGGTAAAAGTTGATGCATGTTTGTTTTAAGATTAGATCCATTGATTTCAAGTGCATGCAAGTTATTTTTGGAAATTTAAAGTGTAACCTTGATTTTTATAGAATAATGAAATTGAAGTTTATTTTGTGAAGGTTGATGTGGATATAATGTGTTGTTTTGCATGTTTTTATTTTGTGAAATGCATGACTTGTATGTTTAAAAAGTGAATTCAAAATCCTTGTTTTAAGACATGTTGACTTTCGACCACACTAGGAAAATAGGTAGCTATGCTTGTCCCCCAAATAGGTTGCATGCATGAGAAGGATAATTGAATTTAAGGGTGCATGCATGAAGTGATTGAATTTAAAAGAAATATGTGTGATAATTTGTGATTTAAAGTGTGTGTTGATTTTGTTTTGGAAAATGAAATTTAAGTTGTTAATTTTGCTCACTGTATGTTCACGGTCTTGGTCTTAAAATAAAGAAGAAAATTTAATGAATTGTATGCCCTTAGTTTTTAATCATAAAAGAATGAAAATGACTTCATGATCGTATGTTTGTATGTGTGCATTGGATCTTGCAAAATTTTATGTGAGTAATTCGGTCTATGTATGTTTAAAATGGTAGGAAAATTATTTTCATAAAATAACGATGATGATAACTCTATTCATAGGTGCATGATGTTTTGTGAAAGTGTTGTGTATTTCTTTAAATTCTTTTGGTTTGATCTGATTGTGTGAGAAGAATTTTTATGGTGATAAATCAAAGATTTTTAGTTTTAAATTTATTTGTAAGTAGGAATTATTATCTATTAGCAATTTGGTTTTTATTAAAGTAATTAGAAGATTGAGTTATTTTCTTAAGTGCAATTAAATCAATTTATTAGGATTATGATATAACTAATGATTTTTGAGTGATTACAAGTATGATTTGTATGGTGTGTGCTTGTGAATGCCTTATATGCTTTAGAACTTGTATGTACTGGTTGTGAGATTTGTTTGTAAAATTTATTTGTGAAAAATCTATATGTGTATTTTAAAGGAATTGAAAAATGTTTTTGAAAATGTGATTTAAATAATTTAAATTAATTTGAAACTTTTAAATAATACTTTTTGATCAGTGTTTGATTTTGATTTGGTTTATTCCCTAGAGTTTTGGATTTCGCTCAGGAAAATGATTTTTATAAACAAAGTGTTTTTGTAAAAGGATTACTTTAATTATTTCAAAGTTTTCTTGAAAACCTTTTTATTAGAATCTGATTTGGTCTTGGAGTCTTTGGATATTGGTAATGTATTTTAAAGAAAGGAATTATTTCAAAGAGTTTTCAGAACGAAACTAAGAATTTATCGAAAACGTTCTAACGCACGGGGAAAAAATGTTCTAGTTCGGGTGTTACATCGGACGCGAAGGAAACGTGACGAGGTTAGCGACTGGGAACCTTGGAAAGCTATCGGATGATTCGTCATCCAGGTGAGTGAGAGTGCGATGATCCCGCAACGTGGTTGCTCGCAATCCGAACAGATGGATTGCGATTATACTGCGAATTAGGCAATAGAAATCTGTGTGCTAAATGTTTACTTGGTTTAGTTACATGCTAAATGTTTACTGGTTGTGCATTTTTAATTCTGTTTGAAATTGTTTGATTATGTCTGAGTAGTGAAATCATAATAATGAAACCGTGAAAGTGATGAGATGAGATTAAGAAGAGAAAAAGAGATGCGAATGCGAAACATGAGCATAATTAAGTGAAGGATAAGCGATAAGTAAGATTAAAGAAAAGTTGTTGGATTGATTGAGAAAAAGAATGTTTGATGCAAGTGGAATGTAAAAGAAATAAAGTAAGAAAAGAAGTGAAAGTTGAGTGAAAAGAAATGAAACATCTGATGAGGCGAGCGGAAGCGTGGTTATGAAAGTGAGATGTGATTCCTCGTTCACATTTTTGGGAAGAAGCTTAGTGTTGAGTTGAGCTTGCTCCTCCATTAACACTCACCCAAAAATGTGAGTTTTTGAAAATGGTTTTGAAAAGAGATTTTTGAAAAGTTTTTGTGAAAATGATATTTTGTGAAAGTTTTTGGAAATACTATCCTTTGAAAAAGTTTTGCGAAAGGGTTTATGAAATGAGTTTTTTAAAAATATTTTGTGAAGTAAAGTTTTGCGAAATCATGTTTTCGAAAAGTTTTGTGAAAAGATGTTTTGAGAAAGACGGGGAAAGAGACTGATGATGTTGATAAGGAATGCTGTTGAGTATGAGTTGTTGAGAATAATGCTGAGATGCATGAGATTTGATTTTGAGGCCAAGGGCCATTGAGATTTAGGGGGAATGGATTGCGTTTAGTGGTCGGGCTTCGTTGAAGGGATGCACCAAGGACGAGCCGACTGTTAGGATTAAGCCGCTAATTAAAACGTAAAATCTTAAAAGACTTTAAAAGACATTTACAAATGCGGTGAGGTATGAGTGTCGTACCGAAGTAGTGGAGAGGAAGGAACCATAGGTATTTGCGGATACTTAGGAGGAGATTGCATGAGGGGAGGACGATGACGGTGAAACGTCAAGAAGTCTAGAGTATATTTCTAGGCGGAACAACTCCACATGTGGCGTACTAACGTGGTAGGGACTGGGTCTAATGTTGTGGCACGTTCTGCACTGCAGACTAGAAATATACTGTCGCCCCCTTGATTGCAAATTGAGAACAGTGAGAGGGACTGGAACGGGGCATTTGTGTTTGCCGCTGAGAGCGCGCTTGTTTACGAATTGATATGATTATGATTTGAGGCTGGGCCTCCTGGTCTGGGAGCATTTATTTGTGTGACAGCTGTCGTGCCAGCGTGGTAAAGGTCCTATACTCCTGTTTGCTTCCGACTAGGTTGGGTGGTTGGCCGAGGAGATGTAGACGTGTGTGAGCTCAATGATGTTTCCCCCTCATCATTGATGCTAACCGAATTAATAAAACTTAAAAGACAAAAAGGTTTCAAAGAAAAGTACATTTAAGACATCAAGTATCGAACAAAGTTTACAAGACAACGATAAGAAAAAAATTCTTGGAATAAGAGATAAGTATGGAAACTGTGATGAAAGAAGGTTTGAGAAAAATTGTGAAAGCTCGTGAGAAAGATTCTGAGAATGCGATTGTAACAGCGGGAATGAATTAGTTGGTTAAGAGTGACGGTATTGGTGTGTTTAGATCATTATGATAGGTTTTGTTCTATGTGATTCATATGTGCTACGTGCGTTACTTGTTAGGTATGTTGATGATGTTTTAGTTATGTTGTTTTATTATATTCTCTGTCCACTTTTATGTTAAATCTACCCGAGACCGTATGGTCAACCCGTTGGTGTTCGGAACACTGACTCTCTCCTACCGTGTTGTCGTATTGGCAAACGCTGATATTGCAACTGGTAGATGGCATAGTGCTAGGAAAGGCAAGTACCCGACGACTCTCTGAGTGAGACTCCTGCGATGGTTGGAGGCGACAACTCTGCTGGTGGACCGAGAGTGTGGGCTGCCAAGATGCGAAGATGAAGAGATAAATTGGGTGTGCATGACTAGAAGCTAGGCAATCCCCTCAGAGCTTGTACTCCAATGTAAGTACTTAGTACCTAGCTCTATCAGACTGTACCCCGGCAAAAATTTTTATTTAACTCTGATGTTTGAAAATAAATAAACGAGCTATGTTTTGAATGATGATTGAAAACGGGTTTCAAAGTGCGATGTCTTGTGACATCTCGGTTTGGAACTTGAAAGGTTATGCAAAGTGAGAACATGAGTTTTAATTGCAACTGTGTTTTGGAAAATTTAAATGTTCTCATCTTGTGTAACACTTGAAAAAAAAATGGCCCTAATTTTCACTATTTTGAGTTTAAGTTTTCAAGTTGCCAAATCGGGGTGTTACACCGTGAATCATTTGGAATTATCTATTTAGTAGTCCTATGGCTTATGGTATGATCACTAGTTATTGTCGCTCGGATAGGATCCGAATTGAGTCGTTAAGTCTCCCCCACTTAGTATCAACTTACCTGATTATGCCGGTGCCCGGAAGCGGGGAATCGAACGTGTTGGCTTATGACTGCCTTTCATACGACTTTCAATGAAGAGTGTAATAATCTAACAACAACAGGAAACGTAATCTTTGGAATTCTCAAGGAATTTGCGCTTTTTCTTTAAGGAAAATAGCCTAATATTATGCGATCCAAGGACTTTTCGCAGAATATAGCAGCTTTTGACTAGAAATTTCCTCGTCCACGAGGAATCGGATCGAATAAATAAGACTGGAACTCCAAGAACGATGGGTATTCCAGGATAAGAAACAAGGAGAAAATCGTAAGTTTACAATGTTCAGTAGATTAGAGCGAGAAATCTTTGATCCGTGATCAAAAGTCGCTACTTCAAGGTAAAGTTAAACCAAGAAGAACGAGGAGGAAGAGATCTACTTGCACGAATTGAGGTACTAACTAAGCTTTTCAAAATTACTATTAAAGTCTTAAACGATTTTTGATGGTCACGAATTGGGGTTGCCAGACATTCTTGACTTCTGAACGCTCTATTAAGCACTAATTTAGATCAATGACACTCAAGACATACCTTGGGTGTATGTCGACAATCCCTTACAACCTATTTCGAGTTGGATCTTAAGGAAAGCTTGAATGAATTTCATACAGAGCAAGAAAGCCAATGGAATCTGACCTTTCTATCACCTTAAGGCTTGCACTACTCTCGAAACCGAGATTCGTGTTGGGTGGATGACCCGTTGGTGGTCATTCATTCAATTTGTTTAGTCTCTGTGTAGAGACTTCAAGAGGTTACTAGTTAAGCTTTTCTAATGGATGACCATTCAGGAACCTGGGTAAGATTCCCGATAAAACATGGGTTACCTAAGTTTTAGTTTGGCTTTTTGATGGTTAGGGGTGGTTCTTATAGAGTTTATTCCATCCTTTCTAAGATAGGGTATTTGATTACGCTATTCTTAAATGGATAAGATGGCTTAAGGCTTTTATGCTTTGATTTTGTTTTGGGCCTACTATCCACTTCTGTTTAAGGAACTTGGAAAGAACACCATTCGGGTTGGTTTCTTTGCTTCCAAAGGATCTACTCCCTTGGAGAGTTTCCATTTCTATTGTTTCAATTTCATTAAGAGAGTTGCAATGATATCATCCGTTAATAGTTGCAAAGATTGAGGTGATCAATCTCAACCTCACGTCTATCAACAGCGCACCATTGTTGGGTTCTTATTTTCACCGAAGACCATTGTTCAGTTGTTCAATCTTGGTTGATCTCGGCGGGGACACTTGGTAAGGTTGTCAAGATTTGCTTTTCTCACGGGTGATTGTCCAGAAATCTTGTTGGTAAGACTCCCAGTAGGTTTCGGACTGCCAAAGTCTAGTTTAGCTTTTCAAGGAAGCTGGAGATGGCTTCTAGGGTGAGCTTGATTCCCTCAAGAACTTCGCGTGAAGGATCCGAAGAAGGTACCGTTCAAGTCGACTTACTTTCTTCTAATGGTGGTACTTCTCATGAAATTTTATGTCGGATTGGTTTTTGTGCTACTTCGAAGCTTTCAACGACATTGACAATCGACAAGTGCGAAGATTGAGATGGTCAGTCTCAATCTCACATTTATCAATAGCAACATCATCGTCAATTTTGTTGATGATATCATCACTTAATAGCTGCCAGAGTAAGGATGACCAATCCTACCCTTACACTATTAAACGACAACACCATCGAGGGATCCAGTTCAGTTTAAGCTAACGTCCTATAGTCTATTGCTGTCACAACCTAATCCTGGAGAAGTTAGCGAGTGAACACATATATAAATAGGTAGTTATATATGTATCTTATTCGCCTAACTTAGACACTTGACTATACATATCGGTTACTCGTTTGGTGAGTAAACCACAGGAGTTGTGAGTTCAAACTCCAAGGCCAAGGGAAACTGCTCTGATACCATAAATGTAACATCCTCACTTTAATTAGTTAATTTTAAATTTTAATATAATCAGAGTTTGAAAATTCATTTTTAAATTTGATTTCTTATGAAAAGTTTTTCGAAAATCCGGCAGAGTTTCCTCTGTTTTTCGGACTTCCCAAAAATTCTCTTCTTAAAACCTGTCAGTCCAGAATTACTTAAAAACATAAACACAACAGATTAAAACTCAGTTCAGATCCTAACGCCCGATTAGTACAAATTCAGGGCATACAATTACTACGCATATTAAATTACAAAAATAATAGTTTTAAAAATAAAATCCGATCAGGGTATCACAAATACACTCCACGTGGTGGAGAGTTTCCAGTTCGGCCCGCAACAGTGTAAGCTCCGCTTCCGTACCTGTAAAATTATATCAAGAAGGGTAGCATTACACAGAACTTAAAAAGATAAATCCTAAAAGAAGACATAGCAAATAACTAAGCCTATATAATTATTAATATACTTTATTCATATAATTAATCTCTTTTAGTTCTTCTCTTATTCTCACATTCTCTTAATTAGTGATTCTCTTAACATTCTTTCATTCCCATTATTTTATTTATTTTCCATTCTTTTCCTTTTAATGCCGATACGCCTTCACAGGCTCGCATCGGACTTCCGTTTTCTTTTTAATCGACACGCCTTCACAGGCTCGCATCGATGCCGATACGCCTTCTCAGGCCCGCATCGGACTTCCATTTTCCCTTTCTAATCGACACGCCTTCACAGGCTCGCATCGATGCCGATACGCCTTCTCAGGCCCGCATCGGACTTCAATTTTCTTTTTAATCGACACGCCTTCACAGGCTCGCACCGGACTTCCATTTTCTTTCCTTTATTTCTCTTTCTTTTTCTTTCTCTTTCTCTTTTTCTTTCTCTTCCTCTTTTTCTTTCTCTTTCTCTTTTTCCCCTTTTTCTTAGTCATATATCTTTTCTCTTTTCTGAGTTATTTTATTTTTCTGTTTTATTTCATTTCTTTATTTAGGAACTTATCATCACATTGTTTACTTTTCACTATATTTAATATCCTTCTTTCTTTTCCTTTTTCTTCTTCTCTTCCTTTTCTTTTTCTTATAAGTTAAATAATTCTTTTATGCTCATCAAAATCCTTTAATCTTTATTTTCGTTTATGACTTAATACATTTTCCTACGTTTTCTAATTTATTCTTTTCCTTGATACTAATTATCCTCGCTTTTGCCCAACTCTATTTAACTTGGTCAAGTATATTATATTCTTGCTCTCGTTTCTAATTCTTAGTTATTTCTTTATTTCATTTATCTCTCACTCTTACATAACTTATTATTTCTATTTCATTGACTCCAGTTTATTTAACTACTCTATTAACTCACATTATTACTTAACTTATTATCCCTATTTCATTAATTTCATTTTATTTAACTACCCTATTAACTCCACTTGGTTTCCTTATTTTATTACACTATTCTACCTAATTTCCCTCATAATGTACTCTCTCTTCGTTTTATTATCTTTTTATTAATCCGCTTATCGTTTTCCTATTTTCTTTTGAATCTAATTCATTATTTTCCGCCTATTTCCCTAATCGGTCCTGCACGTATATATCATTTCCAATACTAATCCCTCCTTTACCTCGCTTTACTCTTCGGGTACTATTATACTTATCATCTTTTAATTCATTAATTCTACTCTCTCTTTTGCCTATTTCGTTCACCCTTTTTGTCCTTTTACTTCCCCTGTGATTTTATTTTTATGATTGCTCACGTTTTTGTTTTATTCTCATTATTTTAATATTCTAATTACGCTCATTCGTTCCGGGCCTTATTCTACGCTCATTCCTTTTATTAACAATTTTATTTACTTCCTTTACATCCACGAGGGTTACCCTAAGGTTCATTAACATACTTTTTAATTACCCTATTCTCAGCTACCACTATAGCATCCTAGAATTTACTTCTTAAGTAAAGGTAATGCGAACCCTCTTACCTCGGGCTTTTTAAATAGAACCTGGATTTTAGCTCGGCGACGATGATGGCGTCGGTGTTTCTCCTCGTTAGCGGGAACGATCGCGGCTGGACCAAGGCAAGAGCTTCGAGCTTCGAGGTTCCCGACACGAGCTCGGCGTGATCACGGTCGATAACGACGCCGGTGAGATCCGTGGAGAGAGAGAGAGAGCTTGTGGATGTGAGAGGGGAAGGGATAAGGGAGAGGCTATGGTGGTGGCCCGTGGTGGTTCGATCGGCAGCCACGGTGGCGGCGACCGTGGTCGGTGGTGGTGGAGAGAGAGAGAGAGAGCAAGGAGGGAGATTGTGAGGGAAGGAGAGAGAGAGAGAGAGAGAGAGAAAGTAGATCTATGGAGAGGGAGGGAGAAAGAGAGAGCTATGGTGGCGGTGGTGGGTTGGAGCGGCGGCCCTGGGGTGGTGGCTGCACGTGGTGGAGGGAGGGAGGAGCTTGGGACCGGAAATAATGAAGGGAGGGGGAGGCCAGCGTGAGCTTTTATGCTGGCTGGTGCGGAAAATTTGCGCACTGGCGCTTGAGCGCCGGCTCTCGCGCTTGAGCGCGAGCCCCTTTTTGGCTCAGGTCTGGGGCGCGAGTCTGCTCACTCTGGGTTGACCATGCTATATCTCCTTCGTTAACCGTCAGATCTTTCCCAAATTTGATTAGCAGCTTCCTAAAAATCATATCTTCATATCCAACGGTGGGAATTGGGTTTCGAGTCTTAAATCTTTTATTTTGAATTTCCTAACATCGGGTGTTTATAACACCGAAAAATCGATTTTTAACACTCGTTTGGTCTGCTTTAAATTTGCTTTTCGATGCCAATGCTCCTTGACTCCTTTATGGCACTCAAAGAACTCCTAATCCATCATTTTAAATCCCTTCTAGGATAATCCTTACTTCCAAATCTTACTATTATTCTAATTATTATTAGAATTAAAATTTGGGATGTTACAAGCAACGCCGGGAAGACGAGAAACGCCGCCAACACATCGCAGGGAAGAGCAACCCTAACCCTAACCCTAACCGTAGAAGAGGAACGACAAGGCAAGGGAGAGGCATTCGAAGATAGTGAACCAAAAACGATCCAACAAAGACACATTCCAGGATATATTCACACGGATCCAACAAATCTGAGCCATAGGATTAGTCTTTATCGACGGTGGGAGATGGGGACTGCCTTCTTTCAAATAGATCACCATTTCTGACCGTTGGATAACTTCTCATCAACGCTCAAGAATTCATTCTTAACTGTATTCAACCCTAAAAAGAAATAATTTTCCATATTTTGTCTTTAATAAATTTAAATAATTATTAACTATTATTTATTATGATGTTTTTTAATTTTTTTTACATTAAATATAAATTATTAAATATTAAATATTAATTATCATTGTATTTCTTTTAAAACTAAAAAAATTACGATTGTTTCACTATATTAACAAATTCAAAAAATTAATAATTAAAAATAATTCTTCCATTACAAATATTTATTAAATTTTAGATTATTTAGTTTCACTGCTTAAATTGTGTAAAATTTATTATAGCATTCTAATTTATTACTATTTCACTTTTACATATTACTACTTTTCTTCCTTAATACTTATATTTATTCAATATTATTACTACATTTTTTAAATAATTATTCTTCTATTGAATTTATACTATTAAATATTTATACTAATGAACCCCATAAAGGTAACACGTGCACCCAACGAAATAACTAATTGCCGACAACTGGTTCCCCTCTATTCCATGAGGGTCACACTTAAACCAAACAAACTACCTACCAACTACTTGTTCCCCTCAACCTTACGAATGTAACACCTCAACCGAAGGATATAACTTCCCACTCGTTCACCCTCAACCTAAAGAAATTAAGAAGTGAACCGAGGAACTAACCCCCAACTCGTTCACCTAGGCCCATTCAAACTCACTTGTTCGAGCAACTACTTACTATTAGACCCGTCCCTAGGCCCAAGACAAGAGGGCGATTGCCTAGGGCCTCCAATTTTTTGGGGCCCCAAAATTTTTTTTAATACCTATAGCTGAAATTAAAAAAAAGTAAGAAAATAAATAAAACAAAACACGTATAGCGGTATAGGCATAGCAAAATCACAAGGCACAAGTCCACACACAAAACAGAGACTCTGAGACTCAAATCAAATTTAGAAACTTGAAAGGGAAAAGAAAAAAGGTGAAACCGTGGAAGTTGAAACACAGAGACAAAGGGAAAAAGTCACGGAGGGAGTCAATAGTAGATGTGTTTTTTTAATTAATCAAGAAAATTGAAAATTTATATTGTATAGAGATGACTTAATAGTTGATGTGATTTTTTAATCAAGATTAAAGCAAATAAATGGATGAGTTTCTTCAACCATTTCTAGAAAGTGGAGAGAATATCTACTATGATACTTACTTAAGCTTGATGTTATTAATGAACTATCTTAATTAGAAAAGAAAATAAAGTTATTATGTTATCGTGTTATAATTTATATTGCAAAAATTTTATATAGTTAATTTTACGTAATTAATTATTTTATAAGAGAGGCCCCTATTTCTAATTTTGCTTAGGGCCCCGAAAATGTTAGGAACGACTCTGCTTACTATGTCCGATCAACTACTCCTAAAGAAAGTAAGAAGTGAACCGAGGAACTAATCCCCAACTCATTCACCTAAACCCATTCAAACTCACTTGTTCGAGCAACTAGTTACTATGTCCGATCAACTACTTCTATCTATTCCACAATTTACTATTCCATTACTCTCATAACTGGTTCTCTTAGTGTTCCATTATTCTTATATTATAATCCTAACACCTTCAAACTATCAACTGTGTGCACAATTGCATGGTAAATGAATGATACTTCTTCTTTACCATTTTCGGATAGTTCTCATTTCACCTTAAATTACAAATTCAATACTCCCTACAATCCTATGTACAATAACCTTTTATGACATTCAAATATAGCACCGGATGGACAACATTCAAATATATCTAAGATTAACTAACACTTCACATAACATATTACACAATTTTTTTCTAATGATCTCCAAAAAAAAAAATTTACTGACTAACACACAATTGATAACCAAAATTAAACTATAGTCAATAAGTCACACTTCACACTTTTCCTACATGCTACTTCTATGTTACTCCCTCCGTCATTTATTATACGACTTGTGAGACCCATAATTTTGTCCAATTTATTTAATGTGATTATTTTTATTTTATATGTGATTTTCCTTTATTTTTAATAATTATTTAAATCGATTTTGTCCTAAGTGTATAAATTGTTTAATATATAAATGTGTATATGTATTAAACCGTATTTTATATATATATATATATATATATATATATATATAGTACCCAAAAGAATTTTGTAAAAGTTATTTTCAGAAGTTGAATTATAAAATATTTTTTGCATGAAAGTATTTCATGGATATGATTTATTGGCTAAAGTAATATTTCATGTCTAACTATTTTATTTATATTGTTGAGAATTTATAAAATGAAATTTGAAGGAAATAGCTTTAGAACTTCAAAAATTCATAACTTTCAAACCGTAAGTCAAAAAATTACAAATTTTATATCAAAACGATTATGTTGAGATGTAGAATTTGAAAATGTAATTATTTTATTTTTCTGGGCGGATTCGCAAAAATTTATTTTCTGGATGATTTTCTATACAAATTTAAAGGTTTAATCTTAAAAAAAAATATTGTTGGACCTCCAATTAATTTTCCTTTTGGGAATTTATTCTAAATAGTTTAAAAAATATTTTCTATGACTATACCTTTTTTTTAGTACAGTTTTTATTTTGAGGATTCATTTGATTTAAAGGGTATTTTATTGGTTTAAAACTATAGTAAGTATGTATATAAAATTTAAAAATATTTTTTTTCTTTTACTAGTATGTGCCGTCCAAATTAGAGGGAGTGAGAGATGAGAAGTGTAACACCCTATGATTTTTACCCTTAATTTCCCATTATTAAAAATGTGAATTTAAAATTTCTATTTAATTTCATAAAAATTACCCGTCAAACGGACGGAGTTTTGTTTGTTTTTCGGACTTTTCCAAAATTTTACCTGTGGAAAACATTTACAATTATCACATTCAGCAGCTAGCAGGGCTTCATTTCATATATATGCATCATATAGGTGCCCAACGGGCTCAAAAATACAATAAATTGTAACAGTATCAAGAGTAGCAGCGGAAAACTAAGTATGAAAACATAATTTCCAACATATGACTTTATCAAAAGAAATCATCCTAAGCCTCACACCAAAAGATATATACAAAATCATTCACATCAAAAGAATATAAGAGGCTTAGGTCCAATAACATGTCCTATCCCATAATTGTAACACTCCTTGTATATCATCTTACTTTATAAGAAAAGTAAGAAGTTTATGAAAACTTGGACTTGTTATCGTTGGAAAAAGATCTGAAAATAAGAATTTTCCCTTCCCTTGAAAATTTAATTTCAGAAACACTTGATCAATGATAAAGGTTGACTACCAAAATCAGAGTTTGCGGAAACATAGTAAAATCATCATATTGTACCCCCAAAATATATCAAGTGTAACAAGTCCATTAATACCAAATAAGCATAATTATGAAACTGAATTCCTCTTATGATACTTTTCTTTTCCAAAATATGTATCATATAAGTTCTATTGAAAATAGAAATGTTATAGAGCTGGTCACTGGTCCTTTGTCCAAACATCCTTCTGGTCGGATCATCGATATCTGCACAACGGGTTCCCAACCCATACTTTCTATACTCTGCATGCACATAAGGGACATCTCCCTTTACTGATTCTTGTGCAAGCTAGATGCACGATCAACACCTAATAAGGGCATGGGGGTTAGCTATACATATTCGCATAATCAAATGAGAATAAAACTATCATCCACAAGTTAACATGTAGCAAATCATGATGCATAATCATATGATCACACCCAGTTAATCATAATAATTCTTTCAATGCAGGTGGCATGATGCATGATTTCTTCCACAACTGAGGCCTCTAACAAATTCCATCTCGGACGTCCATCCAATACACCGTTGTGTTCCCGGAACACTGACATTCGTTCCCAGAACGTAATGCCAAACCATACTTGGATGATAAGCATTCACTCCCAGAGTGTGCATCACGTTCCCAGAACGTGTAGCAAACCATACTTGGATAAATAAGCATCACTCCCAGAGTGTGCATCACGTTCCCAGAACGCATACGTTCCTAGAACGTATAAAAACCAGGTCCCGGACACTGGCCACATATCTATAATGTGTCATCCAGTAGGTTGCTTATCAAAGTGTTCCCATAGCACCAACATACGTTCCCATAACGTATAAAACCAGGTCCCAGACACTGACCACATATCTATAATGTGTCATCAAGTAGGTTATAATTTGGTACTCCCGGAGTACCCTCCTCATATTCCCAGAATATGATAATCGTTCCTACCAACCAAACTTCCATTCTATATGAATGCACAATCATCAAGGTTGGTTTTATCTTTAACTCAATTATTATACCAACGTGTTCCCAGAACACTCACACACGTTCCCAAAACGTATCGCAAACCATACTTGGAATGAAATCAAGCCCCACTCCCAGAGTGTGCATCACGTTCCCAGAACGTGTCCAAGAAACCATGTCCCAGACAAAGGCCACATTCCCAGAATGTGTCATCAAGTTGGTTGCATTAGTTTAGTACTCCTAGAGTACGGGGTCAAGTACCCGAACATCACAAACTATCCTTGCCAACCTATTTCATTACCTTTCTCTATGCATGCCTTGCATACATAATTACTAAGATTGGTCTTTCCATTAATTACTGTGATTTAGAAATATTCCAATTTCTCTTTTGAATGATTTATTTGAGGTATAGTCTTTGACACAAAATTTTCCTTTGAATTATCCCAAAACATGCCCTTAAACTTAGATTGGGTAAAACAAAGTCAATGGTATTCAAAAACTTAACTTTTTATTTTTCAGATTCAGGTACTAACCGGTTACAGTTCCAGGCTAACCGGTTAGAATTACAGACCTGAACTGTTTACCATTGTAATTCAGAAAACCCTTTTTCTTAAATTCCCTACCCAATCTATAAACCAGTTTAACAATGTTTATACCTCAAAACCACTGTTTATATCATTCAAAAGTCTAAATCACCTTTCATTGTCCAATGAGCATAATTTCCTCTCGAAACTATCTCATTACCTTAAGGTATTAACTCTCAATTTTCAATCTGAATTATTACAATAAAATCAACTTATTTTCAGATTGTTTTCCATGAAATTAAGGCCTAGATTTGAGTAGGATTTATAAGACCAAAATGCTGATTTTATAAACTTATTTTCTTTTGCATTTTAACAGGGTCTAACCGGTTACGAATATCGAGTAACCGGTCGAGTAACCGGTTAGATTATGCAGTCTAACACTAAAACATGAGTTTCAACAAACCATTCTCTTCACTACTCAAATCTAACCAAATTTCAACCCTGAACAGAGTACATATACCTTAAATAAGTGTGTTTAAACACAGAAACATATCTATCTAGCATGCATTCAATTTGGATACACCAATTGCACATAATTGCACATATTTCACAACTTAATGCATCAATTCACATAATATTCAATTAAGTCATGAAATCAACATCAACATAGCTTGCATGCATTCAGATAACATTGCTCAAAACAACAATTGAACTCAAATTGGCCTCCAAGCCATTTAACCATTTCAACTTAGTGACTCACCCTATACTCTACCACAATTTATTCTTATTCTAGCAAATAGTAAGCTTCCCCCTTACCTCTAAGTTGTGCTTGATCCAAAACATTGCAGAAAGAAAGGCTCCAACACAGATTTCCATGAAATCCACAATTCTGCTCTCAGTCACGATTTCTATCAACAGGGTCCAAAGACCAGAAGATTTGACATAGCAATTGGCCAAAGAAATTGGGGAAAACAATTAGGACTCATTATAGGTAACATGCACTAGAGAATCAAAGATATTTGAGGCTCAATGGTGGACTGTACTTACCGGAATCAAAGCTGAAATTCAGCTTCCAGAACAGGAAGAAGACAGGACTCAGTTTCCCACTCTTAGCTTCCAGGCTTGATTCCTCCACCCACACGAACACTCAACTTACAAGGTGTATATCACTTAAAAGCCCTTGATTCAAGCTTTTCAGAAAGGTGTGTTTCACTCTCTAACTCTCAAGGACGAAGACGAATTGCTCAGAACGAATTCGAAACCCTAATCGCCCTTCTTCAACACAAATCTCAGAAATCAACCCCAATTCTACAGAAATCCAGCCTTTTATAGAGAAATTGGCCTTTCATGCATGGCGACACGCGTCTCCCACCATGAATCGAGTGGGATTCGTGGCGAATTCTGGGTTAAAACGCGTGATTACTCATCAAACGCACTAACCCAGTTTTCTGAGTTCATCGTGTAACCGGTTACAAAGCCCCTCTAACCGGTTACATACTGGTAAAATTCAAAAATTAATAATTTAATTACTCTTTCTTCAAAAAACTTTTTAATATTGCAATTAGGTCCCAACCCAAGGACTAAATTACAATATTCCCATTTTTGTACAAAATAACCATATAAAAATATATCTCATATTTTTATATAATAAAAACACATAATGTACAAAAACTAAAACCTTCAAAATCAATTATAAAATAATTGTTATAATTAATTTCTTGGTTATTTGGGAGACGAAAATTAGGGGTGATACAATAATAACCCTACTCTCCCTGTGAGGGAGAGTAATCCTGCTCGACCAAACCTGGTGTATGCTCCAACTCAGTACCTGAAAAATGGTAAGGAGGTGAGCATTACACAATAAAATAGGGAAAGCAGTTTCTACTATGCTATTACGAACCACCAAGTCAAACACATGTAGTCATATATTGCACAAAACTCAACAAAACATACCCATTCAATTCAATTATATGCACCTCAATGACAATTAGTTCCTTTTGCAATTCTTTAACTCTTTTACTTCATTTATTAAAACTTATATCTTTCTCATTTCTTTTCTTGACTTCACATTTTCTTTACTCTTTTCATATCGTCAAGTTTTTCATAGATTTTTAGAAAATTATTCCGTGGATTCATCATAGCGTACAGTCTCCTACGGACAACATCTTACAGCTGCACACAATGTGTGTCTTACGCGGTCTATGCGTACAGGCTCCTACGGACAACGTCTTACAAGACCTGGATTCCACAATCAGAATGTGCGTCCATCATTGAATACAATCTCCTACGGACAACGTCTTACAGCTGCACACAATGTGTGTCTTACGCGATCTAGGCGTACAGTCTTCTACGGACAACGTCTTACAAGATCTGGATTTGCACAATCCAATTATACCTTTATTATTATATGGTGTGTGTGTCCATCATTGCGTACAGTTTCCTACGAACAACGTCTTACAGCTGCGCATCATGTGCGTCTTACGCGATCTATGCGTACAGTCTCCTACGGACAACGTCTTACAAGATCTAGATCACACACTATTTTTACCTTTAATCTTTTAGATCATACTTTAATTACTTTCATTTTGTAACCACTTTCATAAAATCATCATTTCCTTTATTCTTTATGTTTCTAAATTCTAATATAACTTTTCAAAAATACCAAATAACATTCAAATATCAATCATCTTCATCATACACAAAATAATACAACTCTTTATACTTTCTTAACAAATTCTCTATCCTAGGGTTTTTAAACTTAATCTAACATAAAACTCTTAGTACCCACTATATACATAACACAAACTACCCCCTAGAATATGGTAACGCACACCCCCTTACCTCAAACACTTAGAGATAAGGTGATTTTTACTTGCTCTAAGCTTGAGAGTTTGCCACCAAATGAGTTATGATCCAAGGAAGAGGGAGGAACCTATTTCAATAGTTAAAAGAAGAGAAATTGTTATTATTGTTTGGTTTATTGATAACTCACATAGAGTAGCTAGGTTTCCCATGATGTACTACTTGAAGACCTCCATGGAAGTATGAAAGAGAAAGAAAGAGAGAGAGATTCGAATTTATGGAGGGAAAGAGAAAGAGTTCTTTGATTTAAACACTTACTTGGAGCTAAGAAGGAAGAGATTTGTGGATGAAATGAAGAAATCCCACTTGCTCTTAGAGGATTTGATGATGGAGAATGGAACCCTAGGGAATAATAAAAGAGGGGGGGGTCGAACATGAGAGAAGAAGGAGTGTTGATCTCTTTTATTTTTTTTCCACTGTCGATACAGCTAATCGATTAACCAGTGTAATCTTGCAAAAATCAGCTATCAGGCCTTAATCGATTAACCCCCAGGTTAATTGATTAACTCGTGCATTTCAGCTCTTTCAAGCATCAGGTCTTAATCTATTAACCACCCTGCTTAGTTTTTCATTACTTAGCACTTTAAAACGCCATAACTTCTTTGTTACCCGTTGGATCTTGCTCAAACTTTAAAGCAAGCATCCCCAAACACCCTACTTCATATCCAACGGTAGAATTTATGTTTTGAGCTACGAATCTTGTACTTTAAAACTCCTAAAGTTCCATGCTTAAAACTTCAATTTACACTCCTACTTAACCAATTTCTAACTTAATACCATCATTTCTTCTACTCTAAGTCTATCACAATATAGATTATACTAGGAATTAAATTTGGGATGTTACAATCCTCTCCCACTTACTAGAATTTCGTCCTCGAAATTCAGCTTTCGTCGAACAATTGTGGATGAGACTGCCTGATCTTGCTTTCTAGTGCCCAGGTAGCCTCCTCTACATTGTTCCTGCTCCATATAACTTTCACCAGGATGATCTCTTTGCCTCTCAACCGCCTAACTTTCTTGTCTTCGATCCTTATTGGCACTATTTCGAAAGTCAGATTTTCCTTCAAGGGCAAATCATCCACAGCGACCACATGTGAAGGATCATGAATGTATTTCCTTAATTGTGAGACATGGAATACATCATGAAGCTTTGAAAGATGTGGAGGTAGAGCGATTCTGTACGCAACTGGGCCAACCTTCTCCAGAATCTCATAAGGTCCAACGAACCTAGGAGTTAGCTTCTTGGACGTAATCGCCCGACCAATTCCTGTGGTAGGAGACACTCTTATAAAGACATGATCCCCAACATTGAATTCCAGAGGTCTCCTACGCCTATCTGCATAGTTCTTCTGGGGATCCTGAGACGTTTTCATTTTATTCTTAATCATTGTAATCTTTTCAGTAGTTTCTTTCACCAGATCTGGCCCCGTCAACAAATTCTCACCTATTTGAAACCAACAAAGAGGCGTTCTACATTTTCTGCCGTAGAATGCCTCAAATGGTGCCATTCCAATACTGGAGTGGAAGCTATTATTGTAAGTGAAATCCATCAGCGATAATAACTGCTCTCAGCTGCCCGCCTGTGCCAGCACACATGCTCTCAACAAATCCTCTAGTGTCTGAATAGTACGCTCAGATTGCCCATCAGTTTGCGGATGGTAAGCCGTACTAAATTTGAGCTTCGTACCCAAGGCCTGCTGGAGACTCTGCCAAAATCTAGATAGAAATCTAGGATCACGATCAGATACTATACTAGAGGGCACACCATGAAGCTTCACTATATCCCGAATGTACAATTGTGTCAACTTTTCCAAAGTATACTTCTTATGAATCGGAATGAAGTGAGCACACTTCGTTAAACGATCCATAACAACCCAAACGACATCGCATCCTGTAGAAGTCCTGGGTAGCCCTGACACAAAGTCCATGGCAATGCTATCCCATTTCCATTCAGGAATATCAAGCGATCGCAACGGACCACCTGGCTTCTGGTGCTCAATCTTAACTTTCTGGCAGGTCAAGCAATGAGATACATGGTCTGCTACATCTGTTTTCAACTTTGGTCACCAATAAAGTTTCTTCAAATCCTGATACATCTCTGTTTCACCCGGATGAAAATTCATTTTTGTTCGATGAACTTCCATATAATATCCCTTCTGACCTCAAAATCCATAGGAACGCATATCCGACCCCTAAACCGAATAATACCATCAGAACCCTTTATAAAAATCGGGCTCTTCTTTGCCCGATGCTCCTTCAAACAACTTCTGAAGCTCTTCATCATCAGCCTGTCTTTCTTTGATAAAATCAATCAACTCATTGGTAACTTGCAACATCTCCAGAACAATGCTCTTCTCTTTCACTTGCATGTTCAGGTTGAGATCACTGAATTCTTGTATCAACTGCATCTCCTTCACCATCAAATTGCTGACATGTAAAGTCTTGCGGCTTAGAGCATCAGCCACAACATTAGCTTTGCCCGGAAGGTACTGAAGATTGAATTCGTAGTCCTTTAAAAATTCCATCCATCTCCTCTGTCTCATATTCAATTCTTTCTGATCAAAGAGATAGCAGAGACTTTTATGATCACTGAAGACTTCAAACCTTGAACCATACAAATAATGTCTCCAGATTTTCAGTGCAAAGACTACTGTTGCTAACTCTAGATCATGAGTAGGATAGTTCTGTTCGTGCTGCCGCAACTGCCTGGATGCATAGGCTATGACTTTCCCTTGTTGCATTAATACACACCCCAACCCTTGCTTTGAAGCATCACAATATACTTCAAATGATTGAGTCGGGTCTGGAAAAATCAACGCCGGGGAACTAGTCAACAGATTATCAATGTTGTGATACTCGCAAGAAAGGCGAATATCATATCTGAGTCTAGCTTCAAACTTAATACATTTATCACGGTCATCCGCGTCTCTATAACTACCAGAAAAGCGGATGAGATCTTTAAATCGAGCCGCGTAGTCCCCAACCGACATGGAACCTTGAGTCAATTGGAGAAAAGCAATCTCCTTCTCCCTCCGAACATCTTCAGGGAAATACTTCCCTAAGAAACGATTCTTGAACAACTCCCAAGTAATAACAGGATTAGCTGCCTTCAACCCTCTCCTCTGCAGATCCCACCAATGTTCTGCTTCATTGGTCAGCATAAATTCTGCTAATCGGACATGCTGCTCCACTGGTGGCTGAAGGGAACGGAGAATCTTTTCAATTTCTTGTATCCGTCTTTGGGCCCCATCCGGATCATTTCCACCTTCAAAGCGAGGTGGCTCATTCTTTCGAAATCGTGCCATCCAGTCAATTTCCACTGGAGCTGGCGGAGGAGGTTGCAAAGCTACTGCTGCTGCTGTAGCTACTGCTGCTGCAGCAGCTGCCATCTGTTCCCCTTGTTGTTGTTGCATCTGCGACAAATGCTCCAGAATGGCTGCTAGTCCATCATTACCAACCCTTCTTCCAGCCATACTATTTAACCATGGAGAACAGACCAATAAGGCTTAGTAAGTAAATATATTCATAGTACTATAAATATTCTATTGAAATTCTAAACTCTTACTATAAACATCGGCTACTCACTAGGTGAGTAATCATTGGAGTTGCATAACTCCAAGGCCGAGGAAAACTGCTCTGATACCATAAATGTAACACCCTATGATTTTTACCCTTAATTTCCCATTATTAATAATGTGAATTTAAAATTTCTTTTTAATTTAATAAAAATCACTTGTCAAACGGATGGAGTTTTGTTTGTTTTTCGGACTTTTCCAAAATTTTACCTATGGAAAACATTTACAATTATCACATTCAGCAGCCAGTAGGGCTTCATTTCATATAGATGCATCATATAGGTGCCCAACGGGCTCAAAAATACAATAACTGGTAACAGTATCAAAAGTAGTAGTGGAGAACTAAGTATGAAAACATAATTTCCAACATATGGCTTTATCAAAAGAAATCATCCTAAGCCTCACACCAAAAGATATATACAAAATCATTCACATCAAAATAATATAAGAGGCTTAGGTCTAGTAACATGTCCTATCCCATAATAACCCTACTCTCCCTCATCCTGCTCGGCCAAGCCTGGTGTATGCTCTAGCTCAGTACCTGAAAAATGGTAAGGAGATGAGCATTACACAATAAAAAAGGGAAAGCAGTTTCTACTATGCTATAACGAACCACCAAGCCAAACACATGTAGTCATATATTGCACAAAACTCAATAAAACATACCCATTCAATTCAATTATATGCACCTCAATGACAATTAGTTCCTTTTGCAATTCTTTAACTCTTTTACTTCATTTATTAAAACTTATATGTTTCTCATTTCTTTTCTTGACTTCACATTTTCTTTACTCTTTTCATATCTTCAAGTTTTTCAAAGATTTTTAGAAAATTATTCCGTGGATCCATCATTGCGTACAGTCTCCTACAGACAACGTCTTACAACTGCACACATTGTGTGTCTTATGCGGTGTATGCGTACAGTCTCCTACGGACAACGTCTTACAAGACCTGGATTCCACAATCAGAATGTGCGTCCATCAAGGTTGTCAAACTCGCGAGTTTACGTAAACTCGTGAGGCCGAGGTAAACTCGACTCGTGAACTCGACTCGTAAACTCGTACGAGTTTACCTCGAGTCCACTTATTTTAAAATTAACCTGTAGATAACTTTCATAGTTTCCATTTCATAGTTTTTACTCTAAAAATTAAACATAAATATTTAAATGTTGCTATAGCATATAAGAACCCAATAAATAATATTAGCAAACCAACTTAACAATAACCAAATATGATGGTTTTATCATTTAAGTGGTTAGTTAAGTAAAAATAGTGGTTATAGTGTTATTTTAGTGAAAATATCGTTCAAAGATCGATCAGTATCTTCTTTGTTAACCGTTGGATCGTGCTCAAATTTTTATATACGCTTCCTAACTCGTTTATCTTGACATCCGACGGTGGAAATTTTGTTTTGAGAAGTAAAAGCTCAAGAAAATTCAAATATCTGTAAGGCCACTACTATTTACCCGAGTTTGCACGAGTTTGCACGAGTTTACCCGAGTTTAGTGGGAAGCGAGTTTGCATGCGAGTTGACTCGATTCTATGGGTAGGATCGTAAACTCGTACGAGTTTACGAGTTAACTCGCGAGTTTGACAACCTTGGCGTCCATCATTGCGTACAGTCTCCTACGGACAACGTCTTACAGCTGCACACAATGTGTGTCATACGCGATCTAGGCATACAGTCTCCTACGGACAACCTCTTACAAGATCTGGATTCGCACAATCCAATTATACCTTTATTATTATATGGTGTGTGTGTCCATCATTGCGTACAGTCTCCTACGGACAACGTCTTACAGCTGCGCATCATGTGCGTCTTACGCGATCTATGCGTACAGTCTCCTACGGACAACGTCTTACAAGAACTGGATCGCACACTATTTTTAACTTTAATCTTTTAGATCATACTTTAATTACTTTCATTTTGTAACCACTTTCATAAAATCATCATTTCCTTTATTCTTTATGTTTCTAAATTCTAATATAACTTTGCAAAAATACCAAATAACACATTCAAATATCAATCATCTTCATCATACACAAAATAATACAACTCTTTATACTTTCTTAACAAATTCTCTATCCTAGGGTTTTTAAACTTAATCTAACATAAAACTCCTAGTACCCACTATATACATAACACAAACTACCCCTAGAATATGGTAACGCACACCCCCTTACCTCAAACACTTAGAGATAAGGTGATTTTTACTTGCTCTAAGCTTGAGAGTTTGCCATCAAATGAGTTATGATCCAAGGAAGAGGGAGGAACCTATTTCAATAGTTAAAAGAAGAGAAATTGTTATTATTGTTTGGTTTATTGATAACTCACATAGAGTAGCTAGGTTTCCCATGATGTACCACTTGAAGACCTCAATGGAAGTATGAAAGAGAAAGGAAGAGAGAGAGAGATTCGAATTTATGGAGGGAAAGAGAAAGAGTTCTTGGATTTAAACACTTACTTGGAGCTAAGAAGGAAGAGATTTGTTGATGAAATGAAGAAATCCAACTTGCTCTTGGAGGATTTGATGATGGAGAATGGAACCCTAGGGAAGAAGAAAAGAGGGGGGGTCGAACATGAGAGAAGAAGGAGTGTTGATCTCTTTTATTTTTTTTCCACTGCTGATACGGTTAATCGATTAAACCCTTAGTTAATCGATTAACCAGTGTAATCTTGCAAAAATCAGCTGTCAGCCCTTAATCGATTAACCTTCAGGTTAATCGATTAACTCGTGTATTACAGCTCTTTCATGCATCAGGTCTTAATCGATTAACCACCAGGTTAATCGATTAACTTGCTTAGTTTTTCATTACTTAGCACTTTAAAACGCCATAACTTCTTCGTTACCCGTTGGATCTTGCTCAAACTTGAAAGCAAGCATCCCCAAACAACCTACTTCATATCCAACGGTGGAATTTATGTTTTGAGCTACGAATCTTGTACTTTAAAACTCCTAAAGTTCTATGCTTAAAACTTCAATTTACACTCCTACTTAACCAATTTCTAACTTAATACCATCATTTCTTCTACTCTAAGTCTATCACAATATAGATTATACTAGGAATTAAATATGGGATGTTACAAGAAGTCATCTGAATGTATTTTGGTTCAAAGTCTTTTGAAATTCCAATCTTAAGTGGCCTAGGAGTTATGTTTTGTTTTTATTTGGGGCATTGGAATGAAGTGTAACGGTAAGTGAGATTATGAAGTTTTAAGTGTGAATTTTAATGCACCATGAATGAAATCTTTAAACCAAAGGAATTCAAAGAGATTTTGGCCCATAAACCCCCATTTAGTTTCCCCTTCTTTTTCATTTTTATTTGAGAAGACCATAATTCTCTTTTAGTATAAATAGGTGACTTTAGGGATTAGGTTTTCTTTTGCATAAAACTTATACACTTAGAAAAAAAAGAAAGAGAAAGAGACCTAGAGAAGGAAGTAGAACCGTGGGGAGCATAGGAAAGAGGAAGAGGATTTTTGAGTCAAGAAGCTTGAAGAGTTCAAGAGAGTCTAAGGTTTAAGGTAATCAAACCTTCTTATTTTTATTTGAGTAATTGGTCACATTGGTCCCTGACTTTTGTAGGTGTCGGTCAAGTTAGTCCCTGACTTTATCGAAATAGCATTTTAGTCCCTGGGATTGCATTTTAATTCACATACGTCCCTGTCTTTATCCCATTTTAAAGCAAATACATCCCTACGATAGTGACGGCAGGGACTAACTTGATCGACGTTCTCCTATCTCAAGGGCTAAATTGCTATGTCGATAAAATCAGGGACTAACTTGACCGACGCTTACAAAGTCAGGGACCAATCTGACCAATTACTCATTTTTATTTTCTTAATATTTCATTCTTCTCTAATGGATTGTGTCAGAGAGATTTATTTATATTGAAAAGACTTATTTTTTTAGTGATTTCAATAATCTCTCAACACTAATCAAAAAGAGTAATGATGAAATAGTAAGTGTTTTGGATTTTCATTTGTTATTAAATTTCAATCTATAAAGAAAATGATTTTTGAACTTTGATTTCATATTCATGGGTCTTGAAAAAGATTATTGATTCTTTGAGAATTGGAAAAATGAAAATGATTATCCTTTCTTCTCATTTCTTTTATTTGGTCATTATATGTATATTTGGGGAAAAATATATTTGATTTTGATGGTTGATTTTAACAAAACTAAGTGTTGTTTTGGATTAAATTTTTAAGGATTTTTTCTAATTGATATTAAAAAGACCGAATGGCCTATGTATGAAAATAAATAAATTTTTGTTAGTACTTTAGTATAAAGTGTATATGTGTATGTATGATATTGGTTTGTGTAGAAATAAATTTTTATAAACCCCATTTCTTAAGAATCAAAATTGTATTCAAAGAAATGAATATACTTTTGTTTTATGTAGTAATTAAAAATAATTATTTGCGTGACTATGTGATTTTATGCAATAAGTGTGTGATATGATAATCTTGTTAAGTAGCTGTCCAAAAGATTAGTTTTACTCTAAGAATGTTATTTGTTTATTGATTTAGTGTTTGATATAATTGTTTTAAGGATTAGAAATTATATGAGTATGTTATGATTGTTTTAATTATTTTTAGTCACTGTTTTAGTTGTATTATTTTAGTCGAATATTATATGGACATGAATGAATGGTTTTTGATTTTTTTTTTAGTAGTCTAAGTGTTATATGATAATTATATTGTATTTATTTGAGGTGAAAATAAGCATTTTATTGAAATATATTTAATCTGGAAAATTAATTTTTAATTCTGGAAAATAAAATTTATTGGGACCGTGGATCCCCAAAATGTAATTTCTGCTTGTATTTGTGATGATTAATTGTAAATGTGTGTATATTATAAATTATAGCATGAAAGTATGTGATTTTATGAAATAAAATAAATTTTTAGAAATTAATTGGCTGCTGTTCAGAATTGAATTAAAAAGGAAAAATATTATTTTATTAAGTTTAATTTTATTTTTAGACTTGGGATGTGTACCTTTTTGTATGAAAATGTAAATGATAAATTTTCGGGTAAATTTAAGGTGATGCAACCATGCTTTACTTTGTTTTTCAGAATTTATTTTGATGTGATTATATGATATTTAAACGTTATTTGGATAGTAGGACTTGTGTGTTGAGTATAGGAAAAAGTGGCATAATTTTTTTTTTGGTAAACAAAGTGGCATAATTTTTGAATGTATGGTTTAGGAGAAAAGTGTTTTTTATGTTAATTATATAATGCTGTCCATATTTAAGAATTGAATTAAATTAAGTTTGAAAATGAGTTTTATTTGATGAATGCATGTGATTGAGCGAATGATATTGTGTACTTGTTTGGGTGTGAGTTGTGGGTAATAGAACTTTTTAAAATGAATTGTTTTGGTTGTTTAAGCTAAAAGAATTTGTAACACTCCTTGTATATCATCTTACTCTATAAGAAAAGTAAGAAGTTTATGAAAACTTGGACTTGTTATCGTTGGAAAAAGATCTGAAAATAATAATTTTCCCTTCCCTTGAAAATTCCTTTTCACAAACACTTGAATAGTAATGAGGTTGACTAACAAAATCAGAGTTTGCGGAAACATAGTAAAATCATCATGTTATACCCCCAAAATATATCAAGTGTAACAAGTCCATTAATACCAAATAGGTGTAATTATGAAACTGAATTCCTCTTATGATACCTTTTTCCAAAATATGTATCATATAAATTCTATTAAAATAGAAAGGTTATAGAGCTGGTCACTGGTCCTTTGTCCAAACATCCTTCTGGTCGGATCCTCGATATCTGCACAATGGGTTCCCGACCCACACTTTCTATACTCTGCATGCATCTAAGGGACATCTCCCTTTACTGATTCTTGTGCAAGCTAGATGCACGATCAACACCTAATAAGGGCATGGGGGTTAGCTATACATATTCGCATACTCAAATGACAATAAAACTAACATCCACAAGTCAACATGTAGTAAATCATGATGCATAATCATATGAGCACACCCGGTTAATCATAACAATTCTTTCAATGTAGGTGGCATGATGCATGACTTTCTTCCACCACTGAGGCCTCTAAAAGTCCATCTTGGACGTCCATCCAATACTCCTTTGTGTTCCCGGAACACCGACATTCGTTCCCAGAACGTAATGCCGAACCATACTTGGATGATAAGCATTCACTCCCAGAGTGTGCATCACGTTCCCAGAACGTGTAGCAAACCATACTTGGATAAATAAGCATCACTCCCAGAGTGTGCATCATGTTCCCAGAACGCATACGTTCCCAGAACGTATAAAAACCAGGTCCCGGACACTGGCCACATATCTATAATGTGTCATCCAGTAGGTTGCTTATCAACGTGTTCCCAGAACACTATCATACGTTCCCAGAACGTATATAATCAGGTCCCAGACACTGGCCACATATCTAT
Organism: Crotalaria pallida; assembly: GCA_037953625.1. NCBI lineage: Eukaryota > Viridiplantae > Streptophyta > Magnoliopsida > Fabales > Fabaceae > Crotalaria > Crotalaria pallida. The sequence continues at coordinate 65,415,924 of CM075651.1, forward strand.
AATGTGTCATCAAGTAGGTTACAATTTGGTACTCCCGGAGTACCCTCCTCATATTCCCAGAATATGATAATCGTTCCTACCAACCAAACTTCCATTCTATATGAATGCACAATCATCAAGGTTGGTTTATCTTTAACTCTATTATTATACCAATGTGTTCCCAGAACACTAACATACGTTCCCAGAACGTATCGCAATCCATACTTGGAATATAATCAAGCACCACTCCCAGAGTGTGCATCACGTTCCCAGAACGTATCAAAGAAACCATGTCCCAGACAATGGCCACATTCCCAGAATGTGTCATCAAGTAGGTTGCATCAGTTTGGTACTCCTAGAGTACAGGGTCATGTTCCCATTCATTCCATTATTATGACTTAGAAAAACACAACTTCTGAATGATATCTTGAGGTACGGCTTTACTCATAAAATTCACCTTTGAATTTAAATTTAGCATATGCTCATAGACCCGGATTGAGAGAATATAATCATTGATATCAAAATCCTTACTCAAAACTTAACTTTTATTTTTAAGTTTTCAGGTACTAACCGGTTACATCATCACCTAACCGGTTAGAATTACAGACCTGAATACAAAACCACTGATTTTCAAAGAATCCTTTCTTAAATTCTCTACTCAATCCAATGACATGGTCTTAGCATAACAGAATACCCCAAGTTCAACACATAATATCATTCAAAAGATCTAAGTCATAATCCAATTTCCATTTTGAATGATAAATTTGAGGCATAATATTTGACATAAAATTCTCCTTTGAATTTTCTCAAAACATGTCTTTTATCTTAGATTGGATAAAACAAAGTCAATGGTATTCAAAAACTTAACTTTTTATTTTTCAGATTCAGGTACTAACCGGTTACAGTCTCAGGCTAACCGGTTAGAATTACAGACCTGAACTGTTTACCATTGCAATTCAGAAAAACCCCCCCTTTTTTTTCTTGAATTCTCTACCCAATCTATACACCATTTAAATCTTGTTTTATGCCTCAAACTCACAGTTTCCATCATTCAAAATTAAAATCGCATTTGTTTCCAATCATACATAATTTTCTCTTGAAAATTACTTTATGAATTTAAGGTATAACTCTTTACTTCCAATCTGAATCATAACCCTTTTATTCAGATTATTTATAATGGATTTACATTATAGATTTGAGCAAATCTCCCAAACACCTAAGGACTGATTTATTAAACAAATTTTCTTTAAAATTCTGCAGTGTCTAACCGGTTACGAAAATCAAGTAACCGGTTAGATTATGCAGTCAGTCCTTCAAATTGAAGGTTTTGACACACCATTTCCTTTAATGTTCAAATATAACCACAATCCATCATTTAATGAAGTTCATATACCTTAAACAAATATGTTTCATCACAGAAATCATATTCAAAGTGCATGCATCAAGTCTTTGCATCAAATTGCATAAAAATCCACATAAACACAATTTAACACAACAAAACTTAGATTAAGCATTCAAACTCAGAATTCAGCATCAACATACTTTGCATGCATCAAATTAAAGTTGCTCAAAACAACAATTGAGCTCAAATTGGCCTCCAAGCCATTCAACCATTTCAACTTATGCCCTTTGAGTCTCTTGGTGACTCATCCTATATTCTATCACAATTTATTCTCATTCTAGCAAATAGTAAGCTTCCCCCTTACCTCTAAATTGTGCTTGATCCAAAACATTGCAGAGAGAAAGGCTCCAACACAAATTCCCATTGAATCCACTCCATGCTGATAGAGTTGGACAGGGTACCAAAACCAGGGAATTTGACATGCAAAACCAAATTAAGAATTGGGGAAAATGGTCAAATTGAGTTCTCTGCAACATGAACTAGAGGTAGGAACAGATTTGAAATCAAAAGGGTTTGTGTGCTTACCAAAATCAAGCTTCAAAGTCAGCTCCAGAAACCAGAAGCTGAGGTTTGACAGAACCAACACCCTTACTTTGCAAGCTTCGTTCTCTTGATTCAGGGACTCTCAACTCACAAATTTTATATCAATACAAAGCCCTTGATGTGAGCTTTGTAACAGTGTATCACTCGTTTTCTATCTCTCAACACCTACTGAGAATCGAACAGAAAGATTATGGAACCCTAAAACAGAGCTTCAGCAATTCAAGAGCAAAAATGGACTTTAATCAAAGCAAGGAAAGCTATTTATAGAGGGATTTGAGTGTCATGCAAGTCGACACGTTGATCTCCACTAAGATTAGGGTTGATTCGTGGCAATTTCTGGGTTAAAATGCGTGATTACTCATCAAACGCACTAATCCCAGTTTCTGTGTTCATCGTGTAACCGGTTACAGAGTCCTTCTAACCGGTTACATACTGATAAAATTCAAAATTAATAATTTAATTATTCTTTCTTCAAAAACTCTTTTAATATTGCAATTAGGTCCCAACCCAAGGACTAAATTACAATATTCACATTTTTGTACAAAATAACCATATAAAAATATATCCTATATTTTTATACATAACAACACATAATGTACAAAAAATAAAACCTTTAAAACTAATATAAATCAATTATAAATTAATTGTTATAATTAATTTCTCGGTTATTTGGGAGACGAAAATTAGGGGTGTTACACTACTCCCCCACTTAAAAGGAATTTCGTCCCCGAAATTCATCCTCTGAAATTTTCCACTTTTCCAAAGTGTTTTTATACTAGAAAACTTCATCTAGCTTTCAAAAATTTGTTCTTTAGGGTCCTCCCCCACTTAAAAGAGTTTCCATATAATTCTTTTATTTCGAAACATTTCGAATTAAATATTTCAATTTAACCATAAAGATTCTTTGCATAAAACTCTTAGGTGAAAGAATTTCTTTTTAAAAAAAATACTCTTTACACTTCACATGAATATTCTTCAATTAAAACACTTTCCAATAAACTTTTTGGAAAAACTTTTTGGGCTGCGCACTCTGATCTCTCGAGCACGATCAAAGAAATATTTGTATGACTTCATTCCTTAATAGTTTGAGACATTAGGGTGATCATTCCCAATATTCAAACCATTAATAACAAAATCATCCCTTTCAGATATAATCTTTCACAAGAAAGACCATACAACAGGTCTTTAAGTTAGATGAACTTAAAGATAGGGTAATTATCACTATCAGACTTAGTTAGATAGTCATGTTCTAGAGACATTTCGGTTGGGGAGACAAAGATTTGTCCTATCCCGGTGGTTGTTAATCTCTCTAGCCAAGACTGATCTTTCCCTTTCTGTAGTGTCCACAGATATTATCACACCCGACTGTGATAAGGGTCTAGATCACAGAAAGATTGGAGTTGAACTTCCAACAGGATATTGATGTTCTCAAACGATTAGATTAACGTAATCGAAAAACATTTGACTACGTTAACTCAGATCAAAGGAAGAGATAGACTTGGGTTGTCTACGTCAGGATTACACTCAACTCTCATCTCTGCCGGTGAATTCTTCTCGTGCTGGATTCGTCCATTCCTTTCTCACCTTTTCCTTCAAGACAATTCGGTGAATAATACTCCAGCTTCCTACAATCAGAATTGACTATTCCCTTAGGTACATCACAACTAAACTCCAAGTGATGTGCCTCACATTATTACCTTGAGATGGACAAATGTTCCCTTCCCTATTTCCTCCTTAGTCACTTTTCTTCAATCAAGGATTCCTTAACCTTGATATTTCCGTGGTTGATATTCTCCCATTTACCTTTGCCTCTTTCTCCAGTAAGGCCTGTATTTCATCATTCTTTCTCTTATTCTGAACTCAAACATTTCTCGCACGAAATTTATGTACTTTCCCATAGTCCTCATACATGCTTACCAACATCGAGAAATTCCTTATTCCTTGATAGTTGATAGCTAACTTGGATTCGCACGTAATCTACTCTTGAAATTTGTGCCTTTGGATTTCTCATCTAGGTTGTTCTAAACAATACTTCATAAATCCCTTGCCTCCATAATATATTTTCTAATATCCATAATCCCTGACTTCAATTTCAAAGATTAAATCTCATTCATTTCTACATAGAAATCTAACTCCTCATTTCCTGGTTGTAATTCACGAATCTGATTCAAGAATTCGTTGATTATTGGCAACATTCCCAATCTAATACTTAGAGGGTTCCTCTTGGGTTACCCGACTTAGGTCTCTGAATCCCTCGATCGGGATAACCTCCTTACCCATCATTGAGCTCACAAGAATAGCCTATCAGCTCAAATCGTCTGCAACTACGTTTGCTATGCCAGGATGGAGCTCAGAGCCATAATCTTTAAGAAACTCCATCCATCGCCTTTATCTTACATTCAACTCTTCCTCTTCTTATTGTCTTTCATACTTTCGAACTCCAAACTTGTTCATGAATCTCAACCTTCTTATCTTAGTACCTATTGTCTCTTTTGCATCATTCAACTCAATTCTCTACCTTCTCCGATTGGAGTAGCTCCATAATTTCAATTCTTGATTAATCCATAAGTATTATGATTCAATCCTCTTAAATCAATTTCAATGATGAATCAAGGCATTAAGTTATTTTACCACCTTAAATCCTTTCCTTAAATTTTACTTAGGTAATTGACATTGAGTTTGGATTGGAGGAAGATGTTTATTGATACCAAAAGTTCCTTCACAAGGACTTAAATTTTTATTTTAGACTTTCAGCTTCTAACCGGTTACAAGAAACTCTAACCGGTTATGAAGTATTGTTTTAGAAATAAAACCAAAGAACTTTCAAAAACCATTTTCTTTACATCATCCAATCCAACTCAAAATAGGATTTAATCATACTCTAATACCTCGATTCCAACTGAACTTTATCACTGAAATGATTTAAATCATAGTCTACTCACATTTACCATAATTCCTCTTGGACTAATCATATTATATTGGGGTATAATCCATCACTACCCCACCATAATTAAACAACATCCTATCATTCAATACCATCAGTTGATCTTTCCGAGTCAACTTGGTCAAAGGCCATGCGATCCTAGAAAACCCTTCCATATTCCGACGATAATATCCAGCCAGCCCTAAGAAACTTCTCACCTCAGTCACAGTCTTAGGCTGTTCCTATTTCAACCCTAAACTTACCTTTGCTGGATCCATCGCAATTTCTTCTTTAAAGATCACATGCCCTGCGAACGTAACTTCGCTCAACCAAAACTCATCTTTGGCGAGCTTACACACAACTACTCATAATGTTCGTATCGAGATCAAAATGCAGTCTCAAGTGTATCCCTGCCTCGAATCCTGATTTGGGATTAATTCAACCGCCAATCCATCTCAGAAAACACTTAGACTCTTTTAACCTGGTCCAACCAATTCTTTTAACAACTTCTCTACGTGTTTCTCTCATTTGACCATTCCCGATGGTACCATATTATAAAGGTAGTAGAGATAGAATCAGTTTCAAGAATTAACTTGATTCCAAACTCTATCTCTTTGCTCAAGGGTGAACCTAACATCCTTTCTTGAAACCCATATTTCTTTAACCCCCTATTTCCTTCACTGCTGCCTAGAAGCAGACACATGGGTCCATTGGATTCCAGATTCGAAACTTGGGAATTCCAATACAGGGTTGTTCTATCGTCATTAATCATTATAATTTGATCCTTCGATTCCCAAACCGTGCTTAAGATCAAATGAAATCATGACACAGGTAGATAGACAAAGTCTAATACCTTAATAGAACGATTCAGACATACCTTGGAAACCACTACAAGAAGATTTGTAAGATTCTCTGCTTTGAGATAGCCGATTGCATAAGGCATATAGCAACTTTGATCACTACCCTTATCCGAAAGGAACCAAAGAAAGGATAGCTTTAGAGTTTGACAAACTCAACAAGGTTGATCTTTAAGAAGATCACTGCCCTACACTCGGTCTGAAAAGTTGATTGACTTTAACACGAGTGAGGGTAAACACTCCTCCTCAGAGTCGAGGACTCAACTACAACTCCTTAAAATTTCCTCATCACTGGTTCTATGAAAACATAATAAACCAACACTGTGGTTTTGGGTTTTCAACATATCTAAAGAGAAGCATACGACTATCATACTTCTAGTTAGACTTCATAGAACACTTCTTAATAGCAGAATAAACTACTTATCTAGAGCCATTTCCCATAACCTTAGCTCTAGTTTGGAAGTATATGAAAGCATACTTCCCAAGAAACATTGCAAATATCGATGACCAGCTTATTGGACCACACACCCAAGGACCAAGAGTCAGGACCATTGCTCTGATACCATAAAAGTGTGTAACACTCCTTGTATATCATCTTACTCTATAAGAAAAGTAAGAAGTTTATGAAAACTTGGACTTGTTATCGTTGGAAAAAGATCTGAAAATAATAATTTTCCCTTCCCTTGAAAATTCCTTTTCGCAAACACTTGAATAGTAATGAGGTTGACTAACAAAATCAGAGTTTGCGGAAACATAGTAAAATCATCATGTTAAACCCCCAAAATATATCAAGTGTAACAAGTCCATTAATACCAAATAGGTGTAATTATGAAACTGAATTCTTCTTATGATACCTTTTTCCAAAATATGTATCATATAAATTCTATTAAAATAGAAAGGTTATAGAGCTGGTCACTAATCCTTTGTCCAAACATCCTTCTGGTCGGATCCTCGATATCTGCACAACGGGTTCCCGACCCACACTTTCTATACTCTGCATGCATCTAAGGGACATCTCCCTTTACTGATTCTTGTGCAAGCTAGATGCACGATCAACATCTAATAAAGGCATGGGGGTTAGCTATACATATTCGCATACTCAAATGAGAATAAAACTAACATCCACAAGTCAACATGTAGCAAATCATGATGCATAATCATATGAGCACACCCGGTTAATCATAACAATTCTTTCAATGTAGGTGGCATGATGCATGACTTTCTTCCCCCACTGAGGCCTCTAAAAGTCCATCTTGGACGTCCATCCAATACTCCTTTGTGTTCCCGGAACACCGACATTCGTTCCCAGAACCTAATGCCGAACCATACTTGGATGATAAGCATTCACTCCCAGAGTGTGCATCACGTTCCCAGAACGCATACGTTCCCAGAACGTATAAAAACCAGGTCCCGGACACTGGCCACATATCTATAATGTGTCATCCAGTAGGTTGCTTATCAATGTGTTCCCAGAACACTATCATACGTTTGCAGAACGTATATAACCAGGTCCCAGACACTGGCCACATATCTATAATGTGTCATCAAGTAGGTTACAATTTGGTACTCCCGGAGTACCCTCCTCATATTCCCAAAATATGATAATCGTTCCTACCAACCAAACTTCCATTCTATATGAATGCACAATCATCAAGGTTGGTTTATCTTTAATTCTATTATTATACCCATGTGTTCCCAGAACACTAACATACGTTCCCAGAACGTATCGCAATCCATACTTGGAATATAATCAAGCACCACTCCTAGAGTGTGCATCACGTTCCCAGAACGTATCAAAGAAACCATGTCCCAGACAATGGCCACATTCCCAGAATGTGTCATCAAGTAGGTTGCATCAGTTTGGTACTCCTAGAGTACAGGGTCATGTTCCCATTCATTCCATTATTATGACTTAGAAAAACACAACTTCTGAATGATATCTTGAGGTGCGGCTTTACTCATAAAATTCACCTTTGAATTTAAATTTAGCATATGCTCATAGACCCGGATTGAGAGAATATAATCATTGATATCAAAATCCTTACTCAAAACTTAACTTTTATTTTTAAGTTTTCAGGTACTAACCGGTTACATCATCACCTAACCGGTTAGAATTACAGACCTGAATACAAAACCACTGATTTTCAAAGAATCCTTTCTTAAATTCTCTACTCAATCCAATGACAAGGTCTTAGCATAACAGAATACCCCAAGTTCAACACATAATATCATTCAAAAGATCTAAGTCATAATCCAATTTCCATTTTGAATGATAAATTTGAGGCATAATATTTGACATAAAATTCTCCTTTGAATTTTCTCAAAACATGTCTTTTATCTTAGATTGGATAAAACAAAGTCAATGGTATTCAAAAACTTAACTTTTTATTTTTCAGATTCAGGTACTAACCGGTTACAGTCTCAGGCTAACCGGTTAGAATTACAGACCTGAACTGTTTACCATTGCAATTCAGAAAAACCCCCCCTTTTTTTTCTTGAATTCTCTACCCAATCTATACACCATTTAAATCTTGTTTTATGCCTCAAACTCACAGTTTCCATCATTCAAAATTAAAATCGCATTTGTTTCCAATCATACATAATTTTCTCTTGAAAATTACTTTATGAATTTAAGGTATAACTCTTTACTTCCAATCTGAATCATAACCCTTTTATTCAGATTATTTATAATGGATTTACAGTATAGATTTGAGCAAATCTCCCAAACACCTAAGGACTGATTTATTAAACAAATTTTCTTTAAAATTCTGCAGTGTCTAACCGGTTACGAAAATCAAGTAACCGGTTAGATTATGCAGTCAGTCCTTCAAATTGAAGGTTTTGACACACCATTTCCTTTAATGTTCAAATATAACCACAATCCATCATTTAATGAAGTTCATATACCTTAAACAAATATGTTTCATCACAGAAATCATATTCAAAGTGCATGCATCAAGTCTTTGCATCAAATTGCATAAAAATCCACATAAACACAATTTAACACAACAAAACTTAGATTAAGCATTCAAACTCAGAATTCAGCATCAACATACTTTGCATGCATCAAATTAAAGTTGCTCAAAAAAACAATTGAGCTCAAATTGGCCTCCAAGCCATTCAACCATTTCAACTTATGCCCTTTGAGTCTCTTGGTGACTCATCCTATATTCTATCACAATTTATTCTCATTCTAGCAAATAGTAAGCTTCCCCCTTACCTCTAAATTGTGCTTGATCCAAAACATTGCAGAGAGAAAGGCTCCAACACAAATTCCCATTGAATCCACTCCATGCTGATAGAGTTGGACAGGGTACCAAAACCAGGGAATTTGACATGCAAAACCAAATTAAGAATTGGGGAAAATGGTCAAATTGAGTTCTCTGCAACATGCACTAGAGGTAGGAACAGATTTGAAATCAAAAGGGTTTGTGTGCTTACCAAAATCAAGCTTCAAAGTCAGCTCCAGAAACCAGAAGCTGAGGTTTGACAGAACCAACACCCTTACTTTGCAAGCTTCGTTCTCTTGATTCAGGGATTCTCAACTCACAAATTTTATATCAATACAAAGCCCTTGATGTGAGCTTTGTAACAGTGTATCACTCGTTTTCTATCTCTCAACACCTACTGAAAATCGAACAGAAAGATTATGGAACCCTAAAACAGAGCTTCAGCAATTCAGGAACAAAAATGGACTTTAATCAGAGCAAGGAAAGCTATTTATAGAGGGATTTGAGTGTCATGCAAGTCGACACGTTGATCTCCACTAAGATTAGGGTTGATTCGTGGCAATTTCTGGGTTAAAATGTGTGATTACTCATCAAACGCACTAATCCCAGTTTCTGTGTTCATCGTGTAACCGGTTACAGAGTCCTTCTAACCGGTTATATACTGATAAAATTCAAAATTAATAATTTAATTATTCTTTCTTCAAAAACTCTTTTAATATTGCAATTAGGTCCCAACCCAAGGACTAAATTACAATATTCACATTTTTGTACAAAATAACCATATAAAAATATATCCTATATTTTTATACATAACAACACATAATGTACAAAAACTAAAACCTTTAAAACTAATATAAATCAATTATAAATTAATTGTTATAATTAATTTCTCGGTTATTTGGGAGACGAAAATTAGGGTGTTACACTACTCCCCCACTTAAAAGTGTTTTTATATAATTCTTTTATTTCGAAACATTTCGGGGACGAAATTCATCTTCTGAAATTTTCCACTTTTCCAAAGTGTTTTTATACTAGAAAACTTCATCTAGCTTTCAAAAATTTGTTCTTTAGGGTCCTCCCCCACTTAAAAGAGTTTCCGTATAATTCTTTTATTTCGAAACATTTCGAATAAAATATTTCAATTTAACCATAAAGATTCTTTGCATAAAACTCTTAGGTGAAAGAATTTCTTTTTAAAAAAATACTCTTTACACTTCACATAAATATTCTTCAATTAAAACACTTTCCAATAAACTTTTTGGAAAAACTTTTTGGGCTGCGCACTCTGATCTCTCGAGCACGATCAAAGAAATATTTGTATGACTTCATTCCTTAATAGTTTGAGACATTAGGGTGATCAGTCCCAATATTCAAACCATTAATAACAAAATCATCCCTTTTAGATATAATCTTTCACAAGAAAGACCATACAACAGGTCTTTAAGTTAGATGAACTTAAAGATAGGGTAATTATCACTATCAAACTTAGTTAGATAGTCAAGTTCTAGAGACATTTCCGTTGGGGAGACAAAGATTTGTCCTATCCCGGTGGTTGTTAATCTCTCTAGCCAATACTGATCTTTCCCTTTCTGTAGTGTCCACAGATATTATCACATCCGACTGTGATAAGGGTCTTGATCACAGAAAGATTGGAGTTGAACTTCCAACAGGATATTGATGTTCTCAAACGATTATATTAACGTAATCGAAAAACATTTGACTACGTTAACTCAGATCAAAGGAAGAGATAGACTTGGGTTGTCTACGTCAGGATTACACTCAACTCTCATATCAGCCGGTGAATTCTTCTCGTGCTGGATTCATCCATTCCTTTCTCACCTTTTCCTTCAAGACAATTCGGTGAATAATACTCCAGCTTCCTACAATCAGAATTGACTATTCCCTTAGGTACATCACAACTCAACTCCAAGTGGTGTGCCTCACATTATTACCTTGAGATGGACTAATGTTCCTTTCCCTATTTCCTCCTTAGTCACTTTTCTTCAATCAAGGATTCCTTAACCTTGATATTTCCGTGGTTGATATTCTCCCATTTACCTTTGCCTCTTTCTCCAGTAAGGCCTATATTTCATCATTCTTTCTCTTATTCTGAACTCAAACATTTCTCGCACGAAATTCATGTACTTTCCCATTGTCCTCATACATGCTTACCAACATCGAGAAATTCCTTATTCCTTGATAGTTGATAGCTAACTGGGATTCACACGTAATCTACTCTTGAAATTCGTTCCTTTGGATTTCTCATCTAGGTTGTTCTAAACAATACTTCATAAATCCCTTGCCTCCATAATATATTTTCTAATATCCATAATCCCTGACTTTAATTTCAAAGATTAAATCTCATTCATTTCTACATAGAAATCTAACTCCTCATTTCCTGGTTGTAATTCACGAATCTGATTCAAGAATTCGTTGATTATTGGCAACATTCCCAATCTAATACTTAGAGGGTTCCTCTTGGGTTACCCGACTTAGGTCTCTGAATCCCTCGATCGGGATAACCTCCTTACCCATCATTGAGCTCACAAGAATAGCCTATCAGCTCAAATCGTCTGCAACTACGTTTGCTATGCCAGGATGGAGCTCAGAGCCATAATCTTTAAGAAACTCCATCCATCGCCTTTATCTTACATTCAACTCTTCCTCTTCTTATTGTCTTTCATACTTTCGAACTCCAAACTTGTTCATGAATCTCAACCTTCTTATCTTAGTACCTATTGTCTCTTTTGCATCATTCAACTCAATTCTCTACCTTCTCCGATTGGAGTAGCTCCATAATTTCAATTCTTGATTAATCCATAAGTATTATGATTCAATCCTCTTAAATCAATTTCAATGATGAATCAAGGCATTAAGTTATTTTACCACCTTAAATCCTTTCCTTAAATTTTACTTAGGTAATTGACATTGAGTTTGGATTGGAGGAAGATGTTTATTGATACCAAAAGTTCCTTCACAAGGACTTAAATTTTTATTTTAGACTTTCAGCTTCTAACCGGTTACAAGAAACTCTAACCGGTTATGAAGTATTGTTTTAGAAATAAAACCAAAGAACTTTCAAAAACCATTTTCTTTACATCATCCAATCCAACTCAAAATAGGATTTAATCATACTCTAATACCTCGATTCCAACTGAACTTTATCACTGAAATGATTTAAATCATAGTCTACTCACATTTACCATAATTCCTCTTGGACTAATCATATTATATTGGGGTATAATCCATCACTACCCCACCATAATTAAACAACATCCTATCATTCAATACCATCAGTTGATCTTTCCGAGTCAACTTGGTCAAAGGCCATGCGATCCTAGAAAACCCTTCCATATTCCGACGATAATATCCAGCCAGCCCTAAGAAACTTCTCACCTCAGTCACAGTCTTAGGCTGTTCCTATTTCAACCCTAAACTTACCTTTGCTGGATCCATCGCAATTTCTTCTTTAAAGATCACATGCCCTGCGAACGTAACTTCGCTCAACCAAAACTCATCTTTGGCGAGCTTACACACAACTACTCATAATGTTCGTATCGAGATCAAAATGCAGTCTCAAGTGTATCCCTGCCTCGAATCCTGATTTGGGATTAATTCAACCGCCAATCCATCTCAGAAAACACTTAGACTCTTTTAACCTGGTCCAACCAATTCTTTTAACAACTTCTCTACGTGTTTCTCTCATTTGACCATTCCCGATGGTACCATATTATAAAGGTAGTAGAGATAGAATCAGTTTCAAGAATTAACTTGATTCCAAACTCTATCTCTTTGCTCAAGGGTGAACCTAACATCCTTTCTTGAAACCCATATTTCTTTAACCCCCTATTTCCTTCACTGCTGCCTAGAAGCAGACACATGGGTCCATTGGATTCCAGATTCGAAACTTGGGAATTCCAATACAGGGTTGTTCTATCGTCATTAATCATGATAATTTGATCCTTCAATTCCCAAACCGTGCTTAAGATCAAATGAAATCATGACACAGGTAGATAGACAAAGTCTAATACCTTAATAGAACGATTCAGACATACCTTGGAAACCACTACAAGAAGATTTGTAGGATTCTCTGCTTTGAGATAGCCGATTGGATAAGGCATATAGCAACTTTGATCACTACCCTTATCCGAAAGGAACCAAAGAAAGGATAGCTTTAGAGTTTGACAAACTCAACAAGGTTGATCTTTAAGAAGATCACTGTCCTACACTCGGTCTGAAAAGTTGATTGACTTTAACACGAGTGAGGGTAAACACTCCTCCTCAGAGTCGAGGACTCAACTACAACTCCTTAAAATTTCCTCATCATTGGATCTATGAAAACATAATAAACCAACACTGTGGTTTTGGGTTTTCAACATATCTAAAGAGAAGCATACGACTATCATACTTCTAGTTAGACTTCATAGAACACTTCTTAATAGCAGAATAAACTACTTATCTAGAGCCATTTCCCATAACCTTAGCTCTAGTTTGGAAGTATATGAAAGCATACTTCCCAAGAAACATTGCAGATATCGATGACCAGCGTATTGGACCACACACCCAAGGACCAAGAGTCAGGACCATTGCTCTGATACCATAAAAGTGTGTAACAACACTCCTTGTATATCATCTTACTCTATAAGAAAAGTAAGAAGTTTATGAAAACTTGGACTTGTTATCGTTGGAAAAAGATCTGAAAATAATAATTTTCCCTTCCCTTGAAAATTCCTTTTCGCAAACACTTGAATAGTAATGAGGTTGACTAACAAAATCAGAGTTTGCGGAAACATAGTAAAATCATCATGTTATACCCCCAAAATATATCAAGTGTAACAAGTCAATTAATACCAAATAGGTGTAATTATGAAACTGAATTCCTCTTATGATACCTTTTTCCAAAATATGTATCATATAAATTCTATTAAAATAGAAAGGTTATAGAGCTGGTCACTGGTCCTTTGTCCAAACATCCTTCTGGTCGGATCCTCGATATCTGCACAACGGGTTCCCGACCCACACTTTCTATACTCTGCATGCATCTAAGGGACATCTCCCTTTACTGATTCTTGTGCAAGCTAGATGCACGATCAACACCTAATAAGGGCATGGGGGTTAGCTATACATATTCGCATACTCAAATGAGAATAAAACTAACATCCACAAGTCAACATGTAGCAAATCATGATGCATAATCATATGAGCACACCCGGTTAATCATAACAATTCTTTCAATGTAGGTGGCATGATGCATGACTTTCTTCCCCCACTGAGGCCTCTAAAAGTCCATCTTGGATGTCCATCCAATACTCCTTTGTGTTCCCGGAACACCGACATTCGTTCCCAGAACGTAATGCCGAACCATACTTGGATGATAAGCATTCACTCCCAGAGTGTGCATCACGTTCCCAGAACGTGTAGCAAACCATACTTGGATAAATAAGAATCACTCCCAGAGTGTGCATCACGTTCCCAGAACGTATAAAAACCAGGTCCCGGACACTGGCCACATATCTATAATGTGTCATCCAGTAGGTTGCTTATCAATGTGTTCCCAGAACACTATCATACGTTCCCAGAACGTATATAACCAGGTCCCAGACACTGGCCACATATCTATAATGTGTCATCAAGTAGGTTACAATTTGGTACTCCCGGAGTACCCTCCTCATATTCGCAGAATATGATAATCGTTCCTACCAATCAAACTTCCATTCTATATGAATGCACAATCATCAAGGTTGGTTTATCTTTAATTCTATTATTATACCAATGTGTTCCCAGAACACTTACATACGTTCCAAGAACGTATCGCAATCCATACTTGGAATATAATCAAGCACCACTCCCAGAGTGTGCATCACGTTCCCAGAACGTATCAAAGAAACCATGTCCCAGACAATGCCACATTCCCAGAATGTGTCATCAAGTAGGTTGCATAAGTTTGGTACTCTTAGAGTACAGGGTCATGTTCCCATTCATTCCATTATTATGACTTAGAAAAACACAACTTCTGAATGATATCTTGAGGTACGGCTTTACTCATAAAATTCACCTTTGAATTTAAATTTAGTATATGCTCATAGACCCGGATTGAGAGAATATAATCATTGATATCAAAATCCTTACTCAAAACATAACTTTTATTTTTAAGTTTTCAGGTACTAACCGGTTACATCATCACCTAACCGGTTAGAATTACAGACCTGAATACAAAACCACTGATTTTCAAAGAATCCTTTCTTAAATTTTCTACTCAATCCAATGACAAGGTCTTAGTATAACAGAATACCCCAAGTTCAACACATAATATCATTCAAAAGATCTAAGTCATAATCCAATTTCCATTTTGAATGATAAATTTGAGGCATAATATTTGACATAAAATTCTCCTTTGTATTTTCTCAAAACATGTCTTTTATCTTAGATTGGATAAAACAAAGTCAATGGTATTCAAAAACTTAACTTTTTATTTTTCAGATTCAGGTACTAACCGGTTACAGTCTCAGGCTAATTGGTTAGAATTACAGACCTGAACTGTTTACCATTGCAATTCAGAAAACCCCCCTTTTTTTTCTTGAATTCTCTACCCAATCTATACACCATTTAAATCTTGTTTTATGCCTCAAACTCACAGTTTCCATCATTCAAAATTAAAATCGCATTTGTTTCCAATCATACATAATTTTCTCTTGAAAATTACTTTATGAATTTAAGGTATAACTCTTTACTTCCAATCTGAATCATAACCCTTTTATTCAAATTATTTATAATGGATTTACAGTATAGATTTGAGCAAATCTCCCAAATACCTAAGGACTGATTTATTAAGCAAATTTTTTTAAAATTCTGCAGTGTCTAACCGGTTACGAAAATCGAGTAACCGGTTAGATTATGCAGTCAGTCCTTCAAATTGAAGGTTTTGACACACCATTTCCTTTAATGTTCAAATCTAACCACAATCCATCATTTAATGAAGTTCATATACCTTAAACAAATATGTTTCATCACAGAAATCATATTCAAAGTGCATGCATCAAGTCTTTGCATCAAATTGCATAAAAATCCACATAAACACAATTTAACACAACAAAACTTAGATTAAGCATTCAAACTCAGAATTCAGCATCAACATACTTTGCATACATCAAATTAAAGTTGCTCAAAACAACAATTGAGCTCAAATTGGCCTCCAAGCCATTCAACCATTTCAACTTATGCCCTTTGAGTCTCTTGGTGACTCATCCTATATTCTATCACAATTTATTCTCATTCTAGCAAATAGTAAGCTTCCCCCTTACCTCTAAATTGTGCTTGATCCAAAACATTGCAGAGAGAAAGGCTCCAACACAAATTCCCATTGAATCCACTCCATGCTGATAGAGTTGGACAGGGTACCAAAACCAGGGAATTTGACATGCAAAACCAAATTAAGAATTGGGGAAAATGGTCAAATTGAGTTTTCTGCAACATGCACTAGAGGTAGGAACAGATTTGAAATCAAAAGGGTTTGTGTGCTTACCAAAATCAAGCTTCAAAGTCAGTTCCAGAAACCAGAAGCTGAGGTTTGACAGCACCAACACCCTTACTTTGCAAGCTTCGTTCTCTTGATTCAGGGACTCTCAACTCACAAATTTTATATCAATACAAAGCCCTTGATGTGAGCTTTGTAACAGTGTATCACTCGTTTTCTATCTCTCAACACCTACTGAGAATTGAATAGAAAGATTATGGAACCCTAAAACAGAGCTTCAGCAATTCAGGAGCAAAAATGGACTTTAATCAGAGCAAGGAAAGCTATTTATAGAGGGATTTGAGTGTCATGCAAGTCGACACGTTGATCTCCACTAAGATTAGGCTTGATTCGTGGCAATTTCTGGGTTAAAATGCGTGATTACTCATCAAACGCACTAATCCCAGTTTCTGTGTTCATCGTGTAACCGGTTACAGAGTCCTTCTAACCGGTTACATACTGATAAAATTCAAAATTAATAATTTAATTATTCTTTCTTCAAAAACTCTTTTAATATTGCAATTAGGTCCCAACCCAAGGACTAAATTACAATATTCACATTTTTGTACAAAATAACCATATAAAAATATATCCTATATTTTTATACATAACAACACATAATGTACAAAAACTAAAACCTTTAAAACTAATATAAATCAATTATAAATTAATTGTTATAATTAATTTCTCGGTTATTTGGGAGACGAAAATTAGGGGTGTTACACTACTCCCCCACTTAAAAGGAATTTCGTCCTCGAAATTCATCTTCTGAAATTTTCCACTTTTCCAAAGTGTTTTTATACTAGAAAACTTCATCTAGCTTTCAAAAATTTGTTCTTTAGTGGTGTTACAGAATTAATATCATCAAATGAAAATAATTTGATTTAATTTTTTTAGTAGTTTGGTAGTTGTTATATAAGTATTTTGGTTTGGGGTAACCGAAGCTTATAATGATTTATCAAGTTACGTAATGATTTTGTTTAAGTTATGTTATGAATTTAAAGTTCGTTTCAAAAGTTTTAATTGAATTGATTTCGTAATTCAAATAGTTTGATTTTGAAAACGAAATGAAAATTTTGTTTTACAAATGTGTTATAGAACCTTGGATTTGGTTTAAAATAATATGAGTTTAGTTATTCAGTTTAATAGTATTATTATTTGTTGAGGATAAAGAGCTTCAAGGAGAAATACAGAACGACATTAGCGGAGATCAAGAAGTTGTTGCAGTAGTTTCTACACGAGGTGAGAGAGAAGCTTTCCTAATAAGACACAATGGCCCTTTGGGTAGCATTAAGATGTTCTCGATCATCTGAAAGGTCAGAAGTTTGTAGTTATTGTCGAAATACGAGACAACAATTGTTTGTGTTTGTTTAACTGATATATGTTGAGACGATAACTTATAATTATATGATTGATGTTAACTGTTATTTTGTATTCTTTTTTACTACTCTGATAAAGTTATAAATCATGTATTATGTGATGAAATTATTGTTGTACTGATACTATCATGTGATAACTGATTTGATATTGGTAGAGAAATTAGTAAATTTGAAATTGTTAAGATTTATGAAGCATGCATTATCGTTTGAATTAGTGTTCAGTGAAGGTGCGCGGAGCACTGATGACTTTTGATGTATATCCCTAATCGCACTGTCTTTTAGACGTGCTTGATTTTAAAGTAGCTGACCACGTGAATGACGTGTCGTGGTTGCGAGCATTGTGGAACCACTGTACTTAGGGGGGTGTTTGTGTTGTGTTCCCTTAGAGGTCGAGGCCCATTAGAAGCGAGGCTTAGAATGGGTCGATCAAACTTATAGGTCATTTAACTAAAACTCTTTTGCTAAAAGACTTGAAGACTTTAAAAACTTTAATCCTTTTCTAACTCTGCGTTGAGAGAGAAGTAGTGGAGAGGAAAGATACTGTATACTTGGAGATCGGTGTATCTTCAAGTGGTGATTGTGATAGGGGGAGACAAGGACGGTGAATGTCAAGAAGCCTCGAATGCTTCTCTAGGTGGGACAAGACTACAATGACTCTGTCTTTCGGCTGTTGGGCATGGTCGTAGCAATGACTACACATACAACTAGAGAAAGTACTATCTTCCCCTTGATCATATTAGAGATGGTGAGAGAGAACCTGAACAAGGCTAGATGTTGTTGTCTTTTGTGAAATGATTTAATTCTGTCGTTGTATATATTTGATTTAATTTGGTTGCTGAATATATTAGTATGTACCCTTCGACATCGATGCCAGCGTAGTTAAGGTTCCTGTGTGTCCCATCTACTTTCCGACTTCGGTTGTGGTTGGATAATTAAAGAGGAGATGTATCGTGTGTGCTGACTTATCCCCTTACCTAAATGATTTCCCTCCCTAAATCATTGACGGTTATGTTATGAGTATGAGAAAAAGTAAAGAAAATTTGATAATATTTAGGCTTAATTGCACTTTTGGTCCCCCAATTTTCTCAATTTGGTCATTTTGGTCCCCTAACTTTTAATTTGGCGATTTTGGTCCCCCAATTTACGATTTGTAGCGATTTTGGTCCCTCCGTCAATTCCACCGTTAACGGTGCTGACGTGGCGTACCAAAGGGACACGTGTCAGCAGCTTAATTGCACTTTTGGTCCCCAAATTTTCTCAATTTGGCGATTTTAGTTCCCCAACTTTTAATTTGGCGATTTTTGTCCCCCAATTTTCTCAATTTGTAGCAATTTTGGTCCCTCCGTCTATTCCACCGTTAACGGTGCTGATGTGGCTTACCAGAGGGACACGTGTCAGCAGCTTATGGCCCTATATTTATTTATTAAAAATAATAATAAAAATAATAAAATATATTTAAAAATGAAAAAAAATAAAACCCACGAGTCTCACTGAGATCGCAGCGAAGAGCAGAGAGTGTTGGTCTGATCTACTATTATGATCGCGATGAATCCTGGTGCGGATCGGTCGCCGCCGTGAGTTCGCTTGCCACAACTGGAGCGTCACGATGCGATGGTTCCTGCATAGATCGCGAGTTCGCTCGAACGAGGAAGGCCACGATGGGGTGCGGCGGCGGTGGAGCAGTGATCCCCGCATTTTTCCCGTACGTGCGAGAACGAAATTTGTTAAAATAAACCCTGAAATTCTGTTTTACGAAAGATTTTCGGAAATGTGTTTTACGTGAGAGAGAAATAAAGTATTAATTTTCAAGGATTTCTGTGAACAAAATGTTTTTATAAAAGAAAAGTGAATAATGTTGTCATGATAAAAATGACTTGCAAAATTGTGATTTTTCTAAAAAGAGATTTTTGTTTGAAATGGAGTTTTGGGTCTGTTAACTTGAAAAATTTGTAACTTTTTAACCGTAACTCGGATTTTCACGATCTTTATATCAAAACGATCGTCTTGAAACGTAGATTTTAAAAATGTAATTTTCAGATTTTTCTGGGTTGATTTACAAAAATTTATTTTCAGAATGGTAAAATACGAATTTTTGAGAATTTGCTTTGAAGAAAATGAATTTATTGATGTGGCTTGAAATTCTTATGTGATAAGTGCTTGTTTTAATGTGTGATAATGATTGTATGAATGTTATTTTGAATTAATTGCCTTGTTGTGTGAATTGATGAATATAAATAAATTAGACTAAGAAAATAAAATGTAAATGGTATGTGTATATGTGTATGCTTCGATGTGTATGTTATGATTGTGTATGTATGTATGTGTGTATATACGTGTGTATGTGTGTATGTATGAGCTAGGAATATAAATTTCTAGAAGAAGCTTGGAGGTTAAGGAATTAGGAAACCAAGTGAGTAACCAAACTAGATTTGAACCAAACCAAGTGGAAAACCCTAACTATGGCCAACTAGTATTTAAGCCTAAATGACCCCTAAAACTCTAGCTTATTTGACCTTGTCCCCTTGGCTTTGATAACTTCCACCCATGCATCTTTTTCTGATGCCAAAACTGCCCCTCCCTTTGTGTGCGGCCGAACCAAGCATTAAGGGCAAAGAGGGAATTCGTGGGTTGGTCTACAAATAAGAAGTGCCTTAGTTCATTTCCACCCCATTCACTTCTCTTCACCCACTTCGTTTCTTCCCCACTTCCAACACCAACACATCTCTAAGAGAAACTCTAAAGCTCTTAGAGAAAAGAAAAGAAAAGAAAATAGAGAGAAAGAGAGAGAGATGGCCGAGAGTGATGTAGTAGGAGGAAGAGGAGATTTCAACTCAACCAAGCCTTGTTCTTTGTAGATCGAGGATGATTAGGAGCTAGAAGATCAATTCCTTTCATGGTAGGAATTGAAGGAGAAGAAGAGTTGTAATAGATTAGTTTTTCTTTTTAGTTTGAAGATCTACTTCTTTTTCTTCTTGCATGTGGTTATTATATGTTGATCTTGTTAGATCAAGGACTTTAAGGACTTAAAAATTATTTGTAATATGCTAAGCTTTATGTCTTGTGTTTCGGTTGAGTCTTCTTTTGCTAGATCTAGTATTTTTCTAACTAAAAACTTAAAGATCTAAATTAAACTAAGATTTTTGTGAAAACTAAAATGAACCTCTTTGCATGTCAAATTTTCTTGCTCTAAACCGTGGATCCTATGTGTTTATGTGATGATTTGATGAATAAATCCATGATCTAAGTTTGTTTGTAATTTTTGGTCTTTGCATGTTATATCTCTTTGTTAAATTATGATTTAAGTGTGTGTTTGTGGTTATTTGCCAAGTAAAATTATTTGGCTTGCATGTTAGATCCTTCTTGCATGTCTATTTTCTTGCTTAGATCCGTGATCTATATGTGTGTTTATGTGGTTATTTGATAAATAAATTCATGATCTAGTCTTGCATGTTAATTTTTAAGAGAAAAATCATGTTTTTATTTTGTGCTTGATTCAGTTTTTGGGAAAAGAATTAAAGTAACAAGTTTTAAATTGATTTCTTTTAGTATAAACATTATTTGATTTAAGTGTTAGATTTTGTGTATATTTTATTTGGTGATAGGCCATTCGGCCAAGTTGATTTATTTAAGATCCATGCTTTTGATTTTGTAAAAAAAAATTAATGCATGTGTAGAATAAAGCTAGATCTAATGATTTATAACACATGCATGTTGTTTTCATAAAGTTGAAATTAAATCTTTATGGTTGTTTTGAGAAAAATATTTTGTTGATGCATGTTTATGTGAATGAATGATGTGATATGTTGTTTGATAAATAGTCTTGAAGCCTACATGCTTAGTGTTGATTTTGTGACTTTTGTGTGTATTGAAAAATAAATGAAAAGCCTTGTTTCTTTGCATCATGAAATTCGGCCATGACTCATACATAATGAAATCCATGCTTTTTTATTTTATAGAAAGTTCATGCATGTTATTTTCATGAAGTTAAAAATTAAATCCTTGTTTTTGTTTTGAGAAAAGTGATGATCTTGAATTTGTTGGTGTATGTGATTTGGTGTGTTGTTTAAGAAAAATAGTTTTGAACTCCTACATGATTTGCTTTGACTTTTGTGATTCATGTATGTTGAAAATGAATGAGAACCATGTCCTTTTCAATGATGATGTTTCAGCCAACCTAGGATTAAGTAGGTAGCCATGTTTGTTGTAACACCCCAAATTTTCGTCTCCCAAGTAATAGGAAATTAATAATAAAAGTTTTATTATTAATTTATAGAAATTTTTCCCAAGTTTATATTTTGTGTTTAGTAGCCTGAAATATAAAAATAGGTTGAAATATTTTTATATGGCAAATAAATGCAAAATATGAGGATATTGCATTTTGGTCCCTGAATGAGGACTTAAAGGTAATATTAAATAGGTTCTTGGAGGGAAAGATTTAAAAATATTAATTTTTAAATTTTGTACTAATCTAATCGGTTAGTAATGCCCTGTAACCGGTTAGACGATGAACCCAGAAACTAGGTTAGTGGATTTTGATGAGTAATCACTTGATTAATCCCGAATTCGCCACGATTACAGCTTGAATCAAGTGGAAAACCACGCGTCAGTGTGCATGTAATCGTTATTAGTCTATATATAGAGGAATTGCTGAAGAATGGGGTTGTTGATGCTCTGATTTTGGGGGAGGCTGTGTTTTAGGGTTTCATAATTGCCCTGTTTAATTCGTTTTGGTTCTTGAGTGTTAGAGAGCAAAACACACACTTCTGGAAAGCTTGAATAAAGGGCTTTCCATTGATATAATATTTGAGAGCTGAGTGTTCGTGTGGAAGGAGAAATCAAGCTTGGAATCTAGGAGTTGGAAACTGAGTTCTCTGTCATTCCCTGTTTTGGAAGCTGAATTCCAGCTTTGAGTTTGGTAAGTACAGTCCACCATTTAGCCTCAAATCTCTTTGATTCTCTAGTGCATGTTACCTATTTTGAGTCCTAACTGTTTTCCCCAATTTCTTTGGCCATTTGCTATGTCAAAACTTCTGGCCTTTGGACCTTGTTGGTGAAATTCGTGGCTGAGAGCAGAGTTGTGAGTTTGTGAGAAATCTGTGGAGTTTCTTCAATTTCTGTGTCAATCTTCATCAAACTCAGTCTTAAGGTATGGGAGAAGTCTACCTTATACTAGATTTAGACTAAAATTCAAGTGATTTAGGATTTGAGTTAACAAAACTTAAAAAGGGCATTATGTGCAATATGGCACAAAGGCTTGGAGGCCAAAGTTCTGCTCAATGGTGTTTTGAGCAACTTTATGTTGATGCATGCAAAGTATATTGACACTAAATTCTGGATTTAAATGCTTAGTATGAGTTTTGTTGTATTAAATTGTGTTTATGTGAATTTTTATGCAATTTGATGCAAAAAGCTTGATGCATGTACTTTGAATTTGGTTTCTGTGATGAAACATGTTTGTTTAAGGTATATGAACCCTGTTGAATGATGAAAAGTGGTTAGATTTGGAGAATTAAAGAAAATGATGTGTTAAAACCCTTATTTTGAAGGACTGACTGCATAATCTAACCGGTTACTCGATATTCGTAACCGGTTAGACACTGCAGAATTTCAAAAGAAAATCTGTTTATAAAACAGTCCTGAAGTTTCACTAATTTTACTCAAATCTATACCTTAAATTCACTGGAAAGAATCTGAAATGGAGGTGACAATACTCTCTTGGTTCAGATTTAAGCGTAAGGGGTTTATACCTTAATTCAATGAAATAATTTCAAGAGGAAATTATGCTTTATGGAAAACAAAATGTGATTTGGACTTTTGAATGATGGAAACTGTGATTTTTGAGGCATAAAACAATGTTTAACTTGTTTATGGATTGGGTAGTAAATTCAAGAAAAAGGGTTTTTCTGAATTGCAATGGTAGACAGTTCAGGTCTGTAATTCTAACCGGTTAGCCTGAAACTGTAACCGGTTAGTACCTGAATCTGAAAAATAAAAAGTTAAGTTTTTGAATACCATTTACTTTGTTTTACCCAATCTAAGTTTAAAAGGCATGTTTTGAGAAAAATTCAAAGGAGAATTTTATGCCAAAGATTATGCCTCAAATCAATCATTCAAAAAAGGGAAATTGGAATATTTCTAAACCACGAAGTTGAGGCTGTGAACCTGTCATCTCTGTTTCAGATTCGTGGAGCTGTCTTTGAGCTTCGATTTTGGTAAGCTCAAGCATTCTTTGGACCTCAAATCACTTTGTTTCTTTAGTGCATGTTGCATACAACAAGTCCTAACCATTTTCCCCAAATTATATGACCTTTTCATGCACCAAAATCTCTGGTTTCTGAACCCTGTTGAACCTGTGTTGGCTGAGGGCAGAGTTTGAGGTTCTTGCAAAAATCAGTGATTACACTCATCAAACACGACCTAGAGGTATGGAAGAAGTTTACCTTATACTAGATTAAGACTAAAATTATGTGTTTTAGGATTTGAGTCAACAAAGACTCAAAAGGGCATTACATAAATATGTTAAAAGGCTTGGAGGCCAATTTTGCAGCTCAATACTTCTTGAGCAAGTTTGGTAGTATGCATGCAAGTGATTTTGATGGTTGAAACAGAATCTAAATGCTTATTATGAGTTTTGTGATATCAAGTTGTGTTTATGATGATTTATATGCAATTTGATGCTCTAAATTGAATGCATGCAAAATGAATATGTTTTTTGTGGTTAAACATGTTTATTTTAAGGTATGTGAACTCTATTTATGACTGAAATTGGTTAGATTTGAGCATGGTAGAAAATGGTATGCAAAACCCCTTTCTGCAGTGTACATACTGCAGAATCTAACCGGTTATTCTGAATCTGTAACCGGTTAGATATTGTCAGTTTTCAAAGAAAATGATTTTCTGAAATTGGCCCAATGTTCTTACCATTTGCACTCAAGTCTATACTCTAATTTCATTTGAAACCAATCTGAAATCATGTCAATGAACACTTTTTGTTTCAGATTGTAATTGATGAGTCAATACCTTATGGTTAAAAGATAATTTCAAGTGGAAATTATGCTTAATTGAAATTGGATTGTGATTTAGACTTTTGAATGATGAAATCAGTGGGGTTTGAGGTATATAACAATGCTAAGACTCTGTTTATGGATTGGGTAGAGAATTCAAGAAAAGGGTTTTCTGAATTTCAATGGTAAGTAGGTTCAGGTCTGTAATTCTAACCGGCTAGTCTGAAACTGTAACCGGTTAGTACCTGAAACTGAAAAATAAAAGTTAAGTCTTTTAAGTGAAAAGTTTGATACCATTGGTTAAGTTTTTCCCGATCCAAGTCTATTGGCATGTTTTTAAGTTAATTCAAGGATGAATTTTCATGCCAAAGGTTATACCTCAAATCAATCATTCAAAAGAGAATTTGAGATATTTCTAAATCACAATAATTAAATTAAAGATAAAAACCAACCTTAATAATTGTGCATTCATTCATAGAGAATGGAAAATAGGTTGGCAAGAAACGATTGTCATATTCTGGGAATGTGAGGAGGGTACTCTGGGAGTACCAAATTAATATAACCTACTTGATGACACATTCTGGGAATGTGGCCAGTGTCTGGGACATGGTTTAGTGCGTTCTGGGAACGTAATGCACACTCTGGGAGTGATGGTTGTTTTTCCAAGTATGGTTTGACATACGTTTTGGGAACGTATGTTAGTGTTCTAGGAACACATTGATGTATTGGATGGACGTCCGAGATGGATTAGTATTGGAGGCCTCAGTTGTGGATGGAAATCATGCATCATGCCACTTGCATTATAAGAGATATAATGTTGAAAATTGGTGTGCTCATATGTACTTGCATTATTGTCTGTCCATGATATACTTGTGTTTGTATTTTAGTTTTAATTGATTATGTATATGTGTATACTTACTCCCCATGCCTTGTTTAGGTGATGGCCAGATACCTAGCCTGCATCGAGATACGCCCTATCCCTAGTGGTATATGGACATACGAGGAGCACCGAGCCACCTTTGAGGGGGAGGTGGAGATTACTCTCTACCACCCTAACCCTTTGGTTCGGGTGCGACCTCGTAGGTTTAGGATCCCTATAGTCTATACTATGCATGTTCCACCCTTTTACTCATATAGAAGACCACCCCCGGCTCGACCAGTGCGTCGATTTCATAGTTTTCGTTTTAGAGCTGCCACTCGTACTCATCCTTCTTCACATAGAGTTGTTACTGAGGAGACTCCTTCTCCTGGTCCGGCTGACTTTGAGAGGACTGCTTCTGCAGATCCTAGGCACAGTGGTGGGGTCTCTGCACAGTCGGGCGAGGTCGAGGAGGATCCCATGGAGGATGAGGACGAGGAGGAGGTGTCTATCGAGCCTACTGTTACTACAAGAGGTGGACCTGCTGGTTCCTAGGAGCTTGCATAGCATAGATGTTTTGGATCCTAGGTCTAGGGATAGAGCTGCAGAGGATCAGAGGAGCTACTGAGGACATGGATGACCTGCTCTGGGACTTCTATTTTGACTTTGTTATATATATTGTACATATTTTTGAGAGGTCTTAGAGTGAGGTTTATTTTGAGCAGCTAGTTATGTATATGTTTCACTAAAACTTGCTATCTCGACTTTGATACTTGCTACTTTAATACTGGTGGGGATGTTTATCTTATCATATATATATATATATATATATGTATATGATGTTTTACCTCGGCAGTGCCCCACAAGTATTATTTTTACTTCCGCATACTCTGATTTTGGTTAAAAAGGATTCGGCAAATAAGTTTATGTTCTACAAAACCGATTAAACTCAAGAGACAATTAATATGTTTTTTTATCAACACTACGGATATGTTTTATTATATTAAAAAGGCGTGGTCTCAAGAGGCTTTTGTAATCAAGGTACTATTAAGCCGAATTAAAATTATTTGTCAAAGTTAAATGTGTTTATAATTGAGCAAGTATAAGGTAAAGAGGAAAAAAAATTTTCTAGACCCAAATTTTTGGATAGCAAGTATTCTATATTTGGAAATATTTATTATTTTCAAGATATAAATTAAGGGTGTCACATGCGTGAGAATCAGCGAGACCGTTGCACACTGCTTCTTCCTTGCGAAACCATCGCTTGTTACAGCGATCTTCAACCATCTTGATCTTGACAGCGATGGTCTCTGATTCGAATTTGATTTTGAAACCACGGTGGAAGGGCATGAAGCAAGTGGGTGGCATGGTGGATGTGGCAGGTGGTGGTTTGTATGCCGGTACCGGAGTCGATGTCGATGTTCAGTCAAGCACTGTGTCACAAAGAGGCAGTGAACAGTTTCTATTGTTTGGGTTTTATTTTATTTTTTTCATTTTTAAATATATTTTATTATTTTTATAATTATTTTTAATAAATAAATATAGTGCCATAAGCTGGTGACACGTGTAACTCTGGTACGCCACGTCAGCACCGTTAACGGTGGAATTGACGAAGGGACCAAAATCGCTACAAATAGTAAATTAGGGGACCAAAATCACCAAATTAAAAGTTGGGGGACCAAAATCGCCAAATTGAGAAAATTGGGGGACCAAAAGTGCAATTAAGCTGCTGACACGTGTCCCTCTGGTTCGCCACATCAGCACTGTAACACCCCAAAATTTTAATCCCAGATTAATGAAATGTTAATTATTAAGTTTATTTATAATTAATTATTTCTATTTTAATCTTTGATTAAAATCTATGTACATGTTGTTATTAAATGTGTGAATGTGATTTGGTAATTACATTTATGTGAAAATAAATATTTTTGCACATTAGTCCCTGTTTTGGGACCTAGAAATAATTTAGGAAAGGTTTTGGAGGGAAAGAAAATAAAATAAATATTTTTCAAAAATTGACCAAAATACTCGAGTATTTCTGAGAAGACTCGAGTATTCTGGTTAGAGTTGCACGAGTTAGTGGGCTTTGGTGAGTCATCACCAACGATTCTCAGCCGTTGACACGAAAACACCCTCCAAACACGTCTAAGGCCATCGTGTCGAGCTGCATGGGTCTTCTATCAACCTATATAAGCCATGGTTGACGAATCAACCAACCCATTTGCTCAATTTGTGAAGAAGTTGCATGTGTTAGGGTTCCTGAGTTTGATCCTTCGATTCTCCTTCTCTGTTTGGAGTTAAGCTATAAATTATACACCAATACAAATCTCACATCACGAGCTTTGTATAGACACCAAAATTGTGAGCTGAGAGTTTGTGTGTTGGCAGATTTGAAGCTCGAAAGTTGAAGCTTGTTGCTGTCAATCAGTTTCCGGAGCTTACTTTGATTTTCAATTTTGGTAAGCTCTTGTGTCTATTCAACCTCAAATTCGTTTTAAATCCCAGTTTATGTTGCAGAGAATGTATTCAAACCAAAACCCCTAATTCTCTTGCATGTTAACCCATTCAAATATTCTGGTTTTGGACCTCTGATCACACTGTCCTGCATGTTGATGGTTGAAGTGGTTTTTGGTGTTGTGGAGTTTTTCTTCCCAAAATTTCTGCTGAGTCACGTCTGAGAGGTAAGGGGAAAGCTTTCTATTCACTAGATAGAGTTTAAATTGCATGAATTTGATTAGAGAGCCACCAAGAGGCTCTAAGGGCTTAGTTTGAATAGAGAAATTGGTTTGGAGACCAACCTGTGCTCTAAAGTTGTTTTGAGCAAGTTTCTTATGATGCATGCAAGCTGTTTTGAACTTAAATTCACAAGTTTATTGAGTATTTTGCAATTTAGCATGTTGAGTTGTGAATTTTCCAAGTTTATGCATAATCCTCTGAATCTTTGCAATTTCTGTAATTTGATGTGTTCTAAGTGTTTGAATATGCTTATTATATGAACTCTGTTGATCATTGGATTTAATTAGAAATGGTTAGAATTGAAAATGGTATGTTAAAAACAAATTTTCAGTATGTACTATCTATCAAGACTCGAGTACTTGACTCGAGACTCGAGTATTTCGTGACGCATCTGTGCGTCTGTTTGCACCAACACTTGAATATCAGGTCCAGGACTCGAGTATTGACCGATGCAGTATGAGTATTTTTTGATAAACCACTCGAGTAATGCATGAACCACTCGAGTCTTCTGGGTTGATGAACGACTAGAGTATTTTTAGAAAATCTGAAACTTGACTTTTCTGAAAAAGCATGAACTACTCGAGTAACACGTGAACTACTCAAGTAAACTGGAAAGACTGAAGAACTACTGGAGTATTATGAAGAAGACTTGAGTCTTTTTTACCAGAAAACTAAACAATGCCATTTTTAATTCTGAATCATTTTGTTAATATCTAAGAGACAATAATCCAAGTGATCTGGGACTTAAAAGTAATTGATTGATGATGGTATGAAATTATTGGATTAATAATGTGAGATATTATTAATTGAGATATACCAATCAATTCTTTTAAGTCAAGAAATTGCATTCATCCTGGAGTTCGGATGGTAGATCGTTTTTCATGTTATGATAACATGAGGAGGGACTCTGGGAGTGCCAATTGACGGCTTGCTTGATGACACATTATGGTGGACGAGTGGCCAACGAGAGTAATATGCTGATGATATGGTTATTCCGTTAAGACGACGGGACGTTGCTCGAGGAGCATGTTATGTACCATTTCCATGCTTGTCGTGTACATTCTAGGGTGAATGTACGAATGTTGTACACCTAGGAGTACAACGCCTGTTGAGTGCTGATATGAAGTGAAGGATGGACGTCAGAGAATGACATAGATTGATGGAGTTAGGGTTGAGAGCTAGACTCATACATCATGCCACTCATCTAATTTAAAGTTGATAAATGAAAATAAGTATGAGCATTCTACTTGCATCAAATAATTGCTAAGTGCTAACTGTGGTTGTTGATTATTGTTGTATACATTCATATTTATATTGTGCATTTATTTATGCTCTATTTATTATGTGTATAGAATTGCTTATCCCTGTGCCCTTGTAGGCGATGTCACGTTACATCGCTTGCATCGAGATCTGGCCACTTCCTAGTTGCATATGGATCTACGAGGATCACCGTGCGGTATTTGAGGGTAAGGTAGAGATTACCTTCTATCACCCTAACCCGCTGATTCGGTTCCGTCCTCGTAGGTTTAGGATTCCCATCGTATACACTATGCATGTACCACCCTTTTACACTTACCATGGATCACCTCCCACACGACCAGCTTGCTCGTATCACAGTTTTCGATTCCGACCTACCCGCTCACACCCTTTTACTTCAAGAGTCGTTCGAGAGGAGACTCCCCCATATGTTCCGAGGAGTCCTGTTAGGGTCTCGCCTTCATTAGACCCTGTACCCAGTGGTAGGGTACCCACTCCATCGGATGAGATTGAGGAGGACCCTGTCGAGGACGAGAGCGGAGGCGAGCCTGTCATGCATTCTTCCGGGAGTCAGTGGAGGGACGATGATCCTTAGGTATGTTCATAGCGTAGATGATGAGGATCAGGGATCCGATGTGATTGCTATTGTGGAGGAGATGCTGCTGATGGGTTGATGATGACTGTTGCTACTGGGAGACTTCTACTACTACTACTGCTGCTGCTGCTTATGTTTCATGATCAGCTACAGAGTCTTTATTTTTGATATGTAGATATTGTGTATATAGCTTCTGAGAACTCTAGAGTGATGATCTATTTTGATGTTATAGTGTTATGGACTTGTTCAGGAACTTAGAGACTTTTACTTGGACTATGTATCTCATATCTATTGATATATATATAAAACTTATGTTTATATTACAACTTGTTACATAGTCCTACTATTTCCGCTTACTCTGATAATGATTTTCAAAGAGTTTGGCTACGATATTTGAAAATGGTATCAGTTCCGCAAAATGAAAGAATGGATGACATCACTAAGTTTTCAGTACGTAAATGCATTTTAAAAGAGTAGATGCTATATAAATTGTGAAATGAGTTCCTTGACAAAGAAAACGCCGAATTCAATATTTTAAGTTATACGAAATCTATTCTCCAAGGATCCTATATTTTTGTTTGTGCACCCGCTTCTTTTAGAAAATGAAAAGGAAAAATTTAACTTATATTTTCTATCTTTAAACAATTACATATGTATTTGAGAGTAATAGTTAATTTATTACTATAATTATTAGTATGATATTGATGATGTCACACTGAGTGGTATCAAAGCAAAAGTCAGATCCTGTAGTAGTTGAAGTAGTTCCAGAAATGTAGTCATCAACATCAAGCAGGTATCCACAGGGTATATTTATTGTTTTTATGTTAGTATCTTACTCGAATTGAGCAATATATACAAATTGAATGCAGTGTTTGAAGTTATTGTTATAGTGTAACACCCTTACAAATATTTAGTTAATTTAAGATTTATAAAAATATGGACTTGAAAATTTCTTTTTAAATCTTAATGAAAATCCGACAGAGTTTCCTCTGTTTTTCGGACTTTCCCCAAAATTTCCTGATTATACCTGTCAGTCCAGAATTATTTAAAAACATATTACACAATAGCAAAATAACCATATCAAACCTAAAGCCCAATTAGTACACTTCAGGGCACATAACTATTACATATTCTAAATTACAAAAATAATAGTTTTTTCACATAATTAAACTACAGTCCACTCATAAAATAAAGATCGAACACTCCACGTGGTGGAGTGTCATTCCTGCTCGGCCTGAAACTGTGTTTGCTCAAACTTTGAACCTATAAAAATGGTTGCAAGGGTGAGCTTTACACATGAAGTAGAGAATTAGTTTCTAACTAGACATAATAACCTACCAAGTCAAACACAATTAGCACGTAGCACATGTATTTCCATTTAGGCAACCCAACGTGCATCATACACAACCAACAGTCTTATTAGTATCCATTCATTTATTCCATTCATATTACCTTTCCAATATCTTCGTTAAGTCTCATCTTTTCCATTTCCATTCTCATAAATTACCAACTCATGTAAATATATCATTTAGCACATAGACACAATTTCAATATTCAAACACAATTACTCATTCCACTTCTTTTCATTCTAGTCTTTCCATTTACTTTTCTTTCTTGTTTTCTTTCTTTATCTCTTTCTTTTCTTTTTCCTTTTCTTTTACTTTGTCTTTTTTACTTTCTTTCTTTTTCTTTTTCCTTTCACTTTTATTATTTGGCCACAGGGTCACCACGACCAACCTGTGCCCATTATCATTTATTTTTATTAGGCCACAGGGTCACCACGACCATCCTGTGCCGATTATCATTTATATTTATTAGGCCACAGGGTCACCACAACCAACCTGCGCCGATTAACATTTATATTTATTAGGCCACAGGGTCACCACGACCATCCTGCCCCGATTATCATTTATATTTATTAGGCCACAGGGTCACCACGACCATCCTGCGCCGATTAACATTTATTTTTATTAGGCGACAGGGTCACCACGACCATCCTGCGACGATTATCATTTATATTTATTAGGCCACAGGGTCACCACGAACATCCTGCGCCAATTAACATTTATTTTCATTAGGCCACAGGGTCACCACGACCATCCTGCGCCGTATACATTTGCTATTCTCATCCTCATTCCGTTTATCTTATTTATTTATTCTTTTTATTTATGATCTTTTCTCTTCTTTAATTTCTTTATAATTATCCTTTTCTCTCTTGTCTTTTACTATTAATTTGTCATCTCATTCGTCATTCAACACACATTTATCATACAAGCATACACAACAATTTTCACACTTTATATTTTCAATTCCCTAAGTTTATGCCATGACATTTTTAACTCTTTCTATTCATTAGTTCTCATTCTAATTTTACATCTCATACATACATACTTTCTTTTATTTATTATTCAGTTCATTATGCGATACACATTTAGCACACAAACATCACAATTCAACCACTTATATGATTCACATATATCTCTTTAAATTAACCAGACATACAGAACAATAATCATTTATAATCATTCACAATTAACAACCAGAGTTCATGTTCTTCAAATAAACATACATGATAACATATAGCGCTTAGCCTGCATATTCAATCACCAACATCAATTTATAGTTCATTTCATTTACTTTCTTACTTTATATTTAATTTAAATTAATTACCCGAATAATCAGTCACAAGCATACCCACATATTCTTAGCAAGTATTATATACTAATTAGAAAATACTCCCTAAAGCAAGGTAAAGAACCCCTTACCTTAGGGTTCTATTAGAACCAATTTGAAGGCGTGCAGAGAGCTCCCGATTCGGCAACGGTCCATTCGATCCCGATCCAAGCATCCGCACTGACCCGATTCGGTTGAACCCAACCACCAGCAGCAACAAACCCTGGCTCAGCAAAAACCCATATCAGCTTCGACCCGGTTCGGTTCGACACCGTAGAAGATGTTGACGACGCACGAAGAAGGCAGAGACCGTGGCTTTCCAGTGGTCCGGTTCACAGCCAATATCGAACCACACCAAGTGTTACGATCCCGTGACGGTGGCATGAATGTTGATGGCGACTTTGCAGGGCCCATGCCACGACGGTGACACGGTTGCAGGGAGAGAGGGAGAAAGACGAGCTCTGGTTCAAGCTTCGTGCAGTGGCGGCGGCACGGTTCACGAGCTCCATAATCTCCGATCGGTTCAACGGCGGCGGCAATCTGTGAAGGAGAAGAGGTCGCGATTTGCGACTTGGAGGGAGAGAGATCGCAAAGCAGCGGTGTGACCTCCTTGGTGCAGCGAGCTGCGAACGCGACTGGGAGAGGAGGACGCGACGTGGCGGCTGTGTGAGGGAGGCGGCGGCAGAGAGTTGAAGGAGAGAGGAAGGCACGCGTGAGAGATGGAGAACGCATGAGAGAGAGACAAAATTGAAAGGGAGCTAGAGAGGGTGAGATGCGGCGGCCATGGTGTGGTGCTTGGCGGTGCAAGGAAGGGACAAGGGAAAAATGAGAGAGAGGGACTCTTTAGGGCCGGCGGCCTCTTGATGAAGAAGGAGAAGTTGGGGGGAAGGGTTCGAACCCCCCCTCCACTTATTTTTTTTTTATGATTATTATTATTACATCATCATCATTATTATTATTATTATTATTATTATTACTTGTGTTAATATAGTTTTAAAACACTAATACCATTTTCTTTATTTGTTTATTTTAAACCCCAAGAAATACTAATAATAAAATGTAAGCATCAAATAATTACCTCTATAAAATCATAAAGTTAAAAGTCTTGAAGTTCTTAAAACAAATTTAATAATTAAATATGTCGAAAGCAAATTAAAATATAGAAAGTATATTTTTCAATTAGGGTAACTATTTTAATGATTCTACTTTAATATATATAAATAAGATATAGTTTCGTAATTAACATAATATATTTTATAAAAATACGCAACAACTAAATAATTGATTTTTAAGAAACATATATTTAATTCGATAAAACTTATAATTATACTTTGGATTAAAATTAAGGATGTTACATATAGCCTTAGTATAGGTTGTGTGATGAATGTTTCTTTAGTCCATCATATGTGACCATAAGCCCATAGTGCAGGTCTATTATGACGACTAGAAACCAAAATCATACTAACGCGATGTTAGAGAAAATTACCGCTGTGTTGGAGTCTATGCATCAACGGCAATCTCAACAACCATCGCAACCAGTTAATCCACCTCATCAGTTTAATGTTGGTAATGCCGAGGCTAAGATTTTGGCGGATTTTAGAAGTTGTAATCCACCTAAGTTCGAAGGAGGATTTAAGCCTGAGGAGGCTAATAAGTGGATTCATACTATGGATAAAATCTTTAGAACATTAGACTGCACAGAAGCTTAGAAGGTGGCATATGCAGTTTATATGTTAGAAGACGAGGCTGAGAATTGGTGGAATCACACAGTTCAGCTCCTGTATTATGAAGGAAGGGATGTTAACTGGGGTGTGTTTATGGAGAAGTTTCTCAATAAATACTTCCCAGAAGATTTGAGGAGGAAAAACGAAGTTGAGTTTTTGCAGTTAAAACAATGAGACATGAGTGTGGGTGAGTACGCAGCTAAGTTCGAGGAATTGATGAAGTACTCTCCATATTACCAGAACAATCCAGATGAAAGAAGTAAATGTATCAAGTTTGAAGGTGGTTTGAGGCCTAAAGTGAAGTCTATTTTCAGTTATCAAAGGATTCAGAGCTTTCCTGCACTGATGGATATGTGTAGGATGTATGAGGATGACAAGAAGGCAGAGGGGTTGCAAGCATCGGAGAAGAAAGACAATCAGAGTTATGGACCTCAGAGACGCAAAGGTTTCAACAATCGAGGCAAGGGTCCATATGATCACCGAGGAAGAGGCAAGGGAAAAGTTGGAGGAAGTGATAGAGGTAATTTTCGGAGTGAGGCTCCCTATTGTGACAAGTGCAAGCGTCGCCATTTTGGTCGTATCTGTTGGGCAACCAGTGGCTGTTTTAATTGTGGAAAGTCAGGACATTTTGCGAAAGACTGCAAGGAACCGGCTAAGACCAATCCGAGGGGGATAGCTGATAAGTCTATGGTTCAAGGCAGGGTTTTCACGCTTAGTGGTGTGGAAGCTAGTCAATCCTCTGATCTCGTGTAAGGTAATTACTTGCTAAATGGTCAGCCTTGCAATGTATTGTTTGATTTTGGTGCAACGTATTCTTTTGTTTCTTATGAATGTGTAAATCGTTTGAGTTTACCCATATCTGAATTGCCTTATACTCTTAAAGTAGAAACCCCTACTAATGCTCCTATAGTTGTTTCTAGAGCATGTCTTAACTGTTGTATAGAAGTGTTAGGACAAACCTCTAGGGTAGATTTGATTTGCTTACTCTTATCGCAATTGGATGTGATCTTGGGAATGGACTGGTTAAGTCAAAACCAAGTGATCATTGATTGTGATAAAAAGATAGTTATCTATAGAGACCCAAAACCTTCAGACTATATTTGTTTGTTCAACACTGAAGTAGAAGAAGATGGTCCAAGGATTGAAGAGATTCCCGTTGTCAGAGATTTTCCTGAGATATTCGCAGATGAGATAGCGGGTTTGCCACCGAGAAGGGAGATTGAGTTTGGGATCGATCTAGTTCCGAGGGCTGGTTCCATTTATATTGCTTCTTATAGAATGGCCCCACCGGAGATGGCTGAGATGAAGAAGCAGATAGAGTAGTTATTACAGAAACAGATGATCCAACCAAGTGTCTCACCTTGGGGTGCTCTGGTCTTGTTTGTCAAAAAGAAAGATGGTAGCATGAGGATGTGTATCAACTATCGGTAGTTGAATAAGGTCACAATCAAGAACAAGTATCCTTTACCAAGGATAGATGACCTTATGGATCAAGTTCGAGGGGCTTCAGTATTTTCTAAGTCTGCATTTCGATCCCGATACGGACATTATGAGTATGTAATAATGTCGTTCGGATTGACTAATGCACCAGCTATTTTCATGGACTACATGAATCAAATCTTTAGACCTTATTTAGATTCATTCATGGTTGTGTTCATCGATGATATCCTAATTTATTCCAGAAGTCCGGAGGAGCATGTTGAACATTTAAGGATAGTGTTGAATGTCCTAAAGGAGAAGCAATTGTATGCCAAACTTGCAAAGTGTGAGTTCTGGTTGAAGGAAGTTAAGTTCTTAGGACATGTGATATCGAACAAGGGGATAGCTGTTGATCCGGCGAAGGTGAGTTCAGTTCTACAATGGGAACAACCGAAATCAGTCACGAAAGTGAGAAGTTTTCTTGGTTTGGCAGGGTACTACAGAAGGTTCATAGAAGGTTTCTCCAAGATTGTGCTACCGTTGACGAAGTTAACTCGGAAAGACCAACCATTTATATGGGATGAGAAGTGTGAAAGGAGTTTCCGAGAGTTGAAGGAAAGATTGACATCATCTCTTGTGTTGATTTTGCCTGATCCACAGAAGAGTTTTGAGGTGTACTGTGATGCATCAAAACAATGACTTGGGAGTGTGTTGATGCAAGATGGAAAGGTGGTAGCTTATGCCTTGAGACAACTAAAGGTTCATGAAATGAACTATCCAACCCACGATTTAGAGCTAGCAGCTGTTGTATTCGCTCTAAAGAATTGGAGGCACTACCTCTATGGCACTACGTTTCGGGTATTTAGTGACCATAAGAGTTTAAAGTACCTTTTCGATCAGAAAAAGTTGAACATGAGGCAATGTCGATGGATGGAGTTCCTGAAGGATTATGAGTTTGAGCTTCATTACCATCCTAGGAAGGCAAATGTTGTGGTGGATGCATTGAGTCGAAAAGCAATGCATATTAGTTCAATGATGGTCAAAGAAGCTGCGTTGATTGAAGAATTTAGAGATTTGAGTTTGACGATGCAAGTGGAGCCGACAAGTATCAGAATGGGAACGTTGCAGATCGCAAATGAATTCTTGAAAAGGATTCGAGAGTTGCAACAAGAAGATAATGAACTTAAGGAGAAGAGGAGACTTATGGAGGAAGGCAAAGAGTCAGAATTCCAAGAAGGGAAGGATGGAATTCTTCGTTTCAGAACAAGAATTTGTGTGCCCGATAATTTAGAAGTAAGGAGAATGATTCTGGATGAAGCACATAAGAGTAAGATGAGTATGCATCCGGGAGCTACCAAAATGTACCAGGATTTGAGGAAGATATTTTGGTGGCCTGGTCTCAAGAAGGATGTGGCAAGATATGTAGCATGTTGTTTGGTGTGTCAAAAAGCCATGATAGAACATCGAAGGCCTGGAGGAGAATTACATCCCTTAGAGATTCCGCTATGGAATTGGGATAGTATTTCAATGGATTTCGTGTCTGGTTTGCCAAGGACAGTTGCTGGACATGACGCAATCTGGGTGATTGTAGATCGTTTGACGAAGTCAGCGCTTTTTATTCTGGTAAATGTGCGCTATTCTTTGGAGAAGCTCACTCAGTTGTATATCAAAGAAGTAGTTCGTCTGCATGGTGTGCCATCAAGTATCGTGTCAGATCGTGATCCAAGGTTTACATCGAAGTTTTGGCAGAATCTACATAAAACTCTGGGTTCAAGGTTGAAGTTAAGTTCTGCTTATCATCCCCAAACTGATGGTCAAACGAAGAGGACTATTCAGTCATTAGAGGATATTTTACGAGCCTGTGTTTTGGAAGGTCAAGGAAGTTGGGAACAAATGTTGCCGCTCGTAGAGTTTACTTACAACAATAGTTATCATACGAGCATTGGAATGGCACCATTTGAAGCTCTATATGGGAGGAAATGTTAGACTCCGCTATGCTAGTTTCAAGTGGGGGAGAATTCTCTTATCGGTCCAGATTTTGTGCAAGAGACAACTGAGAAGATTAAGATAATACAAGAGAAGATGAGGACTGCCTAGAGCAGGCAGAAGAGTTATGCTGATCGGAGAAGGAAACCATTAGAGTTTGCAGAAGATGACCATGTTTTCATTAGAATAGTACCAACCAAAGGTATTAGTAGAGCTTTGAAAACCCAGAAACTATCACCTAAATTTATTGGTCCCTATCAAGTTCTTAAAAGAGTGGGTCCAGTAGCTTATCAATTAGCCTTACCCCCATCTTTAGCTAATCTTCACAACGTGTTTCACGTGTCTCAATTGAAAAAGTATGTTCATGATCCCACCATTGTCATTAGGATCCAACCTCATGACCTAGAAATACGTGAGAATCTAACCTTTGAAGCTATACCTATCCGGATTGAAGATCGAAGAGTCAAGCAGCTCAGAGGGAAGAATATTCTTTTGGTCAAAGTTATCTAGATTTGTGGAGATGTCATGGAAGCATCTTGGGAATTAGAGATAGAATGCGCCAGGATTATCCTGAGTTGTTTGTGTAAGTGAATTTCGGGGACGAAATTCCTTGTAAGTAGGGGAGTAGTGTAACACCCCAAAATTTTAATCCCTGATTAATGAAATGTTAATTATAAAGTTTATTTATAACTAATTATTTCTATTTTAATCTTTGATTAAAATCTATGTACATGTTGTTAGTAAATGTGTGAATGTGATTTAGTCAATACATTTATATGAAAATAAATATTTTTGCACATTAGTCCCTGTTTTGGGACCTAAAAGTAATTTAGGAAAGGTATTGGAGGGAAAGAAAATAAAATAAATATTTTTCAAAAATTGACCAAAATCTCGAGTATTTCTGAGAAGACTCGAGTATTCTGGTCAGAGTTGCACGAGTTAGTGCGCTTTAGTGAGTCATCACCAACGATTCTCCACCGTTGACACGAAAACACCCTCCAAACACGTCTAAGGCCATCGTGTCGAGCTGCATGGGTCTTCTATCAACCTATATAAGCCATGGTTGACGAATCAACCAACCCATTTGCTCAATTTGTGAAGAAGTTGCATGTGTTAGGGTTCTTGAGTTTGATCCTTCGATTCTCCTTCTCTGTTTTGAGTTAAGCCACAAATTATACACCAATACAAAGCTCACATCACGAGCTTTGTATAGACACCAAAATTGTGAGCTGAGAGTTTGTGTGTTGGAAGATTCGAAGCTCGAAAGTTGAAGCTTGTTGCTATCAATCAGTTTCTGGAGCTTACTTTGATTTTCAATTTTGGTAAGCTCTTGTGTTTATTCAACCTCAAATTCGTTTTAAATCCCAATTTATGTTGCAGAGAATGTATTCTAACCAAAACCCCTAATTCTCTTGCATGTTAACCCATTCAAATATTCTGGTTTTGGACCTCTGCTCACACTGTCCTGCATGTTGACGGTTGAAGTGGTTTTTTGTGTTGTGGAGTTTTTCTTCCCAAAATTTCTGCTGAGTCACGTCTGAGAGGTAAGGGGAAAGCTTTCTATTCACTAGATAGTCTTTAAATTGCATGAAATTGATTAGAGAGCCACCAAGAGGCTCTAAAGGCTTAGTTTAAATAGAGAAATTGGTTTGGAGACCAACCTGTGCTCTAAAGTTGTTTTGATCAAGTTTCATATGATGCATGCAAGGTGTTTTGAACTTAAATTCACAAGTTTATTGAGTATTTTGCAATTTAGCATGTTGAGTTGTGAATTTTCCAAGTTTATGCATAATCTTCTGAATCTTTGCAATTTATGTAATTTGATGTGCTCTAAGTGTTTGAATATGCTTATTATATTTTATATGAACTTTGTTGATCATTGGATCCAATTAGAAATGGTTAGAATTGAAAATGGTATGTTAAAACCAAATTTCCAGTCTGTACTGTCTGTCAAGACTCGAGTACTTGGTTCGAGACTCGAGTATTTCGTGACGCGTCTGTGCGTCTGTTTGCACCAACACTCGAATATCAGGTCCAGGACTCGAGTATTGACCGATGCAGTAAGAGTATTTTCTGATAAACCACTCAAGTAATGCATGAACCACTCGAGTCTTCTGGGTTGATGAACGACTCGAGTATTTCATGAATTACTCGAGTATTTTTAGAAAATACAAAAATTGACTTTTCTGAAAAAGCATGAACTACTCGAGTA
Organism: Crotalaria pallida; assembly: GCA_037953625.1. NCBI lineage: Eukaryota > Viridiplantae > Streptophyta > Magnoliopsida > Fabales > Fabaceae > Crotalaria > Crotalaria pallida. Next base: position 65,456,215 of record CM075651.1, read on the forward strand.
AACTGGAAAGACTGAAAAACTACTTGAGTATTATGAAGAAGGCTCGAGTCTTTTTGACCAGAAAACTAAACAATGTCATTTTTAATTCTGAATCATTTTGTTAATATCTAAGAGACAATAATCCAAGTGATCTGGGACTTAAAAGTAATTGATTGATGATGGTATGAAATTATTGGATTAATAATGTGAGATATTATTAATTGAGATATACCAATCAATTCTTTTAAGTCAAGAAATTGCATTCATCCTGGAGTTTGGATGGTAGATCATTTTTCATGTTATGATAACATGAGGAGGGCCTCTAGGAGTGTCAATTGACGGCTTGCTTGATGACACATTATGGTGGACGATGTGGCCAGCGAGAGTAATATGCTGATGATATGGTTATTCCGTTAAGACGACGGGACGTTGCTCGAGGAGCATGTTATGTACCATTTCCATGCTTGTCGTGTACATTCTAGGGTGAATGTACGAATGTTGTGCACCTAGGAGTACAACGCTTGTTGAGTGCTGATATGAAGTAAAGGATGGACGTCAGAGAATGACATAGATTGATGGAGTTAGGGTTGAGAGCTAGACTCATACATCATGCCACTCATCTAATCTAAAGTTGATAAATGAAAATAAGTATGAGCATTCTACTTGCATCAAATAATTGCTAAGTGCTAACTGTGGTTGTTGATTATTGTTGTATACATTCATATTTATATTGTGCATTTATTTATGCTCTATTTATTATGTGTATAGAATTGCTTATCCCTGTGCCCTTGTAGGTGATGTCACGTTACATCGCTTGCATCGCGATCCGGCCACTCCCTAGTGGCATATGGATCTACGAGGATCACCGAGCGGTATTTGAGGGTGAGGTAGAGATTACCTTCTATCACCCTAACCCGTTGATTCGGTTTCGTCCTCGTAGGTTTAGGATTCCCATCATATACACTATGAATGTACCACCCTTTTACACTTACCATGGATCACCTCCCACACGACCAGCTTGCTCGTATCACAGTTTTTGATTCCGACCTACCCGCTCACACCCTTTTACTTCAAGAGTCGTTCGAGAGGAGACTCCCCCATCTGTTCCGAGGAGTCCTGTTAGGGTCTCGCCTTCATCAGACCCTGTACCCAGTGGTAGGGTACCCACTCCATCGGATGAGATTGAGGAGGACCCTGTCGAGGACGAGAGCGGAGGCGAGCCTGTCGTGCATTCTACCGGGAGTCAGTGGAGGGACGATGATCCTTAGGTATGTGCATAGGGTAGATGATGAGGATCAGGGATCCGATGTGATTGCTGCTGTGGAGGAGATGTTGCTGATGGGTTGATGATGACTGCTGCTACTGGGAGACTTCTACTACTACTGCTGCTGCTGCTGCTTATGTTTCATGATCAGCTACAGAGTCTTTATTTTTGATATGTAGATATTGTATATATAGCTTCTGAGAACTCTAGAGTGATGATCTATTTTGATGTTATAGTGTTATGGACTTGTTCAGGAACTTAGAGACTTTTACTTGGACTATGTATCTCATATCTATTGATATATATATAAAACTTATGTTTATATTACAACTTGTTACATAGTCCTACTATTTCCGCTTACTCTGATAATGATTTTCAAAGAGTTCGGCTACGATATTTGAAAATGGTATGAGTTCCGCAAAATGAAAGAATGGATGACATCACTAAGTTTTCAGTACGTAAATGCATTTTAAAAGAGTAGATGCTATCTAAATTGTGAAATGAGTTCCTTGACAAAGAAAATGTCGAATTCAATATTTTAAGTGATACGAAATATATTCTCCAAGGATCCTATATTTTGGTTTGTGCACCCGCTTCTTTTAGAAAATGAAAAGGAAAAATTTAACCTTATATTTTCTATCTTTAAACAAGTCCATATCTATTTGAGAGTAATAGTTACTTTATTACTATAATTATTAGTATGATATTGAGGGTGTCACAAGCACCGTTAACGGTGGAATTGACGGAGGGACCAAAATCGCTACAAATGGTAAATTGGGGGACCAAAATCGCCAAATTAAAAGTTGAGGGACCAAAATCGCGAAATTGAAAAAATTGGGGGACCAAAAGTGCAATTAAGCCTAAGCTTTATTGAAACCCTTTTGAGAAATATGGTTGTGATATGGAATAATGTTATGATATGATGTTATGGTTTCAAAACTTGTACCAATGTTATATTGATTGTTATCTCCTCTCAACAATTACCTGAGATTCACAATGATGTTATATTATTATGTTCGCTATCTATTTTTCTATTCAATGAGTTATAGTTTGTGTGCAATCTTAATGTGATCCCTTAGAGTAAGCCCATGTCGTCGACGTTTATTCATTCGGAAATGCTTACTCTCTCTCTCTCTCTTCCTGTCTTGTTGTCTTGGATGTGTGCGTTTAGATGCCTACGAATGGTGGTAAGCGGAGTCGTGATGAATCTTTGGACATTGAATAGTTGATGGAAGCACTCGGAGTGTGGGAGCTGTGGAATCGGAAGTATCACAAAGGAGGATCTCTCGAGTGAAATGCCTTCTCTGTTGATAGTGTAGTTCTTGTGTATTCTAACTTAGGATAGGAAGGACATGACTACTTTATCCCAATGTAACCCCATTGTAATGAAGGATCATTTTTAAATGAATGAAAGAAGTTTCCTTCTTGGTTATGTATCAAGTTTCGTAAAGTAATAAAATGTTTTTCGCAAATTAACCATCGAATAAATTTGACTTTAAGAAAACGAGTTTTTGAAATGTGTTTGTAATATTTCAGTTTGGAAATGAATTGTATCATGATTATTTTATGAAAAATTTCATTAAGTCTAAATCATGATTACTGATAATGAAAATATTTTGGAATAAAGTACACGACGAAAAAGCTTTGTTATTAATGTTCAAAAAAAAATGACGCGAAGTTTTACTAAAATTCTAAGTTCCAAATTGGGGTGTTACACGACCCCTTTCAATAAACAACTTTGGTCCTAATTAACTTATTATGTTTCCAGAATTGCTCTAAGCCTCTAACGGTATTTTTCAAACTTCAAAGTATTTTTACAGAATATTTTTTCAATTTTTGATGAAGTAAAAATATCGAAATGATTCCTATAATAAGGGACGAATGGAGTAATTTCGTAAGTATTTTCGTATGTTCACTTCATATCCATAGGAATTATTTTTTAATACTCCATCCACTCATAATTATAGGACCTTTTTCAGGAATTTTTCTTCCAAGAACAATGCACTAAAATTAATGGATTTTGATATGTTGTTTTTAAAATGCCTTTTTCGTAATCATTGGACACAGTTATTTCTCTTCTTTGATTGGTGTACTTCTTAAATAATTTGTCTCTTACCCCTCCAATTGCATCCAAAAACATAAAATTAATACACTTTTGAGAGAAACAATTGAGAGGTTGAGAAACTTGCTCTCTTCTCTCTCTAGCCATATTCCTTGTTCCCCAAGGTGGTTACCACCGCGCCGCCATGGCGAGGAAACGGGGGAAGCGGGCCCAACCTTCACCATCGCCCTCTACCCCATCACCCTCTCATGATCCAAAAACGCTTGAAAATTCTGGTTCAAAATCAGTTACTGGCACATGTGACAAATCGCAAAAACATACAGCCATGGATGGTGCTAGGGCAAACGCGCATGAGATCAGCGCTGGTGGTGGAGATCGCACCACCCTTGTCCAGCAATCGCACCAGTCTGGCGCGGGTATGGAAGGGACATGCGCGAAGGTGCAGAACCAGACGCGTGAAAATCTACAGCACCAGCCGCATGTGGTGCGCGCAGAACAGGGCACCAGCCGCGTCACACAGCAGGATCAGAATGATGCGCGTGCAGGCACCAGCCGCATCACGCAGCAGCACCAGCCGTGCGATGGTGCACCGATTGGCCACAAAAACCTGCATGACCGTGGGGTTTTGATAAACCCTATTAATTTTGATTTACTTGATGAACAAGAAACCGAATTTGATGATCTTGTTGAGAGTATTGATGCTTTGGATGAGAAACAAGCGAGTTCAGTTCTTGAAAAGCTTGATCGTATTCGTGAGAAGATCAATGGCAAGAGACAAGCAAAGAACGTGCATGGCAAGCATGAGTCTGTGGTCAAGGAAATTGCAAACCCTACGACTAAGGAAAAGATAGCCAAACGTGCCTCAGTTTGGGACACGTTTGATATCACGAAGCTAAGGAATTCTGGTGAGAAGCTCTCATATCAGGCACCAACAATTAAGGAGGGAATCTCTGTGGGCAAGATTGAGGTTGATGATGTTAAGGATGAATTGCACTATTGGGAAAATGTTGTGGTTTGTTTTGTCCTGGGAGCCAAGCCTCCGTTTCATGTGATTAGTGGATACCTCAAACGTGTTTGGGGACAACATGGTATAGATAAAATCCTTATGGATCCTGAGGGGAAGATTATTGTTCGGTTCAACACGTTGGAAGCCAGGAATGTTGTTCTTGAGATAGGTGTATTTCACTTTGACAAGAAGCCCTTATTTATTAGTCCTTGGTCTGAAAAGTGTGCAGGAGGTTTCAATCCGGATCATGTTCCTATATGGATTCAGTTGCCTAAGCTTGATGTGAAGTTTTGGGGTGCTAATGCATTAAGCAAGATAGCCAGTTTGGTTGGTGTGCCTATTAAGGTTGACAGCATGACACAATCAAGAGACCGCATCAATTATGCTAGGATCCTGGTTGAGGTAAATCCTGATACTTTACCTGATGAGATTTTCTTTGAGGATGAAAAGGGTCATGTGTTGACTCAGAAGGTCATGTACGAATGGAAGCCTAGCTTTTGTGATCACTGTGAAAAATATGGCCATGATAAAAAGATGTGCAGAAAGCCAAAGGTTCAAAAGCCTGTGAAAAAGGAATGGGTTAACAAGGATAAGCCAACACAGGAAGAGGTCCTTCAGGTTGTGGATTCAATTAAACTTCATGAACAGGTTAAGGAGGGTTCTATCCCTGCTGAAAGGGTGGCTGATTCTGAATATCACCCTATTGTGGCTGATGTTAGGGCTAAGGAACAGGATAGCCAGGATAATGCTACCAAAGAGGATGATCAAGCTAACCAGGATAAAGGTAACAAAGAGGATGATTGGCAACCTGTGACTACCAGATCATCTAAAAGATTGCAAAAGAAAATGGATGAGGCTAATCAGGTTCTTGGAGATGGAGGTAAGTCTACTTCTACTTCTGGGAATGGATAGTATTGCCACATGGAATATAAGCAAAAAGAGCTTAGAAGGTTGATTAGTAGGTATAAGGTAGGATTGTTAGCTATTTTAGAAAATAAATTGAGATCCTCTTCGTATGATAGCATGAAACAAAGACTTGTTCCTGGCTGGGGTTCTTTCATTAATCTTGATTCTAGTCCACTTGGTAGAATTTGGGTAGCATGGAGGCCTGATATGTATGTGGTGGATGTGGTTAGTAGCACCAGCCAGTATGTTCATTTTATGGTTAAGCAGAAACAGGGACAGAATGATTTCTGGGTTACTTTTGTATATGCCAGTAATGATGCGTTAGAAAGGGTTGAGCTATGGAACTTCATTAATCAGTTCAGTTTGCAAGTTGACAAGCCGTGGTGTCTAACAGGTGATTTTAATACTTTTCTTGAGCCTCAAGAGAAGTTAGGGGGCCTTCCTGTGCATGTTGATCAGATCTCTGATCAGCAAATTACTCTGATTAAGCCTGTTTTTGATGATGAGATAAGGGATGGTTTCATGAGTATGGGTAGCAATAAATCTCCTGGTCCAGATGGGTATGGTGCTGAATTTTATAAATCTGCTTGGGATGTCATTGGCCCTGAGATCTGTGAGGCTATCAAAGATTTCTTTCGTAATGGGCAGCTTTTGAAAGAGGTAAATAACACTTCCCAAGTGTTAATTCCTAAGGTTGATTGCCCTAACTATGCATCTGACTTTAGACCCATAGCTTGTTGTAATTCTATTTATAAGTGCATTGCTAAAATCTTATCAAATAGAATGCAAACTGTTTTGCCTGGTTTGGTTCAAGACAATCAAACAGCTTTTGTGAGTGGTAGGAATATCATCCAGAATATTCTCATTACTCAAGATTTTCTTAGATTGTATGCTAGAAGGCATGTTTCTCCTAGGTGCTTGTTGAAGATTGACTTGAGAAAAGCGTATGATATGCTTGATTGGTCTTTTGTGAAAAGTACGCTTATTGCTTTGAAATTCCCTATGAAATTTGTTGATTGGATTATGGCTTGCATCTCCAGTGTCTCTTTCAACTTGGTTCTGAATGGTAGATCTTTTGGTTGCATCAAAAGTAACAGGGGTTTGAGACAGGGTGATCCTATGTCTCCTCTTTTGTTTGTTTTGGTTATGGAAATGTTGACTAGAAAACTTCAGGTTGCATCAAATTCCAGGGGCTTCAGATTTCATCCTTTATGCAGGAATTTACGGCTTGTTAATTTAGCATTTGCTGATGATATTATGATGTTTTGTAATGGCAGTGAATCTAGTGTGAGAATTCTTATGAATGCTTTACGTGAATTCTCTGCTAGTTCTGGTTTGGTTGCCAACAATGCCAAATCGCAGATTTACATGGTTGGTATCCCTGATGATATTCAGAATAATTTGCAGCATATTACAGGATTTTCTAAAGGGAGATTTCCTTTTAGGTATTTAGGCTTGCCTATATCTACTAGGAAATGGTCTCCTCAAACTTGTCAAGTATTGGTGGAGAATGTAACAAAGAGAATTAATTCCTGGAAATCTAGACACCTTTCCTATCAAGGTAAAACTCTTTTGATTAATTCAGTGCTCCTCTCGCTTCATGTCTATTGGGCTAGTGTTTTCATTATCCCAAAATCTGTTGTGCACCAAATTGAGCAAAAGTGTAGAATGTTTCTTTGGGGAACTAACCAGATTGGCAGGTCTGGATCTATTGTTGCTTGGGACCTTTGTTGCAGGCCTAAAAAAGCTGGTGGTTTGGGATTCAAAAATACTATTATTTGGAACCAGGCAGCTTTAGGTAAGCAGGTGTGGCAGATTGCTATGAAGAAGGATAACCTCTGGGTCAAATGGATCAGCACAGTGTATCTCAGGGATATTGATTTCTGGGATTATCAGGCTGGTAGTCAAGACAGTTGGCATTGGAAGCAGATCATTAAGGTCAGAGACAGGTTCAGATCCTCTTATGCTAATGGCGTATGGGCAGGTATGGAGTATACAATAAAGAAAGGGTATCAGTGCTTGATGGGCAGCCAGGACACTGTAATTTGGTTCAAAACAGTTTGGAGTGCAGCTTCTATTCCAAAGCACTGTTTCATTTTCTGGTTGGCTACTATCAATAAGCTTAGAACAAAAGCTAACATGGCAGCATTTGATGATTCAGATCCAACTTGTGTACTATGCAATGATAATTATGAAGACAGAGACCATTTGTTTTTTGACTGTGCATGGAGTAGAGACCTTATGGAGCTTGTTTGTAATTGGATTGGGCTTGAGGGGTGGCGTTATAATTTTAATAGTTGGTTGCATTGGCTCGCCTTTGGTTTCAAGCACAAGAAGAGGAGACAATTCATTATTGCTATCATGGCCGCCACTCTATATCATATATGGATGGAGAGGAATCGCAGGATCTTTACTGGCAAGTCTAGAGCCCCGTTTCATGTTTTCAACTTGGTGAAGAGGGATCTTGTTATTAGAATTAGTATGTTTTTCCCTAGTTTAAATTCATGTTGCAACAATGTAATAGCTACTAGAATTTTAGCAGAACTGTAATTGGTATTTAAACTTGGGTGCAACCCTACATAGTAGGTGGGTACTTAAGTTTAAATACTTCTTTAGTTAGCAGGTTTTTAGCTCTTGTTTTTTCTTTGGTGAAACCCTACATAGTAGGTGGGTACCTTAGATTAAACGTTTATTTTTCTGCTTTTGATTGATGTACAATTTTGTTTGGTTGGTTAATGAATTTTTTCGTTTACCTAAAAAAAACATAAAATTATATGTCAATTTCCCTTTTAAATAAAAATCATATTCTCATAAAGAGCAGGTTTCATTGCATCCAAAAACATAAAGTTATATGTCAATTTCTCTTTTAAATAAAAATCATATTCTCATAAAGAGCAAGTTTTACAAAAAATAATTTAAAATGGTCTTATAATTAAAACCGAATTTTTAACTTCAAAGGATCTTATAATTAAGATCGAAGGAAGTAAATTGCAAAAATTGCGAAAATAATAAAATAAGACAACACACCCGCATCTTACTAGTACTCCAAGTACCACCGACCTTTCTAAACCGATCGCTTTATTTTCAAAACTCCCACGATTGAACACCAACTACACATCAAGAGCATCGTAGTATTTCAGTCCCACAAACTTTATTGATCTCCCATTGAGCATGGCAGGGAATGCGCATATTAGAACTATCCATCAAACAAAGGCTAAAACTTATGTAAGACACGTGGTACTCCTATCAACCAAACAACAAGACAAGATCACTTAAATCTAATAAACACAACGTCACATCGTTTCTCTCAGTTTTCTCTCTCTATTAGTCTCTTCTCTTTCCTCTTCCGCTGACTCCAAAGTCCAAGAAAGAAGGAATAATCGTTACTCCCTCCGGTCCTATTTATAGGACATATTCTAGAAGAATTCTTCGGTCCTATTTATAAGACATTTTGCATTTTCGAGGAAACATTTATTGCTATTTTTTCTTATTTGCCCTTTATCCATTAATGTGAAATAATACATTATGAAATTCTCAATACAAGATAAAAGGGTAAAATTCTAATGTTAATGTATTTTTTTAAAATTTCAAGAAACTTAAATACCTTTCTTAACCCGTGTGATATAGATAAATATCTCGTATAAATAGGACCAGAGGGAGTATCATCATCATGTCATCAATACCCACTGTAACAGCCCGACTTTCGTAACACAAAATAACCAACTTTTATTTATTAAGTTGCAAAAATGAGGCCAAGTTTTTTTTTAAACATTATTTAGATGTCATTTGTATACTTTGACATCCTCATGGAAAACCGAGTTGTTACTAAAACATATACTTACTTACTTGAATCTCTAAAAACATTTATCATTGGAAAATGATTTGGTTTCGAACCCAACATAGTTCTTTGTATTTCACCAAAAGAACTTATACAGTTCTCAAAAGGTTTCATTCTTACACTTCTTCAAAAGTAGGGCATAATCTAAAATAAGTTGAATTACATAAATAGTTCATTACTTAGGTAATCCTTGACTCTAGATACTGACACCAAATTTAGGCTGACAGATAACATGAGGCCACCTAAAATAATAACACTATCCTCCGATCTTCCTGTTGAAGGCGACTGGTCGAAGCTTCCCTTTCATCTTACGCCCTTCCTTCACCTCCGAAGGTGATGCCAACTTTGACGTTGCTTCCCCATTGTCATTTTCTCCATCTCCACTCCATCCAGCATGATAGATTTTTCCTGTATCTCATCCCGAACCTTTTGTTCATAATTTCTGTACCCTCATACGGTGACCTGTCCCAGATGCGGTTCCAAATTAACTCCGCTCAAGGTGTGCTCCGGGTCCGGAATCACTATCTAAGTACATCCCGTCCACACCCATCCGTAGCGTGTGGGTTTCCAACCATTTCCCTGACGACACCATGTGGTGATCTCCATGCGATGCTCCATCTGTCCGTTGCGATACCAGCAACACCGATATGCCAACGAGACAGGAGTGAGTAAGCATTCCGAACGACGCATCGTCGACGGTGTGGGTTTATAATAGGCAAGATATTAAGACAATACAAACATAACAATGCAACATAAATACAACACAGCATTCAAGTATATCATCATCATTCATTATCTTGCCAAACTTATTTTCACTTCTCAACATGAACATTCTTTCTTTCTCAATTCCTTTCTCGATCTCAACTTGTGAATCTTTGAGTGCATTCATTTCCATTTTCATATGGTTTCATTCACTTTTCCACACTTTCATTCTCGATTCGTTTCTTATTATCAATATTCCATAAGATTTTGCTTCTTATAATTATAAGTCTTTTCATGTCTCTTAAACTTTTCTTATCAAGTCTTATTAGATCACGTCCATCGATGGTTGGGGAATTAAAATATCATCGAGGTACTTGTTTTGTTCGCAGTTAGCACACACGTCTACATCTCCTCGGTCATCCACCCAACCTAATCAGAAGCAAACAGGAGTACAGGACCTTGACCACGCGGGCTTGACAACTGTCTCAACAAAATACTCAATGCCAAGAGAACTGTAGAAAATCCGGTACAGTCTCAAGTCAAATCATATAATCAAGGCACACTGTAGAAAATCCGGTACAGTGGCAAAATCACAGAGCCCCGTTCTAGTCCCTCTCACTGTTCAAGATTTGCAATCTAGGGGGTGACAGTACTATTCTAGTTCCGGGTGTAGAACTTACCACGGCATCGGATCGGCCCATCCTTACCCCTTATGGAATTCGTTCCACCTAGAAAGTACTCAAGGCTTCTTGACGTTCCACCATCATTTTCTTCCCCTAATGCATTCTCATCTTGAGTATCCGCAGATACCCATGGTATCTTCCTCTCCTAATTTATTTTCCATAGATTAAATTTTACTTTTAATTTCTTAACCTAGAAGAAAATAAACTTCCTACTCTCCCCTCATGCATGCTTGCCACCTATACACACTTATACACAATTTTAAATTTTCATTTTTCTAATCACACACGTCATACAAATATTAAAATGCTATGCCACCTTAATGAAAAATAATAGGATGCAAAGAATTCACACATCACACAATTCTTCACATACACACCATATCAAGTACTCATTTTATTTTAAATTCACTTTATAAGATTACACCAAATAATTTTCCATTTGTAACGTGACATTCATCAATAATAGTGAATAAAAATCCCAAGAATAGACACTTTAACTAAAACAATTAACTGCACTACTTGGCTATAGATATAGCCCTCATTTCATTTTCTAAAATCATATTTTCATATATAAAAGATATCCTCAAAAGGAAAAGTTTATTTGAGGTCTTTAACTATTTTTACTGATTTATATACTCAAAATTCGTTTAAAATGCACCCAGAAATAAATTTTCGTAAATAAATCCATAAAATTATAAAAGTTACATTTTCAAATTCTACATTTAAAGACGATCGTTTTCATATATAGATCATAATTTTTCGGAGTTACGGTTAAAAAGATATGAATTTTCAAAGTCATTCAATCTTTTAAAGTTCACAAACAATTTCACTTCTCAAAGAAATCCCAAATAATAAAACCATCTAATTTGAGTTCATGAAAATATTTATTTTCACACAAATACATTTATCGTTGATAAAACATATTTCAAAAATTCATTTAAAACAGACGAGGAATTTGCGGGTCCTCACACCCAATTCACAAAGCTTCAATCTTTTCTCTCAAATCAATGAGAAAATGATCAACAATAACAACCCATCATGTGTTTCTTCTTCTTATTCTTCTATTCCCACCACTTTCTTTGGGCTTCTTCTTCTTCACTCCAGATGCAACACCACCGCCACCACTTCCTCTGAGCTCCTCAGGGACTTTGCCACAAGAGAATTCAATGTTTTTCTATGGCTCTCTCTCATTGTTATCACTGCCCTTCTGCTCAGAAAACTCTTCACCCTCTTCAACTTGTGGTTCAAGGCTCAATACATCCCTGGCCCTCCCTCTCCCTCCTTTTTTGGCCACTGCCACCTCATTTCCCGCCAAAATCTCACTAGTAAGTTAGTTGTACTGTACTTTTATGTTTGGGGTGTTGGTTTTCAGTTTGAGATCTTCTATGTTCTGATCAAATAACTACTCTTTGTTCGTATATTTTCATTATGCATCTCAAATGTTGACTACAGAAATTAAAGTTCCTGTCTTCTTTATGTATGTTGTTCTCATTCTGATTAGCAGACTGGAATTCAAATTAAAATGTTTTCTGGTGCAAAAGAGAAGGGAATTATTGGCTACAGAATTGAATGAAAGATTGATCAGGACTGCTGATCCAATTCCTATGAAGGTTGAACATTCCATCATGGATAAAATAGAAAACATCAGAACCCGTGGAAGTATTGATGGTAGGTTGGTTTCTCAGCATATGGCTTTTGCCATAATGGGAACCACATTCTTTGGAGATGGCTTCTTGGCCTGGCCAGAGGCTGCAATTTATGAGGAACTGCTTATGATGATTGCTAAAGATGCTTGCTTTTGGGCCTCCTCCAATGTTACTCCTTTCTGAAGACGGGGATTTTGGAGGTACCAAGGCTTATGCACAAAGTTAAAATGCTTAACTCAGGATATTCTGCAGCATTGCAAAAAAAGATGGAAGCTATTTGCCCATATTGATCAAAATGTGAATGATGAAAGTAAGATGGAAATGAAGTCAGGACATGGTGACCTTAATGATCATCAGAATTCTAAAGAAGAACCTTGTGGGAACATCATGCGTGTGATGTTTCATGGATGTCAAACTACAGATGCTTTAATTGCCAATGTATTGACTAGGCTTGCCATGCATCGGGAAATACAGGATAAGGTAGGATTTTTTTTATTCTGTCTTCTTTGTATGATCCAATTCATTATGGATCATGCTATTTCGTGTATTCTCCAATGCTAAAAACCCACTGTATTTTTTTTCTCAAAACTGAGAGTCCAATTCCTACACTTTGGAGTTTCTCTCTACTTGTTGAGAAGAATATGGATTACATGAATTTATTTAAATATACAAATTATCTTATGCATTAGGATTTAGGATGACCATTCTTTGTTTGGAAATGCTCATTTGCATTTTACCTCTTATTTGCCATCCAAATCTCCTATTTGTTTGAGTTTTTTGCTTCGACAGATATTAAAGTTACTAAAGAAACAGTTTTTTGGTATGAGTTATTTTTACTTTTTTAACCATATCATTGTTTAGAGTTATTAAAGAAACAGTTTTTCTAGTACCTTTTTGGAAGAAACCATGTTGCTGTTAGAATAGGGTTTGATTTTTTGTTTGGTTTAAAGATTGAATTTACTTGATGATTGCCAGGAATTGACTGTTATTTGCATATACTTTTGCAGGTTTATTCAGAGATTATCAAGGTAGGGAGAAACCCATCAAAATATGAGCACGAAGATGTTTACAGGATGCCTTTGTTATTGGCTACAGTTTATGAATTTGCACGACTTCTGCCCATCGGTCCCATGCTGAAGAGGTGTACTCTAAAACATGGTTAGATATTGCTCACTATTCTTTGGAGAAAATTGAACATATTTTACTGTGTATAATATGAAATAATTTAACATTGGTTCCTTGGGATTCTTGTGTAATAAATGCTAACTAGTTAGAAACTGTTGCAAATTTACGGTTTACTTGTGGGCACTCCTTACATGTGCTGATTTGTGCAATGCATGATTAAGCAGTGATGTTATTGAAGTGTGAGATAAAAGTTGGGAGCTTGTATCCCATCTCTACATCAGCATGAAGTTATTATTTGCATTTTTGTGCATAACTTTATAGGTGGGAGATTTGATTATAAATATTGGTGATCAAAGGTGTAATTTACATAATGTAGAATGAGCAAATTTACAAATACAAATTTACAATTGTAATATTTTGCATAATGTAGAATGAGCAAATTTACAAATACAAATTTGGCTAGATGGTAGTTACTTTGAAATTTTTGTACGCAGGGAAGTTAGAAAAAAGAGTGACCTTTTTTAAGCCCATTCCCTTTTCCAGTGCACTGTAATTTGTTTCTAAATATGGGTATTGAGTCAGAATATACTGGTTTCTACTAATTGAATTGGCTCAGATTGTGTCTGGGGAGGAAGGTTATTGTAATTTAATGTGATGCCGGTGTGATTTGCAAGCATAATTCGAAATAATTATTTACAATATGCATTCTTAACATCTTAAAATCAATGTCAGGGTTGTTTTTAAATATTTGTATGGATTTCACTTGTTAAAAAATGTTCATCCTTGTGTCAGACTTGAGCTTAAGAACTGGCGAAACCATCCTTGCTGGAGCTATACTCGTTGTGCCAGTTCAGTTGGTGCACAAGGATGACTCCAATTGGGGTAGTGATGCAAGTGACTTTAATCTATACCGATATCAGTCCAACAGTACAAAGGGATCAGGCATGAGCCTTGATGATTATTGATAGGTTTCGAACCTTTCTTTAGTGAAACCTCAAGTTTTGCTGTTTAGATTTGTAAAGTCTGTAGCCCTCACAGTTGATTTTTTCTGCTACCCAACCATTATTGTAGTACTTGGTACCATTTATTCATTTTTCGAACTAATTTATACATTGCTTGTTTATTTTTTCTATTGTTGTTTTACTTGAAATGTATTGAATCACACCATCCACACTTTTGAGGGAGAATAATCTAGAAGGGCTTTTAACAAAATGAAATTAAAATTGAAGGACCAATAACCATTCCCGTCCCAGCAACAACCATTCAAATTGATTGTTTTGAATGGTTAATTGGTCCTTAGCCTTAATTGTACATTGTTAGCAACCTTTCGCATTTATTCTCTTCGATTGAGCTTGTAAATGATTTGCAAAAACTAATTTCAATTCTACATTAATAAGGGAAGTAATGTATACTATAGCCTATACTATGTTTGATGATAGAAAATCAAGATATGTTATCTTGTAGTTCCTATATAATTCTAGCCTATCCACAACAATGTTGAAACTGCATTAGGTTTCTATTTGAGTGGTTTTGTTAACTCAACCCTTCCCCATTTGTTCGTGTGCTTGTTTCCTCCTCTTCTTTTGCCCTCTTTTTTGGCTGGCAAAAGATCGTGGGTAATTTGGAATGAGAGTTGGCTAGTTGTGTGGCCAAGTATGGCATTCAACCTTCGTCATCCGAACTTCTCTGATCTGTCCTCTAGAGGTTGTAGGCGAGAAAATTCTGTTTTTCATCTATCACTAATCTTTCAATATTGATAATTCTTTCAGGTTCAACTGAAGAACTTAACGATGCTAGATTCAGCTCATTTGCACTAAATGATCCAAATGAAAATGCAGCATTCCTTCCCTTTGGATATGGTGCTCGTGCATGTGTTGGGCAGAAATTTGTTATCAAGTTGTTGCCTTATTGTTGGCATCTTTACTGAAGAAATATGAGGTTTGTATTGAGAATCATGATTTTGTTATCGCTGCTTCTGTTAAGAAAGAAGACATGAGTGCAACTTGAATCATAAAATTGCATAACATCTTATCAATTCTGGAATGGAAATTAAAAAAAACAAGAGTAGGAAATAGAAAGTGAGAGAACCTAATGAGCATGTCATGGAGGAAACAGTAATAAATTGTCCTGTAACTATATGAATGCAATGGTAGTTGAACACTTTAATCACAATTTAGTTAAGAGCGGCGGCGTGTGACTTTAAAGTTTGTGAACCTTCTTTACTTGAACAGTCTTGCTCTGAAGCAAGTTTGAATACGGTGGTATTCTAACAAATTCCAAGTTATGGCAGTTCAGATACCATAGTGAAAGAATTTGAATGGCTAGAATTGAAAATGTGATGACCGACACATTTTACAAGTATTTTCTTCAAGTTTTGGTCCATTGGGTCTGACTACTTAAAATTTTATGAATCTAGTATATATTCTTTGGTACCTAATGTATAAAAGTATAAAACATATCATTTTTATGTAACAACTGATGTTAACCATATTGATCTATTTCATTGAATGTTTGAAGTACTAACTCTATCTTTCGATATAGATAAGGCTTGACTCAGGATCAGATGATAATGACTCAAAACCAAACTTAAAGAATCATCTTCTCCAGCATCATCCTCACTCACCTATATTATTTGTGAGAAGGGACCAGTGAAAGAAAATAAGTGCACGCATGCATAAAATTTTCTAGACTTTCCTTTTTTGCAACTGTCATTTTCCTGTTTTCCGATATGAATGGGGAAAAAGCTCTTCTCTATGATAATGGCTCATTACCATCGGCCGGGAGGATGCAACCCGAGTTTCTTGACTCGTGTTTTTTTCCTCCATGGTTTTAAACATAGCCCTAATGCTGGCTTCAGGCCATGAACGTGTTTTTGCTGGTTTTTTAAGCATTTGGGTTTATTGCTGCAATGGAGCCTTAGTTTTCCTTCCCCTTATCTGGATATGGACCTCTACTATAATGGCATTGACTCTTTTACTTCTGAAGGAAGTTTGTTCTTGTATCCTGACACTGTCATGAACAAATGTATGTAATATTTGCAGTGTTTTTACTTTCAATTTTATGTGGTACTGCTGTTTAGCCTAAAGGCATATAAATATATATATTGATATTGTTGGAAAATCTCCACCGGCTAAGTTCTGGGGTGCTGTTTTTATATTGGTTGGGTTAATTTCATTTGATGCCAATTGGTTTTAAGATGATGTTTAATATTGTATCGGAATCTATAGCTAATCTCCATTGTTTTGAAGTTTAAGGAGCAAATATTCACTATTTTCATAATTTTCTAAATCTTAGTATTTTGTATTTTATTATATGTATGTGTATATATTATATAGAGTATATTGCAAGTTACTATAGATTGTTTTGATGTATGTGACACCCTCTTCCTTGTCCAAGTAAATATTACAATAATTAAGTATTACTTGGAAAGATATACACTACAAAAAAAACCCTTTATTGCAACGACATTTTGCAACGACTTTTAAGTCGTTGCTAAAAACAGGTGTTTTGCAACGACTTAAAAATGTCGTTGCAGAAAACAGGTGTTTTGTTACAACTTAAAAAAGTTGTTGCAGAAAACATGTGTTTTGCAACGACATAAAAAAGTCGTTGCAAAAGACCTGTTTTCTGCAACGACATTATCGTTGCCAATAAGATTAAATAATTTTTTTAATAAAAAATAAAAAAAATTAAATTATTAAAAAAGGGTATAACTAATTGGCTTTTTTAAGCGATAGGTCCCTAAACTTAGGGGGTGTTTTGGATTTAGTCCTTAATCTTTTTTTTTTTGTTGGATCTGGTCCCTAAACTTTAACGTCGTTTGGAATTAGTCCTCCCGTTAACCTAAAGTTAACTCCGTTAGTGTCTTCCAATAAGATGTTGCCACGTGTCCCAACTTGCATTTTTTTTTGGCTTTTTTGACTTTGAGGTCCCTAAACTTAGGGGAGGAATTGAATTTAGTCCCTATCCTTTTTTTCGTTGGATCAGGTCCCTAAACTCTGGACCATTTTGGATTAAGTCCTTCTGTTAGCTTTAATCTAAGACCGTTACCCTGGGAAAATTTTTATGCCATGTGGACCAATAAATTAATGTCACATGGAATTTTTCTTTTAAAATTGAAAAATTACAAAAAATAAATAAAATTTAAAAAAAGCCAAATATTACCTGATTTGAAGTACAACTGAACCAAACATCATTAACAGATCCACCATGCCACAGAAATTTTTCAGGCCAGAATGTGAACCACCTTCCCTATCTTCCTCTTGTTCCTCGTCGTGCTCGATCGTCTCGTTAGGGCTTGACATCATGGTTTCTTCACCTTGCTTAGGGGGTGGCATTGTTTTTCAGAATACAAAAATCTAAACAAAACAAAAAAAAAAAAGAACACACACAGTGTCAAGTGATAAAAACTGAGTTACACACCTACCAAACCTTTATCATCAAACTCTAAGGTAATAAAAAAGAGATTTTTATGTGTCAATCAAATATACTTGTTGCGTTTCTTCCTCCCTCCAGACTTTACATATGATGCACCGCTAAGAAGAAGGCAGAGGAAGCGGAGAAGAGGACGGAGGCTGGAAAGCAGAGGACGCAGAGGTTGTTGAGGGTTCGAGGTTGCGAGGCTGCTGCATGGTGAAGGAAGCGCGACTGGTCTCCTTTGGTGTCGCATCAGATTTGCAGAGAAGATGACCAAGCGAAGGATGAAGAACGAAGAGAATCTTCGGGGTCGCCGCCGCAACTAGGTTGCAGGGGCTTTGGCTATAACTAGCGCCGCCGCACACCATCAAGCGAACGAACTTGTGACTGTGACAGTGATTTTCGCTGTAAACCGAAGCAAGCACAAAACTCAGACCGAGGCGCGACCTTGAGGACGGTGGCGAAAGCTTCTCAAATCGTTACCCTGATGGCAGTGGTGAGTGCTCGAGACATCACGACCATGACGATGATGCATCTCGTCGCAAACGCGTTTTATTCCAATCGTTATAAAAAAAATCATTTTTTTTAATTTTATTTATTTTTTGTAATTTTTCAATTTTAAAAGAAAAATTCCATGTGGCATTAATTTATTGGTCCACATGGCATAAAAATTTTCCCAGGGTAACGGTGTTAGATTAAAACTAACAGAAGGACTTAATCCAAAATGGTCCAGAGTTTAGGGACCTGATCCAACGAAAAAAAGGATAGGGACTAAATTCAATACTTCGCCTAAGTTTAAGGACCTCAAAGTAAAAAAAAAAAGCCAAAAAAAAATACAAGTTGGGACACGTGACAACATCTTATTGGAAGACACTAACGGAGTTAACTTTGGGTTAACGGAAGGACTAGTTCCAAACGACGTTAAAGTTTAGGGACCAGATCCAACAAAAAAAAAGATTAAGGACTAAATCCAAAACACCCCCTAAGTTTAGGGACCTATCGCTTAAAAAAGCCTAACTAATTAAGCACCATGGACAAAGAACCTCTCAAATTAGGGCCGGCCATTTTACCAATGTACTCATCCCCTCCCTCTCTCAGTCGCGAGTTGTCCCTCTTCTCTCTTGATTTTCCAAAAACAAGACCTCACTTCTCTCTATTTCTTCGTCTCTCACTAACCCAAAACCAGAATCATAAGACTTCACCGCCGCCAACACCGCTCCTTCGAGAATTGCAGCCACCACTCCCACTCTTCATCTTGCCTTCTCACTCCCGCCGCTGCTCCGCGCTACACCATCGCAAGGCAGCCACCATCACGCCTTCTTTCCTCTCCATCCACCCTGAGCTCCGACACCATGAAGGGTTTTCGCCAGTGCCACCAGCAGGAGTCGCCATCGAGACCCGCTATAATCGCCTCTACCCCATCGTCGCTTGTCATCTCATCAGATCTGGAACCAAGTCGCGCCTCGATTTCTAAGGATGCCTGCTATCTAAGGTATGAACCCTAACATCTATCCACTCAATATCGCTTGACATATGAACCCTATAATCCTAAATTTTCTGATGAACCCTCACTGCACCCCCTTCTCACCATCGCTTGATATACCTTTCTCCATCTCAAAGCTTAAGCAACTATTTGCCGATGTATGTCCACAAATGCATATGACATTGTCAAAGACATCATTACAAGACCTTCGGTATTTGACTTTGTTCCATCTTGCTGTTTGGGTTCCAATTTCCGGTATGCGTTTAAGGTAACCTTCTAACTCTCTATTTCATTTAAGGTTTTCAATTTGATTCGGAAGATGTTTAAATTTGCCCATTTGGGGTTTTGGCTGAAATTTACTCATCTCTCAGGCTCTAATTTATGTTTGGTATCTTGTTCTGTTTGTTGGAGACTGAAATTGGCACCTGGGATAATGATTTGTGTTGGAAGTTATGAAATTTGATTGATACGTGTTACTTTTCTTGTTTGGTTGCTAAGGTGTTTCGTGTTGTGCCTTTTTATTTAGTTTCTAGATGTCTCTGATGGTGTATAATCCTGCTTGTGTTTGCTCTTAATTCCAATGTTGTGTTGTTTGTGCTTCTTGTGAAGCTGAAATTTTTTATTGTATATCTTAGGTTGATTATAGATTCAACTTTGTGAAAGCGAATTCTGTCAATGTGACCCTGACGAAGTTGTGCTCTTCATCCTAATATTTGCTTCTAATGCAAATCCTGGGCACTCTTCTATTTTCCTCTTTTCAAAGCCCGACCTTTACTTTAAGTATTACCCTGTGTTTGAAACTCTTAATTACCTTGTGTTTCTTTTCAACTCATGAATGTTAATTCCTATGAGGATTCTATTTAGTTTTAGAATATGAATGCCATTTAACTTACTTTGGTATGCCTTTAAAATGTTTGATAAAATGCCCAGGTGATGTTGAGTTGTTCCGATGGTGTGAGATTTCTTTGTTTCCCTATTAATTTTGGTAGACATTAATTATTTGTTGCTTGTGGGAAATGATGGGATTATGGGCTTTGATGAGAAGATATATTTAGGCCATGTTTGGGTTATGGTGATCCTAGTAAGATTAATACCGTATAGCCAAATATTGAATGGGGTAGAGGATTAATTTCTAAACTTGAGTGTATTTCAAAGAATATTAGTGGAATTTTTTTTGTGCTGGGGGGAGGCTGTCATAAGTCATCGGTGAAGGGGCTTGTCGTTTTTAGCTCTGTTGTTGTCAGCTTGTTTTTGATCTCTGCTTTGTACTTTGAATGCCTCATACCCATTTTTTAATTAATTTTTCAGTTACCCAAATAGTGTTTGTTATAGAACAAAAAAGATAAAAAAAAATAAAATTTGTCCTTGAATTTTTACAGCAAAGTAATGGAACTACTTCTTTATGTTCTAGTTTTATAGCCATGATTTGATTGGCCAGCTTAAAGATGCAGTGCTTCGTTTATAGCTGTTCCTTATCAAGATAATGTCAGAACACTATCAGTAAACAACTAAAAGTAAACAAGGGTTTTCAGTTGCTCATGTTGTATGGTAGTGCTGTATGTTTAAGTTGATTTGTGTTGTGTTCTACTTATGTTTAAACTGTATATTAGTATATACATTTCACAACTCATGAAGGTATTATGCTGCTGTTGTAAATGAAAATATTAGTTCTTAGTTCTTTTTTTTTTCAACTTAGTTCTTGGTCATTAGTTATTAGGAGAGGACCGTGAGCATGTGCATATTTTTAGTTCTTAGTTATTACTGCCTTTTTTTCCTTTTTAATCTTTGTACTGCTTTATTCTATTCCTTTCCAGAGAACAAGTGCTGGAGGGTCTGGAAAGAGCATTAATTACAATGAAGAAAGCTGAACAAGTTGTGGTGACTATAAGTTCTGAATATCTACATGACCAAAACGCTTTACAGAGAAACAATGCCACTAATAGATCCTTTTATTATGAAGTTGAATTGGTTGATTTTGTCAAGGTTAGTTGCTCCTATGTTTTGTGCGTATCAGTTGATTCAATTGCATTAAAATTGAAGGAAAATATGGGTAGTATTTTATAAGCCATCAGTATTATTGTAACAATTGATTCTGATAACTTATAACAACAACTGATAGTTTTATGTACAAAGGAATGTTTACTTTGTACATAAAATATTGAGTCTCATAAGATGTTATTGATTCGGATTACAATTTTGTTCTAAGCATACAACCACTATTGATCGCAACACCTACTGTCAGTATATGAAAACTTCTATTGTATCTAAGCTCATAGGAATGCTAAGATTATTGGAATTAAAAACTGTAAGATTTATATGGTCAAAGGTGTGGTTAACAATCTTGATTTTAAGTCCTGATTGGATCATTATTTAATGGTTGCTTCTGAGAAACATGGCATAAATTTATAGTTGGTATCAAATTTGTAGGCATCATCAGGAAACTTTAATTTTAGGATATTCAATTATTAACTTTTTGTACTAACATTGCAACTTTTGCATGCTTGCTTATTTATGAGGATGTCGTGGGATCTTTGTTAAAGATTCGGCTGCAGCAAGTCTTGATGGGTCTCCTTTGTATTCAAGGACAAGGGATTGCTCTTTTTCTGTAGAGGAAAAAACTCTCGCTAGCTTTTCAATGGTATCTGCATTAAGGTCTTTACCATCAATGAGTGCATCAAGAATTTCTTCTTTTGTGGAGACCCACCAAGACTGTACTAGGGTACTCAAATGAATTTGCATAATATTTTATATACTTGACAGTAGCATGCTAAATCAATGTGTAACTGTTTGTTCTTTTTTTTGCTCATTTTTAGGCACCTCACTTACCAATCAACTAAAAGATAAGGAACAATCATTTGATGAAAAGTTTGAGAAAATTCAGTTTGACCGAGAAGGTACCAAGTTTATTGTCCTTTGACTTTTTTTTTAAATTTTTAATTCTCTCGTATTCAATGGTTCTTTTCATTGTTTCATCTTTTAATTTGTTCTGAATCTCAAGTTTCATTTGATTGAGTAAATTCATTTAGATTTATAAAAATAAATTCTTTATCATAGTAGTGGATTTCCAGTTAGAGGTTTCTCTTTGTCTTATGTTGTTTTCACTGTGTTGGCGAACCAAAATGTTGAAAATTAGTTTTGCATGACATTTCTTTTGTTTCTAGGTTGCACTATTTCCTTGATGGTTTTTCTTGTAGTGATTGTAGAATTTCTAAGCCTCTTTTGAGGAAGAATCTGGATGTTTTCAGTTTGCAACAGCCATAACATCAAATGATGTTGAGGAAGTACAGAAATTTCTTGACCAAGCTGTTGATGTAAGGTCTATATTAATTCTTCTATTTAATTTTTTTTGGATAAGATTCTTCTATTTAATTAAAATTTATGTTAATAAAATTTTCCTTATCCAAGTTTTAATATTATATATCATTTGAGCATGATTTAGTATACTCTGTAATTTATGTTAATTTAGTTTGAATTATGTACTAAAAGCATTTGATAGGCATTGATAAGGCATTAAAGTGGCTGCTTAATTGTATGTCTAACTTTCACCGTTCTTCCAACTTAGTTTTTTGTTGCAATAATTTGAATGAGAATTGTAATCATAATATATTTTGACCCCAGTTTGCTAGCACTTGATTTTCAGTTGTGAGGGATTAATCATTAAAACATTAAATGAAGATGCCACGTATGAACCTTCCAAGCGGTCGCTCAACTGGCTAAAGCTGAAGAAAGATTATATCGAAAAGTAAGGATGTGATACTGATTTTTCTTAATTCACTTTTATCTTAATATACTTGTATTTATTCTTTGGCTCTAATTTGCAGTATAGGAGACTCGCTAGATTTGGTACCTGTTGCTGCTTTCCACGGTCATGGGGAACGTACAGGTTATCTCATAAGGATACTCTTATTAATTTGGTGATGCCTATATCTGTTACTTTGCCTATCATTTTAAAACAGCTGCCTGCAATGTTTTTTTATCTCGTATGAGTAAGGCTAGGCCCTTGGGATTTCCTATATTCTGCTATTTTAATCTTAGCTCAAAGCAGTCTGAACTGAAATAGTGGCATGATGTGTTGTAGGAGTCTATGGTGCCTTTCTCCTTGCTTGCTATGACAACAATAATGAAGAATTTCAGAGTATTTGTAAAATAGGTGAGTGTTTGCATGTTAAAGTCATTACTGATTTATTTAGTTTGTCTAGCTCACAATATTCATGTTTTGGTGGGTAGGAACCGGGTTCTCTGAAGAAATGCTTGAACAACAATTTGCTAGTCTTCGTTCTAGAGTGATTCCCAAGCCAAAGGTCCCTACCTCTCTTTTATCTTTTTTAACCTGGTGTGAGTCTTGCTTAGTATTTTATGGACTAATTCAAGCATGATTCTTGATTTCAGACATACTATAGATATGCAGAGACAATCAATCCCAATGTCTGGTTTGAAACCAGTGAGGTATGAATAATCTTAACTTTTCTTGGTAATTTTGTTTTCCGATTTTGTTCGTTAATGTGCTATCGTTAATCTTACTGGTATTATTTCCCACTTAGAGTTTGCTTTGAACTAGTAGTCTTATAGTTTGCCATTTGTGTTGTTTGCTTCTCTTTTGAGGGCAAAATTCTTGATTCTCTTTTTTTCATCGGCTGAGTTCTAAGCAAGAAAAGTCTACGTTTCTTAAGGGAGTTTTCACTTGTTCACTGTATATTAATTATCTGATATAACAATACTGTTGGTGCTCGTGTCCTCCTTCAATTGTACATTAATGCAAATTGGTTGTTGACTTTTAGTTTGAGTCCTTGAGACTGTCACTCAATGTTTCTATTTCAAATCCTCTATAACTACTAGCTTATATATTACTAATATTTGAGCTTTCAATGCCATATATAATGCTTTCTAGTCAATATACTATCTACTCATATAACCTTATCTTTGTTTTAGTACTTGGTAGTTGGTACTGAGGGTGACTCTTATGTTTGATTGCAAACCTTGCATTTGTCCCACCCATTTTACCTCACTTACATACATGGCCCCCTTATTAAGCATGAAATGTTAGTAGCATAGGATAGAAACTGAAAAATAGGGGTGCTGTTAGCTTTTTTCTAAATTGCTTATTTGCAGGTTGTACTTTTCGGAGTAGCTTATCTTGTGGCCGACTTTACCATTTTTTGTTTTCACAAATAGTGATAGGCTTGAGGACACTTGTAATGACCTACCCAATTTTTCTAAATACAGGTTCACCAATTGATGCTACTTTCATTCTTCTACTTCATTATTGTCCAGAACAATAGCAAATTATTAATTGCTTTAGTGGCAAGTTGCAGCCTCATATATACTTCTAGAACAATAGCAAATAAATGAAGCTGCGACTCAAAGGTGCTTTTACTTTTGTTAGTAGCATGCTCTAGATTCGGCACTCATTGTGTGGTAAGTATCACGGTTTAGAAAACATTTTACTTTTCGTCCTTCTTTTCTGTTAATTTTGATGACCTCATCCGGATTATGGTTTTTAGATTTGGATTGTAAATCCGGATCTATATGTTGTGTTGTTTAGATTTCATCTTTTCCAATATGTACTAAAAGACTAGGTTTTGAATAATAAGTCTAAACGTGTTAATTTCCTCATGCAGATTTTGAATATTTTATAACTTTTTTTTTTTTTCAGGAACTATCATTGGATTTTTCACAACATGTTCGTTCTACTTTGGCTTCTATCATAATGTGATTGATGAGTTTGCGTTGGACTGTCTTTCTTAGAAAAGTTGATGATGTGGAGGATAGCCCCATAAATAGGTGAAGAGGAAGACACTTCAATTGATAGTTGAAACCATTAGGAACGAAAATGGCCTTTTTCAAGATTTAGGTTTTAATAGAGCATAGTAGTGTTCGTCTTCCTTGTAAATGACAAGATCTAGTTAAAAAAACTTCAATTTTTGTATTAGTTTGGATATTGTTCCAAGGAAAGGCCGTCCAAAAATGTTTTTATTTTGTATATGTTCTCATTTTGCATTTTGTAATAAACACAACTTACAATACGAATAAATTTTTTTAATCATAAATGTAGTAGTTATGTAACCCTATTAAAAAATACTTCAGAATTTGATGCATATTAAAAGATTTATTTGGTTGAATTTTTTTAAAATTAAACAAAGGCTATTGCAACGACAATTTTGTTGCTTCAAAACCAAAATGTGTTTTGTAACGACAATGTCGTTGCAGAAGCCGAAGGTGTTTTGCAACGACATTGTCGTTGCGAAATAGATGACATGTATACATCCCTGCCAGCCTTGTTTAGCAACGACTGTCGTTGCTGAAAACCGTTCTTTATAACAACGACCAAAGTCGTTGCTATACCCTTTTGAAATGCCTGTACCAGCAACCACCAAAGTCGTTGCAAAATATTGCAAAAAAAATTTTTTGCAACGACTTTTGTTTTTTTGCAACGACTTTTGTCGTTGCAATAAAGGGTTTTTCTTGTAATGATATGGACTTGTTATTATATAGAAATTGTGTAAATAAAAATTTCACTTTCAGGACGGGTGCACAAACCAAAACATGGAATTCTTGGAGAAGAAAATCTATATCATTTTAAACAATGTGTTGAATTCGGCATTCTCTAAAACCTTTCGCAAGTTGGATAGCATCAGTATTTTGAAATTGTATTTATATGATAGAAATTAAGAGATGCCATCTTTTCTTTCGTTTTGCAAAACTGATACCAATTATTTGTTTTGTAGCCGAACTCTTTAAATAGGGGTTAAATCAGAGTAAGCGGAAATAGTGGAACTATGTATAGTTATAAGATGAACATAATTTGCATATATATATATATATATATATATATATATATATATATAAGTCATGAAGTACATAGTCCCATAGTCCTATCTCCAAAATCCATATACAAGTCCATCAAAAGATCTATATCAAAAGAAAACCATCACCCTAGAGCTCTCAAAAGTATATCTACAATATATACATCACAAAAATATAAACTCTAGAGGTGGCCTCATAGATCTGGCAACAGCAGTAGTAGTAGTAGTAGTAGTGATAGTAGTAGCAGTCTCCAGGTAGCAGGAATAAACATCATCAACATCAACAGCAGCAGCAGTGTCTCCTCCACAGCATCCCCACATCGGATCCCCTGATCCTCATCATATATCCTATGCACATATCTAGGGATCATCGTCCCTCCACTGACTCCCGGTAGAATGAACGACAGGCTCGCCTCCGCTCTCGTCTTCCACAGGATCCTCCTCAATCTCATCTGATGGAGAGGGTACCCTACCACTGGGTACAGGGTCAGGAGATGGTGTGACCCTAACTGGATTCCTTGGATCAGAAGGGGGAGTCTCCTCGCAGACGACTCTCGAAGAAAAAGGGTCTGAGCGGGTAGGTCGAAAACGAAAGCTGTGATGTGAGCGAGCTGGTCGTGTGGGAGGTGGTCCATGATATATGTAAAAAGGTGGTACGTGCATAGTGTATATGATGGGAATCCTAAACCTACGAGGACGAAATCGAATCAACGAGTTCGAGTGGTAGAAGGTAACCTCTTTAACACCCCAAAATTTTAATCCCCGATTAATGAAATGTTAATTATAAAATTTATTATAATTAATTATTTCTATTTTAATCCTTGATTAAAATTCTGTGTTATGTATTTAGGAGATGTGTTTGCATTTATTTAATAAGTATAATTATGCATAAAATAAGCATTTTGCATATTAGTCCCTGGGTTGGGACCTAGAAGTAAATATAGGAAAGGTTTTGGAGGGAAAGTAAATAAAATTATTATTTTTCAAAAACTGGGCAAAATACTCGAGTATTTTCTTGAATACTCGAGTATTCTGGTCAGAGTTGCACGAGTTAGTGCGTTTGGTGAGTCATCATCACCGATTCCCCTCCGTTGACACGAAATCACCTCTCAAACACGTCTCCCATCGTCGTGTCGTTGTGCATGAACGTCCTCCCTGTCTATTTAAACCATTCATCAACGAGATTGAAGGTTTTGTTGATGAAATTGTGAAGTTTGCATGAGCTAGGGTTCTTGATTTGCTTCCTTCGATTCTCCCTCTGTGTTCTGATTCAAACCACAAACTATACACCAATACAAAGCTCACATCTCGAGCTTTGTATAGAGAGCAAAATCGTGAGCTGAGAGTGTGTGTGGTGGAAGATTTGGAGCTCGAAAGTTGGAGCTTGTTGCTGTCAAACTTGTTCCTGGAGCCCACTTCGAATTCAATTTTTGGTAAGCTCATGAGTCCTTTGAGTCTCAATTCGATTCCTCTAGTTAGTATGTGTTGCCTAGAGTCTAGAGAAACTAATTTCCCCAATTCTTATTGCTGTTTTATGTGTCAACCAATTCAACTTTGGACCTCCACTCAAAACTGTCCTGCATGTGATGCTTGAAGAAGTTTTGGTGCTGTGGAGCTTCTTCTTTCAAATTCTCTTGTTGAGTTACGTCTGAGAGGTAAGGGGAAGTTGTTTTATGCACTAGATAGAGTTTAAATTTCATGATTTTCATTAGAGAGCCACCAAGAGGCTCTAAGGGCTTAGATTGAATAGGAACTTTGGTTTGGAGACCAACACATGCTCTATGGTTGTTTTGAGCAAGTTATATATGATGCATGCAAGCTGGAATGAGCATTATTTTACAAGTTTGTGGAGTATTTTGCAAATTGAGATGTTAAGTTGTGAAATTGTATGTTTTATGCATTAACGATCGATTCTCTGTCAAATCTGTAATTTGATATGTGCTAAGTGTTGTAACATGTTTAATATATGGTATATGAACTCTGTTGATCATTGGATTGGACTAAAAACGATTAGAATTGAAAATGGTATGTTAAAACCAAGTTTCCAGTCTGTTCTGTTAGAAAAGACTCGAGTACTTGGCTTGATACTCGAGTAAAATTATGATAAACCAGTGTATTTTGTGTTAAAACACTCGAGTATCGGACCCAGAACTCGAGTAAAAGCTGATTCATGGGGATCTCTTAAGGTAAACCACTCGAGTAATGCAAGGGTCACTCGAGTGTTCTGGAATTGATGAAGAACACTCGAGTACTCATGAACTACTCGAGTATTTTTATGAAGCTGAAACCCAAATCCCCAGAAAGAAATGAACACTCGAGTATCCCGAAGAATACTCGAGTAATCTGGAAAAAAATGAAGGACACTCGAGTATTCTGAAGAACACTCGAGTAGTTCACCCAGAATATTAAAAATATCATTTTTAATTCTGAATCAATTGCTTAATGATTAAATAACAATAATCCAAGGGATCTAAACTTAAAAAGAAATTGATTGATGATATGATGATTTCATTTGTATAATGATACGTTGCTCGGGAGGCACGTAATGTGTTAATAAAAGAAAAATACATCAATCAATTCCTTTTAACCCAAGATAATGCATTCATTCTGGAGTTCGGATGTTAGATCGTATTCATGTTCTTGTAACATGAGGAGGGCCTCTGGTAGTGCCAACTGACGGCTCGCTTGATGACACGTTATGGTAGATGACGTGGTCGGCTTAGTGAGATGCCGATATGGTTATACCGTTTGGATGACGGGCCGTTTGGATGACGGGACGTGCTCGGGTGGCATGGATTCCAAGCTTGTCGTGTACATTTTTGGCGAATGTACGAATGTTGTACACCTAGGAGTACAACGCACTGTTGAGTGCTGGGAAGTAAAGGATGGACGTCAGAGAGTGTCATAGATTGATGAAGTTAGGCCTGAGAGTTAGGTTCATACATCATGCCATTCATTTAACTTAAAAATAGTGCTGATAAATGAAATAAGTATGAGCATCTTACTTGCATCTTATATCTGCTAAATGCTAAGTGTGATTGTTGTTTATTGTTACATGTTTATATCTTTACATTGTATATACATTTATGCTCTATTGATTATGTGTGTAGAATTACTTACCCCTATGCCCTTGTAGGTGATGTCACGCTACATCGCTTGCATCGAGATCTGGCCACTTCCTAGTGGCACATGGATCTATGAGGACCATCGCGCGGTGTTTGAGGGAGAGGTAGAGATTACCTTCTACCACCCGAACCCGCTGATTCGATTTCGTCCTCGTAGATTTAGGATTCCCATCATATACACTATGCACGTACCACCGTTCTACACATATCATGGACCACCTCCCACACAGCCAGCTCGCTCTTATCACAGTTTTTGTTTTAGACCTACCCGCTCACACCCTTTTTCTTCGAGAGTCGTTCGCGAGGAGACTCCCCCTTCTGACCCGAGGAGCCCAGTTAAGGTCACACCATCTCCTGACCCTGTACCCAGTGGTAGAGTACCCTCTCCATCGGATGAGATCGAGGAGGATCCCGTGGAGGATGAGAGCGGAGGCGAGCCTGTCGTTCATTCCACCGGGAGTCAGTGGAGGGATGATGATCCCTAGGTATGTGTATATGGTATATGATGAGAATCAGGGGATCCGATTTGGGGATGTTGTGGAGGAGATTCTGCTGCTGCTGCTGTTGATGATGATGTTTCTTCTTGCTACCTGGAGACTGCTACTACTATCACTACTACTGCTGTTGCGACCAGATCTATGTGACCACCTCTAGAGTTCATATTTTGATATGTATATTTTGTAGATATGCTTTTGAGAGCTCTAGGGCTATGGTTTTATGTTGATATAGATCTGTTATGGACTTGTTGTTGGATCTTGGAGACATGACTACTGGGACTATGTATTACATGACTTATATATATATATAACTTATGTTCATATTACAAATATGCATAGTCCTACCTTTTCCGCTCACTCTGATAAAGATTAATTAACGGATTCGGTTGTGTTATTTAAAGGGTATCAGTTCTACGAAAGAAAGAATGGATATGCATCATCTAATTTTACTATGTCAATACGTTTTCGAAAGCACCGATGCTATCCGAATTTATGAAAAGATTTTCTTATTTTAGCCAACGCCGAATTCATTACAATGTTTTAAATGATACGAATTACTCTTTCCAAGAGCTCCATATTTTGATTGTACACCCGCCTTGAAGGAAAATTTTATTTCTACATTTTCTAAATACTTACAAGTCCATATATTATCCGATCTAAAAGTTTAATTAGTATATTAAATACTTGTCAATTGAGAAGGGTGTCACAACCTCTACCTCTCCCTCGAACACCGCGCGATGGTCCTCGTAGATCCATGTACCACTAGGAAGTGGCCGGATCTCGATGCAAGCGATGTAACGTGACATCACCTACAAGGGCATAGGGGTAAGCACTTCTATACACATAATCAATAGAGCATAAATATATGTACAATGCGAAGGTATAAACATGCAACAATAAACAACAATCACATTTAACATTTAGCAGAAATAGGATGCAAGTAAGATGCTCATACTTATTTCATTTATCAATCTTAGTTTAAATGAGTGGCATGATGTATGAACTTAGCTCTCAAGTCTATCTCCATCATTCTATGTCACTCTCTGACGTCCATCCTTTTCTTCGTCCAGCACTCAACAGTGCGTTGTACTCCTAGGTGTACAACATTCGTACATTCACCAAGAATGTACACGACAAGCTTGGAATCCATGCCACCCGAGCACGTCCCGTCATCCAAACGGCCTGTCATCCAAACGGTATAACCATATCGGCATCCCACTAAGCCGACCACGTCGTCAACCATAACGTGTCATCAAGCGAGCCGTCAATTGGCACTCCCAGAGGCCCTCCACATGTTACCAAAACATGATAAACGATCTATCATCCAGACTCCAAAATGAATGCATTATATTTCGCTTAAAGGAATTGATTGATGTTTTTCTTGTTAATAATACCCAACGTGCCACACGAGCAGCGTCTCGTCATTCAAACGAAAATTTATTATATCATCAATCAATTTTCCCTTAAGTCTTAGATCACTTGGATTATTGTCATTTAAGTATTAATCAATGATTTAGAATTAAAAATGGTATTTTCAAATATCTGGGTAAAATACTCGAGTGTTCCTCAGAATACTCGAGTGTTCTTAAGTTATTTCCAGATTACTCGAGTAGTCCTCAATTACTCGAGTTGTTCATGTCTTTCTGAGGATTTGGGTTTCAGATTCATAAAGATACTCGAGTAATTCATGAGTACTCGAGTATTCTTCATCAATTCCAGAACACTCAAATGACTCCTGCATTACTCGAGTAGTTTACCTTAAAATGTCCCCATGACTCAGTTAATACTCGAGTTCTGGGCCGGGTACTCGAGTGTTCTAACACAAAATACATTGTTTTATCAAAATTTCACTCGAGTATCAAGCCAAGTACTCGAGTCTTTTCTTGCAGAACAGATTGGAACTTGGTTTTAACATACCATTTTCAATTCTAACCATTTGTAGTCCAATCCAATGATCAACAGAGTTCATATAACACATAATGAACATGTCCAAACACTTAAAACACATCAAATAACATATTTGACAGAGAATCAAGAGTTTATGCATAAAACATACAATTTCACAACTTAACATACCAAATTGCAAAATACTCAATAAACTTGTGAAATAAAGCTCAATACAGCTTGCATGCATCATATGAAACTTGCTCAAAACAACCATAGAGCATGAGTTGGTCTCCAAACCAAAGTTCTTATTCAATCTAAGCCCTTAGAGCCTCTTGGTGGCTCTCTAATGAAAATCATGCAATTTAAACTCTATCTAGTGCATAAAAAGACTTCCCCTTACCTCTCAGACATGAATCAACAAGAGAATTTGCAAGAAGAAGCTCCACAGCACTAAAACCTCTTCAAGCATCACATGCAAGACAGTTTTGAGTGGAGGTCCAAAATGGAATTGGTTGATATATGAAACAGAGATGGAAATTGGGGAAATTAGAATTTCTAAACTCTATGCAACATGTTCTAACTATAAAAATCAAATTGAGACTCAAAGAACTCGTGAGCTTACCAAAATCAGGGATCAAAGTAAGCTCCAGAACCAACTTGACAGAAAACAGCTCCAACTTCCAAGCTTCAATTCTTCCAACACACTCACGCTCAGCTCACCAATTTGGTATCTATACAAAGCTCGAGATGTGAGCTTTGTATTGGTGTATAGTTTGTGATTTGAATCAAAACAGAGAAGGAGAATCGATAGGAACGAATCAAGAACCCTAACTCACTAACTCTTCAACAATTTGGCCAAAATGCTTCACCATTCGAGTTTGATTGGCTTTTATAGACATTGGAAGCGTTCATGCAAGTCGACACGACGGCAATGAACGTGGAAGGGTGGTGATTTCGTGTCAACGAAACGAAATCGTTGATGGTGACTCACCAAACGCACTAACTCGTGCAACTCTGTCCAGAATACTCGAGTATTTTCAGAAATACTCGAGTGTTTTGTCCATTTTTTGAAAAATAATAATTTTATTTACTTTCCCTCCAAAACCTTTCCTATAATTACCTCTAGGTCCCAACTCAGGGACTAATATGCAAAATATTTATTTTATGCATACTTACACTTAATAAATAAATTCACACACATTCCCTAAATGCATAAATACAGATTTTAATCGAAGATTAAGAATGGAAATAAATAATTATAATAAACTTTATAATTAACATTTCATTAATCAGGGATTAAAATTTTGGGGTGTTACACTACTCCCCCACTTACAAGGAATTTCGTCCCCGAAATTCAACTCATACAAACAATTCAGGATAATCCTGACGCATCTTGTCCTCTAATTCCTAAGATGCTTCCATCACATCACCACAAATCCAGATAACCTTGACCAAACAAATATCCTTCCCTCGAAGCTGCTTGACTCTTCGATCTTCAATGCGAATAGGCATGGCTTCAAAGGTTAGGTTCTCATGGATTTCTAGGTCATCAGGTTGAATTCTAAGGACAATGGTGGGGTCATGGACATACCTTTTCAGCTGAGACACGTGAAACATATTATGAAGATTAGCTAGAGACGGGGGCAGGGCTAATTGATAGGCTACTGGGCCGACTCTTTTAAGAATTTGGTAAGGACCAATAAACTTAGGTGATAGTTTATGGGTTCTCAAGGCTCTACTAACACCTTTGGTTGGTACTATTCTAATGAATACATGGTCTCCTTCAGCAAATTCTAAAGGTTTTCTTCTCCTATCAGCATAGCCTTTCTGCCTACTCTCAGCAGTCTTCATCTTCTCTTGTATCATCTTAATCTTTTCCGTGGTCTCTTGCACAAAATCCGGTCCAACCTGAGAATTCTCCCCCACTTGAAACCAGCATAACGGTGTCTGACACTTTCTTCCATATAGAGCTTCAAATGGTGCCATACCGATGCTTGCGTGGTAACTATTGTTGTAAGTAAATTCCACAAGCGGCAACATTTGCTCCAAATTCCCTTGACCTTCCAAAACACAAGCTCTTAAGATGTCCTCCAGTGACTGAATAGTCCTCTCCATTTGTCCATCAGTCTGCGGATGGTATGCAGAACTCAACTTCAGTCTTGAACCCAGAGCTCTATGCAGATCTTGCCAAAGCTTTGATGTAAACCTCGGATCGCGATCTGACACGATACTTGATGGTACACCGTGCAGACGAACAACTTCCTTAATATACAACTGAGTGAGCTTTTCCAAAGAGTAGCGCATGTTAACTGGAATAAAATGCGCTGATTTGGTCAAGCGATCTACGATCACCCAGATTGCATCATGACCAGTAGTTGTCCTTGGCAATCCTGACACGAAATCCATCGAGATACTATCCCATTTCCATAATGGAATTTCTAAGGGAAGTAATTCTCCTCCTGGCCTTTGGTGTTCCACCTTCGCCTTTTGACACACCAAACAACACGCCACATAACTAGCCACATCTTTCTTTAAACCAGGCCACCAAAACATCTTCTTCAGGTCCTTATACATTTTGGTAGCTCCCGGATGCATACTCATCTTGCTCTTATGCGCTTCATCCAGAATCATTCTCCTTACCTCCAGATTATCAGGTACACAAATCCTTGTTCTAAAACGAAGGATTCCATCCTTTCCCTCTTGGAATTCTAACTCCTTGCCTTCCTCCATAAGCTTCCTTTTCTCCTTGAGTCCCTCATCTTCTTGTTGCGATTCACGAATTCTTCGCAAGAACTCATTAGCAATTTGAAGCATCCCCATCTTGACACTTGTCGGTTCCACTTGCATTGTCAGGCTCAAATCTCTAAACTCTTCAATCAGTGCAGCTTCTTTGACATCATCGAACTGATATGCATTGCTTTTCGACTCAATGCATCTGCCACCACGTTTGCTTTCCCAGGATGGTAATGAAGTTTGAACTCATAATCTTTCAAGAACTCCATCCATCGACGTTGCCTCATATTCAACTCTTTCTGGTCAAAGAGGTACTTTAAACTCTTATGGTCACTAAACACCCGAAACGTAGTGCCATAGAGATAGTGCCTCCAAATCTTTAGAGCGAAAACAACCGCTGCCAGCTCTAGATCATGAGTTGGGTAGTTCATTTCATGAACTTTTAGCTGTCTCGAGGCATAAGCGACTACCTTCCCATCTTGCATCAAAACACTCCCAAGTCCTTGTTTCGATGCATCACAATACACTTCGAAACTCTTCTGTGTATCAGGCAAAATCAACACAGGGAGGATGTCAATCTTTCTTTCAGCTCTCGGAAACTCCTTTCGCACTTCTCATCCCAGATAAAGGGTTGGTCTTTCCGAGTTAACTTCGTCAAGGGTAGCGCAATCTTCGAGAAACCTTCTATAAATCTTCTATAGTAACCAGCCAAACCGAGAAAACTCCTCACCTTCGTGACCGACTTTGGTTG
Organism: Crotalaria pallida; assembly: GCA_037953625.1. Lineage (NCBI taxonomy): Eukaryota > Viridiplantae > Streptophyta > Magnoliopsida > Fabales > Fabaceae > Crotalaria > Crotalaria pallida. The sequence goes on from CM075651.1 coordinate 65,491,121, forward strand.
CTCCCACTGAAAAACCGAGCTCACCTTTGCCGGGTCAACCGCTATTCCTTTGTTTGAGATTACATGCCCCAAAAACTTAACTTCCTCCAGCCAGAACTCACACTTTGTAAGTTTGGCGTACAACTGCTTCTCCTTCAGGATACTCAACACTATCCTCAAGTGTTCAGCATGCTCCTCCGGACTCTTGGAATAAATAAGGATATTGTCAATGAACACAACCACGAATGAATCTAAATAGGGTCTAAAGATTTGATTCATGTAGTCCATGAAAATAGCCGGTGCATTAGTCAGTCCGAACGGCATCACAACATACTCATAATGCCCGTATCGGGATCGAAATGCGGTCTTAGAGATATCCTCTTCTCTAATCCTGATCTGATGGTACCCTGATCTCTAATCAATCTTAGAAAACACTGAGGCCCCACGAACTTGATCCATAAGGTCATCTATCCTTGGTAATGGATACTTGTTCTTGATTGTGACCTTATTCAACTGCTGGTAGTCGATGCACATTCATTCTCATACTACCATCTTTCTTCTTGACGAACAAGACCGGAGCACCTCATGGTGACACACTTGGTCGGATCATCTGCTTCTGCAACAATTCCTCGATTTGTTTCTTCATCTCAGCCATCTCCGGTGGTGCCATTCTATAAGGAGCGATAGAAATGGGACCAGCTCCCGGAACTAAGTCGATTCCAAATTCAATCTCTCTCTTTGGTGGCAAACCAGGTATTTCATCAGCGAATACCTCCGAAAAATTTTAACAACAGGGATCTCTTCCATCCTTGGACCATTCTCCTCTACTTCAATGTTGAGCAGGCACATGTAGCCAGAGGGTGTTGGATTTCTATAGGTCACTATTTTTCTATCACAATCAATTATCACTTGGTTTCGACTTAACCAGTCCATCCCCAAGATTACATCTAATTGTGATAAGGGTAAACAGATCAAATCTACCCTAGAGGTTTGTCCTAACACTTCTATACAACAGTTAAGATATGCTCTAGAAACAACTACAGGAGCATTAGTAGGGGTTTCTACTTTCAGAGTGTATGGCAATTCAGACATGGATAGACCCAAACGATCTACACATTCATAGGAAACGAATGAATGCGTTGCACCAGAATCAAACAAAACATTACAAAGCTGACCATTTAGCAAGTAGTTACCTTGCACCAGATCAGAAGATCGGCTTGCCTCCACACCACTAAGTGTGAAAACCCTTCCTTGAGCCATAGGCCTATCAACAGTCCCTCTTGAATTAGCTTTGACCGGTTCCTTGCAGTCTCTCGCAAAGTGTCCCGGCTTCCCACAGTTGAAACACCTACTTGTTCCCCAACAAAAACGTCCATAATGATGGCGCTTGCACTTGTCACAGAATGGAGCCTCGCTCCGAAGGTTCCTTCCATCACTACCTCCAGCCTTTCCCTTGCCTTTCCCTCGACGATCATACGGACCCTTGCCTCGGTTGTTGAAACCCTTACGCCTCTGAGGTCCATAATTCTGGTTGTCCTTTCTTTCTGAGGCTTGCAAATCTTCAACTTTCTTGTCATCTTCATACATCCTACACATGTCCACAAGTGCAGGAAAGCTTTGAATCCGTTGGTAGCTTAAAATTGAATTCAACTTGGGCCTCAAGCCTCCCTCAAACTTGATACACTTGCTCCTTTCATCGGGGTTGTTCTGATAGTATGGAAAGTACTTCATCAACTCCTCGAACTTGGCCACATACTCACCCACACTCATGCTTCCTTGTTTCAGCTGCAAAAACTCCACCTCCTTCTTTCTCCTCAAATCCTCAGGGAAGTATTTATTGAGAAACTTCTCCATAAATACACCCCAATTCACATCCCTTCCTTCATAGTGTAGGAGCTGAACCGTGTGATCCCACCAGTTCTCAGCTTCATCCTCTAGCATGTAAACTGCATATGCTACTTTCTGAACTTCCGTGCAATCCAAAGTTCTCAAAATCTTGTCCATGGTATGAATCCACTTATTGGCCTCCTCAGGTTTAAATCCTCCTTCGAATTTGGGTGGATTACAACTCCTAAAATCTGCCAGACTCTTTGTCTCAGCGTTGCCCACATTGCACTGATGAGGTGGGTTAACCGGTTGAGGTGGTTGCTGAGATTGTTGTTGTTGCATGGACTCCAGCACTGCGGTAATCCTCTCTAACATCGCATTGGTGTGATTTTGGTTTCTAGTTGCCATAATAGACCTGCGCTATGGGCTTATGGTCACATATGTTGAACTAAAGAAACATTCATCACACCACCTATACTAAGGTCTTAACTAAAACCTCAAACAAAACATTCAATTGTATCTAATGCTCAAAACAAGCAAGGTACTAGCATTCAAAACAATAAATATGCCCTGTGAATACCTGCTTGATGTAGATGGCTACCTTTCTAGAACTACTTCAACTACTACAGGATCTGACTTTTTGCTCTGATACCACTCAGTGTGACACCCTCTTCCTTGTCCAAGTAAATATTACAATAATTAAGTATTACATGGAAAGATATATGGACTTGTTATTATATAGAAATTGTGTAAATAAAAATTTCACTTTCAGGACGGGTGCACAAACCAAAACATGGAATTCTTGGAGAAGAAAATCTATATCATTTTAAACAATGTGTTGAATTCGGCATTCTCTAAAACCTTTAGCAAGTTGGATAGCATCAGTATTTTGAAATTGTATTTATATGATAGAAATTAAGCGATGCCATCTTTTCTTTCGTTTTGCAAAACTGATACCGATTATTTCTTTTGTAGCCGAACTCTTTAAATAGGTTAAATCAGAGTAAGCGGAAATAGTGGAACTATGTATAGTTATAAGATGAAAATAATTTGCATATATATATATATATAAGTAAGTCATGAAGTACATAGTCCCATAGTCGTATCTCCAAGATCCATATACAAGTCCATCAAAAGATCTATATCAAAAGAAAACCATCACCCTAGAGCTCTCAAAAGTATATCTACAATATATACATCACAAAAATATAAACTCTAGAGGTGGCCTCATAGATCTGGCAACAGCAGTAGTAGTAGTAGTAGTGATAGTAGTAGCAGTCTCCAGGTAGCAGGAATAAACATCATCAACATCAACAGCAGCAGCAGCAGTGTCTCCTCCATAGCATCCCCACATCGGATCCCCTGATCCTCATCATATATCCTATGCACATATCTAGGGATCATCGTCCCTCCACTGACTCCCGGTAGAATGAACGACAGCCTCGCCTCCGCTCTCGTCCTCCACAGGATCCTCCTCGATCTCATCCGATGGAGAGGGTACCCTACCACTGGGTACAGGGTCAGGAGATGGTGTGACCCTAACTAGACTCCTCAGATCAGAAGGGGGAGTCTCCTCGCAGACGACTCTCGAAGAAAAAGGGTGTGAGCGGGTAGGTCGAAAGCGAAAGCTGTGATATGAGCGAGCTGGTCGTGTGGGAGGTGGTCCATGATATGTGTAAAAAGGTGGTACGTGCATAGTGTATATGATGGGAATCCTAAACCTACGAGGACGAAATTGAATCAACGGGTTCGGGTGGTAGAAGGTAACCTCTACCTCTCCCTCGGACACCGCGTGATGGTCCTCGTAGATCCATGTACCACTAGGAAGTGGCCGGATCTCGATGCAAGCGATGTAACGTGACATCACCTACAAGGGCATAGGGGTAAGCACTTCTATACACATAATCAATAGAGCATAAATATATGTACAATGCGAAGGTATAAACATGCAACAATAAACAACAATCACATTTAACATTTAGCAGAAATAGGATGCAAGTAAGATGCTCATACTTATTTCATTTATCAATCTTAGTTTAAATGAGTGGCATGATGTATGAAATTAGCTCTCAAGCCTATCTCCATCATTCTATGTCACTCTCTGACGTCCATCCTTTACTTCGTCCAGCACTCAACAGTGCGTTGTACTCCTAGGTGTACAACATTCGTACATTCACCAAGAATGTACACGACAAGCTTGGAATCCATGCCACCCGAGCACGTCCCGTCATCCAAATGGCCCGTCATCCAAACGGTATAACCATATCGGCATCCCACTAAGCCGACCACGTCGTCAACCATAACGTGTCATCAAGCGAGCCGTCAATTGGCACTCCCAGAGGCCCTCCACAAGTTACCAAAACATGATAAACGATCTATCATCCAGACTCCAAAATGAATGCATTATATTTCGCTTAAAGGAATTGATTGATGTTTTTCTTGTTAATAATACCCAACGTGCCACCCGAGCAGCGTCTCGTCATTCAAACGAAAATTTATTATATCATCAATCAATTTTCCCTTAAGTCTTAGATCACTTGGATTATTGTCATTTAAGTATTAATCAATGATTCAGAATTAAAAATGGTATTTTCAAATATCTAGGTAAAATACTCGAGTGTTTCTCAGAATACTCGAGTGTTCTTCAGTTATTTCCAGATTACTCGAGTAGTCCTCAATTACTCGAGTTGTTCATGTCTTTCTGAGGATTTGGGTTTCAGATTCATAAAGATACTCGAGTAATTCATGAGTACTCGAGTGTTTTTCATCAATTCCAGAACACTCGAATGACTCCTGCATTACTCGAGTGGTTTACCTTAAAATGTCCCCATGACTCAGTTAATACTCGAGTTCTGGGCCGGGTACTCGAGTGTTCTAACACAAAATACACTGTTTTATCAAAATTTCACTCGAGTATCAAGCCAAGTACTCGAGTCTTTTCTTGCAGAACAGACTGGAACTTGGTTTTAACATACCATTTTCAATTCTAACCATTTGTAGTCCAATCCAATGATAAACAGAGTTCATATAACACATAATGAACATGTCCAAACACTTAAAACACATCAAATAACAGATTTGACAGAGAATCAAGAGTTTATGCATAAAACATACAATTTCACAACTTAACATACCAAATTGCAAAAATACTCAATAAACTTGCGAAATAAAGCTCAATACAGCTTGCATGCATCATATGAAGCTTGCTCAAAACAACCATAGAGCATGAGTTGGTCTCCAAACCAAAGTTCTTATTCAATCTAAGCCCTTAGAGCCTCTTGGTGGCTCTCTAATGAAAATCATGCAATTTAAACTCTATCTAGTGCATAAAAGACTTCCCCTTACCTCTCAGACGTGAATCAACAAGAGAATTTGCAAGAAGAAGCTCCACAGCACTAAAACCTCTTCATTAACATTGTGGCAAATAATATTTTTTTAATGAAAAAGATGCATTTCATTAACATTTCAAAAATCAACATAAGCTGTTTGCATTACATGAGTAGGAATAATAGTGAACCCAGATCCTCAAGGAAACAAATAGTGCATTTCTAACTAAGATATGAGCTATTTTGTAATAATATGGATATGAGGACTAGTGATTCCATTCACCTTGAGTCACAGAAGCAATGCTCCTTGGATAAACCTGGGAGCTCTAATACCACTATTGAGAAAACCAAAACTAACTTCCCTCTTCTACGTGATGCAAAATAGGCTAAACATAGCGGAAGCAAAATATCTCCAAATAAATATGTTATTAGGAAATAGAAAGAGTTGAAGATTAAGATATAACACCAGAAATTTGAACGTGGAAAAACCTTCCCAAAAATTAAAGTAAAAAACCATGGCACAAGCCAAAAAAATATCCATTATGAAAAAGTAGGGATACAACATATCTCTTCATATGTAGGATGAGTGCTCTTAATCTCAACTTAAAAAATGGAATAAAATATCTCTAGTATCTAGAGTTGTCAAAAATAGGACAAGCTTGATGAGCTAGCCCATTTAACCCAACATAAGAATGGGCTGGGTTAGGGAAAATTCTAACCTGAACTTTTTTGGCCCAGCCTAGCTCGACAGTTCATTAGCTCGACACGAGTCAGCCCGATATGGGGGGCCAAAACATATGGCCCGAATTTAAATTTTTTTTATATATTATAATATTTTTCTATTGAATAGGATTGGACAATAATAAAATTAAGATAAGATAGAGCATTTTGCCTTTTCGTTTATTATTTTCATGATTAATAATAATATCCTACTCAAAGAAAATGTTATGAAATTTTGATTTGGTCATGATTAATTTTTTTTTATCGAAAAAGAAAAAGTATTGGCTCAAGGGCTAACCCAGCCCAACTCAAAAAACTAGTGGGTTAAGCTATTGAAATAATTGGCTAGATATAAAGTGGGGCCAACCCATCCCATCCCGAAAAACCAATGGCCCGCAATGGGCTTACCCGAATGGGCTTGGCCAGCCCGAATTGACAACAGTAATGGTATCATACTAGGATTTATCTCTATAGTTTTCTCTTACTAGAAACTCTCTCTAGTATATTTCTCTTCAGCATCTCGCTAGGAATTTTCTATACTCACACAGGTTTTGGTGTTGGTATCTCTTGCACTCTCTTGGAAGCTCTATTTATAGGGTTTGGATTGGAGGCACTTGCTCCTCACTCCACTTGCTTGTTCTCCACTCCATGTGGGTTATTTTGGTCTCCGAGTAAGTTAGCCTATTCTCCAATCGACTTGGGTTTATTTGGACTTTTATATCTTCCCATCAAATAAGAAAAGAAACCAATACTATTTTTCTCATCATGTCCACCATGAGTCTGTAAGAGGAATGTTTATAGTAAGTACATAACAGTAGCTTTGTAGAATAAGTAAGTAATTTTTTTACTGAATATACCTCCTCTGTGAGTTCATATGGGATCACAGGAGTAAGAAAACACAAAATAGAGTAGTACAATATGCAGTACTTTTACAGCAATGAAAAGGGAAATTTACAATAGAGAGAAGGGGAATATTCTCCAAATAATTGCCTAATCATTTCTACAGCTACCCTTTCCTATTAGTACTAGTATTTCCCCACTGATACCCCTTCAAACGTGTGCTAGGCAGCCTGGTGCGCACGTTTCTATTGCTGCTAGCTGTCCCATGAGCAATTGCCACCTGTCCTGCAACTTTAACCAACTAACATGTGCTTTTGTTGTGAGTGATTCCCTTTGTGTTAGTACTGTTTTGCCCCTTTTCTTCAAACTCTATTACATTGCCTCCCCCTATAAAACCAACCATGTCCTCAAGGTTAAATGTAGGGTACTGAAGCTCAAATTGGTCTAAGTCCTCCCAAGTAGCTTCTGTAGCATCTTGACCTTCCCACTGTACTAAGACTTGAGGAATCGTAAAAGCTCCTCTGATGAGGTCTCTTGACCGTAGTATCTCGGAGGGAGTCAGCACAGGTCCTAGTTCATTTGTAGTAAGAGATAGTGGTACATATACAGAAGTCTCATTCCCCTTACATTCTTTCAGTTGAGAAATATGAAAGACAGGGTGAATTTTAGCATAATCTGGGAGCAAAAGTTTGTAAGCAACTTGTCCAATTTTGTCAATTATTGGCAAAGGTCCAAAGTACCTCATTCCAAGCTTCTGGTTTTTTCTTAAGGCAATGGAGTGCTGCCTATATGGTTGCAATTTCACCAATACTGAATCTCCAATTTTGAATTCTCTAGCTACTCTCTTCTTGTCAGCCTGCTTCTTCATTCTGTCTTGTGCCCTTAGAAGATTAGTTTTAAGCTGATTGAGCACTGTATCCCTTTCTTGCAGTAATTCTTTAACAGATGGGGGGTCTAGAGGGCTAGGAGAATACTTGATTATAGAGGGGGGGATCTCTGCCATAGACAATTTTGAAAGGGGTCATCTGCATAGTGGTGTGATAAGCTGTGTTATACCAAAATTCTGCCCAAGGTAACATTTTAGTCCAGCTTCTAGGATTTTCAAAAGTAAAGCATCTCAAGTACATTTCAAGGCACTTATTCAAAGCCTCAGCTTGACCATCTGATTATGGATGATAAACAGTGCTCAACTTCAGTGTTGTGCCACTTAGTTTAAGTAAATGCTGCCAAAAGTGGATTGTAAAAATCTTGTCTCTGTCAGAAGCAATTGAGCTAGGAAATCCATGTAGTTTGACCACAGTGCTGAGAAAGACTTCTGCAACCTGTTTGCTATTGAAATCAGCTTTGAGAGTAGCAAAATGGCCATATTTAGACAGTCTATCTATCACTACCAAGATGACTGTATAACCATTAGAAGGGGGCAAGCCGGTTATGAAATCCATTGCTATGTCCTCCCAAACCTGAGTAGGTATATAGGAAGAGGTTGTAATAAACCAGCAGGGAGAGAATTCTGCAGTTTTGCTTGTTGACAAATCAAGAACTGCTGAACATACTTAGCAACATCTTTCTGCATCTTTGGCCAATAGAAATGAGAAGCTACCCTTTCCATAGTTCTTGCTATACCAGCATGACCTCCAAGAGGAGAATTTGCTGTATTAGTGGTGGTTGTTGTGGAATAACCAATCTATTTTTCCAGTACAGAAACCCATCTTGCCAAGTGTAGTTGTGCTGAATAGGTTTCCTCTGGATGCAATCTTGTATGATAGGCTGTAATATTGCATCAGTAGATAGTGCTTCTCTGATAGCATGCGTCAGATCAGTTTGCAAAGATGACCAAGCCATAAAAAATGACCTGGAAAGAGCATCAGCTACCAAATTGTCTTTCCCAGGTTTATATTCAATAGTGAAGTCATACCCTAAAAACTTATGGAGCCGTGCTTGTTGTTCAGGTGTTTGTAGTGAATGATCAGTAAGGCTTTTCAAACTCTTCTGATCAGTCCTGATGAAGAACTTGTGGCCAAGCAAATAGTGTCTAAACTTTGCAATTGCCTCAGTGATAGCATAAAACTCCCTTGTATAAGTAGACTGATTTTGCAGTCTATTAGAGAGTTTTTTAGAAAAGTAAGCAATTGGGTGTTTATCTTGGCTCAACACAGCACCAATACCACTACCAGAAGCATCAGTTTCTAGAACAAAAGGCTTCTTGAAATCTGGTAAGGCAAGCACAGGAGCAGTAGTGATTGCTTGCTTGAGGTTATGGAATGTTGTTTCAGCTTCACTTTGCCATGTAAAACTGTCTTTCTTGAGTAATTTTGTTAAAGGATTTGCAATGGAAGCATAACACTTCACAAATATTCTGTAGTAACCAGTAAGGCCTAGAAAACCTCTCAGTTGTTTGAGTGTAGTTGGAATTGGCCAGTTAAGCACAACCTGCACCTTATCAGATTCCATGGAAACTCCTTCACCTGATACTGTATGGCCAAGATAATCTATTTGAGTCATGCCAGAAGAGCACTTAGATAACTTGGCATATAATTCATGCTCCTGTAATATCTCTAACACTTCTTGTAAATGCTGCAGATGATCATTGCATGAGGCACTGTAAATCAGAATATCATAAAAAAAACCAAAACTAATTTTCTCAAGAGTTTCTGGAATATATCATTCATTAAGTTCTGAAAGGTAGCTGGAGCATTTGTTAAACCAAATGGCATCACAAGCCATTCATAGTGGCCTTGATGAGTTCTAAAGGAAGTCTTATGTTTGTCCTCAGGATTCACCAGAATTTGGTGGTAGCCTGACCTTAAATCCAACTTAGAAAAGTAATTTGCACCAAACAATTCATCAAGTAATTCCTCGATAGTAGGAATAGGAAAGCTATCCTTTATTGTAATAGCATTTATTGCCCTGTAGTCTGTGCAAAATCTCCAAGTGCCATCCTTCTTTTTGACTAGAACTATAGGAGAAGCAAAAGGACTTGAGCTAGGAACAATGATTCCTTCTTCTAGCATTTCTTTAATCATGGTTTCAATCTGTTGTTTTTGGCTGTGAGGGTATTTGTAGGGTCTTGCTTTCACAGCATTACTGCCATGAATAAGGGGCATTTTGTGGTCTTTGTGATCTGTGTGGGGGTAGGCCTTTTGGTTTAGACAATATTTTCTGGTAAGTGTGTAAGATTATGGCTATGTCAGGGTCTAAGTGAGTAGGGAATTCAGTTAATTGGTCAATATGTGTGTAGGTTGGTATGATTTGTAAGGTGAATAGTTGTGAAATTGCAGTAGTATGCATCATTCTTTTAAGGTGATTAAACTGAGCTGGCGTAGCTGATTTCTGTGATTCACCAGAAATTGTAACCAGTTTCTTATCCTTAAAGAATTTAATGTTTAGAGAACTATAGTCAGCTATATGAGGACCAAGTGTAGCTAACCAGGCTGCACCTAACACAAGATCAGCACCAGCAACAGGCAGTAAATATACAGGCAATTTCAGAGTATGTCCTTGAACCTGAACCTCAATTTCATTCACTAACCCCTCAGTGTTTAGAGAATGTCCATTACCAACTAATATATGGAAATTAGATGTAGGTTCAATAGGCAACATTAAGCAGTGAGCTAATCTAGGTTGCAGAACATTATCACTACTACCACTATCAAGTAAGATTTGTACCTCTTGGCCATTTATAGTACCAGTGAATCGCATAGTACCCACACCAGAGGATCCTTTCAAGGCATTGAAGGACAGATGATGAATCAGATCCTCCACAGGCTCCTCAGGTAATTGCGTTGAGTCACTGTCATCTTCCTCCTCATAGTCAACTTGGAGAATGAAATACTGCTTGTTAGGGCATCTGTGAGTAGCAGAAAATTTGTCATCACAAGTAAAGCACAATCCCTTTTCTCTTCTGGCCTGCATTTCAGCTGCACTGAGTTTTTTGATGCTAGTGTTTCTAAAGAGTTGAGGGCTAGGTTTGCTGTTAGGGGTTTGGAGAATTGGCTGTTGTGACACCCTCAATATCATACTAATAATTATAGTAATAAATTAACTATTACTCTCAAATAGATATGGACTTGTTTAAAGATAGAAAATATAAGGTTAAATTTTTCCTTTTCATTTTCTAAAAGAAGCGGGTGCACAAACCAAAATATAGGATCCTTGGAGAATAGATTTCGTATCACTTAAAATATTGAATTCGGCGTTTTCTTTGTCAAGGAACTCATTTCACAATTTAGATAGCATCTACTCTTTTAAAATGCATTTACGTACTGAAAACTTAGTGATGCCATCCATTCTTTCATTTTGCGGAACTGATACCATTTTCAAATATCGTAGCCGAACTCTTTGAAAATCATTATCAGAGTAAGCTTAAATAGTAGGACTAAGTAACAAGTTGTAATATAAACATAAGTTTTATATATATATATATATATATATATATAGCAATAGACATGAGATACATAGTCCAAGTAAAAGTCTCCAAGTTCCGGAACAAGTCCATAACACTATAACATCAAAATAGATCATAACTCCAGAGTTCTCAGAAGCTATATATACAATATCTACATATCAAAAATAAAGACTCTGAAGCTGATCATGGAACATAAGCAGTAGTAGTAGTAGTAGAAGTCTCCCAGTAGCAGCAGTCATCATCAACCCATCAGCAACAATCACACTAGATCCCTGATCCTCATCATCTACCCTATGCACATACCTAAGGATCATCGTCCCTCCACTAACTCCCGGTAGAATGCACGACAGGCTCGCCTCCGCTCTCGTCCTCAATAGGGTCCTCCTCAATCTCATCCGATGGAGTGGGTACCCTACCACTAGGTACAGGGTCTGGTGAAGGCGAGACCCTAACAGGACTCCTCGGAACAGATGGGGGAGTCTCCTCTCGAACAAATCTTGAAGTAAAAGGGTGTGAGCGGGTAGGTCGGAATTGAAAACTGTGATACGAGCGAGCTGGTCGTGTGGGAGGTGATCCATGGTAAGTGTAAAAGGGTTGTACATGCATAGTGTATATGATGGGAATCCTAAACCTACGAGGACGGAACCGAATCAGCGGGTTAGGGTGATAGAAGGTAATCTCTACCTCACCCTCAAATACCGCTCGGTGATCCTCGTAGATCCATATGCCACTAGGAAGTGGCCGGATCTCGATGCAAGAGATGTAACGTGACATCACCTACAAGGGCACAGGGATAAGCAATTCTATACGCATAATAAATAGAGCATAAATAAATGCACAATATAAATATGAATGTATACAGCAATAATCAACAACCATAGTTAGCACTTAGCAATTATTTGATGCAAGTAGAATGCTCATACTTATTTTCATTTATCAACTTTAGATTAGATGAGTGACATGATGTATGAGTCTAGCTCTCAACCCTAACTCCATCAATCTATGTCATTCTTTGACGTCCACCCTTTACTTCATATCAGCACTCAACAATGCGTTGTACTCCTAGGTGTACAACATTCGTACATTCACCCTAGAATGTACACGACAAGCTTGGGAATGGTACATAACGTGCTCCTCGAGCAACGTCCCTTCGTCTTAACGGAATAACCACATCATCAGAATATTACTCTCGCTGGCCACATCGTCCACCATAATGTGTCATCAAGCAAGCCGTCAATTGGCACTCCCAGAGGCCCTCCTCATGTTATCATATCATGAAAAATGATCTACCATCCAAAGTCCAGGATGAATGCAATTTCTTGACTTAAAAGAATTGATTGGTATATCTCAATTAATAATATCTCACATTATTAATCCAATAATTTCATACCATCATCAATCAATTACTTTTAAGTCCTAGATCACATGGATTATTGTCTCTTAGATATTAACAAAATGATTCAGAATTAAAAATGGCATTGTTTAGTTTTCTGGTCAAAAAGACTCGAGTCTTCTTCATAATACTCGAGTAATTCTTCAGTCTTTCCAGTTTACTCGAGTAGTTCACGTGTTACTCGAGTAGTTCATGCATTTTCAGAAAAGTCAAGTTTCAGATTTTCTAAAAATACTCGAGTAGTTTATGAAATACTCGAGTCGTTCATCAACCCAGAAGACTCGAGTGGTTCATGCATTACTCGAGTGGTTTATCAGAAAATACTCTTACTGCATCGGTCAATACTCGAGTCCTAGACCTGATATTCAAGTGTTGGTGCAAACAGACACACAGATGCGTCACGAAATACTCGAGTCTCGAGCCAAGTACTCGAGTCTTGACAGACAGTACAGATTGGAAATTTGGTTTTAACTTACCATTTTCAATTCTAACCATTTCTAATTAAATCCAATGATCAACAGAGTTCATATAACATATAATAAGCATATTCAAACACTTAGAACACATCAAATTACAGAAATTGCAAAGATTCAGAGGATTATGCATAAACTTGGAAAATTCACAACTCAACATTCTAAATTGCAAAATACTCAATAAACATGTGAATTTAAGTTCAAAACAGCTTGCATGCATCGTATGAAACTTGTTCAAAACAACTTTAGAGAACAGGTTGGTCTCCAAACCAATTTCTCTATTCAAACTAAGCCCTTAGAGCCTCTTGGTGGCTCTCTAATCAAATTCATGCAATTTAAACTCTATCTAGTGAATAGAAAGCTTTCCCCTTACCTCTCAAATGTGAATAAACAGAAATTTTGGGAAGAAAAACTCCACAACACCAAAAACCACTTCAACCATCAACATGCTGGACAGTGTGAGCAGAGGTCCAAAACCAGAATATTTGAATTGGTTAACATGCAAGAGAATTAGGGGTTTTGGTTAGAATACATTCTCTGCAACATAAACTAGGATTTAAAACGAATTTGAGGTTAAATAGACACAAGAGATTACCAAAATTGAAAATCAAAGTAAGCTCCAAAAACTGGTTGACAGCAACAAGCTTCAACTTTCGAGCTTCGAATCTTCCAACACACAAACTCTCAGCTCACAATTTTGGTGTCTATACAAAGCTCGTGATGTGAGCTTTGTATTGGTGTATAATTTGTGGCTTAACTCCAAACAGAGAAGGAGAATCGAAGGATCAAACTCAGGAACCCTAACACATGCAACTTCTTCACAAATTGAGCAAATGGGTTGGTTGATTCGTCAACCATGGCTTATATAGGTTGATATAAGACCCATGCAGCTTGACACGATACCCTTAGACGTGTTTGGAGGGTGTTTTCGTGTCAACGGCGAAGAATCGTTGGTGATGACTCACCAAAGCGCACTAACTCGTGCAACTCTGACCAGAATACTCGAGTCTTCTCAGAAATACTCGAGTATTTTGGTCAATTTTTGAAAAATATTTATTTTATTTTCTTTCCCTCCAAAACCTTTCCTAAATTACTTCTAGGTCCCAAAATGTAACATCCTGAAAATTAATATTAAATAATATAATTTTAGTATATAAATATTTATTTAAGGATAGGATTAAGCCTTAGAAATTGTACAAGGTTAGAAGGGTAGTATGAGCATAGGCCGACCTAGGATGTAAGTATAGGACCTCGGTCCGATCCCGGCTGAGCTAGATGAGATTGTGTGCATATAAACCGAGCTGGATGGGAACCAAACGTGGAACCTGTTGTCCAGTCCGGATTAGCCGACCTCAGCGCACCTCACAGTATCATCCGAGAAGGAAGCTCGGACTGCTGCTGTTCCTACAAACCAACCGACGTATCCTAGCCGACGTACCCGAGCCGACACGTCCAAGCTCCTCCGTGCCGGCTCATGTTGAGCTGTTGGCTTTTGGTTTTCGTGCCATCCGTACTATGTACTATCTTTCACTTTATGTCACTATCATTGCTTTATGTCCCTTTCGAAGTACTATTCATGGCTTCCTCAAGAAGCCAATGAATCCTGTCCACACATTCTAGCTTCCCCAAGAAGCCTCTAATGAGAGCCACACAAATATTTCCCCTAAATGAATAAAAGAGAGTCAACATACACAACATAACACTTCTCATTTTCATTCTTCTTCTCCCTACGTCTCACTCTCTTTCTCTCTCATTTACTCTCTCATTTTCTTCTCTGAAATCCAGCAACAACAAACCCCCAACATATTTTCTTTCTCTCTCACGAATCTCCCTCTCCTCCACCAAGTCTCACCAACCGGAGACCCTCCTTTTCTCCGTCCCCGTTCTGTTCTGGAGTCCCTGGACCGCCGTGGAGCTCGTGGCAGCTTGGAGGAAAAGGATTCAAGAGGTGTGAAGCTCACAAGGTCAAGGTCAAGGAAGCCATTCTCAAACTCTCAACTCTTATCTCTCACGGTTTGAGGTAAGGAGTGAGTGTTACCTCTACTTGAGTTTGGGTTTCTAGGGTGTTCATAAAGGGTACTAAGAGTGGGTGTTTGATTAGGGAAATGGATCTAGGTTAATGTTAGAAAGGAAATGGTAAAAAGGGTAAAAGGGAACTAATAAATGAATTAGAAACATGAGCTTGAGGTAGGGAGGAATGTTGTTTTATGCTATATGTTGGTATTTACTTGATGGATTGGCTGAATGATGTTATTCTTATTATTGTTGTTGTATAAGTGTTTATGAACTTCGTGTATAAATGTTTATGAGTTTTGATATTTGTTATTTATATCTGTGGCCGAGCTGGACCGAGCTGAGTGAGGTTGAGAATGGGTATGAGGAAATGGTACATACGGAAAGTAGGAGAGATAGAGTAATAAGTCAGATAATGAGAAAAGATAATGGAATAAGGAAATGGTTAAAGGGGTGAGCCGAGAGAGGCCGAGCTAAATAAAGGAGTAAACAGACAAGAGGAATAATTTAAAGGGCTGAGCCGAGATAGGCCGAACTAAAATGGTTAAAGGGATAAGAGGAATAAAAGAGAAATGGCTGTGTGATCGGGTCATAGCATACGCGTACCGGGTGCGTGCATTGATCGCGTCAGATGCATACTGGGTATGCGCAGCTGTAAGACGGGTACTGGGTACTCGCAGTTATGATTCACACGGGGTTCCGAGAACCGAATCGGTGGGATGTGTTACTGGTCATAGCAGACGCGTACTGGGTGCGTGCATTGATCGCGTAAGTCGCCGAGATGCGCCGCTGTAAGACGAGTACTGGGTGCTCGCAGTTATGGACACTCCTTACTCCATAGAATGATCGGCGGTAGTGCTCCTGGTCATAGAAGACGCGTACTGGGTGCGTGCATTGATCGCGTCAGACGCATACCGGGTATGTGCAGCTGTAAGACGGGTACTGGGTACTCGCAGTTATGGATGACACTCCGATATCCGACCTTAAATGGTGTAAGACATGCACTGGGTGTATGCATCTGAGAAGAGTAAAAGATTGTAAACTATGTGAAAATGGAATAATGAGTAATGAGTCCGAGGTAGAGAGATGTTTACCGAGGTAAGAGGATAGTGGCCGAGATGCCGAGTGTATGATTTATGGAAAGAGGATAAGGGGAATTGGTAGGATGTGAGCCGAGCTAAATAATATTACATGATGATGTATGCATGTGGTTTGATTACTTGTTACTATTTGTTAATTGACTACTTGTGTTTGGCTTGGTAGTTCGGTATGGCATTTTAGAAACCGCTTATTTAAGTTCTGTGTAATGCTCACGTCCTTACCATTTTTCAGGTACCGAGCCCGAGCAGACGCAGTCCCCGGCCGAGCAGGATCACTCTCCCTCATAGGGAGAGTAAGATATTTAGAGTCTCGGCCATTTGGGCCGAGCTAAAATATTGTTTTGCATTGGGTCTCGGCCAGTTGGGCCGAGCTAAAACACTGCTTTGTATTTAGAATGACCGAACTGGATGTACTTACTTTATGCTTTTGATTTTGACGTATTAAAGTCTTCCGCTTATAACTCTTATGTTTTTGAATTAAAAGAAATTTTAAATCCTAATCTTCGGGTAATTACGGGTAATTGTTATATAGGGTGTTACACAAAACAAGGACTAGTGTGCAAAAATATTTATTTTCACATAAATGTAATTACCAAATCACATTCACACATTTACTAACAACATGTACATAGATTTCAATCAAAGATTAAAATAGAAATAATTAATTATAAATAAACTTTATAATTAACATTTCATTAATCAGGGATTAAAATTTTGGGGTGTTACAGCTGTTGTGGGGGATTTGTGTATGATTAGTTAGGGGAATTGTATTTGGCTTGTGTATAGGATCCAGATCTAGTTTTATAGGCATATTTGTCTTCAAATAATCTGGCCAGAGAAATGGCTTTCAGTAGGGAATTAGGTGCTTCTGCTATAACTTCCCTTTTTATATCAGATTTTAAACCACTTATGAAACAGTCCAACAAGGCTTCAGCACTCACGCCATAAATCCTATTAGCTAAAGCAGTGAATTCTACATAATAATCATTCACAGATCCTGTTTGGTTTAGCTTAAATAGGGTAGATCTAGGTGAATCAAAGGGAGAAGGGTCAAATTCAAGCTCCAAGGACCTAGTGAAGGTGTTCCATGACAGAAAAGGATTGTTTGCATCATTTGGAACCAATGCACAGCTGTTTTTTCTAGATGAATTAAGGCAATGGTTATGCGCTGTTCATCAGGGGTGTTGTAATAATCAAAAAACTGCTCAGCCTTGAAAATCTAGTCAAGCACATTATAGCCATCAAACTTAGGGAAATATAGCTTAACTTTCCTCACTTGGAAGGGAGTGTGAACTCTTGAGTTCTCATTTCCACTGGGTAAATTGGCCTTCATATCATCAATTGCTGCTCTTAATTCATCCATTTCCAAGGCATGCTCGCGATCACGTTTCTCCATGAGATCTAAGATTTGCTTAAGATATGAAGAACCACGATTTTTAGTCATAGTGGAAATTATGAAAACACCAATTTGTAAGAGGAATGTTTATAGTAAGTACAGAACAGTAGCTTTGTAGAATAAGTAAGTAATTTTTTTTACTGAATATACCTCCTCTGTGAGTTCACATGGGATCACAGGAGTAAGAAAACACAAAATAGAGTAGTACAATATGCATTACTTTTACAGCAATGAAAAGGGAAATTTACAATAGAGAAAAGGGGAATATTCTCCAAATCATTGCCTAATCATTTCTGCAGCATTGAAGTCGGTATCGTATGAATCGTACGATAAGATTCACGATTCGATACGAAAACACCACCCAGCGATGCGGATCGTGCTGCGGATCGCAAATCGCAGCGAATCGGTGGTGAATCGGGCATGAATCGCGGAATCGGGCCTGTATCGCCAGTCTCCCCTGAATCGCGCGATTCCAGTTCGCGGCTGTTCGTTCTGGATCGCGCACCCGAACAGGGTCGGGTTCCGGGTCGCGCGAGGTTGAAGATGACCTAAAACGCGTGAATTATTATTTTTTTCCTATTTTTCAGCTTCTAATCCCTTGATTCCTACCCTTTGGCTTTTCAATTTCCCTCTTTAATTCTCAACAGAATCTGCACCCTAATAATTAGGATTTTTTTAAATCTTAAATGATTAAGTTATAAGTATGAATAATAATCCCTTGATTCCCTTTTCTCTTCTTCATTCACGTTCAGTCTTCCTTCTCTGTTCTTACTTCTTAGTTCTTTCCAGTCTTCACGTTATTTTTGTAGTCTTCCCTCTTCTTCATTCACGTTTTTTTTTCCTTCTCCATTCCAGCCTTCCTTATTCTTTTCCACGTTTTTTTTTCTTTCCGGTCTTCACATTTTTTATTTTTTTCCTTCACAGTTTCTTTTTTCCTTCTTTCTCACTATGTCAGTATGTCTCAAACAAAGAAAAAAACAAAAGAAATTGACATGACATGGAATTTGGATTTTTTTTAGTTTTTGACTTGAATTTGGAGATTTATATTTAGTTTTCAATGAATTTTTGGACTTCAAATGCTTATATAATTTATATATTTATATAAAATATATTTTATGCAATTAGTTCTGTATCTTACGATTCCTGATTCGATTCGATTCACGGTTCGGAAAATTGATCTTCCGATACGCGATGTGAATCTCGATTTAACTACCATGTTCTGCAGCTACCCTTTCCTATTAGTACTAGTATTACCCCACTTATACCCCTTCAAACGTGTACTAGGCAGCCTGGTGCGCACGTTTCTATTGCTGCTAGCTGTCCCATGAGCAATTGCCACTTGTCCTGTAACTTTAACCAACTCACATGTGCGTTTGTTGTGAGTGATTCCCTCTATGTTAGTACTGTTTTGCCCCTTTTCTTCAAACTCTATTACATAGTCCTAAAATTATACAACTCTTTTCCCCTCGTCCTCACATTTTGGCACCGCGCTGACCGAGGCTAAGGGCACACAAATACCTTTGCATTATGATATTTTAAGCATAGACAAGTAGAAACCATCGTATCGGGCATAAAAAATCTAAAATAACACGACACATCTAAGTCAGCTAGTAAGTAAACTTCACCAAGCGTTTGATCCAGTACAAGCAAGTTGTTGTCACCTAATAATATCCATTTAAAACCTAAGGTGAACGAGGTTAACATTTCTGGTTAAGACTGAGAAAGCTACATCTGCTGCACAAGAACATATGCTAACAACATAGACATGCCAGATAAGAAGAAAGGGATCATGCATATATCTAGCATGGGACATATGTTCTAACTACTAGTAGACAGTCATCAAAGCACCAGTATACACTTATTCATCTGTTATCACAAGCTTTCCACTGTTGAATCTCCCAAAGTGCATATTTACTTAACCTTCCTCATCATAATCTTCATCATCCTCTTCTACTCGACTACCAAGGTTTGCAAGTTGCGTAGAGTCAATGGCCATCTTCTCCACATCAGAAAGGGACCAACCTGGAATTTCTTCGTGTTTAGTAGTCTCTGTTGCAGGTTCAGACAAAGAGGCCTGAGCTGATGAGCTAGCATTTTTGCCCTCGTTTTCATTTAAGTTGGCATTCAGATCAATGTGACAGAGCGATTGAGTGTTTTCCTCAGGAACTGCAATGTTCTCCTTGGATAACTCCTTGGATTCTGCATCGTTATCTATTGCCATGCTTGGAGGAATATCAATGCTACTGGGCTGAACAGAGGTGCAAGGCTCAGATTCAACCTGCTGATGATGGGACTCTCTCTCTACAGTTCGAGCACCTCGACCACGGCCTCTTCCTCTACCTCGGCCTCTTCCCCTACCAGTACTGCCAGCATGGCCCAACTCAAGCTGCAATAAAACAAAAACATTATAGGCCAAAACAATAAAAGTCCAAGATCCATTCAACACACAGATACATTTTTCCTTCCTCACAAGACTTCAGGTTGTCTTGTGGTCTTAAAATCTACTTTTCCCTCCTTCCAAAAACAAAAAAAAAATTCTGCTTCTCGGCACAACCTTGTGGTGCACGACATGTTAACATATACTCATAGGTGTTTAGATTCATGAGATATCCTATGCAACTTCCACATTATGACTAAATATAATTCAATAGTCATTTTCTCCAAGGAACTGTTAGATGCTGTAAGTGTGACAATTGTTGCACCATTGACAACATGTGTAGGCGTGTCTATGTTTGAAGCACCTTACCATCATCAAAGAAATATAATTGGCATGTATTATCAAGGCTTTTAATAAAAGTGCAATTACCATTTTACTCCTCTTAGCTTCTTCATCACTGTCATTGCAATCATCACCGGTAGCTTTCCTGGTAAAGTATAGCATTCTTAACTGCGTTAAATTGCTCATATATGCATAGATAAATCAGAAGGGTAAAGAAAAAGAAAGAGGTTATTGAACTTCAGACCTTCTCTTTGAAAGCGCACGATCATCAGCACCAGCCTCAGAATGGCCATGGCCATGTCCATGACCGTAATCAGGAACCTTACTAACGATGTCTCTCAGAAAGTCAAAGACATTATAGCTTTGTACACAATGTTTTCTGCAATTTGCGTTTACAGCCAGTCAGACAAGACTTAAAATCTATTATAAGAAATAATGAGTTGAGGAAGCAGTAAAGAAAAGCAGTATAATTCACAATTAAACATGCCCCGGATATTTTGTAATTTAAGTAATCAACATAAAAAAAGGATGTCAGAGGAAGTGAACTTTAACTGCTATGGTTTGTTAAAGGTCCCCATTCCCCTGTTCCCTCAACTCCTTTTGGATTAACAAAAGAAAGCACACTGCAAATTTCACCATTGTCAATAACATATAATTGAAATAAGAAACATCAAACAAAAACAACACATTCACTAAAAGATGCAAAGGGGGCAGGAAAGAGTAAAAATCTTCTGAAGATAAACTACACTGGCTTCAGTAAAAGAGACGAAAATATAGTCATGTGACTTTTTTAAGTGTTCATGTGATCTTCAAATGACTACTAAGATTGAACATCTGTGAGATTGAATGATCAAGAATAGATCCTATCATCTCTATAATAAGATAGTGCTCTCATTTGATGTGTGTTATGGGAACACTAATTTTGTGAGATTGAATGAACACTAACTCCTTCTTGTAAGCATTGATTCAACTCATTTTACAAAGACAAATCTAATCATTTCTTTTGAACTATCCCCATTTTCGAAGGGTGAGCCTTGAAGCAATAGTAAGGTTGTTGCTTAGTAGTCATGAGATCACAGGTTCGAATCCTGGACACAGGTTCAAATCCTCAAGCAGAGGGTTAATGAGCCTTGAAGCAGTAGCATGTTTACTCAATGAACTAGTCTATTTTTGTTGCTTGTACGAATGATGTGAAGAGTGTACGGTTTTACTCTCGTAAACCTCAACTCTAAAGAAACATGTTGAATGAGTTCTTCCAACTAGAACATTTCAATCAAGTAATCAAATCAAATAAACTCTCCCATGAAATATGTTACGAATATAAAACAACTGCCTAATATTTAAGATGGTTTGTTCATAACACGGAAACAGACCCTCTTTGACCAAAGTGATCAGGACTAGGTTTTCCACAACCGCTATTGCTCTTATTTAAACCAGATTTTATCACAAGGTAAAATGGGTCGAAGAATGGGCACACTTGAAGCCTAAAGTGCTACTTGAAGAAAAAGTTCAAATCATAATATTCCTTGTCTTAGTGTCCCCTAGAGTCAGCTTGGTTATGCTGTGGGATAACAAGAAAATGTTTTCTCCCCTGGAAGTGTGCTTTATCCCCCCTCAAAAGAAAATGTGTCCTAAAAAAAAAAAAAAAAAAAAAAAAGAGGCAAAACTAATGATTTGGTCCTCTAAGTTATTTTTCATTTTTTAATTTCATAAAAAAACGAAAAATAAATAAAAAATTCCTGGACTCACAAATGCAATGAATTCATGGTCTTTGCTCCTCTTTGAAGAGTTATTTCATAAGTGCGGTCACAAAGATCTTGCAAAAATAACTCCAGAGCTTTAGCTGTAAACAATTCAGGAGTGATGTCAACTACATGGGATAGAAAAGACCCAGTTGCAACCAAGAGTTAAACCAGGAAGAAAGTTAAAGCAACTCACAGACTAAAACAGGAACTGCTAGTGCTATCTTTCCGACATCCTCATCTGCTTGCATTATCTTCTTTATCCGAGCCTACAAAGTAATGTTTCCATCAGATGAAGCATTCCTTTTAAAAGATCCATTTCATTATAAAATATTCATAAGTTAAGTTCAAGAATTTTACAGTCTAAATTACATTTCAATATTCCTGTTAGTGAAGTTAGTATGGTTCAACTGAAAACTTGATAGGCATTTCATAGAACCTGTATCTCTTCGTCCCATTGAAGTGCTCTGACTACTACCTGGTACTTTCCCGGAAGAAGAGGCAAACTCCTAAAAACTCTCCCTTGGGGCTCCGGGCCTGAATTTAAGATCTTTATAAGAAATTATTTTTTCTGTCCGATTTATACGACACATTTCCAATTAACCAACTAAATTAATTAATCTTTTCCAAGTTTGCTCCTATTAGGCGGAAAGAGATATAATTAATGTGTTTTAATTCCCAATAATTAGTATATGAGTAATTTTGAAACAATAGTAGGAGTACTCCCTCTAGTCTCAATTATAAGCAAAAAAAGACATTTCACTAATGTAAACAAAAATAAACTAATTTTCTGTTCACAATACAATCATTCCTAAAATATCCTTGTGGTTGAGTCATTTAATTTTTGTTTCATTCCTAATGTAAACTTACTAAAGTAATCTATTATCTATTATTTTATGAATTTTGAGAAACACTCAACTAACTTCCTTAATATTTGTGAATTAGTTATTTTTGATTAAAAAAGAGACCGGAGGGAGTATCATTTTAGTGCAACTAACAAAATTAATGCAATTTAATTTTTCTTTTTCCAGAGGGTCTCGTTAAGCACCGGAAGGAGTAATGTCACATATATCCAAAATACAAACATAACCTATGAACCATCTCCTACTCTACTTCAATTATCAACTTTAATATAGAAATCCCAAAAAAAATTTACCAAATCACAGTCACACTAATCATGTAACTCTAACCAAGACCCAGAAACATTCAATTTCCCTCATCCCATATAAGAAAGTTCAATTAAAAGTTAGGGAAAAAAAAATAGAAAGTAGAAAATCACTTACAGCAGGGAAACGGGTATCGAGCTTCTTCCTCATGGTATGAGATTTGGGTGCAAAAAGATTGCAATTAAATCAAAGGAGAGAGACAAAAAGAAAAAATATTTAAACTTGGGAACAGGAAATGATTCACAGGACAAAATCTAAGGAAACCATATCAGATCCGAAGGAAGGTTCTGTCTCAGAAAACAACGAGGTACTTTAGATTTAGTGGAATATTCCTCCGTACGAGTTTGACTAAGAAAATAAAATTGTGAAGTGAAGTCTGATGCTTAGAACGCCGATAGCTGGATTTTTTTTTGTCAGGAGAAAAAAGATGAAATGAAAAAGTGGATAAGAAAAAAAATCTTATTAACGCTCACTTTACATTTATATTGCTTATATACCTCGGATTATTCAATCGAGTTGTTATTAACACCCGTTTCAATAATACTCGTATCTAATTTTTATAATTTTTTGTATTTACTTATCAATATTATTCTTATGACTTATATTACTACTTAATATTTATATCCATATATTTAATATTCACACCTCAATCATATTATCTACACGCATAATCATGTCTCAAAATTTAAACTTTTTTTCTATCCTATATTCTACTTTTACTCGGACCCAACACTCTCACTCATATAGTTATCTTCAATCTCTCATCTTTCTCATCCAAATCCACAAAAATTAATTAAAAGTCTCGATTCATATAGCAATCTAAATAGAAAATTAATTATTAGTTTTTCAACGGTTTATAAAAAAATGCCGCAAACTATTTTTTGTTTGTAAATAATATGAATGCCATTGCGTATGGAGAAACCCAATAATTCTACGATGACCGTGGAGAAAAGGCATCATAAGAGTAATAATATTGATGTTGAAGATCAATTTTACTCAATTTTTGATGAATAGTTGTTAACGGAAAGTTGAAATCGACAAAAGGGCAAGAATGTCGGATGTATAAGTGACGTCGACGGAAGTGTACTTAAACATTTTTGTTTAAAAGTGACTTCGAAGGAAGTGAACGTACAACCTGACAATGAGTAGATTTCGACAGAAGGGGATGTTGACAACATAAGTGATGTCGAAGGAGGTGTACTTAAGTCTCATGATTTAAAAGTGACTTCGAAGGATGTGTACGTGTGTCGACAGAAGGAAGAAGCGGAAACGAGAGGTCTGTGTCGAAGGAATGTTGGCGCAGGAAAAGAGGAAGTCAAAGCCATCATGTCAACATTGGGAAACGGAAGAGTAATTATGAAGGCATTTAATGCTCTTGTGGCTATAAAATCCCCATCTTTGAGAATGAAAAGCCATGAGTTAAGATGGAGAAATACAAGGAATGCCTCCGTGAATTCTGGAAAGAAGAGAAGAGATTCAAATTCCACATAAACATGAGTTCATTAAAGACTAAACATGTGGGATTAAGGTGTTTGGGTGTTGAAAAGGAAATGAGAGAATTTTCACCCCGAATACCTCCTTTATCCTCATAAATAGTGAAAGACTAAACAGGTGGGATTACATAGAACCCATTTCTGATGCGTCGGATCAACGCGAGGAACTCCGAATTGGAGGAAGCATTGAATTTAATAAATAAGCATTAGAAAGGTCTTTGTAATCCCATAGGCCAAGCTTTGTGCCCTGGTAGGATCAACTATGACCGTCTTTCCTATTAAAGAGTTAAAGGAAAAAAGACCTCTGATGGCATTCTGCTAGAAGCGTCGGAGGCATGTTTTTTGATTGAATGCTGGTGAAATAGCAATTGGTCAAGCTACATGTCACCGATATCAATCGAATGCGTTTGAGGCCGACAGCAGGTCGGAAATTTATTTCGATAGAAGGCCCGTTTGTCGAAAGGAGCTTGATGTCGGCTGGCATCCCAGAACCAAGAGGCAGGAGCACAAAAACGTCAATGCTTCGAACAACAAAGAGACTTAGACAAGAGTCAAAGGGTTGCAGTCGAAGAAGCATGCCGGTCGAAGGGGTCTCAGCAAAGATGTCACCACGGGGTCCGATAGAAGTATCCACTAAGCCCAAATCACGACGTGGGCAGTTACATCGTAGGGGATAGCGTAGTGGGTAGTTAATAGATTGTGGATTCTGCAGTTATGCAGAACGTGCAAGTATGCTTTGTAAATAGTTTTCGGATTCCTATACCTATAAATAGGAAGTCCTTAGGTTGTAATCGGGGTCGGTTGCTAGGTTAACACACATAGGCCAAAATTCTAGACGTCTCACCAGAGCAGACAAACGGAGAAACACCATTGTAAAGAACCTCAGCCTTCCACCCTTTTAAATTCAATGCAATCTTTACTTTTTCCATGCACCCTTTTAATTTGCTGCAGTTTACATTCATGCAATTTTACGTTCCCAAGTCATTTACCTTAATGAAAATTTTAATCGCTTTCATTTCGATTCCAAGTCATTTACGTTCCTGCACATTTTAATCTCGCCGCATCGTGTTCTTGGTGTCGGTTTTCTATTTCAATCGCACTTTTAACGCTTTCAACCTCGAATATCAAAAAACGTCAAAAAATACGGTCAAGTTCCTTTCGCAAGATTACCATATAACCTGTCGTTACCCACACCCCATCCATTACCGTCAGTTCGGCATGCGTCGGACGAAAAACCCACAAACAAATTGGCACGCCCAATGGGACAGGTTCGAAGTAACTTGTACTTACTTGTATGCGTTTGAGAAGTGGCATAACTTTGCCACCTTCATCTTCAATGGTTGTTACAAGTCAAAGTGGTCAACAGACCACTGTCATATCGGAGATTATTACACCTGCTGTTTCGACAAGTGTTCCTCAAATGACCGGAGGAAGCGGTTCCGCCGTGGAATCAACTGTCGTGACTGCGATTCAACGGCCAAATAATGGCCCGAATGGGGGTAACCTCACCAGCTGGTTTACTTTTGGTAGCAATTCAAATAGTGGAGGACAAATTCATCCGTATGGTTTGCCACCTGGTTTCGTTCCAGGGTCAACCTTAACGTGGCCTTTAAGTAGTTTGATTGACAGTACTAATACGACAACGGGGGCCACTAACATGGCTTTTATGCGTTCTGCCACGGATATGGCTGTCACAAGTAACGGCTCGAGATACACGCTTATCAATCCCGTCACACATATCCGTCAACAAATCGAAGAGGCTAACGTTCAATTGGTTGACCAATTGACGGCTCAGTTAAGTTCAGTCATCAACCCAGCAATGATGGTGACGAATGAGACTTGTGGGAAAATTGCTCAGTACATGAAAAAATTAAACCAAGTCTTAGGAGTCGATGATAACGAACACAACGAGTCCGTCAATACTCCACCTGTAGATAGGAATTTACAAAGGCCAATCTTGGTGCAAAATTATCCTGACGGCCAAGATGCACGACACATTGCTCGAGTGTCGTCACCATAGCAAGACAGTAGAGTAATATGATGCCAGAAAACCCCCAAGTGGTGTTCCACCCTGGTGTCGAGGCACCACCACATGTGCAAAATCCGGCGCAGGTTGCATTCATGCAGAGAGGAGAAGATCTTCAAGCAGCATTGGCAAGGCAGAATTTGGCTAGACATTTGCTCCGACAAGGAAGAGAAGCAAGAGTCGAACCAGATGATGTGAACCGAATAGTCGAACAAGCGTTGAGTCGGATTGGGTTTAATGTCGGCATGGCTAACCAGCCAGATTTTAATTCACCCTTTCCGGAGTGGGTACAACTAGCAGAAATCCCAAGAGGGACGAAGGTGCCAAAGTTGTCGAAATTTGCCGGAGAAGCAGGCGAATCTACTGTCGAACATATCACTCGTTACATCATCGAATTGGGTGATTTGGCTGCTGATGAGGCGATCAAAATGCGGCTATTACCTAGTTCTTTAGCAAGAAACGCTTTTTCTTGGTTCTCAACCTTACGATCCAATTCTATCCATGCTTGGATCTAGTTAGAAAGATCTTTTCATGAACAATTTTATAGAGGCGAATTGAGAGTTGCCTTGACGGACTTGCTAAGTGTGAAAAGATTTGATGGGGAGCCTATCGACGACTATTTGTCTCGTTTCAGACAGATGAGGAGTAGGTGTTTTACTCTGATTCCTGAACCGGAAGTAGTTAAGATGGTTGTGGCTGGTTTGGAATATCACATTCGAAAGAAGCTAGTTACCCAACATCTGTTGGATTTAGCTCAATTAGCCGCTTGCGTGCGACAGATTGAGAATCTAAGAGATGAGAAAACAAAAGGAAGAGACCCCAAAGTTCCCAAAAGGGAACAGATTCATTATGTCGATTCTCAGCCTTCTAACGGGGAGGCATTCGACGGTGGTTCGGAGGTGAACGTGATAGAACTAGGAAACGAAAAGCCTTACACATGTTCCGCCTTGAAACCATCTAAACCGGTCAATGAAAATTTGTATAAGAAAACATAAACTTTCGACGTTTCCAAAACTGAACAAGTTTTTGATGCGTTGTTAAAGGATAAACAAATTAGGTTGCCAAAAGGCCATAAGTTGTTGAAAAAAGAAGAGTTGAAAGGAAGAAAGTATTGCAAATATCATAATAATTGCACTCATAATACCAATGATTGCTTTGCTTTCAGGGACTTAATTCAACAAGGGATTGACAAAGGAAAGCTGAAGTTCGTGGAAAGGGACATGAAGATCGACACTGACTCATTTCAAAAAGAAGTCAATGAGGTCGAGTCTCAAGGAGTGTTCTCTATTAGTACTCTATCACTGGCTTATGACGCAGAAGTGTTTCCGAAAGTCGGAGAGTCATTTCGACATTTCTGTAAGAGGAAGCAAGATGGAGACCTTCAAATTTGTCCAAGATGTCAAGTGGTCTATGATCGAAAGACTGCAACACAGAAGGAGAAGGAATCCAAAAGAGAAGATTTGAGAAAGAAGATAAGAGCCAGGATCCAGGAATGGGAACACATCCGACGAGAAACGTCCCGAGAGGTCCGTCGACCTTTATCTAGTCGAAGGATTTATGGAGGACGTTCCTGAAGGTCAGCTGCGTATGATCGATTCATGCAGAAGAGGCAACAATCAGGGTCCACATCGGGCTCGATCTATGAAGGACTAACTCGGACTCAGAAAAGGAGACTCTAGAGGATACGGAAGGTAGAGGCTGAAGAAGTTGATATTAATGAGTTACCCATGAATGACCAAGGATGCCTAGTCGCAACCATGAAGCCAAAATGGCTAAAGGTCGACAAGAGATCAAACAGAAGCAGAAATGGGTGAAGAAGTCTGAAGGGTCAAATCGGATGAGTGAATCATACGAGGGGGACTCTGAGGACAGCTTGGACATCATCGTCAATGATCAAGACATGATAGATGCTCAAAGTAAGAAAATTAACAGCCTCTCGATTAATAATGTTGGTTTGCCTTTAGACATGCCAGGTGACCATGCACATGAAGAGGGGAATGAAAGCGATGGTTCTGATGATTCATATCTGAGTGACGAGCTGCCAGGGCTCCCTGAATGCCTTTTCCTTTTGGATCGGCTCCATCTGGAAGTGGATATCGGACACATCGCTCAGTTCGAACCACTGGAGGAAAGTAAGAGAGAACACTTGAGGCCTTTGCATATCAAGGCCATTGTCGACGGGAAGCCTCTTAACAGGGTGTTGGTGGATGGAGGGGCAGCCGTCAACGTCCTGCCATGGAATGTGTTTAAAAGAATGGGAAAAGCGGAGTCGGATTTAATACCGACGAATGTGGTTGTAGTCGGTTTTACTGGGAAAATCGCTCAATCACACGGTGTAACAATGCTGAAAGTCGAGGTGGGATCGGTCGTAAGGGACACTCTATTTGTTGTAGTCCCATCCAAGGCTAGCTACAACCTGCTGTTGGGCAGGGACTAGATTCATGCGGTGGGGGCTGTTCCTTCGGCGGCCCATCAGAAACTGGTTTTATGGAACCAGGAAAATAAGGTGGAAGTTATTGCTGTAGACGATAGTCCATGTTACATGCAGCAAATGCACGTAGACTTCAAAGTTTACAATCCAAGCATCAAGCCGATTTGACTTGATGCCGAACATTTTCAGAAGCCCATAGTAGACAAGTGTTTGATGGAGAACTATGGGATTTCGATTGTCGAAATGGACAAGGCCGTCGAGCAGCGGCCTTCGACCAACACTAATGGTTGATCGACAGTTGGAAAGGCTGTTGGCCTACGTGGCCGACAGGATGCAATGCACTATTCAGACAGGTGCATTCCAGGATTGCATTATAGACGATAGCCCTTTGGGATTCGAAAGAGGGTGGACAGATGAAGAATCTCGGTTCATCAGCGAGGATCCCAGAGATGAAGTTAATTTGGGAACGGCTGAAAAGCCGAAACCCATTTACGTGAGTTCGTTGCTAAAGGAGGAATTCCAACAAAAGCTCATCGATCTCATCAGAAGGAACAAGGACTGTTTTGCTTGGGAGTATGAAGACATGCCAGGGCTCGATAGAGAATTGGTTAAACATAGGCTGACCTTACGGCCTGATCACAAACCAATTAAGCAAGCAGTTCGACGGTTCGCACCTGATGTGGTCCTTAAGATCAAAGAAGAAATAGAAAGACTGCTGAAAGCGAAGTTTATCAGAACGGCGAGGTACGTCGAATGGATGACAAATATAGTACCTGTTGTAAAGAAGAATGTGAAAATGCGACTTTGCGTCGATTTCAGGGATCTAAATAGTGCCACACCAAAGGATGAATATCATATGCCGATAGCTGATATGTTGGTAGATTCGGCGTCTTTTCATGAGGTAATGAGCTTATTAGATGTTTTTTCAGGATACAATCAGATTTTCATTGCCGAAGGCGATGTGTCGAAGACTGCATTTAGATGTCCAGGGGCAATAGGAACCTTTGAGTGGGTGATGATGCCGTTCGGACTCAAGAACGCAGGGGCCACATATGAAAGAGCGATGAATTTGATTTTCCACGACATGATTGACAAGTTCTTGGAAGTATACATCGACGACGTGGTGATCAAGTCAAAGACACAAGAGGAGCATTTGGAGAGCCTGGAAAAGGCATTTAACAAGATGAGGAAGCATAATCTAAAGATGAACCCAATCAAATGCACTTTTGGAGTCACTGCCGGCCAGTTTTTGGGGTTTCTCGTCCACAGAAACGACATTGAAGTTGACAAGAACAAAGCTAAAGCAATTATAGAAGCATCTCCTCCGACCAGCAAGAAAGAGGTTCAGTCGTTTCTTGGCAAGGTAATTATTTGAGAAGATTCATATCAAACCTGTCGAGAAGAACCAGAGCCTTTGCACCTCTCGTAAAGTTAAAACGAGAAGAAGATTTTAAATGGGGACCGGAGCAACAAGAGGCGTTTGACGACTTGAAGCTATATCTGTCGACACCACCAGTTATGATGCCGCCTCAGCCAGGTTTTCCTTTAAAATTGTATATATCAGCTTCTGAGTACACCATAGGTAGCATGTTAGCCCAAGAAAATGAAAATGGTGTAGAAAGAGCTGTGTTTTATTTAAGTAGAGTGTTGAATGATGCCGAAACACAGTATAGTGCCATAGAGAAATTATGTTTAGCACTCTATTTTTCTTGTACAAAACTTAAACATTATATGAAAAGTTTTCATGTTTTGGTTTTGTCGAAGTCTGACGTTATAAAATACATGCTATCCAAGCCAATCATTCATGGCAGGATTGGCAAGTGGACATTAGTGTTAACAGAATTTTCACTTCAATATGTGCCATTAAAAGCCGTCAAAGGCCAAGTGGTAGCTGACTTTTTGCAGATCACCCATGTGTAGACATGGCTTTATCTGTTGGTTTTGTCGGCTTGAGGCCTTGGACGATGTATTTCGATGGCTCGTCGCATAAGAAAGGGGCGGGAGTTGAAATCTTGCTCATATCCCCTGACGGAATTCCTACGGAGTTCATGTTTAACCTCAAATACCAATGTTCAAATAATGAAGCTGAGTACGAGGCTATTTTAATTGGCCTTGAGATTTTAATTTTCTTAAAGGCCAGAAACGTGGCCATAAAAGGAGATTCTCAGTTAGTTATTAAACAGTTGGTTAATGAGTATAAATGTTTAAGTCCAAAGCTGGCCAAATATTGCATAATGGCACAGAAAATGATGCGCCAATTTGACGATGCTTCGGTCGAACACGTATATCGGTGCCATAATCAAAAGGCCAATCATTTGGCCCAAATTGCATCCCGACATCGTATATCAAAAAAGGTCTTGAACAATGCGACACGAATCGAGGAATTGTTATATCCCCCTCACCAAAGAGAAGTAATGGTGAATGCATTGGCATCCAGCGACGATTGGAGAAAACCCATAGCTGATTACTTGGCGAATCCGTCCTCTAATGTCGAGCGAAAGCTGAAGCTAAAAGCTACCAAATTCACGTTACTGGGAGGTGATCTATGTCATAAATCAGTCGATGGTAACTTGGAGATATGTCTCGACAAGGAAGATGCCTTCGTAGCCTTGGCAGAGGTGCATGAAGGAATATGTGGAGTGCATCAAGCCGGAGAAAAGATGAAGTGGGTCCTCCGAAGGCAACGAGTTTTTTGGCCTACCTTAGTATCAGATTGCATGAACTTTGACAAATCATGTGAGGAATGCCAAAAACATGGCTAGATTCAGAGTGTTCCAGCAGGCGAGTTACACTCAATTATCAAGCCTTGGCCTTTTAGGGGATGGGCACTTGATGTTATTGGAGAAATTGTTCCACATTCTTCAAAAGGCCATTCAAGGATCTTGGTAGGTGTTGATTATTTTACCAAATGGGTGGAGGCAATACCTTTGGTAAAGGTCGAACAAGAGCAAGTGATCGATTTTATTGAAGACCATATTGTCTGTTGATTTGGAATTCCTGAGACTATAACTACTGATCAGGCATCTATTTTCTTGGGAAGCAAATTGAAAGGATATTTGGCATCAAGAAGGATCAAGTTACTGACTTCGACACCTTACTATGCACAAGCCAATGAAAAAGCGGAAGCAGCCAACAAGTGGATTATCAACATTATCAAAAAGCAAATTAAAGGGAAACCATGAAATTGGCATGAAGCTTTGACACCTGCATTATGGGCTATCCGAAATTCTCCAAATGAAGCAACGGGTACGACTCCTTATATGTTAACATATGGCCATGAGGCCATGTTACCAATCGAAATAAACTTAGAATCCGTACGATTTCAGAGGCAACATGAAATGCCTATGAATGATTATTGGAATTCCATGTTTGACGAGCTGAACGAGGTGCATGACGAAAGGCTTTTGGCGTTAGAAAATATTATGCGACAAAAGCAAAGAATTGCTAGATATTACGATGCCAAAGTTAAATTTAAGTCATTTTTACTGGGTGAATTAGTATGGAAAGTAATCTTGCCCATCGACAAGCATTCTAATGAATACGGCAAGTGGTCACCAAAATGAGAAGGACCATTTCAAGTATTGAAGACTTTTTCGGGCAACAGATACGAATTAGTCGAAGTCGAATCGGGAAAGAAGATTAAAGCAATCAACGACAAGTATTTGAAAAGATATAAGCCGACAATGACGGAAATAAACATGCATTGAATCAAATTGCAAATCCATACGACAGAATCAAAGTGCAGAAAACAAATACAACAAACAAAAACAAAAGTTCATCTGAACAAATTACTAAAAGAACGCCATTCGCTGGCGAAAGCATCTCAACGTCAGAGTCCAGCCCTGTACTCTTGCAAATGGGTACCCAAAGCATCTGTAATCTGCTGATAAGGAGCCACCAAGGCAGCAACTTTGGCAGCCAATTCTTGTCGAGTAGTCTTGGTAGCCTCCATAAGCTGAGTCATTTCCAATTGATCCCTCTCCCGACGGGCCAATTCATCTTTCAGTTCTTTAATCTTGGCCCCGTTCTCTTCCAATCGTTGAAGCGTTTCATTGACCTTAGAAGAACAATCGGCATCTGCTTTTTCCGAATCCATAACTTCGGCCTCCAACTTGCTTTGATTTGCTTTGACATCTTCATAAACTTCGATGTCTTTCAAGATCTTAGGACCTTCAGTAGTCCAATTATTCACAAACCGTTGCAGGCCAGCCAATTTGGATTCGACGTCTTCTGGTACAGGATGCTGCAAGAGTGAATTGATAGTAGAAGACAACAGTACAACAGTTGCAGAATCGGCCAATAGCTGATCAAAAGGCCGACAACAGATGTTCTTCAAGGTCACCATCAGTTGATCCGCAACCGATTCGGTGTCTCTTAAAGGGGAATTCATGGCTTCTTCAACAGAACGTGCTTTTGCCATTAATTCCCAAAGGGTAGAAAAGGCACTGGAATGGGACACCTGAATTGAAGGGGCCATGGTGTTGGATTGAAGATCAGAGGAAGGAATTTCAATAGGAGGAACGACAGCAGAACTGGATGAGCAAGGAATTGACAAACTGCCGTCAAAACCTTCAAGATGGACAGAGTTGTTAGGGACCTAGAAAAACAAGAAAAGAAATTTGGTAAGGTCGCTTTAATGCTGCATAAAATGCGAATAGGTAAATTCATGAATACCTCAAACGAAGGGCCGCATGCATTAGTGGTCTCAGGTCCCACGACAGCAACGGGAGAATCCACAACTTGAGTGTCAAGAGGCTGGTGGTCGATAACATCTTGATTCGACTCTGGGACAACAATTTCAACTGCAGCCGACGAGGAAGTATCATAAAGACACCTCTGCATGGAAGCCTCAATACTATTTAGTCTATCGACTTGCTCCGGAGAAACTTCAACATGAGGGTCATCGGAAGACAAGCCATCCATAATCACTTGTCGACGAACAGGGCGTCGTTGCAAATGAAAGCTGGTGTCTTCGACGATGCCTTCTTCACTAAATGGGTTAAGTGCTGGAGTGGGGAGGAATTCACCAGCATGAGGGTCATAATGAGAAACATCAACAAACAGATCGGCTACAGTGCCGTGAGTCCTTTGGGTGGCAACCTGAGTAGATGGTTCCCTGATAACGATGCCCTTGGCTTTTGGACGGGAATGTTGTTGAGTTCTGGTCGAAGGATTTGAAGGAGGATGAATGGGAGGAGCCGATGTAGCAGTGGACACTTGAAGTTTCTTTGAAAGGGGACGCACCAAAGAGCTATCAGTCCTTTCAGGGTCAACTTGGGGCTTACTCGACGAATGTTCCTTTCGTCCCTTGTGCTGTTTCTTGGCTTCGACGAAATCATCAATGGCATTAGAGTGGCACCGTTTTTTAGACTTCTTTGATGACGAAGGATCGCCACCTTTCTTTTTCGACGCATTGGCCTTAATAGCCGCAGAATAATCAATGAGATTCGGCTTGGCCGCTGAAAATAAAACGACAAATTAGAAAGAGAAAGAAAAGAAATCTAAAAGACTAAGTGTTAAGAGTTTATACCAGATCTGTCGGAGTCCTAGCACTCATTCTTTCAACAATAGTATCGTAATCCACGTGGTACGTGTTGAAGTAGGATTCCCACCAACGCACAAAATTCGGACTAGCCAAGAAACAAGGAGTGAAGCCGACAAGGTTGAAACGGCTAAGGGAAGCAAGGTTCTTCGACACGAACCTATTCAGCACAGTTTCCCAAGGAGATTTATAGTCCGTCAATTGGCCATGATGGAATTCATGGGATACCGATGAAAGCATAGGTGCAGGCAACCCTTGACAAAGGCCAAACTGCCTCGACACGCAGTTGGGAAAATGCAGAAAGACTTCTTTTTCTTCATAGGCGGATGAGGCGGGTAAACCACTGAACAAAATCCTTTGACTCAGATAATGTCCCCAAAGGACATCATTCAACTGCCTCTCCTCAGCATTCAAACCAGGAAAAGGAAGACGGAACCAATCAGGTCCTAGAGCCCTATCAACAAAAGGAGCAAAATCAATGTCCTCCGATGACATGGAATTATTGGCAAAAATCTTCATAAAATGAAGAAAACTGTTGGTATGAGACGAAAGTGCAGGAACGTCATAGTTCGCCATCAAGCAACTATAGTTGAACCGGAATCGGCAAACAATATCATGGGTGGAAATTAAGTGACGTTTCAGAATGGCATTCAACCACAAATGCAGCAGCCAAGTGGGGCCTCCGACATTAGCCACCAGATGTTCGTTGAGTCTAACGGTGTCGGGGACATGGCTTATCGTTGAATACAACTTCACCAAAAGGAGTTGACTCAAGGCCACTTTTCTTTCTTCATGCAAAATCGTGGCCAAGGGCACCAAGGATTTGTTGATTTGTCGGGATTTGGTACAGAAGACGAAAGCACTGAGCCACACTGTCAGAAACTCGACATGTTCTTTGTCACTAACTGTCGGGTTATCCCTGTAAACATCCAACTGTGCTTCAACATAGTTGGTAAAGGCATAGGACCCACCACTAATATGTACAACGTCGTTAGGTTTGCTCTCCACAGTCAAAACTTCTCCGTCAGGACGGAGACTAGTCAAAGCAACAACGTTGAAAAGTGTGGGAGTCATCATACCGTAACGGAAGTGGAAACAGTTGGTCCGGCGACACCAGAAATAACATGCAGCGGCGAAAAGTTCATCGTCATAGCGCAGACCAGAAGTTGTTAAAATAAGAAGGTCTTCGAAACCGGCCCTCTTCCACGATTTGTTCTTGTGAGGCCGAAGCCTTTCAAGCCACTCTGTAAACTTAGAGAATGGTTTTACATTTCGTAAAACCCTGCGAGAATATTCCTTGTCAAAATGACAAGTGTATACAGGGTTGAGAGTGGCTACAGGACGGATCTCGTTAGGATTGGAAAGTGGAAAATTGGCACTCATAACAGGGTCTTGAGCCTCCGATGAAGTCATTAAAGGGCCCAAGAAAGCGGGAGATGGATTGACGGGTTCACCATCAGGAGGAATGAAAGAAGTTACGGGAATGATCAAACTGCGCTCGTGATATGGGACATTCACATCGATTTCAGGGTCAAGAACCGCTTGCAGAGCCATGATCAACAAAAGGTTTTGATAAGAAAAGGGGTTTAGGTCAAGAGTGCAGTGCCAAGCAAAAAAAGATAAAAAGGGGATAATGATAAGCGATCAAGTTTAAATAAGAAGTGAAAAGACGTGGAAGACCAACGCAATGGTCCAATCAGAAGCGTCAGTTCAAAAAGATAAACTCACCGTTCCAGAATCCTAATGATGAAAGGGTAGTTTGAAAAGATACAAATTTTGGCATCCTCCGAAAAGACGCGTCGAATACCAAAACTTGGGGGGCCTCTGTTAACGGAAAGTTGAAATCGACAAAAGGGCAAGAATGTCGGATGTATAAGTGACGTCGACGGAAATGAACTTAAACATTTTTGTTTAAAAGTGACTTCGAATGAAGTGAACGTACAACCTGACAATGGGTAGATTTCGACATAAGGGGATGTCGACAACATAAGTGATGTCGAAGGAGGTGTACTTAAGTCTCATGGATTAAAAGTGACTTCGAAGGATGTGTACGTGTGTCGACAGAAGGAAGAAGCGGAAACGAGAGGTCTGTGTCGAAGGAATGTTGGCGCAGGAAAAGAGGAAGTCAAAGCCATCATGTCAACATTGGGAAACGGAAGAGTAATTATGAAGGAATTTAATGCTCTTGTGGCTATAAAATCCCCATCTCTGAGAATGAAAAGCCATGAGTTAAGATGGAGAAATACAAGGAATGCCTCCGTGAATTTTGGAAAGAAGAGAAGAGATTCAAATTCCACATAAACATGAGTTCATTAAAGACTAAACATGTGGGATTAAGGTGTTTGGGTGTTGAAAAGGAAATGAGAGAATTTTCACCCCGAAAACCTCCTTTATCCTCATGAATAGTGAAAGACTAAACAGGTGGGATTACATAGAACCCATTTCTGATGTGTCGGATCAACGCGAGGAACTCCGAATTGGAGGAAGCATTGAATTTGATAAATAAGCATTAGAAAGGTCTTTGTAATCCCATAGGCCAAGGTTTGTGCCCTGTTAGGATCAACTACGGCCGTCTTTCCTATTAAAGAGTTAAAGGAAAAAAGACCTCTGATGGCATTCTACTAGCAGCGTCGGAGGCATGTTTTTTGATTGAATGCTGGTTAAACAGCAATTGGTCAAGCTACATGTCACCGATATCAATCGAATGCGTTTGAGGCCGACAGCAGGTCGGAAATTTATTTCGACAGAAGGCCTGTTTGTCGAAAGGAGCTTGATGTCGGCTGGCATCCCAGAACCAAGAGGCAGGAGCACAGCAACGTCAATGCTTTGAACAACAAAGAGACTTAGACAAGAGTCAAAGGGTTGCAGTCGAAGAAGCATGCCAGTCGAAGGGGTCTCAGCAAAGATGTCACCACGGGGTTCGACAGAAGTATCCACTAAGCCCAAACCACGACGTGGGCAGTTACATCGTAGGGGATAGTGTAGTGGGTAGTTAATAGATCGTGGGTTCTGCAGTTATGCAGAACGTGCAAGTATGCTTTGTAAATAGTTTTCGGATTCCTATACCTATAAATAGGAAGTCCTTAGGTTGTAATCGGGGTCGGTTGCTAGGTTAACACACATAGGCCAAAATCCTAGACGTCTCACAAGAGCAGACAAACGGAGAAACACCATTGTAAAGAACCTCAGCCTTCCACCCTTTTAAATTCAATGCAATCTTTACTTTTTCCATGCACCCTTTTAATTTGCTGCAGTTTACATTCATGCAATTTTATGTTCCCAAGTCATTTACCTTAATGCAAATTTTAATCGCTTTCATTTCGATTCCAAGTCATTTACGTTCCTGCACATTTTAATCTCGCCGCATCGTGTTCTTGGTGTCGGTTTTCTATTTCAATCGCACTTTTAACGCTTTCAACCTCGAATATAAAAAACGTCAAAAAATACGGTCAAGTTCCTTTCTCAAGATTACCATATAACCTGTCGTCACCCACACCCCATCCATTACCGTTAGTTCGGCAGGCGTCGGACGAAAAACCCACAAACAATAGTAATATAGGAGAAGGCAATGACTATATGGGAAAATGCAATCTTGGTACTTTTCATTATACGTGTTCATCACTGTTGCAGGATCCTTGATATCATGTGTTTTACTTAAAGGAGAAGGCGTTGCCTATGCAACAGCGGGCTTGGTGGCACAAAGGATCTTGGTCCGACGATTTCATAGATGTGGGTGAGAAGTGTGAGAAGTTAAAGATGACTATGCGAATATGAATATAAATATTGGGTGTGAATAAGAACATAAGAGATGATGGAGAAAAAAAGTTTAAATTTAGTTATAAGGTTATTTTTGTAAGTACAAAACAAAAACTTAAAAAAAAAAAACCTGATGAAAGTAGTAATAAAATGAGTGTTAATAATATTTCTCCTTATTTAATTGATTGAGTAAAATTGTGTGAAAAAGTTTGGATGATTATGATTTATGAATGTGAGAAAAAAACATATGAACATCAAAAGAATTGTCAAAAGAGAAAATAGTCCTTTTCTTTTTTTTTTTTTTTTTTTTTTTTTTTTTTACATATACGGAGTTATTTACTCCCATCTTCTCATAAATTAAATTATGGTCATTTGCTCATTTTACTTTATCCCATAAATTATGTTTTTTTTTAGAAATTTAATATTTATTTATATTTTTTTCAAGTATACCCTTATTTATTACTCCTTCGTCCCTAAATATAAAACCCTTTTGACACTTTTATTTTGTCCCAATTTATAAGACCCTTTACCAATTTTCAATGAGCATTAATTACTTTTTTCCATAAACACCCCTATTTATTTAACACTTTTTAAATTTCCAATAATATTAATAGGGGTAATTTTGAAAATACATATCAAAAGTTCACATTTCCAATGCAATTAACTAAATTATTTCACTTTCTTAATGGTCGTAAAAACTTCCAAAGGGGTCCTATATTTAGGGACGGAGGGAGTACACATCTTTTTTATCACCTATTTCTCTATCTCTCTTCAATATAATCTTTATTCATTTATTATTACTCTCTCTACTATTATTAAACTGGATAATTTAGTCAAAATATATCAAATTCTTACATCATTTACTCATATTTTAATTTATGTCCAATGACCTAAAACAACATAATTTATCGGACGGAGAGAGTACAAGTTAATGATAATTGATTTATAAGTAAAAATAATGCATTTGAATATACTGGATAATATATTGATTGTATATAATATTTTACATTGTCAATATATATATATATACACACACACACTCATTCTTTTAAATAGTGACGTGTATAATGAAATCATATATATGCATGTATCAACGGGAGTTGACTCAATTAGTCTTGTGGAACCAACTAAGATCATAGGAATGAGATTCAGATGCTAGTAGTCTAGATTCGATACCTAAAAAAAACACTCTGCTGGGAGAGACACCCTCATGACCTCAAAACGGATTAGTCTTAAGGACCCCATTAGTAATGGTGGGCCCATGGGATTACTTTGGGCTTGCAAAAAGCATAGACCTAAAAAATATAGGGAATTAGTCCTCAAACCCCGTTTTTAGTCCACAAACCCCAATTTTTCCGATGGGATTCTGTCAGAATATTTTCTGATACCCCCGAGTCGAAAAAATGCAATTTTCCAGTTACTCTCTTATTAAAAAAATTCATTTTAAAGTCAAAAAATGCATTTTCCGACTCGGGGGTATCAGAAAGTATTCTGACAGAACCCCATCAGAAAAAAATTGGGGTTTGGCGACTAAAAACGTGGTTTGAGGACTAATTCCCAATATATCATATGCATGTAACAATTGGGTGATCAAGATTTATAATTGGCAGATGACTAAGTGAGGAGTTGAATCATTATTATATATATAGAAAAGACTTTGTTTGTAAAGATTAATTTATTTCAATGATATTCATTTATGGGAGAGAATCAATCTTCGATTATTAGCTTGACAATATCCTAGATATACATTAAACAAAATTTAAAATGAGAGAGAGAGGGAGAGAGAGAGAAATGTTTTTGTCATCCCATATCGATATATTCTTACCCCACAAATTTATTTTTTCTCAAAAATATCATTCTCTTTACTATGCATTTACCTTTCCCTCACTTCCTCCATCTCATTCACTCATCTCTCAACCCTTCCACTTTACCCCTCACTCCACCCTTCTATTCCATTCACCCAACTCTCAACTCTTCCATTCATCCCTCACTTTTTCTTACTTGAACAAAAATATTACTATTGTGACCAATCACTACCATCCACGATAGTGAGTATAATCATAACCGTGCATAATAACGATCGTGACTATAGTCACTACTACGCACGATCATGACTATAGTCACTATCATGCACGGTCGTGATTTTAGTT
Organism: Crotalaria pallida; assembly: GCA_037953625.1. Lineage (NCBI taxonomy): Eukaryota > Viridiplantae > Streptophyta > Magnoliopsida > Fabales > Fabaceae > Crotalaria > Crotalaria pallida. Next base: position 65,531,618 of record CM075651.1, read on the forward strand.
ACTACCGAAGGATTTTATAAAAAATCATATAAAAATACACAAGAGATAATGGGGTGTAATTGGGTGGGTGACTTATTAAGAAAGATATAAGGGGATGAATGAGTTACGCTGTCAAAGATATGAATGAGAGGTGGAGTAGGGAGCAAAAGGAAAATATGACATTAGACAATTCCTTCAGTAATAACTGTACTCACTACCATGGATTTTTGAAAAATGTTCCAGACTTATCGCAAGTTAAAAGCACCTACCTTACTGGATAACCTCCATAAGACCTACTATGACTTACAATAAGGACTTAAAGACATGAACTCATACAACCTGCAACAAAGGACTTAGAGTCTAGATTAACTCGAAGGAGTTCGGATATGGATCTTATCTATAGATGAGTCATGAGACTTATTCCTGAAGAGGATCTCCAAAAGATAAGAAACTAAATTATCGAAGATTATCAATGAATTATTGGCAATTATAGAATATCACTAATTATCTCCTTAGAGATAAGATTACATGAAGATTATTCTCAAAGATAGAAGATTTATCAAGAAAATACATTAGGCCAAGTTGTCCATCCTCATTCTATACATACAAACCTCAAGTAGGGGGCTGAACATCATCCACACACAATTTCATCAGTATACTCCGAGTACAACCGATACACATCAAACACATTTGACATACATATACTCCTCGTAGAGAAATACTCAGCAGTGGAGAGTGTAACATCATGACTTTTATTTCCTATTTTAAAATTTGCGACTTAAAAATTTCGTTTAAAATCTTATTTTCTTTTGAAAATTCTCCGGAAAATCTGACAGAGTTCCCTCTATTTTTCGGACTTCCCAAAAATTTATACTGTTCACCTGTTCAGCCCAATACAGTCCAGAAAACTATGAAACATTTAAATACATACTTTTTAGCTTTCATGCCCTTTTAACAAAATAAAACCAACCTCAGGGCTTGCACGATTGAATTATAATAAAACAAACATAACTTAATTATTATAAACTACTATGCTTTCTCTCCTAACTAGTTTACACTCCATCCTGCTCAGCCAAAAATAGTGCAAGCTCAATCTCGGTACCTGTATAAAAACAGGTAAGAGGTAAGCATTACACAGAAGTTAGCGAATGAATTCTAATAAACATAGTAAATAGCCAAGTCAATCACAGTTAGCATATAATCACGTAGCAATATTTATATAAGCATCAAGTAATTCCTTCTAGCTACAAGTACAAACATCTCCAAGGTTTCTCACTAAGAATTGTCAACGACACTAATATTGTTTCCTTTCCAATTTTCTCTTTCTGTGATTCATATAACATTCTCTCATCTTATCATTTCTCTCTTTCTATTTCTAAACTTTTCCTCTTTTTCTTTCTCATTTCTCTTTTAACATTTTCTAAACTTTTCCTCTTTTTCTTTCTCATTTCTCTTTTTAACATTTTATAAACTTTTCCTCTTTTTCTTTCTCATTTCTCTTTTTCAGGATTGTGGACCCACCACTGCGCACAATCTCTCTTGTGCGTCTTACCGCTGCGTGCGCTCTTCCGTCGTACATCTTACGCAACCACTACACACTCACCACTGACGACTTACAGTGCACAACCTGCGCGCGTCTTACTGCGCACGGTGGTGTGTCTTACACGGCTCGGCATCCACTAAACCTGGGTAGTGCGAACCCACCTCTGCGCACAATTTCTCTTGTGCATATTACCGTTGCGTACACTCTTCCGTCGTACGTCTTACGCAACCATTGCACACTCACCACTGACGACTTATAGCGCACAACCTGTGCGCATTCTATTGCGCACGTTGGTGTGTCTTACACGGTCTGGTATTCTCAAACCATATTCCTTTGTTCTGTTATTTCATTTACTTCTTTTTATTACCTTTCTTTGCGGGTAATCACTAATCTTCACACATATTATCTTGCCTTTGCTTAACACTCCATTCGCTCGACTTCATTTTTAATCGCTTGTTATTATTAGGGGTACCGCAATTACTAAACTTAGAAACATTCCTAGTTTTGCCTAGTTCCACAATCTCATATTTTAGTTACTAAATCTAAGTTGCACAACAACACGTACCTCATTTCATATCATTTATCATACAACATGTTCACATCGCAACATCAAATATAAAATGCATAATATCAAGTGATCTCCTATCTTTGATTAAATCCTTATTCTTTACCATTATTAACTACCCTAAGATTCATTAACATATAAAATCACACATCCTTAGGTACTACTATTATCTACTAGAAATACACCCCCTAAGTCCAGGTAATACCCCCTCTTACCTTGCTTTTCCAAAGACATGCTCCTTTTGGTGCTATAATATCCAAACGTATTAAAGTCCATTTCTTACGCGTGGCGACAGGTTCTAAAGCTCCTTCATCGTCTAATGAAATTATATAAAATAAATAACAATTAATATAATGCTCCAAGGCCCAATCAGGTGCGATAATAAAACGATCATTTAAACCTTGATTGAAAACGTTATAAAAACATAGTTTTCCGTTATACGCAATAAGCTAACAAAGTGTTAAAATAGGGATCTTTCGGTGTTAACTAAAAACAAGTTTTAGAAATAAATTAGTAACTAATAGTAGTGTCAAAAACACTCGATTATAGTTCGTAAATCAAAGTTAACCAAGATTAAAATAAGAGTCAATGTCTTCACAAAATAGTATAGTTTCTCATTGGAAACAGATTAACTTTCAAACTAATATGATCATTATTAAAATACGTTAGAGTCATGTATTTTTAACTTCAACTTATAAAAATAAATTCTAGTATCGCTTGACAATAACAATTCTTTATTGAAAACACTTTAACTTTTGAAACTACATGCTTACCAAAAATAATTTAAAATCAAATAGCTTTAATCACGATTCACAAAGTCAAATGCATATGATACTTGACGGTATGAATTCCGAATTGAAAGAGAGCGTTCTTTGATAGAAAATAAGTCTAAACTAATTTCCAAAGTTCAAATAGGTACACTCCGCTTCAATTTGGAATTAAAGCTCAAGGTTTAAACTCGAATTAACGTATGTCGAATATTTCAGGTTCCTAATAAATTAAAACTTGGTTTTACTCTAACAACAATCCAACCCAACCAGACAATTCAATTACTTAGGAACCCGCACCTTTAACAAAATACTTTCAATTTAATTGTTCGACATAACCGTTAATTCGACATTACCACAAGTCAGAACAACTAATTAAAGTTATTATCAACAACAATATATTAAACTTAATATGAAATCATAATACAAATAAATTTCCAAGACTGTAATAAGGTTCCAAAACACTAACTTCCCAAAACAATTTAACACTTTATAATTATCACAAATAACATTAAAATTAGTAATAGTATTAAAATTGAAACACAACATAGAGTAGTTAAAAAGGTATTAGAGATTTACCCTCAAATATGGTTTTGAAGGCCGATTTGGTCAACCCGATTCAAAGCACAACGGAGAGGCTGACCACGGTAACAATGACGGTGACGACGATACCGGCGTCGGTGGCGATCCTTAGCACGCACTGGAGAGAGGAAAGCAGTGGTGGCGGTGTGACCTCCATGACCGACGGAAACGGTGTGACGACCCGACTTTCTATTCATTATAAAATACTTATATTCGAAAGTACGACCATTTTTTTTTCATAAGTCAAATCATCGTCATTTCAAATCGTGCGGAAACAACTACAAAGATCATGAAGGGTAAACATTGAACTTTCAACTCCATTTCATTGATCAAAAGAGTACTTCATACATTACATAAAGTTAAATACTTTATAATGTGTGCAGCAATGGCTGCGGTGCTTTATAATGTGTGGGCTGAACGCAATAGAAGGATTTTTATGGGGAAATCAAGGATTCCATCTCATGTTTTCAAGCTTGTGAAGAAGGAGATTGCCATTAGATTTCATGTTTATTTTGATGATGTTAGGAAAATTTGTAATAAAGTTATTTTTAATAGATTACAAGCTGAACTCTAGGTAGTTTTTCATTTCTGTGTTCCTCTAAATTTTCAACCCTACATAGTAGGTGGGAAGATTTAATGGAGCACTTTTTCTTTGTTTTGAGTTTGTAATTTTGTTTTGTTTGGTAATGAAAATTTTTCTTTTACCAAAAAAAAAGTTAAATACTTAACTTAGAAACTCTAGGCCATTACAATATATTACATATATTACAACAAAACTCATAACAACCTAGAGCAGCTGGTTCAAAACTCAAAACATAAATAGCATAAGTAAGAGAAACCTGATGAGTAGCATTATCCACATTCCACCATCAAGAACTCAACTCAGTCGTCAGTTCCTCACTGACTTCCAGTTGAGTTTTCCATGAATTCATCATCCGCCACCGAATCGACATCCTCCACCAGATCCTCATCCTCTATTGGATCCTCCTCCTCCTCTTCCTCCTCATGTACCGGATCAGATGACACATAAACTGGAGTCCGAGATCGGGCTCTAGTGGGAGGACGAGAGGGAGCAGGAACCTCCAAAATGATTCTTTCCTCAGAGGGTGATGGACTGGGTGGAAGGGTGCGTCTCAGAAAACGTCTTGGTGGTGGTGGTGTTCCATGGCGAAACACAAAATTGGGTGGAATGTGCATAATGTATATCATTGGGATTCTCGTATGACGCGGACGCATCCGGGATCATGGGTTTGGGTGAAGGAAAGTGATTTCCATGTCCCCTTCGTACGTGGCCCGGTGCTCCTCAAAATTCCACTCCCCATTAGGGAGCGGCCTCATCTCCACGCACATCAGATTCCGTTCCATGTCCTACAACAAGGGATTAGGAGTGAGTCATAGCTAAATACAATAACAAATGAGCATAACAGGGGCTAAAAATAACAATCACATATATTGACAAATATCAGCAAAATGCTAATTCATATGCTCAAACTTTTTCCATTCTTGTTTTATTTTGTTAATGGTATGTTGCATGCCTACTTCTCATTCATGCCTCTCGGTTCGGCATCCTTTCGGGATTTTCACATGCCTATATTTCATCGAACCGGGGCGATTCCATTCAAGCATCACGATTGATTGGAAACTAGTCTTCATAGCATCCTGTGCCATGGATATTCTCAGTCATCGTAGCATCCTGTGCCACGGATATTCTTCTAACTTAAACTAGTGTTCCAAATCAAATAAGAGCAACTCCATTCATCATGCATGACAATGCCATATACAAATCTCATCTTTATTCTTTCATTATTCTCATCAGCATTCTTAGCAATTCAATGTCGGATATCTCATTAATTCATGATTTCATTTCCTTTAACTTTTCTTTTAGCTGGTGCTGGTGCTTTCCAAAAAAAAAGACCATCAGAGGCATAGCCATTTTGCGATGGGTTTACTTGCCTTCAATTTTCTGTTTCAGAAAAATCCATCAACGGCCCAGCCACTTTGTGATGGTTTTAGGAATAGTGTATAATCATTTATTTAATAATCCGTCGGGGCATAGCCTCCTATTGGCGGATATTTATTGCAACGACCCCATTGGGACTCCCATAGAAAATATCAACCAAGTGAATAAAACTTTCACTGGGATGTCTAGGGATAATATCGACCGAATGGGTGTACGCACTTCCATTGGGACTCCTGTAGGGGAAATAATCAACCACTGAATAAAATTCCAGTAGGACACATCCAGGATAGCCATAAACCAACGAGATTGAGATATTATAGTATTAAACGAGTTAATTATAATAAAATTTTAGAAGGTAAGTGTTTTCTGAAAAATTGTTCAGACTACTCGAGTAGTTCTTGACTACTCGAGTTGTTCATGCAAAAATACTCGAGTCTTTAAAGATCCACTCGAGTGTTCTTCCAGTTTCCAGAATACTCGAGTCTTCCTTAAACTACTCGATTCTTTTTGCTGCAACAGCACCAGTTTTCTGCACTTTCAATACCAATTCGAGTTCCTTGCTTTATTTCTCCATTCCTATGCAAAACAACAACTTAAGCACATAAAACAAACATGTTGCAACACTTAAACACAACTGAAACGACATCAAATAGCATCAAATCACAGATTGCATTCAAATTGGAAAATATCCAATTTAAAATGTGAAATTCATTTCCACTTGATTTTAATTTCGAAACACATTACAGTGAGCTTTATTAGGTTCATTTAAACTTGTTTGAATCAGAAAATTATGGGTCTCTGACCTCCAAGTCAGAATCCCAATTCAAGTTGCATCCCTCATTGAACCTTTAATGGTTCCTACATTTCTAGCTTGAAATTACTCATTCTAGTATTTAGGTAACTCCTCCCTTACCTTAGAGAAGCTAAAGAAAGGATTGGTTGCAAAGAAAAAGGGTTGAATCAAAACTTGATTTTGAACCGGTGCAAAACTGTTGCACTTGGCTGACTTTGGCCATCAATTCCACAATGAATAAGACATGAAAAAGAATGAAACAAGTTAGCTTTAGAAACTAGGAAATTCCAACTTTAAATAGAAACAAGTTTGGAATCGAAAGAGTTCCTGGATTTACCAAACGGATTCAAGAAAGATGGGTATTTGATGCTGAACTTGCTCTGTTTTCGTAGCTTTGAAAGCTCAACTTTGATTGCCTAGAACTCGGTCTACAGAGGGTGGTTTTAAGTGATTCTTGGTTCTAACTCAAGATTGGAATTAGAACTTTAGTTTGTGTTTTGGTTTCGAAGGAAATGGATGAGAATTGAGAGAGAATGAAGTGATTAAAGTAAGCTCCACAAAATAGAGAAATTTGGACAGAATTTCGGGTTTGGAAAGATTTGAATGTGTTTGGGGCTTCATTGCTTACTTATTTATAGTCTAAGATTACCCTCCTTCGAAGTACAGTCCAGCTCTGTGCTTGGAACCTCGAGAAAACGCGTTTTGGTGCGTAGTTCAAATGAAAACCGACTTATACACTCAACCATACTGCTCGAACTACTCGAGTCTTTTTCCTGGGACTCGAGTCCTTTTCAGTAACACCAAAGAACACTCGAGTCTTCCATGAAAAACTTGAGTCTTTCGACTAAAATTCAAATTTTTCTAACAGTTAGTTATTATACTCGAGTCTTCCCCAAAATACTCGAGTATTTTAACCTAATTTCAGAAAATTCATTATTTTATTAATATAATAACAGTATTATTTTAAATACTTAATTTTTATTTATTTATTCAAAATATAGGGTCTTACAAACGGCAGCATCTACAAACGCCACGACCCAGGCAGCGGCGGATCTGAACCAGGGGACGGTGGAGCTTCGTCCATGAAACGGCGACGCTTGGGAGACGGGGAGGAGAGAGAGTCACGCGAGAAGGAAAACGCGTGAGAGAGAGAGACTGAGGCGACATCGTGGCAGCAAGGGGGGTAACGACAGCTCGATATCAAGGAGAGAACACCGTGTTTGGTTGGTTTAGAGAGAGAAACAGGGATCGTGAGGGAGGAAAGGGGCGACGCGAGCTTCGTGGCGGTGATGGTGTTTGATGGCGGCACCGGCGAAGGCGAGAGAGACTGGTGAGAAAGAAAAAGGGGCACCCATAGAGAGAGAGATCGACGAGAGAAAGGAAGGGAAAGGTGGCCAAAACAAGAATTAGGGCTGGCTACACCAAAGAAGGGACGGTTGAGCACCCCTTTAATTTTTTTTAAACAAATACTTTTATTTATTTATTAATTAATTTAGTAAATAGAAATCAATATTATTATTATTTGAAGGGAAACTAATGCTAGGAATTAAATATCATACTATCACATATAAGGATATCATAAAGTTAATAATTGATATTACTTACGAAGTAATTTAATATTGGTATGTCCAAAGTAAGGAAAATATAAAAAGTTAGAATTGGCCAAAATAGGAGTTTTCACCAGAATAATCGATTACTTTGTAGGGGATAATCGATTACATAGCCTCTGGTGAAAACACTTAAATGTTGCAGCATTGTTAATCGATTAACCAATGGAAGTAATCGATTATTTTGTGAAGTAATCGATTACTACAAGTAGTTTAATCGATTACTTGCCCTCTGTCATGAATACTAAGAAATGTTGCATCAAAGAGTAATCGATTACTGGGGTTAAGTAATCGATTACCTCATGTCTGATGCAGAAAATAAAAATAAAGTTTGGGAGGAGAAACGTAATTTCCACCCCCTTATCTTCTATTTCAGCCACCCTTTCCTCCTTGCCTTATCCATTCGACCTCTCTCTCTCTTCTCTCCTTCATCACGCATTTCCCCTTTCTTCTTCTCCCTTCACACGCGTTCTCCCTCCCCTCCTCCTCCAAACCATCATCAAGCACCAACAACCATAACATCCACCATGGTTCATCCTCCAATCCTTCTCCTATGGAAAGTTTCCCTTCTCCTTCTTCTTTTTCTTCCTCTCTTCTTTATTGGTGGTTCTCTTTCTCTCACCACCTCCATGGCTTCGTCTCTCTAAACACCCACATACACCACCCAAATCCACCACTCCCAAACCTTCACCCATGAGGTTCATCATCATCTCCCTCATGATCTAATCTCCACCTCCTCCCTTGGTGACTCTTTCCCCAAATTCGTGGCCCTTTCTCTCTCCTCCAATCTCAAGATTCAAGTGGAATTTGGGCTAAGGAGTTGGAGTCAAGGTAGATCCGGAGTAAATTTGGAGTCCTTGGAGCTCTGTGTAGGCTCTCTCCGTCTCTAAGGTAAGGGGAGTCACTTTTCCACACTTTGAGTTAGGGATAGTTGGGGTATATAATAGGATTTGGGCTAAGTAGTTGAATTGGGTTGTGGGTAGCAAAATAGCACCAGTTATAAATTGGTTTAAGAAGAATAAAAGTGATTTGGATTAATTTAATGATTTAATTTAATTGTCATAAAATTGCTAACAATCCCCGTATGTATGTTGTAAATGTAGGAAGTGAAGAACCCTAGGGAGTTGACTTATATTTAAGCATGCTGAGACATACCTGAGTATGTCGACTGATTCTGTGAATATGTTGTTTGTTGATCGGTGTTATGTTTGCAATGTGTGTAAAATGAGTATATAATGGCTATGTGTTATCTAAAGAGGTAAATTAATAATGTTGGCTAAGAGGTGGAGTAATAACTAATGGACATAGGGATAATATTTGAATGTTTGAATAATAGGATTAAGGATTAGTTATGATATTATAAACAATACAACCTAATAAGTAGGAAATAGGATTAGTGGTTATAAGGATATTTCATGGCTAATGATAATTGTTTACTTGATGATGAATATGTTTAATTAGGATGTTTTGGAGTTGGGTTTTAGTCGTGGGTTGGATTATATGCGTTTTGAGAATTATGATGGCGTATAGTATTGGAGCATAAATGATGTTGATTATTTGTTGTTATGTGATGTGAAAATTTGAAATGACGTGAATGTTTGAGTGTGAATGATTATAACCTGTCATAAGTGACTATTTGAAATTGTGTGCTTTATGGTGAATGTGTTTGGATGGATATGGATGGTTGAATTGTTCATTGGGACATTGGGACACTAGGTGTTCCTTCTAGGTGTACAAACGCCCCATTAGGGCCTAGGTACTCATCAGGCTAAAACGCCCCACTAGGTGTAAATGGCCCGTTAGGAGTCGATGTCCCAAAATGATCAATTCAACGAAAACTAAAAGACTGGAAAATGAGAAAAAGGACTAAAGTATGTAAATTGATTATGCTAAGGAATTTAATGAGTATGAGCAAAGATTATATGTATCAGTCCTAACGGGTGAGGCCTAGTGGGTGAAAGTCCTGATGGGTGAATAAAGTCCCTAATGGGTGTACAAACGCCCTAGCAGGAGCAACCAAATTACCTAGTGGTACAAACTAAAAGAATAAAAATCAATGATGATATAAGTCAATTGTAAAGTTAAGGATTAAATATAAGTAAGTGTCCCGGTGCTCACTTAAGCTACGGCAATGTGAGGTCACAGGCAAAATATAAGTAAGGGTCCCGGTGCTCACTTAAGCTACGGCAATGTGAGATCTCGGGCAAAGTATAAGGTTGTGGCTTGGTGCTCACTTAAGCTACGGCAATGTGAGACCAAGATAAAGTAAAGGAAATGAAAATGATTTTGGAAAATATGAAAAAGCGAAGCATTTTGTTATCCATGACTTGATTTGATTATGATGCCTAAGTTTTTATTATGTGCTCTTTAACTATCTTCTAATTTACTGTGTTGTGAAAAGGTCTCACCCTTATGTGGTTAACATTTTAGGTGAATGAAGAGGAGCTTGAGGATCAGAGAGTGTCGCAGAAGAAGTTATGGAAAGAAGGAAAATTATAAGTTGTGCTACTCATATTGTAATTGGAAAATACCCAAATTTTATATGTAATGTGATTTATGAAAAGGAAATTTTAAGTTCTCCATTTTAATTCTTAAACCTTTTGAATAATATTTTTAATTAAAAGCTGGGTGTTACAGGCCAACTCTCTTAAGAATTTGGTATGGACCTATACACTTAGGCGAAAGCTTTCGGGTTCTCAAAGCTCTACTGATTCCTTTCATCGGAACTATCCGAAGGAACACATGATCGCCCTCAGAAAACTCTAATGGTTTCCTCCTCTTATCCGCATAACTCTTCTGCCGACTCTGAGCCATTTTCATCTTTGCCTGGACCATCTTAATCTTCTTAGATGTCTGCTGTATCATTTCTGGTCCAACCATCAAGTTCTCCCTCACTTGGAACCAACATAGCGGGGTTTGACACTTCCTTCCATACAACGCCTCGAACGGTGCCATTCCAATGCTCGCATGATAGCTGTTGTTGTATGTGAATTCTGCAAGAGGTAACACTTGATCCCAACTTCCTTGTTCTTCAAGTGCACAAGCTCTCAACACATCTTCCAAAGATTGAATCGTTCTCTCCGTCTGGCCATCCGTCTGTGGATGATACGCAGAACTCAGTTTCAATCTTGTTCCCATAGCCTCATGCAAACTTTTCCAGAATTGCGACGAAAATCTGGGATCTCGATCCGAAACAATACTCGAAGGCACTCCGTGAAGACGAACTACCTCCTTGATATAGATCTGGGTAAGCTTGTTCAAAGGATAACGCATATTTATCGGAATAAAATGCTCTGACTTGGTTAACCTATCTACAACTACCCAAATTGCATCATGATTTGCTGCTGTCCTTGGCAAACCAGACACAACATCCATTGAGATGCTATCCCACTTCCACTGTGGAATCCTCAAAGGTTGCAATTGTCCTCCCGGTTTCTGATGTTCTACCTTAGCTTTCTGACAAATCAAGCACGCCTCTACGTATTCCGCAACATCCTTTTTCAATCCAGACCACCAAAACATCTTTTTCAAGTCTTGATACATTTTGGTTGATCCAGGATGCATACTCATCCGACTCTTATGGGCTTCGTCAAGAATCAGTCTTCTAACTTCCTGATCTCTTGGTATACAAATCCTTGTCCTGAAACGAAGGATTCCATCCTGCCCAATCTTGAAATCAGGTTCCCTTCCCTCTGAACCTAGTTTCATCTTTTCCATCAATTCTTCGTCTGCTCGTTGCAACTCCCGAATTCTTTCCAAGAACTCGTTTGTAATCTGCAACATCCCCAACTTGATACTTGATGGCTCCACTTGTGTCAACAAGCTCAAGTCTCTGAATTCCTCGATCAACGCTGCTTCCTTAACCATCATCGCACTTATGTGGATTGCTTTCCGACTCAAAGCATCTGCAACCACATTTGCTTTACCCGGATGATAGTGGAGTTTAAAGTCATAATCTTTTAAAAACTCCATCCATCTTCTTTGCCTCATGTTCAACTCTTTCTGGTCGAACAGATATTTCAAACTCTTATGGTCACTAAATACTTGGAATGTAGTGCCATAGAGATGATGTCTCCATATCTTTAAGGCAAACACGATCGCAGCCAATTCTAAATCGTGTGTCGGGTAATTCACTTCATGATTCTTCAATTGTCGCGATGCATAAGCCACTACTCTTCCTTCTTGCATCAATACACAACCTAGTCCTTGCTTAGATGCATTACAGTACACTTCAAAACTCTTGTGAGGATCAGGTAATATTATCACAGGAGACGATGTTAACCTTTCCTTCAACTCACGGAAACTAACTTCGCACCGATCATCCCACACGAACGGTTGATCTTTCCGAGTCAACTTAGTCAAAGGCAGTGAAATCTTAGAAAATCCTTCTATGAACCGACGATAGTATCCAGCCAGCCCTAAGAAACTTCTCACCTCCGTCACAGTCTTAGGCTGTTCCCAACTTAGTACTGAACTTACTTTTGCTGGATCTACCGCAATTCCTTCTTTAGAGATTACATGCCCCAAAAACTACACTCCGTTCAACCAAAACTCACACTTCGTAAGTTTGGCATATAATTGCTTCTCCTTCAGGACTTTCAACACAATCCTGAGATGCTCTTCATGCTCTTCCGGATTTTTAGAATAGACCAGAATATCATCAATGAATACTACCACAAATAAATCCAACTATGGTCTAAAGATCCGGTTCATATAATCCATGAAAATAGCAGGTGCATTAGTCAACCCGAACGGCATCACAACATACTCATAATGACCGTATCGAGATCAAAATGCAGTCTTGGGTATATCCTCCTCCTTTATCCTGATCTGATGATAACCCGATCTCAAATCAATCTTTGAGAACACTGCAGCTCCCCTAACCTGGTTCATAAGGTCATCAATCCTTGGCAAAGGATACTTGTTCTTAATAGTGACCTTATTCAACTGCCTGTAATCCACACACATCCTCATACTCCCATCTTTCTTCTTTACAAACAGTAATGGAGCTCCCCAAGGCGAAACGCTTGGCCTGATCATCTGTTTCTGCAGCAACTCCTCTATCTGCTTCTTCATTTCTACCATTTCTGGTGGTGCCATCCTATAAAGAGCAATAGAGATGGGACCAGCTCCATGGACTAAATCAATCCCAAACTCTATCTCTCGCTTCGGAGGTAATCCTGGTATCTCTTCAGGAAATACTTCTGGAAATTCCCTCACCACCGGAATCTCCTCGAACGGCATCGACTCTTCTTCTCCAGAAGCCGAGAATAAACACATATAACCCTCCGGTTCAAGGGTCCTATATTGAATTGTCTTTTCCTCACAATTGGTGATCACTTGGTTCTTCATCAACCAATCCATACCCAAGATCACATCCAATTGTAACTTAGGAAGACAAACCAAATCTACCTTAGAAAGATGACCCAGAATTTCTACATTACACCCTAAATAGACTTTAGCGGTAAAGATCGGTATTCCCGTAGGGGTATCTATACTAAGATAGCAGGGTGAATCAGAAACAACAAGATTCAGCCTATTCACACATTCAGGAGAAACAAAAGAATGTGTAGCTCCAGAGTCAAACATGATTTTGCAAGGTTGGTTATTAAGCACAAAGTTACCTTGCACGAGATTCGGGGTTTGGGTTGCTTCATTACCACTCAGGGTAAATACTCTTCCTTGCACCACAGGCTTGCCAGCAGATCCCTTTGCATCTCCCTTTTCAGATTCTTTGCATTCACGAGAAAAGTGACCTTGCTTTCCACACTTGAAACATCCTCCTGTGGACCAGAAAAACTGACCATGATGATAACGTCTACACTTCTCGCAATAAGGAGCATTATCGCGAGACTTGTTCTTGTTATCCATCACCGCCTTGCCCTTACCGTTGTTCTTAGAATATGGACCATTATTCCGATGATCAAACTTCTTCTTCCTTTGTGGTCCATAGTTCTGTCCAACCCCTTTCACCTGACTTCCAATCAACTCAGCCTTCTTATCATCTTCATACATTCTGCACATATCCACTAGTGCAGGGAAACTCTGAATCCTTTGATAACTGAAGATAGACTTCAGCTCCGGCCTTAGTCCACCTTCAAACTTAACACACTTACTCCTTTCATCAGGGTTATTTAAGTAGTAGGGAGAGTACTTCATCAGCTCCTCGAACTTGGCAGCATAGTCTCCTACACTCATATCCCCTTGTTTCAATTGCATGAATTCCACTTCCTTCTTTCTCCGCAAATCTTCTGGAAAATATTTATTAAGAAACTTCTCCATAAATACTCCCCAGTTGATTGCCCTCCTTTCAAAATTCAGCAATTGGACAGTGTGATCCCACCAGTTTTCAGCTTCTCCGTGAAGCATGTAAAGTGCATAGGTCAACTTCTGTTCATCAGAACACTCCAGAGTTCGGAAAATCTTGTTAATCTCGTACAACCACTTGTTCGCCTCGTCAGGTTTGTATCCTCCCTCGAATCTTGGTGGGTTGCACTTTCTGAACTCCAACAGAGTCTTAGCGTCCTGATTCGCCATATTGCCAGCAAATGGGTTACCAGCTCGCCCTTGAGATGGTTGTTGTCTCTGCTGCTGTTGCATGCCTTCCAGCACGGTCGTGATTCGTTCTAACATTTCATTAGTAATATTTCTATTCCGGGTTGCCATAGAAAGACCTGCACTATGGGCTTTGGGTTACTAAAAAGGTCTTTAAAACATAAATACTACTAACTTACTCAAAACATATTCAATCAACATTGAATACCATACTTAGATGCATCTTCGGGCCATGAGGGACAGGACCTATGCTCTGATACCACCAAAGGGTGTGACGCTCTCTTTTTAACTTGAAAATAATTAATATTTCCAAATAATTGAATACTTGCTATCAAAATTTGGGCTAGAAAATTTTTATCCTTTTTAGAACTAGTACTTGCTCGTTCATAAACCCTTTTGAACATAAATCATTTTTGAAAGTTCGGCTTAACAATATCTTAGTTTCGAAAAGGCTCTCGAGATAACATTTCATTAACTATAGAAAATACTCTTCATAGTTAATATTAAAACATACTATTTGCCTCTCGAGTTGAATTTGAATATATAAAGCATAAACTTATCGCCGAATCCTTTCTCAATAGAAATCAGAGTTCGCGGAAGTAAAAGTAATACTTATGGGGCACTGCTGAGGTAAAGAAACATCATATATATATATATATATATATATATATATATAAGTCATAATATAAACTTCATTAGTACAGTCAGTAGCAAGTGATAAAAAGTCGAGATAGCAAGTTTTGATGAAACATATACAGACCAGTTGCATAAAATAAAAGCTCACTCTAAGACCTCTCAGATATATACAATATATATAACAAAATCCAAAATAGAAGTCCCAGAGCAAGTCATCCGTGTCCTCAGCAGCTCCTCAGATCCTCCACAGCTTTATCCCTAGGATCTAGGATCCAAAACATCTATGCTATGCAAGCTCCTATGAACCAGCGGGTCCACCTCTAGCAGAAACAGTCGGCTCAACATGCACCTCCTCCTCGCTCTCATCCTCCACAGGGTCCTCCTCGACCTCGCCCGACTGTGTAGAGACCCCACCACTGGGTCTAAGGTCTGCAGAAGCAGTCCTATCCAAGTCAGTCAGACCAGGAGAAGGAGTCTCCTCAGTGACAACTCTATTGGAGGAAGGATGGGAACGAGTGGCAGCTCTAAAATGAAAACTATGAAAACGACGCATAGGTCGAGCCGGGGGTGGTCCTCTATATGTATAAAAAGGTGGAACATGCATAGTGTAGACTAAGGGAATCCTAAATCGACGAGGTTGCACTCGCACGAGAGGGTTAAGGTGGTAGAGAGTGATCTCAACCTCCCCCTCAAAAGTGGCACGGTGCTCCTCATACATCCATATACCGCTAGGGATAGGGCGTATCTCGATGCAAGCTAGGTATCTGGCCATCACCTAAACAGGGCACAGGGAGTAAGTATACACATATACATAATTGATAAAGACTAAAATTACAATCACAAGTATATCATGGACAGATCATAATGCAAATACATATGAGCACACCATTTTTCAACATTATAACTCTTATAATGCAAGTGGCATGATGTATGATTTTCTATCCACAATTGAGGCCTCTAAAAGTCCATCTTGGACGTCCATCCAATACACCCTTGTGTTCCCGGAACACCGACATTTGTTCCCAAAACATAATGCCGAACCATACTTGGATAATAAGCATCACTCCCGGAGTGTGCACCACGTTCCCAGAACGAATACGTTCCCAGGACGCATAAAAACCAGGTCCCGGACACTGGCCACATATCTATAATGTGTCATCAAGTAGGTTATAATTTGGTACTCCCGGAGTACCCTCCTCATATTCCCAGAATATGATAAACGTTCCTACCAACCAGACTTCCAGTCTATATGGATGCACAAATATCAAGGTTGGTTTTATCTTTACATTAATTAATGTGATTTAGAAATATTCCAATTCCCTTTTGAATGATTTATTTGAGGCATACACTTTGGCATAAAATTCTCCTTTGAATTTTCTCAAAACATGCCCTTAAACTTAGATTAGGTAAAACAAAGTCAATGGTATTCAAAAACTTAACTTTTTATTTTTCAGATTCAGGTACTAACCGGTTAGAGTCTCAGGCTAACCGGTTAGAATTACAGACCTGAACTGTTTACCATTGAAATTCAGAAAAACCCTCTTTCTTGAATTTGCTACCCAATCCATAAACAAGTTAAACATTGTTTTATGCCTCAAAAATTACAGTTTTATCATTCAAAGGTCTAAATCACTTTTCACTTTCCAATGAACATAATTTCCTCTTGAAATTATTTCATTAACTTAAGGCATTAATTCTAATCTTTCAAATCTGAACCTTGACATTATAACAACTCATGTTCAGATCAGGTATAATGAGATTAAAGCATAGATTTGAGCAGAAACCACTAAAATTTCAGAACTGATTAATGAACTGACTTTTCTTTGAAATTCTGCAGTGTCTAACCGGCTACGAATATCGAGTAACCGGTTAGATTATGCAGTTAGTCCATTAAAACAAGAGTTTTAACAATTCATTTTCTTCTTTTCTCAAATCTAACCAAATCTCAATATTCACAGAGTTCATATGCCTTAAGATAAACATGTTTATACCCAGAAACACATTCAAATTGCATGCATCAAGTTTATGATATCAAATTGCATGAAAATTCACATAAACAAAATTTAATACCACAAAACTTATAATAGGCATTCAAATTCAGAATTCTGCTTCCATATACTTTGCATGCATCAATATAAAGTTGCTCAAAACCACAGTGAGCAAAACTTTGGCCTCCAAGCCTTTGTGCCATATTGCACATAATGCCCTTTTTGAGTTTTGTTAACTCAAATCCTAAATCACTTGAATTTTAGTCTAAATCTAGTATAAGGTAGACTTCTCCCATACCTTAAGACTGATTTTGATGGAGATTGACACAGAACTAGAAGAAAACTTCACAGATTTCTCACAAACTCAAGGTTCTGTTCTCAGCCACGAATTCCACCAACAAGGTCCAATGACCAGAAGTTTTGACATAGCAAATGGCCAAAGAAATTGGGGAAAACAGTTAGGACTCAAAATAGATAACATGCACTAGAGAATCAAAGAGGTTTGAGACTTAATGGTGAACTACACTTACCAAAATCAAGGCTGGAATCCAGCTTCCAGAACATGAATGACCAAGAACTCAGACTTCAACTTCCAACTTTCAAGTTGATTTCTCCTTCCACACGAACCCTCAACTCACAAACTTGGTGTCTTTACAAAGCTCAAGATGTAAGCTTTGCAATGGTGTATGGCTCTCAGTCTCACTCTCAGAAACAAGAAAGAATTTCTCTGGACGAAAATGGAACCCTAATTCACTCACTCAGCATGAAATCAGTTGCATCAACCCTCCATTCTTCAGAAATTCATCTATTTATAAGCAAATTGAATGAACATGCAGGTTGACGCGTGGTTCTCCACTAATCCAAGGCTGTAATCGTGGCGAATTCGGGATTAATCAAGCGATTACTCATCAAAATCCACTAACCCAGTTTCTGGGTTCATCGTCTAACCGGTTACAGGGCATTACTAACCGGTTAGATTAGTACAAAATTCAAAAATTAATAATTTTAAATCTTTCCCTCCAAGAACCTTTTTAATATTACCTTTAAGTCCTCATTCAGGGACCAAAATGCAATATCCTTATATTTTGCATTTATTTGCCCTATAAAAATATTTCAACTTATTTTTATTTTTAAGGCTAATTAAATACAAAATATAAACTTGGAAAATTTCTATAAATTAATAATAAAACTTTTATTATTAATTTCCTATTATTCGGGAGACGAAAATTAGGGGTGTTACAAAGAATAAAGATCTTTTCGCTTAGACAATAGTCGATCTACCAGGGGTAGATTCAAACTTTGCGTGTCACCGCTTAGCTTGTGACCTAAACCACAAGCCTGTAGCTCAAAAATGAAGCAAAGTAGGGCCAGAGAGACACGAACTCATCAAAGCTCAAGTAAATGATTTACTTAATGCAGGTGTCATTTGAGAAATCCGTTATTCTAAATGGCTAGCAAATATTTCCTTGTCAAGATATCAAATGGAAAGTGGAGAATGTGTGTAGAGTATACGGATCTCAACGAAGCATGCCGAAAAAACCCTTATCTTTTCCTTAACATTGACAAGTTGGTTGATAATTCGTCTAGATACCACCTTTTGTCCAATCAGTCAACTGAAGGCACCCTGGCAATATGAAGCAACCAAAACAAAAGAGGGACAATCTTTACTCTTAATATGTTGGGACTAATCCAAGTCGACTTCGTGCAGGGGTGACGCTTAGACAAAGATGGCCCGCTTCGGGAACTCCGTAGAACGGCATGGCTTGGAAGACATTTGGACGAGATGTCCTCCCCCCAAGGCACCAGAGTCACATAATTTGTTGATATCACGAACGAATTGTGAACTGGTTCGTTTGTACCAATACTGCAAATTGGTATAGTTTGGTTCTTGCTTCAATTCCATAGAAGCAACGAATCAACGTACCAGATTTTCTGTAGTAGCATCATCATCAGTAGCAAATCATCATCATAAGAAGAAGAAGAAACAGCATAAGAAGAAGAAGAAGAAGAAGAAAAGGTGAAGTGTGAACAGTGGGTGGTGGAGGAAAGAAGAAGAAGGTGAACAGAGAATATGTTTGGTGGAGGAAAGAAGATGTGAAGTGTGAACAGAGAATGTGTTTGGTGTAGGAAAGAAGAAGATGCTTTGAAGTTTCTTTTTTCTGATGAATCATTGATGAGAGTCTCACATTCTATTGGTTAAAATGTTGGTGGGTTGTTGAAAAAATAAATAGTTATTAAATTTTGTTGGTAACTGTAAATCTGTTGTACTTTGTCTTCCATCAGTTATTAGCGTTTCTATAGTTATTAACATTTCTATCAGTAATGCATGTGGGCTTTAAAAAGAGTAAATAAACTGGTGAAGAAAAACAAAATATTTGTGTCTTCTGCACTTTGAATTCATGTACTATGAATTGTTAACAATACTTTTTAATTTAAGTTTTTCATCCAAGTAATTTTGAATTCATGTTATTTTATTTTTAAAAAAATATTAAAAATGTACCAATAAATATAATAAAACGTATCACAACCCAAACACGTACCGATTAAGTATACCCCCGACGTACCGCATACTTATGGAAGTGACGTACCGCGTACCCGTACCACGTATTGGTACGTATTGCGAATTATGTGACTCTGCATCAAACCTTGGAAAGGGAAGGCAACCCTGCTACAATGAAGAAGTGAATTTGGAAAGAACTAATATGTTGATGATGAGGACGACTTCGAGTAGTGCGCCCAGCCCCCTCGTCAAACTGTTTTGACCTTGAGACATACATCAATAGTAGTCATATCCCATCATTATTTAGGCGTCACCATCATCGCTTTCAAAGTTCTTTCCTCACCCAATTCATCACCCCTTCCAAGGAATCAAGGTCGCTCTCGTCTGTTCACCCCTCCAATGCGTTGACTGGGGAGTTCTCATGTTTCTTTTATTTTTATTTTATTTTAACCATAAAATCCCAAACATACGAACTCATTAATCTGTGTAAATTACTGTAATTATTATTTCCGAAAAAAGGTGTTGAAACACATGTCAAAGCCACAAATTCCTTACAACATGTAAGTGCTCATGGGATTGGCAAAGAAATGTTGTTGGCAAATTATCTCTAGTTGGCAGGATTTGCTTCGAATAAGAATCCTTAGCAAGGCGGGCACACAATCAAATATATTTTGTTGCATCTTCCTCACAAGTAGGTGTTTATCCCGAATCATCAATTCCAAAAGAGTTCTACAACTTTGTGTATCCAACACATGCATTTGACGTAAAATATCATCCTCCAATATTCCTGGGTTGAATACGACGTGTGAGTCCCTTTAAGGCAATGTTGTTGATGGTCCCATCCGAATTGATCCATGGCAATATTTGCATACTTTATTCACCTGAAGAAAATTTGAGTGTTTCTTTCCTATGATCGATTCTGGACCAAACAAGTTTGTCTTGCATACAGTCTTCATTCCTATCACAATCTTGATTTTCAGGATCCACATCCCCATTTGGAAGATTAGAAATTTTCACTTGTTGTACATTGTCAACACTAGTGTTGTTGGAAACCAACAAGCGGCTCAAAATGTACTAGAGGGGGGGTGAATAGTATTTTGAGGCCTTGATACAAACTTTTCGATTGCTAATGAGAATGGTTTTCAGAAAACAAGTTTTCTAACAAATTTTACACTGCTTAATCGATTAATCTCCAAGCTAATCAATTAATGCCTGAAGCACACCAAAGAACTAATCGATTAACAGGTATGTTACTCGATTAATGCCTGAAGAGTGATTCAAAACTAATCGATTAACACAATTCTTAATCGATTAACTACGTATTAATTTGAGAAAATTCAGTCTTAATCAGAATTTCAGTAGGTCTCTAATCACAGTAATGCAAGAACCAATATCTATTGAATCAAAGAACAAATCTATGTAAATTTACCAAGTCAACTTAGATTGATTTTCTAAGAATTGAAAAATACCCAAATCTAACCTAATTGATTAATTTGTTCTTTAGTTCTTGAAAGCTTAAAGAAAGGTAAAGATGGAGACAAGGTTTTTATCCTGGTTCACTCTCAATCCACCGAGAGCTAAATCCAGTCCCCTCTACCGAAATTGAGAGCTTTCACTGTAGACACAATTGTTAGATTTACAAGGATTCAAGATTAAGCTCACACTAGCTATCCTATCTTAACCCTTTTCAAGAGAGTACCAATTCTCTTTAAATCTACCCACAATTGTTCTTGTCTCTTGAATTGTTGAAGGAGTCTCTTCACCAATTCTTTTCTTCTTGCTTCGATTTCCTCAAAGTCTTCCAAAACGTGAAATCTTCACTTGATGATTGTTGAACACTTGAAATTACAACCTCCGTTGTATGATGATTCAACATGAACAATAAGCTCTAAATCTATATCTCAATTTGCTAAGAATATTGAAAGAGTAATAGTTAAGATGAAGATTGAAAGATGTAATTCTTGATAGAACTCTTGAAAATTGTATAGCTCTTTTTAAGATTGTGAAAAGAATGAAAGTCTTAAGAAAAATATGAAAGTGAAAGTAACCTCATCAAAGTCATAATGAAAAGCTTTTAAACAAAATTAATTTTTCTGTTATAACAGCACTTAATCGATTAATGAGTAAACCACTAATCGATTAACCACTGTTAAATAATCAGTTCTAAACAGTTATAACGTGTTAATCGATTAAGCCATAACTTGCTAATCGATTAACCACTGTAAAAAGTGATTAAAAAATTGCTTTTCAATTTTACTTTGATTTATACTTTCATAAGAGCTATTTTCTATCAAGTTAATCTTACTTCACTATATACTTAACAATATAAAATCCTAACTTGAGATAATCTAAGCTACCACCCACTCTCATGAAATAAAAATAAAATATTACATTTTATTTAATAACAAATAAACTAAACTAAATCTTCATGAGTGGTGCTTGACTTGATTGTTGAATGTTGTTGCTTGAGGTTTGCATAATCCGGTTTGTTAGCATCAAAACATCATCAAACTTACAAACTCCCTCTTTTTGGTGATGACAAACCATCTTCAAATTAAACTTCAAGTTTTTAAATACTCCCCCTAAATGTAACAACACTTAGGAAAAATATATAAAAACCAAAGCTACAAAACCAAACCTACAATGCACAACATAAAACAAACCTTTTCTCCCTCTTTTTGCATCATTAAAAAGAGTAAGAAATTTAAAAAGAAACTTTGCCAAAGGTTGAGAGGTAAGTACTAGACAATTGGAAATATATAGAATAATACAACTAAGACATAATGTGCAGTAAATAATCACAATATAACCAAGGTCATACACAAGACCATATAGAAAACTACATATTAAAAGCCTTAAAAGCATACCTAAGTCCATACATAGGGAAATCATAACCAATGTCCAGTCATAAAACATAGAAAACAAGTCATAATAAGTCCTTGGTCATATATCGACCATTACAACCATAGCAAGTAACAAAGTCCAGCAACATTAGAAAAAGTCCATAAACCATAAAAACAACGAAACAGTCCAGCAGCAGTAATATGAAAGCAGTAGCAAAATATGATGAAAATATCAAGATGAAACCACAATGCCTAAGAGGGAGGAGGGGGATGGGTAAAGAAATGGGCAAAGGTGTCCATGAGCCGTTGTTCCATGGCTCGATTTTGTGCTTCTAGAATGTCAAACCGGTTGTCCACATGTTGTAGGAGTGCGGCATGAGCGGCTTGGTGATCAAAAGGTGCATCCAGATTATCAAAGTCAATAAAGTCTTCAACATTAACCCCATGGTCTTCTTGTTGAGCATCTGGCCCTTGATCGGTTTGCATCGGATCAACAACAGGTGGCGGTGGAGCTGGTGCAGCAGGTTGTCCTTGACCCGCTAAGGCCCTAATTTGAGTGTTCCACATCCATGTCCTAGATTCTTGGTGAAACGAAATTTTCATTTGGTTGATGTGGTGATCATTTAGGCACAGCTTACCCTCAGGGTCTTTGTCACAAGTCTCGTTATCCGGGATAGGCACACCAAAATGATGAAGCATTTTGCTAACATGCATTGGAAATGGCAAGTATTGAGTAGGTGGAGATTGGGAAGCAGTAACCATCCTAGCCATTATGATTTTATGCCAATTTATTTGCACATTATTTTTAATTCCATGAAAAAGCTTCAAATCATCTTCTTGAACTTGAGCATAATTTTGCGATGATTTGGGAATTAAACAATAAGCAATGATATAAAGCAAAATCCTATCTTCAGCATGTAAAAGAGAAACCCGTTTTGTTCCCTTATCCCAATTAAGTTCATCCCTCACAGCATCAGAGAACACAGTAGCGACATCAACATCCAACTCATTCGATTCATCATCCCCAATAAAAGTACCCTCATTTCTAAGTCCAAATAGAATTTTCATGTGATCAGGCTTTAAGATAAAGTGATGTCCTCTAACCATACTTTGATACACACCCTCTATGCATGTGAAATTTGCATAAAATTGTTTGACTAACCTAGGGTTTATATATGTATTATACTCTAGAAATTTTTGCAAGTGTTGAGAAACTAATAAATCATAAAATCCAAATCTTTGCTTCTTCAACCATGGAAAATACAAATACCTTATGATTCCAAACTTCCGATCAGTGAACTTCAGAGCCCTATCTGCCCTTTCTACTTGAGAAAACCAAATATTATCCCTATCCGGATGAGCACGCATCTTTAATCGCTTCTGGGGATTAGGATTAGAGGAGGTTGAGGCCATATTCGCAGAACAGTAAAGGTTAGGGTTTGGAATTAGGGGTTTTCGAATTTGACAGGGAGAGGGTGATATTGATGAGGTTTAATGGAGATATGATGATAGGAAAGTGTATTGAGGGAAGAAATTAAGGTTTTTGTATGAAAAAGTTAGGCAATGTGCTTCAAAATGTATTTTCGTGCAGAGAGAGTTCGAAGAAAAATGAAGAAGAGAGAAGAAAAATGAGTCAATGTGCAGTAAAAAAGTTTTTATATTTCCGTGTTCAGAGCCGTTAATCGATTAATGGAACCCTTAATCGATTAACGCCTGAAGAGGGGTTAAAAATTAATCGAGTAATAATATCACTAATCGAGTGATGCCTGAAAGGCTCCAAAAACTTAATCGATTAATGAATGTTGCTTAATCGATTAATGAGCACAAAAACTCAAATTTTGAAATTTTGAAAAACATTTTCACATTTACAAACACATAGACAATTAGCATTTAGCACACACATATACACAAGCAAACACATTATAGAAAACACATATAACTACATATTTAGAGAATTATGAAAGGATTTTCACTTCACAAAAACTCAAACAACAATACATAATGAATTAGACTCAAAGGTGATCAACTAAAAATAATCTCAAATACAACTAGCTAATTGTAGATTCATCAAAAATACCAAGTTCCCTTCTAATATGATAGAAAGTGTCTCTTGGTAATGGTTTTGTAAAAATGTCAGCTAGTTGATTTGAAGTTTGAACTAACTCAATAACACAATCACCTTTTTGGACATGGTCCCTTAAGAAATGATGCCTAATCTCAATATGTTTTGTTCTAGAGTGCAATACCGGATTTTTAGTCAAATTTATTGCGGATGTGTTATCACATTTAATAGGAATTTTTGCTAAGTTTAAACCAAAATCCGAAAGTTGTTGCTTCATCCAAAGGATTTGAGCACAACAACTCCCGGCCGCAATATATTCGGCTTTCGCGGTTGATAAAGCTACACAATTTTGCTTCTTTGAAAACCATGATACAAGAGAACTTCCAATTAAATGGCATGTTCCACTTGTACTTTTTCTTTCAACTTTACAACCAGCAAAATCAGAATCCGAATAGCCAATTAAGTTCAAAATAGCATCTCTAGGATACCATAAACCGGTATTAGTTGTTCCTTTCAAATATTTCATAATTCTCTTAACAGCAGTTAAATGAGACTCTTTTGGATTGGTTTGAAAATGAGCACACATGCTCACACTAAACATAATATCGGGACGAGAAGCAGTTAAATATAATAAACTACCTATCATACCATGATACTTAGTTACCTCAACGGGTTTTCCGATTTCATCTTTGTCCAAGTAGCATGTGACGCTCATAGGAGTTGAAGCTACCTTGAAAGACTCCATGCCAAAACATTTGAGTAGTTCTCTACAATATTTCCCTTGATGAATGTAGATTCCATCATCGAGTTTCTTGATTTGCAAGCCAAGGAAGAAAGTAAGCTCCCCCATCATTGACATCTCAAACTCACTTTGCATAATATCTGAAAATTTCTTGCATAATTTTTCATTAGTTGCACCAAATATAATATCATCAACATATATTTGAACTAAGAGTATGTCCTTACCGGATCTTTCAATAAAAAGAGTATTGTCCACGGCACCTCGTTTAAAACCTTTTTCAAGTAGAAAATTGCTTAAACGGTCATACCAAGCTCTAGGAGCTTGTTTAAGACCATATAAAGCCTTTTTCAACTTAAATACATAATCTGGATGTTCAAAATCTTCAAATCCGGGAGGTTGTGAAACATACACTTCTTCTGGAATGTAACCGTTAAGAAACGCACTCTTAACATCCATTTGATACAATCTAAAATTCATGATAGATGCAAAAGCAAGTAAGATTCTAATAGCTTCTAGTCTAGCAACAGGAGCATATGTTTCATCATAGTCTATACCCTCTTCTTGACTATAACCTTTAGCTACCAATCTAGCTTTATTTCTAACAATAATACCCGACTCATCTAGCTTATTTCTATAAACCCAACGAGTACCAATTTCAGGGCGATCATTGGGTTTTGGCACAAGCTCCCAAACTTTATTTCTTTCAAATTGATTCAATTCTTCTTGCATGGCCATAACCCAATGTTCGTCTTGAAGTGCCTCATTAATATTCTTAGGTTCTAGTTGTGAAACAAATGCAACATAATAGCAAAAGTTATTTAAAGTGCTTCGGGTTACCACTCCCTTAGCAATATCACCTAGATTATTTGAGACCGGGTGGTTTCTATTCGTTTTCCAAGCAATTGGTAGATCGGTATGCCGTACTTGTGCTAAGTCCTTTTCTTGTGTTTGCGGTTCTCCGTTCTCAACTTGATTCTCTACCTCTTGTTGTTGTATAGGCTTCTCATGATCCATGAATGTACCAATCTTACCCACTCCAAGAATTTTGCCTTTATTGTTGTCTCCATAGGTGACGTGACCACTTCCTTTGGTAGTAAGTTCGATGAAATGTGATTTGTCGCCCGTCATATGCCTCGAACAACCACTATCTAAATACCATCTACGCTCCTTTGTCCGAAGGCACATCTACAAAACAATGTCATTTGCTTATTTTAGGTACCCAAGTTATCTTGGGTCCTTTCATGTTAGTTTAGGGTGTGGTCCCCTTCACAATCCACATATATTTTCCACTAGGTATACCAAAATTCTTAATATTGCATTTACTTGAAACATGCCCAAAAATTCCACAATAATGGCAAGTTGGTGTTTTTGAAAAGTCAACTTTAGAGAAAGTACCAACTTTGCTAAAATTTCGATTTTTGGGTTTGGTATAACCTAGTCCAGTTCTATTACCATTATTCCTTTGATTTGAAAGCAAATGATCCAAACGAGTATCTCCTCTTGTGAGCCTTGCAATTCTATCTTTCAAATTAAAAACTTCTTTTTCAAGAGTTTTGCAATTTTCATAAGTTGAGATATCATTTATTTTCAAATCACAATCACATGTGAAATTTGCATAAATGAGATCAAGAGTTTCATTTTGAAGCTTTAATTCCTCAAGAGAGTTTCGCAATTCTAAAATCTTTTCTTGTTGCTTCAAAATAAAATTCTTTCTCTCAACATTTATCTTAGCTAACTTTTTCAACTCTTTATGCATTTTCACATACACACTATATAGTTCATTAAAAGAAGGAGAATCGGAATTTGAACTAGAATCGGAGAGATAGTCTACCTCATTGGTTTTGTCATTTGACTTTGTGCTTGAAGACGCCTCTTCATCAAACTTGGCCATCAAGAAAAGGTTGGCTAGCTCCTCATCTTCCGATGTGCTAGTTGAGGATTCATTTTCCGGTTCGTCCCAAACTATATATGCTCTTTTGCCTTTTGATTGATTGGATTTCCACTTGTCACTATCGGGCTTCTTTGAGTTTTGTGGACAGTTAGATCTATAGTGCCCCGACTTTCCACACCCATGACATATTATGTTGTCCTTATTGGTCTTGTGTCTTGGTTGAGCATCCTTATGTTGGAGAGTGCCCTAGTGGCAATCGTATTTTCTCTTTTACTTGTACTTATTTCATGTTTATGGATTATTACTATTAATAATAATGAGGCATTTCATTTATTATATTTATGCTTTAATTGTTTAATTAAAATATATGTAATAAAGTCCTTAGGATTATAAGTTCAATGTCATAAGAATATCAAGTACATGACTTGATAGTGAGATCTTATTAATTGATAATTATCCTTAAAGATTCCCTAGTCGAGTATTATAGTTAATAAGGACAACTATAATACATCGAGACTAGTATGTGGCAGACTGATGACTGTATCTCACCGGTCATGGATATGGGATATCAAGTCTTCACATAAGTACACATTGGGACAATTGTGTACTGGATTGACCCGCCATGAGAATGCTACATGGGTTATTAAGTGAGTGTCATAAGCGATTCTCATAGTGACAATGGTGTACATAATCCTTCGACCTGAAGTCGCTACGGTTCCCAACATGAGGAATTATATGCTTTCACGCAATCAAACGTCATCTTTAACCAGGTGATCATAACGGTTGTAGTCGGGTATATGACAAATCATGTAGAGGGATGTGAGTGACGTAGATGAGATTTGTCCTTCCTTATTAATAGGAATTATATCTCTGGGCCCCTTGATTGAGTGAGACGGTGAAATGTATGGCCATACTCAAGACAGTCAATATGAGATATTGACGAGACTTGTTTAGACGCGTCTACTCAGGGATCAAGAAACCATAGGTTACACTATTCATGGGTGACACGTTCCATGCCATGAGTGTAACTATGATATTTGGACAAAGGGATTAAACTTACACATGTTCATTGGTCACAGTAAAAGGTTTAGTCAAATCACAGACATTCCTGTCACTTGGGTAGCAATGATGTGTTGCTAAATACCGCTCATTGCTTGTAAAGTTAAAATGTGATTTTAACATTACTGCCAACGTTACAGGAACCTATAGGGTCACACACTAAGAGCATATAAAATTGGAGATATTACATTTGATAAAAATACAATAGTTGTATTTTTATAAAATTAAATCTTTCTGATATGATTAAGATATGATTCGTTTTATCTTTATGTATAAAATATAAATTTGATTTTATCTTCTACATATAAGATAGAATTCGAATTTATCTCCTAAAAGCCCAACCAGTTGGTCTGATAATATAATATTATTAGCTTTAGGAGAAATAGAGATGTGTGAGACACAGAACGACAACCCTAGCCATCATATCAGAGAGTGAGTGATACACAGACTCTCTCTTCTCTACTAGCATTGAGAAGAGAGACGTGACTCCAATTGGGAATTTGTTCGTGTGGATACCAATAGAGGCACAACACATTGATGTGCTCGTGATTGACGAAGCGTTCGTGATAAGATTCGTTTGTCTCCTCTTCCCTGAAAAAGGTAATTTAATTCCCTATCTCAAATCATGCTTTAACATGGATCCTAGATGGAAATAGGATTTATTTATTTATTTATTTTTTTTCCGCTGCGTTTGTCGCATCCTAATTCCTATCAGTGGTATCAGAGCCACTTGTGAAACCATAATTTGATTATTTTTTATTAAACATGTTTTAATATGATTATGATGTGTTGGGATTAATAAAAAAATTAAATAAAAAAAAAGGTAGCCGCTGTGATGTTCATGCGGCACAATCATTCAGTTCTTGTGTTATCAATTGATGATTCAGTTCATGCGGCTATCTAATGCAAAAGTTCATGCGGCACTCAATGATTCACGCTGAAGGAATACACCGCATGCAATTTGTGCCGCATATATCTCATATGCTAAGAATTCATAGAATTGTGCCGTGAATTATTTTATCAAGTTGATAAAATATAATTTTTTTTTATAATTCGTAACAAACATAATTTTAATAAAATAATAATGTATTTTATTTAATATGTTGTTTGTTGTATGGTGAATGATCATGGTCTCTTAGATAGTTTCGCGCCTTGTGTATGTTTTATTTTATTTTGGTTTATTTTTAAATACGACCTGCGTGTCGTGCCTCTCTCTCTATATTCAATATGTATTTCTTTTCTCATCTAAATCCCCTCATGAACGAGGTTTCTATTTGTAATATTTTTATTAAAAATTGCGAAAGACTTGAAGATGAAAAGGAAAGGAGATTTAAGGAGGTTTCTATTTGTAATATTTTTATTAAAAATTGCGAAAGACTTGAAGATGAAAAGGAAAGGAGATTTAAGGAAGGCTCTTGGAGAATGACCGGTGCATACATTCAAGGAATGCTCTTGGAGAAGAAGCTATGCATTTAGGATCTTTGTATTAATTCACTCATTGGCTTGGGTGAATTAGTTTTTCTAGGCCATGACCATATCACGTAGTTTATAATTATAGTATGTATGTGATGCATGTTATCGTTATAATGTATGTTAATGTGAGATAAAATAGGTGAGATAACTTAAATATAAAACCCCTCAAACTGAAATATTAAGTTATATGCCTTCCAATGCTTGACATTCGTCTTGATTGATGTCGTTTTGAATGTGGTCTGCTAAAGTAGAGTACGTTTATCTACATTGGTCAGACGCGAAGGAATAAATGTAATATTCGTTATGTCAACCATTGGGTCTAACTTAAATGGATAGTTCAATAGGATTGAAGATCTATAGGCAAAAGAATTGGGTATAAATTAATAAGTTAATTTTGAATAAATGTTATTCACCCAATTGATCCAAGAGTCACATGAGATGTGATTGGGAAAGGGTTCCTTACCTAAATAATCTAATTGTGGGTGATCAGCTAAAGTTGACTCATGATAAGATGAAATATGGATCTTGGTCCCACTAGAAAATCTTGCGCTGAGATTTTCCGAGTCAATATTGAGGGTTATTGATTTGAGGAAAATAGTGGGAGTAATATTTAATGAAAGTCCTTATTAAATATTTAATAAACATGATTTTAATTCTGCTTTTATTTTGTTGATTAGATCACCATGGCTTCAAACAATTCAAATAACTTATCACTGCGATCGGTCCTTGAGAAGGACAAACTGACGGGAATTAATTTCCTGGACTGGTATCGAAACCTAAGGATTGTCCTTAGGAATGAGAAAAAGTTGTATGTGCTAGAGCAACCGCTCTCTGAAGCACCCCCCGCTAATGCACCGGCTGCTGAGCGGAATGCTTTTCGAAGGCATCAAGATGATGCATTGGAGGTTGGAACTCTCATGCTTGTCACCATGACCTCTGAGCTTCAGAAAGTTCATGAGAACATGAGTGCATACGATATGATCGTACACCTGAAGGAGCTCTATCAAGAGCAAGCAAGGCATGAGCGTTTTGAGGCCACTAAGTCCCTTTTCACTTGTAAGATGACAGAGGGAAGCCCAGTCAGCCATCATGTTATCAAAATGATTAGTTATATTGAGAATATTGAGAGGTTGGGTTTTCCACTAGGTCAAGAGTTGGCCGTTGACTTAGTTCTGCATTCCTTACCATAGAGCTTTAGTCAGTTTGTCATGAATTACAACATGAACAACATTGGCAGCACTCTAACTGAATTGTTAGGGAAGTTGAAAACTGCTGAGCATGATATCAACAAGGGAAAAACTGTATTGTTGGTTCAAAATGGAAAGGGCAAAGGTAAGGCCAAAGGGAAAGCCAAAAAACCTAAGGGTAAGGGCAAAGCTAATGTAGCTAAGGCTCTTAAGCCTAAGGGTGGGGTGTCTAAAGAGGGAGAGTGCTTCCATTGCAAAAAGAAGGGACATTGGAAGAGGAATTGCCCACAGTACCTTAAAGAGATTAAAATGAAGAAAAGTGGAGACTCTTTTTCAGGTATTTTTGTTATAGAAGTTAATTTTTCTGCTTCAACATCATGGATATTAGATACTGGATGTGGATCTCACATTTGTGTTAATGTGCAGGATCTAAAAAGGAGTAGAAGATTAGCTAAAGGTGAAGTCGAACTGCGAGTTGGAAATGGAGCAAGAGTTGCCGCCATTGCTGTTGGAACTTGTAGTTTAACCTTACCTAGTGGATTAGTTTTAGAACTAGAGGATGTTTATTGTGTACCTGCTATTCGTAGGAATATTATTTCAGTTTCATGTTTAGACAAAGTAGGTTTTTCGTTTTCAATAAGGAACAAATGTTGTTCCATTTATTTGAATGAGATGTTTTATGGCAGTGCACAATTAATAAATGGTCTTTATTTGTTAGATCTTGATCATCCAGTCTATAACATTAATGCTAAAAGGTTTAAATCAAATGATACAAACCAAACTTTTCTTTGGCATTGTCGTTTGGGCCATATAAATGAGAAACACATTTCTAAGCTTCATAAAGATGGATTCTTAGACTCATTTGATTTTGAATCTTATGAGACATGTGAGTCTTGTTTGTTGGGCAAGATGACAAAGGGCCCATTTACTGGCAGCAATGAACGGGCTAATGAACTTTTGGGACTCATACATACAGATGTATGTGGGCCTATGAGTTCAAATGCTAGAGGAGGTTACCCGTACTTCGTCACATTTACTGATGATTTTAGTAGATATGGGTATGTATATCTGATGAAATACAAACATGAAACCTTTGAAAAGTTCAAGGAATTCAAGAATGAAGTACAAAATCAACTTGGAAAAAGTATTAAAGCCCTTCGATCTGATCGAGGTGGTGAATACCTTAGCCAAGAGTTCGATGACTATCTAAAAGAGTGTGGTATAGTATCTCAACTCACTCCTCCTGGAACGCCCCAGTGGAATGGTGTTTCAGAAAGGAGAAACCGAACCTTGTTGGACATGGTTAGGTGTATGATGAGTCAATCGGACCTTCCTATCTCTTTTTGGGGACATGCTCTACTTACACCTGCTTTTACACTTAACCGATCTCTATCGAAAGCGGTTGAAAAGACACCATATGAGATATGGACTGGGAGGCGTCCTAGTATGTCTTTTCTCAGGATTTGGGGTTGTGATGTTTATGTGAAACATCTACTTTCTGATAAACTCAGTCCCAAATCTAACAAATGCTACTTTGTAGGATATCCCAAAGAAACTAAGGGATACTGTTTCTACAATCCCACAGAAGGCAAAGTGTTTGTCGCTCGCACAGGCGTATTTCTTGAAAGAGAATTTCTCTCTAAAGGAAATAGTGGGAGGAAAATAGATCTTGATGAGATTCAAGAATCCCAAAGTAGCCAAGACCAAGCGATGAATGTTGAGCAAGTTCCACAAGATGTTATGGATGTACAACCTACTCAAGTTACACAAGTTTTGCGTAGGTCAAGTAGGATTCCTCTTCAGCCAGAGAGATATGGATTTCTCTTGACTCAAGAGGATGACATTATGATTTTTGATCAAGATGAACCTACTACTTACCAAGAGGCTATAAACAGCCCTGACTATGAGAAATGGCTTCAAGCCATGAGATCTGAGATGGAGTCCATGCACACCAACCAAGTTTGGATCTTGGTTGATCTATCTGATGGAGTAAAACCAATTGGGTGCAAATGGGTTTTCAAGAAGAAGACTGACATGGATGGTAATGTACATACCTTTAAAGGACGATTGGTTGCTAAAGGTTTCAAACAAGTTCATGGTATTGACTATGATGAAACTTTTTCACCAGTTGCCATGCTTAAATCCATTAGGATCTTGCTTGCTATTGCAGCATTTCATGATTATGAAATCTGGCAGATGGATGTCAAAACTACTTTCCTTAATGGAAATCTTTTAGAGGATGTGTATATGACACAACCTGAAGGTTTTGTTGATCCAAAGGATGCTGGAAAGGTTTGTAAGCTGCAACGATCCATTTATGGATTGAAACAAGCTTCTAGGAGTTGGAATATTCGATTCGATGATGCAATCAAACAATTTGGTTTCATCAAGAACGAAGAAGAGTCTTGTGTATATAAGAAGGTTAGTGGGAGCGCAATTGTCTTTCTTGTGTTGTATGTGGATGACATACTACTCATCGGGAATGACATTCCTACCTTACAGTCTGTTAAGACTTGGTTAGGGAATTGTTTTTCTATGAAGGATTTGGGTGAAGCAACCTATATATTAGGCATCAAGATTTATAGAGATAGATCAAGGAGATTGCTTGGCCTAAGTCAAAGTTCGTACATAGACAAAGTGTTGAAACGGTTCAACATGCAGGATTCCAAAAGGGGATCTTTGCCAATTTCACATGGTATAACCTTGTCAAAGGAACAGTGTCCTTCGACTAAGGAAGAAAGGGAACGCATGGATAGAATTCCATATGCATCTGCAATTGGATCTATCATGTATGCCATGATATGTACTCGACTTGATGTTTCGTATGCTTTGAGCATGACGAGCAGATACCATTCAGATCCAGGTGAAGGTCACTGGACAGCAGTCAAGAATATCCTAAAGTACTTAAGAAGAACTAAGGATGCTTTCTTTGTATATGGAGGTGAAGATGAGCTGGTTGTAAAGGGTTACACTGATGCTAGCTTCCAGACTGATAAGGACAATTTCAGATCACAATTTGGATTTGTATTTTGTTTGAATGGTGGGGCTATATGCTGGAAGAGTTCAAAGCAAGAGACTGTAGCCGATTCTACAACAGAAGCTAAGTATATAGCTGCATCAGAAGCAGCAAAGGAAGCGGTTTGGATTAAGAAGTTCATAACTGAACTTGATGTTGTTCCTAGTATTGAGTTTCCAGTGGACCTCTATTGTGACAACAATGGAGCCATTGCGCAAGCTAAGGAACCGAGATCTCACCAGAAATCCAAACATATACTTCGGCGTTTTCACATCATTCGAGAGATAATTGACAGAAGAGATGTGAAGATATGCAGAGTTTCAACAGATGATAATATTGTTGATCCACTGACTAAACCTCTTGCCATAAAAAAGCATGACGGACATGTTAGGGCTTATGGTATTAGATACATGAACGATTGGCACTAGTGCAAGTGGGAGATTGTTGGAGAGTGCCCTAGTGGCAATCGTATTTTCTCTTTTACTTGTACTTATTTCATGTTTATGGATTATTACTATTAATAATAATGAGGCATTTCATTTATTATATTTATGCTTTAATTGTTTAATTAAAATAGATGTAATAAAGTCCTTAGGATTATAAGTTCAATGTCATAAGAATATCAAGTACATGACTTGATAGTGAGATCTTATTGATTGATAATTATCCTTAAAGATTTCCTAGTCGAGTATTATAGTTAATAAGGACAACTATAATACATCGAGACTAGTATGTGGCAGACTAATGACTGTATCTCACCGGTCATGGATATGGGATATCAAGTCTTCACATAAGTACACATTGGGACAATTGTGTACTGGATTGACCCGCCATGAGAATGCTACATGGGTTATTAAGTGAGTGTCATAAGCGATTCTCATAGTGACAATGGTGTACATGGTCCTTCGACCTGAAGTCGCTACGGTTCCCAACATGAGGAATTATATGCTTTCACGCAATCAAACGTCATCTTTAACCAGGTGATCATAACGGTTGTAGTCGGGTATATGACAAATCATGTAGAGGGATGTGAGTGACGTAGATGAGATTTGTCCTTCCTTATTAATAGGAATTATATCTCTGGGCCCCTTGATTGAGTGAGACGGTGAAATGTATGGCCATACTCAAGACAGTCAATATGAGATATTGACGAGACTTGTTTAGATGCGTCTACTCAGGGATCAAGAAACCATAGGTTACACTATTCATGGGTGACACGTTCCATGCCATGAGTGTAACTATGATATTTGGACAAAGGGATTAAACTTACACATGTTCATTGGTCACAGTAAAAGGTTTAGTCAAATCACAGACATTCCTGTCACTTGGGTAGCAATGATGTGTTGCTAGATACCGCTCATTGCTTGTAAAGTTAAAATGTGATTTTAACATTACTGCCAACGTTACAGGAACCTATAGGGTCACACACTAAGAGCAGATAAAATTGGAGATATTACATTTGATAAAAATACAATAGTTGTATTTTTATAAAATTAAATCTTTCTGATATGATTAAGATATGATTCGTTTTATCTTTATGTATAAGATATAAATTTGATTTTATCTTCTACATATAAGATAGAATTCGAATTTATCTCCTAAAAGCCCAACCAGTTGGTCTGATAATATTATAAATATAATATTATTAGCTTTAGGAGAAATAGAGATGTGTGAGACACAGAACGACAACCCTAGCCGTCATATCAGAGAGTGAGTGATACACAGACTCTCTCTTCTCTACTAGCATTGAGAAGAGAGATGTGACTCCAATTGGGAATTTGTTCGTGTGGATACCAATAGAGGCACAACACATTGATGTGCTCGTGATTGACGAAGCGTTCGTGATAAGATTCGTTTGTCTCCTCTTCCCTGAAAAAGGTAATTTAATTCCCTATCTCAAATCATGATTTCACATGGATCCTGGATGGAAATAGGATTTATTTATTTATTTTTTTTTCCGCTGCGTTTGTCGCATCCTATTTCCTATCACCTTAATGTCCTTTGTTCTATTTCTATTGAAATTATTCTTCTTCTTAAGGAAACGTCCAAGCTTCTTAACCAATAACCCGAGTGTCTCATCATCAATGTCGGAGTCAGAATCATCCATTAGTGAGGACTCTTCTTGTGCTTTTAGGGATTTTGAATTTGTCTTGAGCGCTATCCCTTTCTTCTTTCTATCGGCGTCCTCGTTCATTGTTAGTCTTCCTAACTCCATTTCTTGCTCTTGAAGCTTTCCAAATAAAGTTTCTAAGTCCATCTCATCTAGATCCTTAGATTCCATGATAGAAGTGACTTTTGGTTGCCATTCCCTACTAAGACATCTCATCACTTTATTAACAACTTCACTGTCAGATAAAACTTTGCCAAGAGTAGAAAGATGATTAATAATATGTGTAAAGCGCTTTTGCAGGTCGCTTATTGTTTCATTTGGCAACATGCGAAAGAGCTCATACTCATGCATAAGTGTGTTCATCCTAGCACGTCTAACCTCATTAGTGCCCTCATGTGTGACTTGAAGTGTATCCCACATTTGTTTAGCATTCTTGCATTGAGAGACTCTAAAGAATTCATCATAAGAAAGTGTCGAAGTGATGATGTTTTTAGCTTTTAAATCATATTGAACTTTCTTTTTATCATCATCATTCCAGCTAGATTTTGGTTTTAAAGCAACAGTGTCATTTACTTTTGTCTCAGGAACAAAAGGCCCATTCTCAATGGCATTCCAAATCTCAATATCAATAGCTTCAATAAAAATTTTCATTCGGACCTTCCAATAAGCATATCCCTCACCATTAAATAGTGGAGGACGATTAATGGAAGCTCCTTCACCTCCAAAGGGATTAAAATTTGAGCCCATGATTTCCAAATCGAATCTTTGCGAAAAAAGCGTTTTAATGCTCGAATCTTTCGACCGAGCTCTGATACCACTTGTTGGAAACCAACAAGCGGCTCAAAATGTATTAGAGGAGGGGTGAATAGTATTTTGAGGCCTTGATACAAACTTTTCGATTGCTAATGAGAATGGTTTTCAGAAAACAAGTTTTCTAACAAAGTTTACACTGCTTAATCGATTAATCTCCAAGCTAATCGATTAATGCCTGAAGCACACCAAAGAACTAATCGATTAACAGGTATGTTACTCGATTAATGCCTGAAGAGTGATTCAAAACTAATCTATTAACACAATTCTTAATCGATTAACTACGTATTAATTTGAGAAAATTCAGTCTTAATCAGAATTTCAGTAGGTCTCTAATCACAGTAATGCAAGAACAAATTTCTATTGAATCAAAGAACAAATCTATGTAAATTTACCAAGTCAATTTAGATTTATTTTCTAAGAATTGAAAAATACCCAAATCTAACCTTGTAACACCCCGCATTTTTCCCGTACGTGCGTAAACGACTTTCGACAAAAAAAACCTTGAGATTATATTTTCAGAAAAATATTTTATGTGAAAAAGAAATAAAATGATGATTTTCCAGGATCTTTATAAATAAAAATGTTTTTAATAGATGAGAAGTGAATGATTTTGTTGATTTGATTTAAAAGAAATGAATTGTGGTTTTTCCTAAAAAGTGATTTTTGTTTAAAATGAAGTTTTTGAGTTATTAACTTGGAAAATTTGTAACTTTTTAACCGTAACTCGGATTTTCACGATTTTTATATCAAAACGATCGTCTTGAAAAGTAGATTTTGAAAATGTAATTATCAGATTTTTCTGGGTGGATTTTTAAAAATTTATTTTCAGAGATAAGAAATACGAATTTTGGAATTTGTGTTTTAAAGAAAATAAATTTATTGATTTGACTTGAAAATTTTGTGTGATGAATACTTGATTGAATGTGTGTTTGATGTATGATGCATGAAATGATTGTATGAATGTGAATTCTTTGAATTAATTGTCTGGTTATGTGAATTGATGGTTTCAAGTAAATTGGATTAGAAAATAAAAATATAAGATAAGTATATGTGTGTGTGATACGGTATGTATGTGCATGTGTGTATATTATACGTGTAAATGTGTATGTTGTGCGTGTATATGTGTTTATGTATAAGGTAGGATTATGATTTTCTAGAAGTCTTAGTGAGTAAGTAAGCCATAACCAAACCATGAACCAAACCAAACTAATTTAGAAACCCTAACTATTTCCTAACTACTACTTAAGCCTAAGATGACCCATAGAACCTAAGCCACTCTACATTGTCCCCTTGCATTTGATAACTTCCACCCATTCAACTTTTTGGAAGCCCAAAATTACCCTCCCAAATGGTGAATAGCCGAACCAAAAACCTAAGGGCAAAGAGGGAATTGTGAGTTGGTCTATTTATACAAGAAGCCTTAGTTCATTCACCCATTCATTTCTCATTTCTTCATTTCACCAACACAAACACAAACACACATCTAAGAGACTCATCAACCTCTTAGAGAAAGAAAAGAAAAGAGAGAGAGTGAGAAAGGAGAGTGGTGGCCGAGAGCTCTAGGAGAGGAAGAAGAGGGAGATCCAATCTTAACCAAGCCTTTCCTTTGTAGATCAAGGATGTTAGAAGCTAGAAGAACCAACCCTTTCATGGTAGGAACCGAAGACCAAGATGAAGATTTTGTAATAGTTTAGCTTTTCCCTTTTTGTTTTGTAGATCTATTTTATTTCTTCTTGCATGTTGATGATATGTGTTGATCTTACTTGATCAAGGACTTTTAAGGACTTTAAATAATTTGTAATAAGTTAAGTTTATGTTTGATGTTTGGTTAAAGTTTTCTTTTGGTGGATCTAACATTTTCTTAACTAAATCTTCAAAGATCTAAAGAAAAACTAAGATTTTTGTGAAAACTAAAATAAATCTCTTTGCATGTTTGATTTTCTTGCTCTAAACCGTGATTTATATGTGTTTATGTGGTGATTTGATAAATAAACCCATGATCTAAGTTTAAATTATAATAAAGTGAAACTATTTGGCTTTGCATGTTAGATCTTTTTGTTGAAACCATGATCTATGTGTATTTCTATGGTTATTTGTTGAATAAAAATATAATCTAAGCTTGATTTGTGAAAAAGTTTTAAGTCTTTGGTCTTGTATGTTAATTTTGTTGATCTAAGTGCATGCATGTGATTATCCTTATTTGATGAATGAAAAATGTTTAAATCTTTAATTTGCATGTTACTTTTCAAGAGTAAAGATTGTGTTTTCTTTTTTATGTATTATTCGGTTTTAAGGAGAAAATTAAGGTAACAAGTTTTAAATTGATTTTTGAGTATGAACATGTTTTGATCTAATGTTTAATCTTGTGCTTGTTGATTTTAATGAAAAGATCATGTTTTCCTTTTGTATGTGTGTGTCACGGTTTTAAAGAAATTAAAGGAGCAAGTTTTAAAAGGATTTTGAGTGTAAACATTATTTAATCTAATGTTTGATTATGTGCATGTTCTATTTTTAAGAAGGCCATTCGGCCATGTGTAGGAAAAGTGAAATCCATGCTTTTTACTTTGTGAAAAATTTATGCATGTGTGTGTTAGGAATAGATCTAATGATTTTAAGTATATGCATGTCATTTTTAAAGGTTTAAAGTGTCATCTTAATTTTTATCAAAAAACTAAATGATGATCTTGAGTTTGGTGTTTGAAAAAGATTTTATCTTAGTAATATTGATGCATGTATGTTTAAAAAGTGAACTAAAAACTTTATTTTGTGCATGTTGACTTTCGGCCATCCTAGGGAGAACTAGGGAGCTAGGTTTGTTTCTCATTTAGGGTACATGCATCATGAGGCTAGTTGAATATAAGAGTTTTAAAAGTGTATGCATGCCATAATTAAATTTAAAAAGAAAGTGTGTGTGATGGTTTGTGATTTAAATTGTTATGTTGATTTAAGTTATGAAAATGAATTAAAAGTTGTTTATTTTTCTCTTGTATGTGCATTAAATCTTTGCAAAATAATATATATGTATAATTCGGCCAATGCATGCTTAATGGGTTGGAAATATTTTCTTCATGAAATGACTTTTGTAAATGGCTATGTTCTAGGTGTATGATGCTAGGTGTTTGAATGAAAGTGATGTGTGATTTCTTTTATCTTTTTGATTTTAGAAATCAAAATGAATAGGTTTAGTTGATTGTGTGCAAAGAATTTCTTTGTAATGTTGATTCACTGATTTTAAGTTTTTGAAATTTAATTGTGATTGGAAAAATGTTCAGCATGTGTAATTCGGTTTGTTGAATTAATTAAAAGGATTAAGTTAAATTATTTTCTTAAGAATAATTGGATTAATTTATTAAGGTTATAATTTAATTAATGATTGTGAATAATTAAAAATGTGACTTCCTGTGTATATGTTTATAAATGATTTGAATGCTTTGAAATGTGTATGTGATTGTTCTTTGTGCTGCTTGGAATTGTTTTGAATTCTGTTTGTGAAATTTATTTGTGAAAAATGTTTTATTTAAAAAAAAAAGAATGATTTAAATAACTTAAATTGATTTGAAAATTCTAAAGAACCTTCTTTGATTAGTGTTTGATGAGGTTGTGAAGTTTAGAAATTAAATAAATCAATCTGATTGGTTTTGAAGTTTACCTTCTTCAAATTTTGTATTTGATTTAAGAAAGATTTTCAAAGAGTTGTTTTCTTAAAGATTTCATTCAATGTTTAAAGAAAATAATCTTTTCAACCAAAGTGTTTTAAATTAAGATAAATGGATTTTATTTGATAAAGAGATTGTTTTCAAAGTTTTCTTGAGAACTTTTTTTAAGAACTGATTTGGAATTGAAACCCTTTTTGGATATTGGTAATGTATTTTAAAGAAAGGAATTATTTCAAAGTGTTTTCAAAATGAAATTAAGAATTTACGCAAAACGTTCTAACGCACGGGGAAAAATGTTCTAGTTCGGGTGTCGGACGCGAAAGGAAATGTGGCAAGGATAACGACTGGAAATCTCGTAAAGCTTTTGGATGTTTGTCATCCAGGTGAGTGAGAGTGTTGTGGTCCCGTAACGTGGTTGCTCGCAATCCGACTAGAGGGATTATGAGAGTACTACGAATTAGGTGACATGCATATTTGTGTTAGATGTTTACCTGTTTTGTTTGCATACTAAATGTTTATCTGTTATGCATTACTAAATGTTGACTTACTGTGCATACTTTATTCTGTTTAGAAATTATTTGATTATGTCTGAATAGTGAAACAATAATAGCGAAACCGTGAAAGTGATGAGATAAGACTGAAAAGAGAAAATAGATGCGAATAAGAGATATGAGGAATAATTAAGTAAGAGATAAATGATGAGTTAAGATTAAAGAGAAAATTATAAGAGACGATTGCGAAAGATATAAAGTGTGTTGCGAATGAAACTGTGGAAGAGATAAGTAATGAATAAAGAGAATAAAAAGGATGATGTTCGAGACGACAATAAGAGACACCCGACGAGGCGAGCGGAAGCGTGGTGATGATGAGCGATGCTGATGGTGCCATGGAGCCACAACTGAGGAGAGCGATGCGGATGATGCTTCTGAACAGCAACTGAGGAGCAAGATGCTGATGATGATGATGCTAAGCCATGATGCTGGGAAGGATGCTGATGATGCTGATGAGCTAATGAGAATAATGCTGAGATGCATGAGAAAGCGATATGAGGCAAGGTTGCCATTGAGATTTAGGGGGAACGGATTGCAATTAGTGGTCGGGTTTCATTGAAGGGATGTACTAAGGATGAACCGACTGTTAGGATTCAGCCGCTAATTAAAACGTAAAACCTTAAAAGACTTTAAAAGACATTTACAAACGCGGTGAGGTATGAGTGTCGTATCGAAATAGTGTAAAGGAAGATACTATGGGTATCTGCGGATACTCAGGTGGGGATTGCATGAGGGGAGGACGATGACGGTGAAACGTCAAGAAGTCTAGAATACTTTCTAGGCAGAACGAACTCCACATGTGGCGTACTAACGTGGTAGGGACTGGGTCCAATGCCGTGGCAAGTTCTGCACCGGAACTAGAATTGTACTGTCGCCCCCTTGAATGCAAGTCTAGAACAGTGAGAGGGACTGGAACGGGGCATTTGTGATTGCCACTGAGAGCGTTATATGATATGAATGAATGATATGATTGAATTGATTTAAGGTTGTAGTTCTCCTGGTCCGGGACCATTTGATTGTGAGACAGCTGTCGTGCCCGCGTGGTAAGGGTCCTGTACTCCTGTTTGCTTCCGACTAGGTTGGGTGGATGACCGAGGAGATGTAGACGTGTGTGACTTCCTCAATGATGATGTTCCCCCATTGAGCGAACCAGAACGATAAAACTTAAAAGACTATGAGGTATCAAAGAAAAGAACACCAAAGATATCAAGTATTGAATAAGAATTATAAGACAAGCACGAGAAATGATTCGGGGCATAATAAATCTTGAGGTAACGATGGAAGAAAGAATGGAAAAGAATTGTGAGCGTTATGTAACGAAAGGTTCAAGAAGGAAAGTATAAATGAGTATCGAAAGGAATAGAAAAGATTTGTAAGCGTAATGATTTGGCGATGAGTGATGATATTTATATGTTTAGAATGTTATGATATGCTTTGTAATATGTGAATCATACATTCTATGTGTAACATGTTATATATATCTATGTTGATATAATTGCATCATGATAAACATCTATGTTATGCTGCTTTAGTATATTGTTCTGTTTCTGTTTATTTTTATATTAAAACTACCCTGAGACCGCATGGTCAACCCGTTAGTGTTCGGAACACTGACTCTCTCCTACCTTGTTGTCGTATCGGCAACTGCTGATATTGCAACGGGTAGATGGCGTAGTGGGTAGCGATTCACCTATGCACCTGCAAGGAGGAGCGTAGAAGTTGTCCCTGGAGATGGTATCCGGAGGGGATCCCTAAGGCAGTAGACGAGGACGACTCTACTTGCAATTGGAGAGCTTGATCTGCCAAGAGCCGGAGTTAGACGACGAGTATTAGGAAGCATGACTAGAAGCTAGGAATTCCCCTGTCCGAATGTACTCCATTGTAAGTTCTTAGATGCCATGGCTTTAACATACTGTACCCCAACTAAAGTTTTATTAAGCATGAATGTTTTTAACAAGTAATCGGGCTATGTTTTAAATGATGTTTTGAAAACGAGTTTCAAAGTGCGGTGTCTTGTGACATCTCGGTTTGGAACTTGAAAGGTTTTACACAACATGAGAACATGAGTTTTAAAT
Organism: Crotalaria pallida; assembly: GCA_037953625.1. NCBI lineage: Eukaryota > Viridiplantae > Streptophyta > Magnoliopsida > Fabales > Fabaceae > Crotalaria > Crotalaria pallida. The sequence continues at coordinate 65,574,571 of CM075651.1, forward strand.
GTAACCATGTTTTGAAAACCTAAGTGTTCTGATGATTACGTATTACATGTTTTTTAAAAAAAAATGGCCCTAATTTTCACTATATTTAACTTAAGTAACGAAAATTTTCAAGGTGCCGAATCGGGGTGTTACAGTTGTGGTATCAGAGCAATGGTTAATCTAAGTAACCTTATACATGGACTTACATACTCTGCTGTGTGTAATAGTGTTAAGATAGCGATAGATAAGAATAGGAACACCAAGGGTACGCGAATGTTTTCCGGGAGTACGTCAGTTTTTGTCTACAACGGTGACCAGAAGCGGAGATCAGTAACGGCATGAGATGTTGATGTGAGCTTCGAATTTTCTCTCGTTGAAATTTTCTTGGATGTGAACCCCTTTGCCTGTGATAACCTCTAAGCATTTGAGATCTTGTCTTGTGAGTAGAACTCTCTCTTATTGTTGAAGCCTTTCTTATGTGAACCCTATGCGTTGCTAAATTGCTTTGGCATGACGCTTGAGAAAGCCTTTTTCTGAAAACCTTAGACCGTGTCCCTTACACAGCCTTGATTGTTGATGAACCCAAAGTTTCTTCTTTTGATCTTTGACCCGACATTTATTCTTTCCTAAAATTTTGATGAGATTCTTGAACCCTGACCCCCTGTCCCGAGTCGAGTACATATTCCTAAACCGGGAGTAAGTGGTGAAGTGTTGATAGGCAAAGTTGCAAGGATCAAGGAAAATGAGGATTAGTAAGTATGAATTAAAGGATGTATGAGTTCGGAAAAAAGTAGGAGTATCTTTTGAGACTTAGATAAGTGGTGAGTTATGTAAGGTGATTAGGATTAAGAGTTTTGATGCCAAATTGGTTAAATTAATGGTTTAGATGGTGGTAAGACGAGGAAGAGATTAAGGTGATATTTAGAATTTAGAGTCATAAGTGTCTTGATCTGAGTCGTAAAATGGTTAGATAGCGGTGAATAAGTGTTGATATGGTAAAGTCGAACGGATAAGATGGTGGAATTTGTGGTTAGAATCTTTAAGTAATTGACTCAAGGTTAAGTGAAAAGCTAGGATTTGATGTGGTAATGGATAATAGGTCTTTGAGTTGAGGAATTTTGATGGTTTAGAATATGAGGAAAATTGTGGAAATTGGAAAAAGGTTTAGAATGTTTAAGTTATATGATCCAGTGTTAGAGATAAGAAGTGAGATAGTGCATGTTTCTTGAGGATTAGTGGTTGTTAGAGTAAGAGAAAGATTTAATAGTAACCATAGAAGTTTTATGAGGGCAATTGATTAGTGAGATATAAGGCAACAAGAGGATAGATTGGAGCTAAGTGATGGGAAATTTTGTAAGAATTGACCAAAAAGTGTAACACCCCGTAAATTCCTCATATTAAATTAAAACACTAAAAGAATGTATTTTTGAGAAAAGTGTTTTGAAAGAAACATTTTCCTAAAGGATTTTCTAAAATTCACATTTTAAGATGATGAATGGTTTTAAAGTGATGATTTCTTGAGACAATGTTCAACATTTAGAAATTTGGTTTGGAGAAAAATTATATGCTTAATGATTTTATAAAAATGTTTGTGATTTATTTTGGTGATTACATGTATATATACGGTTTTAATGTGCATAAATTTAGGAATGCATGAAAATTAATTAAATAAAGAAAATGAACATGTGTGTGATGCATATGTGTGTGCCGTGTGAACATGAAGCCATCAAAATGCTAATTATGTGCATGCTTGTGTGTGTGATAAGTGTATACATGAAAGTATGCTATATGTGATGAAATAAAATTATATGTGCATGTGTGCATGTGTTTCGGCCATGGTGAGGATAGAAAGGCCAAGAAGGGTGCATTTCCTTAAACATTAAGAGAACCAAATTCAATTAGAAAAATAAGAGGGGGAGTAAGAGACGTGAGTCATGCAGCCTAGGAGAGATTAGGGAAAGTGACTCATGAAGGCTAGTGTGGACTTCCCTCCCCCCATGTGTCCCACGGTTTGACCCTTTCATGCAACAATGAGTTGGCCCAAATTGCCCTTTCTTTCACACCTTGAACCGAGGGCAAGATAGGAAACTACTCACCTCTTGCTTTGCCCTCAACGCCGTGTATAGGTATGTGTTGGCTTGGATCATTTTTCATTCCTTCATTCATTTCCTTTTCCCACACAAACTCAAACACACTTCTCTCAAGAGCATCATCAAGCTCTTGAGACACTTAGAGAAAAAGAGTGAGACCGTGAGGAGAAGAGAAGGGAGAAGAGTGAAAATTCCAAAGCTCCATAACCCAAACTTTTTTCAATTCTTCTTCTCAACCACTTTCATCATCAAAGCTCAAGGAGAAAACCTATCCCTCAACCTTAGAAGGAGGAGACCGAGGCAAACCATTAAGAGGAGGAGAAGAGGAGATTGAAGATTTAAATTAGGGATTAAGGTAGATGGAGTTTTAGTTAAATGATTTTGGGTTGTAAAGGAATTTATTGTGGACTTTGATTTAATTTCCATGATGCATGTAATTATTTTTAAGTGATCTTGAGATCTAAATGTTTTGCATGTTATTTTTGTGCTTTGATCTCCTACTTGCAAAAGCTCTTCATCACGGTTTTGTTGAGGGTGTGTTTAGAGTTCATATTTTTGCTTTGATTTTCTCATGCATGTTGATTTTGTGGCTTGATGATCCTTGTTTTCCTTTGCATGTTCTTCTTATGATTGGATCTTGGATTTTTATGAATGAATGAGCTTATAAATCACCAAATCGAAGACTAAATGAATCGGCCATGAGTAGAAATTTTAGGCCTTGTTGTTTTAATTTGATCTAAATTGATTTTATGCTACTTCTATGTTACTTTTTAGCTTACTTTCACGGTTTGATTGAAGACTTGAGTTTAAGTTGTATTTTGCTTTGATTTTCTTTTTTTTTCATGTTTTGATCTATGATTAAGTTTTGAGAAAACATGAAGCTTAAATTTTGTGTGTTTCATTTGAGAATAAAGTCTTGATTTCTTGAGTACATATCACGGTTTTCAAAGAAAAATATGCCTAACAAGATTTGACAATAATTTTAAGTGAATCAAGGTTTGTGTGTGCGTGTTGATGATGATTCAGTGGATGATGCTTCTATGTTTTGCATGACATGATTCGTGAATTTAGGCACTTGCATGTAGAAAATAAATTGTGAGACCTTGTTTTCTTGCATGACCTCATTCGGCCAAGTCTAGGTAGAATAGGGAATCCTACTAGGTCATCATGTTTTTCTTACATGTATGTTGAAAAACAACTCACCTAAAGATTTATAGGTGCATGCATGTGTTTGTTTCACAAGATGAAAACCATGACATAATTCTTGATGTTATTGTGTTAAAGAAATTAAATTGTTGTTTGCTAAATTTCTTAAGAAACTCACGGTTTTATAAAGAAAACAAGAAAACAAGTTTTTAGAAAATGATAATTGCCTTAATCCATGATCTATGTGCATATATGATGAATATTTGACTTTGCCCTCTCATGATGCTATTCGGTCTATACATGATATCTAGACTAGGATTTCTTTCCAATAAAATGACTTAGAAGAAATAAGTATATTTTAAGGAATTGTGCTAAAATGATTGCTTGAACTTGGATGGTGAACATGTGTTTTCAAATCGGGTCTTTGTGTAGAACGGAATGAAATAAATAAATTAAATTAATTTAGTGTTGTGATTGAATGAATATATATATATATATATATATATATGTATGTGTTTATGTGTAATCGGTTAAGGTTAAGAGGAAGTAGGATTTAAATGCCTAAAATGAAATAAATTGATTTATGTAATTTGAATTGTGATGTTTGATTTATTTTCTTTTGATTCCATTCGGTTATGTGGTCTAAGTAGGTTTAGGGAGTTTAATTGCATGAAATAAAATGTGCATGGTAGATCTTGAGAAGGATGTAAATTGTTTAAAAGTAAATATTGATGTGTTTGGCTTAAAAGTTGAATTTGTGAAATCCTTGTATGCCTAAGAGTTTTGTGGTGAAAATGAATTATGAGAGTTGCATAATTTTCTTGATTAAATCGTTTAGATGCTTCCACTAAACATTAAGTGTTGTTTGTTGTTATGTGGTGTGAATTGTTTGAATGTCATGGCTGTCCTAAGTTGTTTTATGATAAAACTTGGATTTTTAAAGTGTTAATTTTTAGGTTAAAAAGTATTTGAAGTAAAGAGTGTTTTCATAATATTTTCGGAGTTTTATTCAAGTAATTTTGTAAAACTATTTTTCTGTCCAGAAAGTACTTGGATGTGCTTTTCATGCTTAAAAATGTTTTCATATGATTTAGAGCGAAGTTTTTAAAGTGGAAATTGATTTAAGAAAAGCTGGATCAAGAATAAATATATTTTCAAAGTTTTCTGACGAAGAAAGGACAAGTATTAATCTAAGAAAAGATTTTTCTCAAATGAGTTAATAACGTAAAATGTTTTATTTAATATGAGGAATAATAAAGAAAAGAGAGATTGGGGCAGATGGCAGCACAAGGTTGCAAGGAGAACACACATTCAACAGCTGGACCTCAGGTGAGAGAGAAGCCTCCCTAAGACATCGTGGTAGCTAGGTGATTTATTAGGACGTTCCGCTTCATCTCAAAGATCGGAACGAAGTGGTTAGAGTCAGTAGTATAAGTGGCAATTGTTTGCCTTGTGTGGCCACTTATACGAAGGTGACAAAGACCACAAATCTATTGTGTGATGTTGTGTGTTGATAGCATGCTTTTATTTAATTATGTTTGGTAATGATTATTACTGTTGGTTATGATGAGAAATGGCTGATGAAAGTCGGAATAAGAGAAATAAAAATTAAAAGAAGTAATTGAGGAAGTGAGGAAATTGAGAGTGATGGTATATTAAGAAACGAATGATGATAAAAGATAAGAAATTGAGGAAAGAGAGACGAGAGCTGAGATTGAGAAAGAGATATTGAAAGTGATGATGAGAACAAGCCAGAGCTGGGGAGAGTGATGTGAGTGTTGGAATGGAAGATGAACTGAGTTGAGCTGAGCTCCTCTGTTCTTGGTTTTAGTCTGGGAACTAGTGTTGAGCTGGGCTTGCTCCTCCACTAGCGCTCAGCAAAGTAAATGTGTTTTTGAAAAATGGTTTTTGAGAAAGAAATTTTCGAAAAGAATTGTGAAAAGAAATTTTCATAAAGAGTTGGGGAAAGAATTGTTTTTAGAAAAAGGTTATGAAAGGGAATTTTTTTTTTTGGAAAAAGGTTTTGGAAAGAAGCTTTGAAGAAGCTTGTGAAACGACATTTTCAAAGGAGTTTTTATGAAACGATCTTTTGAAAGGAGTTTTATGAAATGATGTTTTGGAACAACGTTTTTGAAAAAGTTTTACGAGATGGCCTCCTTGAGGAAAAGTTTTGTGAAAGTTCTTGGGAATAGAGTTTTTGGAAGGTGGAGAAATAAAGTTTTTGGAGAGTTGTGAAATTGAGATTTTGAGAAGGATGGTAAAAAGGAAGATTTGAGAAATGACTAGGTAACTGGAAGGAGTGTTTGAGAAATGAGATGTGAACTCCCAGCTCTGAGCTATGTGTGATTTTGATGAGAGAAAGATTGGGCAAAGTTAGTGGTCGGGACTCACTGAAGGGATGCACGAAGGGTGAGCCGACTATTAGGTTAATTAAATAGATAAAAGACTTTAAAAGATATTAATAGCGAACGCGGTGAGTTATGAGAGTTAACCCGAAGTAGTGGAGAGGAAGGAACGATAAGTATCTGCGGATACTTAGGACGAGATTGCATTAGGGGAGGACGATGACGGTGAAATGTCAAGAAGTCTAGAGTATTGTTATAGGCAGAACGAACTCCATAAGTGGTTCACTAACGTGGTGGGGACTGGGTCCAATACCGTGGTAAGTTCTGCGCGCGCACTATAACAATACTGTCGCCCCCTAGATTGCAAATCGAGAACAGTGAGAGGGACTGGAGCGGGGCATTTGTTTGCCACTGCGAGGCAGTGAGCCATGTGTATTGTGAATTGATTTGAGGCAGAGTCCTCCTGGCCTGGGGCCATTTGTGTTGTGACAGCTGTCGTGCCCGCACGGTAAAGGTCTTGTACTCCTGTTTGCTTCCGACTAGGTGGTGGTTGGCCGAGGAGATGTAGGCTTGATATGAGAGTGCTAACAACGAAAGAAACGCGTACCTCGATGATACTTTAACTCCCCGATCATCGATGGTCATAATTCGATAAAACATTATAATAAGAAAATCATAAGCATGAGAATAAGAGTGTGTGGAATGCAAGAATCGAGAAAGAAATTGAGAACGGATATGTGGGAAAGATGTGGAGTTTGATGAAAGAGATTGGAATCAAGAGTGGAGAAACATGAAGGAAATGATAATAATAAGATGAAATAAAAGGTAGAGTGTGAATGATGATAGTAGTATGTTTGCTTGCTATTTTGTGTGCATGTTGTGTGTTATGTGTGTGTCCTATTATCTCGCCTACCGTAATTCCACACCGTCGACGCTACGCGTCCGGATCGCTTACTCTCTCCTGTTCGTTGGCACATCGGTGCTGCTGGTATTCCAACGGGCAGATGGATCTCCACATGGAAGTCGGTATCCGGTCTCAGGAGGATCGTGAATGGAAAGCCATACCTCGTGGATGAATCTGACGGGCCACACCCAAGTGGTGGTCGAAGACTCGGAGCATAAGTTGAGCGGAGCTACCGCGAGTTCGTACTTGGGAAGTATGTCCTATGTGGAGTACAGTTCACGGTCGCCGCCTCAGAGTCAGAGGACAGAGAATCCTGTGAGACTAGTCGGAGTGGAGCTTAAGCCCAATTCGGAAGGAGAACCAAAGAAAGCAGTTGCATCGTCGTCCGGCGTGAAGGTACTGATGAGGAGGAGGAAGATAGGACCGATTTTCTTTGATAGAAGAAAGAAGCCCGTAGTGGAATTAGAATAAGTTAGTGTTTGTATTTGTATTCAGGATTACCTAAGTGATGAGCTATTACTGTACTCCAATTACTCTAAAGCATGCCCGACCTTGAAGAAATGAATGAACTCTCTTTTCTGAAATGTGTTTAACTTTCTTTGAGGAAATGAATGGAGTTTCTTAAGTGGAACTAAACTACTCTCTTAATAAAATGTTTTCGGAAAGTGAAGGGAATGAGTTTGGTTCCAAGTAACAACTCGGTTTTCGAAAGTGAAGGTTGAAGGTTGATGATACTTTTCAAATATGATTTCAAACCCTTCAACAATGTTCTATAAAAAAAATGGCCTCATTTTTAGCAACATTCATCAATAAAAGTACTTGTTTTGGTTTTCGAAAATCGGGCTGTTACAAAAAGTGGTGAAGGATAGGAGTATTTAGAGGTTAAGTCTTTGATGATAAATAAGGTTTAGAGAGATATGAGTCATCTAAGTTGGGGAGTAGTTGGAAATGTAGAGTTTTGAAGAATAGCTCGTCTAGGCTTGAATTGGTGAGGAGAATTTAACCCTGACTGTGGTAGTATCTTAACCCCAAATGTCCATAACCTTGTTATCTTTGAATCTTCTTTTGATACCATTGAACTCTCAGTTCTTTGTTGCCAGTGAACCCATATTGTTTGTAACCCCCATGTTTGTTATTGAAAATACCCCGAGAGATTACTTTTGAAAGTAATCCGTTTGATTCGCTCCTAAGAAGGATGAATAGCTGGTGCAAATTCGAGGATGCGACGATTGCTGCAGTTAAGAGGAAAAGAATTTCTTCAAGAAGTTACGCGTCCACGGATTAGACAGACTCTACACGGCATTTCTCGAGGATGAGAAATCTTCAAGTTGGGGAGAATGTAACACCCCGCATTTTTCCCGTACGTGCGTAAACGACTTTCGACAAAATGAACCTTGAGATTATATTTTCAGAAAAATATTTTATGTGAAAAAGAAATAAAATGATGATTTTCCAGGATCTTTATAAACAAAAATGTTTTTATAGATGAGAAGTGAATAATTTTGTTGATTTGATTTAAAAGAAATGAATTGTGGTTTTTCCTAAAAAGTGCTTTTTGTTTAAAATGAAGTTTTTGAGTTATTAACTTGGAAAATTTGTAACTTTTTAACCGTAAATCAGATTTTCACGATTTTTATATCAAAACGATCATCTTGAAAAGTAGATTTTGAAAATGTAATTTTCAAATTTTTATGGGTGGATTTATAAAAATTTATTTTCAGAGATAAGAAATACGAATTTTGGAATTTGTATTTTAAAGAAAATAAATTTATTGATTTGGCTTGAAAATTTTGTGTGATGAATACTTGATTGAATGTGTGTTTGATGTATGATGCATGAAATGATTGTATGAATGTGAATTCTTTGAATTAATTGTCTGGTTATGTGAATTGATGGTTTCAAGTAAATTGGATTAGAAAATAAAAATATAAGATAAGTATATGTGTGTGTGATACGGTATGTATGTGCATGTGTGTATATTATACGTTTAAATGTGTATGTTGTGCATGTATATGTGTGTATGTATAAGGTAGGATTATGATTTTCTAGAAGTCTTAGTGAGTAAGTAAGCCATAACCAAACCATGAACCAAACCAAACTAAGTTAGAAAACCCTAACTATTTCCTAACTACTACTTAAGCCTAAGATGACCCCTAGAACCTAAGCCACTCTACATTGTCCCCTTGCATTTGATAACTTCCACCCATGCAACTTTTTGGAAGCCCAAAATTACCCTCCCAAATGGTGAATAGCCGAACCAAAAACCTAAGGGTCAAGAGGGAATTGTGAGTTGGTCTATTTATACAAGAAGCCTTAGTTCATTCACCCATTCATTTCTCATTTCTTCATTTCTCCAATACAAACACAAACACACATCTAAGAGACTCATCAACCTCTTAGAGAAAGAAAAGAAAAGAGAGAGAGAGTGAGAAAGGAGAGTGGTGGCCGAGAGCTCTAGGAGTGGAAGAAGAGGGAGATCCAATCTTAACCAAGCCTTTCCTTTGTAGATCAAGGATGTTAGAAGCTAGAAGAACCAACCCTTTCATGGTAGGAACCGAAGACCAAGATGAAGATTTTGTAATAGTTTAGTTTTTCCCTTTTTGTTTTTTAGATCTATTTTATTTCTTCTTGCATGTTGATGATATGTGTTGATCTTGCTTGATCAAGGACTTTTAAGGACTTTAAATAATTTGTAATAAGTTAAGTTTATGTTTGATGTTTGGTTAAAGTTTTCTTTTGGTGGATCTAACATTTTCTTAACTAAATCTTCAAAGATCTAAAGAAAAAGTAAGATTTTTGTGAAAACTAAAATAAATCTCTTTGCATGTTTGATTTTCTTGCTCTAAACCGTGATTTATATGTGTTTATGTGGTGATTTGATGAATAAACACATGATCTAAGTTTAAATTATAATAAAGTGAAACAATTTGGCTTTGCATGTTAGATCTTTTTGTTGAAACCATGATCTATGTGTATTTCTATGGTTATTTGTTGAATAAAAATATAATCTAAGCTTGATTTGTGAAAAAGTTTTAAGTCTTTGGTCTTGTATGTTAATTTTGTTGATCTAAGTGCATGCATGTGATTATCCTTATTTGATGAATGAAAAATGTTTAAATCTTTAATTTGCATGTTACTTTTCAAGAGTAAAGATTGTGTTTTCTTTTTTATGTATTATTTGGTTTTAAGGAGAAAATTAAGGTAACAAGTTTTAAATTGATTTTTGAGTATGAACATGTTTTGATCTAATGTTTAATCTTGTGCTTGTTGATTTTAATGAAAAGATCATGTTTTCCTTTTGTATGTGTGTGTCACGGTTTTAAAGAAATTAAAGGAGCAAGTTTTAAAAGCATTTTGAGTGTAAACATTATTTAATCTAATGTTTGATTATGTGCATGTTCTATTTTTAAGAAGGCCATTCGGCCATGTGTAGGAAAAGTGAAATCCATGCTTTTTACTTTGTGAAAAATTTATGCATGTGTGTGTTAGGAATAGATCTAATGATTTTAAGTATATGCATGTCATTTTTAAAGGTTTAAAGTGTCATCTTAATTTTTATCAAAAAACTAAATGATGATCTTGAGTTTGTTTTGGTGTTTGAAAAAGATTTTATCTTAGTAATATTGATGCATGTATGTTTAAAAAGCGAACTAAAAACTTTATTTTGTGCTTGTTGACTCTCGGCCATCCTAGGGAGAACTAGGGAGCTAGGTTTGTTTCTCATTTAGGGTACATGCATCTTGAGGCTAGTTGAATATAAGAGTTTTAAAAGTGTATGCATGCCATAATTAAATTTAAAAAGAAAGTGTGTGTGATGGTTTGTGATTTAAATTGTTATGTTGATTTAAGTTATGAAAATGAATTAAAAGTTGTTTATTTTTCTATTGTATGTGCACGGTTTTGATTATAAAAGAAAGAAAATGATTTCATGATTTTATCTATTTAATTGTGCATTAAATCTTTGCAAAATTATATATATGTATAATTCGGCCAATGCATGCTTAATGGGTTGGAAAGATTTTCTTCATGAAATGACTTTTGTAAATGGCTATGTTCTAGGTGTATGATGCTAGGTGTTTGAATGAAAGTGATGTGTGATTTCTTTTATCTTTTTGGTTTTAGAAATCAAAATGAATATGTTTAGTTGATTGTGTTCAAACAATTTCTTTGTAATGTTGATTCACCGATTTTAAGTTTTTGAAATTTAATTGTGATTGGAAAAATGTTCAGCATGTGTAATTCAGTTTGTTGAATTAATTAAAAGGATTAAGTTAAATTATTTTGTTAAGAATAATTGGATTACTTTATTAAGGTTATAATTTAATTAATGATTGTGAATAATTAAAAATGTGACTTCCTGTGTATATATTTATAAATGATTTGAATGCTTTGAAATGTGTATGTGATTGTTCTTTGTGCTGCTTGGAATTGTTTTGAATTCTGTTTGTGAAATTTATTTGTGAAAAATGTTTTATTTAAAAAAAATAATGATTTAAATAACTTAAATTGATTTGAAAATTCTAAAGAACCTTCTTTGATTAGTGTTTGATGAGGTTGTGAAGTTTAGAAATTAAATAAATCAATCTGATTGGTTTTGAAGTTTACCTTCTTGAAATTTTGTATTTGATTTAAGAAAGATTTTCAAAGAGTTGTTTTCTTAAAGATTTCATTCAATGTTTAAAGAAATTAATCTTTTCAATCAAAGTGTTTTAAATTAAGATAAATGGATTTTATTTAATAAAGAGATTGTTTTCAAAGTTTTCTTGAGAACTTTTTTTAAGAACTGATTTGGAATTGAAACCCTTTTTGGATATTGGTAATGTATTTTAAAGAAAGGAATTATTTCAAAGTGTTTTCAAAATGAAATTAAGAATTTACGCAAAACGTTCTAACGCACGGGGGAAAATGTTCTAGTTCGGGTGTCGGACGCGAAAGGAAGCGTCGCAAGGATAACGACTGGAAATCTCGTATAGCTTTCGGATGTTTGTCATCCAGGTGAGTGAGAGTGCTGTGGTCCCGTAACGTGGTTGCTCGCAATCCGACTAGAGGGATTGTGAGAGTACTGCGAATTAGGTGACATGCATATTTGTGTTAGATGTTTACCTGTTTTGTTTGCATACTAAATGTTTATCTGTTATGCATTACTAAATGTTGACTTACTGTGCATACTTTATTCCGTTTAGAAATTATTTGATTATGTCTGAATAGTGAAACAATAATAACGAAACCGTGAAAGTGATGTGATAAGACTGAAAAGAGAAAATAGATGCGAATAAGAGATATGAGGAATAATTAAGTAAGAGATAAATGATGAGTTAAGATTAAAGAGAAAATTATAAGAGACGATTGCGAAAGATATAAAGCGCGTTGCGAATGAAACTGTGGAAGAGATAAGTAATGAATAAAGAAAATAAAAAGGATGATGTTCGAGACGACAATAAGAGACACCCGACGAGGCGAGCGGAAGCGTGGTGATGATGAGCGATGCTGATGGTGCCATGGAGCCACAACTGAGGAGAGCGATGCGGATGATGCTTCTGAACAACAACTGAGGAGCAAGATGTTGATGATGATGCTGCTAAGCCATGATGCTGGGAAGGATGCTGATGATGCTGATGAGCTGATGAGAATAATGCTGAGATGCATGAGAAAGCGATATGAGGCAAGGTTGCCATTGAGATTTAGGGGGAACGGATTGCAATTAGTGGTCGGGTTTCGTTAAAGGGATGTACTAAGGATGAACCGACCGTTAGGATTCAGCCGCTAATTAAAACGTAAAACCTTAAAAGACTTTAAAAGACATTTACAAACGCGGTGAGGTATGAGTGTCGTATCGAAGTAGTGGAGAGGAAGATACTATGGGTATCTGCGGATACTCAGGTGGGGATTGCATGAGGGAAGGACGATGACGGTGAAACGTCAAGAAGTCTACAGTACTTTCTAGGCAGAACGAACTCCACATGTGGCGTACTAACGTGGTAGTGACTGGGTCCAATGCCGTGGCAAGTTCTGCACCGGAACTAGAATTATACTGTCGCCCCCTTGAATGCAAGTCTAGAACAGTGAGAGGGACTGAAATGGGGCATTTGTGATTGCCGCTGATGTAACACCCCGCTTTGGAAAACTCGAAATAAACACTCATCAGATATTAATTAATTCTTTTTGGAAAAATAGGGTGAAATTTTTTTTTTGAAAGCAAACAAGAATAAAATTCGACTGTCAAGCTTTCCAAAACAAGGTATTACTTTTTAAAATCCTTTTTCTCAAAAATGTTTGCGGAAATTTCTGAAAGCAGTTTGACATTTGGAAACTCGCTTTCAACAAGTGAGGAAAACGTTCGGACCATTTAGAAAATATGTTCGACTTGCTTAAGAAGAGTTTACCTGTCTGACTGTGACAGTCCTTCAAGTAAACAGTTTGAAAACAGATCATAAAGGTTCTTACAAAAGTGGCCACCACAAAACATCGGTACCATTCGTATGTCTTAGCAAAAGGAATTCCAAAAGAAAAGGGGTACACTTGATAAGCATAACAGCAAGGGTCCATCGGGAACCTAGTTATAATTACTAGCAGAAGCTCTTTCTCAATCCACAACATAAGTCTTCAAAAGCAATCTTTGTCGTCCATCAGTAGTCCTCTCGTCGGCGCATCACGATCAGTAGGTCCTCCCTCCAGGATTAGCATCACCAGCTCCACCGTCTTTTAGAATCGAAGATTCATAGTCACATGTGCACAAGAAGTTGAGAGAGTAAGTTATCCGAATGGAATTACTCCCATCGACTTCTTGGAATTACACTAGCGACGCATACCAGAACATAACAAACAATACAAACAGATAATTATGCAAAATGCATGAGGATGAAATGCAATCGTCGCATTATCTAACTCTTTATCTTTCACTTAAGGGAATCCTTTTAATTAGTTATCTCGCAAGGTTGAATCTCTCAGCCATTCGTTTCTCAAAGTCGAAGTCTCTTAGTTCACATATCTCGAGTTCATCGTATCGGAATTCAAGCTTTAGGGTTCGGGTTCAGGTCTACATCTCCTCGTATTCCATCCACCTAGTCGGAAGCAATCAGAAGTACAGGATCTTTACCACACCGGCTCCTGGAGACTACACCAAAATACACTATAAAAATGCCCGGGAAAAAAAATGTCATGACAAAGGGTGTCAACCTCCACCGTGTTCAAGCATCCCTCTTCTGATCCTGATTTAGTCAAGGGGGCGTCAGTCATCCGTCTAGTGATCATGCAGTACTTCAGCTACGACACCAGACTACCTACCCAACCTCGGATGGTCAACCCAGGTCACTATAGCTTTTTCCCGCCTAGACAGACTCCTCTCAGGCTTCTTGACGAGTCACCGTCATTGCCTTCCCCTATCCTAATCATCAAGTGATTACCACGCAGGTAAGCACCGTGTCTTCCTCTCCACTACTTCGGGTAAAGGTTTTGAGTCGTAAAGGTTATACTCGATTATCCTAATGTCGACCCATCTTAAGTCACCTCCGCCATATAGCACCAACCATATGCGGGTTACTTCTTGTGGGACTCGACTACTATATTTGACGGGCTTCGACCCATCCTGAGTCATTCTCAACACATAGCCACAACCATATTGATACACTTTCAACATATGGCAATAGCCATATAGATACACTTTCAACACACGGCAACAGCCATATAGATACACTTTCAACATACGGCAACAACCATATAGATACACTTTCAACATACGGCAACAACCATATAGATACACTTTTTATCCAAGTGGTTACGACCACTTAGATACACTCTCATCAGGTGGCTACGACCATATAGATACACTTTCAGCAAGTGGCTACGACCACATAGATACACTCTCAATATATGGCTACAACCATATAGATACACTCTTTATAGAATTCAGCATTCTTTGTATCCACACTCGAAGACCTCGTCGTCGTCATAGCATCAGCTCGATTCACACATTCGGCACATCTGCATCATCCGGTGCCATCACGCGTTCCACCCCTTGGAGTTTCGCTCGAGTTGTTGGGGGAATTCCTTATAATTTTCTATGTCTTTTCTACTCATATCTTATATCGCGGGATGATGCATTATGCTCATGCAATGACAATATGACACAATATATCTCAACATAAATAAATATATCAATCAAACAATACCATGTAATGGTATAGGTCTGAGTCTTCGTATACCTCGATACAGACAATCACACAATTTATCGGGTATACTACTAGCTACGCTAGACCTTTACTCCGACTTTGAGAGAGTACGGAGTGTCCTAGCATACTCACTAGACACCAAAGCGTCTTAGGATAACTTCTCTCTCACCTGGATTCGCAGTTACCGAATCTACAAGTCCCGAGCGATCTGCTCCCTTCGTAGTCTGCCCAACTCCAACTTCTTTCAAGTCCCAGAAGGTAAATTTATGAGTATTAAACTTTACTTAATTATCATCCTTAAAATTATTCTCAAGACAACTTAAGAAAAATTCAAACATTGTCTTCATTTAAAACCAAAACATCAATTCTCTTTGACTCAAACTTGTCCCAAGTCAACACTAACTTTTACACTTTAAAATCATGAGAAAACAATCAATTAAATTCATTTAAAACAAAAGTTTCTTTTCTGGTCCCCTTTGGACAGCAATGAGTTCAAATCCAAAAACATCGAAAAATCGCACTTTTCAAGTCAACTTTGACCTAGATCAAATATCCTCAAAAACTCAACTTTAAAACACTTTGAAAATACTTTTAAATAGGAAATGTGACTTAGAAAATTCTGGACAGCATCATGTCCTAAGTTTTAAATTCATTTTCCATTGTTTAAAACCAAATTCAAAAGCACAAACAACCAAGAATCATGAAAACAATCAAATAGACACTTTGATCGATAATTCATCAAGTTCAAACACTTAAAACCAATTGTGGACAACATAGTATTCAAATAGAATAAATCAAACAATCATTCATTTATTTCAAACATCACATAATCACAATTCATCAAGTTAAGTCAAACATAGCATACTCACATACTCATCCACATATGTGACTCAATCAAATAAGGAAAATCAAACTCTTAAGTACACATGAACCGAATCATGCATCATATATACATGTCAAAACCGTATGCATCAAGGGTTGTTTAAAAATTTATTTTCTTCAAGGATCAACTTCACAATCAACACATATTTTCATGTCATGAACACATATACATTCAAGAGAATTTAACTCAAAAGTTAAGGTCCAAACCGTGACCTTAACTAGATTTTCTTAAAAATGTTTTCAAAGTTTCAAGACTCAAAAACAACTCCAAATTCAATCAACAATTTTCACATAATTCATCAAGCAAGTAAAAACACAATCCTAGCATATTTTCTTATACAAAACCGTGAGCACACACAAGCTTCTAGACCATTTTCGTTTCACTTAAAACATATAGATTCAACTCAAAGTTCATGTAAATCACATATTCATCTTAGCATGCACCTCCTTCATGAAACCGTGAGCATCATGCAACTCCTAAACAATTATATTTCACATTTAACACTTAAAATCAACACAAAGTTCATGGAGATCATATACACATAACCAAAATCCAACATCAAAACCTCTAACCTAAAGATCAAGTACGAACCGTGGCTAATCATAGTAAATCACACAATTTATACTCACTCAAACACCACTAAATTTCAAGATCACAACATGCAAGAGACCAAACAAAAGATAATCCTTATGTGCACAACAACAAAGAACCGTGGCTAACATAAAAGAAATCATCAAGCACGTCGTAGATCAAATATAGATCGTAACATGCATGAAGTCACAAACACTAGATCCTTGAAAAACTTTTCATGAAAACTTAAAATCAAGTTCTCTTCCAAAAAACTTTTAAGAAATCAAAGAGGAAAACTTTAAGGTCATGGAGGAAAACATTTTCTTAACAAAACTTCAAGATCAACTTTAAAAATCAACATGTATGGTAGTAAAACCTTTAGATCTAACAAAAAAGCAAATATGCATCAACAAAATCAAAGTCTTTAGAAGGAAAGCATGAAAATGAAAAAGAATCAAAGAAAAGGGTTTAAAACTTTTAGATCATGAAACAAATTTCTTACTTAATCAAAACTTTCAAAAATCAAGTCCAATTCCTTGGTTTCCCTTCCTATTCCTCACGGTTTTCTCTTTCCTTTTCCTAAGTCCATGGTTTCTCCTTCTCTCCTTCACTATCTTGGTTGATCTTGCTTAGGTTGTGAAGAGTTTGGTGTTGAGGTTTGGTTCTCCTTCTTCTCTTTCCTAATTCGGCCACTCTCTTCTTTCTCTCTCACCAAGAGCTTGATGTAGCTCTTGAGTGTTGGGTTTAGTTTGGAGAAGAAATGAAGAAATAAAAACAAGGGATGTGGGTGTGTTGATCACTCCCTCACGGTTTGGTTAGTGTGTGTGGGTGTTGGTGTTGTTGTCGGAAGTCAAGCTTTCCCAAGGACTTCAAGTGAAAATATCTTATATGGTTTTGATGATAACAAACTCAAGATTCTCAAGTTCATATCATGTGCAATCACAATATCTTCATCCTTCAAGTCCAAGCTTCAAGTTGAAGACTCAAGCAAATGAAGTTGAAGATTCAAGCAAATGAAGATTTTAGCCCTTTCCCTTAGGACATCATGTAAGGTAATGAAGTCAAGGTTTATATTATGTTAAAAAGCCAATATAAGTTTTTATAAATATATTTTTCATAATTAAGGAGAAGAAAAAGAAGTTTTGTGAAAATCAGTTTTTCTATCTTAGTTTTGGTGAAAATACTTGATGTTACAAAACTCTGAATATTTTTATGTATGCAAGAGAGAGTAATCGATTACTTGCCTAAGTTAATCGATTAACCTTGTTGCATCATAGAAAAATCAGAGAGCTTGTAATCGATTAAGTGAACTTTGCTAATCCATTACTTTCTGTATGAGAGTAATCGATTACCTGGCTCAAGTAATCGATTATAATTGTTGCATTATATATTTTCCTGAGACAAAGTAATCGATTATTGCTTTGGGATAATCGATTACATGATGTTGCATCATATAAAAATCAGAGGCTCTGTAATCGATTATTAGAATAGTGGTAATCGATTATATGAGTTGCATCATACAATAAACAGAAGTGAAGTAATCGATTACATGCATGTGATAATCGATTACTGGTTTTTAAAATGAATTTCAAAGTTTCTATTTTTAAAGGGATAATCGATTACCTCCCTCAAGTAATCGATTACCTCAAGTTTTGTTGAAAAACGTGTCAGAATCATTTTGATTATTTCCTGATTTGTTTTTATATAAAAGATTCTGATTTATTTTACAAAATTCGAAAATGATTTTAAATTTGAATTATTTCCTTATTTGTTTTAAGAATCAAATCTTTGTTTTATTTTCTAAATCTTTTTTTATTTGGTTTTGATTTTAAAACTTAAATTATTTTATTTCCAAAATCGTTTTTGATTTGATTCTGATTCTATTTTCAAATTCAAATTTCAAATTTCAAATATTTTCAAATCTTTGGTTTTAATTCTTAAATCTTTTATTTTATTCTTTGATTTGTTTTGATTTCAAAACTAACTCTATTTATTTGTTTTTCAAAATCATTTCAACACTTCTATTTTTGAACAACTCTGATCATTCACGCTTTTTCTCTTCTTCTCCTATTCTCTGTTCTTCACGTTAAGATATTTTTTTAAGAAAACAAAACCTTGTGTTGCCCTTGTAACGTTTTTCATTTGACTTCATTATCCTAGTGCTATATTGTTGTATCTGTGTTATCTAGAACACATATTTGTTAGAGTGGCCTCATATTGCTGTATCTGCATTATTGAGAGTGCACTATAGGTCTTGTACCCAATCACTCATACCATAACCAGTGTTGTAAGGGGTGTGTAACCCTTAGTGACTAGGGAGTGAATCTCCTAGTGCGAACGTGCTGCGTTCGTGGTTGTAGGGTGAGGAACCCTTTGTGTGTGGGTAGTGCTAGACGAACGGTGGGGCACCTAGTAGTTAGGCTATCTGGTTGTTTTTGAGGTCCCTGGCGAAAGGAGGTTCCTAGTAGCTTGCGGGGCGCTCTGGTTGTACTTGGGGACGCGTGGCGTCTTGGTTTAGTGAAAAGCTCAAGCGGGTCGCTTGGGGACTGGAGTAGGCTGCTTTGCCGAACCAGGATAAAATCACCGGTGCAATCTCTTCTATCCTTATCTCTTTTATATTCTGCTGTTATATTTATTTGTTGTGCATCATATCAACTATTTTCATAATAATCTATTTTAAGAGAATTTAAAATAATAAGCGCGGTAACGGTTTTCGTTGTTCTTATTTTAATTCGTATCCGCACATATTAGTTTTCATAATATTATTAATATTATTCGCTTTCGTGCAATCGTTTTCATCATTATATTGTTTTCCGCTGCAAAATCTCTTTAAGTTTATTGAAAACGTTTTAAAGCGAATATTTTCCAATTTTTTTATAAACACCCAATTCACCCCCCCCTCTTGGGTGACGGCTGCCAATCCTATCAATAATTCTAACAGTTGTTTGTGTTGGTGAAGGAAAGAAGAAAGGATGAAGAATGAAGGATGAAACAACTCACTCTTGGTCTCACACGGTTTTTGGCCCCTTTCTTTTATTCATTTTCACTTTTTCCTAATTGCCATCAAGGGCTTGCATGGAGGGTTAGCTTGCAAATACTTGGGGACTAAGTCACAAAACTTGGAGGCCAAGTTTTTCTCTAAAGTCCCCAACGGCCTCCTTCCTTGTTCCTTCCTTTTCTTCACTTTTTCTTCTCTTATGTCATGCTTGGTCATGGGGATGATGTCATTAGCTTGACTTTTGGGCATGCCACTTGTTAACCAAGTAAATGAGCTTGGTGGCCAAGCCAAGTACATGCATTCGGCCACATGGAGGTTAGGGTAGGTTAGATTAGCTTAATTAGGTTTTAGGCACTAATTAGGGTTCTAATCATGATTAGGGTAGGATTAGGTTAATTAATCTAGGTTTAGTCCACTAATCCTTAGTGATTAGGGCTTAATCAAGGATTAAGGTACTAATCAAAAACTTAATCATAGGTTTAAGGAAAACTAATTCCAGATTAGCTCACTAACCTTGAGGATTTAGGGTTTAGGGGAGTGATTAAGTTCTTAATCAAGGATTAAGAGCTCGATTAGGGTTGAATCAACGATTAGGGCATCAATTAGGGTTTCCAGAGGTGATTGGACTTTGATTCTTTGAAACTTGAAATAAAATAACTTTCCATCTTAGAATCATATGCAACAAAGTCTCAATTAAAACTTTAAGCTATCAAACACAAAATCACAACAAATAAATCAAGCATATAAATCCATTATGAAATCAATTCTTAAATCAATTAGGTTAAAATAATTTTCATGATTTGGGACTTGTAGAAGTGAGTCAAATGGGCAGATGTTACAGTTGAGAGCGTGCCTGATTATATGATATAAATGAATGATATGATTGAATTGATTTGAGGCTGTAGTCCTCCTGGTCTGGGACCATTTGATTGTGAGACAGCTGTCGTGCCCGCGTGGTAAAGGTTCTGTACTCCTGTTTGCTTCCGACTAGGTTGGGTGGATGACCGAGGAGATGTAGATGTGTGTGACTTCCTCAATGATGATATTTCCCCCATCATTGAGCGAACCGGAACGATAAAACTTAAAAGACTATGATGTATCAAAGAAAAGAACACCAAAGATATCAAGTATTGAATAAGAATTATAAGACAAGCACGAGAAATGATTTGTGGCATAATAAATCTTGAGGTAACGATGGAAGAAAGAATGGAAAAGAATTGTGAGCGTTATGTAACGAAAGGTTCAAGAAGGAAAGTATAAATGAGTATCGAAAGGAATAGAAAAGATTTGTAAGCGTAATGATTTAGCGATGAGTGATGATATTTATATGTTTAGAATGTTATGATATGCTTTGTAATATGTGAATCATACATGCTATGTGTAACATGTTATATATATGTATGTTGATATGATTGCATCATGATAAACATCTATGTTATGCTGCTTTAGTATATTGTTCTGTTTTATTATCTGTTTATTTTTATATTAAAACTACCCTGAGACCGCATGGTCAACCCGTTAGTGTTCGGAACACTGACTCTCTCCTACCTTGTTGTCGTATCGGCAACTGCTGATATTGCAACGGATAGATGGCGTAGTGGGTAGCGATTCACCTATGCACCTGCAAGGAGGAGCATAGAAGTTGTCCCTGGAGATGGTATCCGGAGGGGATCCCTAAGGCAGCAGACGAGGACGACTCTACTTGCAATTGGAGAGCTTGATCTGCCAAGACCCGGAGTTAGACGACGAGTATTAGGAAGCATGACTAGAAGCTAGGAATTCCCCTGGCGGAATGTACTCCATTGTAAGTTCTTAGGTGCCATGGCTTTATCATACTGTACCCCAACTAAAGTTTTATTAAGCATGAATGTTTAGAACAAGTAATCGGGCTATGTTTTAAATGATGTTTTGAAAACGAGTTTCAAAGTGCGGTGTCTTTTGACATCTCGGTTTGGAACTTGAAAGGTTTTACGCAACATGAGAACATGAGTTTTAAATGTAACCATGTTTTGAAAACCTAAGTGTTCTCATGATTACGTATTACATGTTTTTTTTAAAAAAATGGCCCTAATTTTCACTATATTTAACTTAAGTAACGGAAATTTTCAAGTTGCCGAATCGGGGTGTTACAGTTATGGTATCAGAGCAATGGTTAATCTAAGTAACCTTATACATGGACTTACATACTCTGCTGTGTGTAATAGTGTTAAGATAGCGATAGATAAGAATAGGAACACCAAGGGTACGCGAATGTTTTTCGGGAGTACGTCAGTTTTTGTCTACAACGGTGACCAGAAGCGGAGATCAGTAACGGCATGAGATGTTGATGTGAGCTTCGAATTTTCTCTCGTTGAAATTTTCTTGGATGTGAACCCCTTTGCCTGTGATAACCTCTAAGCATTTGAGATCTTGTCTTGTGACTAGAACTCTCTCTTATTGTTGAAGCCTTTCTTATGTGAACCCTATGCGTTGCTAAATTGCTTTGGCATGACGCTTGAGAAAGCCTTTTTCTGAAAACCTTAGACTGTGTGCCTTACACAGCCTTGATTGTTGATGAACCCAAAGTTTCTTCTTTTGATCTTTGACCCGACATTTATTCTTTCCTAAAATTTTGATGAGATTCTTGAACCCTGACCCCCTGTCCCGAGTCGAGTAGATATTCTTAAACCAGGAGTAAGTGGTGAAGTGTTGATAGGCAAAGTTGCAAGGATCAAGGAAAATGAGGATTAGTAAGTATGGATTAAAGGATGTATGAGTTCGGAAAAAAGTAGGAGTATCTTTTGAGACTTAGATAAGTGGTGAGTTATGTAAGGTGATTAGGATTAAGAGTTTTGATGCCAAATTGGTTAAATTAATGGTTTAGATGGTGGTAAGATGAGGAAGAAATTAAGGTGATATTTAGAATTTAGAGTCATAAGTGTCTTGATCTGAGTCGTAAAATGGTTAGATAGCGGTGAATAAGTGTTGATATGGTAAAGTCGAACGGATAAGATTGTGGAGTTTGTGGTTAGAATCTTTAAGTAATTGACTCAAGGTTAAGTGAAAAGCTAGGATTTGATGTGGAAATGGATAATAGGTCTTTGAGTTGAGGAATTTTGATGGTTTAGAATATGAGGAAAATTGTGGAAATTGGAAAAAGGTTTAGAATGTTTAAGTTATATGATCCAGTGTTAGAGATAAGAAGTGAGATAGTGCATGTTTCTTAAGGATTAGTGGTTGTTAGAGTAAGAGAAAGATTTAATAGTAACCATAGAAGTTTTATGAGGGCAATTGTTTAGTGAGATATAAGGCAACAAGAGGACAGATTGGAGCTAAGTGATGGGAAATTTTGTAAGAATTGACCAAAAAGTGGTGAAGGATAGGAGTATTTAGAGGTTAAGTCTGTGATGATAAATAAGGTTTAGAGAGATATGAGTCATCTAAGTTGGGGAGTAGTTGGAAATGTAGAGTTTTGAAGAATAGCTCGTCTAGGCTTGAATTGGTGAGGAGAATTTTACCCTGACTGTGGTAGTATCTTAACCCCAAATGTCCATAACCTTGTTATCTTTGAATCTTGTTTTGATACCATTGAACTCTCAGTTCTTTGTTGCTAGTGAACCCATATTGTTTGTAACCCCCATGTTTGTTATTGAAAATACCCCGAGAGATTACTTTTGAAAGTAATCCGTTTGATTCGCTCCTAAGAAGGATGAATAGCTGGTGCAAATTCGAGGACAAGAAATCTTCAAGTTGGGGAGAATGTAACACCCCGCATTTTTCCCGTACGTGCGTAAACGACTTTCGACAAAATGAACCTTGAGATTATATTTTCAGAAAAATATTTTATGTGAAAAAGAAATAAAATGATGATTTTCCAGGATCTTTATAAACAAAAATGTTTTTATAGATGAGAAGTGAATGATTTTGTTGATTTGATTTAAAAGAAATGAATTGTGGTTTTTCCTAAAAAGTGATTTTTGTTTAAAATGAAGTTTTTGAGTTATTAACTTGGAAAATTTGTAACTTTTTAACCGTAAATCGGATTTTCACGATTTTTATAACAAAACGATCGTCTTGAAAGTTAGATTTTGAAAATGTAATTTTCAAATTTTTATGGGTGGATTTATAAAAATTTATTTTCAGAGATAAGAAATACGAATTTTGGAATTTGTATTTTAAAGAAAATAAATTTATTGATTTGGCTTGAAAATTTTGTGTGATGAATACTTGATTGAATGTGTGTTTGATGTATGATGCATGAAATGATTGTATGAATGTGAATTCTTTGAATTAATTGTCTGGTTATGTGAATTGATGGTTTCAAGTAAATTGGATTAGAAAATAAAAATATAAGATAAGTATATGTGTGTGTGATACGGTATGTATGTGCATGTGTGTATATTATACGTTTAAATGTGTATGTTGTGCGTGTATATGTGTGTATGTATAAGGTAGGATTATGATTTTCTAGAAGTCTTAGTGAGTAAGTAAGCCATAACCAAACCATGAACCAAACCAAACTAAGTTAGAAAACCCTAACTATTTCCTAACTACTACTTAAGCCTAAGATGACCCCTAGAACCTAAGCCACTCTACATTGTCCCCTTGCATTTGATAACTTCCACCCATGCAACTTTTTGGAAGCCCAAAATTACCCTCCCAAATGGTGAATAGCCGAACCAAAAACCTAAGGGCAAAGAGGGAATTGTGAGTTGGTCTATTTATACAAGAAGCCTTAGTTCATTCACCCATTCATTTCTCATTTCTTCATTTCACCAACACAAACACAAACACACATCTAAGAGACTCATCAACCTCTTAGAGAAAGAAAAGAAAAGAGAGAGAGTGAGAAAGGAGGGTGGTGGCCGAGAGCTCTAGGAGAGGAAGAAGAGGGAGATCCAATCTTAACCAAGCCTTTCCTTTGTAGATCAAGGATGTTAGAAGCTAGAAGAACCAACCCTTTCATGGTAGGAACCGAAGACCAAGATGAAGATTTTGTAATAGTTTAGCTTTTCCCTTTTTGTTTTGTAGATCTATTTTATTTCTTCTTGCATGTTGATGATATGTGTTGATCTTGCTTATCAACGACTTTTAAGGACTTTAAATAATTTGTAATAAGTTAAGTTTATGTTTGATGTTTGGTTAAAGTTTTCTTTTGGTGGATCTAACATTTTCTTAACTAAATCTTCAAAGATCTAAAGAAAAACTAAGATTTTTGTGAAAACTAAAATAAATCTCTTTGCATGTTTGATTTTCTTGCTCTAAACCGTGATTTATATGTGTTTATGTGGTGATTTGATGAATAAACCCATGATCTAAGTTTAAATTATAATAAAGTGAAACTATTTGGCTTTGCATGTTAGATCTTTTTGTTGAAACCATGATCTATGTGTATTTCTATGGTTATTTGTTGAATAAAAATATAATCTAAGCTTGATTTGTGAAAAAGTTTTAAGTCTTTGGTCTTGTATGTTAATTTTGTTGATCTAAGTGCATGCATGTGATTATCCTTATTTGATGAATGAAAAATGTTTAAATCTTTAATTTGCATGTTACTTTTCAAGAGTAAAGATTGTGTTTTCTTTTTTATGTATTATTTGGTTTTAAGGAGAAAATTAAGGTAACAAGTTTTAAATTGATTTTTGAGTATGAACATGTTTTGATCTAATGTTTAATCTTGTGCTTGTTGATTTTAATGAAAAGATCATGTTTTCCTTTTGTATGTGTGTGTCACGGTTTTAAAGAAATTAAAGGAGCAAGTTTTAAAAGCATTTTGAGTGTAAACATTATTTAATCTAATGTTTGATTATGTGCATGTTCTATTTTTAAGAAGGCCATTCGGCCATGTGTAGGAAAAGTGAAATCCATGCTTTTTACTTTGTGAAAAATTTATGCATGTGTGTGTTAGGAATAGATCTAATGATTTTAAGTATATGCATGTCATTTTTAAAGGTTTAAAGTGTCATCTTAATTTTTATCAAAAAACTAAATGATGATCTTGAGTTTGTTTTGGTGTTTGAAAAAGATTTTATCTTAGTAATATTGATGCATGTATGTTTAAAAAGTGAACTAAAAACTTTATTTTGTGCATGTTGACTTTCGGCCATCCTAGGGAGAACTAGGGAGCTAGGTTTGTTTCTCATTTAGGGTACATGCATCATGAGGCTAGTTGAATATAAGAGTTTTAAAAGTGTATGCATGCCATAATTAAATTTAAAAAGAAAGTGTGTGTGATGGTTTGTGATTTAAATTGTTATGTTGATTTAAGTTATGAAAATGAATTAAAAGTTGTTTATTTTTCTCTTGTATGTTCACGGTTTTGATTATAAAAGAAAGAAAATGATTTCATGATTTTATCTATTTAATTGTGCATTAAATCTTTGCAAAATTATATATATGTATAATTCGGCCAATGCATGTTTAATGGGTTGGAAATATTTTCTTCATGAAATGACTTTTGTAAATGGCTATGTTCTAGGTGTATGATGTGAATTCAATGCTCCTAATTATGTGGATTATGTTTTGATGATGACAAAATAATTAACAAATCATGCCTTGAAGATATTGCAACATCAACATCAACAAGAAGTCAAGAAAAGAAGACAAGTGCCCAATCATTCTCAATCAAATATTAATTGTAAATTTCTAATTTATGTTGAGAGTGGTTGAGAGTGGGTAGAAATAGTTAGTCTCTTCTAGGAATAAATTTTTATATGTTTATTAAGTTGAGATTGACCAAAAATTTATACTTGAGAGGAAAAATAAAATTGAAAAATAATTTTTCCCATATCTGATCAAAATACTCGAGTATTTTGAAAAAGACTCGAGTATACACTCGAGTATTTGTAGAAAAACTCGAGTATTTGTGCCAGGTCAGCAATTATGACCGTTAGTCTTGTTCGTGCACCAATTCACTCGTGACCGAGCAAAAAGACTCGAGTATTTACCAAAAGACTCGAGTATTTTTGTCCAGTCAGCAAAAATGAACGTTGGAGAGACTCAAAAACTCAATTGAGGGCATTTGAGTCTCATCCAACCCAAGAGAGCCATTCAGAACCTTATTGTAAAATTTCTCTTTGAATTTGTGCAAGAACAAACAAGACAACAAGATCATATTGATTCAAGCTTTCTTAATTTACTCTTCTCAAGTGTTAATTCCCAAAAAGCTCAACTTCTCACTCATATTTACATTTCATTCCAAGTTGAGTTTTAGGCCTCAATTCTTACATTGAGCTGTGCTTATTTGTGCTAATCCATTGTGAGATTAGTAATACACATACAAAAAGCTTGATTATTCAAAGTCTTGGATTGTTCCCAAGCAAACCCTAAGTGGCTTAGGGTGTTGGAAGTCTTGAGAGGTTCTCAAGCACAAGACTAGGAGGTTCCTAGGCCGGTGGAGTTTCTTGAAGGGAGTTCAAGGAAGCTTTGTGAAGAGTTCTTCAATCACCGGAATCAAATTGGGGTAAAAATCAAGAGTTTGGTACACTCTTGAAAGGGTTAGGTTGAGTGAGGCCATTCTCAAGCAATCCTTTGTAATTTCTAACAATTTGATTATTAGTAGAAACTCCTAAGTGATTAGGAGGACTGGATGTAGCTCATTGTTGGAGTGAACCAGGATAAAATTGCTTGAGTGTTGGTTTATTGCTTTTAATCTACTTTCTAGCTCAATAGACTTAAGTCATTTCAATCAATTAGGATTTATACAATTAGGTAGCAAGTTCAAGGAATCTTTGTGTTAAAAGTTATTTAGATTACTTGCTATTCTGTTGGATAAGTTCCTGTTTATTATTGAATTGATTTGAGTTAAATTGCTGAATTTTCGTTTCTGGTTTTTCTGCTATCTGATAGTAAAAACTCGAGTATTTCAGAAAAGACTCGAGTTGTTCATCCTGAAAAAACTCGAGTATTTCACAAAAGACTCGAGTCTTTTGTTTCTGATTCCAGAAAATTCAGTCTAAGCTCCATTCCTCAATTATCAATCGAAATATTTGGTATTAGTGCTTCAAAATACTATTCACCCCCCCTCTAGTATTTGCTTAGCCCGCTTGTTGGTTTCCAACAAGTGGTATCAGAGCTCGGTCGAAAGATCGAGTGTAACAACTTTTTCGAAAAAGATCCTTTTGGAAACTAAATGGGCTCTAGCAATAACTTTGGTGGAGAAGGAGCTTCAATAAACCGTCCTCCACTATTTAATGGTGAAGGATATGTTTATTGGAAAACTCGCATGAAAGTTTTTATTGAAGCAATTGATATGGATATTTGGGATGCAATTGAAAATGGTCCTTTCATTCCCAAAAAGAAAATAAATGATGAAATTGTTGAAATCCCAAGGAGTAGTTGGAATGATGATGAAAAGAGAAAAGTCTCATTTGATTTAAAAGCTAAAAACATCATCTTTTCGGCTCTATCCCATGATGAATTTTATAGAGTTTCCCAATGTAAATCGGCAAAAGAAATGTGGGATACTTTGCAAGTCACACATGAGGGAACAAGTGAGGTTAGAGATGCAAGATTGAATTCTCTAACTCACGAATATGAATTGTTCCACATGTTGCCAAATGAAACCATTAGTGACTTGCAAAAGCGATTCTCTCACATTGTTAATCATTTGATTTCCTTAGGAAAAGTATTTCGCAATGGTGAAACTACTAACAAAATTCTAAGATGTCTTGATAGGAGTTGGCAACCCAAGGTAACCGCCATCAAGGAATCAAGAGACATAAATAGCATGGACTTAGCCACTTTGTTTGGCAAACTCCAAGAGCATGAGATGGAACTTACAAGACTTGGGATGCATGAGGAATCGGACAAAAAGAAAAAGAGCATAGCACTCAAAGCTTCAACCAAAGCTACAAAAGAAGTTGAAGAATGCTCTACAAGTGGAGATTCCGATGGTGAATCAAATCAAGAAGAATTTGGGATGTTTGTGAAAAGATTCAACAAATTTTTCAAAGGGAAGAAAGGTGGATCTTCATCCAATTTCAAGAGAACCAAAGACTCCAAACAAAGAGAAAAGAGTACCAACGATGGAGTTAAGTGTCATGAATGTGGTGGGGTTGGTCACATAAGAATGGAATGTGCCACATTCTTGAAGAAGAATGACAAGAAGACCCAAGAGACCAAAGGGAAGCGTGCATACATTGTTTGGGATGCACCGGAGAAGAGCAATGAATCATCTTCAAGTAGCTCCGGTGATGAAAATGCAAACCTTTGTCTCATGGCCAAGAACAATCATGAGTCCTCATCAAGAGCTAATCATGGCATGAGTGAAAGTGATGATGAGGTAACCTCTAGCTCTTCTTGTTCATCTTCAAACTCCATTTCATATGATGATTTGCAAGAAGCTTACAATGAAATGTTAATTCAATTTAAAAGGCTTGCTAAAATTAATAAGGAAAAAGGAAAGAAAATTTTGGAGTTTCAACATGAAATTGATGAATTGCAAAAATCTATAAATGAGTTGAAACTTCAAAATGAATCCTTGGAACTTATTAATTCTAGTCATCAAAGTGATTGTGCAAATCATGAGGAAATTATCACTTCATGTGAGAGATGTGATGATCTTGAAAAAGAAGTGAAAGAGTTGAAAAACAAACTCACAATCTCACATAGTGATAGAAACCTCAACCGGTTGTTGAACTCTCAAAGACATAATCACAACAAAACCGGTTTAGGATATGTTCATAAAAAGGACAAAAAGTACAAGGTGGTTGGAACATTTTCTAAGAAAAACTCATCAAAGAGACCAACTTGTACTTATTGTGGAAAAGTTGGACATATCAACATTGAGTGCCATATTAAGAAGTTTGAAATGAATAAGAGCACTTATATGTGGATTAAGAAGGGAGAAAGTCCCAACACTAACCCTAAGGGACCCAACATTGTTTGGGTACCCAAAGTGAACAAGTGATTTCATATTGTAGGTGTGCCTTCGAACGGGAAAACAATTGTGGTATCTTGATAGTGGATGTTCGAAGCACATGACGGGAGATAAGCGGCACTTCATTGAGCTTACTCCAAAGGAAAAGGGTTATGTCACTTATGGGGACAACAACAAAGGCAAAATCCTTGGTATTGGTAAAATCGGAAACTCTTCAAACTTGATTATTGATAATGTGCTCTATGTTCAAGGATTAGAACATAATCTCTTGAGCATAAGCCAATTATGTGATGTTGGTAATCATGTAGTTTTTACCTCTACCCATTGCCTCATTAAAAGTGACAAAGATGAATCAATCAAATTTGTTGGTAGAAGGTCAAATAATACTTACTTAGTTGATTTGAACAAAGTCACTTCTTTGGTCTCTACTTGTTTAGTGAGCAAAGATAATGACACTTGGTTATGGCATCGTAGGACCGCTCATATAAATGTAAACCAATTGAAGAAAATTCAGTCTAAAGATCTAGTAGTTGGTTTACCAAAGCTAAATTTTTCTATTGAAGGTGTTTGTTCCCCTTGCAAGAAATGTAAACAACTAAAAACACCTTTGGATCAAAAATGGTTATGTCCACATCAAGGCCATTAGAAATGCTTCATATGGACTTGTTTGGACCATCACAAATAAAAAGCTTTGGTGGCAACTATTATGCATTGGTGATTGTTGATGACTTCTCTAGGTTTACTTGGACTTTATTTTTAACTACTAAGAGTGAGACCTACAAATCTTTTAAACATCATGTCAAACTTTTGCAAAACCAAGTAAATCAAAAAGTAATTATTATTCGAACCGATCATGGTGGTGAATTCGAAAACCACAAATTTGATAGATTTTGTGCTAAAAATGGTATTGAGCATCAATTCTCCGCACCAAGGACTCCGGAACAAAACGGAGTGGTAGAGCGGAAAAATAGGGTGCTAGAGGAACTTGCTAGAACCATGTTAAATGATTCTCAAGTACCTCAATATTTTTGGGCCGATGCCGTCAATACGGCTTGTTATGTTTTAAATCGTATTTTGATAAGGCCCTCTTTGGATAAAACCCCCTATGAACTTTACAAGGGAAGAAAGCCAAATATATCTCATTTTCATGTCTTCGGATGCCAAGTTTTTGTTTTAAATAATGGAAAAGAACACCTTGGCAAGTTTGATTCCAAATCCGATGAAGGCATATTTTTAGGCTATTCTTCTCATAGTAAAGCTTATAGAATTTTCAATAAAAGAACTTTAACTATTGAGGAATCAATTCATGTGGTTTTTAATGAGTCTTCAAAAGAAGATAGTGTTTTATGTGATGCTAGTGAAGATGACATTGTCTTTTCAAAAGAAGAAAAAGAGAGAGAGAATTCAAAAGTTGATGAAGGAGAAGTAAGGGAAGAACTTCCTCCAACTTGGAAATCGGTCAAGGCTCATCCTATAGACAAAGTCATAGGAGATATGTCAAAGGGAGTACTTACTCGTAGGTCTATTCAAAACATTTGCCACTATGTCTCATTTGTTTCTCAAATTGAACCCGATTCAATTAAAAAGGCCATTGAGGATGATCATTGGGTTCTTGCTATGCAAGAAGAATTAAACCAATTTGAAAGAAATGAAGTTTGGGATCTAGTCCCTAAACCCGATGATCATACCATAATTGGTACTAAATGGATTTATAGAAACAAACTTGATGAATCCGGGTTGATTATAAGAAACAAAGCTAGACTAGTAGCTCAAGGGTACAACCAAGAGGAAGGTATCGATTATGATGAGACCTTTGCTCCGGTTGCACGTCTTGAAGCAATCCGAATTTTACTTGCTTATGCTTCAATCATGAAATTCACTTTATATCAAATGGATGTTAAAAGTGCTTTCTTGAATGGGTTTATAAATGAAGAAGTGTATGTCAAACAACCCCCCGGTTTTGAAAATAGTGAATTTCCAAACCATGTTTATAAATTGAAAAAGGCACTCTATGGATTGAAACAAGCTCCTAGAGCTTGGTATGATCGATTGAGTTCCTTTCTATTAGAAAACAAGTTTCAAAGAGGGAAGGTTGATAATACATTATTTATTTATAAAACCAAGGATGACATTTTGTTAGTACAAATCTATGTTGATGATATCATTTTCGGTGCTACTAAGTGTCTCTTTGTAGAAAGTTTTCAAATTTGATGAAAAAGGAATTTGAAATGTCAATGATGGGAGAACTCAAGTTCTTCCTAGGCTTACAAATAAAGCAAGTCAAGGAGGGGATATTTGTGCATCAAGGGAAATATTGCAAAGAGCTCCTTGAGAAATTCGGATTGGACAAGTGCAAGGAAGCCTACACTCCAATGAGCACATCATGCTACCTAGACAAGGATGAACAAGGTACACCGGTTGATGTTAGTAAGTATAGGGGTATGATAGGCAGTCTCCTATATCTCACTGCATCTAGACCGGATATTATGTTTAGTGTATGCATGTGTGCTAGATTTCAAGCTAATCCTAAAGAATCTCACCTATCCGCAGTTAAACATATATTTAAGTATCTAAAAGGAACAATTAACACTGGTTTATGGTATCCTGCTGATGCCAATCTTTGTTTAGTTGGTTACTCGGATTCCGACTTCGCGGGATGCAAGCTTGATCGCAAAAGCACTAGTGGTACTTGCCATTTCTTGGGAAGTTCATTGGTGTCATGGTTTTCTAAAAAGCAAGCTTGTGTCGCTCTTTCTATCGCCGAAGCGGAATATATCGCAGCCGGTAGTTGTTGTGCTCAACTGTTATGGATGAAACAACAATTATCGGATTTTGGTTTGAAACTTGAAAATATTCCGATTAGATGCGATAACACGAGTGCAATCAATTTGACTAAGAATCCGGTGTATCACTCAAGAACTAAACACATTGAAATAAGACATCATTTTTTAAGAGATCATGTACAAAAGGATGATTGCACAATTGAATTTGTTAGTACCACAAATCAATTAGCTGACATTTTTACAAAACCTCTACCAAGGGACACCTTTTATCATATTAGGAGAGAACTTGGTATTTTAGATGAAGCTAATATAGGCTAATTGCATTGTGTGTCATTTTTTTGAAAAATCACCATATTAGTCTTACTCTAATGTGTTATTGATTCTTAGTTAAATTGTTCTTGATGATATTTGAAATTGTATGTGTTAATTGTGTGTGATTCTGTACTGTATTCCAAGTTGGTAGTGAAGCATTTGTGTTTGATTTGTGTTTGGTCTTTTAAAACTGAGTTTTTACTTTCTGTTCTGTCAAAATACTCGAGTTTTTCCAAAAACACTCGAGTATTTTAATTCAAAATTAAATCAGTTTTAAATTGAAAAAGTTTTTAATCAGGGTCTGATAAAAAATACTCGAGTTTTTCTCAAAACACTCGAGTCTTTATTAAAATACTCGAGTGTTTTTCAAAACACTCGAGTCTTTCGAAACCCCCAAATTTTTGAACTTTCAGACCAAACTCGAGTATTTTCCAAAAACTCGAGTATTTTGCGTTTTCCTGAAAATTGAACTTTCGGACCAAAGTCGAGTTTTTCAATTTTTACTCGACTTTTCTGGGGAAATCTGGGCTGAGTCACGACCGACTCGAACGACTCGAGTATATTCTCAAACACTCGAGTATTTTGTAACGAACAACTCGAGTATTGTTGAATATACTCGAGTATTTTGGCGAGTTTATATATTCTCCAGCCCCCACAAACTCGAGTATATCCTAAAGAACAACTCTAGTATTTATGAATATATTCGAGTATTTTGAACTGTTTATATATACTCTCAGACTCAAGTTTTTTTTGCGACCCTCTTCTCTCTCGGTTTTCTCATATCTCTCTCCTCAAAACTCAGATTTTCCTCAAAGTTTTGTCAAATCTTACTAGTTTTTCATCCTCTAAACTCTTCTCTCGGTTTTATTCTCCTCCAGATGCTCCAGCTCCTTCGATGTTTTGATGATGTTGACCTTTGGATTTTATCTTAGTTTTCATTCTGTTTTTATCATATTGGTCTTTGTTACATTTTCGGTATTTTGAGAACTTGGTGTTTTGAGACTTTGGGTTTATTATTGCATCTTTGATTTGGACCTTTTATGATGTTTTTATGTTAATGAATTTGGTCTTCATTATGATGTTTGTGCAAAGCTTCAGGGGGAGCTCTTTATCGTTATTTTATCTCCGTTTTATTTGCATAGTTGGTTATGGGGTTTTCCGATTATGCACCTCTCCTCCCTTGATCTTTTTCTAAATTGTTACATCTTTTTGGCGTATGACAAAAACGGGGAGAGATATTACACTTGTCTTGTCTTGATATTGTTGCACCTAAAATCTCTAATTATGGTATATACTCTGATAATTGTTAAATTCTCTAATACCATAGGCTTGGTGCTAAAATTAAATTGTCATAACATCTTGCTCAAGCTGAATTTTTAGATAGGTGAAAAGTATCATATAGTGAGGGGGAGTTGAATCTCCAAGTGGATCAAGCTTAACAAATGGATCAAGTGTTAATTATTTTGTCATCACCAAAAAGGGGGAGATTGTGAATTCAATGCTCCTAATTATGTGGATTATGTTTTGATGATGACAAAATAATTAACAAATCATGCCTTGAAGATATTGCAACATCAACATCAACAAGAAGTCAAGAAAAGAAGACAAGTGCCCAATCATTCTCAATCAAATATTAATTGTAAATTTCTAATTTATGTTGAGAGTGGTTGAGAGTGGGTAGAAATAGTTAGTCTCTTCTAGGAATAAATTTTTATATGTTTATTAAGTTGAGATTGACCAAAAATTAATACTTGAGAGGAAAAATAAAATTGAAAAATAATTTTTCCCATATCTGATCAAAATACTCGAGTATTTTGAAAAAGACTCGAGTATACACTCGAGTATTTGTAGAAAAACTCGAGTATTTGTGCCAGGTCAGCAATTATGACCGTTAGTCTTGTTCGTGCACCAATTCACTCGTGACCGAGCAAAAAGACTCGAGTATTTACCAAAAGACTCGAGTATTTTTGTCCAGTCAGCAAAAATGAACGTTGGAGAGACTCAAAAACTCAATTGAGGGCATTTGAGTCTCATCCAACCCAAGAGAGCCATTCAGAACCTTATTGTAAAATTTCTCTTTGAATTTGTGCAAGAACAAACAAGACAACAAGATCATATTGATTCAAGCTTTCTTAATTTACTCTTCTCAAGTGTTAATTCCCAAAAAGCTCAACTTCTCACTCATATTTACATTTCATTCCAAGTTGAGTTTTAGGCCTCAATTCTTACATTGAGCTGTGCTTATTTGTGCTAATCCATTGTGAGATTAGTAATACACATACAAAAAGCTTGATTATTCAAAGTCTTGGATTGTTCCCAAACAAACCCTAAGTGGCTTAGGGTGTTGGAAGTCTTGAGAGGTTCTCAAGCACAAGACTAGGAGGTTCCTAGCCCGGTGGAGTTTCTTGAAGGGAGTTCAAGGAAGCTTTGTGAAGAGTTCTTCAATCACCGGAATCAAATTGGGGTAGAAATCAAGAGTTTGGTACACTCTTGAAAGGGTTAGGTTGAGTGAGGCCATTCTCAAGCAATCCTTTGTAATTTCTAACAATTTGATTATTAGTAGAAACTCCTAAGTGATTAGGAGGACTGGATGTAGCTCATTGTTGGAGTGAACCAGGATAAAATTGCTTGAGTGTTGGTTTATTGCTTTTAATCTACTTTCTAGCTCAATAGACTTAAGTCATTTCAATCAATTAGGATTTATACAATTAGGTAGCAAGTTCAAGGAATCTTTGTGTTAAAAGTTATTTAGATTACTTGCTATTCTGTTGGATAAGTTCCTGTTTATTATTGAATTGATTTGAGTTAAATTGCTGAATTTTCGTTTCTGGTTTTTCTGCTATCTGATAGTAAAAACTCGAGTATTTCAGAAAAGACTCGAGTTGTTCATCCTGAAAAAACTCGAGTATTTCACAAAAGACTCGAGTCTTTTGTTTCTGATTCCAGAAAATTCAGTCTAAGCTCCATTCCTCAATTATCAATCGAAATATTTGGTATTAGTGCTTCAAAATACTATTCACCCCCCCCCCTCTAGTATTTGCTTAGCCCGCTTGTTGGTTTCCAACATATGATGCTAGGTGTTTGAATGAATATGATGTGTGATTTCTTTTATCTTTTTGGTTTTAGAAATCAAAATGAATAGGTTTAGTTGATTGTGTGCAAAGAATTTCTTTGTAATGTTGATTCACTGATTTTAAGTTTTTGAAATTTAATTGTGATTGGAAAAATGTTCAGCATGTGTAATTCGGTTTGTTGAATTAATTAAAAGGATTAAGTTAAATTATTTTATTAAGAATAATTGGATTAATTTATTAAGGTTATAATTTAATTAATGATTGTGAATAATTAAAAATGTGACTTCCTGTGTATATGTTTATAAATGATTTGAATGCTTTGAAATGTGTATGTGATTGTTCTTTGTGCTGCTTGGAATTGTTTTGAATTGTTTTGACATGCATATTTGTGTTAGATGTTTACCTATTTTGTTTGCATACTAAATGTTTATCTGTTATGCATTACTAAATGTTGACTTACTGTGCATACTTTATTCTGTTTAGAAATTATTTGATTATGTCTTAATAATGAAACAATAATAACGAAACCGTGAAAGTGATGAGATAAGACTGAAAAGAGAAAATAGATGCGAATAAGAGATATGAGGAATAATTAAGTAAGAGATAAATGATGAGTTAAGATTAAAGAGAAAATTATAAGAGACGATTGCGAAAGATATAAAGCGCGTTGCGAATGAAACTATGGAAGAGATAAGTAATGAATAAAGAGAATAAAAAGGATGATGTTCGAGACGGCAATAAGAGACACCCGACGAGGCGAGCGGAAGCGTGGTGATGATGAGCGATGCTGATGGTGCCATGGAGCCACAACTGAGGAGAGCGATGCGGATGATGCTTCTGAACAGCAACTGAGGAGCAAGATGCTGATGATCATGCTGCTAAGCCATGATGCTGGGAAGGATGCTGATGATGCTGATGAGCTGATGAGAATAATGCTGAGATGCATGAGAAAGCGATATGAGGCAAGGTTGCCATTGAGATTTAGGGGGAACGGATTGCAATTAGTGGTCGGGTTTCATTGAAGGGATGTACTAAGGATGAACCGACCGTTAGGATTCAGCCGCTAATTAAAACGTAAAACCTTAAAAGACTTTAAAAGACATTTACAAACGCGGTGAGGTATGAGTGTCGTATCGAAGTAGTGGAGAGGAAGATACTATGGGTATCTGCGGATACTCAGGTGGGGATTGCATGAAGGGAGGACGATGACGGTGAAACGTCAAGAAGTCTAGAGTACTTTCTAGGCAGAACGAACTCCACATGTGGCGTACTAACGTGGTAGGGACTGGGTCCAATGTCGTGGCAAGTTCTGCACCGGAACTAGAATTGTACTGTCGCCCCCTTGAATGCAAGTCTAGAACAGTGAGAGGGACTGGAATGGGGCATTTGTGATTGCCGCTGAGAGCGTGCCTGATTATATGATATGAATGAATGATATGATTGAATTGATTTGAGGCTGTAGTCCTCCTGGTCTGGGACCATTTGATTGTGAGACAGCTGCCGTGCCCGCGTGGTAAAGGTCCAGTACTCCTGTTTGCTTCCGACTAGGTTGGGTGGATGACCGAGGAGATGTAGACGTGTGTGATTTCCTCAATGACGATGTTCCCCCCATCATTGAGCGAACCAGAACGATAAAACTTAAAAGACTATGATGTATCAAAGAAAAGAACACCAAAGATATCAAGTATTGAATAAGAATTATAATACAAGCACGAGAAATGATTTGTGGCATAATAAATCTTGAGGTAACGATGGAAGAAAGAATGGAAAAGAATTGTGAGCATTATGTAACGAAAGGTTCAAGAAGGAAAGTATAAATGAGTATCGAAAGGAATAGAAAAGATTTGTAAGCGTAATGATTTGGCGATGAGTGATGATATTTATATGTTTAGAATGTTATGATATGCTTTGTAATATGTGAATCATACATGCTATGTGTAACATGTTATATATATGTATGTTGATATGATTGCATCATGATAAACATCTATGTTATGCTGCTTTAGTATATTGTTCTGTTTTATTATCTGTTTATTTTTATATTAAAATTAAAACTACCCTGAGACCGTGTAAGGTCCTGTATTTTTATAAACAAAATAAATAAATGTGTTGAATAAAATAATGATTTTTCTGAAATTAAGATATTTTACTCGAGTATTGTAGAGGGTACTCGAGTATAATCACTATCTGTTTGAAAGTTTGAATTTTTAGTCAAAAGACTCGAGTATGTCAGAAAAGACTCGAGTGTTCTTGAGTTTTTGAAATATACTCGAGTAGAAAGAAAAAGACTCGAGTAAATCGAGCAGTCTGGCTAAATGTATAAGTTGGTTTTATAATTAATTTCGCACCAAAACGCGGTTTCTTGACGTGACAAGCATAGAGCTGAACCTTACTTCGAGTTGAAGTACTCTTAGACTATAAATTGATGCTTGGGTGAAGCATCAACACCTCTGAAGTTCCAAAACCCGAATTTGACCAGAAATTTCCCTGTTTTACAGAGTTCACTTTGATCCCTTTGTTCTCTCTCAATCCTCACTCATTTTCCTTGAAACCTAAACACAAACTGAAGTTCTGATTCCATTCTTGAATTAGAACTCGAAATCACTTCAAATAGCCTTCTGAAGATCAGGTTCTAGGCCTACAAAGTTGGAGGTTCAAAACTGAGAAAAACAGAGTAACATTCAGTCTCAAGTATTCATCTTCATTGAAATCGTTTGGTAAATTCATGGATTCTTTTCGTGCCAAACTTGTTTCTGATTAAAGTTAGTATATCCTAGTTTCTGAAACTAACTTGTTTCATTCTTTTCATGCCAAATCCGTGGTGAAATCTGTGGCCAAAGTCAGCCTGTTCAACTCTTTTTCACCAAGTCCAGAATTTGGATTTTTGATCCAACCGATTTCTCTGTCGTTTTACTTGTTGATTAGCTTCTCTAAGGTAAGGGAGGAGTTATCTAAATACTAGAATGAGTTATTTCAAGCTGGAAATGTAGGAACCTCATATGGTTCATCAAGGGGTGAAGTTTGAATTGGGAATATGACATAGAGGTCATAAACCCAAGTTTTTATAAACCAAACATGTCTAAATGGACCTAATGATGCTCACTGGATCAATTTTCGAAGTTAAAAACAAAAGGAAATGGAAATCATATGTGAAATGGTTATTTGCTAAGTTTATGTTGATTTTGTGATTTATTGCATTTGATGTTGTTTCAATATTGATTACATGTTCTAACATGTTTATTTTATGTATCTAAGTTACTGTTTTGCATAAAAGTGGAAAGGAAAGGCTCTGAACTCGAATTGGCATTATAAAGTGTAGAAACTGGTGCTGCTGCTGCTAAAACACTCGAGTAATTGAAGAAAGACTCGAGTATTCTGGAAAATGGGAAGAACACTCGAGTATGTCTTGAAGGACTCGAGTAATTTTACATGAACACTCGAGTATGTGAAGAACTACTCGAGTAATTTAAAATAATTTTCAGAAAATCTTTACTTCTTTATGAAGTAATTAAAGATTAACTCGTCTAAACTCCTATATGCTTAAATTTTAATTTCTGCTCTTAATATCTATAGATTTAATCCCATTGGTTGATTTTATCCTGGATGAGTCCTACTGGAATTTTATTCAGTGGTTGACATATTCGGACAGGATGTCCCAATGGAGGTGCGTACACCCATTTGGTTGATTTTATTCCCACGTCCCAGTGGAAGTTTTTACCCACTTGGTTGATATTTTGGGAGTCCTAGATGGGGTCGTTGCACAAATTAATGACAACGTAATTAAATTCCTATTGTATAAAACCATCACAAAGTGGCTGGGCCGCTGATGGAATTTTTGGAAAGCACAAGCACCAGTTAATGCAAAAATGAAAAGATGGTTATAAGCAAGAAGGATTATGAATTTTGGGTCTCTATATTGGAGGCATGATATTCAAAGATATGAATTAAAAGAGAAAAAGACAATGAACAATTATGTGACATTGACATGCATGGAGATGCTCCGATTTTGATTGTGGAATCTGGTATAGGTAGAAGTATTCCGCAGCCCTGAGATAGCTGTGATGCCATAGCACGAAGATGCTGTGATGATTTGGATTCCGTAACATGAAAATGTTATGATGGCCAAATTCCCAATCAAATCGTGACGCCTGGGTTGTGAATACGCTCCGGTTTGATGAACCATAGGATTATGAATATCCCGAGCCTGAGATACTCGGATGCCGAACCGCGTAGCATGAATGGAGAGTAGGCATGCATCACGAAACTAAATGAAATATTATAAAAGACAGTTTGAGCATATACATATGCATTTATTATTGCTATCTGGAAACTTGTGCTTGTTATTTCTAGCCTCTGTTATGCTCATTTGTTATTGTGTTTAGCTATGACTCACTCCTAATCCCTTGTTGTAGGTCATGGCCAGGAATATGTTTTGCGTGGAGATGAGGCCGCTCCCTAATGGGGAGTGGAACTTCGAGGATCATCGGGCTATCTATGAGGGAGACGTGGAAGTTATTTTTCGTCACCCGAACCCATGGTCCCGAATGCGTCCGCGTAGGACGAGAATCCCAATGATGTACATTATGCACATTCCGCCCAATTTTGTGTTTCGGCATGGAACACCACCACCACCGCCAAGACGTTTTCCGAGACGCACCCTCCCACCAAGTCCATCACCCTCTGAAGAAAGATTTATTTTGGAGGTTCCTGCTCCCTCTCGTCCTTCCACTAGAGCCCGATCTCGGACTCCGGTATATGTGCCATCTGAACCGGCACATGAAGAGGAGGAGGAGGAGGATCCGATAGAGGATGAGGATCCGGTGGAGGATGCTGACCCGGTGGCTGATGATGATTTCATGGACAACTCAACCGGTAGTCAGTGGGGAACTGATGATTGAGTTGAGTTGGGATGTGGGAGTGTGGATAGTGCTACTCATCAGGTTTCTCTTATCTATTTGATATTTTGAGTTCCGAACCAGCTGCTCAAGGTTATTATAAATTTTGTTGTAAGATATGTAATATAATGTAATGACCTAGAGTACTTAAGTTAAACCTAGTGGTGATAGTTTTAATGTAATGGAAATGTACTTTCCTTTTTATGAAATATAATATGAATAGTTTCTTTCATGATAATTATAATTTCCGCAAAGACTCGATAATGGATGATGACTGACTTTTAGTTTTAAAAAAAAAAAAATGGTCGAATTTTCTAAGAATGAATATTAAGTTTTGGAATAAAAGTTGGGTCGTCACATTTAGTGGTATCAGAGCAATGGTTCAACTCTCGGCCTTGGAGTGTGGCCTTACACACTAACCATTGCATACTCTAGAATCATGTTTGCATTTTGAGATATAGAATAGCAGAATCTAATTAAGTTTTCCCTTTTGGATTCTGTAGGATAGATGGCTGGACGTAATAACGCTAACATTGCTGAGGCTCTGACCCGTATGGCTGCGGTCCTGGAAAACTTGCAGCAAACCCGTCCTCCCAGCAATGTAACCCCTGTTGAATTTCAAGGACTAGATTCTTTCCGTAGATGTAAACCCCCTGGCTTCTCGGGTGGTCGTTGCCCTGAGCAAGCCCAGTTTTGGTTAGCTGAGATGAATAAGATTTTCCGAACGTTGACTCTCACGGAAGTTCTTGGAGTATGATCATCGCGAGCTCTCTTGGGAAGTCTTCACGGAAAAATTCTTGGAGAGGTATTTCCCGGATGATGTTCGGATCCAAAAGGAGATGGAATTCTTAGACTTGAAGCAAGGCAGCATGACTGTCGACTAGTATGCTGAAAAGTTTGAGGAGCTGATGAAGTACTCCCCGTACTTCCAATATCATCCTGACGAATACTCGAAGTGCACCCGGTTTGAAAATGGGCTAAGGTCAGATATCAAACTAGCTGTAAGCGTGCAAAGGATTCGTCACTATCCAATCCTGATTAGTGCATGTCGCATTTTCGAGAAGAACAACTTCAAGAAGGAAGTCAGTCAAGGAAGCCATGGACCCCACCGCAATCAGCATAAGAATAACCGTGGAAATCGTGGAGGCCCATATTGGCACAAAGGAAAGGGAAGAGCACAACCTTCTGGAGCAGTTAGTCTTCCGGCTCCGGCAGAGATTTGTAGCAAGTGTCGACGCTCTCATCCTAGTCAAGAATGCTGGAGGGACAAGCCACCAGTCTGTTTCAATTGTGGAGGGACCGGACACATCGCCCGTGCGTGCCGCCAAACCCCGCGTCAAAGCAACCAAGGACAAGGAAGCAAACCTTGGGTCAATGGAAAGGTGTTCACGATGTTTGGAGAGGAAGCAAAACAGGCCGACAACCTTGTGCAAGGTAACCATTTCCTCAATGGCATGCCTTGTCGCTTTTTATTTGATTCCGGAGCAACGCATTCCTTCATCTCGGAGGAATGTGTCAAGCGTTTAAATTTGTCTGTCTCGGAGACCCCGTTTAAACTGAGTGTGTCTACCCCCACGAATGCTCATGTTGTTGCATCAAGAGCATGTGTCGGTTGTGTGGTTAGCATAAGAGATCAGATTTCTCGAATAAATCTGATTTGTTTGCCGTTGTCCAATATCGATGTCATTTTGGGCATGGATTGGATGGCATCCAACCATGTAGTAATCGACTGCAAGGTTCGAACGATCATCTTTCCTGGTGAGAAGTCGCCGGCCAAGCAACCTGGAGGTTATGTGTGCCTATTTTCAACCATCGCTGAAGAAAAGAAAGAGGAAGCAAAGATCGAAGATATTCCGGTTATTCGAGAGTTTCCCGAAGTGTTTCCCGATGAAGTGCCCGGTTTGCCGCCGCATCGAGAGATAGAATTCAGTATTGACCTAGTCCCCGGTACTGGCCCTATCTCTATCGCCCCTTATCGTATGGCTCCAGCAGAATTAGCTGAATTAAAGAAGCAAGTGGAGGACTTGTTAGAAAAGCAGTTCATCAGACCAAGTGTGTCGCCTTGGGGAGCGCCGGTTTTATTCGTGAAGAAGAAGGATGGATCAATGAGGATGTGCATTGATTATAGGCAACTCAACAAGGTTACCATCAAGAACAAGTATCCGTTGCCAAGAATCGACGATTTGATAGATCAAGTGAGTGGAGCATCGGTATTTTCAAAGATTGATCTGAGGTCAGGATATCATCAGATCAGAGTTAAGGAGGAAGATATACCGAAGACTGCTTTTCGGTCACGATATGGACACTACGAGTATGTAGTGATGCCATTTGGGTTGACCAACGCTCCAGCAATATTCATGGATTACATGAATAGAGTGTTCCGACCCTACCTGGATTCCTTCGTCGTGGTGTTTATCGATGATATTCTCATCTATTCGAAGAATCCGAAAGAGCACGCTAATCATTTGAAGATTATTTTGGAGACCTTGAAGGAAAAGAAATTATATGCTAAGCTGGCCAAGTGTGAATTTTGGCTTGAAAAAGTCAATTTCTTGGGTCATATAATTTCAAAGGATGGTGTGGCTGTGGACCCGGTCAAAGTAGAAGCAGTTTTGCAATGGGAAAGACCAAAGACGGTTACTGAAATAAGAAGTTTTCTGGGGTTAGCTGGATATTATCGGAAGTTTATCGAAGGTTTTTCCAAGTTGGCTCTTCCGTTGACTCGTTTGACCCGGAAAGAGCAACCTTTTGTCTGGGATGAGAAGTGTGAAGTTAGCTTCCAGACATTGAAGGACAAGTTAACATCATCTCCAGTGTTAACTTTGCCCGATCCTAGGAAAAGCTTCGATGTTTATTGTGATGCATCTCGACAAGGTTTGGGTTGTGTCTTGATGCAAGAAGGGAAAGTTGTTGCTTATGCATCTCGTCAGCTGAAGGTGCATGAAGGGAACTATCCTACTCACGACTTGGAATTGGCTGCCATTGTCTTTGCTTTGAAGATTTGGAGACATTACCTGTATGGTAATACGTTCCAAGTATTCAGCGACCATAAAAGTTTGAAGTATCTCTTCGACCAAAAGGAACTGAATATGAGGCAACGTAGGTGGATGGAATTCCTGAAGGATTATGACTTCGAATTGCAT
The DNA here is from genome assembly GCA_037953625.1 of Crotalaria pallida. Classification (NCBI taxonomy): domain Eukaryota; kingdom Viridiplantae; phylum Streptophyta; class Magnoliopsida; order Fabales; family Fabaceae; genus Crotalaria; species Crotalaria pallida. The sequence goes on from CM075651.1 coordinate 65,617,720, forward strand.
TACCACCCCGGCAAAGCTAATGTTGTAGCCGACGCTCTCAGTAGGAAGATGTTGCACATGAATACGATGATGATAAAGGAAGCTCAGCTAATTGAAGAATTCCGCAACTTGAATTTGGCAATTCAGTTCAAGCCGAGCTGCGTCAAGTTAGGAATGTTGCAAATCACAAATGAGTTTGAGGGTCAAGTTCGAAACCTTCAACAAGCGGACGAGGAGCTTCTAGAGAAGAAAAGATTAGGAATGGAAGGAGTGGAACCGAAATTCCAATTAGGATCTGATGGTATTTTGAGATTCAGGAATCGAATCTGCATCCCGGCAAATCAAGAATTAAGGAGAGCTGTATTAGAGGAAGCCCACAAGAGCAAGCTAAGTATACATCCTGGATCAACGAAGATGTATCAAGACCTGAAGAGGATGTTTTGGTGGTCCGGACTAAAGAGGGATGTTGCGTCTTACGTAGCGTCTTGCCTTGTCTGCCAAAAGGCGAAGATCGAGCATAAGAAGCCTGGAGGAGAACTACAACCTTTAAGCATACCAGAATGGAAGTGGGATGGAATAGCTATGGATTTCGTAAGTGGTTTTCCAAGAACAAGAGAAAGCTTTGATGCAATTTGGGTTGTGGTTGATCGCTTAACGAAGTCTGCACATTTCATTCCCATCAACATGCAGTATCCGTTGGAGAAGCTTGCAAGATTGTACATTAAGGAGATTGTTAGATTGCACGGAATTCCCTCGAGTATTGTATCGGATCGTGATCCCCGTTTCGTGTCCCGGTTCTGGCAGAGTTTACATCAGGCATTGGGAACGCAGTTGAGGATGAGTTCCGCCTATCACCCTCAAACCGATGGTCAATCGGAAAGGACAATTCAATCCTTGGAAGACCTGCTTCGAGCATGTGTTCTGGAATATCAAGAAGGGTGGGATCGGTTATTGCCGCTTGTGGAATTCACCTACAATAATAGTTATCACGCAAGCATCGGTATGGCCCCGTACGAAGCCCTCTATGGAAGGAAGTGTAGAACCCCGCTATGTTGGTTCCAAGTGGGGGAGAAGGCTCTCATCGGACCTAAATTAGTTCAAGAAACGACTGAAAAGGTAAGGACTATCCAAGAGAAGATGAAGATCGCTCAAAGTCGCCAGAAGAGCTATGCCGACCAACGAAGATCCAAGCTCGAATTTCAAGAAGGAGATCATGTATTCCTGCGGGTTGTGCCAACGACTGGAATTGGAAGGGTAATGAAGCCAAGGAAGCTATCTCCTAAGTTCATCGGCCCTTATCATATTTTGAAACGAGTAGGCCCTGTCGCGTATCAGATCGCCCTACCCCCATTTTTGTCCAACCTGCACAATGTTTTCCATGTCTCTCAGCTTCGCAAATTTATCCAAGATCCATCTTCGATTGTGCAATTGCAACAAGATTTGATACCGCTGAAAGAAAATCTCACGTTTGATCTTGGACCCGTGAGAATAGAGGATAGAAGGATTAAGAAGCTGCGAGGGAAAGAGATTCCGTTAGTACGAGTTCTCTGGGGGCAAGGTGGAGTGTCTGACTCCACATGGGAATTAGAGTCTAAGATGAGGGATGAATATCCACATCTATTTTTGTAAATCGGAATTTCGGGGACGAAATTGTATGTAAGTGGGGGAGGATGTAAGGTCCTGTATTTTTATAAACAAAATAAATAAATGTGTTGAATAAAATAATGATTTTTCTGAAATTAAGATATTTTACTCGAGTATTGTAGAGGGTACTCGAGTATAATCACTATCTGTTTGAAAGTTTGAATTTTTAGTCAAAAGACTCGAGTATGTCAGAAAAGACTCGAGTGTTCTTGAGTTTTTGAAATATACTCGAGTAGAAAGAAAAAGACTCGAGTAAATCGAGCAGTCTGGCTAAATGTATAAGTTGGTTTTATAATTAATTTCGCACCAAAACGCGGTTTCTTGACGTGACAAGCATAGAGCTGAACCTTACTTCGAGTTGAAGTACTCTTAGACTATAAATTGATGCTTGGGTGAAGCATCAACACCTCTGAAGTTCCAAAACCCGAATTTGACCAGAAATTTCCCTGTTTTACAGAGTTCACTTTGATCCCTTTGTTCTCTCTCAATCCTCACTCATTTTCCTTGAAACCTAAACACAAACTGAAGTTCTGATTCCATTCTTGAATTAGAACTCGAAATCACTTCAAATAGCCTTCTGAAGATCAGGTTCTAGGCCTACAAAGTTGGAGGTTCAAAACTGAGAAAAACAGAGTAACATTCAGTCTCAAGTATTCATCTTCATTGAAATCGTTTGGTAAATTCATGGATTCTTTTCGTGCCAAACTTGTTTCTGATTAAAGTTAGTATATCCTAGTTTCTGAAACTAACTTGTTTCATTCTTTTCATGCCAAATCCGTGGTGAAATCTGTGGCCAAAGTCAGCCTGTTCAACTCTTTTTCACCAAGTCCAGAATTTGGATTTTTGATCCAACCGATTTCTCTGTCGTTTTACTTGTTGATTAGCTTCTCTAAGGTAAGGGAGGAGTTATCTAAATACTAGAATGAGTTATTTCAAGCTGGAAATGTAGGAACCTCATATGGTTCATCAAGGGGTGAAGTTTGAATTGGGAATATGACATAGAGGTCATAAACCCAAGTTTTTATAAACCAAACATGTCTAAATGGACCTAATGATGCTCACTGGATCAATTTTCGAAGTTAAAAACAAAAGGAAATGGAAATCATATGTGAAATGGTTATTTGCTAAGTTTATGTTGATTTTGTGATTTATTGCATTTGATGTTGTTTCAATATTGATTACATGTTCTAACATGTTTATTTTATGTATCTAAGTTACTGTTTTGCATAAAAGTGGAAAGGAAAGGCTCTGAACTCGAATTGGCATTATAAAGTGTAGAAACTGGTGCTGCTGCTGCTAAAACACTCGAGTAATTGAAGAAAGACTCGAGTATTCTGGAAAATGGGAAGAACACTCGAGTATGTCTTGAAGGACTCGAGTAATTTTACATGAACACTCGAGTATGTGAAGAACTACTCGAGTAATTTAAAATAATTTTCAGAAAATCTTTACTTCTTTATGAAGTAATTAAAGATTAACTCGTCTAAACTCCTATATGCTTAAATTTTAATTTCTGCTCTTAATATCTATAGATTTAATCCCATTGGTTGATTTTATCCTGGATGAGTCCTACTGGAATTTTATTCAGTGGTTGACATATTCGGACAGGATGTCCCAATGGAGGTGCGTACACCCATTTGGTTGATTTTATTCCCACGTCCCAGTGGAAGTTTTTACCCACTTGGTTGATATTTTGGGAGTCCTAGATGGGGTCGTTGCACAAATTAATGACAACGTAATTAAATTCCTATTGTATAAAACCATCACAAAGTGGCTGGGCCGCTGATGGAATTTTTGGAAAGCACAAGCACCAGTTAATGCAAAAATGAAAAGATGGTTATAAGCAAGAAGGATTATGAATTTTGGGTCTCTATATTGGAGGCATGATATTCAAAGATATGAATTAAAAGAGAAAAAGACAATGAACAATTATGTGACATTGACATGCATGGAGATGCTCCGATTTTGATTGTGGAATCTGGTATAGGTAGAAGTATTCCGCAGCCCTGAGATAGCTGTGATGCCATAGCACGAAGATGCTGTGATGATTTGGATTCCGTAACATGAAAATGTTATGATGGCCAAATTCCCAATCAAATCGTGACGCCTGGGTTGTGAATACGCTCCGGTTTGATGAACCATAGGATTATGAATATCCCGAGCCTGAGATACTCGGATGCCGAACCGCGTAGCATGAATGGAGAGTAGGCATGCATCACGAAACTAAATGAAATATTATAAAAGACAGTTTGAGCATATACATATGCATTTATTATTGCTATCTGGAAACTTGTGCTTGTTATTTCTAGCCTCTGTTATGCTCATTTGTTATTGTGTTTAGCTATGACTCACTCCTAATCCCTTGTTGTAGGTCATGGCCAGGAATATGTTTTGCGTGGAGATGAGGCCGCTCCCTAATGGGGAGTGGAACTTCGAGGATCATCGGGCTATCTATGAGGGAGACGTGGAAGTTATTTTTCGTCACCCGAACCCATGGTCCCGAATGCGTCCGCGTAGGACGAGAATCCCAATGATGTACATTATGCACATTCCGCCCAATTTTGTGTTTCGGCATGGAACACCACCACCGCCGCCAAGACGTTTTCCGAGACGCACCCTCCCACCAAGTCCATCACCCTCTGAAGAAAGAATTATTTTGGAGGTTCCTGCTCCCTCTCGTCCTTCCACTAGAGCCCGATCTCGGACTCCGGTATATGTGCCATCTGAACCGGCACATGAAGAGGAGGAGGAGGAGGAGGATCCGATAGAGGATGAGGATCCGGTGGAGGATGCTGACCCGGTGGCTGATGATGATTTCATGGACAACTCAACCGGTAGTCAGTGGGGAACTGATGATTGAGTTGAGTTGGGATGTGGGAGTGTGGATAGTGCTACTCATCAGGTTTCTCTTATCTATTTGATATTTTGAGTTCCGAACCAGTTGCTCAAGGTTATTATAAATTTTGTTGTAAGATATGTAATATAATGTAATGACCTAGAGTACTTAAGTTAAACCTAGTGGTGATAGTTTTAATGTAATGGAAATGTACTTTCCTTTTTATGAAATATAATATGAATAGTTTCTTTCATGATAATTATAATTTCCGCAAAGACTCGATAATGGATGATGACTGACTTTTAGTTTTAAAAAAAAAAAAATGGTCGAATTTTCTAAGAATGAATATTAAGTTTTGGAATAAAAGTTGGGTCGTCACATTTAGTGGTATCAGAGCAATGGTTCAACTCTCGGCCTTGGAGTGTGGCCTTACACACTAACCATTGCATACTCTAGAATCATGTTTGCATTTTGAGATATAGAATAGCAGAATCTAATTAAGTTTTCCCTTTTGGATTCTGTAGGATAGATGGCTGGACGTAATAACGCTAACATTGCTGAGGCTCTGACCCGTATGGCTGCGGTCCTGGAAAACTTGCAGCAAACCCGTCCTCCCAGCAATGTAACCCCTGTTGAATTTCAAGGACTAGATTCTTTCCGTAGATGTAAACCCCCTGGCTTCTCGGGTGGTCGTTGCCCTGAGCAAGCCCAGTTTTGGTTAGCTGAGATGAATAAGATTTTCCGAACGTTGACTCTCACGGAAGTTCAGAAGGTCACGTTCGCGGCCTACATGCTGAATGGGGAAGCTGCAACTTGGTGGGAGCAGACCCGCCAGTTCTTGGAGTATGATCATCGCGAGCTCTCTTGGGAAGTCTTCACGGAAAAATTCTTGGAGAGGTATTTCCCGGATGATGTTCGGATCCAAAAGGAGATGGAATTCTTAGACTTGAAGCAAGGCAGCATGACTGTCGACTAGTATGCTGAAAAGTTTGAGGAGCTGATGAAGTACTCCCCGTACTTCCAATATCATCCTGACGAATACTCGAAGTGCACCCGGTTTGAAAATGGGCTAAGGTCAGATATCAAACTAGCTGTAAGCGTGCAAAGGATTCGTCACTATCCAATCCTGATTAGTGCATGTCGCATTTTCGAGAAGAACAACTTCAAGAAGGAAGTCAGTCAAGGAAGCCATGGACCCCACCGCAATCAGCATAAGAATAACCGTGGAAATCGTGGAGGCCCATATTGGCACAAAGGAAAGGGAAGAGCACAACCTTCTGGAGCAGTTAGTCTTCCGGCTCCGGCAGAGATTTGTAGCAAGTGTCGACGCTCTCATCCTAGTCAAGAATGCTGGAGGGACAAGCCACCAGTCTGTTTCAATTGTGGAGGGACCGGACACATCGCCCGTGCGTGCCGCCAAACCCCGCGTCAAAGCAACCAAGGACAAGGAAGCAAACCTTGGGTCAATGGAAAGGTGTTCACGATGTTTGGAGAGGAAGCAAAACAGGCCGACAACCTTGTGCAAGGTAACCATTTCCTCAATGGCATGCCTTGTCGCTTTTTATTTGATTCCGGAGCAACGCATTCCTTCATCTCGGAGGAATGTGTCAAGCGTTTAAATTTGTCTGTCTCGGAGACCCCGTTTAAACTGAGTGTGTCTACCCCCACGAATGCTCATGTTGTTGCATCAAGAGCATGTGTCGGTTGTGTGGTTAGCATAAGAGATCAGATTTCTCGAATAAATCTGATTTGTTTGCCGTTGTCCAATATCGATGTCATTTTGGGCATGGATTGGATGGCATCCAACCATGTAGTAATCGACTGCAAGGTTCGAACGATCATCTTTCCTGGTGAGAAGTCGCCGGCCAAGCAACCTGGAGGTTATGTGTGCCTATTTTCAACCATCGCTGAAGAAAAGAAAGAGGAAGCAAAGATCGAAGATATTCCGGTTATTCGAGAGTTTCCCGAAGTGTTTCCCGATGAAGTGCCCGGTTTGCCGCCGCATCGAGAGATAGAATTCAGTATTGACCTAGTCCCCGGTACTGGCCCTATCTCTATCGCCCCTTATCGTATGGCTCCAGCAGAATTAGCTGAATTAAAGAAGCAAGTGGAGGACTTGTTAGAAAAGCAGTTCATCAGACCAAGTGTGTCGCCTTGGGGAGCGCCGGTTTTATTCGTGAAGAAGAAGGATGGATCAATGAGGATGTGCATTGATTATAGGCAACTCAACAAGGTTACCATCAAGAACAAGTATCCGTTGCCAAGAATCGACGATTTGATAGATCAAGTGAGTGGAGCATCGGTATTTTCAAAGATTGATCTGAGGTCAGGATATCATCAGATCAGAGTTAAGGAGGAAGATATACCGAAGACTGCTTTTCGGTCACGATATGGACACTACGAGTATGTAGTGATGCCATTTGGGTTGACCAACGCTCCAGCAATATTCATGGATTACATGAATAGAGTGTTCCGACCCTACCTGGATTCCTTCGTCGTGGTGTTTATCGATGATATTCTCATCTATTCGAAGAATCCGAAAGAGCACGCTAATCATTTGAAGATTATTTTGGAGACCTTGAAGGAAAAGAAATTATATGCTAAGCTGGCCAAGTGTGAATTTTGGCTTGAAAAAGTCAATTTCTTGGGTCATATAATTTCAAAGGATGGTGTGGCTGTGGACCCGGTCAAAGTAGAAGCAGTTTTGCAATGGGAAAGACCAAAGACGGTTACTGAAATAAGAAGTTTTCTGGGGTTAGCTGGATATTATCGGAAGTTTATCGAAGGTTTTTCCAAGTTGGCTCTTCCGTTGACTCGTTTGACCCGGAAAGAGCAACCTTTTGTCTGGGATGAGAAGTGTGAAGTTAGCTTCCAGACGTTGAAGGACAAGTTAACATCATCTCCAGTGTTAACTTTGCCCGATCCTAGGAAAAGCTTCGATGTTTATTGTGATGCATCTCGACAAGGTTTGGGTTGTGTCTTGATGCAAGAAGGGAAAGTTGTTGCTTATGCATCTCGTCAGCTGAAGGTGCATGAAGGGAACTATCCTACTCACGACTTGGAATTGGCTGCCATTGTCTTTGCTTTGAAGATTTGGAGACATTACCTGTATGGTAATACGTTCCAAGTATTCAGCGACCATAAAAGTTTGAAGTATCTCTTCGACCAAAAGGAACTGAATATGAGGCAACGTAGGTGGATGGAATTCCTGAAGGATTATGACTTCGAATTGCATTACCACCCCGGCAAAGCTAATGTTGTAGCCGACGCTCTCAGTAGGAAGATGTTGCACATGAATACGATGATGATAAAGGAAGCTCAGCTAATTGAAGAATTCCGCAACTTGAATTTGGCAATTCAGTTCAAGCCGAGCTGCGTCAAGTTAGGAATGTTGCAAATCACAAATGAGTTTGAGGGTCAAGTTCGAAACCTTCAACAAGCGGACGAGGAGCTTCTAGAGAAGAAAAGATTAGGAATGGAAGGAGTGGAACCGAAATTCCAATTAGGATCTGATGGTATTTTGAGATTCAGGAATCGAATCTGCATCCCGGCAAATCAAGAATTAAGGAGAGCTGTATTAGAGGAAGCCCACAAGAGCAAGCTAAGTATACATCCTGGATCAACGAAGATGTATCAAGACCTGAAGAGGATGTTTTGGTGGTCCGGACTAAAGAGGGATGTTGCGTCTTACGTAGCGTCTTGCCTTGTCTGCCAAAAGGCGAAGATCGAGCATAAGAAGCCTGGAGGAGAACTACAACCTTTAAGCATACCAGAATGGAAGTGGGATGGAATAGCTATGGATTTCGTAAGTGGTTTTCCAAGAACAAGAGAAAGCTTTGATGCAATTTGGGTTGTGGTTGATCGCTTAACGAAGTCTGCACATTTCATTCCCATCAACATGCAGTATCCGTTGGAGAAGCTTGCAAGATTGTACATTAAGGAGATTGTTAGATTGCACGGAATTCCCTCGAGTATTGTATCGGATCGTGATCCCCGTTTCGTGTCCCGGTTCTGGCAGAGTTTACATCAGGCATTGGGAACGCAGTTGAGGATGAGTTCCGCCTATCACCCTCAAACCGATGGTCAATCGGAAAGGACGATTCAATCCTTGGAAGACCTGCTTCGAGCATGTGTTCTGGAATATCAAGAAGGGTGGGATCGGTTATTGCCGCTTGTGGAATTCACCTACAATAATAGTTATCACGCAAGCATCGGTATGGCCCCGTACGAAGCCCTCTATGGAAGGAAGTGTAGAACCCCGCTATGTTGGTTCCAAGTGGGGGAGAAGGCTCTCATCGGACCTGAATTAGTTCAAGAAACGACTGAAAAGGTAAGGACTATCCAAGAGAAGATGAAGATCGCTCAAAGTCGCCAGAAGAGCTATGCCGACCAACGAAGATCCAAGCTCGAATTTCAAGAAGGAGATCATGTATTCCTGCGGGTTGTGCCAACGACTGGAATTGGAAGGGTAATGAAGCCAAGGAAGCTATCTCCTAAGTTCATCGGCCCTTATCATATTTTGAAACGAGTAGGCCCTGTCGCGTATCAGATCGCCCTACCCCCATTTTTGTCCAACCTGCACAATGTTTTCCATGTCTCTCAGCTTCGCAAATTTATCCAAGATCCATCTTCGATTGTGCAATTGCAACAAGATTTGATACCGCTGAAAGAAAATCTCACGTTTGATCTTGGACCCGTGAGAATAGAGGATAGAAGGATTAAGAAGCTGCGAGGGAAAGAGATTCCGTTAGTACGAGTTCTCTGGGGGCAAGGTGGAGTGTCTGACTCCACATGGGAATTAGAGTCTAAGATGAGGGATGAATATCCACATCTATTTTTGTAAATCGGAATTTCGGGGACGAAATTCTATGTAAGTGGGGGAGGATGTAAGGTCCTGTATTTTTATAAACAAAATAAATAAATGTGTTGAATAAAATAATGATTTTTCTGAAATTAAGATATTTTACTCGAATATTGTAGAGGGTACTCGAGTATAATCACTATCTGTTTGAAAGTTTGAATTTTTAGTCAAAAGACTCGAGTATGTCAGAAAAGACTCGAGTGCTCTTGAGTTTTTGAAATATACTCGAGTAGAAAGAAAAAGACTCGAGTAAATCGAGCAGTCTGGCTAAATGTATAAGTTGGTTTTATAATTAATTTCGCACCAAAACGCGGTTTCTTGACGTGACAAGCATAGAGCTGAACCTTACTTCGAGTTGAAGTACTCTTAGACTATAAATTGATGCTTGGGTGAAGCATCAACACCTCTGAAGTTCCAAAACCCGAATTTGACCAGAAATTTCCCTGTTTTACAGAGTTCACTTTGATCCCTTTGTTCTCTCTCAATCCTCACTCATTTTCCTTGAAACCTAAACACAAACTGAAGTTCTGATTCCATTCTTGAATTAGAACTCGAAATCACTTCAAATAGCCTTCTGAAGATCAGGTTCTAGGCCTACAAAGTTGGAGGTTCAAAACTGAGAAAAACAGAGTAACATTCAGTCTCAAGTATTCATCTTCATTGAAATCGTTTGGTAAATTCATGGATTCTTTTCGTGCCAAACTTGTTTCTGATTAAAGTTAGTATATCCTAGTTTCTGAAACTAACTTGTTTCATTCTTTTCATGCCAAATCCGTGGTGAAATCTGTGGCCAAAGTCAGCCTGTTCAACTCTTTTTCACCAAGTCCAGAATTTGGATTTTTGATCCAACCGATTTCTCTGTCGTTTTACTTGTTGATTAGCTTCTCTAAGGTAAGGGAGGAGTTATCTAAATACTAGAATGAGTTATTTCAAGCTGGAAATGTAGGAACCTCATATGGTTCATCAAGGGGTGAAGTTTGAATTGGGAATATGACATAGAGGTCATAAACCCAAGTTTTTATAAACCAAACATGTCTAAATGGACCTAATGATGCTCACTGGATCAATTTTCGAAGTTAAAAACAAAAGGAAATGGAAATCATATGTGAAATGGTTATTTGCTAAGTTTATGTTGATTTTGTGATTTATTGCATTTGATGTTGTTTCAATATTGATTACATGTTCTAACATGTTTATTTTATGTATCTAAGTTACTGTTTTGCATAAAAGTGGAAAGGAAAGGCTCTGAACTCGAATTGGCATTATAAAGTGTAGAAACTGGTGCTGCTGCTGCTAAAACACTCGAGTAATTGAAGAAAGACTCGAGTATTCTGGAAAATGGGAAGAACACTCGAGTATGTCTTGAAGGACTCGAGTAATTTTACATGAACACTCGAGTATGTGAAGAACTACTCGAGTAATTTAAAATAATTTTCAGAAAATCTTTACTTCTTTATGAAGTAATTAAAGATTAACTCGTCTAAACTCCTATATGCTTAAATTTTAATTTCTGCTCTTAATATCTATAGATTTAATCCCATTGGTTGATTTTATCCTGGATGAGTCCTACTGGAATTTTATTCAGTGGTTGACATATTCGGACAGGATGTCCCAATGGAGGTGCGTACACCCATTTGGTTGATTTTATTCCCACGTCCCAGTGGAAGTTTTTACCCACTTGGTTGATATTTTGGGAGTCCTAGATGGGGTCGTTGCACAAATTAATGACAACGTAATTAAATTCCTATTGTATAAAACCATCACAAAGTGGCTGGGCCGCTGATGGAATTTTTGGAAAGCACAAGCACCAGTTAATGCAAAAATGAAAAGATGGTTATAAGCAAGAAGGATTATGAATTTTGGGTCTCTATATTGGAGGCATGATATTCAAAGATATGAATTAAAAGAGAAAAAGACAATGAACAATTATGTGACATTGACATGCATGGAGATGCTCCGATTTTGATTGTGGAATCTGGTATAGGTAGAAGTATTCCGCAGCCCTGAGATAGCTGTGATGCCATAGCACGAAGATGCTGTGATGATTTGGATTCCGTAACATGAAAATGTTATGATGGCCAAATTCCCAATCAAATCGTGACGCCTGGGTTGTGAATACGCTCCGGTTTGATGAACCATAGGATTATGAATATCCCGAGCCTGAGATACTCGGATGCCGAACCGCGTAGCATGAATGGAGAGTAGGCATGCATCACGAAACTAAATGAAATATTATAAAAGACAGTTTGAGCATATACATATGCATTTATTATTGCTATCTGGAAACTTGTGCTTGTTATTTCTAGCCTCTGTTATGCTCATTTGTTATTGTGTTTAGCTATGACTCACTCCTAATCCCTTGTTGTAGGTCATGGCCAGGAATATGTTTTGCGTGGAGATGAGGCCGCTCCCTAATGGGGAGTGGAACTTCGAGGATCATCGGGCTATCTATGAGGGAGACGTGGAAGTTATTTTTCGTCACCCGAACCCATGGTCCCGAATGCGTCCGCGTAGGACGAGAATCCCAATGATGTACATTATGCACATTCCGCCCAATTTTGTGTTTCGGCATGGAACACCACCACCACCGCCAAGACGTTTTCCGAGACGCACCCTCCCACCAAGTCCATCACCCTCTGAAGAAAGATTTATTTTGGAGGTTCCTGCTCCCTCTCGTCCTTCCACTAGAGCCCGATCTCGGACTCCGGTATATGTGCCATCTGAACCGGCACATGAAGAGGAGGAGGAGGAGGATCCGATAGAGGATGAGGATCCGGTGGAGGATGCTGACCCGGTGGCTGATGATGATTTCATGGACAACTCAACCGGTAGTCAGTGGGGAACTGATGATTGAGTTGAGTTGGGATGTGGGAGTGTGGATAGTGCTACTCATCAGGTTTCTCTTATCTATTTGATATTTTGAGTTCCGAACCAGCTGCTCAAGGTTATTATAAATTTTGTTGTAAGATATGTAATATAATGTAATGACCTAGAGTACTTAAGTTAAACCTAGTGGTGATAGTTTTAATGTAATGGAAATGTACTTTCCTTTTTATGAAATATAATATGAATAGTTTCTTTCATGATAATTATAATTTCCGCAAAGACTCGATAATGGATGATGACTGACTTTTAGTTTTAAAAAAAAAAAATGGTCGAATTTTCTAAGAATGAATATTAAGTTTTGGAATAAAAGTTGGGTCGTCACAGACCGCATGGTCAACCCGTTAGTGTTCGGAACACTGACTCTCTCCTACCTTGTTGTCGTATCGGCAACTGCTGATATTGCAACGGGTAGATGGCGTAGTGGGTAGCGATTCACCTATGCACCTGCAAGGAGGAGCGTAGAAGTTGTCCCTGGAGATGGTATCCGGAGGGGATCCCTAAGGCAGCAGACGAGGACGACTCTACTTGCAATTGGAGAGCTTGATCTGCCAAGACCCGGAGTTAGACGACGAGTATTAGGAAGCATGACTAGAAGCTAGGAATTCCCCTGGCGGAATGTACTCCATTGTAAGTTCTTAGATGCCATGGCTTTATCATACTATACCCCAACTAAAGTTTTATTAAGCATGAATGTTTTGAACAAGTAATCGGGCTATGTTTTAAATGATGTTTTGAAAACGAGTTTCAAAGTGCGGTGTCTTGTGACATCTCGGTTTCGAACTTGAAAGATTTTACGCAACATGAGAACATGAGTTTTTAATGTAACCATGTTTTGAAAACCTAAGTGTTCTCATGATTACGTATTACATGTTTTAAAAAAAATGGCCATAATTTTCACTATATTTAACTTAAGTAACGGAAATTTTCAAGTTGCCAAATCGGGGTGTTACAAACCTAATTGATTAATTTGTTCTTTAGTTCTTGAAAGCTTAAAGAAAGGTAAAGATGGAGACAAGGTTTTTATCCTGGTTCACTCTGAATCCACTGAGAGCTACATCCTGTCCCCTCTACCGAAATAGAGAGCTTTAACTATAGACACAATTGTTAGATTTACAAGGATTCAAGATTAAGCTCACACTAGCTATCCTATCTTAACCTTTTTCAAGAGAGTATCAATTCTCTTGAAATCTACCCACAATTGTTCTAGTCTCTTGAATTGTTGAAGGAGTCTCTTCACCAATTCCTTTCTTCTTGCTTCGATTTCCTCAAAGTCTTCCAAAACGTGAAATCTTCACTTGATGATTGTTGAACACTTCAAATTACAACTTCCGTTGTATGATGATTTAACACGAACAATAACCTCTAAATCTATATCTCAATTTGCTAAGAATATTGAAAGAGTAATAGGGAAGATGAAGATTGAAAGATGTAATTCTTGATAAAACTCTTGAAAGTTGTATAGCTTTTTTCAAGATTGTGAAAAGAATGAAAGTCTTAAGAAAAATATGAAAGTGAAAGTAACCTCATCAAAGTCATAATAAAAAGCTTTTAAACAAAATTAATTTTTCTGTTATAATAGCACTTAATCGATTAACGAGTAAACCACTAATCGATTAACCACTGTTAAACAATCAGTTCTAAACAGTTATAACGTGTTAATCGATTAAGCCATAACTTGCTAATCGATTAACCACTGTAAAAAGTGATTAAAAAATTGCTTTTCAATTTTACTTTGATTTATACTTTCATAAGTGTTATTTTCTATCAAGTTAATCTTACTTCACTATATACTTAACAATATAAAATCCTAATTTGAGATAATCTAAGCTACCACCCACTCCCATGAAATAAAAATAAAATATTACATTTTATTTAATAACAAATAAACTAAACTAAATCTTCATGAGTGGTGATTGACTTGATTGTTGAATGTTGTTGCTTGAGGTTTGCATAATCCGGTTTGTTAGCATCAAGACATCATCAAACTTACAAGTGTTTCTTTCTATCAGATTATCAGCACAGGTGGTGTTACTTTCTTGTGATTTATAAAACTTATGTATATCTTCACTTTTCTCCAGCGTCTTTGTTGAGGAAGGTTGTACAGGACCTTGATGAGAACCCGGAATAGATGACAAAAAGTATTTGCAGTGGTATAAAGCATTAACTACCCGAACAGAATCATAAGCATTGACCTGTACAATGAAGAGAACATTACTAGAGAAAGAAAATTATGGTTTTGCAATAGCAGACTCCCGCAGGTCAGGAGCTCAACTTGAAACGGCGAACAACTGAATATTATTTCTCACTCGAAATTTTTTAAATGAGTTTTGCAATATATAGGTGTAACTACGTTAATGCCAAAATCTATATATAGAAACTAATAATCCCGACAGAGTGACAGCCCAGTAAATTACAGATATTACATATCTAAATGTTAGACTATCACAAAAGGTCCCAGTACTACTTGGAACTAATTACTAATTTAATGTTGTGTAAATTCCAACAAAAGTATTCTTTATAGTGGAATTCTGACAGTACTCATACCAGATATGTGGGTCTTAAAACACTGTTTGATTATAAACCAAAATTAGTTAATTTCCATTGGGGCTAAACAAAGATTTCAAACTATAATCCAAACATGCAATAACCAATTCGAACAAGAAAAGGGAGGAGGGAGGCGAACCTTTAATGCTTTTCCAAATGCTTGAAGAGCATCAACAATCAGTTCATCTACCTCTGCCCCTGAAAATGCATAAAGCCAAAAATCAATAAACAATCTCAAAGAAATTTAAATAATTGAAGTCAATCATATAATTGGTTAACATTTGCAGCATCTATACCTTGCAAGTTAGTAACTTGGGAAACTTCACGTCTTCACCCATGCTTAATCCTTTGTCACCTGCCTTCTGGATGGCAGCATAAACGACCTTGAAGATCTCAGCAGTCAGCACAGATGGCACATGCTTGTTCTTGGTTGGAAGGCACTAACATTAAATGTCGTGCATAGCTTGCCATACCTTGCCAGGGTGATTCAATATGAATTTTTTGCATAGGTACAAGGTCACAAATGTTAAAATTTTCAAGCATTTGGTCAGGAAGAGAATAATTACTCCTTTGGCCTATTCATAAATGAAAAGCACCCTCAGAAGATTGGCCATTGTTGTCATTATACTTGGACAAATCCAAAATATCTGCTCGCGAAATTGCTGTGCGCCGTGCAGAAATGAAGATACCAGGAAAACCTTTGTCCCGGCGAGAAATAATTTCACCTTCTACTCCAACCATGGATTTCAGTTTCTTAGCTTTATTACTAAAGGAAGACTTAACAACATCAGATTTACGCTTAGTGTTAGGGCCTCTGAGTCCATTAACCAACCAACCTCCCCAGCTGAGCCCAACAACATCACTGATTCAGGGCATAGATTTACGCTTTATTACTAAAAAATGTGGGTCAGGCATAGATTTTTCGCCCATTCTTCAATGCGGGCAGGGAATGCCCGCCCGTTAAATTTGCGGGCATTTTAGGGCCGCCCGCAGCAACCCGCGGGCTATTAAAAAAAACTGTTTTAATTGGCCCAACCAAATAAAACTGGCCCAAATCAAACTAATGGATGAAAACAACTCAAATTACTTCACGCTGCAGCCTCCTCTTCAGTTCACGCTGCAACCAAGGAATGAACTACCTCCACGTTCCGTTTATTATTGTTTTTTTTATATAATTAGTTGAATAACTACCTCCACGCTTCATTGGGTTTCCAATTTTCACTCTATCTTATTAACAATTTTCACTCACGCTGCTTCGCTGGTTTCAATTTTTTTTTCTTTTTTATTTCTAATGCTAATAAAATGGCCCTTCATTATGTTGAATTTATTGATTTTTCATTTTTTTTAATTATGAAAAAAAAATGGGCTGCCCGCATGCCCGCCCGCAAAAAAAGTGGGCGGGCAGGGCATGAATTTTTTACCCTAAATAAAAAACGGGTCGCCCATGCCCGCCCACAAGCAAAATTCGCGGGCCAATGCGCGCCCTGCCCATGACCGCCCATTGGCCCTAATTGTCAATGCTAGGTGGAAGATATTCTGGTTAAGGTGAAAGATTTTATCCTGCCCTTGGATTTCATGATCTTAGATGTAGAAGAAGATAAAAATATTCCTCTAATTTTTGGACGGCCATTCTTGGCCACAGCAGGGGCAGTGATTGATGTGATTAGGGGAGAAGTAATTCTTCGAGTGAATGGTGACCAAACTACAATTAAAATTTTTGAAAAACCACCAATCACCGCAGAGAATTTTGCTCCTCTCATGTGCATTCAACATTCGAATGGAGAGAGTGTTGGAAAGAAGTTGAAAAATGTGTCGACCCGCTAATTCCTCGTCTATTTTAAATGAATTTTTGAAATATGTTTTATCAACGATAGATGTATTTGTGTGAAAATAAATATTTTCATAAACTCAAATTAGATGGTTTTATTATTTGAGATTTCTTTGGGAAGTAAAATTCTTTGTGAAAGTGCTAAGTGCTAAGTGCTTGCTAAAATTAGATGGAAACCAGTCATTTGTGCTAAGTTCTCTATGTATGGACATGATAGTAAGGCTTGCAGGAAAAATGTTAAAAAACAGTGGGTGGAGAAGAGGAGGCCATCAAAGGAGGATATTGAGGAGATTGATGATAAGTTAAAGGAGAATAGGATCTTTGAAGAAGAGTTAATTGAGGATCACAGGGTAGATGGAGGAGGTGCAGTGATGCTTACAACTCAACCAGAATCCTTCATTGAGCCATCAACAACACATCAAGGAGAGTCTAGTGCAGGCTGGCTGGGTGTAGTGGACAAAAACATCAGCACTGCTTCAGTAAGAGGAGGAGTGGAGATTGATAAAGACATTGGTCAGAATAGCCAATGGACAACAGTGTTGACTAGAAGTAAGGCTCAGGAAAGGTATGAATCTATGAAGGCTGAGGCTGCAAAGCCACCTTCTAATGGATAATATTGCAGCCTGGAATGTAAGAGGACTGAATTGTCCCTCTAAACAAAAAGAAGTCATGGACTTCTGTAGAATAAATAATGTAGGGTTGATAGGAGTATTGGAGAATAAGTTGAGGAATGATTCCATCAACAGGGTGTTGAATAATATGGCTGCAGGGTGGGGCTTTTACATTAATATTGATGCTAGTCCTATAGGTAGGATTCTTGTGATGTGGAGGAAGGATATGTTTGATGTGGTTATCATTGCTAGGTCTAAGCAATATGTTCTATGTCATGTGTCTTCAAAGATAAATGATATGGTGTTTTTTGTTTCTTTCATTTATGCTGCAAATGAGGCTGAAGACAGGAAGGAAGTTCTCAAAGGAGTGGGTAATATGATTAATGAACCTTGGCTTGTTATAGGGGATTTCAATACTTTCTTGGAAGTTCATGAGAAGATTGGTGGAAGTGTAGTAAATCCTATGCAGATGCAAGATTTCAGAGATTGTGTGCAAGAGAGCAATTTAGTAGACATGAGGTACAGGGGTAGCTTTTACACCTGGTGTAATAAACAAGAGGGGGTTCATAGAGTAAGCTATAAACTTGATAGGTGTTTAATCAATCATGTGTGGTGTGATAGGTGGCCAAGTGCTGAAGCTCATTTTCTGGTTCCAGGGGTATCTGATCACTCACCTATTCTGATGAAGTGGAATCAGGAAGTTAGGAGTAAAGGGAGCTATTTTAAGTTTTTCAACATGTGGGCTCAGAACCATGAGTTCCTTGAAATGGTTCAATCTGTTTGGGGCACAAATGTTGAGGGTTTCATGATGTATCAGGTGTGTAGGAAACTTCAATTACTCAAATCTCCTCTTAAGGGTTTGAATAATAGAAGTTTCTCTGACATAGATAAGAAGGAAGTTGAGCTGAAGGAGAATCTTGTAGCTGTACAGACTCAGTTAGCTTTAAACCCCTTAGATGTGTTGTTGTAGCAAGAAGAAAAAGAAGTGTTTCTGAAGTTAAGGGATACTCAAAAGGCTGCCTATTCTTTTCTGAAACAGAAGGCCAAGGTGGATTGGATGAAAGGGGGTGATGAGAATTCTAAATTTTTTCTCAATTCTATAAAGCAGAGGTTATACAGGAACAGAATTCTAAGGATGCAAGATGCTGCAGGTAATTTTGTTACAGGGCAGGGTCAAATTTCAGAATTGTTTGTTAACTTCTATAAGGAGTTGTTCAGCAAGAAAGTTCAGAGAAAGTGGAATGAGTATGCAATTGAGGAAGGTCCTGTTCTTAATCCAGATCAGCAGTTAGGCTTGCTTAAGCCTTTCACTGCTGAGGACATAAAGGATGCTTTCTTTTCAATAAATAGTGATAAAGCTCCAGGTCTAGATGGTTTTGGCTCTGGATTTTTTTAAGGCTGCTTGGCAAATTGTGGGAAAGGATTGTGTTTTGGCTGTGCAAGAGTTTTTCAACTCTGGTAAGCTGCTGAAATCTTTGAATCACACTGCTCTTGCTATGATATCCAAGGTTGACTGCCCTAATTATGTTAATGACTATAGGCCTATAGCTTGCTGTAATACCATTTATAAATGCATCACTAAGCTCTTATGCAGTAGGCTTAATCAGGTTCTGCCTAGTGTAATTCAAGGTAATCAAACTGCTTTTGTGCAAGACAGGAGTATTATTCACAATATTCTAATTACACAAGAGCTACTGAGGTTGTATGGTAGGAGGAGGATTTCTCCTAGATGCACAATGAAGATATACATAAGGAAAGCTTATGATACTATTGATTGGTGTTTTATTGAGGAGATGTTAGCAGCTTTTAAGGTGCCAGAGAAGTTCAGGAGGTGGATTATGGTGTGCATTTCTACAGCATCCTACTCAATCTCTGTTAATGGGCAACTCTCTGGTCTGTTTACAGGGTCAAGGGGTTTGAGGCAAGGGGATCCTATGTCCCCTTTAATCTTTGTCATGGCAATGGAGATTCTTACAAGATGTTTACAAAAGGCAGCCAGGAACATGAATTTCAGGTATCATCCCTTATGTAAAGAGGCTAATCTAGTCAGCTTGGCCTTTGCAGATGATCTGATGATCTTTTGGAAAGGTCACCCAGCTAGTGTAAGGTTATTGTCTGAGGCTTTAAGACATTTCTCAGATTGCTCAGGTATGCAAGCTAGCCTAGAAAAATCACAACTCTACATGGCAGGGTTAACTGAAGATAAACAGGAGGAGCTGATACAAATTACTGGATTTAGGAAAGGAACTTTTCCTTTTCGATATCTAGGTCTACCAATTTCAGCTAAGAAGTGGACAGTGTCAACTTGTCAGGTTCTAGTTGATAGAATAACTAAGAGAATTGGTACCTGGAAGACCAGAAACATATCTTACCAAGGAAGATGTTGCTTAATAAATTCAGTGCTGATGAACCTTCATTGCTATTGGGCTTCTATCTTTATTATTCCTAAAACAGTCATTAAGGAGGTGGAGAGGAAGTGTAGGGAGTTCTTGTGGGGTGTAAATGAGGGTGGTCATAGCACTACTGCTGTGGCTTGGAATGTGGTGTGTAGGAGCAAGAAGGATGGGGGTTTAGGATTCAGAAACATTAGTGTTTGGAATAAGGCTGCCATTGGAAAACAGGTTTGGCAGATAGCTGACAAAAAGGACTCTCTATGGGTTAAGTGGATTAACACGATCTACTTAAACGATGGAGATTTTCTAAGCTATCATTCAAATAATCAACACAGCTGGCATTGGAAACAAATAATAAAGGTAAAGGAGCAGTTGAAACCTGGGATTATCAATGGAAGATGGGTGTTTGATCTGAATGGGGAGTATACGATAAGCAGTGGTTACAAGATGCTCACTGGACCTCCAATCGATTTCCCCTTGCATAAGTTGATCTGGAACTCAGTGTCGATTCCTAAGCACAGATTCATCACCTGGCTAGCTGCTCATAACAAATTGAAAAATGACCGATTAGCGAGCTTTATGCAAGTAAATCAAACATGCAGGTTGTGTAATAGTGAAAATGAAACGAGAGATCACCTGTTCTTTGAATGCTGTTGGAGTAGAGAGTTGTTGGAACAGTTGTGTCTCTGGATTGGGTTGGATTTCTGGCCAATGAAATTCAGCAGATGGACGAGATGGGTGATTCGAGCTTTCAAGGACAGAGGAAGACGGAAGGTTCTGTGTGGCTTGTTCGTTGGTGTGCTGTACAGTGTGTGGATAGAGAGGAATTCAAGGGTGTTTGCAAATAAATCTAATAATTTGATGCATATAGCTGGTCAGCTGAAGAGGCAAATAGCTTGTAGAATAGATTTTTGTTTTCCAAATTTTAGGACATGGAATAATGTGGCTTTAGTCAATAGGATTTGCATAGAATTACATTAATGTTTAACTTTACCTATTTTTTTAGGCATTTTTAAGGCTAGAACCCTTCCTAGAAGGTGGCTGGTCTTGAAATGGCCTTTTGGTTTTTTTTTTTAAGTTGCTCGTGGTAATAATATTTTATCGTTACCAAAAAAAATTCTTTGTGAACTTTAACCGATTGAATGATTTCGAAAATTCATATCTTTTTAACCGTAACTCAGAAAATTATGATTTTTATATGAAAACGATCGTATCGAAAAATAGAATTTAAATATGTAATTTCTATAATTTTCTGGGTTGATTTGCAAAAATTTATTTTTGAGGTATTTAAAGGACGAATTTTGAAAGAATAAATTAATAAAAATAGTTAAAGACCTCAAATGAACTTTTCCTTTTGGGAATCTCTTTTATATATAAAAAGGTGATTTTAGGAAATGAAATGGGGTCTGTATTTATAGCCAATTAGTACAGTTAATTATCTTACCTAAAAGTATATTTTTCGGAGTTTTGTCCATGATTACTAATACCTTTTTCTTAAGCAAGGAAAAAATTGATTTTGTGCAATCTTATAAAATAAATCTAAGATAAAAAAAATGAATGTTTGATTTGATGTTTATATGAACTTTTGCATGATTAATGAATGCTTGAGAAATTTGCATTAATTCCATTAAGATATATAGTACTCTAAATGCTTTCATAACGTGTATAATCGAAAATGAAAATTGCAATGTGTATGTATGTGCATGTGTGTATGTCATGTAATGCAAGAATGATTTTTGTAAGTAGACTAAATAAAATAAAATAAAATAAATTAAAAACAAATTAGAAAAATGTGATGTAGTGTGTAATGATGTTTGAAAAGACTAATTTCCTTGAATTACTCTTGCTTGTCTACCACTTAGTTACTATAGCATGCAACTTTATGTGAGGACCAAAATGCCCTTGGCTCTAGAATTATCCAACCCACATTTTTGATAATTTCACACTAATCCTCCCTTGCCTATAAATACCTATGTGTTGTGTGTGCTTAGCTCTTCTTCATTCTTCTTCATTTTTCTAAGAGCCAAAACATTTAGTCTTAGAGCACCATCAAGCTCTAAGACCTATAGAGAGAGAGAGAGAGAGAGAATTCGAGCAAGAGAGAAAGAGAAAAAGAGAGAAAGAAATTCAAAGTTCAAGTGATTTTTCAAAGCTTCAAGTCATTGTTTCAAGATCAAAGTGTTTTTGAGTGCAAGATTCTAGCTTAGGTGGGGATTTCTCTTCTTCTTGGTGTCTTTCTTAAGGAGCTTAGAGGAAACTTGAAGTTATTTTTTTTTGTTTGTAAACTGTAATTATTTGAGAAGTTCATCATGCATGTCATTTTTGTAAGCTTATTATGTGACATTTGATGCATGCATGTTAGATTTGTGAATTGATCTAGGATTTTTGTAGATGCATGCAAATGGTTACATGATTTGAGTGCATGATCTTATATTTTTTTTTAAGAAAGTGAAAAGCTTGAACCAAAAATGTTAATTGTTAGCAAAAATGTCCCTTTTTCTTGATGTGAGTTTCGGTCAAGTCTAGAAAGATAGGAGTTAGTGCTTTTTGATTTTATTTGAGTTTATGCATGTTGATGTTCGGACTAGATTGGTTGAATTTAGGCACATGCATGTGATTAATTGAGTATTAAAGTGCATAATCTTGATTTTGTTAAAGATAAAATGAAAAACTTGAGTTTTGATTTTGTGCATGTGAAAATCTTGAACAAAAATCTTGCCTTGATGATGATGATGTACGGTTATGATGATATGGAAAGAAATCATGCTTTGAAAAACTATTTTAAGTACATGCAAGACTTAGTTTAGTGTTTTGATCATTTGCATGTGAAAATTTTTGCATAAAATTTGCCTTGATGACATTCGGCCATGATGAGAAGAGAAGAGAATCTATGTTTGATTTTTGTTTTGTGTACATGCATGTTAGTTTTGGTTAAATCTAGGAACTTTATGAACATGCATGAGGTTTAATGTTAAAAATGAAATTTTTATGATGTTTAGCTACTTGAAATGTCATGCATGTTATAGTTGAGAGATAATCTTGAAGAGTTTAAGGTACATGCATAAAGACATTGATTCTTGAAGTTAAAGTCTTGATTTTTCTGAAGTTATAGTCTTTATTTGGTTTTAAAAAAAAATAGGTTAAGATTTTTATTGTTGGACTATGATGCTCACGGTTTTAGGCTTAATATGGAGGAAAATATTTTTGTGTTTTACAAGTCAAATGTTTGAGTAGAAATAATGACCCTTTTCTTGTTAAATGATTCGGTCATGACAAGATCAAATAGGTTAGAGTGTTTGTGTTATGAAAATGAGTTTTGATGATGGTTATCTCATACATGTTAGTAATCAAATGATCTTAGACTAAAACTATGAATTTGGTCGCATGCATGTGGAGATCTTAAATGATAGGTTTGATTTAAGTAACGATAAAATTAATTAAATGTTTTGTGTCTTGTCTTGATTTCATTTGCCTAGATGATTCGGTTTTGACGAAATGTGAAGGTTAGACTTGGTTTGTTCTAAATGTTGCATGTTAATTGAATTGTTTACATGTGTACATGACTTGGTTAGGAAGAGTTTAGGGACTTAAAAGGATTTGTTTGGTTGCTATATGATTAATTGTTTGGGATTTATCTAGATGTTGTCCAAGAAATATTATATGATGTATGTAATTCTGTCCTAAAGTGTTTGATATGATAACTTAGTCAAAATCATGTTAAGTTAAGTGTGTATGTGTAAGAAATTGTGTTAGTTGATAATAAGGCTGTTTAAGGACTTAATTTAATTGATTAGGTGAAAAATGTTAGTTAAGTGTTTTGCTTTAAAGATTTGTATTATAAGACTTATAGATGATTTCCTTAGAGAATTAAAATATAAAAAGTGATTATTGATTTTTATTCAATGCTGTCCAGAATTTTAAGTTAAAGTATTTTCATTCTAAAAGTATTTTCATCTGCATTAAAGTTTAAGTTTTAAGTACTCTTGGATATAGTAAAAGCTAGATTGAAAAATGGTGATTTTTTGGTGTTTCCGGACATGAAAACGTTGTTGTCCCAGACTGGACCAGCAACCAAATCAATTGGTTTAAATTACTTTATTAGATGTTTTCAAATGGTTTTGAACTACTTAAAGTACTAGAGAAAAATTGGAGTTTTTTTGAGGAAACAATTATGGTTTAAGTTACCCGACGAGAAATAAAATGAGTTCTTGGAAAAGAAAATACGTTTTGAGTCTAAGAAGAGACTATCTTTATATAAGTTAGTAATAAAAACTTGTTTTGTTTAATACGAGGAATTTTAAAGACGGGGGATTGGAGCAGCTGGCAGCAGCAAGGACCCGCGGAGATCGTGTGCATTTATTTGCTGGGACTAGAGGTGAGAGAGAAGCTTTCCTAAGACACCGTGGTATTTAGGTGATTTATTAGAACGTTCCGGATCATCTCAAAGATCGGAACTTGGTGGTTCCGAGTCAGTAGTATAGTGGCAATTGTTTGTGTTGTGTGGCCACGTATACGAAGGAGACAAAGACCACATGTTATTATGTGATGAATTTATATGATGATGATTTGAAATGGCATGCTTCTGTACATTTTCCTAAGTGTTTTGAACTATGCATGATGATAATAAGTATTGTTGTTGAGTATGAATAGTATGCTGATGGACGTCTGTTACGTCTTGAAAATGAGATAATGTGAATAAGTTTGTGAAAGTGATGGAATATGATTGAAAAGAAAGACGAATGAGATACTAATAATGACGCGAGAAGTCTTGAAAGTAAAAGACACAAAGAGAAAGATGTAATACCCGGTTGGGGTTTAAGTCCTTATTGAATAAGGCAACTTGATAAGACATTGAGAAACGATATGAGTTGAGATTATGAAAAGATATGAGATATTATGAGCACCGTAAGAATGCGGTAAGAGATAAGTCATGACGTGAACGAAAAGTATCGTAATGCTTATGAGAATAATGCTATTGAGTAAGAGCTGATGATAATGATGATGAGCCAGAGCTGAGGAAAGTAATGTTGTTGTGGTTTATTTGAAATGAGATGTGATATGAGCTGAGCGTTGCTCCTTTGCTGATGTTACTGAAATGAGATGTGATATGAGTTGAGCTTTGCTTCTCTGTTGATGATTGCTGGAATGAGATGTGATATGAGTTGAGCTTTGCTCCTCCGCTGAGAAAGTGAAGCCAGAGGGCTGATGTTCCAAAAGAGTTGTGTTGTTATTCTGAGAAAGTTTACGAGATGTGATGTAAGATTGTTGATGCAATCCCAGCTCTGTGCTATGTTAAGAAATGAAAAGAAAAGTAATGTTTTAAATTAGTGGTCGGGACTCGTTGAAGGGATGCTCCAAGGATGAGCCGACCTTAGGGTAATAACTAAAACTCTAAAACTTTTAAAAGACATTGACGAATGCGGTGAGCAATGAATGTGAAGTAGTGGAGAGGAAGATACCATGGGTATCAGGGATACTCAGGAAGAGATTGCATTAGGGGATGGCAATGACGGTGAAACGTCAAGAAGCCTTGAGTACTTTCTAGGTGGAACGAATTCCATAAGGGGTAAGGATGGCCGATCCGATGCCGTGGTAAGTTCTACACCCGGAACTAGAATAGTACTGTCACCCCCTAGATTGCAAATCTTGAACAGTGAGAGGGACTGGAACGGGGCTATGTGATTTTGCCACTGTACCGGATTTTCTACAGTGTGCCTTGATTATATGATTTGATTTGAGACTGTACCGGATTTTCTACAATTCTCCTGGCTTTGAGTATTTTGTTGAGACAACTGTCAAGCCCGCGTGGTAAAGGTCCTGTACTCCTGTTTGCTTCCGACTAGGTTGGGTGGATGACCGAGGAGATGTAGACGTGTGTGCTAACTGCGAACGAAACAAGTACCTCGATGATATTTTAATTCCCCAATCATCGATGGTTGTGATCTAATAAGACTTGATAAGAAAAGTTTAAGAGTCATGAAAAGACTTATAATTATAAGAAGCAAAATCTTATGGAATATTGATAATGAGAAACGAATCGAGAATGAAAGTGTGGAAAAGTGAATGAAACCATATGCAAATGAAAATGAATGCAACTCAAGGATTCACAAGTTGAGATCAAGAAAGGAATTGAGAAAGAAAGAATGTTCATGTTGAGAAATGATAATAAGTTTGGCAAGATAATGAATGATGATGATGATGATAAATTTGAATGTTGTGTTGTATTTATGTTGCATTGTTATGATTGTATTGTCTTAATATCTTGCCTATTATAAACCCACACCGTCGACGATGCGTCGTTCGGATTGCTTACTCTCTCCTGTCTCGTTGGCATATCGGTGTTTCTGGTATCGCAACGGACAGATGGAGCATCGGATGGAGATCACCACCTGGAAAAGGCACGGAAACGGTTGGAAGGCTACTCCCTATGGCTGGGTATGGACTGGCTGTACTCAGATAGTGATTCCGGACCCGGAACACAGATTGAGCGGAGTTAATTTGGAACCGCATTTGGGGCAAGTCACGTACGAGGATACAGGAGCTATGAAGAAAAGGTATGGAGTGAGACTCAGAACAAACCCACCACTCTAGATGGAGTGGAGTTGGAGTCAAATGACAATGGGAAGGTGGCGACTGTAACACCCCAAATTTTCGTCTCCTAATGTAATACAATTGTGATTTATGAAAGATTATTTTATAATTACTTTCTTAATCATAATTATATTTCATTAATCAATTAAGATTATTATGAGTTAGTAAGAGTGTTTGCAAAAGTAGAAAAATATTGGAGCAAGAAAATAATATGTAAAAATAAGACTTTTACATATTAGTCCCTGGAAGAGGACTTAGAAGCAATATTAGGAAGGTTTTGGAGGGAAGGTCATTAAAATAAATATTTTTGAAAAACTGACCAAAATACTCGAGTATTTTTGGAAATACTCGAGTAATCGAGTCAGTGGAGAACTCGTGAGTGCGTTTGATGAGTCAACACTCGACGATTCTCTTCGGTTGACACGAAAACACACCCAGGACACGTTAATGGGCATCGTGGCGAGTTGCATGAACGCTGGGAATGGCTATTTAAACTCGTAGTTGAAGGAAATGAGGGATTTTGGTCGAATTTGGTCTGAAGACATCAACTTAGGGTTTCTAATTTCAAGCCTTGATTACTCGAGCGTTGTTAAGAGTGAGATTGAGTGTGATACACCATAGTGAAGCTCACATCTCGAGCTTCACAAAGACATAAAAATCGTGAGTTAAGGCGCTGTGTAGAAGGAGAATCGAAGCTGAGAAGTAAGGGTGTCCTTGGTGCCAAAGTTGAAAACTGAAGCTTGGAGCTCACTTTCAACTTGAATTGTGGTAAGCCCTTGGACCCTCTAAACCTCAAATTCGTTTATAACTCTAGTTTAAGTTGCAGAGAATCGATTCTAATTATTTTCCCCAATTTTAAATCAATTTTTGCATGTTAAATTCTCTGGTTTTGGTGCTCTGTTCAAACTATGGCTGCATGCAAAGAATTTTGGGGGTTGAGCATCTCTAGCCAATTTCTCTGCAATTTCAGAGTTGGTTCACGAATTTAAGGTAAGGGTGAAGCTTCTAATTCACTAGAATAAGTTTAAATCATGTGGAATTAGGATATGAGTCATCAAATGACTCTATGGGCATAGTTGGAAATAGGAATGAGGCTTGGAGGCCTTTCTGGACTTAAATGAATGCTTGGACATGTTTATTTGGTCACATGCAAGGTGTACCAATGCTGAAAATGGAATAGATATGTGTAAAATTGGATTTGGTATGTTAAGTTGTGGAAATTGCATTTTTATGCATAATTATGGATAATCTGTGATTCAGTGTTAGATGTTGTTAATTCTGTGTTGGAACATGTTTAAAATGTGTAAAGTGAGCTATGTTGATCTTTGGTTTGGACTGGATTGGACTATAATCGAAATTGGTATGTTAAAGCTCATTTTTCTGTGCTATCTGTCTGCAAACACTCGAGTATTATGGGTAATACTCGAGTATTTGGCCTATTTTGGTAATTGGAATTTCTGGAAAACTCAAGAACACTCGAGTATTCATATAGAACACTCGAGTATTCTGGGAATTTTTAATGAATTTCTGGGAAACCTTAAGAACACTCGAGTTTCATGGAGAACACTCGAGTATTCTAATGAATTTTCAAAGTATTTCTGGAAAATGAATGAACACTCGAGTAATGTGAGGAACACTCGAGTATTTTCATAAAACTGAGGAACACTCGAGTATTGATAGGTTCACTCGAGTATTTTGGACCTGAGACAGAAAAATTAACTTTCTTTTAATATACCCAATAGGACATCGATTAAGATCAATTATGCTCACGGGAAAAGGTTTCATGTTCCAATAAAAGGATTGGGAAAAATATTAACAACAGTCTAACTCACTAAAGGAATAATATCGGATGCACATGATAAGATTATTGGTTAATCTTGTGTATATAATTTTATGTGCATACATGCATGGTGTAAGGTTGGGGATAATTCGGTGGTAACTGGCTCGATGACACATTTTGGTAATGTGGGCAGCATTTGGGAATGCTGTTACGTCTTGGTGACGTTGTGTGCACACTATCCGAGCAGTTCCACAATACATGTTGGTCATGTATGCGAATTATTGGAATGAACGTTCAATGGACAATGGATTTGGGAGACATGCATCATTACTCATAATTAATGGAAATGTTACAATTGGAAAACACTCATTCATTTACATGTGTACTTGCATTGGATGTTTGCAACGTATATTGTTACATGCTTTATTTATTCTTATTCGATTATGTGGGTTATGTGCTTACCCCTTATTGCCCATGTTAGGTGATGGCACGCTATCTAGCTTGCATCGAGATGCGCCCGCTCCCTAGTGGAGTGTGGTACTACGAGGACCATCGAGCCACCTATGAGGGTGAGGTGGAGGTGACTCTATATCACCCCAAACCTTTGGCTCGTGTCCATCCTCGTAGGTTTCGCATCCCTATTGTACCCCCTTTCTATACCTATCATGGACCACCCCTGACTCGACCTGCTCGTCGTTTTCATTCCTTTCGTTTTCGAGCTGCTACTCGATCTCACCCCTTTGCTTCTCGAGTGGTTCGAGAGGAGACTCCTATACCTCGTCCGATGAGTCCGGTTCATGGGACTCCCTCAGCTGACCCAGTGCCCAGTGGTGGGGCACCCACTCAGTCAGAGGAGGTAGAGGAGGATCCGGAAGAGGGTGAGAGCGAGGATGAGCCAGTCGAGTACTCCACTGGGAGCCAATGGGGAGTTGGGGATCCACCAGGTGATGCATAGTATAGATGGTTAGGATGTGAGATGGGTGGAGCAGCTGCTGGAGACTTGGAGATCATGCTATGGAGGAGGATCGCTAGACCACTTCTGGGATTTCATATTTCGCTATATATACATATTGTACATATTTTGAGAGATCTCAGTGAGGTGGTCTTATATTATGGACTTGTATTTTGTATAAACCTGCTATCTCGACTTTGACTCTGATGTTGGTGACTCTTTTTGTGATAATTATGTATATATATGGCTATGTTTATGTTTTCTTCACTAGTATTAAAATGTGAGTTATCAAGTCAAGGTCTCTATTTTCCGCTTACTCTGATAAACGTCGTTTCACGCTTTAATAAATAATATTTTCATGAAATGATAAAGGTAAGGTTTTTAATAATTGCAAATAAACACCAAGTATTTTACAAAGGCTTTGAAAAGGATTTTTAATTAAATCTTTACTCAATCAAGTCCATAAACTTTTACCAAAGATAATAAGAGCAATTCTTTTTATCAACATGGATCTATATGAAGGAGTGTTACAGCGACAGAGATGGCATCACCTTCGAGAGTGAAGAAAGGGCGCAAGAAGAAAGGGAAACTTTATCCGGCCGTCTTCGACAGGAAGATTTAAGAGTAGTTCTATGAATTTAGGGGCCTCTTGTTATCTTTAATCCTAAGTTTAGTGTTAGTATTTGGAGTCAAGGATTACCGTAGTAATGTATCGCTTATGTAATTAGGCCCACCTTTATTTTGTGACTGTCAGAGCTTTTGTTTTAAAAGAACATCGACCATGTGATGCACTGTATGGATACTTGTTATCCATAACTTGTGAAGATGATGTAAATGAAACATAATGGAACTGAATGAATTTATTTTGAAAGACTTGGAAGTTCATGTAAGTGAAAGTTTCAGTAACAACTCGGTTTTCAGTGAAGGATGTTAAAGTATACTAATGACATCTCAATAATGTTTTAAAAAAAAATTTTGGCCTCATTTTTGCAACTTAATAAATAAAAGTTGGTTATTTTGTGTTACGAAAATCGGGCTGTTACATTATGGTATCAGAGCTTATGGTAATCCTTAGTGGCCTTAAGCATGGGCTTACATGCTTTGTTTGTGTGACTCTGTGTGTCTACTAGTGTAAGGATAGGAGTACAAGGTCAAAGTTCTCGCCTTTTTGAGATGTGTGACTCTGTTTGTGTTTTAGTGTCTGCCGTGTTGGTCGAATGAACCTGTTGGTTATATAGTTTGAAGGAAGTAGACCGAGTAGAAAGCGAATAGATTCTAAGTCGAGACCCCCTAACCTTTGATGTTTTATCATTGCTTGATAGACCCAAGTTTGTTGACCTTGACGCACCTTTTGGTACAAGGGTAGTCATTACCTTTAAGAGTATAGGATATCATCCTTGGATCACCATGTTTGTTGAATTACTCCAACAAAAACAATCATTGTTGCTGAAATTCAAACTTTTCTTCATGAGCCTTACTATCAAACCATAGCTCTATCGACCCATTCCGAAAATCCGTTCGTGAAAACCAGAAGCTTTTGGAAGTATTAGCCTGACTTGTGAAAATGGAAGTGTTATAGTCACCCAGATAGCTTAGGCTTGAATGATTAAGGGTGGATCAGTGATTGAAATTGAATAAGAGTATAAGACCACAGTGGACTTAGTAGTAGGTTTGATCGAAGTTGGGGAGTTGCAAGGAAGAAAAGGGGTGTATATTGTCAGTAATTTGAGGAAATTATGATGAGAATCCGGATGATTAGAGCCACTTTGTGCTATAGTTAAATGTCTAGACGGTGAAAGTGATAGACATGATTGATGCTTAAGATGAGTCTAACGAGAAAAGTGAAGTTGTTTTGAGAAAGTAAAATCAAAGTTGCAAAAGAATTCCCCCTAAGTTGGAGAAATGATGGGTAAAAGCGTTAGAGTTAGAAGGAGAACTAAAGGAAGGAGTAGTTATTTAAGAATTACTGGGAATCCAAAGTTGTCGAGAGTAGTGAGTATCTAAGGATTTTGGGTAAAACCTCGTGCTCCTAGAGATGTGTGAAATTATGTTTGCTTGATATCCCCTAAGTTTGTACCTAAAGTTGAGCTTTCCGTAACTACGATTAGTTAAGAGACGGTATCCTCTTGGTTTAGTCCGTTGGACTTGACTCGATTCAACACGCAAGTGGTTGTATGTGTGAAGCTTCTTCGTCCGAAAGCGACAAACGAGGAGTACTGTAAAGTAAATTATGCCAGCAAAGGAAATACGACCACGAAGTGAGAATGAGAATGTTTCTCATGGGCCTCACCGTAATGCGAGAATTTTGTGTCCTGCTGCCCAATCCGTAACGTATTTCTCGGGGACGAGAAATCTTTAAATTGGGGAGGATGTGACGACCCGCAAATTCCTCGTCTGTTTTAAATGAATTTTTGAAATTTGTTTTATCAACGATAGATGTATTCGTGTGAAAATAAATATTTTCATGAACTCAAATTAGATGGTTTTATTATTTGGGATTTCTTTGGGAAGTAAAATTCTTTGTGTACTTTAACCGATTGAATGATTTCAAAAATTCATATCTTTTTAACCGTAACTCAGAAAATTATGATTTTTATATGAAAACGATTGTATCGAAAAGTAGAATTTAAATATGTAATTTCTATAATTTTCTAGGTTGATTTGAAAAAAATTATTTTTGAGGTATTTAAAGGACGAATTTTGAAAGAATAAATTAATAAAAATAGTTAAAGACCTCAAATGAACTTTTCCTTTTGGGAATCTCTTTTATATATAAAAAGGTGATTTTAGGAAATGAAATGGGGTCTGTATTTATAGCCAATTAGTACAGTTAATTATCTTACCTAAAAGTATATTTTTCGGAGTTTTGTCCATGATTACTAATACCTTTTTCTTAAGCAAGGAAAAAATTGATTTTGTGCAATCTTATAAAATAAATCTATGATAAAAAAAATGAATGTTTGATTTGATGTTTATATGAACTTTTGCATGATTAATGAATTCTTGAGAAATTTGCATTAATTCCATTAAGATTGTATAGTACTCTAAATGCTTTCATAAAGTGTATAATCGAAAATGAAAATTGCAATGTGTATGTATGTGCATGTGAGTATGTCATGTAATGCAAGAATGATTTTTGTAAGTAGACTAAATAAAATAAAATAAAATAAATTAAAAAAAATTAGAAAAATGTGATGTAGTGTGTAATGATGTTTGAAAAGACTAATTTCCTTGAATTACTCTTGCTTGTCTACCACTTAGTTACTATAGCATGCAACTTTATGTGAGGACCAAAATGCCCTTGGCTCTAGAATTATCCAACCCACATTTTTGGTAATTTCACACTAACCCTCCCTTACCTATAAATACCTATGTGTTGTGTGTGCTTAGCTCTTCTTCATTCTTCTTCATTTTTCTAAGAGCCAAAACATTTAGTCTTAGAGCACCATCAAGCTCTAAGAGCTATAGAGAGGGAGAGAATTCGAGCAAGAGAGAAAGAGAAAACGAGAGAAAGAAATTCAAAGTTCAAGTGATTTTTCAAAGCTTCAAGTCATTGTTACAAGATCAAAGTGTTTTTGAGTGCAAGATTCTAGCTTAGGTGGGGATTTCTCTTCTTCTTGGTGTCTTTCTTAAGGAGCTTAGAGGAATCTTGAATTTATTTTTTTTGTTTTTGTTTGTAAACTGTAATTATTTGAGAAGTTCATCATGCATGTCATTTTTGTAAGCTTATTATGTGACATTTGATACATGCATGTTGGATTTGTGACTTGATCTAGGATTTTTGTAGATGCATGCAAATGGTTACATGATTTGAGTGCATGATCTTATATTTTTTTTAAGAAAGTGAAAAGCTTGAACCAAAAATGTTAATTGTTAGCAAAAATGTCCCTTTTTCTTGATGTGAGTTTCGGTCAAGTCTAGAAAGTTAGGAGTTTGTGCTTTTTGATTTTATTTGAGTTTATGCATGTTGATGTTCGGACTAGATTGGTTGATTTTAGGCACATGCATGTGATTAATTTAGTATTAAAATGCATAATCTTGATTTTGTTAATGATAAAATGAAAAGCTTGAGTTTTGATTTTGTGCATGTGAAAATTTTGAACAAAAATCTTGCCTTGATGATGATGATGTACGGTTATGATGATATGGAAAGAAATCATGCTTTGAAAAACTATTTTAAGTACATGCAAGACTTAGTTTAGTGTTTTGATCATTTGCATGTGAAAATTTTTGCATAAAATTTGCCTTGATGACATTCGGCCATGATGAGAAGAGAAGAGAATCTATGTTTGATTTTTGTTTTGTGTACATGCATGTTAGTTTTGGTTAAATCTAGGAACTTTATGAACATGCATGAGGTTTAATGTTAAAAATGAAATTTTTATGATGTTTAGCTACTTGAAATGTCATGCATGTTATAATTGAGAGATAATCTTGAAGAGTTTAAGGTACATGCATAAAGACATTGATTCTTGAAGTTAAAGTCTTGATTTTTCTGAAGTTATAGTCTTTATTTGGTTTTAAAAAAAAATAGGTTAAGATTTTTATTGTTGGACTATGATGCTCACGGTTTTAGGCTTAATATGGAGGAAAATATTTTTGTGTTTTACAAGTCAAATGTTTGAGTAGAAATAATGACCCTTTTCTTGTTAAATGATTCGGTCATGACAAGATCAAATAGGTTAGAGTGTTTGTGTTATGAAAATGAGTTTTGATGATGGTTATCTCATACATGTTAGTAATCAAATGATCTTAGACTAAAACTATGAATTTGGTCACATGCATGTTGAGATCTTAAATGATAGGTTTGATTTAAGTAACGATAAAATTAATTAAATGTTTTGTGTCTTGTCTTGATTTCATTTGCCTATATGATTCGGTTTTGACGAAATGTGAAGGTTAGACTTGGTTTGTTCTAAATGTTGCATGTTAATTGAATTGTTTACATGTGTACATGACTTGGTTAGGAAGAGTTTAGGGACTTAAAATGATTTTTTTGGTTGCTATATGATTAATTGTTTGGGATTTATCTAGATGTTGTCCAAGAAATATTATGTGATGTATGTAATTCTGTCCTAAAGTGTTTGATATGATAACTTAGTCAAAATCATGTTAAGTTAAGTGTGTATGTGTAAGAAATTGTGTTAGTTGATAATAAGATTGTTTAAGGACTTAATTTAATTGATTAGGTGATATTAATGGAAGTATGATATGCTGTCCCACTTCTTAATTTTATGGTTCTGAGGTTTGAAAAATGTTAGTTAAGTGTTTGGCTTTAAAGATTTGTATTATAAGACTTATAGATGATTTCCTTAGAGAATTAAAATATAAAAAGTGATTATTGATTTTTATTCAATGCTGTCCAGAATTTTAAGTTAAAGTATTTTCATTCTAAAAGTATTTTCATTTGCTTTAAAGTTTAAGTTTTAAGTACTCTTGGATATAGTAAAAGCTAGATTGAAAAATGGTGATTTTTCGGTGTTTCCGGACATGAAAACGTTGTTGTCCCAGACTGGACCAGCAACCAAATCAATTGGTTTAAATTACTTTATTAGATATTTTCAAATGGTTTTGAAGTACTTAAAGTACTGGAGAAAATTGGAGTTGTTTTGAGGAAACAACTATGGTTTAAGTTACCCGACGAGAAATAAAATGAGTTCTTGGAAAAGAAAATACGTTTTGAGTCTAAGAGGAGACTATCTTTATATAAGTTAGTAATAAAAACTTGTTTTGTTTAATACGAGAAACTTTAAAGACGGGGGATTGGAGCAGCTGGCAGCGGCAAGGACCCGCGGAGATCGTGTGTATTTATTTGCTGGGACTAGAGGTGAGAGAGAAGCTTTCCTAAGACACCGTGGTATTTAGGTGATTTATTAGGACATTCCAGATCATCTCAAAGATCGGAACTTGGTGGTTCCGAGTCAGTAGTATAGTGGCAATTGTTTGTGTTGTGTGGCCACGTATACGAAGGAGACAAAGACCACATGTTATTATGTGATGAATTTATATGATGATGATTTGAAATGGCATGCTTCTGTACATTTGCCTAAGTGTTTTGAACTATGCATGATGATAATAAGTATTGTTGTTGTGTATGAATAGTATGCTGATGGACGTCTGTTACGTCTTGAAAATGAGATAATGTGAATAAGTTTGTGAAAGTGATGGAATATGATTGAAAAGAAAGACTAATGAGATATTAATAATGACGCGAGAAGTCTTGAAAGTAAAAGACACAAAGAGAAAGATGTAATACCCGGTTGGGGTTTAAGTCCTTATTGAATAAGGCAACTTGATAAGACATTGAGAAACGATATGAGTTGAGATTATGAAAAGATATGAGATATTATGAGCACCGTAAGAATGCGGTAAGAGATAAGTCATGACGTGAACGAAAAGTATCGTAATGCTTATGAGAATAATGCTATTGAGTAAGAGCTGATGATAATGATGATGAGCTAGAGCTGAGGAAACTAATGTTGTTGTGGTTTATTTGAAATGAGATGTGATATGAGCTGAGCCTTGCTCCTTTGCTGATGTTACTGAAATGAGATGTGATATGAGTTGAGCTTTGCTTCTCTGTTGATGATTGCTGGAATGAGATGTGATATGAGTTGAGCTTTGCTCCTCCGCTGAGAAAGTGAAGCCAGAGGGCTGATGTTCCAAAAGAGTTGTGTTGTTATTCTGAGAAAGTTTACGAGATGTGATGTAAGATTGTTGATGTAATCCCAGCTCTGTGCTATGTTAAGAAATGAAAAGAAAAGTAATGTTTTAAATTAGTGGTCGGGACTCGTTGAAGGGATGCACCAAGGATGAGCCGACCTTAGGGTAATAACTAAAACTCTAAAACTTTTAAAAGACATTGACGAATGCGGTGAGCAATGAATGTGAAGTAGTGGAGAGGAAGATACCATGGGTATCAGGGATACTCAGGAGGAGATTGCATTAGGGGATGGCAATGACGGTGAAACGTCAAGAAGCCTTGAGTACTTTCTAGGTGGAACGAATTCCATAAGGGGTAAGGATGGGCCGATCCGATGCTGTGGTAAGTTCTACACCCGGAACTAGAATAGTACTATCAGCCCCTAGATTGCAAATATTGAACAGTGAGAGGGACTGGAACGGGGCTATGTGATTTTGCCACTGCACCGGATTTTCTACAGTGTGCCTTGATTATATGATTTGATTTGAGACTGTACCGGATTTTCTACAATTTTCCTGGCTTTGAGTATTTTGTTGAGACAGCTGTCAAGCCCGCGTGGTTAAGGTCCTGTACTCCTGTTTGCTTCCGACTAGGTTGGGTGGATGACCAAGGAGATGTAGACGTGTGTGCTAACTGCGAACGAAACAAGTACCTCGATGATATTTTAATTCCCCAATCATCGATGGTTGTGATCTAATAAGACTTGATAAGAAAAGTTTAAGAGTCATGAAAAGACTTATAATTATAAGAAGCAAAATCTTATGGAATAATGATAATGAGAAACGAATCGAGAATGAAAGTGTGGAAAAGTGAATGAAACCATATGCAAATGAAAATGAATGCAACTCAAGGATTCACAAGTTGAGATCAAGAAAGGAATTGAGAAAGAAAGAATGTTTATGTTGAGAAATGATAATAAGTTTGGCAAGATAATGAATGATGATGATGATGATAAATTTGAATGATGTGTTGTATTTATGTTGCATTGTTATGATTGTATTGTCTTAATATCTTGCCTATTATAAACCCACACCGTCGACGATGCGTTGTTCGGATTGCTTACTCTCTCCTGTCTCGTTGGCATATCGGTGTTTCTGGTATCGCAACGGACAGATGGAGCATCGGATGGAGATCACCACCTGGAAAAGGCACGGAAACGGTTGGAAGGCTACTCCCTATGGCTAGGTATGGACTGGCTATACTCAGATAGTGATTCCGGACCCGGAACACAGATTGAGCGGAGTTAATTTGGAACCGCGTTTGGGGCAAGTCACGTACGAGGATACAGGACCTATGAAGAAAAGGTATGGAGTGAGACTCATAACAAACCCACCACTCTAGATGGAGTGGAGTTGGAGTCAAATGACAATGGGAAGGCGGCGACAGAGATGGCATCACCTTCGGGAGTGAAGAAAGGGCACAAGAAGAAAGGGAAACTT
The DNA here is from genome assembly GCA_037953625.1 of Crotalaria pallida. Taxonomy (NCBI): domain Eukaryota; kingdom Viridiplantae; phylum Streptophyta; class Magnoliopsida; order Fabales; family Fabaceae; genus Crotalaria; species Crotalaria pallida. The sequence continues at coordinate 65,654,767 of CM075651.1, forward strand.
TATCCGGTCGTCTTCGACAGGAAGATTTAAGAGTAGTGCTATGAATTTAGGGGCCTCTTGTTATCTTTAAGCCTAAGTTTAGTGTTAGTATTTGGAGTCAAGGATTACAGTAGTAATGTACCGCTTATGTAATTAGGCCCACCTTTATTTTGTGACTTTCAGAGCTTTTGTTTTAAAAGAACATCGACCATGTCATGCACTGTATGGATACTTGTTATCCATAACTTGTGAAGATGATGTAAATGAAACATAATGAAACTGAATGAATTTATTTTGAAAGACTTGGAAGTTCATGTAAGTGAAAGTTTCAGTAACAACTCGGTTTTCAGTGAAGGATGTTAAAGTATACTAATGACATCTCAATAATGTTTTAAAAAAAAATTTTGGCCTCATTTTTGCAACTTAATAAATAAAAGTTGGTTATTTTGTGTTACGAAAATCGGGTTGTTACAAAAAACAAGGTGCCACCCTTGAAGGGATCTTGGCAACCACCCTAACCTCTGAAAAGAGGTGACCCGTCAGGCTCGTGACGTTAAACAAGCGCTAGTTGGGAGGAAACCCAATGTTAGGTAATTTCCATTAGGTTTTATTTTTTTTAGGTAATTAGTTATTAGTTAGTTTTTGTTTTTATTTAAAAAAATGTAAAAAAAAGGTACAGGTCCAGCCGCGCCCAGGCGTGGCACACTTCACGCCCAGGCGTGGCAGGAGGGTGCAGTATTCAAGTTTTGGGGTATGACCCCATTGGCTCCCATTAGTTCCCTATATGTCACCCCAGACCTTGTACTTCGCAAAAATAATGTTCTGTTTGTTCTAGGAAGTTTTAATTTTTATTTTGTAGTTTTAGTTTAGTTTAGTTTGCTTGAGGACAAGCCAGCCTCTAAGTTTGAGGGAGTGGACAAAATAAAAATTAAATTTTTCAGATCTAAATTGTTCTCCCATTTTTAGTGTTGGTTTGTGTCCTTGGTATGAGTAGGTAATTATTCTAGACTTAGGACTGTTTTTCTGATGATAGGTGTAAATACTTAGTTTAGGATTAGACTCATTGACTTTTGATATTAATTGATTGAGCTGTAAATATTTTTGAAATCTAGTTATTTTGACAAACTTTTTGAGAATGTGTGATTAGTGAACTGACTTTAGCCTGTGAGATTTTGGGCCTATACATTGAGGGGTATGATTTATTTGAATTATTTTAATTTGAGACCCCTATTTCTTTTATGAGTGTGTTCACTTTGATTTTGTGTTCTAGAACTTGACCGGTGACCATTTTGAAATTGATAATTGTTTGCATGCATTAAGATGATTAAGGCACTTAGGATGTGTTTTTGTGGCCTTCAGATGATTTGAATTGATAAATATTCCCTTAGTTGCCCATTTTGAGCCTTATGAGATATTATGATTTTTCTTTGGTACCCTGCATTTATTGAAATATTCTTTGTGAGCACCTTGTAAATTTTGAATGAATAATTGAGAGGAATGAATAAGAAAAGTGAAAGTAATTGGTGAAAAGTGTTATGAGTTCTATTTCTCTTCCAAGTAAAAAAAATTGAAAAAGAAATAAATGTGAAAGGAAGAGAATAGAAGAAAAAAAATTGAAAAAGAAAAGAAGTATGAGATTGATTGTGAGTTGAGTTGTGTTTATGTAGTATTCATTGCTCATTCATAATTTTTAGAGGGAAATTTGTTTTTTCATTTTAGCCCTTAGTTTTATTCTTTCTTTCTTTTATCCCACCTTACACTTTTAACCATGGCCTCATTACAACCAAATATAAGACCTTTTGATTTTTATGTGCATTCAATAATTTCAGTGGAGATTTGGGTCTATGGTCAAGCTTATGGTAACACATTGTCATTGTATGAACTTGAGTGAATTGTACAACCCTTGATACACATGAGAGATACATACTGTGAGGTTGAGAAGGTTCACTAATCTTGAGTTCTTATTGAGTTTGTTTCTCTAACCAGGTTTCAATTGTATAAATTGCTTGTGATAAAAAATGTCTGAGTCTGTGACTCGAAATTCTAGATTAAGTGTGTACATTTTGATTTAGAGAGTAGTCTTGTGTTCTAGAATTTTTATTTTACTTTTGCCTGGGACATGCAAAATACTAAGTTTGGGGGAGTGATTTGGGTCCAATATATGATGTTTTGAGTATGATTTAGACTCCCTTTTACTATGGATTTGGCTTGTTTCTCTTGTAAATTTAGGATTTTTTGTTAGTTTTTAGGAAGTTAGGTAATTTGGAATCCTTTGAACATTTTGATCCGTTTTGGGTTTGTTTCAGGTACTTTCGGAGCTTAAATGAAGAAAATAAATATGGAGCATGAAAGAGGATGAAAAGACCTTGAAAATTGCGCAAGAACGGAGAGAAACGGAGCTAGAGCAGGTGACTCACGCCCAGGCGTGAGGCCCTGGGCGCCCAGGTGCGCAAAGTGCGAGAAAGTGGCATTGTTTGCTATTTTGACCATAACTTGAGCTACACTTATCCAAATGAGGCGATATTGGTATCATTTTAAAGATAAGGAAAATATCTACAACTTTTCCGGAAATAGCCTTGCTCAAATTCGTCCATCTTTGGGGTCAAAATCAGTGCCGAAGTTGTTTTCAGATACGAGAAAGCCCAATTGGGCCACTTCCTGATCAGTTTTGCTCCAATTCAATTAGAATTAGTTTTATCTTTTAAATATAAGTTTTTAGAATTAGGTCAGCAATCATTAGAGAGAGAGGGAGATTACATAATTTTAGAGAGTTTTAGAAGAGGAGAAGATCAAGGATTGGAAGATCCAAGGCTTTTCCATGGTAATCATGCATTCTTTTATTGCTTTTGTTCTTATTTCATGATGTGTAACTAAAACCCTTGTGTTAGGAATTGGTGGATTTGTATGGATTAGTTTATTGATTTTATGAATTGATGTTTTTCCGTTTCTAAATCATGTGTTTGATTGCATTTTATTTCCAATTCATAAATCTGGCCAATTTATGTCTTGTTTTGGATATCTAATTCTTCAATTGAGAGATTAGGAATTAGAATAGGCCATTCGTTCAAACAATATAATTATTCAACTTGTAGGGATACTTTTGAGTAATTATATAACTTGTTATGAAATTCCCTGTTCTTAATAATGGTTATTCAATGGTTTAATCAATTAAGGGATTAATGATTATCAAGTTGAATAATAAACAGTAATTGCAAGAGGAATCTAGTAGTTACTACCTTAGGAATTTGTTCTTGATTTAGGGAAAAACAGAGATTCATGATAAATAATCAACGCCATACAATAAAACCATGTTCTTAACATCTTTATCAAATTGCTCAACACTTTTATTTAATTTATGTTTTTAATTTATTTTTTGTTTTTAATCAATCTTAATTAATTAGTAGAAACCAATAGATTTTGCTTTTAACTACTCTTTGGTGAGAATTAATTAAACAATTTGCAATCCCTGAGGGACGATATCTGGTCTTATTGACTATATTACTATCCGATCTAGTATACTTGCTAGAGAGTGAACACCACTGGACACCTAGAACCTTCAGAGTTACAGGTATTCTAAACGGTTTTGAAATGCAGGTTTTAGTTGATAGTGGAGCTACGCACAATTTTCATACAGAGCAGAGTCGCACATTTCCTCAACCTTCCCTTATAGCCAAATCCCCTACCACTCCGAGTTATGGTAGGCAACAGCGAATTTTTGCCTTGTTCACATTATTGTCCTCAAGCCCACTTAACCCTAACATCACTGGACTTTACTATTGATCTATACCCATTAGAAATTTCAGGCTGTGATATTGTCTTGGGTGTAAAGTGGTTGACACAAATAAGCCCATTTGTCATGGACTACCATGGGCCTTATATGCGATTTATGTGGGATGGCAAAATGGTTGAACTACAAGGCAACACAAACTCTGACCCCCTGCCCATCACCATACACCAGCTACGCCGTCTCCATCACACTAATGGAGTAGAGGCTCTTTACCACCTCTCCCTCGAACCAGATCCAACACAACCCTCCTTTCACCACACTTCTATACATCCTTAACCCACTACTCCTGACTTACCTACACACTCAAACCCCCAACTCACCTCCCTCATCCAAAAATACGAACAGATATTCACAGACCCAAAAGCACTACCCCCATCCCACCCCACAAATCACTTTATCACCCTTCCTCCCAATAAACCCCCCATATCAGTGAGACCTTATCGATACCCGTTTTTTCAAAAGAAGGAAATCGAAAATCAAGTCCAAAAGATGCTTGATGCCGGGTTTATTCGACCCAGTGCCAGCCCATACTCTTCTCCGGTGCTTTTAGTGAAGAAAAAGGACGGCACTTGGTGGTTCTGCATTGACTACCGCGCCCTCAATGCCGTGACAATCAATGATAAGTTCCCAATCCCAACAGTAGATGAACTACTTGACGAACTGGGTCACGCATCTTGGTTCTCGAAGCTGGACCTCTTATCAGGCTTTCACCAAATTCCAATGGTACCATCTGATTCCTTCAAAACTGCTTTTCGTACTCACAATGGCCATTTCGAATTTTTAGTAATGCCTTTTGGATTGTCTAATGCTCCCTCTACTTTTCAAGCAACAATGAATGACTTATTTAGGAAGCATTTACGGCAATTCATCATCGTCTTCTTTGACGACATACTGGTTTATAGCCCCTCTCTTGATATGCATTTGCTGCACCTGGAAACAACTTTCCAAATATTGCTGGACAACCAGTTCTGTCTCAAAGGTTCAAAATGCTGCATTGGACAACAATCAATTCACTACTTGGGTCATGTTGTCTCTGCTGAAGGGGTTCATCCAGACCCATCCAAAATCAAAGCAGTGCTTGAGTGGCCACTTCCCTCCTCTACCAAAGCACTTCGGGGTTTTTTGGGTCTAACCGGCTTCTATCGCCGCTTTGTACAGCACTATGCCTCAATAGCACACTCTCTCACAGAACTGCTCAAAAAGGACAACTTCACCTGGATAGATTCAGCCATTGCAGCTTTTGAGAAACTAAAGAAAGCTCTGACATAGGCCCCTGTTCTTGCCATACCCAACTTTGAATCAATGTTCACAATACAAACCAATGCCTCCAGTTCGGGCATGGGCGCAGTACTCAGACAAAATGGCCACCCCATTGCTTTCTTTAGAAAGAAATTCTGCCCAAGGATGCAGAGTTCCTCCACTTACATACGTGAACTTAGTGCAGTCACCAATGCAGTACAGAAGTGGAGACAATACCTCTTGGGACACATGTTCATCATCCAGACAGATTAAAGAGCAATTCAGTACCTATTAACTCAAACAGTCCTGACCCCAGAACAACAAGCCCATGCCATCAAACTGCTCGGTTTCGACTTCGAAATTCACTACAAACCAGGGAAGTCAAACCAAGCAGCAGACTCCCTTTCCCGTCGTGACCACTGCCACTCCGATGCAACCCCAACAACCTTAATCCTAACCTCCACCACACTAGACTTCATTACTGACCTAAAAAAGTCCCTTGCTATCAACAATGACTACCTCCAACTCAAATCCAAAATTGAAACCAGCCCAAACTCCCTGCCCTTATACCATATCAAGAACGACCTTATTCTTTTCCAGGGTCGTATCTGGCTACCGAGGTCATGCAACCTCATTCCCCTCTTAATCCATGAATACCATGACACTCCCCTTGTAGGTCACAAGGGCGTTGCATCCACACTGAGTAAACTCAAGTCCAACTTCATTTGGGAGAATATGAAGCAAGATGTCTAGCAATTTGTATCCCAGTGTGTCACATGCCAACAAACCAAAACACCTACACAGAAAACTCCCGGACTGCTACTTCCAATTCCTCCCCCATCTCAATGTTGGGAAGATCTCTCTCTGGATTTCATACTGGGCCTCCCTCCCTACTAAGGTCACACCTTCATTATGGTTGTCGTGGATAGATTTTCCAAAGCTGCACATTTTGGCATGCTCTGTCCCAATTTCACAGCAGCAACAGTGGCTGACTTATTTGCTAAAATCATATGCAAGCATCACGGCTTTCGTAAGAGTTTAATCTCTGACCGTGACCCAATCTTCCTCAGAAACTTTTGGAAGGAACTTTTTCGTCTCAATGGCACCAAACTCCGCATGTCCACCACATACCACCCTCAAACAGATGGATAAACGGAGGCAGCAAACAAGGTGCTGCAACAATACCCACGCAGCTTTGTTCACCACCGTCCCTCTTTATGGGGCAAATACTTGCACTGGGCTGAATGGTGTTTTAATACAACCCCAAACTCATCCATTGGTCTCACACCCTATGAAGTTGTCTTCGACAGACCCCCTCCCTCAATTCCCCAGCACCTGGATTTGGCAACTCCCAATGAAGCAGTCCAATCTGAACCCTCTATTCGTGCAAAGATTCTACGCAAGCTGGCCAAGAATCTCACGAAAGCACAAAATGACATGAAGAAATGGGCTGATTCTCACCGCCGTGACTTACACTTTGACATCGGCGATTGGGTGTATGTTAGACTCCGACCTCGGCGCCAACGATCTGTCACAGGTCTAAGCCTTGGCAAACTGCAAAAGCGCTATTTCGGTCCTTACAAAGTACTTGACAAGATTGGTCCTTTGGCATATAAGTTGGAACTCCCCCACATGGCCAAAATTCACAACGTTTTTCATGTTAGCCTCTTAAGACCACACATTGGTCCTGCTCCTCCCAACCCTCTTCCTCTAACTATGGACATCGAGGACAATCAACCAATCTTGGAACCAGCAGCTATCATTGACTGGAAATGGGATACATCAGAGACTCCACCGGTTCTATTTGTTCTGGTGCAATGGAAAGGACTTCCAATGGAGGAGTCAACATGGTAGCCTTGGCTTCAGCTCCAAGCCCAATTTCACCTTGAGGACAAGGTGTTTCCTCCAATAGGGGGAGATGTTAGGGCCTCTGAGCCCATTAACCAACCAACCTCCCCAGCCGAGCCCAACAACATCACTGATTCAGCAGCAGAGGCATCTAAAGAGACCTAGGAGGATCTTACACACCCCCAAATACCTGGACGATTTCCACGTGCCAGGACGTCAGTGAGCAAGGGAAATACCGTTAGGATTTAAATTTGGTGAATCATGTAATATTCCTTTTGTATTTCCTTTTTCCCCAAGTTAGTTCCAATCATTGTATAAAGGGAGTAAAGAATGAATGAAAAAGCAAGCAAAAAGCATTATCAATTCTCTCTTTCTGTGCATGTCTACTCTTCTTCTCTCTTTCTGTGCCTGTTTACTCTTCTTCTCTCTGTGCTAACAAAATTTCCTTTCCCTTCCTTCTGTGCACCTAACACTTAGCATTTCTTAAGTCTTCAGCCTCTCCAACACTGTTATCTGGTAAGCATGGCGAAATTGAAAGTTCACCTGATGAGACTAAAGCAAACAAATGAAAAATGTCCCCACACTGTAGATCTTCAACAAGATCAGTCCCCACTTCTGTGAGGTCTTTGTCTCTTTCCTGCAGCCATGCAAAAAATTTAACAGCTCGTTTTCCAGTATTAAATGGAAATGGTGACTTCGAAACACTATGCAAGAACCGCTTTGACAGTTCGAAGTGTTCACTGTTGTTGCCCCCAACCTGTCAAATGCCAATGCAATTAGAACTTGAATATACACACATTTTTGGTTGTCTACATTATATAGTAAGTGAGAGTGGGGAAGAAGAAGAAGAAAAAAAAGCAGGTAGCCAAAAATCTCAGAATGCAGAGTCAAATTTAAATAAATGGTAACAATATCGAAAAAATATAACAAACTTTTAGGTTATTAAGGGTTCGTGAAATTCCCTATAGGGGCGCTTATCGTAGTTTTAACCTCTTCAGAAGCGAAAAGCTACATCCGCGAATTCTTTTGGTTCAAAGGAAAATGTCCAGAATAGTTAGTAACAACACATTAGTTAGTTAAATAAGTTAAAGTGGGTCTTGGTATATTAAGAAGTAAGAACAAGACTGTGAAGGCCATGATTACTTTTATCTTATTTGGGATTTAATAGCATGTGTATAGTTAGTGGTTACCTATGATTTCTAAACAACTTTCTTAGCTTGAAGAAGTATTATAAATACATTTGTATCTATGCCCTTGCTTGAGTAGGTTGTTGGTGTTTAGAGGATGTTATGTGAGTATACAGGTATTTTAATCATGTTCTATATATTCTTATTTCTTATAAACCCTTGCACATGTGTATATAAATAGACCACGTTGCCACTGAATTAAGTCAAAGCTCATACAAATCTCTCTTGGCAACCTTCAAATATATAACCATAATGCATCCCTTTTTCCCCCATGTAAAGTTGCTCAATTCTAATACGACAAAGCTTAATTCATTTAGAGCAGACTTAAAACCTCCTTTCAATTTGTTGATTTTTTTTTTCAGGAGCAAACGTGAATAGAAAATTAATCCTTAGTTTACCCATCATAAAAACATAAACGAGTATTTTATAACTTTAAAAGATGACAAATATAAACTTTAATAAAGCAAGTATCAGCATAGGGTTAGCTTACATAAGCAATCAACATATATCATTTCATGCAATATTTACAAACTAGAAGAGATTTGGAACCATTTACCAAGATTTTTCTCTCTCTAAGGTAGTTAAAAGTGTAACATCCCTGAATTTTCGTTCCTTGATAATTCGTGCTTTAATGTTTTGTCTTAGCTTGATGTGTTAGGGTTTGATCGTGCTTAGATAGCAAATCGTGATTAGGGTTAGCTTAACCCTAATAAATTAGGGTTAGACATGTGTGGATTTAAGTTGATTTGGTTTAGTTAGCTAATAGTTGGTTTAGAATTAGATTAGCTTGGTTAATGTGGAGCTTAAGAGTTAAGTGGATTAGATTAACCTAATGGGACTTAAGAGTGTTATTGGGCCATGAAAATATGCTTGGGCCTTGTGTGTGTGTGCAAAACCGTGTGGAGTGTGTGTGCTAGTGTTGCCGTGGCATGCATATGTGTGTGAAGCCATGGAGTGCATTTGTATAATGCATGAAGCTAGTGAGTTGTCAAACCCATGTTACATGCATATAGTCAAAGTGATAGGTGGCAACTTCACATTTTCTTTCCTTGCATGAAAGTGTGAGGTGTCCACACCTTAGCACACCATTATGCCACCTTATTCCTTAACCTTTGACCATAAAGATTTATAAAAGTGGTCATACGTTGATGACCACCACTTTTGCTCCCTTTTCTTCATGCCATTTCCTTTCATCAACAAAACCATTTTCTTTCTCCTTCCTTGCTAAGAGCTCACGGCCAAGCACCATAACCACACATATCCTAGCATTTTCTTCCATTAGACCAAGAAAATCTTCTCATACACTAAGCCTAAATCATGAATGTCCAACATGCATGAGCCATCAAGACTTAGAAGTTCAAGTTCAACCCCTTCTCCTTCTTGAAAGCTCACGGCCTCATCTCACTACCACCCTTAACCCACTTAAACACTCACCAAATACAAAGAATCTTGGCATATTCATACCCTTGATCATGAATATGCCACTTGTTTGAAGATTTGTGTTCAAGAAAGTTCACCCAAAACCCAAACCAAGCTCACGGCCACACCATTGTCAAGGCACTAGGATTTCGGCTTGGTTGATCAAGAGGAGTCTTAGAGTCTTGGAAGCTTAGGAGCAAATTTCCAAGTGTCTAAGGAGGGAGTTACTCACGGTTTTGGTAAAGGGGGAAAGCTCAGGGTTCTAGTTTTTGTTTTGTGTCTTCAAGAGGTATGGAGAGAAGCTACACTCTTTCTAGAATAAGTTTTTAAGCTTAGAAATTTAGGAGAGTCACCATGAGACTCAAGGGCATTAGTTAGACTTTGATTTTGGGCTTGGAGGCCGAATTTGATGAATATTGATATGTTATTATTGAATGTGCAATGCTGAATTTTATGCTTATGCTTTGTGTTGGTAATTACCTTGCTTGCACTATGTTGTTATTGAAATGTTGATGCTGAAATTTCTATGAACATGCTTGTGTATGTTGTTGTTAAAATGTTGGTGCTGAAATTTAGGAGTATACCTTGCATTGGTTAGAAACCGAATGGCCATGTGGTTAAGGGAATGTTTGGAGCCTTAAAAGAACCAAGTTAAGCCTTAACTAAAGGAACCGAACTAATTAGGCCTTAAATGACACTTAGATGAGGTAATTAGGAGGAGGATCAATTCGGTTTTAGGTTCTAAACCTTGATTAGGAAGTTAACCCAATAACTAAGAATGGTTTAGCTAACTAAGTGATAATTGACCCAATCTTAGACAACTAAGTAACACTTAGACCTAATTAAGTTCCCTCAACCATGATTAGTCAACTAATCCAAGATTAGTTAGACTAAATCCTTGATTGACCTTGATTAGTCAACTAATCCAAGATTAGTTAGACTTAATCCTTGATTAGTAACCTTAAACCGTGATTAGTCAATTAATCCAAGATTAATTAGACTTAATCCTTGATTGGAGACCTTAATCCCTGATTAGTCAACTAATCCAAGATTAGTTGGACCTAATCCTCAATAAGTGACCTTAACCATGATTAGTCAACTAATTCAAGATTAGTTAGACTTAATCCCCGATTAGTAACCCTAATCCCCTGATTAGTCAGCTAATCCACGATTAGTTAGACCTAAACCGTGATTGGTCGGATTTAATCCGAGATTAGTCAATTAAGCTTGACTTAACCCATGATTAGTGAGACTAAGCTCCCGATTAGTGAAGGTTTAGTCCAAGATTAGTGGACTCAGTCCACGATTAGTCAACTAAAGTCAGTTAGACCTAGTCTTAAGTGATTAGGACTCACTTAACTGAGGTCTTAAGTAGTTAAGACTTGTTTATCAAGCTTTAGTCACTTAAGGTGACTTAGGTCAAGTAAGTGATGGGACTTTGACCAAACACTCAGACATAGACACGACCTAGGACTAGTGCGACTCTACTATGTCCTTTGTGTGCTTAATTACTTGGATACCTGTTGAATGCCTATGACTGTGTATGTATCCATGTTGGACTGATGTCAATTAGTTATGACCCAGTTGGATTAATAACGAAACTAGAACTTGAACATGTGCATGATAACCTAGGACTGCAAGAGTTGCATCGATAATATACATGACATGAACTAGGTTATCAGACCAGTCCCAATTTGAGGAACACCTACGCAGGTGGAAACACCGTAAGGCGTGCCGTTTACTATGCCGGATGAACCTGTGAACTGTTTTGTAACTGAAGTGGACATTTTACGAAAGCCTGCACAGGGTTCACCGTAAGTCGTGCCGCGTCTGGGACGCACTATGCTGGTGGAAACACCGTAAGTCATGTCTTTGCGCTGGCAGACGTGTCGTAAGTCGTGCCGCGTCTGGGACGCACTGTGCTGGTGGACGCACCGTAAGTCATGCCGTGTTCTGGGAACACACCTACGCTGGTGGAAACACTGTAAGTCGTGCCGCGTCTGGGACGCACTGTGCTGGTGGAAACACCGTAAGTCATGCCGTGTTCTGGGAACACACCTACGCTGGTGGAAACACTGTAAGTCGTGCCGCGTCTGGGACGCACTATGCTGGTGGAAACACCATAAGTCATGACGTGTCTGGGACACACCGTTCCTCAGATCTGGACCCGGTGGACAGAGGCCTCATAGCGAAGAACATGTACATGCATCATGCCACTTAACTTGAAGATAATAACTAAACTGGTGTTTGCTCATATGTATATGCATTGGTGACTGCTGCTGTGTATCTGGCTGTGTATGCTAGGGCTTAGGCTTATTCGATTATGCAACTGTGTTAGGCTTACTCTCCCTGCCCTTGTAGGTAATGACCGAATGCCTGCCTTGCATCGAGATTCGTCCGCTCCCTGATGGCGGTTGGGGGTTGGACGAAGCCGGTGATCCCGGACTATGGAATAGCTGCAGTGGACCGACGACCAGCTCTGATGATACCCTTTCTTTTTGAGTTTTACTTTTTGTAAAAGTTGTTTTTGGTATTGTCAGAGTGTTTTTCTAATGGACTTGTAACTATTTTGTATCAGACCTTTTATAATCTATTATCTACAACTAAGGTTCACTTCACGCATCTAAATATTCCGCTTGCTTTTAATAGGTTTTGAAATCCGGCATTCATCCGTTTATAAAGAACTCGCAATTGAGGGACTAAAGGTTTCATTTATAGAAACATTATTTATCGAAAACCCCTCGACTGCTTTTCAACTCCTTTTAACTTTCCGGATTTCAACTCTCTAATTTTACTCATCAATCGAGTGTTTTAAAAAGAAAAATTTTTCCACCCTAATTTATTGAAAACCTTACAAGTCCAACTATTTCGAAAGCAAGGAGAGCGTCACAAAAAGCATCAAATAGATCATTCTCTGAGTAACGCCGAAGAGTGTCTGCTAGTAAATTTTGTGCCTGTGGGTCTATTGAGGTGCTTAAAAAACAAGCTTCAATAGCTCCACAGCATTTGAAACAGGCAATGATTTGTATACTTGTCCATAATCACTAGCCCTGCTATTCAGAAACCTGGTACGTTTTTTACCAAGTTGATGACGATGTGATGTTGGAGCAGAAGTTGAATAGAGCTTCCTATGATGGCTCTCAACATGCTCAGAAGGAATAACTGACGAAACTTTTTCATTTTTTTGAGATTCCTGCCACAAAGTTGATTCCTTTAGTCAAAGACATCTTCCAGAATAACTGAATACTCAACAACATAAAGTACATATTAAAAAAAAATGTAGGGTCAGCCGACCATACACGGACCTAAGTCTTACTAAAGGGGTTCTAAGGCACTTTCCTCGGATCACTTGCCATAAAAGTCCTTCGCTCGGACTCATGGACTCCAAGCAGACTAAAGGGCCAGGCTCGGACTTGATGGATCTGAGCCTTACTATCGGTCCCCCATCCATCAGGCTCGGAACTCTAGGACCGAGATATACCGTCGGCTAGTGGATAAGCTCAGGCTCGCCGAGGCTTCTTATCCCTTCCGCAAATCTCTCCTAGATTCTCGCAACAGCCTAGACATGAGATCTTCAGTTGATCCTAACCAGATTCTAAGAGCATAATTATCCTACATTATCTCACAGAGTCCTGGTTCAGTACAACTCTAATACAGGGCCCAAACGGCCCATATCAGCCTCCTCCAAACCCTATAAATAGCTCACCACAGCTAGGGTTTCAGGTAAGTACTCTCATCCCTAAGTTGACACTCTGCACACACACACGTTGACTAGGGAGACCCTGCTTTTCCCAACTGGAACTGCAGAAATACCACAAGTCACATATTAACACTTGATCCTCTCTTGGGCTCTTGGTTACCATAATCTTGAGCACTTAGAGGGTTAAGGACATCTAGTGTTCAAGGACACTACATTGGCGCTGTCTGTGGGGAACGAATAACCATTATTCCCACATCCATTGTTCTTATGGCAAACGATAAGGCTGATCAAGGAGACCTCCGCTGTTGCCTTCGTGGGAGGCCACCCAAGAACGGGGGAAACGTTAGGGACCGGATCGCCCTAGGAAGACCAACTGAGGGCGATCAGGCTGATGTTCCTCCAATTCCACCAGTTCCTCCGGTGGGTCAGACGCAGGCCATGGTTCCTCCGGTTACTCAGGCACAAGCCACCGTCACTCCTCGCATGGAAGGCGGCGGAGGGCGATCCAACCCTCGTACTGTTCCAGATGGCCATGTTTTAGAATGGCACGATACTGCAGATTCTGGACCACATCAATCTCGGAGGGCCCCTGCTGGATCACGAACTGGGGAGGATCGGCGAGTTGAGCGTTCCGCTCATCGTGATCATTCCCGAGCCAAGCGATCTGACAGGGAGATACCTCACTTGACAAGGGGTCTTTTTGGAACGTTTCAAGGTGGTCAACGTTCTCAAACAGAGGGCAGGTCTTACATGACTACCTCTTCGGCCCGAAGAAGAGAAGAATCAATTATGGAAATTCTGAGGACTCAGACCTCCCTGATTGAAAAACAGAATCAGGCTATTGCTGCTCTTCAGCAGCAGAGCATGGCAAGAACTGCCGAGCAAGGCCCTAATGTGGCTCTCGGCAACCCGAGTAATCTTCCTCCCCTACCCCTCAACTTGAATAGGGTTCCTGAGCGTGTTGTTGGGGAACCTCATCCTGGACATCCTTTCACTGTTGAAATTATGGCATTTCAAACCCCACAGACTTATGTGGGCCATCAAAATATCCCTCGGTACACCGGGACGACTGATCCGATGGACCACATTGCGGCTTACGAGTCTTCCATGATGTTTTATGGAGGAGGGGATTTCATGAAGTGCCGTGCTTTCTCAATGACCTTGGGCTCGACACCTTTGAGGTGGTTTAATTCCCTGCCTGCTAATTCAATTCACTCTTGGGCTGAGCTTAGAAGAGCATTCTTAAACAGATGCACAGCCAGTATGTCACAGCCGAAGTCAGATCATTCACTAGCTGGAGTCGCCCAGAGGCCTGACGAGTCTCTACGCGACTACCTAGCTCGGTACCAACAAGAGGCTAGTGGCATATCAGGATTGCAATCTGGAGTATCTGTCCTCTTGCTCACTCAAGGCTTGCGAGATGGAGGTTTCAAGGATTGTTTGATTGGAGAACCACCCAAGGATATGGCCGAACTTAGGGAAAGGTCCAGGAAGTTTGTTAATCTGGAAGAATTTCATAGGATTAGTACCGCGGCACGAGGTAAAGAAGAACGTCAAGAGCAGCGCCCTCGTCAAAACGATCCTCGCCAAAGCGATCGTTTTCGAGATAGCAGGGGGAGGAAGGACAAAAGAGAAAGAGGTGAAAAACTGCCTCCAAAAGGCAAATACGATGAGTATACCCAGCTCACAGTCCCGAGGAGTCATATCCTTCGTGAGACTATGCATACCGAGATGCGCAATATCACTCGGCCTCCGACTTTGCGAAGAGCTGCTCAAAAGGACAAGACGAAGTATTGTGACCGTCATGGCGGATGGGGGCATACCACTGATCAGTGTACTATGCTAAAGGACTTGATTGAAGAAATGGTAAGGGATGGAAAGCTTCAACAATACATTGGCGAAGCATTGCGGAAACGAGCTAAAAGAAAAAGTCACTCCCCACCAAGATCCGAGCAGAAACAAAGGAACAGCAGCCCCTCACCACCCGCAGGTGGAGCCTCTACCCCACTATCCGAGCAGGATAAAGGTAGAGAGACTTTTTTGATTAACACCATTGCCGGAGGGTTTGCAGGTGGAGGGGAAAAGAGAGGTGATCGAAAGAAGTATGTAGGGCAAGTCCTTTAAGTGGCAAGCCGACCAATCCAAAAACCCAGAAAGAAGAACATCGTCATCAGCTTCAGTGACGAGGATTTTGCTGATATTATCCAAGACCACGATGATCCAATGGTTGTTACAGCCAGGCTCGGCAATTACGAAGTAAAGAGGATTCTCGTTGATCAGGGGAGTTCGGCTGACATTATGTTATTGGATCTGTTCTAAGCCTTGAGATTGAAAAGATCTGACCTAAGTCCGTTCGAGGGAAGTTTGATTGGCTTTACTAGCCATTCTATTGTTCCTCTACGGCATATCCACCTCCCAGTCACCATGGGGGACCAACCGTCTGCTCGAACTGAGATAGTGAAGTTTCTGGTCGTCCAGGCTCCGTCAGCCTACAACGCTATCCTCGGCCGAACTGCACTCCAGTTCTTTGGTGCCGTTGTATCAACTGTCCATCTAGCTATGAAGTTTCCAGGATCCGATGATAAGGTGGTAACGGTACGTTCCGAACAAGAGTTGGCTCGGAAGTGTTATAATATCAGTCTAGGCAAACTGAAGCTTGAAGATGAAAAGATTATGCAAGAACCTCTTGTGAGAACCTACAATCGGTGGTTGAAACAACTAGGAAACACTAGGAGAACACCTAGAAGGGGGGTTGAATAGGTGTTAGAGAAACCTTGAAAGATTTTCGCAAGAAACAAATCAAAACAATCAAAACAAATGATTTTCACAAAAATTCTTTAACCTTAATCGATTAATGACATGAACTAATCGATTAATGCCTCTGTTAATGAATTAATCACTTTTCAATCAAATACGAAAATCAATCAATTAACACATATGATCAGAGATAAAGCGGAAACAATTAACACCTATATTCTTATTGATTACCTAGGTTATGAAAATGATTTTCCCAAAATCAATTTTGCACAATTAAGATTCAATTCAATCAATTATGAAAAATCACTTTTTCTAGGTTTTCAACCAAGAACACAATTAATAACAAGAATTGTAAAGAGTTAAGGGTTTAGAGATACGACACAGTGATTTATCCTGGTTCACTTTCATCCACTTGAAAGCTACTCCAGTCCCCTCTTCAACCAAGAGAGATTCTTCACTATGAGGAATTAGAGTTTCTCAAATTACAAGTAAATGCCTCACAAGACTCCCTTCTTGCTAGCCTACAAGAGATACCACACCCTTGCCTTGTAACCCTATTGATATCTAATCTAACCTCTTCGTTTGCTTGCCGATACCCCACAACAAGACTTCCAATTGCTTGCTTCACTACAAGACTTCCAAGTGCTTGTTAACACAACAAGGCTTCCAAGTGCTTGATGAAATGCCACACCAAGGCTTCCAAATAACTTTGCTTGATTCACAACCAAGACTTCCAGTTGTTGTAGATAGCTTGCCTCTTGCAAAGATTACAACTCAAATGAAAACAAAATAACAATCCTATGAATCTCTTTCAAAAGCTATGAAAAGATCAACATGAGAGATTCAAGGTTCTTGATCAAAGAATGTAAAAGTTAAAGCTTTGATCTTGAGAAAGTGAGAGAGAATAGAGTGGCTTTGTTCTTTGTAAAATGTGTATGAAAATGATTCTAGATGATCATAAAGATTAGGAATAGGTTTATATAGAATACCCAAAAGTTAGGAATGGTTAGAAGTGCTTTTGAGAAGTGAAAAACTCATTTAAAAACAGTAACAGCTCGTGTTACTCGAGTAACAAAGTTACTACTCGAGTAATCAGTGTAATAAGTGTTCACTACTCGAGTATTTAAGTTACTACTCGAGTATTTACGCAAGGCTTCAAAAATCTACTCGAGTAATCAGAGCCTTAATCGAGTATTTGCGCAAGACTGCACAATTCTACTCGAGTAATCAAGTGGCTAATCGAGTAGTCAGTTCAAAAAACACTTAAAAACTTGTTTTCTCAAAATCTAAACCTTTTCTTTCAAACCTTTAAGCCACCTATTGATTTTAGGCAAAGTAAATACTCAAAATATGATATAATCATGCAATCAAAAGAGATTCACTACCCTCTAATATACTCTACCCAAACTCATAAACTAAAAGACTTGTGAGGCAAAAGATAAAACAATAAAACACAAACTACCAAACTAAGTCTTCATGAGTTGGCTCTCTCTTCATTATTTGATGTTTGTTGTTGCTTGTTGAGCTTGAACTTGATCAACACATTTGAGCTTGTTCAAAACCTTTTGGCATTTATCAAAACATTCTTCATGGATCTTACAATCTCCCCCTTTTTGAAAATGACAAACATGTTTTGAAATTATGAAGTTCATTGAAATTTTTGATGCTTGAACCATTTGATCACTTGGTGAGACTCTTGCTCCCCCTCAATAAATGCTTTTGACATTTGAAATCTAATTGAGATAAAAGCTTGATTCTCTCCCTATCTCCAACAACTTTGTTCAACCTACATAAAAACAACAAAACAAACCTTTCTCCAAACAAATATACCATTTCATTTCTCCCCAAAATGGTCAAAACATAATATTTCTCCCCTTTTTCAAAACATCATATTTCTCCCCCTTTGGCATTATCAAAAAGAAATATATACCAATTGAAATATAAGATCTAAGCCAAAATAGAGAGATTAATGAGATATAACAACCAAAGCATGATAATCATCTAATGATTACTCAATGATATCAATTATAACAAATTGTATACCAATAGCATGATACCAATTATAAAACAGTTGTAAGAATTTGATACCAATAGTATTTTCTCAATAGTATAAACAATATCACATCAAGAGAAATAATACCAATTGACAGAACTATGAGCAATATCCAACAATATCAAATTGAATATACCAAATGTATAATATTGAATGTTACCAATTTGTTGGATTTTCTCCTTAATACCAATTGAAGAAGCAAATGAATGAATATCACATGAAAGTCCTTTTGCTCTTCAATCATACCTACAAAAACAATCATGCTTTGCTTTTTGGTATCCAAATGGTTTTGGGTCCATTTTTGTTAGTGTAGGGACTCTCACCCTTTTTCATCCAAACAAAATCTCCTTTAGGTATACCATGCACTTTAATATAACACACATTTGAAGTATGTCCATGAGTACCACAATAGAAACATGTTGGTGCATTTGAAAAATCAACTTTAGAAAAATCAACAACATTTCTATGAGACTTACTCTTAGCATTAGTATAACCCAAACCAAACTTGTTTGAATTTTCTCTTTGAAAATTTAACAAAGTGCGCAATCTAATGTCACCATTTGAGAAACTTGCAAGCTTATTTTTCAAAATAGCATTTTCATCTTTAAGCAACTTGCAATTCTCACAATCAACCACAATATTCAATCTACTAGAACAATCACAAGAAGAACTAGCATATATAAGATCAAGAGTTTCATTTTGAAGATTAAGCTCATCAACTTGTTTTTGAAGTTCTAAAATCTCTTGTTGATGTTTCAAAATGAGCTTCTTCCTTTCAATGTTTTTCAAAGCTAGTTTCTTAAATTGTTCATGCATTTCTTCATAAGCATTATATAACATTTCATATTTAGAAGAAATTTCGGATTTAGTAAGACTTACATCGCTTTCGTCGCTTTGATAACTTGATTCATCATTTGAACTTTCCTCTTCATCTACTAGAGTTATCAAGTTGAGACAAGCGGCATCTTCATCATCCGAAGAACTATTTGATGTGCTTTTCTTATCTTCTTCATCATCACTATTCCAAACTATGTATGCCCTTTTAGCTTTTGAATTTTTCTTTTCTTTCTCCTTCTTCTTGAGATACTTAGAGCATGAGTACTTGAGATGACCGGGCTTTCCACATTCATGGCAAACTATACCTTCTGTTGAAGTCTTTGTCTTGTAGTGTGGGGAATTCTTCTCTTTACTTTTGTCCTTGTTAAACCTTCCTTTTCTCCTTAGAATCTTATTGAACTTTCTTAGTAGAAGCTTCATCTCCTCTTCATCAATGTCCGAATCGGTATCTTCATTATCATCATCATCATCATCAGAACTCTCTTCCTTTTTATATGACCTTTTAGCTTTAAGAGCAATTCCTTTTCTCTCTTTGTAATTATCCGATTCTTCATGCATTTGCAAACGTCCAAGCTCCATTTCATGTTCTTGTAGCTTTCCGAAAAGTGTTGCTAAGTCCATGGTGTCCAAGTCCTTTGATTCAACAATTGCGGTAACCTTGGGTTGCCATTCCCTACTTAGACATCTTAAAACTTTGTTAACAAGTTCACAATTCAAGAAAGTTTTTCCAAGAGCAATGAGATGATTTACAATATGAGTAAAACGCTTTTGCATAAAAAATATAGATTCATTAGGCAACATATGAAACAATTCATATTCATGCATCAAAGAATTTAATCTAGCACGCCTAACTTCACTAGTGCCTTCATGTGTGACTTGCAAGGTGTCCCACATTTCTTTGGCATCACGACATTGGGAGACTCTAAAGAACTCATCATAAGATAAAGCGGAGGTGATGATATTCTTTGCTTTTAAATCATATTGAATTTTCCTTTTATCATCATCGGTCCACTTATCTTTGGGAGTAAGTGTAAGCACACCTTCTACATCTTTTGAGGGAATATAAGGACCATTTTCAATGGCTTCCCAAATGTTCACATCTATAGCTTCTATAAAGATTCTCATCCTAATTTTCCAATAACCATAACCCTCTCCACCAAACATAGGAGGGCGATTAATTGAAGCACCTTCACCACCAAAAGGATTCGTAGAACCCATTGTAGTTTCTCAAGGATCTTAACGAAAAAGCTCTATGCTTGTGTCTTTCGACCGTGCTCTGATACCAATTGTGAGAACCTACAATCGGTGGTTGAAACAACTAGGAAACACTAGGAGAACACCTAGAAGGGGGGGTTGAATAGGTGTTAGAGAAACCTTGAAAGATTTTAGCAAGAAACAAATCAAAACAAATGATTTTCACAAAAATTCTTTAACCTTAATCGATTAATGACATGAACTAATCGATTAATGCCTCTGTTAATGAATTAATCACTTTTCAATCAAATACGAAAATCAATCAATTAACACATATGATCAGAGATAAAGCGGAAACAATTAACACCTATATTCTTATTGATTACCTAGGTTATGAAAATGATTTTCCCAAAATCAATTTTGCACAATTAAGATTCAATTCAATCAATTATGAAAAATCACTTTTTCTAGGTTTTCAACCAAGAACACAATTAATAACAAGAATTGTAAAGAGTTTAGGGTTTAGAGATACGACACAGTGATTTATCCTGGTTCACTTTCGTCCACTTGAAAGCTACTCCAGACCCCTCTTCAACCAAGAGAGATTCTTCGCTATGAGGAATTAGAGTTTCTCAAATTACAAGTAAATGCCTCACAAGACTCCCTTCTTGCTAGCCTACAAGAGATACCACACCCTTGCCTTGTAACCCTATTGATATCTAATCTAACCTCTTCTCTTGCTTGCCGATACCCCACAACAAGACTTCCAATTGCTTGCTTCACTACAAGACTTCCAAGTGCTTGTTAACACAACAAGGCTTCCAAGTGCTTGATGAAATGCCACACCAAGGATTCCAAATAACTTTGCTTGATTCACAACCAAGACTTCCAATTGTTGTAGATAGCTTGCCTCTTGCAAAGATTACAACTCAAATGAAAATAAAATAACAATCCTATGAATCTCTTTCAAAAGCTATGAAAAGATCAACATGAGAGATTCAAGGTTCTTGATCAAAGAATGTAAAAGTTAAAGCTTTGATCTTGAGAAAGTGAGAGAGAATAGAGTGGCTTTGATTCTTTGTAAAATGTGTATGAAAATGATTCTAGATGATCACAAAGGTTAGGAATAGGTTTATATAGAATACCCAAAAGTTAGGAATGGTTAGAAGTGCTTTTGAGAAGTGAAAAACTCATTTAAAAATAGTAACAGCTCGTGTTACTCAAGTAACAAAGTTACTACTCGAGTAATCAGTGTAATAAGTGTTCACTACTCGAGTATTTAAGTTACTACTCGAGTATTTACGCAAGGCTTCAAAAATCTACTCGAGTAATCAGAGCCTTAATCGAGTATTTGCGCAAGACTGCACAATTCTACTCGAGTAATCAAGTGGCTAATCGAGTAGTTAGTTCAAAAAACACTTAAAAACTTGTTTTCTCAAAATCTAAACCTTTTCTTTCAAACCTTTAAGCCACCTATTGATTTTAGGCAAAGTGAATACTCAAAATATGATATAATTATGAAATCAAAAGAGATTCACTACCCTCTAATATACTCTACCCAAACTCATAAACTAAAAGACTTGTGAGGCAAAAGATAAAACAATAAAACACAAACTACCAAACTAAGTCTTCATGAGTTGGCTCTCTCTTCATTATTTGATGTTTGTTGTTGCTTGTTGAGCTTGAACTTGATCAACACATTTGAGCTTGTTCAAAACCTTTTGGCATTTATCAAAACATTCTTCATGGATCTTACAATCTCCCCCTTTTTGAAAATGACAAACATGTTTTGAAATTATGAAGTTCATTGAAATTGTTGATGCTTGAACCATTTGATCACTTGGTGAGACTCTTGCTCCCCCTCAATAAATGCTTTTGAAATTTGAAATCTAATTGAGATAAAAGCTTGATTCTCTCCCTATCTCCAACAACTTTGCTCAACCTACATAAAAACAACAAAACAAACCTTTCTCCAAACAAATATACCATTTCATTTCTCCCCAAAATGGTCAAAACATAATATTTCTCCCCTTTTTCAAAACATCATATTTCTCCCCCTTTGGCATTATCAAAAAGAAATATATACCAATTGAAATATAAGATCTAAGCCAAAATAGAGAGATTAATGAGATATAACAACCAAAGCATGATAATCATCTAATGATTACTCAATGATATCAATTATAACAAATTGTATACCAATAGCATGATACCAATTATAAAACAATTGTAAGAATTTGATTCGGTCGTCAGCTCAGTTCTGGTCCGGGAAGAATCAGGCAAAGAATCTCCTGTTTATTTTGTCAGCCGAGCGTTACAAGGACCAGAGTTAAGGTACCAGAAGGTGGAAAAACTGGCTTTTTGTTTGGTTATCACGGCCAGAAGACTGCATCAATACTTCCAGAGCCACCACATCACGGTCAGAACAGCTCAGCCGATCCGTCAGATTCTCCAAAAACCCGACTTGGCAGGCAGAATGGTGACTTGGGCCATTGAACTTTCTGAGTTCGACATCACTTTTGAACCTAGGAAGGCAATGAAGTCCCAGGTCTTAGCTGATTTTCTCACCGAGTTCACTGAGCCATTGACGAGCTCAAACTTGGACTGGAGCATTTATGTCGATGGGTCAAGCAACAAGCTCGGAGCAGGTGCTGGAATAATCCTGGAGAATTACGAGGGTGTTACCTTGGAATACTCTTTGAAGTTCGGGTTTCCTACTTCAAATAATCAGGCGGAATATGAAGCTGTAATGGCTGGCCTAAGGATGGCAAAAGAAGTGGGGGCCTGATAAGTGAAGATTTTCAGCGATTCTCAGTTGGTGGTTTCGCAAGTTAAAGGTGATTATCAAGCTAAGGAACCCATCCTCCAGAAGCATCTAGAGAAGGTGAAGTTCCTATCTTCGGAGTTCGTCAAGGTCGAATTCTGCCACATCCCAAGGGAAAGCAATGGCCGAGCGGACATTCTTTTTAAACTTGCTTCAACCAAAGGCCCTGGGAATAACAAAACGTTGATCCAAGAAATGGTGCACGGACCTAGCGTTGTCCTCTCCGTTTCAGTGGATCCAAGTTGGACTGCTCCGATCACGAGTTACTTGGAACAAGGAGTTTTGCCAACTGATCCAATTGAGGCCAAGAAACTCGTCAGGAAAGCATCACAATTTGCCCTGGTTGATGGAATACTGTTCCGCCGAGGGGTCAGTGGCCTCATGCTCAGATGTTTAGATCCCGCTGAAGCAAGACAGACAATGGAAGAGGTTCACGGGGGTAACGGAAGTCATCATATTGGAGGGAAATCACTGGCCAAGACGATTCTAAGGGCAGGATACTACTGGCCGACCCTGCAGCAAGATGCGATCAATCATGTAAAGAGATGCGAAAAATGTCAGTTCTACAGCGATGTCTACCAGAAGTCGGCCGAGGAACTCCATTCACTTTCATCTCCCTATCCCTTCTACCAATAGGGAATGGATTTGATTGGCCAGCTCCCCACCGCACCAGGACAGCTAAAGTGGGTGATAGTGGCCATTGATTATTTTACCAAGTGGATTGAAGCCGAGCCTCTGGCAACTATCTCGTCAGCAAAGGTTCATAAATTCTTTGAGAGACAGGTGATAGCTCGGTTTGGAGTACCCCAAGTTTTGGTAACGGACAACGAAACTCAATTTTCTGCTAAGGCATTCCAAGACTTGGTCAATGCTTTAAACATTGAGCACTACTTTTCCTCGGTCGAGCATCCTCAGACCAATGGACAAGTAGAATCAGTGAACCGATCTATCATCCAGGGGATCAAGAAAAGGCTCGTCGGTGCAAAAGGAAATTGGCTAGAGAATTTGCATGAAGTTCTTTGGTCATACCGCACCACCATACAGACTTCGACAGGAGAAACTCGTTATCGGCTTACTTATGGTTGCGATGCAGTCATCCCGATAGAAAGAATCATCCCTTCATTCCGAGCTATACAGCAACTGAACCCCCTCAACAACACTTTACTGTGTGAGGACCTCGTTCTATCGGAGGAAGTCAGAGATTTAGCTGCCGAACGTGAAAGACACGCCAAGCTTATGCAAGCGAAAGGGTATAATCGCTCGGTAGTACCCAGAGAGTTCGAGGTAGGCGACCTCGTCCTAAGAAGAGCTGACATTGGCCTCAAGAATGCTAAGGACGGGAAACTAGCTCAAAACTGGGAAGGGCCATACCGAGTAGCTTCCAAAACAGGAATGGGAGCCTACAAGCTCGAAACTCTCTCGGGAGCTCTCATCAACAACACATGGAACGTGGCAAAGTTTAGAGCATATTTCAGTTAGAGTTTTTTATCTCGTTTCAATTCTGTTTTTAATTGTTTTTATATCGTTATTACCCTTGTTCTGTTAGGATTGTTTATTTTTGATGATGGTGTACGCTCGGTGAAACTCCGAGCCCATTGTATTTACTGCTTCGAATAAATAAAAGTTCTGTTATTGAATTCATTGTATTTACGTACTTTTCCTCATAACCGACTAGCCACCGTTTATGACGCAAACGATTATAAACAGCTCAAACAAGAGCTTATAACTCGTCAAGTACCTTAAAAAGATTCCCGATTCAAACATGATTTATTTGAAAAATCGTTTGCACATCGCGGATAGAGGAACCCACCTCGGCTAAAGTGCTGGAGTTCCGAGGTCTTAACACTTGAATTCTTAACAAAAAGAACAGAAAGAAGCATAAAATAAAAGCGGATATTATAAATATTCAAAACTAGTTACAGAAAAAAGATTCAAACCCATCTATTGGGGTAGATACAAAATTAAAAAGGCAAAAAGAAAAAGCTACTCTATGTCAGACAGTACTACGCTGTCAGGGTCGAACTTATCATCTTCCTCTTCCTCACCATCGGCACCCTCGGCCTCTTTGTCCTCGGACTCCTCAGACAAATGGTCAGGTAGATCAACCCTGCCCATATCAATTGGGACCCCACTTGCATCCACGATCCGACCATTTTTGGTAGCAAAGTTAGGGTCTGCACCCTTGGTCACGAGACCAGGATTCAAGATGCGAAGTTGCTCGGCGGTGTTGAGGAAAGAATCTCCAACCGCATGATCCCAATTAAACAAATTCTCCTCGGTTGCCTTCTTATGCTTAAGAGCTTTCGCTCTCATCTTTTCCAAAGAGGCTCGGAGCCCAGTAACCTCATCCCTAGCATATTCAAGTTGCTCCTGAGCCACAGCAGCATCCTCCTTAGCCTTTCTCAGGATTTCCTCGGATTGCCTCATCTTTTCCTCGGCCTCTTGAAGAATTTTTTCAGCAGTTTCCTTGTCAGCTTCGGCCTTAGCCTTGGCACCTTTAGCTTCCTGCATTCCTTTCTGCAGTCTTTCATTCTCGGCAGCCAGGGCTTGAAGTTTTTTCTCGAAGCCTTCCACCTGAAGCTGCAAGTAGTCTTCCCGAGCGTCAGCATCATTTCTCTTCTTCTTTTCTTCGGGGGCCACCCCAACATGAACGTCATCACCACGCTTACCGAGGTAATGGAGAATGCTTGCACCTCTTAGAAGACCCCTCACCAAGGCCAAACAATTATTTTCCAGGTACCTGGGGTCTAGGCACCTATCACTTCAGCGTCCTCGGGAGGAAAGACAGTTGCAGTAAAGGAATCTAAAATATTCTTACCCCACACAGTTTTGGCAACGGCGTCGTCCATACCCTCAGTAACTTGAATCCCCTTGTGGGGCTTACTCAGGTGGAGCCAATCACCAGCCAATCCTTTCCCTTTTTCCACCCGAGGCCACTTGGAGGGACGCTCAGGAGTACTTTTAGCACTTTGTTGTGCCTCTGAATGGACGGTTTGCTCAACATTTTCGGTGGCCTGATGTACATCGGCTAGGATGGTTTGAGGGGCAACTTTGGGACTTTCCGTTGAAGTTGGAGTTGGCTCAGAGGTTTGGCTCTTAGCTGAGGATCCCGAACTTCCCTTCACAGCAGCTAGCTGAGCCATCCTGGCCGAAGCAGCTGCGCTCTTCTTGGCTTTGGACGCTTTCTTCCCCATTTTTTCTGCAATAAGAAAAAATGTTATATCGAGCAAAAAAAAAAAGCAATACCCAGTTTGACCTTCACTTCGGCTCGTGTCCTCTTCAACAGAATTTGCTTTGTATCAATTTGACCATTCGCTTGAAGATACTCCCAAACTCGGTCGCATAACCGCCTCTCGGCTTTAGTTAAATCGGCCTTATAATCAAATTGATACAGGGAGGCCCTTCGGTTATAAATGCCGTTAGACCAACTCAAAGGGAATTGAGGCACGACCTTAATTTCCTCTTCTTCCTCAACTTGTTCCATGAACCAGCACACTTCGGCTCCGGTGTATTCATATTGGAAGAAGAGCGGTTTAAAGGATTTCCAAGAATCGGTAACTTTGGCGAAAAGGGCATGCTCCCTCCGAGCCTTTAAGGACACCCAAAGTCCCTTTGAGTCGCCGAACTTATTCACTTGGGGGGCATACAACCAGAAGAAGGATCGTAATGTAGCTACTAGACCTTCGGCGTCGCAAAATTGTTGAAACCCCCTGACAAAGGCCCACCCGCTTGGATGTAGCTGGCTCGGGGCTATACCTAAATGCTTTAGGACTTCTATCTCAAAGGTGGAAAAGGGTGTGCAGATTTCGACCTTTGTCACTATTTACTCGTAAAAGTAAAAGAATTGTCGGTTTTCAGGAACTTGGAGGCATATCCGATTGTCTATGCTCGCATGTCTCAGTACAAATTCCAATGCATTCCCATCTTCGCTCGGAGGCGTTAAAAGTGGACGAAGGTGGTTTAAGCTGTTAGCCGTTAGCAATGAGGGCCTTGTTCCAAGCACTTCCCGATCGAAGACAGCATCGTATTGCGCATGGTTGGGTGGTAGAGGATATTCTTCAGGATGGCTGTCACACCTGCGTTCCACCATATCTGGGGAAAAAGTAAAAGGCTCGGCATTAGCATTTTTTATAGCAGGCGTTTTAATTCTAAAATTAAGGCGGAGCCTAAAACCTTTTCCCCCCACACTCTTGGGATCTTCCAAAGATTCTTCCCTCCCCGTAAATCGCTCGGGACTAGTCCTAATCTGAGCTCGGCGCTCGGCAAACCTGTACGCCAACAGCCATCTACCATTCTCTACGGGGTCAGAAGGGTATTCCGTTGACAAGGGTTTCACCTCAAATGGCTCGTTAATCCCTTCGCCAAAAGGGGGGACAGGGGGATCTCCTACTGCGCCATTACCAGAATCAGAACTAATATCTATGGGAACAGAATCAGCATCAACATCCCCAGAATCCCCAGAACTAGAACTAGAATCGCCGGACGGTTCCTCTCCTAATCTCCTACAGAGTTCATGGTAAATATCCTTCCAATCTCTCCAGCTCCCCATAGTTATGAAATCCAAACACTATACTACCTACCTAGAACAAAAACCCCAAAATCCCTGCAAAACCCAGAGAAACCAGAACCCTCTCAAAAAGAAGAAAAAATGCCATAAAAATGAGTTATTAGCGTTAGAAGAAGAAGAGGTTACCTGTTTTTGATTGTTGATCTCGGGAAGAAATTGATGGTAGCAGATAATCGTAGAGGAATTAAAGTAAATGGAAAGAAGGTGCAGGGAGCGAGTAAGAAAGAGTTTATGGAATTAGTATGGAGTAACAAGTGGAGAGGTTGTGTTTTTTGGGAATCAGAAATGAGGAAGTGAAGGAAAGGGGGGTGAAGGAGTTGAATAACCCTCAACCCTCAAAAAACCTTTCGGTTTCCTTCCACAACGCACGTGTGGGCCGAAAGCCCACTATCCCACTCAACCACTCGTAGGGTGAAACGTGGCAGTTACTAACGACACTTTTTCAAATTTAAAAATTTACAATGATGTGGCACGACTCTCAAGGACACGCGCCCTACCTAGGGCATCCAAAACGTCACCTCGAACAGACTACAGGGTTAAAAGCTGGAAACAGTTGTCAAACACTCCTGAACTAAGACATCCGAAATGGTCAACCTTAACCACTTATTATCTCGTCACAGACTTTCCAAAGTCTTACGAGCTGGGGGGCTTATAGGGTCAGCCGACCATACACGGACCTAAGTCCTACTAAAGGGGTTCTAAGGCACTTTCCTCGGATCACTTGCCATAAAAGTCCTTCGCTCGGACTCATGGACTCCGAGCAGACTAAAGGGCCAAGCTCGGACTTGATGGATCCGAGCCTTACTATCGGTCCCCCATCCATCAGGCTCAGAACTCTAGGACCGAGACAAACCGTCGGCTAGTGGATAAGCTCAGGCTCGCCGAGGCTTCTTATCCCTTCCGCAAATCTCTCCTAGATTCTCGCAACAGCCTAGACATGAGATCTTCAGTTGATCCTAACCAGATTCTAAGAGCATAATTATCCTACATTATCTCACAGAGTCCTGGTTCAGTACAACTCTGATACAGGGCCCAAACGACCCATATCAGCCTCCTCCAAACCCTATAAATAGATCACCACAGCTAGGGTTTCAGGTAAGTACTCTCATCCCTAAGTTGACACTCTGCACACACACGTTGACTAGGGAGACCCTGCTTTTCCCAACTGGAACTGCAGAAATACCACAAGTCACATATTAACACTTGATCCTCTCTTGGGCTCCTGGTTACCATAATCTTGAGCACTTAGAGGGTTAAGGACATCTATTGTTCAAGGACACTACAAAAAAAAATAGATTAGTCCAAGAGGGCTAATATGCTACAATGAGAGGAGAGAAAAAGGAAAATTTTTAAGTAATAAAATGTTAGACAGAGACAGAAATAAGTTAAGATTAACTAAGATACTTGTATCCAATGACTTGCTGCATCAATTCTTGCATGTTTTGCTGGCCTCCACTCAGTGGATATGAGGAAACCGCAATTGGTGGTTGGAGAGACAAAGGAACCCTAGGAATACACCTAGAAGGGGGGGTTGAATAGGTGTCTAAGCTACCTTGAAAGATTTTCGAACGAAACAAATCGAAACAATCAAAACAAAATATTTTTCCAAAAACTCTCAGGTTTACTCGAGTAGATTTCAGAGTACTCGAGTAGTACTCGATTAAAGACTCGTTTACTCGAGTATATCTGACAGAAACCAGAAAAATCAAGTTTTCATTCGCATACGAAAATCAATCAATTCACATGAAATATCAGAGATTCAACGGAGATGATTAACACCTATATTCTTATTGATTACCCTAGTTATGAAAATGATTTTCCCTTTATCAATTTGAACAATAAAGATTCAATTCAATCAATTATGAAAATCAATTTTTCTCTAGGTTTTCAACCAAGAACACAATTAAAGACTTGAATGTAAAGAGTTAAGGGTTTAGAGATACGACACAGCGATTTATCCTGGTTCACTTTCACCCGCTTGAAAGCTACATCCAGTCCCCTCTTCAACCAAGAGAGATTCTTCACTATGAGGAATTAGAGTTCTCAAATTACAAGTGATTGCCTCACAAGACTTCCTTCTTGCTAGCCTACAAGAGATAACCGACACCCTTGCCTTGTAATCCTATTGATCTTCTCTCTAATCTAACCTCTACCCCTTGTTGATAATCGACACAACAAGTCTTCAATTGCTTGATGATAATCCACACACCAAGGCTTCTCCTTGCTTGATTCACAACCAAGACTTCTTCTTCTTCAATGAACGTTGCTTGAACTTTGCTTGATGATAATCGACACACCAAGGCTTCTTGTTTGTTGTAGTGGCTTGCCTTATTGCAAAAATTACAACTCAATGAATACACATACCAATCCTAATGAATCTCAATCAATAGCTATGACAAATCATACAAGAGATTCAAAGGTTCTTGATCAAAGAATATGAAAATAGAAAAGCTTTGATCTTTTAAATTGAGAGAGAATAGAATGGCTTGATTCTTTGTAAAATGAATATCAAAATGATGGGTTATAATCACAAAGGTTAGGAAAAGGTTTATATAGAATACCCAAAAGTTATGGCACTTAAAAACTGATTTTGAGAAGTGAAAAACGTATTTTAAAAAACCAGTTCAGCAGTGTTTACTCGAGTAAATTACAGCATACTCGAGTACTACTCGATTAAATCTTGATTTACTCGAGTAGATTGATACTACACTTGTTTAAAACTTGTTTTCTCAAAAACCAACCTTTCCTTTAAAACCTTTAAGCCACCTATTGATTCTAGGTTAAGTGAAAACTCAAATTATGATTAAATCATGACTTATGAATGAGATTCACTACCCTCTAAACAAACTACCCAAATGAAAACCTATGAAGCTTGAGAGGCAAAAGATAAAACAAAAACAATTACACTCAAACTTAAGTCTTCATGAGCTTGTTCTCTCTTCTTCACTTGATGTTTGTTGTTGCTTGTTGAACTTGAACTTGATCATCACATGATAGCTTGTTCAAAACACTTTGTCATTATCAAAACATTCATCATGGAACTAACAGGATATTCTTTTATGGCTACGAGATGAACTACCCATTCAAGTGAATTATGTAGAATCAAAGAGTTTTTGATGATGTCAAATATATAAGCTCGGCAGAATCAATGATGTTGATAATGTCAAGTAAATTAGAGCTCGACGTGGGGTCAATGTCAAAAGCGTCAGACTTAGTTCTGCGCATGCATTCCGCCAAAGGCAGAAGCTCGGATATCTGCTTCTGAAGTTTCAGCTCGGATTGAGCTTGGCTCTTGATCACGGCGAAAGTTCATCCAAGTTTGAAAGCTCAGCTCTTCACTTCAAGACAGTACGCTCGGATATTGATCAGCTCGAAACACGCTCAGAAGGCTTTGAATATTGAACTAAGCCATAGCATAAGAAAGATCAAATTAGCTCGGATTGAACACGCACCCTGAGCAAAGAGCAAAGCTTGGATCTGTTAGTTTCAAGTCTGGTTGCCGAGGAAAGCTCAAGGCTCGGCAACACAAATCTCAGACCAAGCTCAAACAAAGCTCAAGGCTCGGCAACACCAATCTCAGACCAGGCTCGAATGAAGCTCAAGCTCGACTGTCTCTGTTCACTCTTCAACAACACATCTTCTTCAACCTTTAGACTCTGCTCAGCTGTGCCGTACCTTTTATTACCGTTGAGTCTGGGTAGAAGTTCTAGGATTTTAACTCCAACATAGTAACAAGTTTGAAATTCAAAATGAGTTAAAATCAAAGGTTGGTGAAGGGTCACTATCACTACTCTGCTGTCAAAATATAGCCGTTGAAATCCTCATTGCTTTTCCGTACAGCTCTCTCTTTTTCTGGAAAATCAGAAGAGCTTATAAAAGGGGCCTTCAACGGTAACAGAAAAAAATGGAAAAGAGCTTTTGAACAATTTTCTGGAAACCACATTTTCATTCTCTTTCAAAAACAGAGCAGAATCAAACTCACAGAAAAGAAAAAGATCATTTGAATTTTCAAGAACTTAGAGAGTTTAATCTTTCAAATCCAAACTCTAAGTTCAACATATTTACTTTTTTGTGATACCCTTCACAAAAATTGACTCACTTTTGAACTTCATACTGTCATACTCATTCGAAGAGTGTTTCGAATTAGAGCCAGTCTCATTCATAAATCTTGTTCATTGTATTTGCTGGAGTGGAAAGTTGTTCTCTGATCGAGAAAGCTTTTCAGTGGTGAAAAGGTTCCAAAGAGGTTCTTTGGTCATCGATTTGTCGTGGGTAGGTTGTCACGAGTTTGGTAAACTCGGTTGACTGGATAGGTCTAGAGGGGTGGCTCTTGTAAATCCTTTTGTAACCCAGAAAATCGATTTTTAGTGAAAGCTCTCTAAAAGGTTTTTAGAGGGGACTGGACTAGCTCTCAGGGTGAGAGTGAACCAGGATAATTCTTCGGTGTTAAGTTTTATTTCTTTACTGCTTTCTATTGATCGGTTTGCTTGACTGGTTATCCACTGGCTTAAGCATCAAGCTTTTAATGTACTCTGTGATTGCTCGGTTTTTAAGTGTAGCTCGGAAAAACTAGCTGTGAAGCAATTGTGTTAATTGATTAACCAGTTTATTCTTCTGGTTAATAAATTAACTTTGTTTGCTCGGCAGCTCAGTTAATCTATTAACCCTTCTGTTTATCTGTTTGGTTAATCAATAAACCGTGACTGCTCGGATAGTCTTTAAACTCTATTCAAAACCGAGAACAACAACTTAAGCTTTTTCAAGCAATCAAAAAATTACCATATCTCTTTCAATCTCCTATTCACCCCCCCCCCCTCTACTCGATTGTTAAGCCTCTTGTTGGTTTCCAACAAGTGGTATCAAAGCTCGGTCGAAAGATCGAGTGTAAAAACTTTTTCGAAAAGATCCTTGAGGAAACCAAATGGCTGCTAACAATCCCTTCGGAGGTGAAGGCTCTTCCATAAACAGACCACCACTATTCAATGGTGAGGGTTATGCTTATTGGCAAGCTCGAATGAAAATTTTCATTGAAGCTATAGATATGGAAATTTGGAAATCTATTGAAAATGGGCCATTTGTCCCCAAAAGAAAAATTAATGAAGAAGTTGTAGAAATCCCATGGGAAAGTTGGGATGATGACGATAAACGAAAAGTATCCTTTGATTTAAAAGCCAAAAACATCATCACCTCAGCTTTGTCCTATGATGAGTTTTTTAGAGTGTCAAGCTGCAAATCTGCAAAAGAAATGTGGGACATTCTACAACTTACTCATGAAGGGACAAGTGAGGTCAGACGAGCTAGGTTAAATACTCTGATGCATGAATATGAGTTATTCCGAATGCTGCCAAATGGAAATATAAATGATTTGCAGAAACGGTTTACTCATATCATAAACCATCTTAATGCTCTCGGCAAAATCTTTCAAAATGCCGAGATAACTAACAAAGTGCTTAGATGTCTTAGCAGAGAATGGCAGCCGAAGGTCACTGCCATCATGGAAGCTAAAGACTTGGACACAATGAGTATAGCCACTTTGTTCGGCAAGCTGTAAGAGCATGAGATGGAGCTCGGCAGACTGACCATGCATGAAGAATCTGATAAGAAGAAGAAGGGAATTTCCCTCAAAGCTGCTATAAAGGCAACCAAAGAATCCTCCGAAGATGAGTCCAGCACGGACATAGATGAGGAAGACTTTGGTCTCATGGTCAAGAAGTTCAGCAAATTTTTTAAAGGCAAAAAGAACTTCACAAACAGAGCAAGAGATACCAGAAGCACTCACCACAAAGGCTCAAGTTCAAAAGACCGAGTTAGATGCCATGAATGTGGTGAAGCTGGTCACATCAGAGCATACTGTCCAAAAGTGCAAAAGCAAGGTGGTGAAGAAACAAAGAAGAACAAAGACCACAAGAAGAAGAGAGCTTACATTGTATGGGATGCACCCAACAACGACAACAGCTCAAGCTCCAGCTCTTCCGACGAAGAAGAGAAAGCAATTTTGTGCTTAATAGGAAGGGAAACTGTGTTTGAAAGCCCAAGCCAAACTTATTCTGAGCAAGATCTTCCTGTATATGACTCGTGCTCGGAGAGTGAAGACGAAGAACCACGCTCGGTTCTCAGATTTGCCGATCAAGAAGTCTCATCGAGCTCGGCACTAGATGCATCAGAACAAAGATCTAGCATCAAATGTTTAATGGGCAAACACAGCGAGGAAACCTCAACTAGCCGAACATTATCCAAACATATAAGCACTGAGGTAACCTCTACTTCTGATTCTGACTCTGAATCTGAATTTAATGACACTGATGAATTGTATTCTGCTTATCTTGAAATGCAAACCGAATTCAAGAAGCTTGCTAAAAATTTCATTAAGATGAAACAAAATCTTTCAAACTATAAAGAGCAAGTTCTTGATTTGGAAAAATCAATTGAAACTTTGAAAAGCAGAAACAAGTCATTAGAGAACACTATCACTCAACTGAAAAATGAAAATCTTGACTGCTGCACTAGATATGAAAAAGAAATTTCTGAGCTAAAATTTAAAAGTGCAACTGTCAACAAGAGTGATGGCTTGTTTGATAGGCTTTTAGCCGAACAAATAAACTATTCAAACAAAACTGGACTTGGATACATTAAGACCAAGAAAACAGTAAGGAACCTCAGCAAATTCTCAAACTTTAATAATTTGAAAAAGCCGAGCTGCTCCTACTGTAGTCTTCATGGTCATACACCCAATGAATGCAAAATCCGACGTTATGGTGTAGCCAAGGGCAATTTTGTTTGGGTAGTTAAAAGGAAAGATCCAACTGCTAACCCCCTGGGACCCAAGATAACTTGGGTACCCGAATCAAAGAAGTAATATTTTTGTGATGCAGGTGTGCTTCCGAGCAAAGGAGAGCAGATGGTACCTTGATAGTGGCTGCTCGAAGCACATGACGGGGGACAAAAGTTTAGTCACTGAACTTTCACATTCAGATAAGGGTTACGTCACTTATGGTGATAACAACCGAGGTAAAATATTGGGTGAAGGTAAAGTCAGTAATTCTGCCAACTTGGTTATCAATAATGTTTTGCTTGTAAAAGGGCTAGAACATAATCTTTTAAGCATAAGTCAACTCTGTGATATTGGTAACCATGTTGTTTTTACCTCTACCCATTGCATTATTAAAAGTGACGAGGACAACTCTGTCAAATTTGTTGGATAACGATATAACAACACTTACTTGGTTGATTTGAATGAAATCACCTCTTTGATAACCACTTGCATGGTGAGCAAAGAAAGTGATACATGGTTATGGCATAGAAGGACAGCTCATATACACGTAAATCAGTTAAAGAAACTACAATCAAAAGATTTAGTGATTGGTTTACCAAAGTTGAATTTTAATACTGAGGGGGTTTGCTCGTCTTGCAAGAAGTGCAAACCAACCAAAAAGAAAAATGATTTTTCATCTAAGTTGATGGTCTCAACAACTCGGCCCCTGGAAATGTTACACATGGATTTGTTTGGACCATCACAAGTAAAAAGCTTTGGTGGCAATCTCTATGCTTTAGTAATTGTAGATGACTTCTCCAGATTTACATGGACTTTATTTTTAAAATCAAAAAGTGATACTTTTGAAAATTTTAAAGAGCTTGTCAAGCAACTCCAGAACCGAGCTAACCAAAAAGTAGTTGTCATCCGAACAGACCATGGTGGTGAGTTCGAGAACTACAAATTTGACAAGTTTTGTTCCAAGCTCGGGATAGAACATCAGTTTTCTGCTCCTCGGACTCCCGAACAAAACGGAGTTGTGGAACGGAAAAACCGAGTTCTTGAAGAGCTAGCCCGAACCATGCTTAATGAATATAATTTGCCACATTATTTCTGGGCCGATGCGGTAAACACAGCTTGCTATGTAATGAACCGCATCCTCATCAGACCAATTTTAAAGAAAACTCCATATGAACTTTACAAGGGTAGAAAACCAAAAATTTCTCATTTCCATGCATTTGGTTGCAAAGTCTTCATTTTAAATAATGGAAAAGAGCATCTCGGCAAATTTGATTCTAAAGCCGATGAAGGAATATTTTTGGGTTATTCTACTCATAGTAAAGCATTTAGAGTTTTTAACAAAAGGACCTCCACTGTGGAAGAGTCCGTGCGTGTGGTATTTGATGAGTCTCCTCGGAGAGACAATGTTAGTTGCGCAGATAGAGAGGATCATCATATGGCTGAACTCGATCCGAGCACAACAACTGAAAAAGCTCAAAAGGATGAAGCTGCTGAAGTCAAAGATCAGAAGGACGAGCTTGTTCCGAGCCAAACAAACAAGGAACAAACCGAACTCAGTCCGAGCCAACTGCAAAATAGTCAGTCCGAACTCATTCCAAGCCGAGAAGAGCAGTATGAGCTCAGTCCAGCTTGGAAGAGAGTCAAGGACCATCCGATAGAGAATGTGCTCGGCGACTTGAATAAGGGAGTTTTAACTCGTCGTTCTATTCAGAACTTTTGCAATTTCGCTTCCTTTCTTTCTCAAATTGAACCTAATTCGATTGATCAAGCAATTGATGATGAACATTGGGCGATTGCCATGCAAGAGGAACTGAATCAATTCATCAGAAATGATGTCTGGGAATTGGTTCCTCGGCCCGATGATCATACGATAATTGGCTTGAAATGGATTTTCAGAAATAAAACAGATGAATTAGGCTTAATTATAAGAAACAAAGCAAGATTAGTTGCTCAAGGCTACAACCAAGAGGAAGGTATCGATTATGATGAAACCTTCGCTCCAGTTGCTAGGCTTGAAGCAATCCGAATTTTGCTTGCTTTTGCATCTATTATGAATTTCACCCTTTATCAAATGGATGTAAAGAGTGCTTTCTTAAATGGCTTTATAAATGAAGAAGTGTATGTAAAACAACCTCCTGGCTTTTAAAATTTTGAATATCCAAACCATGTATATAAACTCAAAAAGGCTCTTTACGGTTTGAAACAAGCTCCGAGAGCTTGGTATGATCGGTTGAGCTCATTTTTACTTGAACAAGGGTTTGAGAGGGAAGGTTGACACAACTCTATTCATTTATAAATCCAAAAAGGACATATTGTTAGTACAAGTTTATGTTGATGATATAATTTTCGGTGCTACTAACATGTCTCTTTGCAAGAAGTTCTCTGAATCAATGCAAGGTGAATTCGAGATGTCGATGATGGGAGAACTCACATTCTTTCTCGAACTCCAAATAAAGCAAGTTGAGGGAGGAACGTTTGTGCATCAAGGAAAATATTGCAAGGCTCTCCTCAAGAAATTTGGCTTAGAAAATTGCAAAGAAACTGCCACTCCCATGAGCACCTCCAGCTATCTCGGCAAGGATGAGTCAGGTAAAGCTGTAGATGTAAGCAAATATAGAGGCATGATAGGAAGCCTTCTATATTTAACTGCATCTCGGCCTGATATTATGTTCAGTGTTTGTTTATGTGCTCGTTTTCAAGCTAATCCCAAAGAATCTCATCTTTCGGCGGTTAAACGAATTTTTAAATATCTAAAAGGAACTGTGAACACTGGTCTGTGGTATCCTAGGGATGCCAATCTTAGTTTGATTGGGTATTCGGACTCAGATTTTGTTGGGTGCAAGCTTGACCGAAAAAGCACAAGTGGAACATGTCACTTACTCGGCAGTTCCCTTGTGTCATGGTTTTCCAAAAAGCAAGCTTGTGTTGCCCTGTCAACAGCCGAAGCCGAATACATTGCCGCTGGTAATTGTTGTGCTCAAATTCTTTGGATGAAACAACAGTTATCATAATTTGGCTTAATTTTAGATCACATTCCTATCAAATGTGACAATACAAGTGCAATCAACCTGACTAAGAATCCAGTGTATCACTCTCGAACAAAACACATTGAAATTAGGCATCACTTTCTACGAGATCATGTCCAAAAAGGTGACTGTGTCATTGAATTTGTTAGTACTGAAAACCAATTAGCCGATGTGTTTACAAAACCTTTGCCGAGGGAAACTCTTTATAAAATTCGGCGTGAGCTCGGCATTCTGGATGAATCCAGTGTGTGCTCGACGTAAGCTCGACATCATGGATAAGTTCAGCATGTGCTCGGCATGAGCTTGGTTTTTCAGTATATCATAAACTTGATCACCTTCATAATCTCGATTGTTTCATTCAATTGTGTATTTGTTTAATTTCCTGAAATTTCACATCCTCCAACTCCTCTTCCTCTCCTTTAAATTATCTTCTCTTTTCGAGACGCATGCTTTCATTTTCCTTAAAAGGGGGAGAAAGGTGTTGGTTTATGTTTTTATTTGAACTTACATATTTTAATATTCGTCATTCTCTTCTTTTTCATTTATCTTCTCTGTTGAGAAGCATGTTTTCACTGTTAAAGGGGGAGAATGATGAAAATTTTCTTCCACGATCATTTTTTTTCTGGGGGAGAAAAGTTTTTTTTAATGAATCAAGCCTTGTTACCATCAAATGGTATCAAGCAACTTATTTATCTTTTGGCAATTGTGCTTAATCTTTGGCTCCTTTTTGATCATGCCAAAAGGGGGAGAGGTGGTGTGTTGTTGTTTTTGGTGTGTTGTTGTTTTTGATTGTTGCAGATATTCAATGGAGAGAGATATGTGCGAGCGAGCATAAATTGGGAGAAAGGTGTACGAGCATAAACTCAGGGGGAGTACTTAACGAGCGGCTATAAACACAGGGGGAGTACTTAACGAGCGGCTCCACAAATTCTCAAATTTTTATTCATCAAATGATTTCAACAAGTGGTAGCATTATTGAGCAACAAGTACTACAAGTGGATCATTTCGACACATAGTACACATTCTGATCTGAGCATTTTCATAGCAACAACAAGTGGTACATTTTCGAGCAAATTCCGATTAGTGCTGAGTCCAATCAGTTTATGAGCATACAGTCGAGGGAAGAACACAAAAAGCAACAAACTTTCAAGAGAATATTTGTCATCATCAAAAAGGGGGAGATTGTAGAATCAAAGAGTTTTTGATGATGTCAAATATATAAGCTCGGCAGAATCAATGATGTTGATAATGTCAAGTAAATTAGAGCTTGACGTGGGGTCAATGTCAAAAGCGTCAGACTTAGTTCTGCGCATGCATTCCGCCAAAGGCAGAAGCTCGGATATCTGCTTTTGAAGTTTCAGCTCGGATTGAGCTTGGCTCTTGATCACGGCGAAAGTTCATCCAAGTTTGAAAGCTCAGCTCTTCACTTCAAGACAGTACGCTCGGATATTGATCAGCTCGGAACACGCTCAGAAGGCTTTGAATATTGAACTAAGCCACAGCATAAGAAAGATCAAATTAGCTCGGATTGAACACGCACCCTGAGCAAAGAGCAAAGCTTGGATCTGTTAGTTTCAAGTCTGGTTGCCGAGGAAAGCTCAAGGCTCGGCAACACAAATCTCAGACCAAGCTCAAACAAAGCTCAAGGCTCGGCAACACCAATCTCAGACCAGGCTCGAACGAAGCTCAAGCTCGACTGTCTCTGTTCACTCTTCAACAACACATCTTCTTCAACCTTCAGACTCTGCTCAGTTGTGCCGTACCTTTTATTACCGTTGAGTCTGGGTAGAAGTTCTAGGATTTTAACTCCAACATAGTAACAAGTTTGAAATTCAAAATGAGTTAAAATCAAAGGTTGGTGAAGGGTCACTATCACTGCTCTGCTGTCAAAATATAGCCGTTGAAATCCCCATTGCTTTTCCGTACAGCTCTCTCTTTTTCTGGAAAATCAGAAGAGCTTATAAAAGGGGTCTTCAACGGTAACAGAAAAAAATGGAAAAGAGCTTTTGAACAATTTTCTGGAAACCACATTTTCATTCTCTTTCAAAAACAGAGCAGAATCAAACTCACAGAAAAGAAAAAGATCATTTGAATTTTCAAGAACTTAGAGAGTTTAATCTTTCAAATCCAAACTCTAAGTTCAACATATTTACTTTTCTGTGATACCCTTCACAAAAATCGACTCACTTTTGAACTTCATACTGTCATACTCATTCGAAGAGTGTTTCGAATTAGAGCCAGTCTCATTCATAAATCTTGTTCATTGTATTTGCTAGAGTGGAAAGTTGTTCTCTGATCGAGAAAGCTTTTCAGTGGTGAAAAGGTTCCAAAGAGGTTCTTTGGTCATCGATTTGTCGTGGGTAGGTTGTCACGAGTTTGGTAAACTCGATTGACTGGATAGGTCTAGAGGGGTGGCTCTTGTAAATCCTTTTGTAACCCAGAAAATCGATTTTCAGTGAAAGCTCTCTAAAAGGTTTTTAGAGGGGACTGGACTAGCTCTCAGGGTGAGAGTGAACCAGGATAATTCTGTGGTGTTAAGTTTTATTTCTTTACTTCTTTCTATTGATCGGTTTGCTTGACTGGTTATCCACTGGCTTAAGCATCAAGCTTTTAATGTACTCTATGATTGCTCGGTTTTTAAGTGTAGCTCGGAAAAACTAGCTGTGAAGCAATTGTGTTAATCGATTAACCAATTTATTCTTCTGGTTAATAAATTAACTTTGTTTGCTCGGCAGCTCGGTTAATCTATTAACCCTTCTGTTTATCTGTTTGGTTAATCAATTAACCGTGACTGCTCGGATAGTCTTTAAACTCTATTCAAAACCGAGAACAACAACTTAAGCTTTTTCAAGAAATCGAAAAATTACCATATCTCTTTCAATCTCCTATTCACCCCCCCCCCCTCTACTCGATTGTTAAGCCTCTTGTTGGTTTCCAACAAATTATTCTCATCCTCTTCATCTTTGAATTGATTAAGGCAATGACGCTGCTCACTAGAATACACCCTAAGTACCTGCAAGTAGTATTTGTTAAGTGTTGTTAAAAAGTCCCACCTTAATTGATAATATGAGCAAAGAACCATTTACAATCACTTGGTCAACTCGGCCCCTATGGGCTAGCTTTTGTAGTGGAGTTAGGCCTAATTATTCTAATATGGTATCAAAGCCTATCATGATATTGGGCCATCTGAAAATGTCTAGTCTTGCAAACTTCAAGTTCTAAATGTTTGGTCCAAGGCATGAGGGGTATGTTAAGTGTTGTCAAAAGTCCCACATTGGTTGAGCTGAGAATATGACAACCCTCCCACTATGAGTTACCTTTAGGGTACAATACTGGTATATACTCTTGTATATACTTGTCTCTTGATATTGACATGTTTTGGGGTGGTAGGGTACAATACTAATATTGAATTTTTCAAAAGGTAAAACGACAAAAGCCAATAGCTCAAAACAAACTAACCTGCTCGAACATAAGATTCAGATCCTTAGAAATCTTCTCAGTGTCCGTATATGAAATATTTTCATGAAGACCAAGCTTCTTTACCCGCTTTAAAAGCTCATAGCGTTATTCAGCTGTCATATGCGAGGATGGAAAACGGAAGTGGAAAACCTAAGAATGTAAACAAATAAATAAATGTCTTTAGAGTTTGGGACGGTAATAATGTGGCATCAAAGTATAATATAAAAAATGAGAAGCTTTGAAATCGCCAACTGGAGACAGACTGAGATTACCGGTGATGGCTCACCTGCATGTTAAAAGGAACCATGCACTGATGCATGTGAACCTTATAGTCGTTCACTGTTTATTATGTGGCATGAACGGTTGTGATTTATGAGTACCACCTCCTGTTCCAGCGTGAAAAATCTTTGCACATATACCCTTAATAAAACGATGTTGTTTCGTATGTGGCTTGGAAAAAAAGTCAGAGCTCCAAAACGTCGTCGTTTTGTTAACTCGTGTCCAAGCTCTTCTCTTCGTGCAACCTCTGTTTTTTTTTTGGTTAATGGATTTCTTTTTGCTTTTCTTACCACTCTTTGGTCATCTTCTAAATCTTGTCATCCTCTAAAGAAAACAACCATTAGCTTCTAAATTTGGTCATCTTCTTTTATTTTTATTGCTTTTAACATGTACTATCCTCCTATCTCTTACTATTCTCTTTCTGTTTCGTTTATTATTTCGTACATTTATGGTCCAAATAAAGAAAGAATTTGAGAAAAGTGAATCTTGAAGGAGGATTGAATAAATCTTGTTCTAACCCACCACTTTAGAGCTGTATATCAAGGTAAAAGAAAGAATTAAAAAAACTTTTGCTTTCCAAACTAATCCTTCAACATCATATACAGCTTTTCAGATCAATCAATGGTCATATAATTAGTATTGATTAAATGGAAAGTTGCTGAAGAAGACGATGAATGGTACTAGCTCTGGTTTCTGCAAAGAACCTATGGACTTCAAGTGAAATGGTGACAGCCTTTCGAGCTTGTTTTGAGATGTCCCGGCCCTTTTGAGATGATTCTTGCACTAAGGAGCGGGGTCAAGATTCAGGCAGGAGCTTCACATGGGAGAACGGGTCAAGCTCTAAAACATCAATTTCCAGTTGCTAAGCTCTTCATTTACTCAATATTGTGGAAATTTCGATTTAGATCTAATTGTTTGAGACCAAGCTTTTGTTTTAATGGCAAGGGCAATTTCGTCTATGAATAGTCTAGTTATATCAGCAAAACTGAACATTGCAAGGGCTTTCCACCAAAATTAGGAAAACTGGTTGTTAACTGTAACAGTCAACCCATGCATCAGTGCATGGTTCCTTTTAATATGCACGCGAGCCATAGCCGAGATTACCTCACTGACCACAGATCCAGGAAATGGATATAAAGCAGCTTTTTGATCAGCAGCAGCATAACAGTACTCCAATGTTTTCCAATATTCATTAACTGCATCTCTATTACACAGAATAAAGTCATGCCTGATTCTTGGTCGAAGATTATGGGATATAAGATTTAAGGATGATGCATCGTTTGAAATGGGTTCCTCTATGTAAGGCCTAAGATCCATTGTGTGAGAATGAGCAGTTGGATTTGTAACTCCATCTCTAGATTGCAAATCAGTTACCACCCGGATCAACTACATAAATAAATCCATGTCAAGCATGCATCATTAAAATTTTAATACTTTCCATTTTGTTGGACTTTTTGTCCTCTAATTTGCAGTTGTTTTTTTCTTTCTCTTTCATAAACTTATTTTTACAATGGTAGAATAAAAAAAGAGCAATCATATCCAGCTACAATATATTTGTGAAGTAACAAACAAGATGATCAGAATTAAGTCACAACTTTAGTTCTATCTGAAGTCACCTGAACTCAAACAAAAAGCCAATAAAAATGCGATATACGAAATCCTTAATGGAGATTAAAAAATAGCTCAAATAACTATGTATACGAACAGTTTAAATAAATATAGGTTTTAGGGAGCCATGAGCAGGAATAGGGAATAAGTTTCAGGTATACTGGTTAGTGACAAACTTACAACACCTTAGTAGTTTGGCAAGTAAAATGGGCAATTTTTTCCTGTTATCTTCAGTATTTTGTTTTAATTTCTAATAAAAGTATGCAGCCAATCAAGTGAATAATACATTAAATAAATTCACTTTGTTTATGAATAAGTAATTTAAGTTTGATCCTGATCATGCCCAGTGATTGAGATCGTGTTCTTACAATACCTACATCTCCATTCCTGTCAGCCCAACATATAATTCTAACACATATTTACTGCCAAATCGTTGTCTCCATA
The DNA here is from genome assembly GCA_037953625.1 of Crotalaria pallida. Classification (NCBI taxonomy): domain Eukaryota; kingdom Viridiplantae; phylum Streptophyta; class Magnoliopsida; order Fabales; family Fabaceae; genus Crotalaria; species Crotalaria pallida. The sequence goes on from CM075651.1 coordinate 65,697,746, forward strand.
ATTAATCCTCATGAAAAAAACCAACCTCAATGAAATATTCCTCTAAAAAAGAATAATATCATTTGTGATTTGAAGACGAGAATCCATAATTCTGTGTGAACCAACTTTGTTTCGTTGATGAAGACTCTCCAAAAAAGATCAAGTAGCTTTCTGCAACAATGATGACTGCGGCATGTCAAGGGATTGATATATTTCTTTAGTTAATTTTTTTTTTTATTTGTTAAAGGTTACTCTAGCATGTTAAGTGGTTGACACTTCACCACTAAGCACAGTGACATCACTAGCAGACCATAATAAGATGGATCCAGCTCCAAAAACTAGATTGATTGCACACGATATATTTTAAATCATCCCAGCAAAAAAAGATATTAAATTTAACTCCATTGTAGAAAGTATTACCTTTAACCGCCTTAAAATGTCAATAACTAATGACAGTCTTCCAGTTGCACGAGTATCCATTAAACACATGTTCTTCTCAATAGAAAGATCAGAGAGAAGTAAACCGATCTTGGACTTTTCAATCAATTCTTCATATTTCTTTGTGGACCCAACAACTCGCAAGAATAGTTCAAATGGAAGTGCTTTAATAGCTGCTTCAAGAGAAAATAGTTTGCTGCTACTGCGAGGATTATTAGTTAGCTCAGAGACACATTTTTCAGATGATAAAGCATCACAACGGCTCTCTGAAATATGCAAATAATCCCAAAGAAAATTGTGTAGCAACTTTGCACGAAAATTTTTTGGTAATACAAATCCATTAGCATAGACTTCTGCTTTACTAGCATGCCCACCTAGAGCTATAAGGTTTTGAGCTTTCTGAATATCCTTCATTACAGGTATCATCTCACCATTTGGATCAAAAGCCAACTCTTGCAAGTTTGTTGGTGTTTCTGCATAGCTAGACCCTATATTTCTCGGAGATTCACAAGAGAGTTCTGCACCAGTCCCTGTATCTTCCAATTTTGAACGGCCAACAGGTTCTCCATTGGAAGTACAAGCCTCAAATTCATATATTATTTTTGAATAACTGTCAGGCACATGTCACTCTAAATTTTTATTTTCATAAAGCTTGTGAATATGTGCAACTTCTGCTTCAGGGTTGAAATTTCTTGACGTCCAAACTCGAATTTCCTTGGATTTCAAGCATTTATCTTCCTGCACTCTCAATCCAAATATAGAGCACAAACTTATTAGTCGAAGATGGTTCTTTCTTTGGTCGATTCGAAGCCTCTTGCAGATCTGTTCACGAGAAACACCAAAATAAAGTTAATGCGGAATTGAAGCACCATGCACATTTGGGGATGCATCGGTTAGAACCAGCCTTAAAAAAAGTCCATTTGAAGAGAGCAATGATGAAAAAGAATGAAGCTCATTGCACTTTATCAGCTAAAAAGTTTACAAGTGCATACAGGAGACAAGCACTAGAACAACAGTATCAATGAAGACAAAGTATGCTTACCTCCTTTAAAGTTATGCTAGCCGATCCTGCAGCATCAATCATATCAAAAATTTGATGCTCAATGGGAAGCTCCACAAATTGATCAATGACTTGACATTTTTTTTTTTAGATTTCAAGTTGTTTACATCATTTGCAGATGCAGCAGTTATTGGGTCAAGAAGCCGTAGGCAAGCCTCAGTCTGTAAACAAATAAAAAACTTACAGCTATGTTATCATCACAACCAGGTTATACCACATACGGCAAAACGAAAAAATATTTTGGTTAATGATACAAAGTATGACAGGAGTCCATTAATATAGAGACTACAAATTGATTTTGTAAACATGAGATATACTAAAGAGCAGAACCAAGGGAGGCGAAAAAGTTTGGCAACTCAGACATTCAATATGAATCTCATCCCATGAGGTGTAGAGAATTTGTCATCACTGCAATTCTACTTGGAAGGATTATGTTATAAGATAGAACGAACCACTGAATAACCACATTTTATGTTTTTGGTAAATTTCAAGGTGGATCTAGTTCATTCTCGGAACAACAAAAGGAGACCATTACTTAGAAACTTAGAGATCACAAACCAAAACAAGCTGCTTTCGAGCTTAATGTGACTGTGTGCCATTTGAATCTGCTTCCCACAAGGAAAAGAAGATTTCTAATGCTTGCCAAGAGATACATTAATGGGACAATTTCATAACACAGACTAAAATAATCACTCATGGAACATAATTTGAAGCATAAATGCAGTGGAGATAGTTATTATAAACTGGTATAAACTAAATATGACCTTGTCGTTCACCTCTGCTTTAAACTTCTCAACAAGACGATCTACTTTCAACTTACTAGACATCTGGCCACACAATGAAAGAACAATAAGGCAAAATCCAGAGCTACACAACAGAAGATATAATTAATAATTTCGAAGTTTAAATATGGAGAAAATACTTGTTTCCAAGCCTTTCGTCTTAGACGTGATCCGCAATAACCAAGCTCCTTCTTAATTTCAGACACAAGAACCTTGAAAAAGAAAGATCATAAAAAACCATATGAGCATAAATGATTAGTCTAGTTAGTTGGAAACTTTGTAAGCATTGAATTTAAAGAAATTTTATCAAGACAGTCTTTTAACAGTTTCTCCAACATTTCATTTCATGTGGGGCTACTAAATGAGATGGATAGAAATATCAGTCTCACACGAAATCCACGTTGCAAAGGTTAGTCATGCAAAGAAATGATAGCAATACTATGTCTTAAATTTTGGTCCACTACAACTGCAATTGAGTTTGCGACATTATAGTTTTAGCGGTCTCCACAACCGCATCACGATCGCATTTGCAGCCACGTTGACCTCCATTATAGTCAGCAATTGCGATAAACACAATATAACCATAATTGCGACCGCAATTTAAAACCATGACAATACACTCTTTTCAATAGTCTCCAACATATTCTATTCATGTGGGACCCACTAAAGGACATCGTTCAACTATCTAACCAGTATGCCCTACACGGAATTCATGTTGCTAAGGTTGGTCACGAAAAGAATCACAGTTTTAAATTTGGGGTCCGCCACGGCTGCAATTAAGATTGCGACATTATAGCATCACAATCACAATTGCAGCCACATAGACCTCATTTATTGTCAGCAATTGAGGTAAATACAATATAATTGTAGCCTCAATTACCTCAATTTAAAACCATGGCAATACACTCTTTTCAATAATCTCTAACATATTCTGTCCATGCAGGACACACTAAACAACATTGATCCACTATCTAATTAGTAGGCCCCACACAAAGTCCACCAAGTGCCTTGGAAAGGTCATGTTTAGGCTAAATTACGTATTTTAGGACGAGCAATATGATACCAAAGGGACCAATTTGAAATTGAAAAATAAGAAATACGTATTTTAGCCAATAGTTTATCATCATTAAGGTTGATTCTTGATTAGTTTATCATCACTAAGGTTGACTCTTGAATGTAAATTAACCTTTCCATTGGCTTTTGCAAGTAAGTCACAATTAGGTATAATTTGAGGTTTATTATTCATCAAGAAGACATCATCAACAATTCCATCTGCATTCTCCTTTTCGTCATCGACGTCGTCGTCATCATGATCATCATCTGGGTTTGTGACGTCAAAACCAAACCACCGATGATGCGATGCAAGTTCTTTCGCATAACGACGCAAGTACGCCAAATGCGTAACCACAGATTGAGTACTATTCCCGCATTCCAATGCCTCTCCTCTCTCCTTCTTCTTCTTCTTCTTATGAATAGCAGCGTGCTTGAGAATCAAGCCTCGGCACTCAAGAGTCCTCAGCACGTAATGAAACTTATTGGAATCAATACGCAACCGTTTCGCGAGGCGAGCTTGAGTTACGCCGTTGGCTCTGGCATTAGAGAGGAGGTGAAGGACACGCGTCTGTGCGTGCGTGAGAGATTGGGAATCGTCGTAGATGCCGACGAAGGTGTTGGTGAGGGACTTTTGAGCGAAGATTTTGAAATTGAGTTTGTTGTCTGATGCGTTGAAAGGAGGAGAGGAGGTGGGTTCGAAGCGGAGGAGGGTTGTGAGGATGGTTTGTTTGATGAAGGGAGAGAGTGGAAGAGAGGGTGAAGAAGAGTGTTGGAGGTTTGTGAATGGAAATTGCTTTTTGGCCTCATGACTCACTTTTTGACCTCCATTCCAAATTTCCATAGAACAAAATATCTTTAAACATGTTAACATTTTCAGTTCTATGAAACTAGAAAAGTTTTTCTGGTTTTACTGAACCGGAAGCAATTTAAACATTATTCCGGTTTTGCTGAACCGAAAATTGGATTCCGACTTTGTAGTACCAGAAATCTCTGGTACTACAGAATCGAAAAATTGCATAATGTAATAGTGTTTACAAAAGTTTCCACGTTCTGTAGTTCGGTAGTTCAGAACTAATTAAATAGGCAGAGAATAAAACTTTCCACGTCTTCTGTAGCTCTGTTTCGAACTTTTCTTCACCTTCTTTACTCAAATTAAATGTAGAGCATGGTTGTACAAAAACATTGTCGTACAAAAACATTTCCGGATCTACTACAAAGTCGGAATCATATTTTCTGTTCATCAAAATCGTAATAGTGTTTAAATTGATTTCGGTTCAGCAAAATCGGAAAGACTTTTCCTCATAGAACTGGAAATGTTAACACTGTTAAGGGTATTTTGGTCCATGAAAATTTGAAATGGGGGCCAAAAAGTCAGTCACGGGGGCCAAAAAGCAATTTCCTTTGTGAATAAGGTTGTTGTGACACATCCTGAGATAGTGGCCCTTTCTAATGAGGTCATTGACAAACCTAAGCGTGTGACACACAGGCCCAATGATTGGGATGATTTTATCCATTTCTAGTATAATTATCAGTATGTTCTAGAACCTGCAGCTGGCAGAATTCTATTATTCACCCCATGTGATTGGTATGTTTTATTTTGGCTAAATAGCCCTGTTGTACGTCATTTAGTGGAATTAATGAAGTTAGTATTCTCTTTCTTACCTCAATACTTCTAGGAGGTTGCTCTGTCCTCAAATTCAGAGTACCATCTACTTTTCTTTCTCAGTACCCAACATTTCTAGTGCTTTCATTGTCCTTCTCACCCTCCCGTGGTTGAAAGTACTCGTTCCAAAGCACTATCTGACAAATTGGATGACATCTCTCACCAGCTAGCTTCTTACCATACTCGCATGGAGGACGTTGTCTCTCTTCTCGCCGCTCTGGAGTGTAGATCTCCAACCAACTCTCCTCAACAACCTCGATTCTCTAAGTCCCCTCCTACCCTGCGGCATTTTCTGAAGCTGGATGTACCCAGGTTTGATGGCTCCGACCCCCATGGCTGGATCTTCAAGATCTCTCAGTTCTTTGACTATCATGCTACACCAGAGGAAGAGCATATTATTGTGGCTTCTTTTTACCTGGATGGTAATGCCTTGGCTTGGTTTCAATGGAAATACCGTAACGGGCAGATCCAGTCTTGGCAACAACTCCTTCACGCCTTGGAAACGCATTTTGCCCCATCGGCGTTCGATGATCCTTAGGGTAAGCTCTTTAAGTTAACGCAAACTTCCTCCGCTGCCACTTATTTGAGTGATTTTGAGGCTCTTGCTAACCACATTGTGGGGTTGCAACCACAATTTCTTTTGAGCTGTTTTGTTTCTGGACTCAAACCGGATATTAGGCGTGAGGTCTTAGCTTAGCAACTGCAAACACTGTATCAGGCCGCCGGTTTAGCTCGGTTGCACGAAGAAAAGTTTCTGGATCTGAACTGCCAAATCAAGCCACGGGTTGGGCAACCGTGGCCACCACCACAGATCTCTCGCACGGTCACTCACACCCCCCTGCCCTTCCACCGCCTCGGCCCTTGCCTCCACTGCTTCCCACCCCTCCGGCTCGTAAACGTTATAAGCAGCTCACATAGGCTGAAATGGAAGATAAGAGAGAACGAGGGTTGTGCTTCAATTGTGACCAGAAGTTTTCTCGCAACCACCGTTGCCTGGCGCGTTATATGTTGCTTGTCGCTATAGATGACAATGACGACGATGGGTTAGAACCCCAACTTTGTTTCGAGGATCCAGTTCAGCTCGACCCGATCACGGAGACAGTTTTCGACCCCATTAACCCGGCCAACTAAGTTTGCATGCTTTATCGGGTTATGGCGCTCCAGAGACCCTCCGTATTACGGGCCTGTTAGCCCAATTTAAGGTTTCCGTGCTTGTGGACGGAGGCAACACAAATAACTTCATCCAGCATAAGATTGCTTCCTTTTTGGGCTTGCAGATAAGCCCCATTCCAGCTTTGAAAGTCATGGTAGGTAGTGGTGAAGAGCTCCTCTGTACTGAGATTTGTTATGGGGTGGACTTACAATAACAGGGGCATACCTTCAAAGTGGATCTGTATGTCCTTAATATGAGTGGATCAGACATCGTTTTGGGGGCCCAATGGTTGAAGCAATTAGGCCCAGTTCTTATGGACTATTAGAAGCTCACCATGAAATTCACCCATCAGAACTCCCTAATAGAATTGCAAGGTGAACTCACACCTCCTCCTCATACCATTTCCTTCCATCAACTTAAAAAAATCATCTCCCTTGAACCTACGGCCCAATTCTTTTCCCTTAGGGTCAACATCCCCTCTCCATCCTCCCATCCCTCCCTTCCACCATCTCATAACCACCCACCTCTCCACCAATTATTACACCAATTCCTATTTCTATTCTCTGAACCTTCATCCTTACCCCCTCCACGATTCTCAGATCACTCCATTCCACTGCTTCCTGATTCCGCCCCAGTTAATGTTCGTCCCTACCGTTACCCACAGTCCCAGAAACTAGAAATTGAAAGTCAGGTTTCTAAATTACTTGCCAATGGCTGGATCCAACCCAGTGCTTGTTAGAAACCTACACTCGGTGGTAGAAAGAACTAGGAAACACTAGGAGAACACCTAGAAGGGGGGGTTGAATAGGTGTAAAAGAAACCTTGAAAGATTTTCGCAAGAAACAAATCAAAACGATTAAAACAAATGATTTTCACAAAAATTCTTTAACCTTAATCGATTAATGACATGAACTAATCGATTAATGCCTCTGTACATTGAAAAATCACTTTTCAACCAAATACGAAAATCAATCAATTCACAAGTATAACCAGAGATTCAGCGGAAACAATTAACACCTATATTCTTATTGATTACCTAGGTTATGAAAATGATTTTCCCCAAATCAATTTTGCACAATTAAGATTCAATTCAATCAATTATGAAAAATCACTTTTTCTAGATTTTCAACTAAGAACACAATTAATAACAAGAATTGTAAAGAGTAGAGAGTTTAGAGATACGACACAGTGATTTATCCTGGTTCACTTTCATCCACTTGAAAGCTACTCCAGTCCCCTCTTCAACCAAGAGAGATTCTTCACTATGAGGAATTAGAGTTTCTCAAATTACAAGTAAATGCCTCACAAGACTCCTTCTTGCTAGCCTACAAGAGATACCACACTCTTGCCTTGTAACCCTATTGATATCTAATCTAACCTCTTCTCTTGCTTGCCGATACCCCACAACAAGACTTCCAATGCTTGCTTCACTACAAGACTTCCAATTGCTTATTAACACAACAAGGCTTCCAAGTGCTTGATGAAATGCCACATCAAGGCTTCCAATATAACTTTGCTTGATTTACAACCAAGACTTCCAATTGTTGTAGATGGCTTGCCTCTTGCAAAGATTACAACTCAAATGAAAACAAATAACAATCCTATGAATCTCTTTCAAAAGCTATGAAATATCAACATGAGAGATTCAAGTTTCTTGATCAAAGAATGTAAAAAATTAAAGCTTTGATCTTGAGAAAATGAGAGAGAATAGAGTGACTTTGATTCTTTGTAAAATTGATATGAAAATGATAGGTAATTGTAATAATGATTCACAAAGGTTAGGAAAAGGTTTATATAGAATACCCAAAAGTTAGGAATGGTTAGAAGTTCTTTTGAGAAGTGAAAAACTCATTTAAAAACAGTTACAGCTTGTGTTACTCGAGTAACAAGTGTAAAACTTGTTCACTACTCGAGTATTTGAGTTACTACTCGAGTATTTACGCAAGGCTTCAAAATTCTAATCGAGTAATTAGCCCCTTAATCGAGTAATTGCGCAAGACACAAAAATTCTACTCGAGTAATCAAGTGGCTAATCGAGTAGTCAGTTCAAAAAACACTTAAAACTTGTTTTCTCAAAAACTAAACCTTTTCTTTCAAACCTTTAAGCCACCTATTGATTTTAGGCAAAGTGAATACTCAAAATATGATATAATCATGCAATCAAAAGAGATTCACTACCCTCTAATAACTCTACCCAAACTCATAAACTAAAAGACTTGTGAGGCAAAAGATAAAACAATAAAACACAAACTACCAAACTAAGTCTTCATGAGTTGGCTCTCTCTTCATCACTTGATGTTTGTTGTTGCTTGTTGAGCTTGAACTTGATCAACACATTTAAGCTTGTTCAAAACCTTTTGACATTTATCAAAACATTCTTCATGGATCTTACAATCTCCCCCTTTTTGAAAATGACAAACATGTTTTGAAATTATGAAGTTCATTGAAGTTGTTGATGGTTGAACCATGTGATCACTTGGTGAGACTCTTGCTCCCCCTCAATTTATGCTTTTGACATTTGAAATCCAATTGAGTTAAGCTTGATTCTCCCCCTATCTCCAACAACTTTGCTCAACCTACATAAAAACAACAAAACAAACCTTTCTCCAAACAAATATACCATTTCTCCACAAAATAGTCAAAACATACTATATCTCCCCTTTTTCAAAACATCATATTTCTCCCCCTTTGGCATTATTAAAAAGAAATATATACCAATTGAAATATAAGATCTAAGCCAAAATAAGAAATTAATAAGATATAACAACCAAAGCATGATAATCATCTAATGATTACTCGATGATATCAATTATAACAAATTGTATACCAATAACATGATACCAATTGTAAAACAATTGTAAGAATTTGATACCAATAGTATTATCTCAATAGTATAAACAATATCACATTATAAGAAATAATACCAATTGAGAGAACTATGAGCAATATCCAACAATATCAAATTGAATATACCAAATGTATAATATCGAATGTTACCAATTTGTAGGATCTTTTCTTCATACCAATTGAAGAAGCAAATGAATGAATACCATATGAAAGTCCTTTTGCTCTTCAATCATACCTACAAAAACAATTATGCTTTGCTTTTTGGTATCCAAATGGTTTTGGATCCATTTTTGTTAGTGTAGGGACTCTCACCCTTTTTCACCCAAACAAAATCTCCTTTAGGTACACCATGCACTTTAACATAACACACATTTGAAGTATGTTCATGAGTACCACAATAGAAACATGTTGGTGCATTTGAAAAATCAACTTTTGAAAAATCAACAACATTTCTATGAAACTTACTCTTAGCATTAGTATAACCCAAACCAAACTTGTTTGAATTTTCTCTTTGAAAATTTAACAATGTGCGCAATCTAACATCACCATTTGTGAAACTTGCAAGCTTATTTTTCAAAATAACATTTTAATCTTTAAGCAACTTGCAATCCTCACAATCAACCACAATATTCAATCTACTAGCACAATCACAAGAAGAACTAGCATATATAAGATCAAGAGTTTCATTTTCAAGATTAAGCTCATCAACTTGCTTTTGAAGTTCTAAAATCTTTTGTTAATGTTTCAAAATGAGCTTCTTCCTTTCAATGTTTTTCAAAGCTAGTTTCTTAAATTGTTCATGCATTTCTTCATAAGCATTATATAACAATTCATATTTGGAAGAAATTTCGGATTTAGTAAGACTTACATCGCTTTCGTAGCTTTGTTCACTTGATTCATCATTTGATCTTTGTTCTTCATCATCTACTAGAGTTATCAAGTTGAGACAAGCGGCATCTTCATCATCCGAAGAACTATTTATGTACTTTTCTTGTCTTTTTCATCATCACTATTCCAAACTATGTATGCCCTTTTAGATTTCTTTTCTTTCTCCTTCTTCTTAAGATACTTAGAGCATGAGTACTTGAGATGACCGGGCTTTCCACATTCATGGCAAACTATACTTTCTTTTGAAGTCTTTGTCTTGTAGTGTGGGGAATTCTTCTCTTTACTTTTGTCTTTGTTCAACCTTCCTTTTCTCCTTAGAATCTTATTGAACTTTCTTAGTAGAAGCTTCATCTCCTCTTCATCAATGTCCGAATCGGTATCTTCATTATCATCATTATCATCGGAACTCTCTTCCTTTTGATATGACCTTTGAGCTTTAAGAGCGATTCCTTTTCTTTCTTTGTTCTTATCCGACTCTTCATGTATATGAAAACGTTCAAGATCCATTTCATGTTCTTGAAGTTTTCCGAAAAGTGTTTCTAAGTCCATGGTGTCCAAGTCCTTTGATTCAACAATTGCGGTAACCTTAGGTTGCCATTCCCTACTTAGACATCTTAAAACTTTGTTAACAAGTTCACAATTCACGAAAGTTTTACCAAGAGCAATGAGATGATTAACAATATGAGTAAAACGTTTTTGCATAAAACATATAGATTCATTAGGCAACATACGAAACAATTCATATTCATGCATCAAAGAATTTAATCTAGCACGCCTAACTTCACTAGTGCCTTCATGTGTGACTTGCAAGGTGTCCCACATTTCTTTGGCATCACGACATTGGGAGACTCTAAAGAACTCATCATAAGATAAAGCGGAGGTGATGATATTCTTAGCTTTTAAATCATATTGAATTTTCCTTTTATCATCATCGGTCCACTTATCTTTGGGAGTAAGTGTAAGCACACCTTCTACATCTTTTGAGGGAATATAAGGACCATTTTCAATGGCTTCCCAAATGTTCACATCTATGGCTTCTATATTGATTCACATCCTAATTTTCCAATGACCATAACCCTCTCCACCAAACATAGGAGGGCGATTAATTGAAGCACCTTCACCACCAAAAGGATTCGTAGAACCCATTGTAGTTTCTCAAGGATCTTAACGAAAAAGCTCTATGCTCGTGTCTTTCGACCGAGCTCTGATACCAATTGTTAGAAACCTACACCCGGTGGTAGAAAGAACTAGGAAACACTAGGAGAACACCTAGAAGGGGGGGGGGGGGTTGAATAGGTGTAAAAGAAACCTTGAAAGATTTTCGCAAGAAACAAATCAAAACGATTAAAACAAATGATTTTCACAAAAATTCTTTAACCTTAATCGATTAATGACATGAACTAATCGATTAATGCCTCTGTACATTGAAAAATCACTTTTCAACCAAATACGAAAATCAATCAATTCACAAGTATAACCAGAGATTCAGCGGAAACAATTAACACCTATATTCTTATTGATTACCTAGGTTATGAAAATGATTTTCCCCAAATCAATTTTGCACAATTAAGATTCAATTCAATCAATTATGAAAAATCACTTTTTCTAGATTTTCAACTAAGAACACAATTAATAACAAGAATTGTAAAGAGTAGAGAGTTTAGAGATACGACACAGTGATTTATCCTGGTTCACTTTCATCCACTTGAAAGCTACTCCAGTCCCCTCTTCAACCAAGAGAGATTCTTCACTATGAGGAATTAGAGTTTCTCAAATTACAAGTAAATGCCTCACAAGACTCCTTCTTGCTAGCCTACAAGAGATACCACACTCTTGCCTTGTAACCCTATTGATATCTAATCTAACCTCTTCTCTTGCTTGCCGATACCCCAAAACAAGACTTCCAATGCTTGCTTCACTACAAGACTTCCAATTGCTTGTTAACACAACAAGGCTTCCAAGTGCTTGATGAAATGCCACATCAAAGCTTCCAATATAACTTTGCTTGATTTACAACCAAGACTTCCAATTGTTGTAGATGGCTTGCCTCTTGCAAAGATTACAACTCAAATGAAAACAAATAACAATCCTATGAATCTCTTTCAAAAGCTATGAAATATCAACATGAGAGATTCAAGGTTCTTGATCAAAGAATGTAAAAAATTAAAGCTTTGATCTTGAGAAAATGAGAGAGAATAGAGTGACTTTGATTCTTTGTAAAATTGATATGAAAATGATAGGTAATTGTAATAATGATTCACAAAGGTTAGGAAAAGGTTTATATAGAATACCCAAAAGTTAGGAATGGTTAGAAGTTCTTTTGAGAAGTGAAAAACTCATTTAAAAACAGTTACAGCTTGTGTTACTCGAGTAACAAGGTTACTACTCGAGTAACAAGTGTAAAACTTGTTCACTACTCGAGTATTTGAGTTACTACTCGAGTATTTATGCAAGGCTTCAAAATTCTAATCGAGTAATTAGCCCCTTAATCGAGTAATTGCGCAAGACACAAAAATTCTACTCGAGTAATCAAGTGGCTAATCGAGTAGTCAGTTCAAAAAACACTTAAAACTTGTTTTCTCAAAAACTAAACCTTTTCTTTCAAACCTTTAAGCCACCTATTGATTTTAGGCAAAGTGAATACTCAAAATATGATATAATCATGCAATCAAAAGAGATTCACTACCCTCTAATAACTCTACCCAAACTCATAAACTAAAAGACTTGTGAGGCAAAAGATAAAACAATAAAACACAAACTACCAAACTAAGTCTTCATGAGTTGGCTCTCTCTTCATCACTTGATGTTTGTTGTTGCTTGTTGAGCTTGAACTTGATCAACACATTTAAGCTTGTTCAAAACCTTTTGACATTTATCAAAACATTCTTCATGGATCTTACAGTGCTAGCCCATTTTCTTCTCCGATTCTGTTGCTTAAGAAAAAGGATGGTTCATAGGGTATGTGCGTTGACTATCGTGCCCTTAACGCCATTACAGTGAAGGATCGATTTCCCTTGCCGACAATAGATGAGCTTTTAGATGAATTGGATAACGCCAGGTGGTTTTCCAAGTTGGACCTTACTTCTGGTTTTCATCAGATTCTTTTGAATCCTTCAGATACGTATAATGTAACATCCCCAAATTTATTAAATAGTTTGGTGCATTAGTTAGTTAGAATTCATTCATAGTTAAAGTTAAGTTAGTGCAAATACTTTGATTTAATTAAGTAATTAGAAGTTTTAAGTTAAATAATTATAAGAAAATGAAATTTTAATATCTTAGTATGTATTTTATTTTTAGGGAGGTTTTAGAAGGTATTAAATTGTTTTTTTTTAAAAAAAATTCAGCACCGGTGCACGGGACGCATTGGCTAGCCAGAAATCATGCACCGGTGCGCAGCATCAGAACCCAGCACCATCTTCCTGTCCCGCGTGCACCAGAATCACGCACTGGTGCGCACAAGCCAAGCACCAGACCGCACGCACCAGCACCAGGTGCATCAGAGTCCCGCGCGCCTAAGCGCAGGCCAGCGTGCGCCTGGGCGCGTGCACCAGCTAATTAGCTGGTGGTGCTGCTGCTGTTGGAAACCAACAAGAGGCTTAACAATCGAGTAGAGGGGGGGTGAATAGGAGATTGAAAGAGATATGGTAATTTTTCGATTTCTTGAAAAAGCTTAAGTTGTTGTTCTCGGTTTTGAATAGAGTTTAAAGACTATCTGAGCGGTCACAGTTAATTGATTAACCAAACAGATAAACAGAAGGGTTAATAGATTAACCGAGCTGCCGAGCAAACAATGTTAATTTATTAACCAGAAGAATAAACTGGTTAATCGATTAACACAATTGCTTCACAGCTAGTTTTTCCGAGCTACACTTAAAAACCGAGCAATCACAGAGTACATTAAAAGCTTGATGCTTAAGCCAGTGGATAACCAGTCAAGCAAACCGAGCAATAGAAAGCAGTAAAGAAATAAAACTTAACACCACATAATTATCCTGGTTCACTCTCACCCTGAGAGCTAGTCCAGTCCCCTCTAAAAACCTTTTAGAGAGCTTTCACTAAAAATCGATTTTCTGGGTTACAAAAGGATTTACAAGAGCCACCCCTCTAGACCTATCCAGTCAACCGAGTTTACCAAACTCGTGACAACCTACCCACGACAAATCGATGACCAAAGAACCTCTTTGGAACCTTTTCACCACTGAAAAGCTTTCTCGATCAGAGAACAACTTTCCACTCCAGCAAATACAATGAAAAAGATTTATGAATGAGACTGGCTCTAATTCGAAACACTCTTCGAATGAGTATGACAGTATGAAGTTCAAAAGTGAGTCGATTTTTGTGAAGGGTATCACAGAAAAGTAAATATGTTGAACTTAGAGTTTGGATTTGAAGGATTAAACTCTCTAAGTTCTTGAAAATTCAAATGATCTTTTTCTTTTCTGTGAGTTTGATTCTGCTCTGTTTTTGAAAGAGAATGAAAATTCACATTGACCCCACGTCGAGCTCTAATTTACTTGACATTATCAACATCATTGATTCTGCCGAGCTTATATATTTGACATCATCAAAAACTCTTTGATTCTACAATCTCCCCCTTTTTGATGATGACAAATATTCTCTTGAAAGTTTGTTGCTTTTTGTGTTCTTCCTTCGACTGTATGCTCATAAACTGATTGGACTCAGCACTGATCGGAATTTGCTCGAAAATGTACCACTTGTTTTTGCTATGAAAATGCTCAGATCAGAATGTGTACTATATGTCGAAATGATCCACTTGTAGTACTTGTTGCTCAATAATGCTACCATTTGTTGAAATCATTTGATGAATAAAAGTTTGAGAATTTGTGGAGCCGCTCGTTAAGTACTCCCCCTGAGTTTATGCTGGTACACCTTTCTCCCAATTTATGCTCGCTCGCACATATCTCTCTCCATTGAATATCTGCAACAATCAAAAACAACAGCACACCTCCTCTCCCCCTTTTGGCATGATCAAAAAGGAGCCAAAGATTAAGCACAATTGCCAAAAGAGAAATAAGTTGCTTGATACCATTTGATGGTAACAAGGCTTGAGTCATTAAAAACTTTTCTCCCCCAGAAAAAATGATCGTGGAAGAAAATTTTCATCATTCTCCCCCTTTAACAGTGAAAACATGCTTCTCAACAGAGAAGATAAATGAAAAAGAAGAGAATGACGAATATTAAAATATGAAAGTTCAAATAAAAACATAAACCAACACCTTTCTCCCCCTTTTAAGGAAAATGAAAGCATGCGTCTCGAAAAGAGAAGATAATTTAAAGGAGAAGAAGAGGAGTTGGAGGATGTGAAATTTCAGGAAATTAAACAAATACACAATTGAATGAAACAATCGAGATTATGAAGGTGATCAAGTTTATGATATACTGAAAAACCAAGCTCATGCCGAGCACATGCTGAACTTATCCATGATGCCGAGCTTACGTCGAGCACACACTGGATTCATCCAGAATGCCGAGCTCACGCTGAATTTTATAAAGAGTTTCCCTCGGCAAAGGTTTTGTAAACACATCGGCTAATTGGTTTTCAGTACTAACAAATTCAATGACACAGTCACCTTTTTGGACATGATCTCGTAGAAAGTGATGCCTAATTTCAATGTGTTTTGTTCGAGAGTGATACACTGGATTCTTAGTCAGGTTGATTGCACTTGTATTGTCACATTTGATAGGAATGTGATCTAAAATTAAGCCAAAATATGATAACTGTTGTTTCATCCAAAGAATTTGAGCACAACAATTACTAGCGACAATGTATTCGGCTTCGGCTGTTGACAGGGCAACACAAGCTTGCTTTTTGGAAAACCATGACACAAGGGAACTGTCGAGTAAGTGACATGTTCCACTTGTGCTTTTTCGGTCAAGCTTGCACCCAGCAAAATCTGAGTCCGAATACCCAATCAAACTAAGATTGGCATCCCTAGGATACCACAGACCAGTTTTCACAGTTCCTTTTAGATATTTAAAAATTCCTTTAATCGCCGAAAGATGAGATTCTTTGGGATTAGCTTGATAACGAGCACATAAACAAACACTGAACATAATATCAGGCCGAGATGCAGTTAAATATAGAAGGCTTCCTATCATGCCTCTATATTTGCTTACATCTACAGCTTTACCTGACTCATCCTTGCCGAGATAGCTGGAGGTGCTCATGGGAGTGGCAGTTTCTTTGCAATTTTCTAAGCCAAATTTCTTGAGGAGAGCCTTGCAATATTTTCCTTGATGCACAAACGTTCCTCCCTCAACTTGCTTTATTTGGAGTTCGAGAAAGAATGTGAGTTCTCCCATCATCGACATCTCGAATTCACCTTGCATTGATTCAGAGAACTTCTTGCAAAGAGACATGTTAGTAGCACCGAAAATTATATCATCAACATAAACTTGTACTAACAATATGTCCTTTTTGGATTTATTAATGAATAGATTTGTGTCAACCTTCCCTCTCTCAAACCCTTGTTCAAGTAAAAATGAGCTCAACCGATCATACCAAGCTCTCCGAGCTTGTTTCAAACCGTAAAGAGCCTTTTTGAGTTTATATACATGGTTTGGATATTCAAAATTTTCAAAGCCAGGAGGTTGTTTTACATACACTTCTTCATTTATAAAGCCATTTAAGAAATCACTCTTTACATCCATTTGATAAAGGGTGAAATTCATAATAGATGCAAAAGCAAGCAAAATTCGGATTGCTTCAAGCCTAGCAACTGGAGCGAAGGTTTCATCATAATCGATACCTTCCTCTTGGTTGTAGCCTTGAGCAACTAATCTTGCTTTGTTTCTTATAATTAAGCCTAATTCATCTGTTTTATTTCTGAAAATCCATTTCAAGCCAATTATCGTATGATCATCGGGCCGAGGAACCAATTCCCATACATCATTTCTGATGAATTGATTCAGTTCCTCTTGCATGGCAATCGCCCAATGTTCATCATCAATTGCTTGATCAATCGAATTAGGTTCAATTTGAGAAACAAAGGAAGCGAAATTGCAAAAGTTCTGAATAGAACGACGAGTTAAAAATCCCTTATTCAAGTCGTCGAGCACATTCTCTATCGGATGGTCCTTGACTCTCTTCCAGGCTGGACTGAGCTCATACTGCTCTGCTCGGCTTGGAATGAGTTCGGATTGACTATTTTGCAGTTGGCTCGGACTGAGTTCGGTTTGTTCCGTGTTTGTTTGGCTTGGAACAAGCTCATCCTTCTGATCTTTGACTTCAGCAGCTTCATCCTTTTGAGCTTTTTCAGTTGTTGTGCTCGGATCGAGTTCAACCATATGATGATCCTCTCTATCTGCACAACTAACATTGTCTCTCCGAGGAGACTCATCAAATACCACACGCACGGACTCTTCCACAGTGGAGGTCCTTTTGTTAAAAACTCTAAATGCTTTACTATGAGTAGAATAACCCAAAAATATTCCTTCATCGGCTTTAGAATCAAATTTGCCGAGATGCTCTTTTCCATTATTTAAAATGAAGACTTTGCAACCAAATGCATGGAAATGAGAAATTTTTGGTTTTCTACCCTTGTAAAGTTCATATGGAGTTTTCTTTAAAATTGGTCTGATGAGGATGCGGTTCATTACATAGCAAGCTGTGTTTACCGCATCGGCCCAGAAATAATGTGGCAAATTATATTTATTAAGCATGGTTCGGGCTAGCTCTTCAAGAACTCGGTTTTTCCGTTCCACAACTCCGTTTTGTTCGGGAGTCCGAGGAGCAGAAAACTGATGTTCTATCCCGAGCTTGGAACAAAACTTGTCAAATTTGTAGTTCTCGAACTCACCACCATGGTCTGTTCGGATTACAACTACTTTTTGGTTAGCTCGGTTCTGGAGTTGCTTGACAAGCTCTTTAAAATTTTCAAAAGTATCACTTTTTGATTTTAAAAATAAAGTCCATGTAAATCTGGAGAAGTCATCTACAATTACTAAAGCATAGAGATTGCCACCAAAGCTTTTTACTTGTGATGGTCCAAACAAATCCATGTGTAACATTTCCAGGGGCCGAGTTGTTGAGACCATCAACTTAGATGAAAAATCATTTTTCTTTTTGGTTGGTTTGCACTTCTTGCAAGACGAGCAAACCCCCTCAGTGTTAAAATTCAGCTTTGGTAAACCAATCACTAAATCTTTTGATTGTAGTTTCTTTAACTGATTTACATGTATATGAGCTGTCCTTCTATGCCATAACCATGTATCACTTTCTTTGCTCACCATGCAAGTGGTTATCAAAGAGGTGATTTCATTCAAATCAACCAAGTAAGTGTTGTTATATCGTTTTACAACAAATTTGACAGAGTTGTCCTCGTCACTTTTAATAATGCAATGGGTAGAGGTAAAAACAACATGGTTACCAATATCACAGAGTTGACTTATGCTTAAAAGATTATGTTCTAGCCCTTTTACAAGCAAAACAGTATTGATAACCAAGTTGGCAGAATTACTGACTTTACCTTCACCCAATATTTTACCTCGGTTGTTATCACCATAAGTGACGTAGCCCTTATCTGAATGTGAAAGTTCAGTGACTAAACTTTTGTCCCCCGTCATGTGCTTCGAGCAGCCACTATCAAGGTACCATCTTCTCTCCTTTGCTCGGAAGCACACCTGCATCACAAAAATATTACTTCTTTGATTCGGGTACCCAAGTTATCTTGGGTCCCAGGGGGTTAGCAGTTGGATCTTTCCTTTTAACTACCCAAACAAAATTGCCCTTGGCTACACCATAACGTCGGATTTTGCATTCATTGGGTGTATGACCATGAAGACTACAGTAGGAGCAGCTCGGCTTTTTCAAATTATTAAAGTTTGAGACTTTGCTGAGGTTCCTTACTGTTTTCTTGGTCTTAATGTATCCAAGTCCAGTTTTGTTTGAATAGTTTCTTTGTTCGGCTAAAAGCCTATCAAACAAGCCATCACTCTTGTTGACAGTTGCACTTTTAAATTTTAGCTCAGAAATTTCTTTTTCATATCTAGTGCAGCAGTCAAGATTTTCATTTTTCAGTTGAGTGATAGTGTTCTCTAATGACTTGTTTCTGCTTTTCAAAGTTTCAATTGATTTGTCCAAATCAAGAACTTGCTCTTTATAGTTTGAAAGATTTTGTTTCATCTTAATGAAATTTTTAGCAAGCTTCTTGAATTCGGTTTGCATTTCAAGATAAGCAGAATACAATTCATCAGTGTCATTAAATTCAGATTCAGAGTCAGAATCAGAAGTAGAGGTTACCTCAGTGCTTATATGTTTGGATAATGTTCGGCTAGTTGAGGTTTCCTCGCTGTGTTTGCCCATTAAACATTTGATGCTAGATCTTTGTTCTGATGCATCTAGTGCCGAGCTCGATGAGACTTCTTGATCGACAAATCTGAGAACCGAGCGTGGTTCTTCGTCTTCACTCTCCGAGCACGAGTCATATACAGGAAGATCTTGCTCAGAATAAGTTTGGCTTGGGCTTTAAAACACAGTTTCCCTTCCTATTAAGCACAAAATTGCTTTCTCTTCTTCGTCGGAAGATCTGGAGCTTGAGCTGTTGTCGTTGTTGGGTGCATCCCATACAATGTAAGCTCTCTTCTTCTTGTGGTCTTTGTTCTTCTTTGTTTCTTCACCACCTTGCTTTTGCACTTTTGGACAGTATGCTCTGATGTGACCAGCTTCACCACATTCATGGCATCTAACTCGGTCTTTTGAACTTGAGCCTTTGTGGTGAGTGCTTCTGGTATCTCTTGCTCTGTTTGTGAAGTTCTTTTTGCCTTTAAAAAATTTGCTGAACTTCTTGACCATGAGACCAAAGTCTTCCTCATCTATGTCCGAGCTGGACTCATCTTCGGAGGATTCTTTGGTTGCCTTTATAGCAGCTTTGAGGGAAATTCCCTTCTTCTTCTTATCAGATTCTTCATGCATGGTCAGTCTGCCGAGCTCCATCTCATGCTCTTACAGCTTGCCGAACAAAGTGGCTATACTCATTGTGTCCAAGTCTTTAGCTTCCATGATGGCAGTGACCTTCGGCTGCCATTCTCTGCTAAGACATCTAAGCACTTTGTTAGTTATCTCGGCATTTTGAAAGATTTTGCCGAGAGCATTAAGATGGTTTATGTTATGAGTAAACCGTTTCTGCAAATCATTTATATTTTCATTTGGCAGCATTCGGAATAACTCATATTCATGCATCAAAGTATTTAACCTAGCTCGTCTGACCTCACTTGTCCCTTCATGAGTAAGTTGTAGAATGTCCCACATTTCCTTTGCAGATTTGCAGCTTGACACTCTAAAAAACTCATCATAGGACAAAGCTGAGGTGATGATGTTTTTGGCTTTTAAATCAAAGGATACTTTTCGTTTATCATCATCATCCCAACTTTCCCATGGGATTTCTACAACTTCTTCATTAATTTTTCTTTTGGGGACAAATGGCCCGTTTTCAATAGATTTCCAAATTTCCATATCTATAGCTTCAATGAAAATTTTCATTCGAGCTTTCCAATAAGCATAACCCTCACCATTGAATAGTGGTGGTCTGTTTATGGAAGAGCATTCACCTCCGAAGGGATTGTTAGCAGCCATTTGGTTTCCTCAAGGATCTTTTCGAAAAAGTTTTTACACTCGATCTTTCGACCGAGCTCTGATACCACTTGTTGGAAACCAACAAGAGGCTTAACAATCGAGTAGAGGAGGTGAATAGGAGATTGAAAGAGATATGGTAATTTTTCGATTTCTTGAAAAAGCTTAAGTTGTTGTTCTCGGTTTTGAATAGAGTTTAAAGACTATCCGAGTAGTCACGGTTAATTGATTAACCAAACAGATAAACAGAAGGGTTAATAGATTAACCGAGCTGCCGAGCAAACAATGTTAATTTATTAACCAGAAGAATAAACTGGTTAATCGATTAACACAATTGCTTCACAGCTAGTTTTTCCGAGCTACACTTAAAAACCGAGCAATCACAGAGTACATTAAAAGCTTGATGCTTAAGCCAATGGATAACCAGTCAAGCAAACCGAGCAATAGAAAGCAATAAAGAAATAAAACTTAACACCACAGAATTATCCTGGTTCACTCTCACCCTGAGAGCTAGTCCAGTCCCCTCTAAAAACCTTTTATAGAGCTTTCACTAAAAATCGATTTTCTGGGTTACAAAAGGATTTACAAGAGCCACCCCTCTAGACCTATCCAGTCAACCGAGTTTACCAAACTCGTGACAACCTACCCACGACAAATCGATGACCAAAGAACCTCTTTGGAACCTTTTCACCACTGAAAAGCTTTCTCGATCAGAGAACAACTTTCCACTCCAGCAAATACAATGAACAAGATTTATGAATGAGACTGGCTCTAATTCGAAACACTCTTCGAATGAGTATGACAGTGTGAAGTTCAAAAGTGAGTCGATTTTTGTGAAGGGTATCACAGAAAAGTAAATATGTTGAACTTAGAGTTTGGATTTGAAAGAATAAACTCTCTAAGTTCTTGAAAATTCAAATGATCTTTTTCTTTTCTGTGAGTTTGATTCTGCTCTGTTTTTGAAAGAGAATGAAAATGTGGTTTCCAGAAAATTGTTCAAAAGCTCTTTTCTTTTTTTTTTCTGTTACCGTTGAAGACCCCTTTTATAAGCTCTTCTTATTTTCCAGAAAAAGAGAGAGCTGTACGGAAAAGCAATGGGGATTTCGACGGCTATATTTTGACAGCAGAGCAGTGATAGTGACCCTTCACCAACCTTTGATTTTAACTCATTTTGAATTTCAAACTTGTTACTATGTTGGAGATAAAATCCTAGAACTTCTACCCAGACTCAACGGTAATAAAAGGTACGACATAGCTGAGCAGAGTCTGAAGGTTGAAGAGGATGTGTTGTTGAAGAGTGAACAGAGACAGTCGAGCTTGAGCTTCGTTCGAGCCTGGTCTGAGATTGGTGTTGCCGAGCCTTGAGCTTTGTTCGAGCTTGGTCTGAGATTTGTGTTGCCGAGCCTTGAGCTTTCCTCAGCAACCAGACTTGAAACTAACAGATCCAAGCTTTGCTCTTTGCTCAGGGTGCGTGTTCAATCCGAGCTAATTTGATCTTTCTTATGCTGTGGCTTAGTTCAATATTCAAAGCCTTCTGAGCGTGTTCCGAGCTGATCAATATCCGAGCGTACTGTCTTAAAGTGAAGAGCTGAGCTTTCAAACTTGGATGAACTTTCGCTGTGATCAAGAGCCAAGCTCAATCCGAGCTGAAACTTCAGAAGCAGATATCCGAGCTTCTGCCTTTGGCGGAATGCATGCGCAGAACTAAGTCTGACGCTTTTGACATTGACCCCACGTCGAGCTCTAATTTACTTGACATTATCAACATCATTGATTCTGCCGAGCTTATATATTTGACATCATCAAAAACTCTTTGATTCTACAGCTGCATCAACCCATTTGCACCATTTCTTTCCCTCTTCTCTCAAAACCAAATTTCACCCCTTTGAACCCTAAATTCTCACATCCAAAAATCCACCCAAAATCAACACAAATCATCACTCAAAATCAGTTTCCCATCACTAATCCTTCACTTTTCCATCTTAAAAACCACAAATCACCGACTTTTTCCTCAAAAATCCAAGAAACCCCTATTTGACCCACAAACCCTAACTTCTTCAATCTTGCACATAGAGTCTTATAATCAACCAAGGAAGTCTAGAAAGTGATAAAGGGCAAGGATTTAGTGGCATAGAAGCTTGGTTTTAAGCTTGAAGGTGGTGCTCTCGAAAATCCCCACTTTCTCTTTCTCTCTCTAAGAGGTAAGAGGGAGTACTTTGGTTTAAATTAGGGAAAGGGTTTAATGATATTAATAGAGACATAATTATGTGTATTCAATTGTTTGTATGCATTAGAAATTAATTGTTATGAATTATGATTTAGTTTCCTATTGATGCAACTTTTTGGTGTTCTATGTGTTAATTGTCGGGTGATGAAATTGTGTATTATTATGCGAATTAATGATTTTGTAGGATAAATGATGCAAAAATATATTTAGTATGTATTTATTAATTACTTGTTTGCTTGTTGATTGATTCGACATAAACTAGTGTAAAGTGCTTCCTAATTTGATTTGAGCCCAACAAATGCAATTTTCTAAAAGAATAAAGGGTTTAAATTCAATTAAGAAGAAACTAAGAACTTGCATCATGCATGGTGAAAAGGTGGACGTTAGGAGTAAGGGAAAAACATACCAGAATCAAATGATTCTTTGAGGGAGGGCAAAGGTAACTAGATTGTGCTATTGAAACAATCGTCGGGAATTGTTATGGAAAGCTTTGATCTTCCAAAGGGCCGGGTTCATAACTCGTGTCAGGGATTGTCTTTACTGGAATCATAATAATTCTATCTGTTACTTTTGTTCTTTGTGGCCGATCACTGGTGATCCCTGCTATAGCCAATTTGGTCTTATCAAGCCAAATTGTATGACGAACCCCTAAAAAGGGGTGAAGTACTGTGCAAGCCATGTTGTGTGGAGGGGTACTACTATTAGTCGGTATTTCCCCGGAGTGGAGGGCGAATGTGAGGAAATGTGTGATGTATACCAAAGAAAAGTAAAGCAAAGTAAAGTGAAAGTGACAGAAAGAAGAAAAGTGCATGCATGTGCATCAATGTGATTTAATTCATTGAATGCAATGAAAATGATAAAGTAAATGAAATGAAACGAAAAAGTATAACATTGGATTCAAGAATTAAATCAAATGAGCGACGTTGCATTATATTTTCATGTGATTGTATAAGAAAGCATTGGAATGTATATGTTGTAGCATAATTGAATGATACAAATGTATAATTGATGATATGTGTATGCTTACATTTAATTATGATTTATTATTGTTATTTCAAGTGTTTTCCTTTATTTAAATTCAAATTATTCACCTCTTAAGTTGACATTTTTAGGTACAATGGAGAAAGACTTCATACCATCTATGCCGAGGGATTTACACTCTCATTGAATGAGGGTATATTATTGATTGTGACCTCATGGTCACATCTCTATTGCAACTGTTCTAAGATTCCATTTTTGTAAAGAGTTTAGATATATAATGACTTATTTATCAATTAAATGTTACTCTTATTTAAGTACCTTTATTTTGTAAAAGGACTTTATAATAATTTTGAATGAATATTGGTAGTTGTGAAGGATATTTATATATCCTCTCTTTTGATGAATTTAGTTTACATCATAACTACCTAATGTAAAGAAAATAATACTTAAGTACATACCTTAACTGTTCTGGATTTGACAGGTACAAAGAATTTATTTTGGAAAAGTCCATATTTTATAAAACCCAAATATTTTTCTCATGAAATCAATACTTTTAAGTAATATATTTTAAAGTAAAAAGGTAAGAGGTTACATTATGGTATCAGAGCAATGGTTGCAATCCTCGGCTATGGAGTAAGGATCTCCCTACAATGAGTTACTCCACATGAGAGTAACTGATTAATGGTTAAGTAAGTATGAGAACTTCAGTAGAAAGGTGAGTATAGGCAGCTGGTAAGTCAATAGGTCCTTAGTAATACTAGAATAATGTTTATATCTATTAGCTGATCTTGATGATTTATCTCCAATCTAAAGTGGGCTAAACCCAAAATTTTAATGTGACTTTGTCATATCAAGGAAGAGACCGAAAGTAGGGACTAAGGAAAGTGAAAACTCCCAATGGGCCAGAGCATGAAAAACCTACCCCAACGGGAAGACTAATCCTTAGTTTTGAATTAAGTAAGTTAATTCCAAATGTGATGAAGGAAATGAAACTTTTGGTTAATCAAGCTCTCTTTAGAATGGATGATGAACTATATATTTGATATAATTAGGATTCAAGTAAGATAGAAAATGATCTTATCCTCAATGTAATGTAAAATCGAGACTGATCACCTCAAGACTTACATTTATTGATAGATGATATCATTGAGTCCTTGAATCCAACAAAATGATTTTTCAAACCTCTATGCCTAGGAATTAGCAAAGTAAGATAAGTCATCTAAACCACATTTACACTGAGCATTCCTAGTCAGAGTGCGCAGCGGATAAAAGGAGTCAACCTTAATGTGTTGCGTTGAACTTTAATCACTAAGTATTATTCTTAGTGAAACTCAAGTACCTTCTTAAATTCCCCATTATATTTTGGTGATAAGGATATTATTAATGATAAGATACAAACTTGTTTTATGTCGAACTACTTTGAAACTTTACTTTGGAAAGTAATAATGCTATGAATTACAATGAATTTCAAGTACACTAGTATTTTAAGACCTTTCAATATATGGAATCAAATTGAATCAGGATGATTGATCATTATGTCGCATAGTAATAAATCTTTAAGAATTTATTGTCAACAATGGGAATTCCTAAATAATTGAATGGTGATGTAGTGTATTCTTGAACTACATCATTTACCAATTAATTGGGAATCTACTTTGTGCGATATAAATCAATTTGAGATGAAACTTGAACGTTAAATCCAAACAAAAGGAAGTGCATTTATTGAGATTTGGAAATGTGAATGAAAATATACTTTTGATCAAAGAATACATTCCTTTTATTTGGATTTGATGATCATGTAGGACTTATACTTTTCCTTGTAAAGTGAGTTCTTATGATTTTCAATTGGTTTCAAAACCGATATGAATTATTTTGGGAACCTATACAAATACTTTGAACTTTCAAATGTTTGACATGTTTTCCATTGTCAAATAATTTTTGTTAAAGTTTAAATGAAAATGATTTCTGAATAATTATGTGTTTTCCTTATTTTAAGGAGAATACAACTTTCGAAAGTTACTCTATCACGAATTATCAACTCTTTTTCTTGTGAATTATCATTTAACGATTTTTACAACAAGGTGGGTTTGAAGAATGTAAGAGAAGGTATAAAGGTGGTTAAAGGCAATACATCTAGTTTAGAGTTAAGACCAAGCATAGAACCTAAACTAGGAAAGTGGATGTTATGCATTTCCCTTAAGTCTGCATAGGACTTAAAGGAAATGTTTTGTTACTATTGAACAAGCTATACTTCAGAACTATGAAAATTTTCCAAACCATCTTAAACTATCTTATGAAATATAGTTTGTTGAATGTTAAAGTAACAACTTTAACATCTTTTATCAAAATCTTAGTATAAAAAGCTTAGATCATGTTAGAGAAGTTAAGCTAGAATTTTAAACGATAAGAAATATTTTGTGTGAACCGCAACTTAACGAACCAAATAGGAAACCTCTAATCTTATGAAGAATAGCTAAGCATAGGCCTAGTTAAAAGTTTTGAATTTAAGAAGCTTTTCTTTTAGGTTGTGATGTAGAACCTAGATAGTTTTGATTAGCATGTTAAGTGATAGAATTTAAGTCTAGTTTGATTTAATGTCCTAAGTTAAGTCTTATATATATATGTACATATCGGAAATGGAATTTTGTTTATACAAGGATGATTGAATCGTGTGGTTGGATTGTATGTGAGTATATTTGTAATTTCAAATTTACTATATATAACTATATATTGAATCAATGTTTTAAGGCCAGTACTTTGTATCCTTTTATGATAGCTTTTAATCCCAATTATGTTATTCCTAGAGTATTCTTTTATATTAATTTTCAATTAAGGAAGTGTAGTGGACCTATAGTAAACCGAGTGCTACCCGACTTAATCTACCTTAGTCCGACCGCCAAGACACTGGGACAAGGCCTACGGTCGGAATGTAACACCGAGCAAACTGGGTTTTTACAGAGATGTAATACGCTTATGAGATTAACCCTGAACACAGGATTTTCATCCTTATCTCTATCACTTACAGTCTCATCAAGCTTAGCCACTTCTCCTAGATTCCCATGATACTTGGTTAGATAAAACGGTAATGGATAAAGACTTATCGCATACAAGATTTATGGATATGATCTTATCATGGCCTTTACGAATCCTACTCAAATTCTTCCTCTTCAGAAGCCTTATCAGAACGGCCCATGACACACAGGTAATCCCCTATAAGAACCACCATGCTATAGGGGCTAAGGTACGTCTTCTCATCCCTAAGTTGACACTCGCACACACATTGTTGACTAGGGAGAACCTGTTTATCCCAACTGGATACGCAGAAATCCTACAAGTCCTACATTAATCTCTTTATTGAGGTCATTCTTTGAGGCTTTTCCATAGCTTCAAGGCTGATCTTGATTAAGAACACTACATTGGCGCCGTCTGTGGGAAACCGAGTAACATATCATTCCCACCACCACCATCATGGTCACCACCAAAAGTCAAGTTGGTGACCTCCGTGACCGCATCACCCGCACCCGTGGCAAGCCCAGAAACGCTAATAACCACGATCCACAACCTCAATCTGCGGGTGATCTGCGTGACGTTCTCAACCATAATCGTGGAAATAATGCACCACCGTCACAAACATCTCATTCTGGGGCGAGGAATATCCCCCAACCACCAAACCATTCACAAAGCCAGCCACCCCCAAATCGCAGCCAAAGTCGTAGCGGAAATCACGCTACCTATTCCCAAACACCACAATCTCCTCATCCTAGGGCTGGGAGCAATCCCAAACCCCTCCAAGTTTTACGAACCATCCTGCCACCACCACCACCACCCTCTCCTACACCTTCACCCTCCACTCATGGTGACTCGAGTAGCACAGCCCCAACCACCCGAAACACATCTAGGACCACTGGAACCCGAGCACATCATGGTCGAAACACCCAACGAACCCCTCCTATTCCACCCAATCCAGACCATATAAGTTCAACACCTAGAACCAGATTGAATCCAGGAAGAACTGCACCTGGAAACTCTCGCCATAGCCATTCCATCAGCAGGTCTTATGCGACATCTGCATCGGCTCGGGCTCGGGAGCAAGAGATGATCAACATTCTTAATAGACAAACGGCCTTAATCGAACAACAAGGACGTGCTATTGCCGACCTTCAACAACAAGCTATGGCGAGGATTGCCCAGATTCAACCGACCGCCATACCACCCCAAAACCCAATGACACAAACCATGGACCAACAACCACTTCCGGTAATGCAACTTCCCCCACCACAAAATATTCATACTAACCCCACCATGAACCAGGATAAGGGTGATTTCCACCCTGGTCGTCCCTTTACTCCATATATCATGGCGTTTCAAACCCCCCAAGGATACTTGGGCCCTTCTAATGTACCACATTATAACGGCCTAACCGATCCAGTGGACCATATTGTCTCTTATGAGGGAGCGATGAATTATTATGGAGGAGGCGAAGAAATGAAATGTCGAGCCTTTTCCATGACCCTCGAACCTTTAGTGTTACGTTGGTATTCATCCCTCCCTCAGAACTCAATAAATTCTTGGGAGGAGATGAAAAGAGTGTTTTTAAATAGATACACGGCTAGTTGCATCCAGCCCAAGTCCGACCACACCTTAGCGGCAGTCACCCAAAAACAAGATGAATCATTGAAAGATTACCTCTCGCATTTTCATGCGGAGGCTAGCTCGGTTCCTCGGTTAGAACCTGGTGTGGCAGTACTATTGTTCACGCAAGGTTTACAGTCGGGGGATTTCAAAAAGTCGTTGATTGGGAAACCTCCAAAAGATATGGCCGAGCTGAGACAGAGGTCAAATAAGTTCATCAATTTGGAGAAATTTCACAAAGGGCAGAAAGTCAGAGAAGAAAGACAACGAGCCGACCCTCAAGGCCAGAACAAACAAAAACGTGACGAACGTTTTGGTGGCAGACAAGATAGGAATGATCGGGACCGAAGAATCCCTCCAAGGAATAAATTTCAGGAATACACTCCTTTAACTGTTCCAAGGAGTCAAATCCTGAGGGAAACAATGCAGACCGACTTACGCTCTGCCCAAAGACCTCCGTCTTTAAGAAAGGGCGCACAACGTGATAGGTCGAAGTATTGTGACTTCCATAAAGGTTATGGCCATACGACCGACGAGTGTATCTGGTTGAGGGATCTAATCGAAGAAATGATCAGAGATGGTAAACTACAACAGTATATCAGGGATGCAGCCGGCCGAAGAGGTAGGAACAGATCTCAGTCGCCAGTAAAATCCAAACGCCAAAGAAGTAGGTCACCAGACGATAGAAACACCGGGAGACAGAGAACCGACCCCACTCCACCTACTAATACAAACCCTACTAAAAATGAATTCTTAGTTAACACTATTGCGGGAGGTTTTGCTGGAGGTGGAGAGAAGAAGGCCGACAGAAAGAAGTACATTAACCAAATTTTAGCAGTCAGTCAGAAAGCCATAGCCAAGAGATCAACAAAAAACGTTCCCATTATTTTTGATGACGACGATTTGGATGGAATCCTTCCAGGCCATAATGACCCCATGGTGATCACTGCCCTTATTGGTAATTACGAGGTAAAACGAGTCTTTATCGATCAAGGGAGCTCCGCGGACATTATGTTATTCCCTCTATTCAAAGCTCTTAAACTCAGGGAGTGCAATCTCACTCCTTTTGAAGGAGAATTAATTGGTTTCACGGGAGACACCATTGAGCCTAAGGGATACATCCAACTTCCTGTAACCCTCGGACAACAGCCTTCGGCCAGAACCGAGATAGTCAAATTTTTGGTGGTTGATTGTCCAGCGGCTTACAACGCCTTTCTTGGAAGAACTTCTTTGCAAGCATTCGGGGCGGTAGTGTCAACAGTTCGTTTAGCTATGAAGTTCGTCGGAACTGATGACAGAGTGGTAACAATCAAGGCCGAACAGGAGGCAGCGAGAAAATGTTACAACGCCAGTTTGGGGAAAGTTAAAAACAAGGATCAGAGCAATTTGGAAAGAGTCTCTTTGGGTAAGGGAAACATTAACTTGGCGGATCTGGATATGCGGGACCAATCCGACATAAACAGACCAACCCCAAAAGGACAGTGGGAATTCCTGACGCTGTCCGACGATCCCGTTAGACAAGTAAAAATCGGGTCTGAGCTACCGACAAGTGTTAAAGATGAATTGACCGCACTGTTGATTTCAAATAAGGATCTGTTCGCATGGACCTCAGCTGATATACCGGGAATCGACCCTAATTTTATCTGTCATAAGTTGAGTATCATTCCGGGTTCTAAACCGGTGGCACAACGCAAAAGGAAGGTTAGTGCTGAAAAGGCCGCTGCCATTGAAGAAAAAGTTGTTGAATTACTCCGAGCAGGCTTCATTCGGGAAATCGACTATACAGACTGGTTAGCTAACACCTCTTGGTCAAAAATCCCAATGGAAAATGGAGGATGTGTGTCGACTACACAGACTTGAACAAAGTCTGTCCTAAAGACCAATATCCACTCCCTGTTATTGACAACCTCGTCGACAGTTCAGCTGGCTACAAACTCCTGTCGTTTATGGACGCTTACTCTGGTTACAACCAGATTCCAATGTTTCCTCCCGACCAAGATAAAACCGCATTCATCACCGACAAGGCAACTTACTGTTACAATGTCATGCCTTTTGGGTTGAAGAATGCGGGAGCTACCTATCAGAGGATGATGAACAAGGTTTTTCAAGGCATGATCGGCTCAAACATGGAGGTATATATTGATGACATTATTGCAAAGAGCAGACAGCAAGAAAACCATGCCCAGGACCTCAGGACAATACTGGACCGAGTGAGAAAGTATTCCATGAGGTTGAATCCTGAAAAGCGCGTGTTCGGAGTCCCAGCCGGTTCTTTCCTCGGTTTCATGTTAACCGAGAGAGGTATTGAAGCCAATCCAGATAAATGCAAAGCAATCCTTGAAATGAGGAGTCCAGCTAGTCTTAAAGAAGTTCAACAACTCACTGGCCGAGTGGCGGCACTCTCCAGATTCTTATCCCAAGCTGCCCAGAAAGCTTTGCCATGGTATCAACTCCTTAGGAAAAACAAAGACTTCCTTTGGGACGAGCACTGTGAGAAAGCTTTTGTTCAATTAAAGGACTATCTTTCCAGCCCACCGGTCCTCCACAGCCCTCTTTCTGGTGAAAACCTCATTCTATACATGTCAGTGTGATGAGCATTTTATTTCCCATTATTCCTTGCATTATTTTACTCCTATTATTGATACTTGTTGCCCATTTGACATTGATTAGCTTGATTTAGTGATTTTGAGTTTATTGGACTAATATTCCGAATATTGTTTAATTTGGGATTATTTAGCCTAATTAATTCTATTTCTATTTTCAGGTAATATTTGGCACAAGGACACTTTGGGATGTTTGGAAATGAAGATTGAAGCATTGAAGTGAAGATTGTAATTTGCATTTAGGTCCCTTTTTAATTGTAATTTTTAGAATAGTGTTTCTTAGGACTTGGGCCCATGTTTTAGGCCCATTTTCATGACTAAAGAGGGGAAATTCGTGTAACCCCCAAGACACACTTTCATTTTCAGATTTCTCACTCTCTCTCTAGGTTAGAACTTCTCTCTTGGCTCTCCCAAGTGGTGGTGGCTGCTAGGGTTTTGTTCTTCCCCATTTCTACTCGTTTTTCTTCATTTATGGCCATGGAAGGCTAGACTTCAAGGGTTAATCCCTTTGGTATTGTATTATCTACTCTTGAGCTCTTGTTATTAATGCAATTTCGTTTTCTCTTCTCTGTTTTCATGTTTATCGATGTGTAGTGGTTTGCTTAATTCCATTTCGTAGAGATAATACATGAATATAAATGCTTAATTTGTATTAACTCGTAAAAACTCCAATTCTGGTTTCTGATGCTTAATTAGAAGTTAGGGTTTGGAGTGATAACTGAATTTTCGCTTAGTATTTGGTTATCACGAGTTGGACAGAGGAGAGGAGAGGAATCGATCTTTAGTGAGCTAGGATTGAGTAGTGTACGTAACCAAAGGGGTTTGCCCGCTTTTGTTTCTAATTTTCTTAGTTTTTATATTCTATTTGTGTTTTGTTCTTCACATTTGTCACACACAAAAACCCCCCCATTTTACTGCACACTACGTGTTTGATACTTTGCCTAGACCGATATTCGCTGGGAAACGACCTAGGATCACCTTCCTAGTACTACAGAATAAACACCTTTTATTTTGATCGGGTACGGCCTCGATCAAAATTTGGCGCCGTTGCCGGGGATTATCGGTTCTTGCCAAAGATCATACAGTAGTTAGTTAGATTAGTTAGTGTAGTTAGTGTGTGAATAAGCATTCTGATAACTGATTGAAAGTTGCCCTGTTTGCTGATTTGCTGTTCTGCACAACTGATGCTATTCTAGTGATTCTGTGAGTGCCATTCAACATAGCTGTGGGTGGAATTGTTGCACGAAAATTGGTATCCACACTTGTTTCATCATATATTAGTGTGTTGATGCATCACAGACACTCAGATAGGCACTGGTTGTGAGTTCCAGAAAAATTTTCCAAGTTTCAGCAGTACTTACTATAAATAGGCATAACTTTTGATCCGTAACTCGGAATTTGACGAATTTTATATCAAATCGAAGGGAATTTTCTGAATAATCTGATTTTTCTCACTTCGTCAGAAAACCCCTTCGTTTGGATCCTGAAAAAGCCTGTTTACTATTTCTTTTTTATTTTACAAGTTCTATTTTCTTAGTTTTTGGTCACTGTTTTAATTCTTTGACTTGGTTCCCTTTTGAATTTTGTCCTCAAACTTTCTGTGATATGTTTTCATGATTTTAGGGTGCTTAAAAAAATTTAAAAAAAAATTTTAAAAAAATAAAAAATTTGTTGCCGATTTTGGTCATGCATATCTGTTACAGTATGCTATGGTTGATGCTGTTCTGTTCAGTACATGACTAGGGGCAACCCAAGTTATTTGCATCCTTACAACCCTGAAATTGATAGAACTTATCACAGATTAGTTAGACAAAATAGGAATCAGTCATTAGGTAGTGAGTCAGAGTCATCTTATAGTCCATCTAATTCTGATTCTGTTTCTATTTCTTCTATTCCTTCTACTTTTATTCAATCTGATTCTATACATTGTGATAACATGGCTCAACCCCCACCAAGGGAAAGGACACTTAGGGAGCTGGCTGCACCTGACTTCACTATTGAAGACTCGTGTATCCGGTATCCTGATGAGGATGTTCCTTTTGAGCTTAGAACAGGACTAATCCATTTGTTGCCCAAGTTTCATGGTCTTGCAGGTGAGGATCCTCATAAGCATCTCAAGAAATTCCATATAGTGTGCACCACAATGAAACCACATGATGTGCAAGAGGATCATGTCTGTCTCAGAGCATTTCCACATTCCTTAGAGGGTCTAGCACAAGATTGGTTATCTGACTTGGCCCCTGGTTCCATCACAAGCTGGGATGACTTGAAGAGGGCATTTCTGGAAAAATTCTTCCCTGCAAATAGGACCACTGCAATCAGAAAGGAAATTTCTGGTATCAGGCAACAACATGGAGAGAGTCTCTATGATTATTGGGAGAGATTCAAGAGGTTGTGTGCTTCCTGCCCTCACCATCAGATCTCTGAGCAGCTTCTCATCCAGTACTTTTATGAAGGTCTCAACTTCATGGAAAGAAACATGGTAGATGCTGCAAGTGGTGGTACATTGGGAGATATGACACCCTTACAAGCCAGGAGCAAAATTGAGAAGATGGCTTCCAATTGTCAACAATTCCATGCAAGAAGCAACAGTGATGCAATAGTTGTGAGGGATGTAAATGATGTTGGTGCAGACTCGGGCAAGGTTGAGAAGCTTGAGCAGAAAATTGATTCTCTCACAACATTGGTCACACAATTGGCTGTCAATCAGAAAAAGATGATACTTCCTGCTAGAGTGTGTGGCATATGCACATCCATTGAGCACCCCACAGATGCATGCCCTTCCCTTCAGCAGCAACAGCCGATGACAAGTGGTGACCAACCCGAGGCCTATGCAGCAAACATATACAACAATAGAGGCCCACAACAACATAATCATGACCTCTCTTCCAATAGATACAACCCTGGATGGAGGAACCATCCCAATCTGAAGTGGTCTGATCAACAACAACAACCTCCTCCTAATGTTCCATTTCAGAACACCGCTGGACCGAGTAGACCACCATATGTACCTCCTCCAATCCAACAGCAAAGGCAACAACAGCAGCAAGTGGTTCATCCTTCACCATCAGCCCCTCCATCCAACCAACCTACCTTGGAGGAGTTGGTGAGGCAAATGACCATGCAAAACCTCCAATTTCAACAAGAGACTAGAGCATCCATTCAGAGACAAGAGGCATCCATTCAGACTTTGACAAATCAGATGGGTCAAATGGCAACTTCTCTCAACAACTTGCAATCTCAAAATTCTGACAAGTTGCCATCCCAAACTGTGATCAACCCTCAGAATCAGAATGTGAGTGCCA
The DNA here is from genome assembly GCA_037953625.1 of Crotalaria pallida. Classification (NCBI taxonomy): domain Eukaryota; kingdom Viridiplantae; phylum Streptophyta; class Magnoliopsida; order Fabales; family Fabaceae; genus Crotalaria; species Crotalaria pallida. Next base: position 65,731,951 of record CM075651.1, read on the forward strand.
TCAACCTGAGGTCGGGAAAGCAGATTGTCACACCCACACCACAACCTCACCTCAACAATGATGCTCTAGCTTCCTCTAAAGGGAAGAGCCAAGTGGTAGATGAAGGTGAGCATGCTAGCACCAAAGAGAATCATCCAACTCAACCCTCCTCGACTTCAACCACAAGCCCTGCTGTTGTCCTACAACCTCCTCCTGTTCCTCTTCCATTCCCACCAAGAGTGCCTCAAAACAAAAGGGTGGAAGAGGTGGACAAGGACATTCTTGACACATTCAGGAAGGTGGAAGTCAACATACCCCTTCTTGATGCAATAAAACAGATTCCAAGGTATGCGAAGTTCCTTAAGGAGTTGTGCACTCATAAGAGAAGACTCAAGGGCAATGAGAGGATAAGCATGGGAAGGAATGTCTCCGCTCTCATAGGTAAACCTATCCCTCACATTCCTGAAAAATGTAAGGATCCTGGAACTTTCTCTATACCTTGCATCATAGGCAATGTTAAGTTTGAAAATGCTATGCTAGATTTAGGAGCATCCATAAATGTCATGCCTATGTCTGTTTTTAAGTCTCTTTCTCTTGGACCTCTTCAACCTACGGGTGTGGTGATTCAATTGGCAAATAGAAGTACTGCCCACCCCGCAGGTTTGATAGAGGATGTCTTGGTTCGGGTTGAAGAGTTGATCTTCCCTGCTGATTTTTACATACTTGATATGGAAGATGACTCTCCCCGTAATGTTGTTCCTATTATTTTGGGGAGGCCATTTTTGAAAACAGCCCGAACCAAGATAGATGTGCATTCAGGTTCACTTTCCATGGAGTTTGATGGTAGTGTGATCCGATTTGACATTTTCCATGCTATGAAACATTTTCCTGAGGATCACTCTGTTTTCCATGTGGACTTGCTTGATGATTTGATAGATGAGCATATGCTTGACATTTTGCATCATGATTTTGAATTGCCATCTTTCACTGATTCATTTACTTGTCCATCATGCACTAACTCTGGATGGTGCACCGCATGCACTGAAATAGCTCAGTTTCTAGACTCTGCCACTGCATCTGATGATTCATATGTTATAGATTCAGATTATGCTAAACCTATCCCCATATCTGTTATGCATGAGTCTGATTCACTTGTTCAGGTGCAGGCAGCAGAATCCATTTCTGTTGTCCCTTTAGTTCCATCTATTATGCAGGCACCCTCATTGGACCTGAAGCCCCTCCCTCCTCATCTCAAATATGCTTACTTGGAGGATGAGCAGAAACTCCCAGTGATCATCTCTACCTCACTTTCTGTTGATCAAGAGGAGAAACTGCTGGATGTGATAAGAAAGAACAAGAGGGCAATTGGATGGACTTTAGCGGATATTCCTGGAATTAGCCCCTCCATGTGCATGCACCGCATTTTGTTGGAGGATGGGGCTAAACCAGTGAGACAACCCCAAAGACGATTGAACCCCCAGATTCTTGATGTGGTTAAGAAAGAGGTCACCAAGCTGCTCCAAGCGGGTATCATCTACCCAATTTCAGATAGCACCTGGGTGAGCCCGGTGCAAGTTGTCCCCAAGAAGTCTGGTGTCACAGTTGTCAAAAATGAGAAGGATGAGCTGATTCCCACTAGAGTGCAGAACAGTTGGAGAGTCTGCATTGATTACAGAAAGCTCAACCAGGCGACTCGCAAGGATCATTTCCCTCTCCCCTTCATTGATCAGATGTTGGAGCGCCTGGCAGGTAAATCTCATTATTGCTTCTTAGATGGATTCTCTGGTTATTTTCAAATTTGTATTGCACCAGAGGACCAACATAAGACCACATTTACCTGTCCTTTTGGCACATTTGCATATAGAAAGATGCCTTTTGGCCTATGCAATGCTCCTGCCACATTTCAAAGATGTATGATGAGTATTTTCGCTGACTTGCTCGAGCATTGCATAGAGGTCTTCATGGATGATTTTAGTGTTTATGGCTCCTCATTTGATGCATGTCTTGATAATTTGACTAAGGTGCTTAACAGGTGCATTGAGACTAACCTTGTCTTGAATTTTGAAAAATGCCACTTCATGGTAGAACAAGGCATAGTCTTAGGGCACATTGTTTCGCACAAGGGCATAGGAGTTGACCCTGCTAAGCTGCATGTAATATCACATTTGCCTTACCCCTCTTGCGTGCGAGAGGTGCGTTCTTTTCTTGGTCATGCAGGTTTCTATCGCAGGTTTATTCAGAACTTTAGCAACATTGCCCTTCCTCTTTCCAAGTTGCTTCAAAAGGATGCCCCATGGGAATTTGGAGACCAATGCAAGAGGGCATTTGATGAATTGAAGAAAGCACTAACCACCACTCCCATCATCCAACCACCTGATTGGACCCTCCCATTTGAGCTCATGACCGATGCTTCAAATTATGCTTTGGGAGCAGTTCTCTCCCAAAGGGTTGGTAAGCTGTCGCATGTGATTTATTATGCTTCTAGGACTTTAGATGCAGCACAGGTTAATTACACAACAACTGAAAAAGAACTTTTGGCTATTGTTTTTGCACTTGACAAGTTTAGATCATATTTGCTTGGTTCTAAAGTTGTAGTGTACACTGATCATGCTGCTCTGAAGTATCTTTTGAAAAAGACAGATTCCAAACCTAGGTTGATTAGGTGGATGTTGCTCCTCCAGGAGTTTGATCTTGAGATTCAGGATCGGAGTGGTGCGCATAACCTTGTCGCAGACCACTTGAGCAGGATAGAGAGAGAGGAGGATGCATTTCCTATCCGGGATGACTTCCCGGATGAGCAGCTTTTATCTTTACATGTTTCCCATCCCCTTCCCCAAACTCCTTGGTTTGCAGACATTGTTAATTATCTGGTTGCTTCTGTTTTTCCTGCCTTGGCATCCAAAGCTCAAAGAGACAAATTAAAGAGCGATGCCAAGCATTATGTATGGGATGACCCCTATTTATGGCGTTTTTGCAGTGATCAGGTCATTCGCAGGTGCATTCCAGACCAGGAGATCCAATCGGTTCTCCAATTTTGCCATGCTTCACCAGTGGGAGGCCACCTTGGTACTCAAAGGACAGCACGAAAGGTGCTGGATTCTGGATTTTATTGGCCTACCATTTTCAAGGATGCGAGCAACATCTGCAGCTCGTGTGAGCAGTGTCAAAGAGCAGGAGGCGCCCTATCTTGGAGGCAACAGATGCCGCAACAACCTATGTTGTTTTGTGAGGTGTTTGACGTCTGGGGTATAGATTTCATGGGCCCCTTTCCTGTTTCTTTTGGTTTTTATTATATCTTACTTGCTGTGGATTACGTATCCAAATGGGTGGAAGCTAAGGCCACCAGGACTAATGATGCTCAGGTTGTTGTAGATTTTGTCAGGTCTAATATCCTTTGCAGGTTTGGCATACCTAGAGCCATAGTCAGTGACCAAGGCACACACTTCTGCAATAGATCCATGCAAGCTTTGCTCAAGAAGTATGGGGTTGTGCACAAAGTCTCTACACCCTATCACCCCCAAACCAACGGGCAAGCGGAGATTTCAAATAGAGAGATCAAGCGGATTTTGGAGAAGATGGTGAAGCCTAATAGAAAGGATTGGAGCACACGATTGGAGGATGCTCTGTGGGCCCATCGGACCGCTTACAAGGCACCCATAGGGATGTCACCCTATCGGGTTGTCTTTGGTAAGGCGTGCCACCTGCCTGTGGAGATAGAGCACCGTGCATATTGGGCTGTGAAGCAATGTAACTTAGCTCTTGATCAAGCGGGTGAGGAGAGGAAGCTGCAGTTGAGTGAGCTAGATGAGATCCGCTTGGAGGCCTATGAGAACTCCAAATTCTACAAAGAGAAGACCAAGAAGCTTCATGATAACTCCATTTCCAGAAAGGAGTTCTTGGTTGGTCAAAAAGTTTTTCTCTACAACTCTAGGCTTGGACTCATGAGTGGAAAGCTCCGCTCTAAATGGATTGGACCGTTTGTAGTCACCCAAGTGTTCCCTTATGGCACTGTGGAGATCAAGAGTGAGTCCACGAACAAGAGCTTCAAAGTCAATGGCCACCGACTCAAGCCTTTCCTAACCACCCCTTCTTTGGATGATGCACCTGTGGAGGAGGCCTCATTGGTCGACCCCACTTTTGAACAACCATGACTTAGGGAGTCTCCTTTTCTCCTTCCTTACTCTTTTTATTACACTTGTCTATATCTGTCTGATTCTGCTATTTGTGTTCCATTGAGGACAATGTGTGATTTAAGTGTGGGGGGAGAGTAGTTTAGGTTGCATATTTTGCTTTGATTTTTTTTAGGTTTTGCTTAGTTTTGGGCATTTTCTTGCATGTTTTTGCTTCATTTTAGTAGAGTTTTGGTATCTCGTGTCTGAATTCATGCATTTTTGTGTGTAAAGTTGCTTTTGATAATTAAGAGGTGGTAACACTGTGATAGAATTGTCCCTTTTGTGAGGATTTGAGCCTTAATTGTGGGTGGATTGCTATATATGCCACCTAATTTTCTTTCATGTGTGATTGCACTCTGGATTACTTGCACTCTAGAACTTGACTTGACTCTTGTTGATACTTGATTGCTCATGCACATTTTGAAATGATTTAGGCACTTTCTTTCTTGAATAAGCTACTAGCCATATGAGCCTACCTTGAATGAATGTATCCTTTGCTAGCCCCTTTGAGCCTTTTTATCCCTTTCCTTGTTCTTTAGCTCATTACAAGCCTATGACTGAAAAACCATGATTGTCCTAACCTTAGGGAATTTTGGAGCTTTGGAATTGTTTTGGGAATGGGTATTAGGTAAGAAGTGTGCTTTATGCTTTAATTGGTTGAGTTCTTGGTTTTGCCTCATTGGTTGTTATAGTTATGGCTTCATCTTCATGCCATTTGTGTTGTTTCTTCTTTTCTTTTTGTATATCTCTCAAAAACAAAAAAAAAAATAGAAGACAAAAATACAAAAAAAAAAATAAAAAAAAATGCAAAAATAAAAAGAAAAAAAAAGAAGAAAAAAAAAAGAAAAAAAGTGAATAAAAGGTTGTTGAGGCAAAGAGGATTGGAATTAGTGGTAGTTGATTTTGGGGTGGATTTTGCTTACTTTTTACTTATTCCCCATTGCTCCTATATTCCTTTGGTTTTAGCTACATTCCCATATTTTTATCCTACCTTGTCCTTGGCCCCATTACAACCCTTAAAAGACCTTTTGATCATTTTGTGCATGTGTGTTGATGGTTGATGTTAGAGGCTTGTCAAGCTTATGGTTGTGTTTGTTTTTCATGATGTGCCTTGAGTGTAAATAATGATTAACCCCAAACACTTGAGTGTAAACACTTTTGAGTGATCCTTGTGAGTTTCTATCATCTTTGTGACTATCCTCTTGATGTCATTGGTTTCTTTGCATACTTGAAGTAATTGGATGATGTTCGCGGATGCTTTGACTCTTTGATCCTTAACCATTTTGTGTGCTTGAGTTTGCCCATTTCTTTGCATTTCCTAGAATTCATTGTGAAGTATGTAATCTCTTAGGTTAGCATTTCTTAGTTGTAGTCATCTTGTTGCATGATTCACTTTGGTGCATATTGATCTTCATAGTCCTATCTTTTGGTTTTGCCCAGGAGTGCAAAAGGATAAGTGTGGGGGTATTTGATGAGCATTTTATTTCCCATTATTCCTTGCATTATTTTACTCCTATTATTGATACTTGTTGCCCATTTGACATTGATTAGCTTGATTTAGTGATTTTGAGTTTATTGGACTAATATTCCGAATATTGTTTAATTTGGGATTATTTAGCCTAATTAATTCTATTTCTATTTTCAGGTAATATTTGGCACAAGGACACTTTGGGATGTTTGGAAATGAAGATTGAAGCATTGAAGTGAAGATTGTAATTTGCATTTAGGTCCCTTTTTAATTGTAATTTTTAGAATAGTGTTTCTTAGGACTTGGGCCCATGTTTTAGGCCCATTTTCATGACTAAAGAGGGGAAATTCGTGTAACCCCCAAGACACACTTTCATTTTCAGATTTCTCACTCTCTCTCTAGGTTAGAACTTCTCTCTTGGCTCTCCCAAGTGGTGGTGGCTGCTAGGGTTTTGTTCTTCCCCATTTCTACTCGTTTTTCTTCATTTATGGCCATGGAAGGCTAGACTTCAAGGGTTAATCCCTTTGGTATTGTATTATCTACTCTTGAGCTCTTATTATTAATGCAATTTCGTTTTCTCTTCTCTGTTTTCATGTTTATCGATGTGTAGTGGTTTGCTTAATTCCATTTCGTAGAGATAATACATGAATATAAATGCTTAATTTGTATTAACTCGTAAAAACTCCAATTCTGGTTTCTGATGCTTAATTAGAAGTTAGGGTTTGGAGTGATAACTGAATTTTCGCTTAGTATTTGGTTATCACGAGTTGGACAGAGGAGAGGAGAGGAATCGATCTTTAGTGAGCTAGGATTGAGTAGTGTACGTAACCAAAGGGGTTTGCCCGCTTTTGTTTCTAATTTTCTTAGTTTTTATATTCTATTTGTGTTTTGTTCTTCACATTTGTCACACACAAAAACCCCCCCATTTTACTGCACACTACGTGTTTGATACTTTGCCTAGACCGATATTCGCTGGGAAACGACCTAGGATCACCTTCCTAGTACTACAGAATAAACACCTTTTATTTTGATCGGGTACGGCCTCGATCACAGTGGCAGAAGCAGTGGTCAGTTCGGTTTTGGTACGAGAGGATTCAGGAATGGAAGCCCCAATATATTTTGTTAGCTGAGCACTTCAAGGATCTGAATTGAGATACCAAAAGCTGGAGAAACTTGCGTACTGCTTGGTCACTTCGGCTCGGAGATTGAGACAATATTTTCAGGCACATAGAATATTGGTAAGAACAGCTCAACCTCTCAGACAAGTTCTTCACAAACCCGACCTAGCAGGCAGAATGGTTTCATGGTCTGTCGAATTGTCTGAATTTGACATCACCTATGAACCGAGGAAGGCGATGAAATCTCAAGTTCTTGCGGACTTCGTCACCGAGTTCACAGATATCCCCTCGGATACCTCTCAAAATTTATGGTCAGTATATGTAGATGGATCGAGCAACAGGAAAGGAGCTGGAGCCGGGGTCATCATTGAAAACCCTGAAGGATTGTGCATGGAATATTCATTGAAATTTGAGTTCCAAACATCAAACAATTAAGTGGAATACGAGGCAGTTCTTGCAGGCCTCAAGACGGTTCATGAGTTCGGAGCAGAGCGAGTGTCAGATTTCCGTGACTCGCAATTAGTAGTTTCACAGATTAAGGGGCAATACTCGGCAAAGGAGCCCATCTTACAAAAATATCTTGAAGAGGTAAAACAAATCATCTCTAACTTTTCAGAATTTGACATTTCCCATGTCCCAAGAGATTCAAATTCCCGAGCCGACATTTTATCCAAATTGGCAAGTACCAAGGGGTCGGAAAACAATAAAACATTGATACAAGAAACCATTCCCCAACCGAGTGTCATTTTGGCTATTTCATTATCTCAATCATGGATGAATCCTCTTCTTACCTATTTGCAACATGGGTTCATTCCCCAAGATCAGACAGAGGCTCGGAAATTGGTTAAAAAGGCAGCTCAGTACACGGTTCTGAATGGAGTTCTTTACAAAAGAGGGTTTGGTTCCCCCATGCTCAGATGTGTTAACCCATCCCAAGCAGAGGAGATACTTGAAGAGATTCATGGTGGAGTTTGCAGCCACCATATGGGTGGAAAATCTTTAGCTAGGAAAATAATCCGAGCAGGTTACTTTTGGCCTACATTGCAAAAGGACGCCATGGAACATGTTAAGAAGTGTGTTCAATGCCAGTTTCACAGCGACATCTACCAAAGACCTGCTGAGGAGCTACATTCTCTCTGTGCCCCTTGGCCCTTTTATCAATGGGGCATGGACATCATCGGGAAGTTTCCCACCGCACCAGGGCAACTCAAATTTGCGGTAGTGGCTATTGACTACTTCACTAAGTGGATTGAGGCGGTACTGTTAGCAATAATCTCTACGGCCCGTATTCAATCTTTCTTTGTGAAGGAAATTATCTCTCGGTTCGGAGTGCCTCATGCCATAGTTACTGATAATGGATCGCAGTTTGCAGCCTCTCACTTTCAACAACTAGCAGCCGACCTGGGAATCACTCACTATTTCAGTTCCGTTGAACACCCACAGACAAATGGGTTAGCCGAAGCTGCCAACAGAACCATCTTGGATGGAATTAAGAAGAAACTCGGTAATGCAGCCGACACTTGGGCGGATAAACTTCCGAGCGTTTTATGGTCACACAGGACAACTGTACACTCGTCTACAGGAGAGACTCCTTTTCGTTTGACATACGGCTGTGACGCAGTCATTCTGATCGAAAAGCGAATCCCTACCTTTAGGACGCTCGAACGTCCTTCAGAAACTAATGACCATTTGCTCAGCGAAGAGCTCATTTTACTTGAGGAAATTCGAAAGAACGCCGCAGCTCATGAAAGAAAGATGAAGGAACAACAAGCTCGGGAATACAACAAGAAGGTTCGTCCACGAAGTTTTGAAGTGGGAGACTTAGTCCTTCGTCGAGCAGACATCGACAAAGGAAATGCTGGAGTTGGAAAATTGAAGCCAAAGTGGGAAGGCCCATACCGAGTGAAGGCTAAATCTGGAACTGGAGCTTACAAATTGGAAACTCTCTCGGGCACCGAAATCAATAACAGCTGGAACGTGGCCAAGCTCAGAGCTTATTACAGTTAAGCTCCTATTTTATTTTTCACTTTTTACAAATAGATTAGTCTATTGCTCAGAATTGTTTAGGTCGAATAAACGAAGGGGAACATCCTTCTTAGATTAGTGACAAATTGTTAGGAATTAGTTAGCAAATGAGCAAAATTAGTTAGCAAATGAGCAACTTCATTTTTGTATTCTTTTATCAATAAAGCGCATCGATTTCTTTGAAATTCTCTTTCGAACATTGTGAAATGACATACGACTCATTTGGTTCGGCTAGCCACCGAGCTAAATCGAGAAACAACTCTTTACGAGAGTTCAGCAACGTATTCATAGAACGCCCGAATTCAGGAAATTACTTTCCTTATTTCATGGTCCGAGGGTCCCGCTTCGGCTAAAGTCGGCGATCCGAGTTCTATTCACAATAAATTATATATACGATTGAAGCAATAAATCCTACATACGATTGAAGCGATCCCTTACCCAATAAATTACAGTCCGATCGTCCGGAGATTAGCATTGCACTAAATATCAAGGGTCACGTGACAAACGAAACCCAAAAGTAACGAAAATAATCTACGCAACACAATTTGTATTCAAGGCAAATTGATTAACATTCAGTAAGAGTAAAAGTAAATTGTTCATAGCAGTCAAGGAGTACGCTCAAACACAACGAGCAACAAGTTAAAGAAAAGTTGTTCGAAAGGGCTAAGTGACGACGCTCGGTTACAAACGAGCAACAAAAATTAAATCCTACATAAAAGCAGCAAAAACTGATCACCAAAGCTTAGAGTCACTCCTCAATATCAGACAAAACAATGTTGGAATCATCAAATTCAGGGGCTTCAGTCAATTCAACGAGAGGGTTAGGCAGATCCTCTGCTTGTAAATCGACTTCGGCCTTGGTCTCAATATCAATCAGCTTCCCATTGTCGACAGTATGAAATGGATGAGCTCCGACCACCCTGAACTCAGTCTCAGGGTTCAGAACTTGAATTTGCTTAATTGCCGAGACAAAAGAATCATCAACACTCTTGCTCCAGTTGTAGAAGTTGCTTTCCGCCTTTTTCTTGTGAAGAAGAGCTTTCTCCTTCAATTTCTGAGCAACAACAGCAGACCTCTCAACTTCAGATCTCAACTCATCCATCTTCTGTCGGTTCTCTTGCAATTCTTCCTTCATTGCCTCCTCGATCTCCTTCTTCTTATCCTCAGAAGCTTTTTGGGAAACTTTCAAAGAATCCCTCTCTCTGATCAGCTCAGATTTGTCAGCCTTCAAATTCTCCAATTCATTTTTTACTCGGACCAGTTCGTCCGAAAGGCTAGCCTCTTGAGCAGCAGACATGGCACGAGCCTCTTTCTATTCAACATTATAACCAGAAAAAAGACCATCAGGTTGCTTGGCCAAAAAGTATGCAAGGTTGGCACCTCGAAGAAGATATTTCGCAAGAGTCATGTTGCATCGAGACCACTCGTCGGTGGTGAGAGTTCCAAACCGAGAACATTCAGATTCAGTGCAGACATATTTGGCAAACCGTTCATCAAATTGTTGATCCCATATGGATGTTTCTGATGGGTTTGCAGCAGAAGATGGAGTAGCGGCAGAAGATGGAACAGCGACAGCTTTAACACTTGACCCCTCAACCCTCGGATTCGCCTGTCAGACACCTTTTCTTTTCCTTTATCCAGCCGTCGGCGGTGAATTTGTTGGTTAGGGGGAGAAGTAACTTGGACTTGGCCACTAGGGCCCAATGAAACTGTAGCAGCAACAGCAACTACATTAGAAGTTGGCCGAGGGGATGCCTCGGTTGGAGAAGCTGTAGGTGCGGAAGTACTTAAGCTTGGGGTACTTAAGCTTGAAGACCCGGAAGCCACGCTCGTTGCAGGTGTCTTCCTCTTCTTTCCCCCTTGAAGTAAAGCAGCCATTCGTGAAGCCATTTTTTCTGCAAAGAAAACTTGGTTAGATCCAAATAAATCACAAATATAACAGCAAAGAAAACATAAACAGTTTACCAAGCTCAGCTTTGACATCCGGCGAGGGAATGTTCACAATATCCTTAGTTTCTATCATCCAGTTGTTTTTCAAATAACTTTCCACTGCTCGGCACACTTCCTTTTCGTATTCAGCAAGTTCTTTCCAATCTGATGCGTATGATGCGATCGATCGGTTGAAAAAACTTGCACACCACTGAAGAGGAAATCGAGGGAGTGGACGCCTTTCTCCAGGACAAGTGAACCAGTAAATACCGTTTCCGACGAAATTATATTTAAAAAAATAAGGTTTAAACCCCTTCCAAGACTCGGAGTATTTGGTGAAAATAGTATGTCCATGGCGAGACTTCAGAGAAACCCAAGGCCGCCTTTCTGATCCTTTCTCAAAAGTGTTGCATTGTGGGGCAAATAGATAGAAAAAAATCGGAAGAGTACAGGACCACTCCATGGCCGAACAAACTTGCTGGAAGCCCCTCACAAAAGCCCAAGCATTTGGATGCAGTTGGGAAGGGGCCACTCTCAAAGTACTCAAGACACCTATTTCAAAATCAGTAAAGGGCATTCTAATCCCTAGTCAAGTAATCACTTCTTCGTAAAAATAGAAACCAAAACTACCCTCTGGAATTTTAGTGCAAACCCTCTCGTTCAAACCCACTGGACTAACAGAATAGAGATTCCCAGTGTTATCTCCAGGACATGGTAAAATTATAGCCCGAGTTTGTTCTAGTGACCCTTCTGTTGAAAGCTCGGACTGAATACCGAGAACCTCTTGGTCCACCCAATCGTATTCAGCTGCATCTGGTGGAAGTGGGTAGAGTTCAGGATTAGTGATACACTTTCTCTTCATACCTGAGGAAAAGGGGGCACACTTGGAGTCAGAAGCAGAAAAACTTGATTATGTCGGATCAAATACTTACGGTTACGGTCGGTCGGGGAACACCTCCCTTTTTGGGCAGAATTTCCCCAAACCAACTGAAATGTCTAATACCTCTCTGTTGCTTCCTTAACCTCCTCTGTTCTACCCTCTCGGCAATCCTATAGTGAATCACACCCTGTCTGAACTCTTTCAAAGACCGAGGAAAACGCATGGCTATCGGTTTAACACAAATTTCTGGGTTTCCTCCTTTATGTGTTCTTGGTACGTCAGAGTTTACAGACTCCTCACTCATGATTAACGCAGCCTCAGTACCAACCCTAAGAAGTTAAGTGCAGCAAAACGTAAAGCAAACCTAAGAAATACTACAGCGATCGCTCAATAAATGTTAAAGGGGATAAAGAATTTCGAAAGGCAAGTGGGGGTACCACAGCAACAAATTGGGGTTTGTTCGAACCCTAGAAAAATCTATTCAAAAAACAAGAGAAAAATCTATTCAAAAAACAAGGGAAGAAGGACCAGAGTTGATACATAATAAAGAAAATTCTAAGCACATACACACAGCAAATGGCAGAAACAATCGCATGCAAAACAGCAAAGAAGAAAGAGAAAAAAGTCAGAGAAAGTAGTCAGAAAAAGGAAGAGAGTTTCGTTACCTGCTAACAATGAGTAATCAAGAAACCAGAAAAGAATGAAGACCACGAGATAAGAAACACACACAAGGAAGAAAAACGAAGTAATAGCAAGAATGCCTTTGAGGAACTCTGGCTTCAAAGATCAAAATCTCAGGAAAATGATGAACAAAGGTGAGAGAGAATTTGAAAGGTTCTGTTTAGAATAAATTGTGAAACCGCCCTGTGAAATTCGCCTTAAAACTTCCCTCCACTATCTCAAAAGACTTGGGCCTAAGTCAGAAAAAGCCCATTTACAACAAAAATTAATACGTGGCACCCCCAGCAGGATTGAAATCATAACGTTCCATTTCCCAGTAAAAGTGAAGGACACGTGGAGGCGCAAATAGAGTTGAAGGGTCACGTCTGGGTCAATCAAACGACAGCTCTGGTAGGATCACTCGAACGGTCGGATATCTTTTTCAACAAAGCTTGGTCGGAAAAAAATTTGCTCGTCTTATTAACTCGGCAGGGCTCAAATCACCCTACCGAGCTTGGGGGGCTTATGTAGTGGACCTATAGTAAACCGAGTGCTACCCGACTTAATCTACCTTAGTCCGACCGCCAAGACACTGGGACAAGGCCTACAGTCGGAATGTAACACCGAGCAAACTGGGTTTTTACAGAGATGTAATACGCTTATGAGATTAACCCTAAACACAGGATTTTCATCCTTATCTCTATCACTTACAGTCTCATCAAGCTTAGCCACTTCTCCTAGATTCCCATGATACTTGGTTAGATAAAACGGTAATGGATAAAGACTTATCGCATACAGGATTTATGGATATGATCTTATCATGGCCTTTACGAATCCTACTCAAATTCTTCCTCTTCAGAAGCCTTATCAGAACGGCCCATGACACACAGGTAATCCCCTATAAGAACCACCATGCTATAGGGGCTAAGGTACGTCTTCTCATCCCTAAGTTGACACTCGCACACACATTGTTGACTAGGGAGAACCTGTTTATCCCAACTGGATACGCAGAAATCCTACAAGTCCTACATTAATCTCTTTATTGAGGTCATTCTTTGAGGCTTTTCCATAGCTTCAAGGCTGATCTTGATTAAGAACACTACATGAAGAACTTTCTACCTCATAGTGAAGGTGATTTGGAAAAAGTACTATGCTATTCTTTATTAACTAATTATCAAATCAAAATTTTCGAAGTTAATTTCCTTGTGTCTCTTTTTATGAAAATTCTCAATTCCAATCCATATGATAACTACCTATTGAATTGATTTTTTTTAAAGACAATCATCATCTACCTTTTCATAAATAACTTTTATTTCTAATTACGTTCATATTTTCTACCCCATTTAATCTTACTTCAAGCCTTATTATGAATAGGATTTGTCTTATATACATATGGATGATTTAAATATATGCTAGTATGTTACATTTTCAATCTTAATTATAGACATCTATCAAATTAAAATTTTAATACTATTGTTTCATGTTATTTCCTAATAATTCTTGTTCCTAATTACATTTCTATTTAATGTACTCTTTAACTTTGACCCTTTCTTTAAGAAAATTTTTAAAAGAAAAATGAAAGTGAAACTTATGAACTACTTTCATCTAACTTGTAGTTTTAATCCATAATATGTGGATAGCAAATCTTATTTCTTCTATACTTGAATAATTTTTGTTAAAGTTTGAGATTATCCTTTTCATTATCAATGAACAATATTTTTCTGACTACTTTATGTATATTAAGTACTATGTACCTTTCCAGGGTACTTGACACACAAATCATGACAATATATGTATCACCTCCCTATTTCTGTAAATAAGTTTGCAAACTAATTTCCAAATCATAGTATATTAAAATTTCTGTCGAATAAAACTTGCACCTCCTGTTTGTCTATGCTCAACTCATACATATCATTTATTTTTAATCATATTCCCTTACCTATTTTTCTTTTTATACTTGTGCTTTCATCATTCCACAATTACCAATCCTTTTTATTGTAATTAAGTCTTGCTATTATCCAAATCTTTCTTTTTTGATTCATTTCAATTTAATTCAATTCAACACTACTTTAGTGTGTGCTGTATAATTTCCTTACTTGTGTTGGTTATGTTTATTTCTTCTTTTAAAAGTGTATTCCTGGAGGAAATTTCAAATGATACTTCTTGTGTTTGGTTTGCGTTTTATCTTAGAATGAAATTTCAAATGAAAAAAAAATACCCCTTAATACTTTGTGTATGTGCTGGTTTGTTTCTCTGAAGTGTGTTTAAACTTGTGTTTTGCTTCTTTTTAAAAGTGTGCTTAGGTACAAATGAATGATTTATAATATGAACTAGTAATGAGGATGATTTGTTATGTGATGCTTGATAATCCTTATAAGTTCTTAATATGCTTTGCCTTGAATTAGTAAGATATTAGGTTTCTAATCTTAAATATTGATTAAGGAATTCCAACCTTAGTTCCATCCTAAGTGGGGGAGCAATCCTTAAAAGTGTTGAAACCTCCTTGTTTGCAATAGGATTACCAAATTCTCATCATTAAGATAAGTCGAATTTCGGGGACGAAATTCATATAAGTGGGGGAGTATTGTAATATCCTCGAATTTATTAAATAGTTTGGTGCATTAGTTAGTTAGAATTCATTCATAGTTAAAGTTAAGTTAGTGCAAATAGTTTGATTTAATTAAGTAATTAGAAGTTTTAAGTTAAATAATTATAAGAAAATGAAATTTTAATATCATAGTATGTATTTTATTTTTAGGGAGGTTTTGGAAGGTATTAAATTGTTTTTTTTTTAAAAAAATTCAACACCGGCTGCATTGGTGCGCACGGGATGCACCGGCTAGCCAGAAATCATGCACCGGTGCGCAGCATCAGAACCCAGCACCAGCTTCATGTCCCGCGCGCACCAGAATCACGCACCGGTACGCACCAGCCAAGAACCAGACCGTGCGCACCAGCACCAGGTGCATCAGAGTCCCGCACGCCTGAGTCCCGCACGCCTGAGCGCAGGCCAACGTGCGCCTGGGCGCGCGCACCAGCTTATTAGCTGGTGCTGCTTATTAGCTGGTGGTGCTGCTGCTACATCAACCCATTTGCACCATTTCTTTCCTTCTTCTCTCAAAACCGAATTTCACCCCTTTGAACCCTAAATTCTCACATCCAAAAATCCACCCAAAATCAACACAAATCATCACTCAAAATCAATTTCCCATCACTAATCCTTCACTTTTCCATCTTAAAAACCACAAATCACCCACTTTTTCCTCAAAAATCCAAGAAACCCCTATTTGACCCACAAACCCTAACTTCTTCAATCTTGCACATAGAGTCTTATAATCAACCAAGGAAGTCTAGAAAGTGATAAAGGGCAAGGATTTAGTGGCATAGAGGCTTGGTTTTAAGCTTGAAGGTGGTGCTCTCTAAAATCCCCACTTTCTCTTTCTCTCTCTAAGAGGTAAAAGGGAGTACTTTCGTTTAAATTAGGGAAAGGGTTTAATGACATTAATAGAGACATAATTAGGTGTATTCAATTGTTTGTATGCATTAGAAATTAATTGTTATGAATTATGATTTAGTTTCCTATTGATGCAACTTTTTGGTGTTCTATGTGTTAATTGTCGGGTGATGAAATTGTGTATTATTATGTGAATTAATGATTTTGTAGGATAAATGATGCAAAAATATATTCAGTATGTATTTATTAATTACTAGTTTTCTTGTTGATTGATTAGACATAAACTAGTGTAAAGTGCTTCCTAATTTGATTTGAGCCCAACAAATGCAATTTTCTAAAAGAATAAAGGGTTTAAATTCAATTAAGAAGAAACTAAGAACTTGCATCATGCATGGTGAAAAGGTGGACGTTAGGAGTAGGGGAAAAACATACCGGAATCAAATGATTCTATGAGGGAGGGAAAAGGTAACTAGATTGTGCTATTGAAACAATCGTCGGGAATTGTTATGGAAAGCTTTGATCTTCCAAAGGGTAGGGTTCATAACTCGTGTCGTGGATTGGCTTTACCGGTGTAGCATCCCAAATTTAATTTCATGTATAATCTATGTGGTGATAGACATAGAGTAGAAGAAATGGTGATATTAAGTTAGAAATTGGTTAAGTAGTGTTTAAATTGAAGTTGTAAGCATAGAACTTTAGGAAATTTAAAATACAAGATTCGTAACTCAAAACACGAATTCCACCGTTGGATATGAAGTATGAAATATGAAGAAGCTTTCTTTAAAATTTGAGCAAGATCCAACGGATAGAAAAGAAGTTATAGCAGTTTGAAGTGTTTAGGAGCAGACTTCTAAGTTCTCGCTCAAGCGAGAGTTCGCTCGCTCAAGCGAAATTAGTTAGTGCAGACCCTGAGTTACTGGATAGATTTCGCTCCAGCGAGAAATAGCTCGCTCAAGCGAAAATGGTACTCGCTCCAGCGAATATATTTTCGCTCAAGCAAAATTGGTTCGAGCAAACCCTAAATTCCCAAATTGAGTTTTTCACTCAAGCGACTGCATTTTCGCTCAAGCGAAAAATGGTCTGATGCAGCTTAAAACGCGTTTTGGTCTTCTTCCTCATTCACTCCCCCTTTGCTTTCTCTCTCTAGGGCTCGAAACCCTCCTCTTTCTCTCTCTAAATTCCTCCTTTAATCTCCACTCCAATCCATACTAAATCATTATAAATCAATCCCCATCACATACAAACATCATCTCCTTCATCAATCCCTCTCCTTTTTCTCTCTCTCATCTGCAATCTATCTCTCTTCCAAGGTTCCATATTTCCATCAATTTTGGTGCAAGAGCAAGGGGCTTTGGGCACTATTATCATAAACTCTCTTCCTCCTTAACTCCAAACAAGTGTGTAAGTCATGAATTTTCTCTTTCTCTCTCTAAATTCGTTTTCCCTTTCTCTCTCTTGTGTGACGACCCAACTTTTATTCCAAAACTTAATATTCATTTTTAGAAAATTCGACCATTTTTTTTTTTGAAACTAAAAGTCAGTCATCATCCATTATCGAGTCTTTGCGGAAATTATAAAATCAATTATCATGAAAGAAACTATTCATATTATATTTCATAAAAAGGAAAGTACATTTCCATTACATCAAAACCATCAACACTAGGTTTAACTTAAGTACTCTAGGTCATTTCATTATATTACATATCTTACAACAAAATTTATAATAACCTAGAGCAACTGGTTCGGAACTCAAAATATCAAATAGATAAGAGAAACCTGATGAGTAGCACTATCCACACTCCAACATCCCAACTCAACTCAATCATCAGTTCCCCACTGACTACCGGTTGAGTTGTCCATGAAATCATCATCAGCCACCGGGTCAGCATCCTCCACCGGATCCTCATCCTCTATCGGGTCCTCCTCCTCCTCCTCCTCTTCATGTGCCGGTTCAGATGGCACATATACCGGAGTCCGAGATCGGGCTCTAGTGGAAGGACGAGAGGGAGCAGGAACCTCCAAAATAATTCTTTCTTCAGAGGGTGATGGACTTGGTGGGAGGGTGCGTCTCGGAAAACGTCTTGGCGGTGGTGGTGGTGTTCCATGCCGAAACACAAAATTGGGCGGAATGTGCATAATGTACATCATTGGGATTCTCGTCCTACGCGGACGCATTCGGGACCATGGGTTCGGGTGACGGAAAATAACTTCCACATCTCCCTCATAGATGGCCCGATGATCCTCGAAGTTCCACTCCCCATTAGGGAGCGGCCTCATCTCCACGCAAAACATATTCCTGGCCATGACCTACAACAAGGGATTAGGAGTGAGTCATAGCTAAACACAATAACAAATGAGCATAACAGAGGCTAGAAATAACAAGCACAAGTTTCCAGATAGCAATAATAAATGCATATGTATATGCTCAAACTGTCTTTTATAATATTTCGTTTAGTTTCGTGATGCATGCCTACTCTCCATTCATGCTACGCGGTTCGGCATCCGAGTATCTCAGGCTCGGGATATTCATAATCCTATGGTTCATCAAACCGGAGCGTATTCACAACCCAGGCGTCACGATTTGATTGGGAATTTGGCCATCATAACATTTTCATGTTACGGAATCCAAATCATCACAGCATCTTCGTGCTATGGCATCACAGCTATCTCAGGGCTGCGGAATACTTCTACCTATACCAGATTCCACAATCAAAATCGGAGCATCTCCATGCATGTCAATGTCACATAATTGTTCATTGTCTTTTTCTCTTTTAATTCATATCTTTGAATATCATGCCTCCAATATAGAGACCCAAAATTCATAATCCTTCTTGCTTATAACCATCTTTTCATCATTTTTTTTTGCATTAACTGGTGCTTGTGCTTTCCAAAAATTCCATCAGCGGCCCAGCCACTTTGTGATGGTTTTATACAATAGGAATTTAATTACGTTGTCATTAATTTGTGCAACGACCCCATCTAGGACTCCCAAAATATCAACCAAGTGGGTAAAAACTTCCACTGGGACGTGGGAATAAAATCAACCAAATGGGTGTACGCACCTCCATTGGGACATCCTGTCCGAATATGTCAACCACTGAATAAAATTCCAGTAGGACTCATCCAGGATAAAATCAACCAATGGGATTAAATCTATAGATATTAAGAGCAGAAATTAAAATTTAAGCATATAGGAGTTTAGACGAGTTAATCTTTAATTACTTCATAAAGAAGTAAAGATTTTCTGAAAATTATTTTAAATTACTCGAGTAGTTCTTCACATACTCGAGTGTTCATGTAAAATTACTCGAGTCCTTCAAGACATACTCGAGTGTTCTTCCCATTTTCCAGAATACTCGAGTCTTTCTTCAATTACTCGAGTGTTTTAGCAGCAGCAGCACCAGTTTCTGCACTTTATAATGCCAATTCGAGTTCAGAGCCTTTCCTTTCCACTTTTATGCAAAACAGTAACTTAGATACATAAAATAAACATGTTAGAACATGTAATCAATATTGAAACAACATCAAATGCAATAAATCACAAAATCAACATAAACTTAGCAAATAACCCTTTCACATATGATTTTCATTTCCTTTTGTTTTTAACTTCGAAAATTGATCCAGTGAGCATCATTAGGTCCATTTAGACATGTTTGGTTTATAAAAACTTGGGTTTATGACCTCTATGTCATATTCCCAATTCAAACTTCACCCCTTGATGAACCATATGAGGTTCCTACATTTCCAGCTTGAAATAACTCATTCTAGTATTTAGATAACTCCTCCCTTACCTTAGAGAAGCTAATCAACAAGTAAAACGACAGAGAAATCGGTTGGATCAAAAATCCAAATTCTGGACTTGGTGAAAAAGAGTTGAACAGGCTGACTTTGGCCACAAATTTCACCACGGATTTGGCATGAAAAGAATGAAACAAGTTAGTTTCAGAAACTAGGATATACTAACTTTAATCAGAAACAAGTTTGACACGAAAAGAATCCATGAATTTACCAAACGATTTCAATGAAGATGAATACTTGAGACTGAATGTTACTCTGTTTTTCTCAGTTTTGAACCTCCAACTTTGTAGGCCTAGAACCTGATCTTCAGAAGGCTATTTGAAGTGATTTCGAGTTCTAATTCAAGAATGAAATCAGAACTTCGGTTTGTGTTTAGGTTTCAAGGAAAATGAGTGAGGATTGAGAGAGAACGAAGGGATCAAAGTGAACTCTGTAAAACAGGGAAATTTCTGGTCAAATTCGGGTTTTGGAACTTCAGAGGTGTTGATGCTTCACCCAAGCATCAATTTATAGTCTAAGAGTACTTCAACTCGAAGTAAGGTTCAGCTCTATGCTTGTCACGTCAAGAAACCGCGTTTTGGTGCGAAATTAATTATAAAACCAACTTGTACATTTAGCCAGACTGCTCGATTTACTCGAGTCTTTTTCTTTCTACTCGAGTATATTTCAAAAACTCAAGAACACTCGAGTCTTTTCTGACATACTCGAGTCTTTTGACTCAAAATTCAAATTTTCAAACAGATAGTGATTATACTCGAGTACCCTCTACCATACTCGAGTAAAATATCTTAATTTCAGAAAAATCATTATTTTATTCAACACATTTATTTATTTTGTTTATAAAAATACAGGACCTTACATCCTCCCCCACTTACATAGAATTTCGTCCCCGAAATTCCGATTTACAAAAATAGATGTGGATATTCATCCCTCATCTTAGACTCTAATTCCCATGTGGAGTCAGACACTCCACCTTGCCCCCAGAGAACTCGTACTAACGGAATCTCTTTCCCTCGCAGCTTCTTAATCCTTCTATCCTCTATTCTCACGGGTCCAAGATCAAACGTGAGATTTTCTTTCAGCGGTATCAAATCTTGTTGCAATTGCACAATCGAAGATGGATCTTGGATAAATTTGCGAAGCTGAGAGACATGGAAAACATTGTGCAGGTTGGACAAAAATGGGGGTAGGGCGATCTGATACGCGACAGGGCCTACTCGTTTCAAAATCTGATAAGGGCCGATGAACTTAGGAGATAGCTTCCTTGGCTTCATTACCCTTCCAATTCCAGTCGTTGGCACAACCCGCAGGAATACATGATCTCCTTCTTGAAATTCGAGCTTGGATCTTCGTTGGTCGGCATAGCTCTTCTGGCGACTTTGAGCGATCTTCATCTTCTCTTGGATAGTCCTTACCTTTTCAGTCGTTTCTTGAACTAATTCAGGTCCGATGAGAGCCTTCTCCCCCACTTGGAACCAACATAGCGGGGTTCTACACTTCCTTCCATAGAGGGCTTCGTACGGGGCCATACCGATGCTTGCGTGATAACTATTATTGTAGGTGAATTCCACAAGCGGCAATAACCGATCCCACCCTTCTTGATATTCCAGAACACACGCTCGAAGCAGGTCTTCCAAGGATTGAATCGTCCTTTCCGATTGACCATCGGTTTGAGGGTGATAGGCGGAACTCATTCTCAACTGCGTTCCCAATGCCTGATGTAAACTCTGCCAGAACCGGGACACGAAACGGGGATCACGATCCGATACAATACTCGAGGGAATTCCGGTTCCACTCCTTCCATTCCTAATCTTTTCTTCTCTAGAAGCTCCTCGTCCGCTTGTTGAAGGTTTCGAACTTGACCCTCAAACTCATTTGTGATTTGCAACATTCCTAACTTGACGCAGCTCGGCTTGAACTGAATTGCCAAATTCAAGTTGCGGAATTCTTCAATTAGCTGAGCTTCCTTTATCATCATCGTACTCATGTGCAACATTTTCCTACTGAGAGCGTCGGCTACAACATTAGCTTTGCCGGGGTGGTAATGCAATTCGAAGTCATAATCCTTCAGGAATTCCATCCACCTACGTTGCCTCATATTCAGTTCCTTTTGGTCGAAGAGATACTTCAAACTTTTATGGTCGCTGAATACTTGGAACGTATTACCATACAGGTAATGTCTCCAAATCTTCAAAGCAAAGACAATGGCAGCCAATTCCAAGTCGTGAGTAGGATAGTTCCCTTCATGCACCTTCAGCTGACGAGATGCATAAGCAACAACTTTCCCTTCTTGCATCAAGACACAACCCAAACCTTGTCGAGATGCATCACAATAAACATCGAAGCTTTTCCTAGGATCGGGCAAAGTTAACACTGGAGATGATGTTAACTTGTCCTTCAACGTCTGGAAGCTAACTTCACACTTCTCATCCCAGACAAAAGGTTGCTCTTTCCGGGTCAAACGAGTCAACGGAAGAGCCAACTTGGAAAAACCTTCGATAAACTTCCGATAATATCCAGCTAACCCCAGAAAACTTCTTATTTCAGTAACCGTCTTTGGTCTTTCCCATTGCAAAACTGCTTCTACTTTGACCGGGTCCACAGCCACACCATCCTTTGAAATTATATGACCCAAGAAATTGACTTTTTCAAGCCAAAATTCACACTTGGCCAGCTTAGCATATAATTTCTTTTCCTTCAAGGTCTCCAAAATAATCTTCAAATGATTAGCGTGCTCTTTCGGATTCTTCGAATAGATGAGAATATCATCGATAAACACCACGACGAAGGAATCCAGGTAGGGTCGGAACACTCTATTCATGTAGTCCATGAATATTGCTGGAGCGTTGGTCAACCCAAATGGCATCACTACATACTCGTAGTGTCCATATCGTGACCGAAAAGTAGTCTTCGGTATATCTTCCTCCTTAACTCTGATCTGATGATATCCTGACCTCAGATCAATCTTTGAAAATACCTATGCTCCACTCACTTGATCTATCAAATCGTCGATTCTTGGCAACGGATACTTGTTCTTGATGGTAACCTTGTTGAGTTGCCTATAATCAATGCACATCCTCATTGATCCATCCTTCTTCTTCACGAATAAAACCGGCGCTCCCCAAGGCGACACACTTGGTCTGATGAACTGCTTTTCTAAC
This sequence comes from Crotalaria pallida, assembly GCA_037953625.1. Lineage (NCBI taxonomy): Eukaryota > Viridiplantae > Streptophyta > Magnoliopsida > Fabales > Fabaceae > Crotalaria > Crotalaria pallida. Next base: position 65,754,595 of record CM075651.1, read on the forward strand.
AAGTCCTTCACTTGCTTCTTTAATTCAGCTAATTCTGCTGGAGCCATACGATAAGGGGCGATAGAGATAGGGCCAGTACCGGGGACTAGGTCAATACTGAATTCTATCTCTCGATGCGGCGGCAAACCGGGCACTTCATCGGGAAACACTTCGGGAAACTCTCGAATAACCGGAATATCTTCGATCTTTGCTTCCTCTTTCTTTTCTTCAGCGATGGTTGAAAATAGGCACACATAACCTCCAGGTTGCTTGGCCGGCGACTTCTCACCAGGAAAGATGATCGTTCGAACCTTGCAGTCGATTACTACATGGTTGGATGCCATCCAATCCATGCCCAAAATGACATCAACATTGGACAACGGCAAACAAATCAGATTTATTCGAGAAATCTGATCTCTTATGCTAACTACACAACCGACACATGCTCTTGATGCAACAACATGAGCATTCGTGGGGGTAGACACACTCAGTTTAAACGGGGTCTTCGAGACAGACAAATTTAAACGCTTGACACATTCCTCCGAGATGAAGGAATGCGTTGCTCCGGAATCAAATAAAAAGCGACAAGGCATGCCATTGAGGAAATGGTTACCTTGCACAAGGTTGTCGGCCTGCTTTGCTTCCTCTCCAAACATCGTGAACACCTTTCCATTGACCCAAGGTTTGCTTCCTTGTCCTTGGTTGCTTTGACGCGGGGGTTGGCGGCACGCACGGGCGATGTGTCCGGTCCCTCCACAATTGAAACAGACTGGTGGCTTGTCCCTCCAGCATTCTTGACTAGGATGAGAGCGTCGACACTTGCTACAAATCTCTGCCGGAGCCGGAAGACTAACTGCTCCAGAAGGTTGTGCTCTTCCCTTTCCTTTGTGCCAATATGGGCCTCCACGATTTCCACGGTTATTCTTATGCTGATTGCGGTGGGGTCCATGGCTTCCTTGACTGACTTCCTTCTTGAAGTTGTTCTTCTCGAAAATGCGACATGCACTAATCAGGATTGGATAGTGACGAATCCTTTGCACGCTTACAGCTAGCTTGATATCTGACCTTAGCCCATTTTCAAACCGGGTGCACTTCGAGTATTCGTCAGGATGATATTGGAAGTACGGGGAGTACTTCATCAGCTCCTCAAACTTTTCAGCATACTGGTCGACAGTCATGCTGCCTTGCTTCAAGTCTAAGAATTCCATCTCCTTTTGGATTCGAACATCATCCGGGAAATACCTCTCCAAGAATTTTTCCGTGAAGACTTCCCAAGAGAGCTCGCGATGATCATACTCCAAGAACTGGCGGGTCTGCTCCCACCAAGTTGCAGCTTCCCCATTCAGCATGTAGGCCGCGAACGTGACCTTCTGAACTTCCGTGAGAGTCAACGTTCGGAAAATCTTATTCATCTCAGCTAACCAAAACTGGGCTTGCTCAGGGCAACGACCACCCGAGAAGCCAGGGGGTTTACATCTACGGAAAGAATCTAGTCCTTGAAATTCAACAGGGGTTACATTGCTGGGAGGACGGGTTTGCTGCAAGTTTTCCAGGACCGCAGCCATACGGGTCAGAGCCTCAGCAATGTTAGCGTTATTACGTCCAGCCATCTATCCTACAGAATCCGAAAGGGAAAACTTAATTAGATTCTGCTATTCTATATCTCAAAATGCAAACATGATTCTAGAGTATGCTATGGTTAGTGTGTAAGGCCACACTCCAAGGCCGAGAGTTGAACCATTGCTCTGATACCACTAAATGTGACGACCCAACTTTTATTCCAAAACTTAATATTCATTTTTAGAAAATTCGACCATTTTTTTTTTTTTTGAAACTAAAAGTCAGTCATCATCCATTATCGAGTCTTTGCGGAAATTATAAAATCAATTATCATGAAAGAAACTATTCATATTATATTTCATAAAAAGGAAAGTACATTTCCATTACATCAAAACCATCAACACTAGGTTTAACTTAAGTACTCTAGGTCATTTCATTATATTACATATCTTACAACAAAATTTATAATAACCTAGAGCAACTGGTTCGGAACTCAAAATATCAAATAGATAAGAGAAACCTGATGAGTAGCACTATCCACACTCCAACATCCCAACTCAACTCAATCATCAGTTCCCCACTGACTACCGGGTTAGTTGTCCATGAAATCATCATCAGCCACCGGGTCAGCATCCTCCACCGGATCCTCATCCTCTATCGGATCCTCCTCCTCCTCCTCCTCTTCATGTGCCGGTTCAGATGGCACATATACCGGAGTCCGAGATCGGGCTCTAGTGGAAGGACGAGAGGGAGCAGGAACCTCCAAAATAATTCTTTCTTCAGAGGGTGATGGACTTGGTGGGAGGGTGCGTCTCGGAAAACGTCTTGGCGGTGGTGGTGGTGTTCCATGCCGAAACACAAAATTGGGCGGAATGTGCATAATGTACATCATTGGGATTCTCGTCCTACGCGGACGCATTCGGGACCATGGGTTCGGGTGACGGAAAATAACTTCCACGTCTCCCTCATAGATGGCCCGATGATCCTCGAAGTTCCACTCCCCATTAGGGAGCGGCCTCATCTCCACGCAAAACATATTCCTGGCCATGACCTACAACAAGGGATTAGGAGTGAGTCATAGCTAAACACAATAACAAATGAGCATAACAGAGGCTAGAAATAACAAGCACAAGTTTCCAGATAGCAATAATAAATGCATATGTATATGCTCAAACTGTCTTTTATAATATTTCGTTTAGTTTCGTGATGCATGCCTACTCTCCATTCATGCTACGCGGTTCGGCATCCGAGTATCTCAGGCTCGGGATATTCATAATCCTATGGTTCATCAAACCGGAGCGTATTCACAACCCAGGCGTCACGATTTGATTGGGAATTTGGCCATCATAACATTTTCATGTTACGGAATCCAAATCATCACAGCATCTTCGTGCTATGGCATCACAGCTATCTCAGGGCTGCGGAATACTTCTACCTATACCAGATTCCACAATCAAAATCGGAGCATCTCCATGCATGTCAATGTCACATAATTGTTCATTGTCTTTTTCTCTTTTAATTCATATCTTTGAATATCATGCCTCCAATATAGAGACCCAAAATTCATAATCCTTCTTGCTTATAACCATCTTTTCATCATTTTTTTTTGCATTAACTGGTGCTTGTGCTTTCCAAAAATTCCATCAGCGGCCCAGCCACTTTGTGATGGTTTTATACAATAGGAATTTAATTACGTTGTCATTAATTTGTGCAACGACCCCATCTAGGACTCCCAAAATATCAACCAAGTGGGTAAAAACTTCCACTGGGACGTGGGAATAAAATCAACCAAATGGGTGTACGCACCTCCATTGGGACATCCTGTCCGAATATGTCAACCACTGAATAAAATTCCAGTAGGACTCATCCAGGATAAAATCAACCAATGGGATTAAATCTATAGATATTAAGAGCAGAAATTAAAATTTAAGCATATAGGAGTTTAGACGAGTTAATCTTTAATTACTTCATAAAGAAGTAAAGATTTTCTGAAAATTATTTTAAATTACTCGAGTAGTTCTTCACATACTCGAGTGTTCATGTAAAATTACTCGAGTCCTTCAAGACATACTCGAGTGTTCTTCCCATTTTCCAGAATACTCGAGTCTTTCTTCAATTACTCGAGTGTTTTAGCAGCAGCAGCACCAGTTTCTGCACTTTATAATGCCAATTCGAGTTCAGAGCCTTTCCTTTCCACTTTTATGCAAAACAGTAACTTAGATACATAAAATAAACATGTTAGAACATGTAATCAATATTGAAACAACATCAAATGCAATAAATCACAAAATCAACATAAACTTAGCAAATAACCCTTTCACATATGATTTTCATTTCCTTTTGTTTTTAACTTCGAAAATTGATCCAGTGAGCATCATTAGGTCCATTTAGACATGTTTGGTTTATAAAAACTTGGGTTTATGACCTCTATGTCATATTCCCAATTCAAACTTCACCCCTTGATGAACCATATGAGGTTCCTACATTTCCAGCTTGAAATAACTCATTCTAGTATTTAGATAACTCCTCCCTTACCTTAGAGAAGCTAATCAACAAGTAAAACGACAGAGAAATCGGTTGGATCAAAAATCCAAATTCTGGACTTGGTGAAAAAGAGTTGAACAGGCTGACTTTGGCCACAGATTTCACCACGGATTTGGCATGAAAAGAATGAAACAAGTTAGTTTCAGAAACTAGGATATACTAACTTTAATCAGAAACAAGTTTGACACGAAAAGAATCCATGAATTTACCAAACGATTTCAATGAAGATGAATACTTGAGACTGAATGTTACTCTGTTTTTCTCAGTTTTGAACCTCCAACTTTGTAGGCCTAGAACCTGATCTTCAGAAGGATATTTGAAGTGATTTCGAGTTCTAATTCAAGAATGAAATTAGAACTTCGGTTTGTGTTTAGGTTTCAAGGAAAATGAGTGAGGATTGAGAGAGAACGAAGGGATCAAAGTGAACTCTGTAAAACAGGGAAATTTCTGGTCAAATTCGGGTTTTGGAACTTCAGAGGTGTTGATGCTTCACCCAAGCATCAATTTATAGTCTAAGAGTACTTCAACTCGAAGTAAGGTTCAGCTCTATGCTTGTCACGTCAAGAAACCGCGTTTTGGTGCGAAATTAATTATAAAACCAACTTGTACATTTAGCCAGACTGCTCGATTTACTCGAGTCTTTTTCTTTCTACTCGAGTATATTTCAAAAACTCAAGAACACTCGAGTCTTTTCTGACATACTCGAGTCTTTTGACTCAAAATTCAAATTTTCAAACAGATAGTGATTATACTCGAGTACCCTCTACAATACTCGAGTAAAATATCTTAATTTCAGAAAAATCATTATTTTATTCAACACATTTATTTATTTTGTTTATAAAAATACAGGACCTTACATCTTGTCTTCCATGGTGGTTTTCAACTGTAGGCCATGGAAGTTTCATATTTTCTTGAGTTTTGGCAAGAAACTATGGCATAAATGCTAATTCTTCTTGTTATGGCTCTTATTCTAGGTTCCTCCCTTTTCCCTTGGATCCTAACTCATTTGGTGGCAAGACTCTCAAGCTTAGAGCAAGTAAAATCACCTTATCTCCAAGTGTTTGAGGTAAGGGGGTGGGTTTTGCCTTGTTCTAGGGAGTGGATTCTAGTTAGTATATAATGATTTAATTTGTTAGGGTTATGTGTTAGGGGAGAAAATTAGACTATAAAACCCTAGGTTATTGAATATAAAATTCTAACTAAATAAATATGTATGATGTTGGATGCAAAGACTAGGAAAAGGAAACCCAATGATATGAAAATGAATTAGTTGATAAATGGAATTTGGATAATGATTATAATGAAGTACAAGAGGAATTGGGTAATATGATCGTGAAGTTGCCATAAATGATTTATATGATTATTGATTTTATTTGTAAAGTTGTGAATTAAATGATAATTGATTACTGTTGCAAATATATGTATGTGTTGTGGAATAAATTGATATAGAAAGAAAATGGAATGGAAACGATTATATGTGGTGTTAAAGCAAAACTATGAGAAGGTGATAATATGAATGTTTTGGTTGAATATAATTGTACACTAATTGCTAAATGTGCATAAGGGTGGAAATGGGAATAAATTAATTACATGTAAATTAAAAGGTGAAACGATGATGTTAATTATGTGACAAGTATGAGTTGGTTATGTATACTTGCTCCTTAATGCTAAATTTGTATAACTGTGCTTAAATGTATTGCATAAGCTTAATTGAGAACATGAATGCTATTGAGAAGATTTTGGTAATTAACATAGGAAATGAGTATGGATAAGTTATGAATGAGAAACTATAAATAAGTGTAACTTTGATGAAATGTGTTATGATTGATTGAACAAGAAAGTGAATAATTCTTGGCCTCTGAATTGAGGCGCCAAATATTGAGAGAATGAATGAATGGTGTGCTCGGAATTATGTGTATTGTTATGCTTTAATCTTAATCTTTATATGAATAACCTATGTGGTGGTATGAGGTACCTTCCGGTGTGGAGGTGAAGTACCCCCAGGCCAAATTGTATGAGGTACCTTCCGGTATGGAGGTGAAGTACCCATAGGCCAAACTGTATGAGGTACCTTCCGGTGTGGAGGTGAAGTACATTGGTATGAGATACATCTTAAGAATGAAATGAAGAAAAGAAAAGAAAGAATTAAAATGATAGAGTGTTGACCTCTGACCTGAGGGACACCAAATGAAATAAAGTATTGGTGTGTTGACCTCTGACCTGAGAGACACACCGTGAATTAAGAAATTGGAGTGTTGACCTCTGACCTGAGGGACACAATGAATTAAAATGATTGGGTGTTGACCTCTGACCTGAGGGACACATAATTTAAATAAAGAAAAGTATGAGGGCCTATGTTTTGAGGTGATAAATGTGTTGAATGAGATTTGTACATTGGCCTCTGGTTTGAGGTGATGTACCTGAATAAAGAGAAAGTAAAAAGAATGAAAAGTAAAGGAAATGGAATTTGAATGTAATTATGAAAATGAAATGGTGGAGTAAATAGTGAATATGGAAATAATGAAATGAGTATGGTGTGCAATATGTGATGACATGCCTTATTTGCTAGTTGTGCTTGACCTAGTGGGTTGTTATGTCTAGTTAGAGACTGCTTTCTATTTCATGTGCAATGAACACTCCCTTAACATTTTTCAGGTATGGAGATTGAGCTGGCACAGCCCCCGGCCGAGCAGGAGTACTTTCCCTTACAAAGAGAGTAGGGTTGTTATGGGATATAGAGTTTATATGGACCTAAGCCTCCTACCGTATTTTGAAGTAAATTTTATTATATATATTTTTGAGTGAGGCTTAGGATGTTTTGTTTTGATAAAGTTATAAGTTTTGGTTTTGATACTCAAACTTAGTATTTCCGCTAATACTCTGATTATTTGATGCACTCTGATATATTTGGATCCCGTTGGGCCTTGATATGATATGATATATATATATATATATATATATATATATATATATATTCTGAAGCCCTGCTGGCTATTGGTTGTTTACTTGAAATTGTTTATCACAGGTTGAATTTTGGATTAGTCCGAAAAACAAACAAAACTCCGTCCGTTTGACGGGTGATTTTTATTAAATTAAAAAGAAATTTCAAATTCACATTTTTAATAGCGGGGTTCTAAGGGTAAAAATCCTAGGTGTTACATTTATGGTATCAGAGTAGTTTCTCCTCGGCCTTGGAGTTATACAAACTCCAAATGATTACTCACCTAGCGAGTAATTGATGCTCATAGTAATAGTTTAGGATTATAATAGGATAATTATAGTACTATGTATCTACTTAGTAATTGGGTCTTCCTGGTCTGTTCTCTCTGGCTAAGCAGTATGGCTGGAAGAAGGGCTGGTAACGATGGACTTGCTACCATTCTGGAGCATCTATCTCAGATGCAGCAGCAGCAGGGGAACAGATGGCAGCTACTGCAGCAGCAGCAGCTACAGCAGCAGAAGCAGCTCTGCAACCAGCTCCAGTTGAGATTGACTGGATGTCTCGATTCCGAAAGAATAATCTGCCTCGCTTTGAAGGTGGAAATGATCCTGATGGAGCGCTGAGATGGATACAGGAGATTGAAAAGATTCTCCGCTCTCTTCAACCACCCCTGGAGCAGCATGTCCGATTAGCTGAATTCATGCTGACCAATGAAGCAGAACATTGGTGGGATCAGCAGAGGAGAGGATTGGTGGCAGCTAATCCTGTAATTCCTTGGGAGATGTTCAAGGATCTATTCCTGGTGAAGTATTTCCTTGAAGATGTTAGGAGGGAGAAGGAGATTGCTTTTCTCCAATTGACTCAAGGTTCTATGTCGGTTGGGGACTATGCAGCTCGGTTTGAAGATCTTATCCGCTTTTCTGATTTTCGGGATGCAAGTGACTGTGGCAAGTGTGTCAAGTTTGAAGCTGGGCTTAGGAATGATCTTCGCCTCTCGTGTGAGTATCACAACATTGACAACTTTGCTCGCTTGGTCAACATGGAAAGCACGTATGAGAAGGGTCTCAAACGGAAGTTAGAGGATGAGAGAAATAGGGCAAACCGGAGAACCAGTGGTCAAAATAAGGACAAAGGACCGATTCAGAAGTCAGGTTCATACTCTCCTTCCGGGGTCACGTTTCCTAGGGAATCTGGACCAACAGTGAATGCTTATGGTCCAATACCAACTTGTCAGCACTGTGGCAGGATGCATAGGGGAGTGTGCTGGACATTGGGTCGAAATGAGGGGTTATGTTTTCACTGTGGACAACCTGGACATTTTGCTTCAAATTGTCCTAAGAACACAGTGAAGAAAGAAATTAATGCGACTAAGGCACAGAAGGCCCGTGAAGGTCCATCATTGCAGAAGGGAAAGTTATTCACCGTAGAGGGTGACGAGGTGGACCCAGCTGATGTGGTTGCAGGTAATTAACATTTGGCAAGCTCATGCGAAGTGCTTTTAGATTCGATTGTTGTGGATTTAGTTTGCCCTTCTGTTAACTAAATAGTGAGTTAGTGATGTCTTAGGATGGAAGTGTTTAAAGCGTATTAGATATCTGCCTTCCCAAATTCAATCTTGTTTTATAGAGAGCTTATGAAAGACCTTATAAGAAAATTCTTACATCTAAGAATTCTAGTATGAAGTGACCAATATTATGTTATGATGTTTTTATTTGATGTAATGTAAGGTTAGAACTGATCACTCTAATCCTTGCATTTGTTAAATGATGACATTACTGACAGAATCCGACAGTGATGTGTTGTTGGTAGACGTGAGGATGGGATTGATCACCTCAATTCTTGCATCTATCAATAAATGCTATCATTGTAACCTTTGAAGCGAAAGTAGACATCCAAAGTAGTGACTTCCAAGGAATGAATCTTTCTAAGTGAAATTCAACCCAACCAAAAAGCATTCTTTCAAAAACTTCCGGTAGAATTAGAAGATAGACAGAGAATAGGACTAAAGAAAGGAAACTTTAGTCTATGCTATTTGTTCCCAAGCAGTAAAACTGAAAGCTTAACCCTGTTAATGTTATGCAGCTCTTGCAAGAGTTAGACTCTAAGGCGTTCTATCCTATAAAAATCTTCGCAATGCCACGATCCCATGGTATCTATTTTAGGAAATATTCTAAGACTATTTTGGAATGCTAAACATTTCGAATTTTCCCATACCTAACTAATGAAACTCAGGCCTTGCATCTATTCGAAGGACGACCGGAAGCGGACTCACCCAAACCCATGTCCTTTAGCATAGAGGTAATTGGGTATGTCGATGCCAAGTGGGGGAGCACTTCCTACCCTAACTTAAGTTTTGTCTAGGTAGGGGCAAATCGAAAGAGTGACGGAAGAAACCGAAGGGAAGTAATGATAGGAGTCACAAGCCCTACCATTGGGATGATTCTCCATTTACTGAACTTAACGGAATTTCGGGCGCGAAATTCCAATAAGTGGGGGAAAATTGTAACATCCCAAATTTAATTTCAAGTATAATCTATGTGGTGATAGACATAGAGTAGAAGAAATGGTGATATTAAGTTAGGAATTGGTTAAGTAGTGTTTATATTGAAGTTGTAAGCATAGAACTTTAGGAAATTTAAAATACACGATTCGTAACTCAAAACACGAATTCCACCGTTGGATATGAAGTAGGAAATATGAAGAAACTTGCTTTAAAATTTGAGCAAGATCCAACGGGTAGAAAAGAAGTTATAGCAGTTTGAAGTGTTTAGGAGCAGACTTCTAAGTTCTCGCTCAAGCAAGAGTTCGCTCGCTCAAGCGAAATTGGTTAGTGCAGACCCTGAGTTACTGGATAGATATCGCTCCAGCGAGAAATAGCTCGCTCAAGCGAAAATGGTACTCGCTCCAGCGAATATATTTTCGCTCAAGCGAAATTGGTTCGAGCAAACCCTAAATTCCCAAATTGAGTTTTTCGCTCAAGCGACTGCATTTTCGCTCAAGCGAAAATGGTCTGATGCAGCTTAAAACGCGTTTTGGTCTTCTTCCTCATTCACTCCCCCTTTGCTTTCTCTCTCTAGGGCTCGAAACCCTCCTCTTTCTTTCTCTAAATTCCTCCTTTAATCTCCACTCCAATCCATACTAAATCATTATAAATCAATCCCCATCACATACAAACATCATCTCCTTCATCAATCCCTCTCCTTTTTCTCTCTCTCATCTGCGATCTCTCTCTCTTCCAAGGTTCCATATCTCCATCAATTTTGGTGCAAGAGCAAGGGGCTTTGGGCACTATTATCATAAACTCTCTTCCTCCTTAACTCCAAACAAGTGTGTAAGTCATGAATTTTCTCTTTCTCTCTCTAAATTCGTTTTCCCTTTCTATCTCTTGTCTTCCATGGTGGTTTTCAACTCTAGGCCATGGAAGCTTCATATTTTCTTGAGTTTTGGCAAGAAACTATGGCATAAATGCTAATTCTTCTTGTTATGGCTCTTATTCTAGGTTCCTCCCTTTTCCCTTGGATCCTAACTCATTTGGTGGCAAGACTCTCAAGCTTAGAGCAAGTAAAATCACCTTATCTCCAAGGGTTTGAGGTAAGGGGGTGGGTTTTGCCTTGTTCTAGGGAGTGGGTTCTAGTTAGTATATAATGATTTAATTTGTTAGGGTTATGTGTTAGGGGAGAAAATTAGACTATAAAACCCTAGGTTATTGAAAATAAAATTCTAACTAAATAAATATGTATGATGTTGGAAGCAAAGACTAGGAAAAGGAAACCCAATGATATGAAAATGAATTAGTTGATAAATGGAATTTGGATAATGATTATAATGAAGTACAAGAGGAATTGGGTAATATGATCGTGAAGTTGCCATAAATGATTTCTATGATTATTGATTTTATTTGTAAAGTTGTGAATTAAATGATAATTGATTACTGTTGCAAATATATGTATGTGTTGTGGAATAAATTGATATAGGAAGAAAATGGAATGGAAACGATTATATGTGGTGTTAAAGCAAAACTATGAGAAGGTGATAATATGAATGATTTGGTTGAATATAATTGTACACTAATTGCTAAATGTGCATAAGGGTGGAAATGGGAATAAATTAATTACATGTAAATTAAAAGGTGAAACGATGATGTTAATTATGTGACAAGTATGAGTTGGTTATGTATACTTGCTCCTTAATGCTAAATTTGTATAACTGTGCTTAAATGTATTGCATAAGCTTAATTGAGAACATGAATGCTATTGAGAAGATTTTGGTAATTAACATAGGAAATGAGTATGGATAAGTTATGAATGAGAAACTATAAATATGTGTAACTATGATGAAATGTGTTATGATTGATTGAACAAGAAAGTGAATAATTCTTGGCCTCTGAATTGAGGCGCCAAATATTGAGTGAATGAATGAATGGTGTTCTCGGAATTATGTTTATTGTTATGCTTTAATATTAATCTTTATATGTATAACCTATGTGGTGGTATGAGGTACCTTCCAGTGTGGAGGTGAAGTACAATGGTATGAGGTACCTTCCGGTGTGGAGGTGAAGTACATTGGTATGAGATACATCTTAAGAATGAAATGAAGAAAAGAAAATAAAGAATTAAAATGATAAAGTGTTGACCTCTGACCTGAGGGACACAATGAATTAAAATGATTGGGTGTTGACCTCTGACCTGAGGGACACAATGAATTAAAATGATTGGGTGTTGACCTCTGACCTGAGGGACACAATGAATTAAAATGATTGGGTGTTGACCTCTGACCTGAGGGACACATAATTTAAATAAAGAAAAGTATGAGGGCCTCTGTTTTGAGGTGATAAATGTGTTGAATGAGATTTGTACATTGGCCTCTGGTTTGAGGTGATGTACCTGAATAAAGAGAAAGTAAAAAGAATGAAAAGTAAAGGAAATGGAATTTGAATGTAATTATGAAAATGAAATGGTGGAGTAAATAGTGAATATGGAAATAATGAAATGAGTATGGTGTGCAATATGTGATGACATGCCTTATTTGCTAGTTGTGCTTGACCTAGTGGGTTGTTATGTCTAGTTAGAGACTGCTTTCTATTTCATGTGCAATGCTCACCCCCTTAACATTTTTCTGGTATGGAGATTGAGCTGGCACAGCCCTCGGCCGAGCAGGAGTACTTTCCCTTACAAAGAGAGTAGGGTTGTTATGGGATATAGAGTTTATATGGACCTAAGCCTCCTACCGTATTTTGAAGTAAATTTTATTATATATATTTTTGAGTGAGGCTTAGGATGTTTTGTTTTGATAAAGTTATAAGTTTTGGTTTTGATACTCAAACTTAGTATTTCCGCTAATACTCTGATTATTTGATGCACTCTGATGTATTTGATAAACTTGATATGATTTATATATATATATATATATATATATATATTATGAAGCCCTGCTGGCTATTGGTTGTTTACTTGAAATTGTTTATCACAAGTTGAATTTTGGATTAGTCCGAAAAACAAACAAAATTCCGTCCGTTTGACGGGTGATTTTTATTAAATTAAAAAGATATTTCAAATTCACATTTTTAATAGCGGGGTTCTAAGGGTAAAAATCCTAGGTGTTACAACCGGAACCATAATAATGCTATACGTTAGTTTTGTTCTTTGTGGCCGATCACTAGTGATCCCTGCTATAGCCAATTTGGTGATATCAAGCCAAATTGTATGACGAACCCTTAAAAAGGGGTAAAGTACTGTGCAAGCCATGTTGTGTGGAGTGGTACTAATATCGATCGGTTTTTCCTCGGAGTGGAGGGTGAATGTGAGGAAATGTGTGATGTATACCAAAGCAAAGTAAAGCAAAGTAAAGTGAAAGTGAAAGAAAGAAGAAAAGTGCATGCATGTGCATCAATGTGATTTAATTCATTGAATCCAATGAAAATGAAATGAAATGAAAAAGTATAACATTGGATTCAAGAATTAAATCAAATGAGCGACGTTGCATTATATTTTCATGTGATTGTATAAGAAAGCATTGGAATGTATATGTTGTAGCATAATTGAATGATACAAATGTATAATTGATGATATGTGTATGCTTACATTTAATTATGATTTATTATTTTTATTTCAAGCGTTTTCCTTTATTTAAATTCAAATTACTCACCTCTTAAGTTGACATTTTTAGGTACAATGGAGAAAGACTTCATACCATCTATGCCGAGGGATTTACACTCTCATTGAATGAGGGTATATTATTGATTGTGACCTCATGGTCAAATCTCTATTGCAACTATTCTAAGATTCCATTTATGTAAAGAGTTTAGATATATAATGACTTATTTATCAATTACATGTTACTCTTATTTAAGTTTGGTAGGTATAGGTTTGATCAGAAAATAGTGTAGCTCAAATGTTAATTTGGGTAAGGAAAGTTCGTCATTTCAAATCTTTGTATTTCTTTGGTAGAGAATAATTGATTTGTATCCATAACATTACCGCAATCACTAATAATGGGACTACTTCATACCTCTCTACTACCAAGATTATGCTCTAGTACTTGTTACTAATTAATATCCTGTGACACATGACTCCCCAACTTTGGTTAAACTTACACAATACTATCCATTGACTCATACCTATCCTAATTTTCCTTAAAACTCTACTCACTTCCTAATAAACCATTCTTCATTTTCTACCTTGGTTCTATCTTAGGAGTTGACTCACACTCTTACTATCAAGGTTTTGAGCTGACATTTTGAATCAGGTTCTATTCTTGCCCCCACGACCTTCTATAATTCCGGTGTTATGCATACAAATGTCACTTCTTCCACTCAGAGGGTTTAGTTTGGATGACTAGATCGTATTTTTGTCACAAAATTTTGGTGATAAAGAACTTGAATTCAAGGTTTTGTCAAGGGTTTTGTGGGTCATATCTTCAAAGACTGGGATACTTTCTGGTAGAAAGGGATATTTTTGAAGTTTTGGGGGGTATAATCATTGTTTTTAGCGTAAAATCAAGCTCACAAGTTGACAAAATAGAAATTGGTCTTTCACAAAGATACAACAAGGCAAGATGGGGTTCTTTCTTGAACTCAATTTGCTGTCCAACTCTGACAGCTTCCTCTAGTAGCTGATTCTTTCGGCTCACTCACGGGTTTTTCAATACAGATTCAAGCACACACATCCATTGATCTCACAAATTTATTATAGCATAAGAAAATAAAGACAACGATCTTCAATTCAACCAACAAAAGCAGAGTTTAAACACTAAAAGACATAAATTCAATCTAGTGGACAACTCTACTACGCATCAATCAAGCATTCAACACAACACAATAGACTGCTAGGGACACTAACGTCTTCATTCCCGACCAAAACGAACATTCTTCAATCCTTTTGAAGTAGCAACATCCATTTCACGCTTTGGTTCCCAGCAATTCCTTGCAAGATGCCCCGGTTTGTCGCAGTTGAAACAATTTGGGTTGTTCCAAGGACAAGCTGGTCCATAATGATTCCTCTTGCAGTAATCACAAAATGGAATTTCTTCCCCTATACTTTTCATACCATTTCCATTCTTCCTAAGTCCATCCTTAAGATTCTTGCGGTTACAGTTTCCACCATTCTTACTGAATCTGTTGCGATTCCCATTATTGTCTTGCTGAAGTGGATTTCTTCCAGAATCCTTAGGCATCCACTCACCTTTTGCGGGTTTCCTCCTTTGTTCCTTCCCTCTTTCTTCTCCATCTTGCTGGTAAGAGTCGTGACGCATCTTGCTCCTGTTATCCAATCTCTTATCAAGCCGATATTTTCTCGTATAGTTTCATGTAGCCATGTAGTTAACTGGTTTTGCCTTCACTTTGCTTGCCGGAGTCTGAGAATCATCTCGTCCTCTACCTGGTCTGATTTTTGGAATATTCGTGTGAGGAAGAACCAACTCCAATCCCAACATTTTCCCTCTTATGAACACAGGATGTGCATCATTGTTGTTGATGCTCTGATTAGTTGATGTTACGAAATGTCCACGCACCATCTTTTCTGCACACCTCTAACTCTTAGATCACTCACATCATAACTTAAACAAATATAACCACACAATCAGACCGACACACCAGAGTCACACAAAGAAAGCATATAAGGCTATGCTTAATGCCACTAAGGACAACCATTGCTCTAATACCACTAAATGTAACACCCCAATTTGGACATAGAATTTTTAGAAAAAATTTGCACCATTTTTTTTAAATACAATAATTATTTTCCAACTTCTTAATCAAAAAGGATTTCTGTTTCCTTAGTTTAACTTTGGAAATAACTTAATTTGCAAAATATTCTTTCATATTGTTCTATTCCAAACTAAGACATTACAAAACACATTTCCAAAAGCAACATTTTTCTCTAAGGGTTTCCTTGAAAAACATTTGTTTATATTAAAAGTTGCAGTAATACCATAGATACAAGAATTATACTGAATAGGCATGACATTGATTACAATGAAGATTCAGCACAAAAGGGTCTATGCCAATGCTAAAGAGTACATCAGTCCTATCAGAGCAGACTCAATCTACTTAAATCTTATGACAAACATAAAACCCCTCATCATCGCTACTCTCAACAGCAGGTGCCTCCTCTGGGTCGAACTCCCACTCTACTGGTCCTTCTTCTTGAACTTCCTCCTCCTCAGGTTCCCATATCTCAAAGTCTTCCTGGAGATCATCCAGCTCCCAAATGGCTCCATCTTCATTCAATTCTATATTCAACATCTCCAGGTCCTGATCTTCTTCTAACACGTCCTCTTGAAACTGAATTTCTTCTTGCTCAATATCTTCTAATCCTTCCTCTGAAGCTATCTCTTTTTCGCTATCAGACGCCGCATTTGGATCTTCTTCTCCATCGGAGATATCCTCGAAGTCCATCTGCCTCAATGCCGAGTGAATTTCATGATAAGTGACGAGACCACCAACCACTTGATCGCGAAGATACAACACACATGGGTTTACGTCCGTCATCCTCCCACTAACAACGAAGTCAGGGTCAATGATCTCAATCCTGGCCGGTCCTTCCCATAACCATCCAGTCTGCTTAACTTCCCAATGCCCGAAGTCTTCCACAAACGCCACCCCACTATTTGAAATATCTATCCGACACATAACTGGATCTGCCATCTGTGGACATCATTCCCAATGTCCACAGAGAAGGGGAAAACAGAGAGAGTAAGCGATCCGAACGATATAATCGTCGATGACATGGACTTACTCTAAGGGATCACATCAGGATATATAACATACATATTCAACATAGCTACACAGATTACATCATGATTCACCATAATAGCATATTCATTTCATAACATTACTCATTTCGTCATTCTCATAATAGATTCAAATGTTTCATAAAAATCTTCGGTAAGTTTTCTCAAATCGCTTGTCTGGAATTATAACATAGCTGTCAATGATTTAGGGAGGGAATCATTGAGGCGAAGGGTAAGTCAGCACACACGATACATCTCCTCCTCCATATCCAACCAAAACCTAGTTCGGAAAGCAGATGGGATGCACAGGAATCCTAACCACACAGGCATCGATAGTCAAAGGGTACGTACCAAGCTGAAGCCACACATCTGGCCAGCAAAACAAAATAATATCACATATTTATAAAAAGATCAATGACTACTAGCCTTGATTCAGATTCCCTCTTGAAGAAACCGCAATTGGTGGTTGGAGAGACAAAGGAACCCTAGGAATACACCTAGAAGGGGGGGTTGAATAGGTGTCTAAGCTACCTTGAAAGATTTTCGAACGAAAAAAATCGAAACAATCAAAAAAAAATATTTTTCCAAAAACTCTCAGGTTTACTCGAGTAGATTTCAGAGTACTCGAGTAGTACTCGATTAAAGACTCGTTTACTCGAGTATATCTTATAGAAACCAGAAAAATCAAGTTTTCATTCGCATACGAAAATCAATCAATTCACATGAAAGATCAGAGATTCAACGGAGATGATTAACACCTATATTCTTATTGATTACCTAGGTTATGAAAATGATTTTCCCTTTATCAATTTGAACAATTAAAGATTCAATTCAATCAATTATTAAAATCACTCTTTCTAGGTTTTCAACCAAGAACGCAATCCAATGACTTGAATATAAAGAGTAAGGGTTTAGAGATACGACACAGCGATTTATCCTGGTTCACTTTCATCCGCTTGAAAGCTACATCCAGTCCCCTCTTCAACCAAGAGAGATTCTTCACTATGAGGAATTAGAGTTCTCAAATTACAAGTGATTGCCTCACAAGACTTCCTTCTTGCTAGCCTACAAGAGATAACCGACACCCTTGCCTTGTAATCCTATTGATCTTCTCTCTAATCTAACCTCTACCCCTTGTTGATAATCGACACAACAAGTCTTCAATTGCTTGATGATAATCCACACATCAAGGCTTCTCCTTGCTTGATTCACAACCAAGACTTTCTTCAATTGCTTGAACTTTGCTTGATGATAATCGACACACCAAGGCTTCTTGTTTGTTGTAGTGGCTTGCCTTATTGCAAAGATTACAACTCAATGAATACACATAACAATCCTAATGAATCTCAATCAATAGCTATGACAAATCACACAAGAGATTCAAAGGTTCTTGATCAAAGAATATGAAAAATAGAAAAGCTTTGATCTTTGAAATTGAGAGAGAATAGAGTGGCTTGATTCTTTGTAATAATGAATATTAAAATGATAGGTTATAATCACAAAGGTTAGGAAAAGGTTTTTATAGAATACCCAAAAGTTATGGCACTTGAAAACTGATTTTGAGAAGTGAAAAACGTATTTTAAAAAACCAGTTCAGCAGTGTTTACTCGAGTAAATTGCAGCATACTCGAGTAGTACTTGATTAAACCAACTCATACTCGAGTAAAACTATACTTCACTTGTTTAAAACTTGTTTTCTCAAAACCCAACCTTTCCTTTAAAACCTTTAAGCCACCTATTGATTCTAGGTTAAGTGAAAACTCAAATTATGATTAAATCATGACTTATGAATGAGATTCACTACCCTCTAAACAAACTACCCAAATGAAAACCTATGAAGCTTGAGAGGCAAAAGATAAAACAAAAACAATTACACTCAAACTTAAGTCTTCATGAGCTTGTTCTCTCTTCTTCACTTGATGTTTGTTGTTGCTTGTTGAACTTGAACTTGATCATCACATGATAGCTTGTTCAAAACACTTTGTCATTATCAAAACATTCATCATGGAACTTGCAGCATACTCGAGTAGTACTCGATTAAACCAACTCATACTCGAGTAAAACTATACTGCACTTGTTTAAAACTTGTTTTCTCAAAACCCAACCTTTCCTTTAAAACCTTTAAGCCACCTATTGATTCTAGGTTAAGTGAAAACTCAAATTATGATTAAATCATGACTTATGAATGAGATTCACTACCCTCTAAACAAACTACCCAAATGAAAACCTATGAAGCTTGAGAGGCAAAAGATAAAACAAAAACAATTACACTCAAACTTAAGTCTTCATGAGCTTGTTCTCTCTTCTTCACTTGATGTTTGTTGTTGCTTGTTGAACTTGAACTTGATCATCACATGATAGCTTGTTCAAAACACTTTGTCATTATCAAAACATTCATCATGGAACTTACAATCTCCCCCTTTTTGAAAATGACAAACCATGTTTTGAAGTTCTCCAAAAGTTCTTTGAAGTTGTTGATGCTTTAACAATTTGATCACTTGGTGAGACTCTTGCTCCCCCTCAATAAATGCTTTTGACATTTGAATCCAATTGAGATAAGCTTGATTCTTCCCCTATCTTCAACAACTTTGCTCAACCTACATAAAAACAACAAAAACAACCTTTCTCCAAACAAACATCTAAAAATCATATTATTTCTCCAACAATCATTTCTCCATCTTTGAGAAACATTCCAATCAATTCAAAACATCACATTTCTCCCCCTTTGGCATTATCAAAAAGCAATATATACCAATTGAAATATAACATCTAAGCCAAGGTAAGAAATCAATGATCATTTCTTTACAACAATGATACCAATTGAACAAATACAATAGAACTATACTTTGAAATGTGATACCAATTGGCAAGAGAATATAACAATGAAATATGATACCAATTGAGAACTAAAAAGATCATAATATCACTTAACAAAGAAGATATCAATTGTAAAGAAGTACATATATCAACAAATATTTGATACCAATTGTGATATTTCTTTAATAACAACCAAAGCATGTCACTATATCATGATAACCATCTATGAATCTACTCAATAATACCAAATGATTTAATTAAACATTTAGAAAAGTAATACCAATTGAGAAGATACCATATGAAGTTCACAAATCTAATAATATCACTTATACCAAATTGTAGGACTTCTTTTGAGACCAATTGAAGATGCAAATATGAATAACACTTGTAAGCTCTCTTTGCTCTTCAATCATACCTACAAAACAATCATGCTTTGCTTTTTGGTATCCAAATGGTTTTGGATCCATTTTTGTTAGTGTAGGGACTTGCACCCTTTTTCATCCAAACAAAATCTCCTTTAGGTATACCATGCATTTTAACATAACACACATTTGAAGTATGTCCATGAGTACCACAATAGAAACATGTTAGTGCATTTGAAAAATCAACTTTAGAAAAATCAACAACATTTCTATGAGAATTACTCTTAGCATTAGTATAACCCAAACCAAACTTGTTTGAATTTTCTCTTTGAAAATTTAACAATGTGCGCAATCTAATGTCACCACTTGAGAAACTTGCAAGCTTATTTTTTAAAATAGAATTTTCATCTTTAAGCAACTTGCAATTCTCACAATCAACCACAACATTCACTCTACTAGCACAATCACAAGAAGAACTAGCATATATAAGATCAAGAGTTTCATTTTCAAGATTAAGCTCATCAACTTGTTTTTGAAGATCTAAAATCTCTTTTTGATGTTTCAAAATGAGCTTCTTTCTTTCAATGTTTTTCAAAGCTAGTTTTTCAAGTTGTTCATGCATTTCTTCATAAGCATTATATAACAATTCATATTTAGAAGAAATTTCGGATTTAGTATGACTTACATCGCTTTCCTCGCTTTGATAACTTGATTCATCATTTGAACTTTGTTCTTCATCTACTAGAGTTATCAAGTTGAGACAAGCGGCTTCTTCATCATCCGAAGAACTACTCGATGTGCTTTTCTTGTTATCTTCATCACTATCCCAAACTATGTATGCTCTTTTAGATTTAGAATTTTTCTTGTCTTTCTCCTTCTTCTTGAGATACCTAGAGCATGAGTACTTGAGATGTCCGGGTTTTCCGCATTCATGGCAAACTACACCTTCTTTTGATGTCTTGGTCTTGTAGTGTGGGGAATCCTTCTCTTTACTTTTATCCTTGTTCAACCTTCCTTTTCTCCTTAGAAACTTGTCAAACTTCCTTAGCAAAAGTTTCATGTCTTTTTCATCAACATCCGAATCGGAATCTTCACTATCATCATCATCATCAGAACTCTCTTTCTTTTTGTATGATCTATTGACTTTAAGAGCAAGTCCCTTTCTTTCTTTGTTCTTATCCGACTCTTCATTGATACTTAATCGTCCAAGCTCCATTTCATGTTCTTGAAGCTTTCCGAAGAGTGTTGCTAGATCCATAGCATCCAAATTCTTAGATTCAACAATAGCCGTTACTTTTGGTTGCCAATTCCTGTCTAAACATCTCAACACTTTGTTAGAAAGTTCACCTTGTAAGAAAGTCTTACCAAGAGCAAGTAAATGGTTAATAATATGAGTAAAACGCTTTTGCATATCATTTATAGATTCATTTGGAAGCATATGAAACAATTCATAATCACGCATTAAAGCATTCAATCTAGCTCTCCTAACCTCACTAGTTCCTTCATGAGTCACTTGTAAAGTGTCCCGCATTTCCTTAGCACTAGAACATTGAGAAACTCTAAAGAACTCGTCATAGGATAAAGCGGAGGTAATGATATTCTTTGCTTTATAATCATATTGAACTTTCTTTCTATCATCATCCTTCCACTTATCCTCGGGGATCAATTGTTCTACACCTTCAACTAAACTAGAGGGGATATGAGGACCTTTTTCAACTACTTTCCAAATTTCACTATCTATGGCTTGGATAAAGATTTTCATTCTAACTTTCCAATATGCATAGCCTTCTCCGGTAAACAATGGAGGACGATTTATTGAATAACCTTCACCACCAAAGGGTACGAATCCCATTGCGATTTTCTTAAAGGATCTTTACGAAAAAGCTCTTATGCTCATGTCTTTCGACCGAGCTCTGATACCAATTGAAGAAACCGCAATTGGTGGTTGGAGAGACAAAGGAACTCTAGGAATACACCTAGAAGGGGGGGTTGAATAGGTGTCTAAGCTACCTTGAAAGATTTTCGAACGAAACAAATCGAAACAATCAAAACAAAATATTTTTCCAAAAACTCTCAGGTTTACTCGAGTAGATTTCAGAGTACTCGAGTAGTACTCGATTAAAGACTCGTTTACTCGAGTATATCTGACAGAAACCAGAAAAATCAAGTTTTCATTCGCATACGAAAATCAATCAATTCACATGAAAGATCAGAGATTCAACGGAGATGATTAACACCTATATTCTTATTGATTACCTAGGTTATGAAAATGATTTTCCCTTTATCGATTTGAACAATTAAAGATTCAATTCAATCAATTATTAAAATCACTCTTTCTAGGTTTTCAACCAAGAACGCAATCCAATGACTTGAATATAAAGAGTAAGGGTTTAGAGATACGACACAGCGATTTATCCTGGTTCACTTTCATCCGCTTGAAAGCTACATCCAGTCCCCTCTTCAACCAAGAGAGATTCTTCACTATGAGGAATTAGAGTTCTCAAATTACAAGTGATTGCCTCACAAGACTTCCTTCTTGCTAGCCTACAAGAGATAACCGACACCCTTGCCTTGTAATCCTATTGATCTTCTCTCTAATCTAACCTCTACCCCTTGTTGATAATCGACACAACAAGTCTTCAATTGCTTGATGATAATCCACACATCAAGGCTTCTCCTTGCTTGATTCACAACCAAGACTTTCTTCAATTGCTTGAACTTTGCTTGATGATAATCGACACACCAAGGCTTCTTGTTTGTTGTAGTGGCTTGCCTTATTGCAAAGATTACAACTCAATGAATACACATAACAATCCTAATGAATCTCAATCAATAGCTATGACAAATCACACAAGAGATTCAAAGGTTCTTGATCAAAGAATATGAAAAATAGAAAAGCTTTGATCTTTGAAATTGAGAGAGAATAGAGTGGCTTGATTCTTTGTAATAATGAATATTAAAATGATAGGTTATAATCACAAAGGTTAGGAAAAGGTTTTTATAGAATACCCAAAAGTTATGGCACTTGAAAACTGATTTTGAGAAGTGAAAAACGTATTTTAAAAAACCAGTTCAGCAGTGTTTACTCGAGTAAATTGCAGCATACTCGAGTAGTACTCGATTAAACCAACTCATACTCGAGTAAAACTATACTGCACTTGTTTAAAACTTGTTTTCTCAAAACCCAACCTTTCCTTTAAAACCTTTAAGCCACCTATTGATTCTAGGTTAAGTGAAAACTCAAATTATGATTAAATCATGACTTATGAATGAGATTCACTACCCTCTAAACAAACTACCCAAATGAAAACCTATGAAGCTTGAGAGGCAAAAGATAAAACAAAAACAATTACACTCAAACTTAAG
This sequence comes from Crotalaria pallida, assembly GCA_037953625.1. NCBI lineage: Eukaryota > Viridiplantae > Streptophyta > Magnoliopsida > Fabales > Fabaceae > Crotalaria > Crotalaria pallida. The sequence goes on from CM075651.1 coordinate 65,777,392, forward strand.
TCTTCATGAGCTTGTTCTCTCTTCTTCACTTGATGTTTGTTGTTGCTTGTTGAACTTGAACTTGATCATCACATGATAGCTTGTTCAAAACACTTTGTCATTATCAAAACATTCATCATGGAACTTACACCTCTCACCATCTCTGATTTGCTCAAGGGGGCGACAGTTTTATCCCTGGTTGTACGTGCAGTCCTTGCTACGATCAATGCCCAGCAGGTGACCTTGATCATTGTAACGTTGTCGCGCCTAGGGAAGCGCTCAAGGCTTCTTGATGTTTCACCGTCCTTGCCCTCCCCTATCGCAATCACCACTCGAAGGAATGCATCGACCTCCAAGTATTCGGTATCTTTCCTCTCCACTACTTCTCTCTCAACGCAGAGTTAGGAAAGGATTAAAGCTTTTAAGTCTTTTAAGCATTTTAAGTCTTTTATTAACCTAGTTTGGTCGACCCATTCAAAGCCTCGCTTCTAACGGGCCTCGACCTCTAAGGGTAACAGCAAACACCTCCCTATGGTACAGTGGATTCCACAAGACTTGAAACCACGACACAGTCATCCACGTGGCCAGTCACTTAAAGGGAATATACAACAAAAGTTATTGTGTCGTTTGCACCATCACTGTACACTAGCATTGTTTTCAAATTTCCACAAGATTAATCATTCTCATATTTTCTTTTCATAGTATAATTCTAAATATACCAGGTCCTTTTCATAGGAACAACCGTTCAAATATATCAAATAATCTTTCATAGAATAAACCATGATTTCATAAACATATCCAAATACATTTGATACTTCATCACATGTTCTCTTAGACCATATTAAGCAGGACAACTTTAGATTATACAACATGTCATATCAAAATAAAATCAGACAAACAATATAAAGCTATTGTCGCAACGTAGAACGACTAAGCACACCACAATCAATTGTCGTCTCGTATCTTGACATATAACTATGGATTCCGACTTTTGAGATGGTCGAAATCATCCTAATGTTACCTTAGTGCCATTATGTCTTAAGATAGCTACTCTCTCACCGGAGATAAGATCCACACTTACATCGTCCCAACCTACAGCTCCAGCTGCTCGTTCACTCCTTATTCCTTTTATTCTTGAACGGCGAACGACATATAATTAATATCTACTAAGTACCTTATACTATCTACCTACTTATGTAAAGACTAAACCTAAAGTACAAAACTATTTTAAAACAGAAATTCTTTTTGAAACAGAAATTCTTTTTAAGAGCATTTAGATGACTAGACCAATTCATGAAATCCTTTTTGCAAAACATAGTTTAAAACTCACTCCAATACTTGAAAACTACAAAAATACATTTTTATTTTCACAAAAACCATACTACATTGCTTATATAACAACTACCACATTCAGATAAAATACTTATATAACAACTACCACATTCAGATAAAATACTGAAATTGTTTTAAAAATCAAAACACAAACAGATACCTAAATAGGATTACTAACACATAGCAATCCCTTAAACAAACATTCCTTAATCAACCATTTACATTTTTGATTAGCATAGGTTTCCTAAACCTTATAGTACTTTAAAAGATAATTCTAACAACATAGAAATCATACATGAATTAATCTAATCCATATAGTTACATATAGACCATTTAAGGAATAGAGAAAAACCTTATCAATTAGACATAACATACATTTATCCATCTAATAATAAGATACTATGACCTAACTAAAAACATTTAACAATATATTTTTACATCAATATACAAACCATTTCTTATTATCGAAATTAAACAACATGATACTCATATCCAACATATACACACATACACTTAGTAAATTAAAATCATTTTTGGAATTACTTAAATCAAGTTATCAAATTTGGATAGCAATTACATACAAACTTTAAATTCACTTTTCTCTTAAACTATACCTCTAAAAATTATGCCTTTTTCCTACATACAAAACACAAGCTAAGTTTTATTATCTAAATAAAATTTAAATATCATATAATCATATTCAAATAAATTCTGGACAGCAAAGTAAAATAGAGTTGCATCACTTCAAAATCACCCGAAAATGTATCTTTTCAATTATTTATTAAGGGATACATACACCAAGGTTTAAAAATAAAGTCAAACTATATAAAATAATATTTTTAATTTATAACACAATTCTGGACAATAATCAAATAATTTCTAAAAATCATTTTTTTTCATGCAATCACATACTTTTACGCTATAATTCGGCCATTCGGCCAAAATCATTTCAAAATTGTTATAGGCCATTCGGCCAACATAATTAAAATAATGTAAACTATTAGACTAATAAACTTTTTATACTTTCAAATCAAATACCCATATAAAATACTATTTTCTCAAATCAGTGTTATGAACCTAAAATATATTTTCTCTAAAGAAATTACCAAATCAAAAGAGAAGAAGAAAAGAAATGACCATTTCATTTTCAGTATTCATAAAAATCCAACTTAAACCAAATAAGGATGTTCATGACTCAACCCACACTACTAGAAAATCCTAAATTAGTGACCCAAATTTGTGACCGCAATGAAAACGGTCACAAATAGTGACCGATTTAGTAACCGCAATGGAAATGGTCACAAATAGTGACCGATATAGTGACCGCATTGAAAACGGTCACTAATAGTGACCGATTTAGTGACCGTAATGAAAACGGCCACAAATAGTGACCGGTTTAATGATCAATATTGAAAAAAAAATTTGTGATCGAAACAGTGACTGAAAATTTCAGTCACAAAATAATAGTTACTAAATCAGTCACTAAACATGTTTTTATTTTTTTAAAAGTACAATTTAGTGACTGAAAATTCAATCACTAAAATCGGTCACTAAAGTATCCCTATTGTTTCGTGAAAAAACCGGGAATTTTTTATTTCTCCCGCTACTACTCTCTTTCACTCTCAGAGCATAGAAGCTACTACCACCTCCCTCCCTCTTTCAAGCAGAAGCAGAAGATCGAACACCACCACCGACACCTCTCTCCTTCACCACCACCGCCACCTCTCTCCTTCACCGCCACCTCTCTCCTTCACGGCCACCTCCCTCTTTCACCACCACCGCCACCTCTCTCCATCAATCTCTCTTAATCCCTAAATCGTCATCGTCAATTTCATCTTTCCCTCATCGTCATCGTCAATTTTTTGGCTCACGGCAACGGCGGCGGCATCGTTGTCGAGAACCCCCATCTCGCTCTTCCTTCTCACTCTCTCCCCATCTCACGGCGGCGTCGAGAACCCCCATCACCGTACGTCGAGAACATCTCATGAGCTCCTCCTCATCCTATACTCCCGGTTCTCACTGCTCCCGAAGCCACCATCCACCCTCCACCTCTCGTAATGGATTAGGGTTCAGAAGATTACTTTCCTTCTTCTTCTTGATTAGATACTTTGATTTGAACACTAGGGTTTTTACTTCAGTTGTGTTTATGCTCTGTTCTCTGTTCTTTGTTGAACAGTAGGGTTTGTCTCAAATTTGTCTCTGTATGCGTTTGATTTTCTTCTTTGCGGTTTTCTTTCTCTGCTATTGTTTTGAGTTCTTCTTTTTTATTAATTTTTGTTTTGGTTTCTTCTTTTTCTTATTTGGTTATTGGTGTGATGTGATATTGTTGGGTTAAAGTGAGCTTAAATTGTCTCATTACTTGAACTTTTGGTTAAATCACCCTAGGTTTTTCCCTTGTTCACTATAAAATATAAAACATTGAAGCACCAACTAAGAGTGGTTAGTGAGATTATTTTACTTGTTGAGTTTTTTCAAGTTAAGTGTGGCCGAGTGGGTAATGAATTGAATTGTTTAGAATATTAGATTTATAGAACAAACTAATCTTAGCACAATGGAGTTCATAGAACTGAAAAAGATCTTGAGTTCCGATGCATTTCGACTAATCTAAAATCTCGTTGGCACGTCTAAATCTATATTCATTTTCTCCTAAACTAATGACTGTATGATTCTACTTTGTCCTGAAACTTAGATATCAGCATGTTATCATTTTCATTATAATTATAAGGAGGGAGTAAGAGTAGGAAAACTGTGCATATTTTCTGAAATGGTAACATCTTAAGGAGAAAATATCTGTAGTGAAGAAATTGCATGACAGTTCTTATTAATTTTTATTAATTTATATCATTTTTCAGGATCTGGCAACTGCAGGAGCAACAAAGAGGTCCACTTGCTGTATTTTGGTGATGACCAAGCCTACAAAGAGTGATCTAGAGCAAGGTGAACAAGAGAAATTAAAGTCAGATTATGATCAAGTTGTAGCTGAAGTTACAGAGATTACAACTTCACTTTTTTGAAACAAGCAAACAATGTATTTGTGTGTTGTTTGCTCTTTGCTTGATTAACATTTGTCAGTAGGTTCTGTGGTTTTTAGTAATTTTTATCTCTTCATTGATTCATTTGTCAAAGTTTTATCTCTAGTAATTTGCATTTTGTTGCTTGAATGTGCAGGATCTAGTCATTCTTATGGAAATTCCAGAGGAGGAGAAGACGATTACCCAAGCATTGGATGCTGTTGAGAGATTGAGTTCAGTTGAGTCTATTATTTTTATGTCTGCCTCTACTATTTTGTGATATTTTTTACTTGTGAGTTCTTGTAGAATTTATAAATTATTAAAAAATATGCATGATTTTTTTTTGGTAAAAAAATATGCATGATTTTTGATATATATATATATATATATATATATATATATATGATTAGATTTCTAAATACACTTCAACTCCTCATCATTTCCATTATCACTAGCATGTCTGCTATACCAACCCACATCAAAGCTTGGACATACTCTGAGTATGGCAACTCTGCTGCTGATATAGTGTCAGTGTTTTTAATCTTAGAGTTTTGGGATTTGTTGTAATTTTGCAGTTCTAATTTATGCCACTTTTGGATGCCGACTATGCAGAGAGTTGGTACGTGCAATTGTTGACTGAGGTTATTTTCCAGGAAGTGCCTGAAGGGAATTGGTTCTGCTGCTCAGATTGCGATCACATTCATACCACTCTGCTTAATATGGTGACTTGTGGGGAAGAGAAACTTCCAGATTCCCTTATAAGTTTGATTAAAAAGAAGCATGAAGAAAAAGGTTTAGAAACAGGGGCTGCTCTTGATGTAAAATGGAAGGTTCTGAACTGGAAAATGGTTGCTTCTGATGAGATTAGGCAAATGCTTTCTAAGGCTGTTGCTATCTTCCATGTAAGTATATTATTGTCTCTCTAATATTTAGTATTAATTTTTGGTCAGTTGCTCTTTTTGATCTTATTGGATTACAAGCCAGTTGATATTTGTTGGATTACCTTAGATACTTATATGTATGGGTATAGCTTGAGGGGTTTAAGCTTATATTCAGAATGGAATCTTTGTCTTTCAGGAGCAATTTGATCCTATCGTTGATTCTGCTTCAGGAGTTGATTTCATTCCAGCAATGCTTTATGGGTAAAGCAGCATTTTTTGTGCTATGGATTTTCCTTTTTGACATTTATGCACATGTTAATGAAATTTCCTTTTTGTTGGTTTGGATTTCCATAGAAGGAACATCAAGGATCGTGATTTTGATGGAATGTTCTGTGCAATGCTCACTGTCAAGTAAGGCTGAGATTGGAGTGACTTTTTGCTAAATGCATAATTTGTTTGAGTAGATACCTCATTTTGGTGTATATTTTATGTTTTCTTTGCAGCCAAGTGGTTGTATCTGTTGGAATTTTTCGTATATTTGGGCCAGAACTGGCAGAGCTTCCCCTGGTGGCAACAATTGCAGATTGCCAAGGACAGGTTGTTTAATTTAATTCAACAATGAACATACTGAGTTTAAAATTGTGGAGTTATTTAAAATCAATGAACACTGGGTGCACAAATATTCTAACCGATATTATTATGATTCTCTTTAGGGTTATTTCCAGTCCCTATTTTCTTGCATCGAGAGGCTTCTGGGATCACTAAAGGTGAAACACTTGGTCCTTCCAGCTGCTGAGGGAGCTGAGTCGATATGGACGGGTAAATTTGGATTTACCAAATTAGTCCAAGATGAGGTATGTAACTTTTTATGTTGGCTTTGGAGTTTAACTGGTTAATTCTCGTCAAATAAACTCACTGTCATTTTCATTTTTACAGATTAACAACTATAAGAGACAGTATCACATCATGGGATTTCAAGGGACCCCATTTGTGCAGTAGCCAGTTCCTGTAGTGTGAAGTACTTTCCCAACTGGAGTTAGTTAAATTTTTTGGGGAGTCAGTTGCATATCTCCTGTTTTTTACATACTCTTCTCTAAGTATATATGCACAGAAGTTTTTTGGTGTTTGGAAAAGGCATCACTCCTGTAGTCCTGCAGTCCAAGATGAGGTATGTAAGTATACTTGAAAGGAAGTTCCCATTCCACTTCTTTCACATTGGCTAAAGTTCTGATGGCTATTAGTCTATACTCTTAGGGTTTTCAATTTGTATGGAAACTGTAGGTGGCTGAAGAGTCAAGTATTAAAATATTCTGCTTGATTATGAAAAGAAGGAAAATAGAAATGTTATCATTGATGCTTCAAGTATGATTGGGTTAGGAATATTGTAGTTCCATTGGCAATTAATGCTATGTCCACTATTCTGTTTTTTTAGTGGTTTGACTTAGAATCTAGTTTCTGATTTGATTTATATCCTAACATGAGCTAGGTTTCAGGGCTTCCCAATACCATATAACCATATTAATGCCATGTCCTTTCTTAAAGTTTTAAAGTTTGGTTTGACTTAAAGTATTATGTTTGTTTCAACTCTTATAATTACTCATTTAGTTCAATATTATAACTTACGCTACTTTATATTAATTTTCTGATTGCAAGTACACCATGTACACTGAGGAGTTGTTGGATGAAGTCATGGAAGAATGGGCTGCTTTCATGTGCGATGAAGTACCTTAGATTTAGATTTATATATATATATATATATGTAGTACTTGATAATTTAGTTATATAGTAGACTTTTGAAGCTATTTTGGTCTTTTGGTCATATAGTACTTGATAATTTAGCTATTTTGGTATATGTTTCCCAACTTTATGGAGCTATTTTGGTCTATTGTAGCTATTTTGGATGAAGTCAAGGAAGATATATATTATATTGCTTTTCAAAATCTGGTTTTGTGTTTGCTGGTGCTGGCTGTTATGTTGCATTTAGGCGTGGGTGTAGTTATAATTAGTTGCTGCTGTTTGGTTTTTAATTTCAGCAGTGTTGATGTCTTCTAAATCTTGGTTATTATGTTTTGGGTTGGAAGTATGTCTTTATATATACAGGTACAGGGTATTCTAGTTCCAAAAAAAAAATCCCCTCATTTTGAAAAAAATGTAGAAATCCGTCACTATTAGTGACTGCAAACCGCAGTCACAAAACATACAATTCCGTAACTATTAGTGACGGTAGTAATTTGTGACGGATGTTTCCGTCACTAAACTAAAAATTTCCGTCACTAAACGAGTGCCTTTTTAATTTTGCTAGCGATGGTTAATTATTAGTGACGGATTATTCGGCCACTAACGTCAAATTTTCCGTCACTTTACAGAGTAATGGATGGCCTCCTTTTATATAAAGGGAAAATATGGCTTCCTTCCTCCTCGCGTTTCAAGACAGCATTGTTGCGCAAATTTCATGACACTAATAGTGGGGGTCATGCGGGAATTACCAAAACTCTGGTACGCCTTAGTGCTAATTTTCATTGGGACTCCATGAGACAGGATGTTCGAGCTTATGTTGGCCAATGTTCAGTATGCCAGCAAACAAAGTACCAATCTAAGAAACCTACTGGTCTTCTAGCCCCTCTTCCTATTCCCTCCAATATTTGGAAGATGTCTCAATAAATTTTGTCACTGGCCTTCCTCTCTCCTCTAGTTTTACGGTCATATTGGTTGTGGTGGATAGATTCTCTAAAGGGGTTCATTTGGGCGCACTGACTTCACATTTTACGGCTTACAAGGTTGCTGAACTGTTTGATGAGATGGTTTGTAAACACCATGGCATTCCTAAAAGCATTGTATCCGACAGGGACCCTGTCTTCCTCAATCGCTTTTGGGCAGATTTGTTCTAGTTCAGCGGCACTACCTTGCGGATGAGTTCATCGTACCACCCATAAACGGATGGGCAAACAAAGGTTATGAATAGGACCATTGAACAGTATTTGCGGGCCTTTACCTTCCATGAACCATCTTTTTGGCATCTATTCTTGCCATGGGCAGAGTATCATTACAACACCTCGGTGCACTCTCGAGCTGGACTGACACCTTTCCAAATCATGTTTGGCAAGGCCCCTCTGACTTTACCTGCCTATCTTGCTGGCTCCTCTGCAGTTGCGGGCTGTGATGATTCCTTGCGTGATAGAACAGAGGTTCTTGATCTGTTACGTAGGAAGCTACTTGGTGCCCAGGCCAAGATTAAGGCGTATGCAAATAAAACCAGACGCGAGGTCTCTTATGCTGTTGGTACATGGGTGTATGTGAAGTTACAGTCCCACCTTCAAATATCCCTTTCCGGTTCCAAATACCACAAGTTGTCCAAACAGTATTATGGCCCTTACAAGGTATTACAACGTATCGGGCCAGTTACTTACAAGCTAGAGCTACCTTCATATGCCAAAATTCACAACGTTTTTCATTGTTATCGCCTGAAAAAACATGAGGGTCCACTTCCCCTTACTTTAGATCTCCTTCCACAACTTTCTTGGGAAAACCATCCAATTGTCACTCCTTTGGCTATCCTTGATTTCAAAACAATTGATGTTGATGTTGTCCCTACCTGTATGGCCTTGGTTCAGTGGCAAGGGCTGTCCCCAGATGATACGTCTTAGGAGAAATGGGATGCTTTGAAGACCATACACAACCTTGAGGACAAGGTTGCTTCTCATGGGGATGGTATTGTTGTGACACGGCCTCAGATAGTGGCCCATTCTAATGAGGTCATTGACAAACCTAAGCGTGTGACACACAGGCCCAATAATTGGGATGATTTTATCCATTTCTAGTATTATTATGAGTATGTTCTAGAACCTGCAGCTGGCAGAATTCTGTTATTCACCCCATGTGATTGGTATGTTTTGTTTTGGCTATATAGCCCTGATGTACGTCATTTAGTGGAATTAATAAAATTAGTATTCTCTTTCTTACCTCAATACTTCTAGTAGGTTGCTCTGTCCTCAAATTCAGAGTACCATTTCCTTTCCTTTCTCAGTACCCAACAAAGGTTGAGATTCCGTCTTCGACTTGGGCGCAGATTGTAACATCGCGAATTCTAATTCCTAGAATAATTAGAATAATGATGGAATTAGGAAAATGATAGTTATGTTCAAGAATAATCAAAGTGATGGATTAGGTTTCCTTTGAGTACCATAAAAGAGTTAAGAAGCATTGGCATCTGATAGCAAATTTAAAGAAGACCAAACGGGTGTTAAAAATGGTGTTTTCGGTGTTAGAAACACCCTGTATTAGGAAATTAGGAATAAAATATGTACAACTTTGAACACAAATTCCACCGTTGGATGTGACGATGAGTGTCTTGGGAAGCTTTTCTCAAAATTTGAGCAAGATCCAACGGTTAACGAAGGAAATATCGCCTTTTGAATGCAAGTTGTCACACTTAAAATGGGGCGTGCGCCCAGGCGCCCCGTGCCCCGCGCCCAGGTGCACTGTACGCCCTGAAATTCCCCGAACTCGGTATTTTGGGAGCCCAGGCGCGCGGAGGCCGGTGCTGGTGCGAAAATTCCCCTTAAAACCCCCATTTCCTTCCCATTCATCATCAACCCACCATTCCATTCTTCTTCTCTTGGCTAGGGTTTGAAATCACCCATTCTCAACCACCAATCTCATTTCCCCCACTCCATCATAAGAGCCAATCATCCTCACCATCTCCATCATCAAGCTCTCTTCCTCTTCTTTGTGGTGGTGAGCCATAATCACCAAGCTCCATTATCATCTCTCTCTTCATCAACAAGTGCAAGGTTAGTGTGATCTACTTCTTCCCTCTATTTCCCTCCATGTGTATGTGGTTATGATCATCATCATCCTCTAATTCTTGTTCTTCCTTTGATATTATAAGGTTTAGAGGTCTTCCTCTCTCTTGGGGTTTTCTCTCTCTCTCTCTCTTCCAAGGAGAAAGTGGTGAGCTCCTTCACCCCCATATTGTTATTGTTCATTATCCCCACTCCGGATTGTCTCTCGGCCGCACTCCATCATCACTGCTCTCGGTTCATCCGGTCCATTTGTGATCCATAAAGCTAGTGTTGGTACTTTCTTTCCTTTGCTCGGTTGAGGTAAGAGGGTTGTGTTACCTCTATTTAGGACATGATCCCTAGGTTGTTTATAGTGATGGCTAGGAATAGAAAATATTAGTTAGGATGATAAATAAGTAGTTAGGATGATAAATAAGTTAAGGATGCAAATAAATAAAAATGAAAATAAATTGAATGTTGTGAATATATGTGTTGGATGATGATATTTGTTATTTGTAATGATGTGTATGAGAGGTTGGGATTTGAAATGGACCTAGGATAGGTGTAAAGCTAATGGGCATCATAAGCTAAGAAGTGTAACCAAGAATAAGAGATAAGTTGATGACAAAGAAATAACATACCGGCACAGGATGATTGTGAGATCATGTGGCCAAATAATAAAAAGTAAACGGCGCAGGATGGTTGTGAGACCCTGTGGCCAAATAATAAAAGGTAAATGGCGCAGGATGGTTGTGAGACCCTGTGGCCAAATAATAAAAAGTAAACGGCGCAAGATGGTTGTGAGACCCTATGGCTAAATAATAAAAGGTAAACGGCGCAGGATGGTTGTGAGACCCTGTGGCCAAATAGTAAAAGGTAAACGGTACAGGTTGGCTGTGAGACCCTGTGACCAAGTAAGGAATAAAAGAGTAACTAGCACAGGATGGTCGTGAGACCCTGTGGCCAAATGATAAAAAGGGAAATGAAAAAGTGTTAAAAAGAGAAATGAATGGGAATGAATGTATGAATAATTATGCTGTTGTATGTTAATAATAATGTTAGGCTTAGTCATTACTATGACCTCTTAGAGATTATTTCCTAAGTTCTATGTAATGCTACCATTCTTGCTATTTTTTCCACAGGTACTGAAGCGGAGCTTACACTGTTGCAGGTCGAGCAGGATACTCTCCATCATGTGGAGTGTGTTTATGATACCGCGAGCGAACTGTAGTAAATAATAAATAAGACTGTTATTGTGGAATTTAAATTATGTATTAGTTCCCAGAACCTTGTGTATTATGTTAATCGGGCTATAGGACCAAACTGGCTGTAGTAGTTAGAAGGTTTATGTTTAAAATTTATTCTGGTTTGACCAGGTATAAACACGAAATTTTGGGGAAGTCCGAAAAACAGAGGAAATTTTGCCGGATTTTCGTCGAAATTTTCAAGTACCGTTTTTAATAAAACTTATTTTAACTAATTAAAAGTGAGGGTGTTACACAGATTTCTTCTAGTGCTGAGTTGATCAGAGAGTCCATTCGTTTCTTCGGTTGGTAGTAGTTTGATTACTCGCAAAGACTAGGATTTATAGAGCATAGCAGCTGACAGGTGTGGAAAATAGTAGGGGTGTTCAAAAGATATTTAATTATGAAAAAGAGAAGGCCATAAAGAGAGGAAGATAAGCTATTCTCCTTAAAGGCTAAAAATAACAAAAAAATACAACAAAAATTAAAGTTAAAAGTGCAACAGAGCTCTGCAGCCTCGTTGCATATTTAAAATTTAAAAGAGTCCCTTAACCAAAACCATGAAAGGGGAACCAGATAAAATCCTAAAAACAACCTTGCTCCATAACATCTAAATGAAAATGAATGTAGGCAAGATGGATGTTTGCTTAAATGTACCAGCGATTCACTCCAAAGTCCAAACAAATACACCAAAGAACTACAAAAGCACTACCAGGGCTATGTTGCACCATATATCCACCTGAGAATCAAACCCTGTTTACTATGGCAAATATTGTTACTAGATTGAGAAGAGTTACAAAAGAAAAAAGTAGAAGATGATGAATGAGAGTTGAGGATTTTTTTTTATTTGTCATCTTAAAATCTAAACCAATTAAAAATTCAAAAGAGGGATGTGTTGGAAACCAACAAGCGGCCTAACAATCTACCAGAGGGAGGGGGTGAATAGTAGTTGGAAGCGATAGTACCAATTTTTCGGATAAAACTGAATTTGGTTGGATAATGCTTGCTATTAAAAATAAAAAGGCTGACTTTAGGCCGAGCAGAATCTGATAATCGGGGTTATCTAAGCCGACCACCGATTATTCGAGCTGCACACACAAAGTTCAGTTTTGCAGCAGATTGCAGCAAGCAATATTCGAGCAAACAGAAGTTAAACTAAAGTGATTAAAGTGCTCGGAATAAAAGCTGAAAGTAGTAAAGAAGATAAAGAGACACCGAGATTTTTATACTGGTTCACTCACAAACCTTGTGAGCTACGTCCAGTCCCCCCCTAAAACCTTTAGGGAGCCTTTTATCAAAATCAAATTGTTAGAATTACAAAGGATTATTGAATGAACCTCACTCAACCTAACCCTTCCAAGAGAGTACCAAACTCTTTGATTCTACCCCAATTTGATTCCGGTAGGAAGAACCTCTTCCAAGCCTCCTTGAAACCTTCAAGTAGCTCCACCGGGAAAGAACCTCTTCGACTTGTGCTTGGAAACCTTCCAAGACTTCCACTTCTTGAGAACCTCTCAAGACTTGTGTACAACAGAGATTAAATGAGTGAATAATGATGGCTCCAAACCGAAACTCAATTGAGTATGATTCTGAAAGTTTGAAGAACAGATGAGTAACGGTTAAGAAAGGATTTGCAGAGAATCGATTTGAGCTTGTTTTTCAAAGATGCAACAGTTTCTCTCTCTAACTCTTTATCGTTCTCTGATTCTGCGTGTTTTTCTTCTTTCTTTTTGCTTCACTCTATGTTCCTCTTGTTCTTCTTGTTGTCTTTGGAGAAGAAAAACCAGTCCTTTTATACTGATTGCCAGCACACAGGTAGTACGAAAAAGAGGAAAATATGGGACACGTCTTGTCCTTTCAACGGATATTTTTAGATATTTCCAATTTCCAGCAACGTTCCGATCAATCCCTTTTCACCTTAGATTTTAAAAATCAAATTTGAAATCCAGACTTAGTGAAATATAGGCGCTTTGAGTTAAAAACCAAATTTACCACTGACACGCAGTAAGGTAAAACAGGTATAGATATGAAGATGTGTGAGCGGCGCCCTATTGTTGATTGTTGAAGAAGATGAACAGTGTTGCCGAGCTTGACACATGTTCGAGCTTGCTGGGGACTTGAATAGCCGAGCTGATCTTTCGCCAACAGCTTTGTACTAAGAACATGAGCTCGGATCAATTCGATCCTAGCACATCCGAGCTTAGGCTGATTTGCTCCGACTTCATCAACACAACGGCCGACCTTTAGCCTTTCTAGCAAGGTGCTGAGAACAATGTGAACACCGAGCTCATCTCGGAATTTTGACTTCGTCATCATACTGATCGGATTCATTTGTCTCCATCGTTGGCCGAGATCAAAGATCAACACACCGAGCTGATTTGATTTGCTTCATCAATGGCCGAGCTGATATGTCATAATGAGCATATATATTTGTCTTCATCAAAACCTTGGCTGAGAACCAATCTCATGATTTATTTGTCTCCATCAAAACCTCTTTCATTTAACAGGATGATCCTATGACTCCATGAGTAAATGCATTAGGAGAGATAGCGAATGAGGAAGTGCCATGTGACCATTGACGGAGGGAGTAATAGATTAACTGACGAAGGACTAACGTGATGCCATTTTTATTTTTGAAGGACTTAAATGATCCCAAAAAATTTTTGGGGACTAAGTTGATGTCATGTGCATCTTTGAAAGACTTGATAACTCTTTTCACATAGCATAAACATTATTAATAAAAAATCAAAATCTCCAAATATTTAGAGCTCCTCATGATAGCTTAACTAGTACTATCAAAATCACTAATTCAGTTCATGGTAACATGCAGAGACGTTGCACATTGATTGGCAATACATGCAGAGTGAAATTCCGTTTCTGGATAATATGTAATATATGACTCATGAAAGAAAGAGTTCAACATATTTGAGCAGGACTATTGACCAATAAATACTTTAGAGAAAAGCTTACACACACAGGTGTAAAGGACTTGGTTGAAAAGAAAGTTGTTGAGAATTAAGTGCTTTAGTGAGCAAATAAATCTCCTTTGGTATTCAATATTATTCAATACGAAGTATATCCTACTAATCTTGTTTTCAGCTAAACTTTCCTTTTTCTCGTCTAGTATTATATTGCTGCAAGTATCTAAAAACTTATCATTGTTAAACACACTATTCATACGCCACCATGCACCAGGCATTGAAGTGTCGCGAGATCTTCATCTGACTGCCCCTTAAAGCAATGGATAAATATGCAAACTACTTTGATTGAAACAATGTTATCAATTTTGCATTGAATGGAACTTGTGTTTGAGAGATAAGCACACCACGTGTTCCATTTACCAGATAAGCAAATGGCAAGTAATATGTCTTAGGGTGGACTAGCACACAAAAGCAAGTACCCAAGTTGCCATGAAAATGGATTTAGACTTGTAATAAAGGTATATATGAGTAGCTGAACTGAATTTTTCATCTGTTACCGCCTAAATGTTATTCATCAAATCAAAATAAATCGTCCATAACAACTTTGCAATAATCTTGTGTCTCAACACTGTTCCAGCAATAGATACCATGCATGTAATGTAACAAGGCGCCTCATCACAATTGGGCACCAACATGCTTAGTAGAGTAGTTCATCTGTTTATGTCAAAAAAAAATGGTAGCTGACATCAGAACCAGGCGTAAATTAGGCTGATATAAAATATATTTTATCTTGTTCATAGTGAAACAAATTAGTAGCACACATGTAACTGCCTTATATCATTTGGAGCTTGAAAAACAACCCTCCACTTTAGTGAATGCAGTGCTTATTAGTTTCACAACTATGAAGTGAGGATAAAGCTGCAGCATTCTGATTTCTAGCTACAGCAGAAATAAAAAGAGCTCTCAACCAAGGACACTATGTACCATAAACCTATGACTCAAAATACCAGAAGGACCCCTAGATGATCAAAATGTTCTGTTTACTAACTTACTATCCTCCAATTAACTTAACTTGTCAACAATGAAGAGGTCATCTTGAAACTCAATGCATAGGAAACAATTGACAGGATAAATAACATGGGTCAACGACATTTGGGCCTAATAAAAGTAAGTAACAATCAAATGCAAAGAGTGCAAATTAGAGAGAGGGTAAAAACTGATGTTGGGAATTCTCATATGAAACTGCAATTAATAATAGATTGTGCATTTTCAACTACTTGAAATGGAAAACAAATTCCATAAACTAAAACTCACTTGCACGCTTGAGATTATCGGTTGCATGGACTTGTCAATCTTCATCATCAGTACTGGCATCATCACTGCTATAGTCACTACTATCGCTTCCTCCGAGATCCAAATTAACATCACTGCTATAGTCACTATTATCGGTGTGGGTACTACCTCTTCCAACAAAGTTTTTTTCATACTCACGGTAGGAGTCAAACCCCCGACATCATGCTTAAGAAACGCAGTTATCTACTAACTGTGTTTGACTTTGTTGATTACTCCCCCTTTCTTTAAAAAGAATTCATTTTTTTTTTTTATATTTTTGTTGCCCATCCAGTTCTCCAACTATTACCTAGGTACATCCCGATCTGACCCCGATCGCGTACTTGATTATGGCAGGTGAGTCTCCCAATATGAATTTTCTGCATCAACAAATAATCGAACCCGAGACCTTGCTTATGCGAGACCTAGTCGTTTACCACTCATCCTAACTCATGTTGGTAAAGGAATTCATTTATAACCCCTTCATTTATTTACTCTGTTGATCCCTTTTACACATATGCTGGAGGGTCAGTGTATGTGCAAATTTTTGTCCAATTCGTTGACCCACCAGCGTATGTAACACCCTCACAATTAAGTCGCTTAATTACTATTAATTAGGTTGAGTTTAATTAGGACTTAAAAATTTCTAAGTAAAATCTGACAGAGCCTCTTTTGTTTATCGAAGTTTCCCCAAAATAGTAACTTCTTATAAACCTATCAACTCAGAATATATCATAACATAAACTTAATTAAAGTATACAGTTAGGCTATTACTAATGCCCTGCATGATACAAAATAGTACAAGTTGTGGCTTCAAAAGTTAAACTATACTAATTACACCATTTTGATTATAATTCTCTCAAATCTAGTTTACAACTCCACTACGTGGAGTGTACTCCTGTTCGGCCATGCACTAATGTAAGCTCCATCTTCGTATCTGTAAAAATAGAAAAAGAAGAATAGCATTACACAGAACTTAGAAAAATAACGTCTAAATAAGCATAGAAATAAACAAAGCACAATCATTAAGCAAAGCACATACACAATTTATATTCATACACTTTTCCTTCTCTATATTCTACATCTCATTATTCATTTCGATTCGGTTCCTTATCCTTTATCTATTCCATTATTTTACCCTTTGTACGTCTTCCCATTTATGGTATACCTTGTATAGTTCTATTCATCATGCACGTCTTCCTTGAGAAGGGTTACCTGGCATAATCCCGTTTACCCAATTATCTTGTATGTCTTCCCAAATAAGGGATACCTGGTACAATTCTATTTGTGGTGTACGTCTTCCCAACTAAGGGATACCTGGTACATTTCTATTCCTCGTGTATGTCTTCCCATTTAAGGGATACCTGATACACGCCTGTACGTCTTCCCATTTAAGGGATACCTGGTACAGTTCCTATTTCTCGTGTATGTCTTCCCATTTAAGGGATACCTAGTGTAACATTCTAAAAATTGATAATTAAATAATATAATTTTAGTATATAAATACTTATTTAAGGATAAGATTAGGCCTTAGAAATTGTACAAGGTTAGGAGGATAGTATGAGCATAGGCCGACCCAGGATGTAAGTATAGGACCTCGGTCCGATTCCGGCCGAGCTAGTTGAGATTGTGTGCTTATGAACCGAGCTGGTTGGGAACCCAACGTGGAACCCGTTGTCCAGTCTGAATTAGCCGACCTCAGCGTCCTATCCGAGAGGGAAGCTCGGACTATTGCTGTTCCTAAATGCCGAGCTGACGTATCCTAGCCGACGTACCCGGGCCGACACGTCCTAGATCCTCCGTGCCAGCTCATGTTGAGCTGTAGCCCTTTGGGATTCGTACCATCCGTACACTGTCCTGGCCATTCACTTTATGTCATTATCATTGCTTTATGTCCCTTTCAAGTACTATTCATGGCTTCCCCAAGAAGCCAATGAATCTTGTCCACACAATCTAGCTTCCACAAGAAGCCAATAAATCCTAGCCACACAAATGTTTTTCCTAAATGAATAAAAGAAAGTCCCACCCACAACACTTTGCTTTCCTCATTCTCTTCCTCCTTCGAATCTCTCTCTCTTTCTCTCTGAAAATTCCAGCACCAACATACTTTCTTTCTTCTTCTCTTTCACCAAGTTCAACCCCAACCGGAAAACCCTCCTCCTCTCTGTTCTCTTCTGTTCCGGCGTCCCTGGGCCGGAGTATTGTTGTGGTGGCAGCCAAGAGCTGGACCGTGGTGGTGTGGTTGTGGAAGCAAGGAGGACACGGATTCGAGGGTGTGAAGCTCACAAGGTCAAGGTCTAGGTCAAGGAAGCCATTCTCAAACTCTCAACTCTTATCTCTCACGGTTTGAGGTAAGGAGTGAGTGTTACCTCTACTTGAGTTTGGGTTTCTAGGGTGTTCATAAAGGGTACTAAGAGTGGGTGTTAGATTAGGGAATGGATCTAGGTTAATGTAGAAAGGAAATGGCAAAAAGGGTAAAAGGGAACTAATAAATGAATTAGAAACATGAGTTTGAAGTAGGGACGAGTATCGTTATATGCTATATGTTGGTATTTACATGATGGATTGGTTGAATGTTTTATTATTATTGTTGTTGTTGTTGTATAAGTGAATATGAACTTTGTGTATAAATGTTTATTGAGCCTTGATATTTATGATTCATGTCTGTGGCCGAGCTGAGTGACTTCGGGAATGGGTATGAGAAAATGGTAGAGATGCAAAGTAGGAGAGATAGAGTAATAAGGAAGAAAATGAATAAGGTTAATGGAAAGAGGGAATGGTTACCGAGTTTAGCCGAGAGAGAGGCCGAGCTAGAAAGATGGTTAAAGGGGGAAGTAGAGGGGTTGAGCCGAGAGAGGCCGAGCTAAGTAAATAATGAGATTAATGTAAAGAGGAATAAATTAAAGAGTGGAGCCGAGAGAGGCTGAGCTAAAAGATGGTTAAATGGTTAAGAGGATAAGGGAAATTAAAGAGAAATGGTTGTGCGATCGGGTCATAGCAGACGCGTACCGGGTGCGTGCATTGATCGCGTCAGACGCATACTGGGTATGTGCAGCTGTAAGACGGGTACTGGGTACTCGCAGTTATGATTCACACAAGGTTCCGAGCACGGAATCGGTGGGATGTGTTCCTGGTCATAGCAGACGCGTACTGGGTGCGTGCATTGATCACGTAAGTCGCCGAGATGCGCCGCTGTAAGACGAGTACTGGGTACTCGCAGTTATGGACACTCCTTACCCCATAGAATGATCGGCGGTAGTGCTCCGGGTCATAGAAGACGTGTACTGGGTGCGTGCATTGATCGCGTCAGACACATACCGGGTATGTGCAGCTGTAAGACAGGTACTGGGTACTCGCAGTTATGGATGACACTCCGATATCCGACTTTAAATGGTGTAAGACATGCACTGGGTGTATGCATCCGAGAAGAATAAAAGATTGTAAACCATGTGAAAATGGAATAATGTGTAATGAGTCTGAGGTAGAGGTGGTAATCCGAGGTAAGAGAATGTGAACCAAGGTATAGCTAGTAAGCGATAAGACGGTAGGATGTGAGCCGAGCTAGATGAGAATGTGTGTATGCGAACTGAGCTAATGATGATATATGCATGTGATATATGGGTTTGATTACTTGTTATTTATATGCTTTTTGGCTACTTGTGTTTGGCTTGGTAGTTCGGTATGTCATTTTAGAAACTGCTTATTTAAGTTCTGTGTAATGCTCACCTCCTTACCATTTTTCAGGTACTGAGCCCGAGCAGACGCAGTCCCCGGCCGAGCAGGATCACTCTCCCTCACAGGGAGAGTAAGTTATTTAGAGTCAGAGAGGTGGATGGGTCTCGGCCAATTGGGCCGAGCTAAAAATATTGTTTTGTATTGTATTGGGGCTCGGCTGGTTGGGCCGAGCTAAAACACTGATTTGTATTTTGAATGACCGAGCTAGATATACTTAATTTATGCTTCAATCGAATTTAAGTCTTCCGCTTATTAACTCTGATGTTTTTATATTAATGAAAAGATTTTTTTTAAAATCCTAACTTTCGGGTTTAAGGGTAATTATTATATAGGGTGTTACATTTTTGGTATCAGAGCAGTTTCTCCTCGGCCTATTGGAGTTGCAAAGGACTCCAGTGGTTACTCACCAAGAGAGTGACAAATAAGTAAAGTCTAGAAGTCTAATTTAGACAATAGAGCTCATAGGTATATATGTTTATATAAATATATATATATATATATATTTACTTGATTATTCGGAAGTTAATTGGCTTTCTCTCCATGACCGAGCAGCATGGCTGGGAGACGAGCTGATAACGACCGAATTGCTACTGTGTTGAAAACTCTGGTTCAACTACAGCAGAACCAAGCGCAGGCTCAACAGAACCAGGCTGAGAACCTCGCTCAAAACATCGCCGCAGCCGCAGCCGCTGCAGCTGCAGCCCTTCAGCCTCAACCTCCAGCTCTGGTCGAGATTGACTAGATGAGCCGATTTAGGAAGAACGAACCACCTCGATTTGAAGGGGGTTACAATCCTGATGGAGCTCAGAAGTGGCTCCAAGATGTTGAAAAGATCTTTCGATCTCTGCAACCGCCCTATGAGTACAGGGTGAGGTTGGCCGAGTTTGTGCTGGTGAGTGAAGCTGAGCACTGGTGGGATCAGCAGAGCCGTGGACTGGAGGCGGCTAATGAGGTCATCACTTGGGATTTGTTCCGAGCTCGATTCCTCGGAAAGTATTTTCCTGAAGATGTTAGGAGAGAGAAGGAACTTGCTTTCCTCAAGCTGGAGCAGAGGAACTTGAGTGTCGGAGACTACGCCGCTCAGTTTGAGGATTTGATCCGCTACTCAGGAAGCTACCGAGATGCCGATGAGCGTACCAAGTGCATCAAGTTTGAGTCTGGCCTCCGTGATGATATTCGGCTTGCTTTTGAATATCAGAACGTGGCCAATCTCTCGCAATTGGTGAACATGGCTAGCACCTATGAGAAGGGACTCAAGAGGAAAGCCGATGGAAAGCGTAGCAGGTCGGCACAGAAGACAGTGGATCCGATCAGAGGAAAAGGAGCTGTTCAGAGGTCTGCTCCCTATGTGAATCCGAGCTCAAGAATGTCAGCAGCTCCAAGGAGCGGCGGTTAGATGGTGGTTGTCCCTGACCCTTATCCGATCTGTCAACACTGTGGAAGGCAGCACAGGGGAGAATGCTGGAGTCTGGATCCGAGCAGAGCAAGAGGATCCTGTTTCCGATGTGGAAAGCCTGGTCATTTTGCAGCTCGGTGTACCGAGAATATTGTGAAGGAAGAGGTCAATGTGACCAAGGCTCAACAGACCGGTGTTAACCGACCAATGCAGAGGGGCAAAGTTTATACCATGGATGGTGAAGAGGTGACTGATGCTGACGAGCTGATCCGAGGTACTTGTCAAGTAGACAGCATTACATGTGCTGTGTTATTTGATTGTGGAGCCACACATTCTTTCATTTCCCTTGACTGTATGAACAGACTAAAACTATCCCCAGTAGAAATGCCTTACAAACTATCCATTTCTACCCCAACCAATTCTTCTGTAATCACTTCTAAAATGTGTCTAGATTGTCCTATCCAAGTATTAGGCAGAGAATTTAAAGTCAATTTGATTTGTCTACCCTTAACCAAGCTAGATATTATCCTCGGCATGGACTGGATGTCTCAACACCATGTCCTGCTTGATTGCCGAGAGAAGACCGTAATCTTTAGTGGCCATTCTGTTGCGAAGTTAGAGACAACAGAGGAATCAGCCTTAGACCAAATTCCTGTGGTCGGAGAATTTCCAGAGGTTTTCTCGGACGAAATGCCTGGCTTACCGCCGAGCAGGGAAGTAGAGTTCAGTATAGACCTTCTTCCGGGAACTGGCCCGATCTCAATTGCTCCGTACCGAATGGCACCTCCCGAGCTAGAAGAGCTTAAGAAACAACTAGAAGAACTTTTGGCCAAAAAGCTAATCCGACCAAGCGTGTCACCTTGGGGAGCTCCGATCTTGTTTGTTAAAAAGAAAGATGGTAGCCTCAGAATGTGCACCGACTATAGAAAGCTCAACGCGGTGACGGTGAAGAAATACCCCCTCCCTCGGATCGATGACTTATTAGACCAACTCAAGGGAGCGTCGGTATTCTCAAAGATAGACCTCCGATCTGGATACCACCAGATCTGAGTCCGAGAAGAAGACATTCCGAAAACAGCCTTCAGGACGAGGTATGGGCATTTTGAGTACGTGGTTATGCCCTTCGGACTTACCAATGCCCCAGCTATCTTCATGGACTACATGAATAGGATCTTCCAATCTTACCTGGATTCGTTTGTGATAGTCTTCATCGACGACATCCTCATCTACTCTCGGAGTCCGAGTGAACACGAGCAACACTTGAGAACGGTATTGCAGGTCTTGAAGGACAAGGAGCTATATGCGAAGCTTTCTAAGTGCAGTTTTTGGCTTAAAGAGGTTCACTTCCTCGGACATGTGATATCCGAGCAAGGTGTAGCAGTGGACCCCTCCAAGGTGGAAGCGGTACTTAAGTGGGAGAGACCTAACTCGGTAACTGAGATCAGGAGTTTCCTCGGTCTCGCAGGGTACTACAGGAGATTCATTGAAGGATTCTCTAAACTGGCTCTACCATTTACTTCGTTAACCAGGAAGGATGCACCCTACCAATGGTCCGAGGTGTGCGAGCAGAGCTTTCAACAGCTGAAGAAAAGGTTGACGAGCTCGCCCGTGTTGATCTTGCCCGATCCAACCAAAACCTTTGACGTATTTTGTGACGCCTCGAAGCAGGGTCTCGGCTGTGTGTTAATGTAACAAGGAAAAGTGGTGGCTTATGCCTCTCGGCAACTTCGGCAACACGAGCAGAACTACCCTACGCATGATCTCGAATTGGCAGCAGTAGTGTTCACCCTTAAGATTTGGAGACATTACCTGTATGGCACGAAGTTTGAAGTGTTCAGTGACCACAAGAGTCTCGGCTACCTGTTCGACCAGAAGGAACTGAAAATGAGGCAGCGCAGATGGGTGGAATTTTTGAAAGACTACGATTTCAACCTGCACTACCATCCTGGAAAAGCTAACGTGGTGGCCGACGCACTGAGCAGGAAGAGTCTTCATTTGAGCAACATGATGGTCCGAGAGATGCAGTTGATGCAGGAGTTCAGTGATCTTAACCTCGGCATCCAGAAGAAAGAAAACAGTGTTGTCTTGGAAATGCTGCAAGTAACCAATGATTTCGTGGGTTTCATCAAGGAAAGACAGGCTGCCGACCCAGAACTCCAGAAGCTATTAGAAAGAGCCGGAGACAAGGATGAGCCCGACTTCACTAAAGGACCTGATGGTCTCGTACGATTTCGAGGCAGAGTTTGCATCCCCATGGATTTTGAAGTCCGAAGAGAGTTGATGGAAGAAGCCCACAAGACGAAGATGAGTCTTCACCCAGGTGCCACAAAGATGTACCAGGATCTGAAGAGGTTGTTTTGGTGGCCGAAGTTGAAAACCGATGTGGCCGATTATGTGTCTCGATGTTTGACATGCCAGAAAGCCAAGATCGAGCATCAGATACTAGGAGGATTACTCAAATCCTTGGAGATCCCTCAATGGAAGTGGGACAGCATTTCGATGGATTTTGTATCAGGTCTACCAAGGACGAGATCAGGGCAGGAAGCCATTTGGGTTGTGGTGGACCGTCTTACAAAGTGTGCTCATTTCCTACCGATCAGCATGAAGTACAGCTTGGAGAAGCTGACACAATTGTACATAAAGGATATTGTCAGACTCCATGGTGTTCCGAGCAATATCGTGTCGGACCGTGATCC
Organism: Crotalaria pallida; assembly: GCA_037953625.1. NCBI lineage: Eukaryota > Viridiplantae > Streptophyta > Magnoliopsida > Fabales > Fabaceae > Crotalaria > Crotalaria pallida. Next base: position 65,800,697 of record CM075651.1, read on the forward strand.
CCGCTTTTTATCTCGGTTCTGGCAGAGCTTGCAAGAAGCCATGGGTACAAAGTTGAGATTTAGAACATCTTACCATCCCCAAACCGATGGACAATCCGAACGCACCATTCAGACTCTTGAGGACCTGCTGAGAACATGTGTGCTTGAACAGTCTGAAAGTTGGGAAACACTATTGTCGTTGGTCGAGTTCACCTACAACAACAGTTTCCATTCAAGTATCGGAATGGCTCCTTTCGAAGCATTGTATGGTCGAAAATGCCGGACGCCGTTATGCTGGTTCCAGATAGGAGAAAACTTGTTGATTGGTCCCGACATTGTTCATGAGACAACCGAGAAGGTCAGAATGATACAAGGAAAGATGAAAGCAGCACAAGACCGACAGAAGAGTTATACCGATAAGAGAAGGAAACCCTTGAACTTCATAGAGGGGGATCATGTATTCCTACGAGTGTCCCCTGTAATGGGTATCGGCCGAGCTATCAAATCAAAGAAGTTGACCCCTCGGTTTGTTGGACCATACCAAATACTGGAGAAGGTCGGACCAGTAGCCTACAGAATTGCTCTACCTCCGCACTTGTCTAAGCTCCATGATGTGTTCCATGTCTCACAACTCAGGAGATACATTCATGACCCCTCACATGTGATAGCAGTGGACGAGCTGCCGCTAAAGGACAATCTGACCTTCGAAGTCCTACCAGTCCGAGTTGAGGACAGACAAGTCAGACGACTCAGAGGAAAGGAAATCTCCTTGGTCAAGGTCGTCTGGAATCGGAATGATGTAGAGGAAGCTACTTGGGAACTTGAGGAGAAGATGAAGCAGTCATATCCGCAACTGTACAATGCCGACTAAATTTCGAGGACGAAATTCCTGTAAGTGGGAGAGGAATGTAACATTCTAAAAATTGATAATTAAATAATATAATTTTAGTATATAAATACTTATTTAAGGATAGGATTAGGCCTTAGAAATTGTACAAGGTTAGGAGGGTAGTATGAGCATAGGCCGACCCAGGATGTAAGTATAGGACCTCGGTCCGATTTCGGCCAAGCTAGTTGAGATTGTGTGCTTATGAACCGAGCTGGATGGGAACCCAACGTGGAACCCGTTGTCCAGTCTGAATTAGCCGACCTCAGCGTCCTATCCGAGAGGGAAGCTTGGACTATTGCTGTTCCTAAATGCCGAGCTGATGTATCCTAGCCGACGTACCCGGGCCGACACGTCCTAGCTCCTCCGTGCCAGCTCATGTTGAGCTGTAGCCCTTTGGGATTCGTACCATCCGTACACTGTCCTGGACATTCACTTTATGTCATTATCATTGCTTTATATCCCTTTCAAGTACTATTCATGGCTTCCCCAAGAAGCCAATGAATCTTGTCCACACAATCTAGCTTCCACAAGAAGCCAATAAATCCTAGCCACACAAATGTTTTTCCTAAATGAATAAAAGAAAGTCCCACCCACAACACTTTGCTTTCCTCATTCTCTTCCTCCTTCGAATCTCTCTCTCTTTCTCTCTGAAAATTCCAGCACCAACATACTTTCTTTCTTCGTCTCTTTCACCAAGTTCAACCCCAACCGAAAAACCCTCCTCCTCTCTGTTCTCTTCTGTTCCGGCGTCCCTGGGCCGGCGTATTGTTGTGGTGGCAGCCAAGAGCTGGACCGTGGTGGTGTGGTTGTGGCAGCAAGGAGGACACGGATTCAAGGGTGTGAAGCTCACAAGGTCAAGGTCTAGGTCAAGGAAGCCATTCTCAAACTCTCAACTCTTATCTCTCACGGTTTGAGGTAAGGAGTGAGTGTTACCTCTACTTGAGTTTGGATTTCTAGGGTGTTCATAAAGGGTACTAAGAGTGGGTGTTAGATTAGGGAATGGATCTAGGTTAATGTAGAAAGGAAATGGCAAAAAGGGTAAAAGGGAACTAATAAATGAATTAGAAACATGAGTTTGAAGTAGGGATGAGTATCGTTATATGCTATATGTTGGTATTTACATGATGGATTGGTTGAATGTTTTATTATTATTGTTGTTGTTGTTGTATAAGTGAATATGAACTTTGTGTATAAATGTTTATTGAGCCTTGATATTTATGATTCATGTCTGTGGCCGAGCTGAGTGACTTCGGGAATGGGTATGAGAAAATGGTAGAGATGCAAAGTAGGAGAGATAGAGTAATAAGGAAGAAAATGAATAAGGTTAATGGAAAGAGGGAATGGTTACCGAGTTTAGCCGAGAGAGAGGCCGAGCTAGAAAGATGGTTAAAGGGGGAAGTAGAGGGGTTGATGTAAGATCCATGAAGAATGTTTTGATAAATGCCAAAAGGTTTTGAACAAGCTACAAATGTGTTGATCAAGTTCAAGCTCAACAAGCAACAACAAACATCAAGTTATGAAGAGAGAACCAACTCATGAAGACTTAGTTTGGTAGTTTATGTTTTAATGTTTTATCTTTTGCCTCACAAGTCTTTTAGTTTATGAGTTTGGGTAGAATTTATTAGAGGGTAGTGAATCTCTTTTGATTGCATGATTATATCATATTTTGAGTATTCACTTTGCCTAAAATGAATAGGTGGCTTAAAGGTTTGAAAGAAAAGGTTTAGTTTTTGAGAAAACAAGTTTTAAGTGATTTTTAATGTGAATAATCGATTAACAGATTTTGATAATTGATTAACAGTGTATTTTGTACTGATAATCGATTAACAAACTTTTAATAATCGATTATCTGAACTTTTACTCGAGTAAAACCTTTTTCACTCGAGTTAAATTTATGCAGCTTTCGTATTACTCGAGTAACACTCATTTCACTCGAGTAACTTGATCAGATATGGTTTTTTAAATACGTTTTTCACTTCTCAAAAGCCATTCTAAGTGCTCCAACTTTTGGGTATTCTATATAAACCTTTTCCTAATCATTTCTATCAACTAGAATCATTTTGATACACAATTTTACAAAGAATCAAAGCCACACTATTCTCTCTCACTCTCTCAAGATCAAAGCTCTCATTTTTATATTCTTTGATCAAGAACCTTGAATCTCTCATGTTGATATTTCATAGCTTTTGAAAGAGATTCATAGGATTGTTATTGTTTTTCATTTGAGTTGTAATAATTGCAAGAGGCAAACATTCTACAACAAAGGAAGCCTTGATTTTGTGAATCAAGCAAGTTTAGTTGAAAGTCTTGAAGAAGCATTTCATCAAGCATTTGGAAGGCACTTTGAAGAATCTCAAAGTACTTGGAAGTCTTGTGAGTGAAGCAAGCAAAGAAGACTTGTTGTGGGGTTATCAACAAGCAAGTAGAGGTTAGATTAGATATCAATAGGATTACAAGGCAAGGGTGTGGTATCTCTTGTAGGCTAGCAAGAAGGAAGTCTTGTGAGGCATTTACTTGTAATTTGAGAAACTCTAATTCCTCATAGTGAAGAATCTCTCTTGGTTGAAGAGGGGACTGGAGTAGCTTTCAAGTGGATGAAAGTGAACCAGGATAAATCACTGTGTCGTATCTCTAAACTCTCTACTCTTTACAATTCAAGTCTTTAATTGTGTTCTTGATTGAAAACCTAGAAAAAGTGATTTTTCTATATTTGATTGAATTGAATCTTTATTGTGCAAAATTGATTTTGGGAAAATCATTTTCATAACTAGGTTAATCAATAAGAATATTGGTGTTGATTGTTTCCGCTTAATCTCTGATCATATAATATTTGTTAATTGATTGATTTTCATTGGTTTTAATCGTTTAGATTTGTTTCTTGCGAAAATCTTTCAAAGTTTCTTTAACACCTATTCAACCCCCCCTTCTAGGTGTTCTCCTAGTGTTCCTAGTTATTTCACCCACCAAGTGTAGTTTTCCAACAATTGGTATCAGAGCTCGGTCGAAAGACACGAGCATAGAGCTTTTTCGTTAAGATCCTTGAGAAACTACAATGGGTTCTACGAATCCTTTTGGTGGTGAAGGTGCTTCAATAAATCGCCCTCCTATGTTTGGTGGAGAGGGTTATGCTTATTGGAAAATTAGGATGAGAATCTTTATAGAAGCCATAGATATGAACATTTGGGAAGCCATAGAAAATGGTCCTTATATTCCCTCAAAAGATGTAGAAGGTGTGCTTACACTTACTCCCAAAGATAAGTGGACCGATGATGATAAAAGGAAAATTCAATATGATTTAAAAGCAAAAAATATCATCACCTCCGCTCTATCTTATGATGAGTTCTTTAGAGTCTCCCAATGTAAAGATGCCAAAGAAATGTGGGACACCTTGCAAGTCACACATGAAGGCACTAGTGAAGTTAGGCGTGCTAGATTAAATTCTTTGATGCATGAATATGAATTGTTTCGTATGTTGCCTAATGAATCTATATGTTTTATGCAAAAACGTTTTACTCATATTGTTAATCATCTCATTGCTCTTGGTAAAACTTTCGTGAATTGTGAACTTGTTAACAAAATTTTAAGATGTCTAAGTAGGGAATGGCAACCCAAGGTTACCGCAATAGTTGAATCAAAGGACTTGGACACCATGGACTTAGCAACACTTTTCGGAAAGTTACAAGAACATGAAATGGAGCTTGAACGTTTGCAAATGCATGAAGAGTCGGATAAGTACAAAGAGAGAAAAGGAATTGCTCTTAAATCTCAAAGGTCATATAAAAAGGAAGAGAGTTCCGTTGATGATGATGATGTTGATAATGAAGATTCCGATTCGGATATTGATGAAGACGAGATGAAGCTTCTACTAAGAAAGTTCAATAAAATTCTAAGGAGAAAAGGAAGGTTGAACAAGGACAAAAGTAAAGAGAAGGATCCCCCACACTACAAGACCAAGACTTCAAAAGAAGGTGTAGTTTGCCATGAATGTGGAAAGCCCGGTCATCTCAAGTACTCATGCTCTAAGTATCTCAAGAAGAAGGAGAAAGAGAAGAAAAATGCAAAACACAAAAGGGCATACATAGTTTGGAATAGTGATGATGAACAAGACAAGAAAAACACAACTAGTAGTTCTTCGGATGATGAACATGCCGCTTGTCTCAACTTGATAGCTCAAGTACATGAAGAGGAAAGCTCAAATGATGAATCAAGTGAGCAAAGAAGACTTGTTGTGGGGTTATCAACAAGCAAGTAGAGGTTAGATTAGATATCAATAGGATTACAAGGCAAGGGTGTGGTATCTCTTGTAGGCTAGCAAGAAGGAAGTCTTGTGAGGCATTTACTTGTAATTTGAGAAACTCTAATTCCTCATAGTGAAGAATCTCTCTTGGTTGAAGAGGGGACTGGAGTAGCTTTCAAGTGGATGAAAGTGAACCAGGATAAATCACTGTGTCGTATCTCTAAACTCTCTACTCTTTACAATTCAAGTCTTTAATTGTGTTCTTGATTGAAAACCTAGAAAAAGTGATTTTTCTATATTTGATTGAATTGAATCTTTATTGTGCAAAATTGATTTTGGGAAAATCATTTTCATAACTAGGTTAATCAATAAGAATATTGGTGTTGATTGTTTCCGCTTAATCTCTGATCATATAATATTTGTTAATTGATTGATTTTCATTGGTTTTAATCGTTTAGATTTGTTTCTTGCGAAAATCTTTCAAAGTTTCTTTAACACCTATTCAACCCCCCCTTCTAGGTGTTCTCCTAGTGTTCCTAGTTATTTCACCCACCGAGTGTAGTTTTCCAACAGTTGAGCCGAGAGAGGCCGAGCTAAGTAAATAATGAGATTAATGTAAGGAGGAATAAATTAAAGAGTGGAGCCGAGAGAGGCCGAGCTAAAAGATGGTTAAATGGTTAAGAGGATAAGGGAAATTAAAGAGAAATGGTTGTGTGATCGGGTCATAGCAGACGCGTACCGGGTGCGTGCATTGATCGCGTCAGACGCATACTGGGTATGTGCAGCTGTAAGACGGGTACTGGGTACTCGCAGTTATGATTCACACAAGGTTCCGAGCACGGAATCGGTGGGATGTGTTCCTGGTCATAGCAGACGCGTACTGGGTGCGTGCATTGATCGCGTAAGTCGCCGAGATGCGCCGCTGTAAGACGAGTACTAGGTACTCGCAGTTATGGACACTCCTTACCCCATAGAATGATCGGCGGTAGTGCTCCGGGTCATAGAAGACGCGTACTGGGTGCGTGCATTGATCGCGTCAGACACATACCGGGTATGTGCAGCTGTAAGACGGGTACTGGGTACTCGCAGTTATGGATGACACTCCGATATCCGACTTTAAATGGTGTAAGACATGCATTGGGTGTATGCATCCGAGAAGAATAAAAGATTGTAAACCATGTGAAAATGGAATAATGTGTAATGAGTCTGAGGTAGAGGTGGTAATCCGAGGTAAGAGAATGTGAACCAAGGTATAGCTAGTAAGCGATAAGACGGTAGGATGTGAGCCGAGCTAGATGAGAATGTGTGTATGCGAAGTGAGCTAATGATGATATATGCATGTGATATATGGGTTTGATTACTTGTTATTTATATGCTTTTTGGCTACTTGTGTTTGGCTTGGTAGTTCGGTATGTCATTTTAGAAACTGCTTATTTAAGTTCTGTGTAATGCTCACCTCCATACCATTTTTTAGGTACTAAGCCCGAGCAGACGCAGTCCCCGGCCGAGCAGGATCACTCTCCCTCACAGGGAGAGAAAGTTATTTAGAGTCAGATAGGTGGATGGGTCTCGGCCAACTGGACCGAGCTAAAAATATTGTTTTGTATTGTAAGAACAACAATCGGTGGGTGAAATAACTAGGAGACACTAGGAGAACACCTAGAAGGGGGGTTGAATAGGTGTTAGAGAAACCTTGAAAGATTTTCGAAAGAAACAAATCGAAACGATTAAAACAAAATGATTTTTACAAAAATATACTGATGAATCGATTAACTTCAGTATTAATCGATTAACGCCGAAGCTTACTTTCAAACTAATCGATTAACTAAGGTACTAATCGATTAATGCCGAAAGCAACTTAAAAATTAATCGATTAACAATCAACTTAATCAATTAATATGAACAGTATCTAATGAAAATTCAGTTTTAATCAAATACGAAAATCAATCAATTAACACATATGATCAGAGATAAAGCGGAATTGATTAACACCAATATTCTTATTGATAACCTAGATTATGAAAATGATTTTCCCAAAATCAATTTGCACAATTAAGATTCAATTCAATCAATTATGAAAATCTATCTTTTCTAGGTTTTCAACCAAGAACAAATGAATGACTTGAATGTAATGAGTTAAGAGTTTAGAGATACGACACAGTGATTTATCCTGGTTCACTTTCATCCACTTGAAAGCTACATCCAGTCCCCTCTTCAACCAAGAGAGATTCTTCACTATGAGGAATTAGAGTTCTCAAATTACAAGTAAATGCCTCTCAAGACTCCCTTCTTGATAGCCTACAAGAGATACCACACCCTTTCCTTGCAATCCTATTGAATCTAATCTAACCTCTAACCTTGCTTGTCGATATCCCCACAACAAGTCTTCCACTTTGCTTTGAGATTCTTCAAAGTCTTCCACTTGCTTGATGATGCCTCACACCAAGACTTCCAATTTGCTTGTTAACACAACAAGACTTGCAAGATAACTTTGCTTGATGAACAACCACCAAGTCTTCCTTGTGTTGTAGATAGCTTGCCTTCTTTGCAATGATTACAACTCAAATGAAAACAATAACAATCCTATGAATCTCTTTCAATAGCTATGAAAATATCAACATGAGAGATTCAAAGATTCTTGATCAAAGAATGTAAAAGTAAGAACTTTGATCTTGAGAAAGTGAGAGAGAATAGTGTGGCTTTGAAAAATTGATTTGATCTAAAGTGTAATAATATGATTCACAAAGGTTAGAAAAAGGTTTATATAGAATACCCAAAAGTTAGGAAACAATAGAAATTAATTTTGCCTTGAAAAGCTTATTTTAAAAACTGATTCTGCACGTGTTAATCGATTAACACATGGCTTAATCGATTAACCCTAACACATTAATCGATTAGTCACTGCTAAATTCAATTAAAAACTTGTTTTCTCAAAACTAAACCTTTCCTTTCAAACCTTTAAGCCACCTATTGATTTTAGGTTAAGTGAATACTCAAAATATAATATAATCATGACCTTGATAGATATTCACTACCCTCTAAAGACTCTACCCAAACTCATCAAATAAAAGACTTAAGAAGCTTGAGAGGCTAAAGATAAAACAATAAAATTCAAACTAAGTCTTCATGAGCTTGCTCTCTCTTCATCAATGTTGAGTGTTGATTGTTTGTTGAACTTCTTCAAACTTTAAGCTTGATCAAACCATTTGTAGCTTGTTCAAAACCTTTGTCATTATCAAAACCTTCTCACTGGATCTAACAATCTCCCCCTTTTTGAAAATGACAAACCATGATTTGATCTAAAGTGTAATAATATGATTCACAAAGGTTAGAAAAAGGTTTATATAGAATACCCAAAAGTTAGGAAACAATAGAAATTGATTTTGCCTTGAAAAGCTTATTTTAAAAACTGATTCTGCACGTGTTAATCGATTAACACATGGCTTAATCGATTAACCACTATAACATGTGTGTTAATCGATTAACCCTAACACATTAATCGATTAGTCACTGCTAAATTCAATTAAAAACTTTTTTTCTCAAAACTAAACCTTTCCTTTCAAACCTTTAAGCCACCTATTGATTTTAGGTTAAGTCAATACTCAAAATATAATATAATCATGACCTTGATAGAGATTCACTACCCTCTAAAGACTCTACCCAAACTCATCAAATAAAAGACTTAAGAAGCTTGAGAGGCTAAAGATAAAACAATAAAACTCAAACTAAGTCTTCATGAGCTTGCTCTCTCTTCATCAATGTTGAGTGTTGATTGTTTGTTGAACTTCTTCAAACTTTAAGCTTGATCAAACCATTTGTAGCTTGTTCAAAACCTTTGTCATTATCAAAACCTTCTCACTGGATCTAACAATCTCCCCCTTTTTGAAAATGACAAACCATGTTTTGAAATTGTTTGAAGTTCTTTGAATTTGTTGATACTTGAACCATTTGATACTTGGTGAGACTCTTGCTCCCCCTCAATAAATGCTTTTGACATTTGAAATCGAATTGAAATAAGCTTGATTCTCCCCCTATCTTCAACAACTTTGCTCAACCTATATAGAAACAAACAAAACAACCTCTTCTCCCCCTTTTGGCATTATCAAAAAGTAATATATACCAATTGAAATATAAAATTCTAAGCCAAAATAAGAGATAGTCAATGATCATTTATTCACAACATTGATACCAATTGTATTTAATTAATCAAGTAATCAATGATATCAAATGTAAAACTAAAGATAACATTTCTTCAAAGTATAGATCTTTAATTTTCTTTGAAAAGAGATACCAATTGGAAAGAAATATAACAATGAAACATAATACCAATTGTAACTAGAAAGTCATCATATCACTTAACAAAGTAAGATATCAACTGTAAAGAAATATTATAAAATCAACAATAGCATGATAATCAAATAATGATCACATAATAATACAAATTGAGATTATAAAGAAGTAATACCAATTATAAAAATAGTACCAATTGTGAAAATCCAACAATATCAATTGTACCAATTTGTAGGACTTCTTTTGAGAATTGAAGAAGCAAATCAAAGAATAACACTTGTAGGTCCTTTGCTCTTCAATCATACCTACAAAACAATCATGCTTTGCCTTTTGGTATCCAAATGGTTTTGGATCCATTTTTGTTAGTTAAGGGACTCTCACCCTTCTTAACCCAAACAAAATTTCCTTTAGGTATACCATGCACTTTAATATAACACACATTTGAAGTATGTCCATGAGTGCCACAATAGAAACATGTTGGTGCATTTGAAAAATCAACTTTAGAAAAATCAACAACATTTCTATGAGACTTACTCTTAGCATTAGTATAACCCAAACCAAACTTGTTTGAATTTTCTCTTTGAAAATTTAACAATGTGAGCAATCTAATATCACAAGTTGTGAAACTTGCAAGCTTATTTTTCAAAATAGCATTTTCATCTTTAAGAAACTTTCAATTCTCACAATCAACCACAATATTCAATCTACTAGCACAATCACAAGAAGAACTAGCATATATAAGATCAAGAGTTTCATTTTGAAGATTAAGCTCATCAACTTGTTTTTGAAGTTCTAAAATCTCTTGTTGATGTTTCAAAATGAGCTTCTTCCTTTCAATGTTTTTCAAAGCTAGTTTCTTAAGATGCTCATGCATTTCTTCATAAGCATTATATAAAATTTCATACTTGGAAGAAATTTCAGATTTAGTTTCACTTACATCACTTTCGTCGCTTTGTTCACTTGATTCATCATTTGAACTCTCCTCTTCATCTACTAGAGCTATCAAGTTGAGACAAGCGGCTTCTTCATCATCCGAAGAACTACTAATTGTGCTTTTCTTGTCTTCTTCATCATCACTATTCCAAACTATGTATGCCCTTTTGTGTTTTGCATTTTTCTTCTCTTTCTCCTTCTTCTTGAGATACTTAGAGCATGAGTACTTGAGATGACCGGGCTTTCCACATTCATGGCAAACTACTCCTTCTTTTGTTGTCTTGGTCTTGTAGTGCGGAGAAATCTTCTCTTTACTTTTGTCTTTGATCAACCTTCCTTTTCTCCTTAGAAGCTTGCTAAAATTTCTTAGTAGAAGTTTCATCTCCTCTTCATCAATGTCCGAATCGGAATCTTCATTATCATTATTATCAGAACTCTCTTCCTTTTGATATGACCTTTGAGCTTTAAGAGCAATTCCTTTTCTTTCCTTGTACTTATCCGACTCTTCATGCATATGCAAACGTCCAAGCTCCATTTCATGTTCTTGAAGCTTTCCGAAAAGTGTAGCTAAGTCCATGTTGTCCAAGTCCTTTGATTCAATAATTGTGGTAACCTTAGGTTGCCATTCCCTACTTAGACATCTTAAAACTTTGTTAACAAGTTCACAATTCATGAAAGTTTTTCCAAGAGCAATGAGATGATTAATAATATGAGTAAAACGTTTTTGCATAAAACATATAGATTCATTAGGCAACATACGAAACAATTCATATTCATGCATCAAAGAATTTAATCTAGCACGCCTAACTTCACTAGTGCCTTCATGTGTGACTTGCAAGGTGTCCCACATTTCTTTGGCATTAAGACATTGGGAGACTCTAAAGAACTCATCATAAGATAGAGCGGAGGTGATGATATTCTTAGCTTTTAAATCATATTGAATTTTCCTTTTATCATCATCGGTCCACTTATCTTTGGGGGTAAGTTGAGATACACCTTCTACTTGTTTTGAGGGAATATGAGGACCATTCTCAATGGCTTCCCAAATGTTCATGTCTATGGCTTCTATAAAAATTCTCATTCTAACTTTCCAATAAGCATAACCCTCTCCACCAAACATAGGAGGTCGGCTAATTGAAGCACCTTCACCACCAAAGGGATTCGTAGAACCCATTGTAGTTTCCTCAAGGATCTTTACGAAAAAGCTCTATGCTCGTGTCTTTCGACCGAGCTCTGATACCAATTGTAAGAACTACAATCGGTGGGTGAAATAACTAGGAGACACTAGGAGAACACCTAGAAGGGAGGGTTGAATAGGTGTTAGAGAAACCTTGAAAGATTTTCGAAAGAAACAAATTGAAACGATTAAAACAAAATGATTTTTAAAAAAATATACTGATTAATCGATTAGCTTCAGTATTAATCGATTAATGCCGAAGCTTACTTTCAAACTAATCGATTAACTAAGGTACTAATAGATTAATGCCGAAAGCAACTTAAAAATTAATCGATTAACAATCAACTTAATCGATTAATCTGAACAGTATCTGATGAAAATTCAGTTTTAATCAAATACGAAAATCAATCAATTAACACATATGATCAAAGATAAAGCGGAATTGATTAACACCAATATTCTTATTGATAACCTAGATTATGAAAATGATTTTCCCAAAATCAATTTGCACAATTAAGATTCAATTCAATCAATTATGAAAATCTATCTTTTCTAGGTTTTCAACCAAGAACAAATGAAATGACTTGAATGTAAAGAGTTAAGAGTTTAGAGATACGACAAAGTGATTTATCCTGGTTCACTTTCATCAACTTGAAAGCTACATCCAGTCCCCTCTTCAACCAAGAGAGATTCTTCACTATGAGGAATTAGAGTTCTCAAATTACAAGTAAATGCCTCTCAAGACTCCCTTCTTGATAGCCTACAAGAGATACCACACCCTTGCCTTGCAATCCTATTGAATCTAATCTAACCTCTAACCTTGCTTGTCGATATCCCCACAACAAGTCTTCCACTTGCTTAATGATGCCTCACACCAAGACTTCCAATTTGCTTGTTAACACAACAAGACTTCCAAGATAACTTTGCTTGATGAACAACCACCAAGTCTTCCTTGTGTTGTAGATAGCTTGCCTTCTTTGCAATGATTACAACTCAAATGAAAACAATAACAATCCTATGAATCTCTTTCAATAGCTATGAAAATATCAACATGAGAGATTCAAAGATTCTTGATCAAAGAATGTAAAAGTAAGAACTTTGATCTTGAGAAAGTGAGAGAGAATAGTGTGGCTTTGAGAAATTGATTTGATCTAAAGTGTAATAATATGATTCACAAAGGTTAGAAAAAGGTTTATATAGAATACCCAAAAGTAAGGAAACAATAGAAATTGATTTTGCCTTGAAAAGCTTATTTTAAAAACTGATTCTGCACGTGTTAATCGATTAACACATGGCTTAATCGATTAACCACTGTAACATGTGTTAATCGATTAACCCTAACACATTAATCGATTAGTCACTGCTAAATTCAATTAAAAACTTGTTTTCTCAAAACTAAACCTTTCCTTTCAAACCTTTAAGCCACCTATTGATTTTAGGTTAAGTGAATACTCAAAATATAATATAATCATGACCTTGATAGAGATTCACTACCCTCTAAAGACTCTATCCAAACTCATCAAATAAAAGACTTAAGAAGCTTGAGAGGCTAAAGATAAAACAATAAAACTCAAACTAAGTCTTCATGAGCTTGCTCTCTCTTCATCAATGTTGAGTGTTGATTGTTTGTTGAACTTCTTCAAACTTTAAGCTTGATCAAACCATTTGTAGCTTGTTCAAAACCTTTGTCATTATCAAAACCTTCTCACTGGATCTAACATGTATTGTATTGGGGCTCGGCTGGTTGGGCCGAGCTAAAACACTGATTTGTATTTTGAATGACCGAGCTAGATATACTTAATTTATGCTTCAATCGAATTTAAGTCTTCTGCTTATTAACTCTGATGTTTTTATATTAATGAAAAGAATTTTTCTTTAAATCCTAACTTTCGGGTTTAAGGGTAATTATTATATAGGGTGTTACACCTAGCACAGTCCTACTTACTTTGTACGTCTTCCCACTTAAGGGATACCTGGTACAATTCTGCTCACGTTGTACGTCTTCCCATTTAAGGGATACCCGGTACAACCGGTTATATTTCTTCCTCTTTAGTCTATTTCCTTCCTTTCTTTGTTCTACTTACTCTATTATCCAGCTTGATGCAAGGCAGTCCCAGGACCTTAAGAACTTAAGGAACTTTCCATTTTATCCAGGATCATATCATGCTGAGGAATCCTTTTCTCTTTCAAAAGAGGAAAATGAGGAAGATTTAATTAAGTTTTTTTAAAAGGATTGTAATAAGAGCCTAGGTATTTGCTCATTTTAGTTTGAATATTTTATGTTTAGTCAATTGTAATAGTTAAGTTCAGGTTAGGCCAACCATGAAGGTTTCAAGGCCAAGAGAATAATCTTTCCAACCAAGGGAACATTCAAGTCGTGATTGAGAAGGAGAAGCTACATGATTAGCCATCTGGCCATGCCATGAAGATCATTCATCTCATGAATAATGAGAAGAAGTTACAATCAAAAAGCTTTCATGACAATTTAATGAGGAGTTACAAAACCAAAGTTTATTCATCAACTTTCATTAAGAGGAGGTTACAAATTCAAAGAACCAATCATTAATGGGGGAATTACAAAGCATCAAGAGAAACTAATTGAATTTAAAACCTCCATTAAGTAATTGATTCCTCCAACATCCTTGTAACACACGGTCGTGCAACATGAAAGATCAAGCAATGCAAGCCTTAAATCCAATCATGAAGGCCATCATAAAGTGAAGAAGGGAGTTACAATATTAAAGTCCATCATGATGCATTAAGAGGTAAAGGTTACAATATTTAAAGGACCATCATCAAAGCTCCTATTCATAGCCATGAAGCCTCATGAAGGATGAGACGTTTTCATTTTGTAACCCCCATCTCCATGATTAGCTTTCAATTGCACGACCAAAATAAAGGCCATTGTGATATGATTCCTTTCATCATTTTTATGGTTCACGGCTAAGCAACCTAGAAGAACTAAGCCTCATACACGAATTGAGGAAGAAGATGAAGCAACAATCAAGAGCACTAACTCTCGGCCATAAAGTGAATCAAATGATGAAGAGAGGTTACAATTGGCAATCATTAAGAGAGTAACTTTGTGAATAAATGTTTTGTAACTTCCTAGGCCTAGAATTAAGTAGATTCTCTATCATTAATGATGTTTAATTTCTTTGCTACTTTTGCTTACTCTCCACGGCCAAGACTAGGAGGAAGGCCATGAGTAAGTTTTCTATATATTGTAATCATTGAGAATGAATAAGGGAATTTTTTTGGCCTTTTGAAAAATACGTGACTTGCTCACAAACCCAAGAGAGTGATTCTCTTACACTTTGGTTGCAAGAAGGAGCTCAACTTGTGTGATGCAATTTGTGTCCAACCAAGGCTTATCTTTTGATCATTCAAGAGTGGCGCCTTCCTTCTTCTATCCTTTGTTCTTGATTTTCTCTACACAATTCGGTTCATTCCTCTTGTCTTTGTTTACATTTCCAATCTTACACTCAAGACATGAACTATTTGAAGGAGTATTCTAAGGATTTATAATTTCCAACACCCAAACGTTCATTTGATTCCATTAGTTCAAGAAGATTCAATTTGGAATCAAGGGTCTCATTCCTTGGGTGTATCACAGCTTATCTCTTTACTATCTTCTAACCAATTCTATTTATCCTGCACGTCTCTCTATCGTTCCTATCTCATTCTCTTATATTTTTCCTTTCGTTCTCCTAAGTCATTATATTTCCTTTCAGACTCATTCTAGTTCTATTCTTAACTCTTCTTAAACACCTACTCATTCTTTTTTTTTTCCAGTTATTTCTTAATCTCCTATCCTTGCTACTTATTAGCTATTGTTACCTCCCTTTCTACTTCATAGTTAATTCCCCACCAATTAACCTTATCGTTCTCTCAGCTTATTAGTTAACTAGTTCCTTATCCCATTCGTTGTTACCGCTCCCTAGTTTTACTTATGTTTTTATACTAGTAGTTTAACCCCAATTTATACTTAAGTTCTTTATTCTATTCCCTATTAACCCTAACTCTTTCCAATTTACCTTGGTTCATTAGTTTATGTTTACGTCATTAGCTAATCCTCACTTAATTCTATTCCTATTAACTTCTCTCATGCTCTCAGTCACACTAACTAGCCTTGACTAACCCCAATGTTCTTAAGTCCTTTATTCTAGCCTCAATTAACTTATACCTTACAAGGGTTAATTAACTAACTTCCTACCTTCCTATTATCCTCTTAGTGGCCACTCCCAACTACCCTAAGGTTCAATCCTATTCTATTTATACGCATTCTTGACTATTCTTGTTCCAATTAGTCCATCTATCTTCACCTATTCCTTAAGTATTGTTAACTCACCTATTAACTACTCCTTAGCCCAATAATCCTAATTATTCTATTATTACTTGATTAGGTCCTCATATCTATCTTTTACTTAGTCCTATTACAATCCCTAGCATACCTAGTGATCCACTAACAACTTCACATTACTAATTATTTCATAAAATCAATAAAACTCAATCAAACACATAACAATTCAAGCACATAATATCATACTATAGTGGGTTCTATCACCCAACACTAACATAACTAATTTCTAACCAAATATCCATATCTATCTACACTTAGCCACCCCTATACTCTACTTATAATCTACTTTCTAAGCAAAAGTAACACAACCTCCTTACCTCAAAAAGAGAGAGAGGAAGATAAAACCTTAAGCCTTCAAGCTCTTTTTGATTTGGGTCCAACATATGATGTTATGCGCATGATTTAGACTCCCTTTTACTAAGGATTTGGCTTGTTTCTCATGTAAATTTAGGACTTTTTGTATAGCTTTTAGGAAGTTAGGTAATTTAGAATCCTTTGAACTTTTTGATCCGTTTTGTGTATGTTTCAGGCAATTTCAGAGCTTAATTGAAGAAAATAATTATGGACCTGAAAAGAGTATGAAAGGATCTTGAAAATGACGCAAGAACGGAACGGAGCGAAACGGAGTCGGAGCAGATCTGGCACGCCCAGGTGCCCAAGCCAGCACGCCCGGGCGCGCAGCCCCCGTTGATCAATACAGAATCAGACCTGTGCGCCCAGGCGTGTGGTCCTGGGTGCCCAGGCGCGCGATGTTCGAGAAAGCCCAATTGGGTTGATTTCTGATCAGTTTTGCTTTCTATCAATTGGGATTAGTTTTAGACTTTAAATATAGGTTTTTCCATTAGATTTAGGTAGACTTTTCAGAGCCAAATAAGAGATTAGAATAGAATTAGGATTAGAGAAGAGAGGCTGTTCTGCAATTGTGAGCAAGGAGACAAGGCACAAGGATTGAAGATTGGAAGATTGAAGATCTCTTGTGGGTAATTGATTATTGTCTATGATTATTAGTTTTTTCCATTCCTTGTATTTCTTCTTCCAATATGTATAACTGAACCTCTTGTTAGGAATAGGGTGGATTTGTATGGATCTTAATTTGCCTGTTTATTTATGAATTAATGTTTTTCCTTTTAAATCATTTGCTTGGTTGTGTTTTAATTACAATTCATATAATTAGCTACTTTATGTTTTGCTTTGGTAATCTGAACCTTAATTGGAAAACTAGGATTAAGATTAGGCCTTTCAACCAAACAATATAATTATTCAATTCATAGGAATACTTTTGGATAATTGTATAACTCTTATAAATTAGAACTCACTTAAGGGATTAAGGGGTAAGAAACATAAAAGGCACGAGTGATCTAGCTTTTATTGTTTCTGGAGTTTTTGATTTATTGGAAAACATATTTTCATAATTAATAACCTGATCCTACAATGAAATCAAGTTCCTAACCTTTTCCGTATTTGCTTCTAGTTACTTTTTGTTTTCTGAATTGTTTCATTCTACTTTTTCTCCATTATGCTCTTAAACTCAAAACCCATACAAGTTATACATAGTAATCTTAATTAGGTGAAAGAAATTAGAAACAATTTGCAATTCCCGAGTGAAACGATAATTTTACTTACTCTTTATTACTTGTGCGATCGATACACTTGCCGAATTGCCAACAAGTTTTTGGCGCCGTTGCCGGAGATTGAAATTCGATTCTAATTTTTTCGATACTTATTTGTAATTACTTGTGTAACTTGTCCCTTTTTATGTATAACTATAGTTTTAATAATGATTTTGATTGTTATAGATTTATTTCAGATCCCTATTCTCCATACTATTATGCACAAAACATAAGTTAAGGAAAACTTCATTAGAAATAGATTTAGAGAAATTAGAAGCTACAACTAATAAAAAATTGGTTTATTTAGGTTTTTAGTCCCCGAACTTATGTGCTCTTTTGGAATTGGTCCTTGATCTTTTTTTTCGTTGTTTTGGGTCCCTAAACTTTTTCAATTTTTGGAAAAGGACCCTGTTGTTGCGTAAGTGATGATATGACCAATGAAATGTCACGTCACTTGTCCGACATCGAAGAATGAAGTGCTATGTGGCCTTTTGTAACACCACATGATTTTTTTTATTAAATTTTTTTTCAAAATTATTAAAGGATTTTATTTTCTTTTTTTTTAAAATACAAATTTTAATTATTTTTAATAAATTTGAATTTTTTTAATCTTTAAAATTCATGTGGCATCATCTAGTATGTTATCTATCGATACTGTGAAGGTTATGTAGCATTTCATCGATCATATCGTCACTTAAGCAACAACAAGGTCATTTTCCAAAAATTGAAAAAGTTCAGGGACCCAAAGTAACAAAAAAAAAGATCAAGGACTAATTTCAAAAGAGCACCTAAGTTTAGGGACTAAAAACTTAAATAAGCCTAAAAAATTTTATGTGGAGCCAATTCCTGTGGAGAAAGCTCCATGGGAAATAACTTTAAAGAAATGTGCTCAAAGCACTAAAGATTTTGTTGAACAAGTTAGAAACGATGGTCAAATCTTAAGTGGTAGTAGAAAGAACCTTCAAATGCAAGTTGAACATATGTTAAAGCAATTAGATGAAGAGTCACAAGTATCACCAATAATTTTTGACTCTCTTCAAAGAGAGGAAAAAGTGGTGGTGATGGATGTGACCAATGATGAAACCCCTATGGAGGAGCAAATAGAAGAAAATGTGCATAATGAGTTTGAGGAAGTGGACCGCGATATAACAATAGAAGGTATGAATATGGTAGAAAAATTTGATCCACCCTTGCATGATGTGTAACATCCCCGATTTTTAATCCCTGATTAAGTAAAAGTTAATTATAAATTTATTTTATAATTAATTATTTTTATTTAATTTTTTATTAAAAATATGTGTGTATTTATGTATTTGATAAAAGAAGAATCAAAAATGGTTTTTGATAATTAATTTGAAGTGAAAATGTTAGTTTTGTAGTGAAGTCCTTGGGGAAGGACCTAAATGCAATATTAGAAAGGTTTTTGGAGGGAAATAAAATAAAATATAAATTTTTGAAAATTTCAGTCGTGGTAATAGATTACCACGATATAGTTTTCGATTACCATAGTGCAGAGCAGCCAAGGTTAGTGCGTTTGATGAATAATCAGCCACAAATCACCGTTTGATCGCCACGAAATCACCATGGACACGTCCCTAAACGCGTGTCGAGCTGCATGCAACCTTGATTTCACTATATAAACCACGATTGTGTTGAATCAACACCCATTTTGGCCAATTTCTGAAGTTCTGCCCTGTGTTTTCTAGTTTAGGGTTCTTGAATTCGTACCCTCTGTTCTCTCTTGATTCTCAACAATAATACACATATTATACACCATTGCAAAGCTTAAATCTCAAGTTTTTCATAGACAATAAAATCGTGAGCTGAGAGTCCGTGAGTGAGTGAAGAGAATCGATTCTTCAAAGTCGGGTCTCAATTCAATCAAACCTGAAAGTCTGATCCTTGGAGCTGACTTTAGGCCTTGATTGTGGTAAGCTCATGAACCTATTTCATTCCAATCTTGTTCCATTCTATTGTCCTTGTTGCAGAGAACAAACTCTAACTATTTTACCCAATTCTTTTGCATGATTGACTTGTCAAAAAATCTGATCATGTGACCCGGCTCAAAACTGTTCTGCATGTGCTGCTCTTTAAGGGTTTGAGAATTTTGGAACAAATCTCTTGCAAGTTTCTTTTCTATCTCGTCTATTTTGGTAAGGGAAAGCTAATTATACACTAGATAGAGATTAAAAGCATGTATTTTGATTAAAGAGTCACCAAGAGACTCTAAGGGCTTAGTTTGATATTGAACTTTGGTTTGGAGACCAACACTCACTGTTTCAGGACTTGGAGGAAATTTCATACGATGATTATAAACTATTTGAAAGATAAAATTGATAAAATAATGTATGATTCACATTTTGATATGTTATGTTGCTTAATATGTGAATTTATGCATAATTATGAGAACTCTTATGAATTTTGTGATTTGATTCTATTTCTGATGTGGAACATGTTTAAAATCTTATTCTAAAGGTGTGTGAACGATTGGAATAAATTAGAAATGGTTAGAAATGAAAATGGTATGTTAAAACCCCAATTTTTAGTGTTCTGCTGTCATAGATAATCGATTACCACGATCTAATAATCGATTACCCATTTGCATTTTGTACAGACTAGGTAAAATACACATAGTAATCGATTACCAGACTCTGATAATCGATTACCAATGTTGAAAATACTTAAAAATACAATTTTTAATTCTGAATCATTGTGTTTCTACTTAAGTGCCAATCACTCATATGACCTGAGACTTAAAGGGACCGATTAATGATGGTATGAATTATTATTGAATTAATAATGTGAGACATTGTTAAATGTGATATACCAATCAATTCTTTTAAGTTAAATTGCATTCATTCTGGAGTTCGGATGTTAGATCGTTTGTCATGTTTTGGTAACATGAGGAGGGCCTCTCGGAGTGCCAACTAACGGCTCGCTTGATGACACATTATGGTTGACGATGTGGCTAGCGAGAGTAATACGCTCATGATATGATTATTCCGTATTGGACGACGGGACACTCCTCGAGGAGGGCGTTATGTATCATTTCCATGCTTGTTGTGTACATTCAGTGTAACACCCCAAAATTTTAATCCCTGATTAATGAAAAGTTAATTATAAATTTTATTATAATTAATTATTCCTATTTTAATCTTTGATTAAAATCTGTGATTGTTATTAGTGGATGTATGAATCTATTTGGTAAGTATATTTATGCATAAAATAAATATTTTGCACATTAGTCCCTGATTTGGGACCTAGAAGTAATTATAGGAAAGGTTTTGGAGGAAAAGTAAATAAAATAATTATTTTTCAAAAATTGGCCAAAATACTCGAGTATTATCGTGACTACTCGAGTATTCTAGTCAGAGTTGCACGAGTTAGTGCGTTTGGTGAGTCACCACCAACGATACCGTCGTGGTGACACGAATACTCCACCCTCAACACCTCAATGGTGTCGTGTCGACCTGCATGGAAACATCGATTGTCTATTTAAGCTCTTCATCAACGAATTTGAAGCCTTTGTTGATGAAATTGTGAGGTTAGGGTTTCGGATTCGTTTTCTTCGATTCCTCTTCATTTCTGAGTGTTTGATTTCGAGTGATACACGATTACGAAGCTCACATCCAGGGCTTCGTAAAGATACTAAGTTTGTTAGCTAGAAGAAAGCATAGAGTGAGAATCGAATCTGAGAAGAGAAGAAGTTGAAGCTGGTTTCAGTTCCTGGAGCTTACTTGGACCATTGATTTTGGTAAGCCCTTGAACCCTTTGAGACTTCAATTTCATTCCATTCTCTTATGCATGTGCAGAGAACGATTTCTAATTATTTTCCCCAATTGTTTTGCATGATTTCACAATTAAAATCCCTGGTTTTATGACCTCATTCAAAACTGTGTTGCTGTCATATGATTCTTGGGGAAACTAGCTTGCAGTTCGTTTTTTTGTACAATTTCAGTTCTCACACGATTTTGAGGTGGGGAAAGCTTTCTATTCACTAGATAGAGTTTAAATTTCATGAATTTAATTAGAGAGCCACCAAGAGGCTCTAAGGGCTTAGATTGAATAGGGAAATTGGTTTGGAGACCAACTTGTGCTCTAGTGTTGTTTTGAGCAAGTTCCATATGATGCATGCAAGCTGTTTTGAGCTAAAATTCACAAGTTTATTGAGTATATTGCAATTTAATATGTTAAGTTGTGAATTTGCATGGTTTATGCATAATCTCTTGATTCTCTGTCAAATCTGTAAATTGATGTGTTCTAAGAGTTTGACCATGTTCAATATGTGATATATGAACTCTGTTGATCATTGGATTTGATTAGAAATGGTTAGGATTGAAAATGGTATGTTAAAACCAAGTTTCCAGTCTGTTCTGTAAGAAAAGACTCGAGTACTTGGCTAGATACTCGAGTATTTTGTGATAAAATAATGTGTCTTTTGTTCCAGACACTCGAATATCAGGCCCAGAACTCGAGTATCAATTGATGTACAAAAACATGTTCTGATAAACCACTCAGGTAATGCATGAGTCACTCGAGTATTCTGGATTTGATGAAGAACACTCGAGTATTCATGAACTACTCGAGTAATTTTAAGAATCTGAAGTCTGACCTTTCTGAAAGTATGAACTACTCGAGTAGCCAGGAATTACTCAAGTAATCTGGAAAAACTGAAGAACCACTCGAGCATTCTGAAGAACACTCGAGTAGTTTGCCCAGAATATTAAAAATACCATTTTTAATTCTGAATCATTTGGTCAATACTTCAATGACAATAATCCAAGTGATCTAACACTTAAAAGAAATTGATTGATGATATAGTAATTTCTTTTGGATAACGAGACGTTGCTCGGGTGGCACGTTAGGTATTATTAAAAAGAAATACACCAATCAATTCCTTTAAGTTAAGATAATGCATTCATTCTGGAGTTTGGATGATAGATCGTTTATCATGTTTTGGTAACATGAGGAGGGCCACTGGGAGTGCCAACTGACGGCTCGCTTGATGACACGTTATGGTTGACGACGTGGTCAGTACTGTGAGATGCTGATGAAATGGTTATACCGTTTGGATGATGGGACATTGCTTGGGTGGCACGAATTCCAAGCTTGTCGTGTACATTCTTGGTGAATGTACGAATGTTGTACATCTAGGAGTACAACGCACTATTGAGTGTTGGACGAAGTAAAGGATGGACGTCAGAGAGTGTCATAGATTGATGGAGATAGGCGTGAGAGCTAGATTCATACATCATGTCACTCATCTAAAATAATGTTGATGAATGAAATAAGTATGAGCATCTTACTTGCATTAAATACTTGCTAATTGCTAAATGTGGTTGTTGACTATTGTTGCATGTATACATACTCTTATTGTGCACATATTTATACTTCTACTACTACTACTGCTGCTACCAGATCTATGTGACCAGCTCTAGAGTTCATATTTTTGAGATGTATATACATATTGTAGATATGCTTTTGAGAGCTCTAGGGTTATGGTTTTCTTTTGATATAGATCTTTTATGGACTTGTATTTGGATCTTGGAGATATGGCCTTAGGACTATGTATTTCATGACTCACTTATATATATATATATATATATATATATATATATATATATGTATATTATGTTTATATCACAATTATGCATAGTTCCACTATTTCCGCTTACTCTGATTTAAATTATTTAAAGAATTCGGCTACGATAGAAAAGAATGGATGGAATCGCTTAATTTCTATTATGTAAATACAATTTCTATTATGATAATCGATTATCTGCACTTTTACTCGAGTAAAATATTTTCATCTTTCGGCTTACTCGATTAAATCATGTTTTACTCGATTAACACTTTTTTTACTCGAGTAACACGATCAGATATGGTTTTTAAAATGCGTTTTTCACTTCTCAAAAGCACTTCTAACCATTCCTAACTTTTGGGTATTCTATATAAACCTTGTCCTAACCTTTGTGAATCATTATTACACTTTCATAATCAATTTTACAAAGAATCAAAAGCCACTCTATTCTCTCTCACTTTCTCAAGATCAAAGTTCTCACTTTTACATTCTTTGATCAAGAACCTTGAATCTCTCATGTTGATATTTTCATAGCTTTTGAAAGAGATTCATAGGATTATTATTTTGTTTTCATTTGAGTTGTAATCTTTGCAAGAGGCAAGCTATCTACAACATTGGAAACCTTGGTTTTGTAAATCAAGCAAAGTTATTTGGAAGCCTTGGTGAGGCATTTCATCAAGCACTTGGAAGCCTTGTTGTGTTAACAAGCAATTGGAAGTCTTGTAGTGAAGCAAGCATTGGAAGTCTTGTTGTGGGGTATCGGCAAGCAAGAGAAGAGGTTAGATTAGATATCAATAGGGTTACAAGGCAAGGGTGTGGTATCTCTTGTAGGCTAGCAAGAAGGGAGTCTTGTGAGGCATTTACTTGTAATTTGAGAAACTCTAATTCCTCATAGTGAAGAATCTCTCTTGGTTGAAGAGGGAACTGGAGTAGCTTTCAAGTGGATGAAAGTGAACCAGGATAAATCACTGTGTCGTATCTCTAAACTCTCTACTCTTTACAATTCAAGTCTTTAATTGTGTTCTTGGTTGAAAACCTAGAAAAAGTGATTTTTCATAATTGATTGAATTGAATCTTAATTGTGCAAAATTAAGTTTGGGGAAAATCATTTTTATAACCTAGGTTAATCAATAAGAATATAGGTGTTAATTGTTTCCGCTGAATCTCTGATTATACTTGTTAATTGATTGATTTTCGTATTTGATTGAAAAGTGATTTTTCAATTTTAACTTGCATTAATTGATTAACTAAGGTTCATTAATCGATTAGTTTGAAGCAAGCTTTCGCAATTAATCGATTAATAGGCTATGCTAATCGATTAAGGCTAAAGAATTTTTGTGAAAATCATTTGTTTTAATCGTTTTGATTTGTTTCTTGCAAAAATCTTTCAAGGTTTCTTAAACACCTATTCAACCCCCCTTCTAGGTGTTCTCCTAGTGTTTCCTAGTTATTTCACCCACCGATTGTAGGTTCTAACATTATTCTCCCATATTTGGTGTTGGTTTGTGTCTTGGGTAGAAGTAGATGATTATTCTAGGTGTAGGACTATTTTTCTGATTATATATGTAAATACTTGATTTAGGATGATGACTCATTGATTGTATAACACTGATTGGATTGAGTTGTATTTTTGTTGAGAATTGGTTATTTTTATAAACTGTTTTGGAACAAGTTATTAGTGAACTGACTATTTAGCCTGTGAGTTTTTGAGCCTATACACTTGACAAGGGTATGTGACTTATATTGATTTTATTTTATGATTGAGACCCCTATTTCTTTCATGAGTGCGTTCACTTTGACTTTGAGTTCTAGAACTTGATCGGTGACCATTTTGAGATTGATAATTGATTGCATGCATTAAGATGATTAAGGCACTTAAAATTGTGTTTTTTCTGGCCTTCAACAAATTTTTGATAAACATTATCCCGTAGTAACCCACTTTGAGCCTATTGATATATGATTTCTTTGGTGCCCTTTTCATAAATGTTATATATTTTTGGTATCCTTTGAAATGTGAATGGTGCAATTAGGAATATGTTGATTCAGAAAATGTTGAGCTGAATGTATTAATTGTGATCTCTATTTCTCTTCCAAAAGAAAGAAAAAGAAAGAAAAATATAATGAAAAAGGGAAGAGAATAGAGAGAATGAGAATGAAAAAGAATGAAGGAGAATTAAATATTGAAGTTGATATTTGTTATAAAACCAATGCTCCATTCATATGTTAAAGGGATGTTGTTTGATTTCATATTTTTAACCCTTTGTTTTATCCTTTTTTCTTTTATCCCACCTTTCATCTTTAGCCATGGCCACGTTACAACCAAAATAAAGACCTTTTGATTTTTGCATGTATTCAATAAATTCAATGGAGATTTGGGTCTATGGTCAAGCATATGGTAACACATTGTCATTAGATGAACTGGAGTGAATTGTTATAACCTTTGATACACAAGAAAGATACACACAGTGAGGTTGAGAGTTGTAACATCCTACTTTATATTTCTTTTATAAATATTTAAATCATGAAAAAAAATTTATGAAAAATTTGACAGGGTTTGCTTTAAAATATTGACTTTCCCTTATATAAAAGTGTTACCTGTCAGATTCAGAATGAAATAGAACAAATATTTAATTCATACAAAGGGAGTTATAAGATTATACTTCATATTTTCAATAAATGGTAAAAGAAATAAAACATCTTTCGACATCTTCTATCGGATATCACTTTACTATAAGGGAGGATATTTGAATATCCATCAAAATGATATCCCTTCATTTTCATTAAAAATAAGTGTTACATTAAAACTTGAGAGTTTATACATTCCAAATTAGTAAAATAATATCATGAGCTAGTAGGTTGCAATTGTGTGACTTTAAAGACACACTAAGTGACTCACACTCTAGTAACTAGAGTATGGACTTCTCGGCATTATGAAGTGATGAACATCCCTCCAATTGTGTACCTAAAAATGTCCACTTAAGAGGTGAGTTGTTTGATCATAAATTAAGAAAAACACTTAATAACAATAATATAACATACATATATCTACTCAATTTAATAACTTCTTCACATTGTTCACATTCACATATATACATTACTTTCTTCCATACATAATTTCTTTAACATTGGAACTTCGTAGTCATTGCTACGGTCTTTCCGTTTACTTCGTAGGCATTGCTATGCTTTCTTTTACTTTTACTTTTACCTCACATCACCCTCCACACTTTGAGAAAAACCGACCAGGAGTAAGTATTCCTTAACCTTTGCTTGCTCAGTACTTCACCCCCATTTAGAGGGTTCCTCATACAATTTGGTTTGATTCATCAAAATTTGCTATAGCAGAAATCACCCTCGACTGGTCACAAGGAGCCAAAGTGACTGACAGAATCATTATGGTTCCGGTAAAGCCAATCCCCGACACGAGCAATGAACCCGACCCTTTGGAAGATCAAAGCTTTCCATAATAATTCTCGGCGATTGTTTCAATAGCAGAATCTAGTCGCTCTTGTCCTTAAGAATAGAAACGTATGTTTTTCCCATGCCCTAACGTCCACCTTACTCCTTGAATGCACATGTTTCTAGTTCATGTTAGGTTGTTTTTGATAGTCAAGCCTTTTAATACTTATACCAAATTGGTTGGGTTCTCTAACTTAGGATAATTGGCCATAATCATAAATAGTAGATATTTAAATATAAGGACATTAATAATTATAATCATAACATTCATTTATTCACTTTAGTAAACATTCAAGAAATAATATCATCACTACTTGGTATGAGTCCAAGATCCAAGAATCGCATAACTTTAAATTTAACAAATAATAAAAATCTCAATAATTATAATCATCATATTCATTTATCTCATTTAGCAATCCTTCCAAGCATATAATTCAACAAACACATAATCTAACATACACATAGATATATTTATATCATTATTATTAT
The DNA here is from genome assembly GCA_037953625.1 of Crotalaria pallida. Taxonomy (NCBI): domain Eukaryota; kingdom Viridiplantae; phylum Streptophyta; class Magnoliopsida; order Fabales; family Fabaceae; genus Crotalaria; species Crotalaria pallida. The sequence continues at coordinate 65,827,701 of CM075651.1, forward strand.
TTTCAAATCCTATTCCTAATTTATGTAAACAAATCCCTCTTACCTTGGAAATCCTAGTCACAGTGTAACATCCCAAATTTAATTCCTAGTATAATTGATGATGGTCAAGCTTAGAGTGAAGGAAATAATGATATTGAGTAAAAATAGTGGATTGAAGGCTTGATTTAGGGTTAACAACATAGGATATTAGGAAATTCAAAATAAAAGATTTACAACTCTAAACACAAATTCCACCGTTGGATGTGAAGATTGGTATGTAGGGAAGCTTGTGTTAAAATTTGAGGAAGATCCAACGGGTAACGAAGAAGTTATGGCCGTTCAAAGTCGGGGTGCTGCAAACTCTGCAACTTAATCGATTAAGCTGCAGCTTAATCGATTAAGTCCAGAAAATTTAAAATGCTGGGGCTGTGCAGTGGAAAAAAATAAAAGCAATTCACGTGTGTTCTTGCCCCAAATCCGAACTCTCTCTCTCTCTTAGGGCACTAATTCACTCACTCTAATTGATCAATCCTCAAGAGAATCACACCAAGTTCATCCCCAAGTCCTTCCTTGTTGCTCCAAGTAAGTATTCAAGCCTTTGATTTCTTCCCTCTCTCTCTAATTCGAGTTTTCTCTCTCCTCCCTCTCATGGAGGTTTTCATTTCTAAGCATAGAACCTTCAAGTTTTCCATGGGGTTTAGTTTGAGAATCATGGAATGAGCAATAACCCTCATTTTTTGTGGCTTTATAATAGGTTCTATCACTTTCTTGTGGATTTTGAGATCTTGGTGGTAAAACTCAAGTATAGGACACTTGGACTCTCCTTATCCTTAAGTGTTTGAGGTAAGGGAGTGGATATAGTGAGCTTTGCCTTGTTCTAGGGAGTAGGTTCTAGTTAGAATATAATACTTGTTAGGATTATGTGTTAGGGAAGAAAATTAGATTATAAATCCCTAGGTTATTGAATATGAAATTCTAATTAATTAAATGTGCATGATGATTGGATGTTAAGACTAGGAAAAGGAAACCCAATAATATAAGAATGAATTATTTGATAAATGAAATTTGGTTAATGATTATATTGAAGTACATGAGGAATTGTGTAATGTGAAAGCGAAGTTGACATAAATGATTTTTATGATTATTGACTTTATTTGTAAAGTTGTGAATTAAATGATAATTAATTACTGTGGCAAATATATGTATATGTTGTGGAATAAATTGATATAGGAAGAAAGGGAATGGAAAAGATTAAATGTGATAAATGTGCATATTTGTATCTAATTGTTAAATATGTAAAAATGTTAAGTATTATCAACTGTGAATAAAGATCATGGTTTATGAATTGAACTTGTGAATATAGGAAACGGAAGTAAAACGATTATGTGGAAATAAGAAGTAAAAAATGATATATGCAAAAATTAAAATGAAGGGCGAATCTAAATGTTAGGCTATAAAAGAGAACACTATTTGGTATTATTGTGATAATTGAAAAAAGAAATGAATGGAAAATGTGTGTAGGTGTATTTGTGATTGTATGTGCTAAGTTGTTTGTGTAAAGTGATGAAAGTATGATTTGGCCTCTGATGTGAGGTATTGTGAAATGAAAATGTGATAAGTGCGTTGGCCTCTGTTTTGAGGTGATGATTAATGGAAAATGATGAGATGGCTGACCTCTGTTATGAGGGGCACAAAATGAACTAAAGAAATTGAAGTGTTGACCTCTGACTTGAGGGACACAATATGAAATGAAATGTTTTGGGTGTTGACCTCTGACCTGAGGGACACTAAATGAAATAAAGGAAATGAGTGTTGACCTCTGACCTGAGGGACACAGAATGAAATGAAGTGATTGGGTGTTGACCTCTGACCTGAGGGACACCGGATGAAATGTGTATTGGTGTGTTGACCTCTGACCTGAGAGACACACCGTGAATTAAGAGAGTGAAGTGTTGACCTCTGACCTAAGGGACACAAAATGAAATGAATGTTATTGGGTGTTGACCTCTGACCTGAGGGACACCGGATGAATTAAAGAATTGAGTGTTGACCTCTGATATGAGGGACACATAATTTAAATATGGAAAAGAATGAGGGCCTCTGTTTTGAGGTGATAAATGTGTTGCATGAAATTGTGCATTGGCCTCTGATTTGAGGTGATGTACGGAAATAAAATGGATATTGAAATGAATAATGAAAATGGAAATTTGGAATGAATAATGAAAATGGAAATTTGGAATGAATAATGAATATGGAATTTATGAAATGTGCATGGCGTGCTATATGTGAATATATGCTCCATTTGCTAGTTGTGTTTGAGCTAGCGGGTTGTTATGTTTAGTTAGAAACTGCTTTCTATTTCATGTGCAATGCTCACTCCCTTACATTTTCAGGTATGGAGATTGAGTTGGCACAGCCCCGGCCGAGCAGGAGTACTTTCCCTTACAGGGAGAGTAGGGTGTATGGGTTTAGAGTATATTATGAACCTAAGCCTCTTATATTATTTTGATGTAAATTTAATATGCATATTTTGAAATGAGGCTTAGGATGTTTTGTTAGACAAAGTTATATGTGTTGGTTATGACACTCAAAACTAATATTTTTCCGCTATTACTTTGATAAATTATTGTACACTGATTTATATATGTAAATCTGAAGCCCTGCTGGCTATTGGATGTTTATTTGAAATTGATTATCACAGGTTAAATTTTGGATTAGTCCGAAAAACAAACAAAACTCCGTCCGTTTGACGGTAGATTTTAATGAAATAAAAATGAATTTTTAAGTCCGTATATCTGATATAAGGGGAATTAAGGGTATAAATCCTAGGTGTTACACATAGTGACAGAGTCATTTTTACATCAGCGACTTGCTCCGGGGTCAGGGTCAATAATAACGTGTTGGATCTAAATAGGGACATATGTTAAAACTAATTATAACATTAAAAATATATATCAAATAAACTCATTTTTGTCAAAGCAATAATATATATCATTATACAATAAAGATATATAACTTTTTCCCAAAACATCTCTTTATTTGAAAATATAGGGATAATAAAAATATTAACGGATCGTCGAATAAATTACATAGATGAATAGAGGGAAGTGAGGGGATTTTATACCTAAGAAGGATTTGAGATTGAACGGTTGGATCTTCAGTTATTGGACCGGGAAGTTAGAAAAACTTAAAGTTTTCTCTATCACTCTCGCCTCTGATCTTCTTCTCTCTTTCTCGACTTTCTTTCTTTTGTTTCATTCTCTCACTCTCTTAAACTGTCACTTTGGTCCCTGAATTTGTCAGTCGCTTTAAGTTTAGTCCCTAAAATAGTTAAAAATTCTTTTTGGTCCCTGATGTTGACAAAGTTGTTTCACGTTGGTCCCTTGCCCAACTTCCATTGAGCGACGTGGCTGTTAGTTGTTCACTTCAGCCCCTAATGTTCATTTAAGTTGTTCACTTTAGTCCCTAATAGACATTTAAGTTATTCATTTTTGTCCCTAATCAACAAACAGTATCACATAAATATTGAAAACACATAATATTGAAAACACACAAAATCAGCACACCGAACCAAGATAAAGAAGGTCAATAAGTCATGGTTCTGTATCCACAGACCACAGAAAAATATAAGGTACATAGCTTTATAGCTTATACTGTTACACTCTTATTATACTGAATACAAGATTATAAATATCAAGAATAGAGAAATATATTTGCTAATCTGTGACAACTACAGCTACCTAACAGCTTCGCAGAATGATTAGACATTAGAGGAGCTAGTTTGATCAAGAACTTTGCAATAGGCAATTCAAACACAGCCACAATTTAATGACAGATAGAAGTGCAAACAATTCTCTTAAAAAATATATCATTAAGCGGTGAAGTTATGCTCGACAATGGATCAGCAGTTGAAAAATTTGACTCCTACGTAAGTAAATGCCTCAAGCTACAAGGGTTGTTTCAAATTTTAAGATTACTTTTTTTTTAAGGGCTTGCAATTTAAGCCTTGAAATAAGCTTGTAAGTATATAATGTTTTCAGAAATCAAACACTAACAATCATACTTCATTAATAGTTTGCATATTCGTCCCCACATAAGATCAATGCAAGGAACCATTTGGACTCTTTAGTCTTTCTGGACGAAGAAGAAAAGGAGAATCATCAATTCGTCTAGATTCATATTAGTGTTAAAACTGGACACAACTATGAACTGGTGCTTTATGAAAAAACAAATTCTTCAAAGCTCAATGAGCTGCAGTACTAAATTCAAGTGCAAGGTATCAACAACAGTTTGATCAAAAGAGACCCAATAATGCACACACCAACAAACTACAAAATGCAAACAGTATCTACACTCACACCAACAAACAGAATCAAACAGAAGGAAAATTGATTTCCACTGGTTTTCAAGGACCATACAGAGGAGTTTAAACAACAAACATGGTTTTCAAAACAAAAAAACAAATAGGAATTACAGAGGTGTGATTAGGGTTTGTTTTACCAGATATATTACACAAATAAACAAAAAGGGGAAAATAAAAACAAAACCGTGATGGGAACACAAATAAATATTCTACAACTACAATCACAAAATAGGGAGGAGACAATAGAAGCAATGGGGTTTTCAAAAATAGAAGGACAACAAAGAGAACACAATACCATTCGCAGAAATAGTTTTCGAAACATAACAACAACGAATCTAGATAAGAGGTTAGGGACTAAAATGAATAACTTAAATGTCTATCAGGGACTAAAGTGAACAACTTAAATGAACATTAGGGGCTGAAGTGAACAACTAACAGCCACGTCGCTCAACTGCTAACGGACGTCAACGGAAGTAGGGCCAAAGGACTAACGTGAAACAACTTTGTCAACATCAGGGACCAAAAAGCATTTTTAACTATTTTGGAGACTAAACTGAAAGCGATTGACAAATTCAGGGACCAAAGTGATTGTTTACTCCTTTTCTTTATATTCAGTTTCTTTCTTTTCTTTATAATACGGTGGGAATGGATTTGGGGTACTTTACGGGTAGATTATTAGGAAAATATATATATTTTAATGATTTGCTCTTATTTGTGGGTCAATATGTGTAAGTATTTTGGATTATAACCAAAAGTTTGATGATTCTAAAAATAAAATATATTTAAGTAGAATAATATTGCATTTTTATTTACTCAAAACAAATTAAAAAAATAATAAAGTTACCGATCCCTACAGATAGCTATTGAGTAAGAAAATTATCGAAATTCAAAAATAATTATAGTTTCTCAATCCTGATATTAAACTTGATAAAATATAATATTTATAATTTCGAAATAGCAGATCATTATATATAACTTATACTAGTAATATAGTAAAATCAGTCTGGGAGCTAAAAACAAAATAGTCTCAAAACACCATGAAAATTTACAGAAATGTTCAAAATATTAAATCAAAAATATCTTTCTAAAGAAACTATTTGTGAAAATGCCTTTAAGGCTTACCAGTTGAGCTCCCTTTCAAAATATTAATTAAACTACATAAAAGTACTCTTTTGTTTTTGAAAAGCGTATAATAACAAATTTATACTTCATTCGATTAGGAAACATATCTCAAATATAATGATAAAATCATAATTTTATTCCGTGACTCAAATCTTGAAAACATCATATTAAATCATTTAATCATTTTACTAAAAGTATTAAAAATAGCGGGGTGTTACAAGAGTGTTTACTAGTTCCTGGTTCTTTGATAGTTTGTGATTTTAACCAGATGTTGATTTAATTTATTGCTTGTGAAGAAAAGTGTACGAGTCATAAGTCTGGAGTCTTAGATGAGGTGTTTGCATATTAATTTAGAAGGTAATCTTGGGGGAGTGATTTGGGTCCAACATATGATGTTTTGAGCATGATTTAGACTCCCTTTTACTAAGGATTTGGCTTGTTTCTCATGTAAATTTAGGACTTTTTTATAGTTTTTAAGAAGTTAGGTAATTTATAATCCTTTGAACATTTTGATCCGTTTTGTGTATGTTTCAGGTACTTTCGGAGCTTAATTGAAGAAAATAATTATGGAGCTGAAAAGAGTAAGAAAGGATCTTGAAAATGGCGCAAGAACGGAGTGAAACGGAGTCGGAGCAGGGCTGGCACACCCAGGCGCCCAAGCCGGCATGCCCAGGCGCACAGTGTAACATGTAACACCCCTAATTTTCGTCGCCCAAATAACAAACAAATTAGTTATAACAGTTATTTTATAATTGATTTATATTAGTTTTGAAAGTTTTAGTTTTTGTACATTATGTGTTTTTATATATAAAAATGAGATATATTTTTATATGGTTATTTTGTACAAAAATATGAGTATTGCAATTTAATCCTTGGGTTGGGATCTAATTGCAATATTAGAAAGGTTTTGAAGAAAGAGCAATTAAAATATTAAATTTTGGCATTTTATCAGTATCTAACCGGTTAGAAGGGCTACGTAACCGGTTAGACGATGAACCCAGAAAATTAGGTTAGTGCGTTTTGATGAGTAATCACTTGATTAATCCGTTAATCGCCACGAATCAACTCTAAACTCAGTGGAGATCAACGTGTCGACCTGCATGACACTCGAATCCCTCTATAAATAGCCTTCCTTGCTCAGATTAAACTCCAATTTGCTCTAGAATTGCTGAAACTCCATTTCTAGGGTTCTTGAATTCAACCTTGCAATTCTCTTTCATTCTTGAGAGTTGGAGTGTGAGTGATACACAGTTGCAAAGCTTAAATCAAGGGCTTTGTATAGACACAAAAATCATAATCTGAGAGTTCCTGAGTTGGGAGAAATCGAACCCCAAAGTTAGGGATTCAAATCTGCAAAGTCAAGTTTCAGGTTTCTAGAGCTTACTTCAAGCTTCGATTTGAGTAAGTACAGACCCTCTCTAGTTGGAAACCAACAAGCGGCCTAACAATTTACTAGAGGGGGTGAATAGTAAATGGAAGCAAAAATATTCTCTTTGCTGTCTGAAGCTTTCAGATTGTCGTGCTCCTGCCTTTTGGTTTTGGGATGCCCATCGACATCAAGCTCCTTTCGACAAAAAGGTCGTCTGTCGGCATAGATTTTCGACCTAGTGTCGGCCTCTGATGTATTCTATCAATATCGGTAACATGCTCTCTGATTTACGGTATTTCATCACCGTCTAACCAAAGGACCTGTCGCCGATCTCTCTAGTAGAATACCATCAGAGGTCTTTTCCTTTCCCTCTTTAAATGGAAAGACACCCAAAATCCGACCTCAAGAAGGTACAAACTTTGGGCCACGGAAGATTACAAAGGTTCCACCAAGGCTTATTTATTAAACTCAATGCTCCCTCCAATTCGGGCTTTTTACATTAGTTTGAAACATAAGAGGTGGTCCCTATGTAATCCCACATGTTCGGTCTTTCACCATTCATGAGGGTAAGGAGTGTATTCGGAGTAAGGATTTTCCCATTTTGTCTCCAACTCCCGAATCCCTTAATCCCACAAGTTTTATCCTTCGTGAACTCAGATCATATGGGTTTCGAATCTTTTCTCTTCTTTCCAAAACTCACGTAGTTGAGCCATTGCTTTTTCCATATTCTCTCATGGCTTTGAAAGTTTCTGGAGTAAAGAATTTATAGCCATGGAAAACATTAAATGCTTGTATAATTACTTTTCTGTTTCCAATGCTGACATGACTGCTCTGACTTCCTCTTTTCTCACGCCATTATCCCTTCGACACGAGCCTTTCCTTCCGTCTTCCTCTTTTGTTGACACACGTACACGTCCTTCGAAGTCACTTTTAAGTCGAAAGACTTAAGTACACCTCCTTCGACATCACTTATGTTGTCAACGCCACCCTGCTTTGTAGAATTCAACCCCTTGTTGAGAATGCACGTTCACCTCCTTCGAAGTCACTTTTAAACAAATTATTTAAGTATACTTCCGTCGATGTCACTTATGCATCAACATTCTTGTCCTTTTGTCGATTTCAACTTCCAGTTAACAGAATGTCATCGATAGACGATAGGATGACGTGGATGATCCGGATCCGTAGGAGCAAAAGGGCCAAAGCCCAATCCACAAACACATTTTGGTTGGGCCTTGGCCCTTTTGCTCATGTGGGTCCAGATCATCCACTTCATCCTAGCGGGACATGCAACATTTGCACACGTGTATGTTGATGTGATGTTCCGTTAACCACATCAGCAATTAACGAATTTTTCCTAATGGCAGAGACTAAAACCAATTTTTCAAAACAATTAAGGACGAGTCAAGGTCAAAAAAACTTTCAGGGACCAAAATCAAAACACTCCCAACTTTCGGGGACTAAAACCATAAATATGCCTTGTTACTTTATTATTCTTATTTTATTTTGGTTTCTTTAACCATTGCAATACTTGATTAATCCACATGACGAAAGTCAATGTTATAATTAAGACTTATTTAACTTTTTAGTTCCTAAATTTAGGTGTTTTTTGAAATTGGTTCTTAAACTTTTTTTTCGATGTTTTGACTCGTTAAACTTTGTTCAAAATTTGGAAATGGTCATTTTATCACTTAAATGATGATATGATTGACGACATGACACGTCACTTCTGTAACATCGACGAGTGATGTGTTATGTAGCGTCACATTGCACCACATGATTTTTTTTATTAAAAAAATTAACTCTTTTAATTATTATTAAAAGATTCAATTTTTAAAAAAAAACTATTTTATTTATTTTTCATAAATTTGAATTTTTTAATTTTAAAAATACATGTGCAATCTGTAACACCCCGCGAATTCCTCGTATTAATTTAAAATATTAAAGAGATTCATTTTTGAGAAAAGTGTCTTGAAAAGAGTATTTTCTTAAATAAATTTCTTAATTCACGTTTTCAAAGTGGTAAATGGTTTTAAAGAAATGATTTTCGTGAAATGATGTTATGTTTTTAAAATTCTTTTAGTAAGATGGTGAAATTTTTATACAAGAAACTATTTGATGGAAAATGTGTTTGATTTCTAAAAATATGTGCTTGGTGTTTTGGTGTCCTTATAATTCTTATTCATGAATGATTTATTTTCTATGTGTGTGCATGAACATGTATATACGGTCTTATATGTATGCATGCTTAGGATTGTGCAAAATTTAATTAGTGAATGAATATGAGGATGAATGCATGGATATATGTGTAACGAGTGTATGCATGAATATAGGTATGATTGATATGAGCATGTGAATGTGTATGTGAGTATATGTATTTATATGTGTAAGTACCGTATGTGTGTATGTAAGCCTAGGAATTTCCTTAAGTATGGACCAAGTAACCAAAAGGATTAAGTTCCTAACTAAATCCTAACCAAGTCCTAACTAGATGAATGGAAACCCTAAAGATAAACCAACAAGTCAAAAGCCTAAGTAACCCCTAAGTGCCTAATGTTCCCTATATTGTCCCCTTGGCTTTGTTAAACTCCACCCATGCAAAATTTGGAAGAGCCAAATTTACCCTCCCTCTAGAAGCTTGTGACCGAATTGAGTCAAGGGTAAAAGGGGGAAAGTCTAATGCTTTGGTCCTTGTCTATATATGGCCGAATGAGTGTGAAGAATTGGCCATTCCATTCTATACTCCATCTTTCTCTTCTTCATTTCTTTCACCTTCCCAAACACACTTAGTTGAGAGCAAAATCAAGCTCTCAACACACACACACACACCGAGAGAGAGAATGGCCGTGAGGAGGAAGAAGAGAGAAGAGGAGAAACCAAGCCTAAAACCCTAGAGTCTTCCTTGAAGAACCAAGATCTTAGAAGCTAGGAGATCAACCTAGTTTTTGGTGGGTATTTCGAATAAGCAAGGAGAAGTTGTAATGATCTTGATTTTCTTTTGATTTGTAATTTTCCTTTCTTTTCTTCCTTTGCATGCCTTATTTTATATTGGATCATGAACTTTTAAAGCTTGAAGAAGCTTGTAAAGGTCTAACTACCGGATCTCATAACTCGTTTAAGGTCTTCATGGAAGATCTTAAAGTTTTTCAACATAAATCTTGAAGATCTAAAAAGCTTTGAGATTTTTGTAAAATTTAAAGTGTATCTCTTTGCATGTTAATTTCTCAAAGCTTAAAGGAACTCGTAAACGTCTAATCAACGAATTTCATAACTCGTTTAAAGCTTCTGATAAGGGATCCTAAAACTTTCAAACCAAATCTTCTAAATTTAAAGGTTTGATGAGATTTTTATAAAGCTTAAAGTGAATCTTTTTGTATGTTGAAATTTCTTTCTTAAACCGTGATTTGAAGATATATTGGTGTTGCATGTTGATTTGTTGATGATCTTGATGATTTGAGTCCATGCATGTGTTAATTAACCTTTGATCTTGAATTCTTAAGAATAAATGGACTTATAAAACCCTAGATCAAGAGCCAAATGATTCGGCCTTGACTAGATCTATGAGTCATGATGCTTTTTATTTTAATTTGGGTTCTTGCATGTTTGTTTTATGTTGGTAAAAGTTGATTTGAGTGGGTTAAATGTTTTGATTTTGATTTTGATCTTGATAAGACTTTGATCTTTAGTTTGTACCTTTAAAAGCCTTGATCTTTATGTTTTTATGTCACGGTTTTGATCTTTTTCTACTCAAAATGATTTTTCATTTTTGATTTGTGCCATTATGATTGACTCCATGACTTGATCTATAAGATTTAGATCCATGTATGTAGTTTTTGAATAAAAAGATTTTATTTTTCTTAATAATCCTCACGGTTTTACAAAGAACCAAGGGAGATAAACTTTTGAAAATGATTTTTAACTTGATCCATGTTCTATGTGTATGCATGTGAAAGATTTGAAAATAAAACCTTGATCTATGATGATGTGCATTCGGTTTAAGCTTGGGATTAGGAAATCATGTTTTGTTTCCATAAAAAGGGGACACATGCATGTTAATTCATTTTGGATTAAGAACCTTGTGTGGTGCATGTAGAAAAATGAACCCAAAAACCTTGTTCTTGTTATGATGAGATTCGGCCTATGCATATAGAATAGACCGGGATCTTTTTTTCAATGAAGTGACATAAAAACCATGAGTATGTTTTGTAAAATTATGTTAAATGAATTGTTTGAAATTGGGTTGTAAGTAATTATCTTCTAATCGGTTTTTGATTTAAAAATAAAGGAAATAAATGAACTAATTGGTTGGAAAGAGTTTTGTGTTGAAATGAACATATATGTGTGAGTAGGTGCACTCGGTCAAGAGTAAAAGGAAGAGTAAATAATTTTATTGCATGGAAAAGAAAATAGAATTTAAGTATTTGAAATGAATTAAGTTGATGTGTGTGGTTTGAAATTGTGATGTTTGACTTGTTTCCTTTGATGTCATTCGGCCAAGTAGGATAAATGAGATTAGGAAGCTTAGTTGTATTAAAATGAATTCATATGATGATTTTGAAAGGAATTAACTCGTCGTGTTTGATTTAAATCTTTGTGAATATGTGAATGTTTAAGTGTTTGTTTGTATTATAAATAAATTAAATGATTAATCAATTACTCGTATGACTTCATTTATTTAAGTGTTGTTATGATTGCTGTTTTGGTTTATGTTTGAAAAATATTTGAGTGTGTAAATGGCTTTGAAATGAGTTAGTTTTAAGAAAATTCTATTTGATTTATTTGAGATTTTTAAATTGTGTTTCTGGCTGTCCAAAGTTTGTTTCATGATGAAAAATTGAGTTTTAAAGTGTTAATTTCAAATTAAAGAGTCCTTTAAAACAAAGAGTGTTTTACGACGTTTTCGGGGTTTTATCCAAGTGATTTTTAATATAATTCTTTGCTGTCCAGAATTGTTTGGACTTGTTTCTTAATTTTAAAAATGTTTTCAAGTAATTTAAAGTAAAGTTTTCAAGTAATAATTGATTTAAGAAAACCCGGATAAAAAACGGTGCATTTTTCGGTGTTTTCAAACATGTTTAAGGTGTTGTCCAAAACAGACCAGCACCCAAATTAAATTGTTTAAATAACTTTTCATGATGTCTCAAATGATTTTTTTGAAAGTACTTAAGGGGTTATAAATATCCGAGTTGTTTGAAAGAAAACAGTTGTGTTTTAAGTTTTGACGAGGAATGAGAGGTGTTTAAGTTACGAAAAAGATTTTCCTGATACAAGTTAATAACAAAAACGTATTTTATTTAGTACGAGGAATATTAAAGACGAGGGATTGGGGCAGCCGACAACACAAGGATCCGAAGAGACGGTACGCATTAAATTGCTGGACCTCAGGTGAGAGAGAAGCTTTCCTAAGACATCGTGGTAGTTAGGTGATTTATTAGGAAGTTCCGTATCATCTCAAAGATCGGAACTAAGTGGTTAGAGTCAGTAGTATAAGTGGCAATTGTTTGATTGTGTGGCCACTTATACGAAGGTGACGAAGACCACATTGTTGTGTGATGTTTGTGTGAATGATAGTATGCTTTTATATATTTATTATGCCTTATGTTAATTATTGCTGTTAATGAAATGAGTAATATGCTGATGGGCGTCTGTTACGTCCTGAAATTGGAAAAGAAATAAGAAACTTGAGAGAAGTAAAGAAAAGAAGAGAAAGTAAGAATGCTAAGAGATGTGAGAATAAGGGATGTGTTGAAAAAGAAGGAAAGATTTTAGATTGGGAAAAGATTGAATGATAATGTTGAGAACGAGCCAGAGCTGGGAAGAGTGATGTGAATGTGGATATGAGATGTGATGTGAGCGGAGCTGGGCTCCTTTTGTTTTTTTTGGTTTTAGTCTGGGAACTAGTGTTGAGTTGAGCTTGCTCCTCCATTAGCGCTCAGCAAAAATAGATTTTTGAAAAATGTTTTCGAAAGGAAATTTTTGACGAGGTTTGTGAAAATGTATTTTTGAAAGGATTTTATGAAATCTTATTTTTGGAAAAATGTTTGGAAAACCTTGTTTTAATAAACATCATTTTTGAGGAGAGATTCTTTATAAATAGTATTCTCAGAAAAGTTTTGGAAATGGATTTTATGAGAGTTTTTGAAAAGAGATTTTTAGAAGCTTGAGAAAAGATTTTTCGAAAGGTTTTGAAAGGAAATTTTCAGAAGAGGTGAAACCAGATTTTTTGAGAAAGTTTCACGAAATGACATTTTATGAAAAAGTTTGTGAGAACCATATTTTGTGAAAGTATGTGAAAGGAGATTTTGAGAAATGATATTTTGAAAGATTGTTTTGAGAAAGTTGTGAAAAGATTGTTTTGAGAAAAGATGTTGAAATGAGATGTTTGTGAGAAATGGAGTATGTTGAGAAAGTTTGAGAGATGAGATTGGAAATCGTGATGTGATCCCAGCTCTGTGCTATGCGAGAAATGATGAGAGAAAGGCTGTGCAAAGTTAATGGTCGAGACTCGTTGAAGGGTTGTACGAAGGACGGGCCGACCTTAGGATTAATTAAAAAGATTAAAAGACTTTAAAAGACATGCACGGTGAGGTATGAGAGTGCGAAGTAGTGGAGAGGAAGAAATGATAAGTATCTGCGGATACTTAGGACGAGATTGCATTAGGGGAGGACGATGACGGTGAAACGTCAAGAAGTCTAGAGTATGTTTCTGGACATAACGAACTCCACATGTGGCGCACTAACGTGGTGGGGACTGGGTCTAATGCCGTGGTAAGTTCTGCGGGCCCACTAGAAACATATTGTCGCCCCCTAGATTGCAAATCGAGAACAGTGAGAGGGACTGGAACGGGGCATTGTGTTTGCCACTGCGTGGACAGTGAGCCTTGTTATTATTGAAATGATTTGAGGACGAGATCCTCCTGGTCTGGGACCATTTATGTGTTGTGACAGCTGTCGTGCCCGCGTGGTAAAGGTCCTGTACTCCTGTTTGCTTCCGACTAGGTTTGGATGGAGACCGAGGAGATGTAGACGTGAGTGATAACCGAGAACGAAATGAGTACCCGATGATATTTTGTATGAAGAGATCATGAGTATGAGAGGGAAAAGGAATGAGAAAAGGAAAGAATGTTTATAAGATGTGAAAGTAAAGAAGAATGAGAAAGTATAATAATAAGGCTAGTAATGCAAGATGATAATGATGACGATGTCAATAATCTATTTGGTTGTTGTATGCTTGTGTATTTTATTGTGTGTTGTATGGTCCTTCTATCTTGCCTATCGTAATTCCACACCGTCGACGATGCGTCGTTCGGATCGCTTACTCTCTCCTGTTCGTTGGCATATTGGTGCTGCTGATATCTCAACGGGCAGACGGAATATCACGTGGAGTTCATTACTCTGAATGAGTTAGAGCTGGAGCTTAGCGTCAACAAGAAAGTAATGACAGAAGCGACTTCACTTTCGGGGATGAAGAAAAGGTGTAAGAGGAAAGGGAAGCTGCATCCGGTGGTCTTCATCAAAGTAGCGCAGCGGAAGCGATAGTAGTAAATTTAGTTTTAAGTTACGATTTGTGTTTTGAGTCAAGGATTACCAAGCAATGTGCCAATTATGTAACTAAGCCAAGTTTTAATTCTGTATCATGGAATACTCTATTTTGAAAGAACAAACAATGTAATCTTTTGGGAAAATGTTATTATGCTTTTGAATCAAGCCACTTTATGAATATGAACGATTTTAGTAACAACTCGATTTTCAGTAAAGAAGGACACTCGTATCATGGACACTTCAAATGTTTTAAAAAAAAATCTGGCCTCATTTTTGGTAAATTTTAATACACAAAGTTAATTATTTTGGTTTACGAAAATCGGGCTGTTACACAATCATTTGGCATGTTACCTATCGATATGGCGAATGTGATGTGACATGTTATTGGTCATATCATCGCTTAAGTGATGAAAGGAACATTTCCAAAATTTAAGCAAAGTTCAAGAACACAAAACATCTAAAATAAGCCAAAGCAATATCTTCTCAATTTAAGGGTGAGGATTAAAATTCTTTGCAAAACCGAATATCATTTCCTATAACCATGTGTTGTTGGACACTAGTCAATGAAATATCAAATTTTAATAGTTCAGTGTACCACAAAATAATTCATCAAAATGACTTCATTAGGCATCCATCGTAGAGTTTTAACATGATTTACCACACTCATAAAACTCAGGCATCAGGATTATATCATTCACTACAAGAAAATCTGCTTATTGCAACGACCATTCGCAACGACAAAAAAAGGTCGTTGCAAAAGAGTTTTTAACGCAACGACAAATATTTGTTGTTGCGTTAAAAACTCTTTTGAACGAATTTTTTTTTGTCGTTGCGAATGGTCGTTGCGAAATTAAAAAACCCTCCTTCCATCGTCAATTTTGGAATTCCCTAAGCTACTGCAACGATAGGTCGTTGCCGAACTTTTTACCTAAATAATAAAAAAGAAAACCTGGTGTCTTTGCTACTGCTAACAACCAATAAAAAAAGAAAAAAGAGTTAAATAATAAAAGAAATAAGAAATATAAAAGAGAAAGGGGTCATCGAGCTTCTTCATTCTCATTCTCGACCTACTTTCTCTCAAGCATACCACAAACCCTTGGCAGCGGAACCCAGTCATTAACGGCAACGGTGACGACAACGGTGGAACCCAGTCATTAACGGCGGAATCGTTGGTGTCACTCGCTTCTCATCACTCGTTCACGGCGGTGACGTCGACGACAACAATCATTCTCACTCGTTCACGGCAACGACGACGGTGTCGGTGACAGTGAACTCCCTCCTCCCTCGTTCACGATAGCAACATCAACGGCAAAACCCAGTCTTTTCACGGCGGTCAATAGTCACGACACTCACTCCAGCCAGCCATTCACTTAGGTCGCGACAACCATCAGGGAAGCGCTTTACTCACTCGTGACCAATGGCAGCAGGGACCCATTACAAAAGCTTGGTTCTGTAAGTATAATTTTAATTCTAGTTATTTGTGTTCTTTGTTCTTTCTCACACCTAAATATGATTCCTTTACAAAAGCTTTTTCTTTTTTTATGAATTGGGGTCGTGTGTTTCTGATTTGGGGTTTTTTGGATGCTATTGAGTCTTCTCACTAAGAAGAAGCTTCAGTGGAAACCCGATTTCCAAGCCCTCCATTCCCATCACTCGTGCAAATACTCTTACAAGTATTTTATTATTATTATTTTTAAAATTTGCCCTTTATAATTTCATGATTGGGAAATTTGATGGGGGAAATCAATCTTTCTTTACTCAAAATAGAGCAATTATTTTTTTTTTGTGAAATTCGGTTAGGTTTTTTTTTATTTTGATAATGGAGAAGAAATGTTTGATTTTGTTTTTTCATTTGTTGAAAAATGTTTAGCCTTTTGAGTATAGATAGATTAGTGTTTCTGTTCAATTGGAACTTGGAAGGACTTTGGTCAAATTGAAAGATGAGATTGAAAAAAGTTTTTCTTTTTTAGTTTTCGTGTCACTGTTCCTTCTTGGGTTGATGTTCCTCAATCAATTGATTCTGAGCCTGTTGTGGTATATTCTGTTTTTATGTTCTGCCCTTTTAATTTTGTTCTATTGTAGTCCCTTTTCATGCCAACAAGCATTCTTAGGGAAGGTTTCTTTCAGCATTCTGACGGCACAGTTTGCTTCAACAACAGGCAGGATTTGAAGTTTAATTGAGTTTCACCTACTTTGTATTTTCCCACATTTTTCCAACACAAGTTGGAGTCCTTGTCCTATTCTTTTTGCATTGTAGTAGAAGCAGTTGTCTTTAATTTGTTATACAGTTTGAATATATCTTTGGTTAGAATCCTGTTCAATTTAGGAATTAATTGGTTACATAACGTTGCAGGCCTGTTTGTATGTGGTAACAAGCATTGCGATGAAAAAAGTGGATTAGCTAGCTATGAGGTAAATTCTTCTATTATCATTAATCTTTCAATTTCACTAATCTATTCACTTGTCTGCCATTGTTACTTCATCTGAGAGGTGAGTCAATATGAGACAGTGCTAGTTGTTACTTATGCCATTGTTCTGTTGTAGCTTTTAACTTGAAATTCTAGAAATTTCCTTATGAATGATTCATTGTTCAACCATGCTCGTTAAATCATGTAATATTTCTTAAATGCTTCCGTTGTTATTCCTATGCACTTCGTATTATTTTTGAAGCTTAAACACAATTACTTCATGGGGTTTGCTTATGCAACTCACTCATATAGAAATTTTGTTACTTTAATTTTGATGAATCTTGCTTTAGTGTTTGGTAACTGCATGGAACTTCAATTGACTCACTTGGGAAGTGTCAGTACTGATGGCCTTTTGAAGTGCACGACTTTGATTAATCTATTTGATATTTTGTTTTATATGTTTAAAGTTGGATCATCTGATCATAATTGAGAGTTTTCTATCTCCGGAAGTGTTTGCTTGTTTGAGATTCTACTGTAGGTTTTTCTGAATCTTTTCCTGGCAATAAAATTAATTACCTTCATTCCTTCAAGCATAAATGCATGTGGTATGGCTATTTCAATGGATCAATGCAGAATCTAGCTTAGGATTGATTGTCTCAACAAATTGTTTTGTAGCTTACTGCTGTAATTGCCTCATTAATATTATAAACCATTTGATTTCAATCATTATTATTCTTTGTATCCACCAAATTAAGATTTCTTCAACAACTAAGAAGGGCGATGTCTTTCTCATTTTGATAGAGGATAGATGATTACTTCTGATTTGACTTACTTATAAATGTGATTGTTCTAAATTTTTTTTAAAAATGTGATTATTCTTATTTCTTTTAAATTTGCCATTTGATTACCACGTTTAGAGACCACATTTCCATATAAAGTTGAAAGTGATAATTCTTTTTGGAGTCTTTTTCATTCCATTCCTAACTTTTTTCCATTCCTTGTTACCATTCTTTGTTATTTCTTTTAGTGAATTCCAGAGTGTTTTTTGGTTGTAAAGGCACACCTACCATGTATTATGCAATGGCTTCACTAGGGTAAAAATAATGTAAGAAAATGTATTATGCTTTAAATTCTGCTTTCATTGCACCAAGCTAAGGTGCAAACTGCAGTAGTGCCTGTTTCACTGAAGTAGGTTCACTGTGAGATAACAAAACCTGAGCATATTTAGACTTGAATAAATCATATTTGGGTCTGGTTTGCATAGAATGAACTGACATGAAAGGTATGACAGGAGGACATGGGTGTATTTCAGAAGAGGGGGAGGCTGAAGTAGAGGCTAAATCAATTGTTGTATATGCTGTGGATGGAGTAGACAGAAGGAGATGAAGCTGCAGTAGGCATGAAGCTGCAGTAGGCATACACTGAAACTGAACTTTAACAAACTGTATGAATTGGTGTTTGTAACGCCTAAGTTTATTTACCCTTTTATACCCTTAAATAAAATAGTGAACTTAAAATTTTCTTTTTAAACTTATAAAATCTCCCGTCACACGGACGGAGTTTCGTTTGTTTTTAGGACTTTCCCAAAAATTCCGGTTTTCCTGCAACCTGATAAACAACATCATTCAAATTTCAAAGCCAGTAGGGCTATTCACATATATCACATCTAGTGCAACATCGTGCACAAATCAGAAAGTCAGAGTATGAAACATCAGTGTAAGCGGAAATATAAACAAGTTTCGGAAAACAGTTCTTTTCCCAAAATAGGACTCCTACCCAAAGGAGTCGTCCTGGGCCCCCAAAAAGCTATTTACATTATATACATCAAAAATGAATCACATCACATCACCGGGCCCAGGACATTCCCATGTCCTACATAACTATAAGTGACCTACTCTCCCTGTGAGGGAGAGTACTCCTGCTCGGCCTGGTCAGGTGCAAACTCTTCCTCAGTACCTATGGAGATAGTAAGGAGTGAGTATTACACATAAAATGGGGAAGCAGTTTCCAAATACGACATAATGCTATACTAAGTCATACACATTTAGCAATTCATTCACAATATCATAAAGCTTCACATATCGCAATTCATTACCAAAATGTTTCATTGGTTACTCAAGTCAATCTTGCATATTCAATCTTATTCATCATTTTCTTAAAGTCTTTTGTTCCGTACACTTTATCCATATTCATAATTCTTTTCAATTTGTCCCTGGTCACGACCTACTACGTCTGCACTACTGTGCACTCACGACTTACTGCGCCCGGGTATGTTTCTCAATCCCCTGGTCACGACCTACTGCGTCTGCACTCCTGTGCACTCACGACTTACTGCGCTCGGGTATGTTTCTCAATCCCCTGGTCACGACCAACTGCGTTTGCACCACCGCGCGATAACGACTTACTGTGTCCGGGTGTGTTTCACTCTCCCCTGGTCACGACCTACTGCGTTCGCACCACCGTGCGATCACGACTTACTGCGCCCGGGTATAATTCATTTCATTCTTTTAACACTATCACTGTTTAACAATTCCATTACTCAAGTTAATCACAACCGTACACATTTACACTATCCAATCATCACACTTAAATCTCATAACTTAATTAGCACAAATTAACATTTCATTAGTATCATCAATATCACCAAATATCAAAATGAAGCACATAATCAACCAAATATTTACCCTCTGTCATAAGTTCTATTTTAATAATTATTCTATAATATAACAACCTAAACTAACACATAACTCTTAGTACCCATTATATGCAAATTGTAAACTAAACCCCAGAGTAAGGTAATACTCACTATAACCCACTCCTTACCTTAAATTAGCAAGAAGTAAATAGAACCTTAGTGAGCCCTAGCTCAAAATCTTGGAAACTTGAATTTCCTAAGCCTAGCTTGCCACCTCAATAAGGAAATGATGAAATGATGGTACACAATCCTATTTGAGAGAGCACAAGATGAGTGATCCTTGTCCTTGCCATGGTTTGGGTTGGAAGGCATGAAACAAAATCCCTACATAACCATGAGTGCAAGAACCCTAAGGTTTTAAACATAATTTCTATGAACTAAGGAAAGTTGGAATGGAAAGGAAATTAAAGTTATGGTATGAAGCTTTTCTTACCCCAACAATGGTGGAAATTGAAAAACCAAGAAGAAGGAAGGAGGGAGCAAACTCGTGAGTCCAAGGGAGAGGGAAGGAAGGAGTCTTCAACCAACCTCCATGGTGCAAACTTGATGGGGTTTAATGATTTTGGGTTTGAGGTGCCCAAAACCAAGTGTTTGATGATGAAAGTGATGGAAGTGTTCTTGGAGCTTGAGAGAGTTGATGAAGGTGATGGCTTTGTGTTGGAGATGTTGTATGAAAGAATGAGGTGATTTTGTTGCCTTATGATCAACTTTGAAGCCACCAAAAATCGTGTGGCTTAAATTGAAAACTTAGCCACCAAGCCCGGAATGGACGCACCAGATTTATTCTGGTCTGCACCACGCGCCTGGGCGCGCCTATCACTCGCTTGGGCGAGTTCTGCACCAGCTGGTGCTGCTGGTGCGTGCGGTGGGGAAATTCTGGCGCGCCAAACGCGAATTGGTGCGTGCTGGTGCGGAGTCGTGCTCGCCTGGGCGAATTGGTGCCTCGCCTGGGTGGGTTTTTCACTGTCTGGTGCACCAAATGAATAGTGCACCCGCCTGGGCGCATGGCTGGTGCGCCTGGGCGAGAAACAGGGTCTTCAACCTTCGATTCGCCGTAACGTTTTCGTTAACCGTCGGATCGGGTCCAAATTTTTAGATAAGCTTCTTCACCCCATAAACTTCATATCCAACGGTGGAATTTATTTTCTTAGCATCCTATAATGAATTTCTAATTTTCTCTTTTCGGTCGATTTCTAACATCTAAAACGCCGATTTAACTCCCGATTTCGCTTATATGACTTTGCCCGAAGCCACAACTGCCTTCTATACAACCCCTAGGACTTATAATCACCACTCACCTATCTACCAAAATTCATTAAGTCATTATTCCAATTTTTCTTAGGTTTCTATTTAATAATTTCATTTAAAATAAAGTTTAGGATGTTACAGTGTTAACTTGGCAGTGGGGCATATGAAATTATACAATAATCCTGAAGTACTAGTGAACTACAAGTAGTACTTGGCGCATGTAATAATACCACTGTATATAGTTTTGAATTCTCATGTAATGCATTTCTTCCTAATCAGTCTTAATTTTTTTGGTAATATTTGTAGGTTTTGATCTCAATCGATTATACAAGAACAAGAACAAAGGATAAAAGAGCTAGAGGAGATGAGTGAACGAGACAAAAAGGAGTTAGAGGAGAAATTACTGTTATTTTTGTGTTATTTTTTGTGTTATCATTGTGTTATTTTTTGTGTTATTTAATTATTGTGTTATTATTGTGTTATTTTTGTGTTATCATTGTTTTATTTTTTACCCAAGAGATATTTAACTTTTCTTATTAAGAAACTAAGAATTACAAAGGATCAGAAAACATGCTTAAAAAATTAAGAGCCTGAAAATTAAAGTTGCTTTGAAACTCTCTTTATTTAGTTTTTTTGACATTTCATTCTCTGTGCTAGCTTTTATTTTTTGTTTTTGTTCCTTTCCACAAGCTTTTTGGTTTTGTTGTATTCTTATTTCTAAGTGAATTGAAGAAAGTGAATAATTATTAAGGTGCACCAAGATTTGTTAAGGATAACTTTATTTTGATTAGGTTTTTAATTTGGTTGAAAAGCTGGTTTTAATTTTGGTTAGCAAGAATACAGTATATTTGGCTAAGTAGGAACAAAGGCTGTGTTTGGCAATGAGGCTCAATCAAGATGTTGTGCAAGGTGCACTTGGTTTTTTAAGTTTACTTTTTACAGCTCTGATTGTTTGTAACTAATGAGTATCATAATATGTAAAGGTATCAAGATATTCATGTTGTAAATTAAATTACTTGAGGTGCACTGTTATTTTTGAGGTTGCTTGGTTATAACTCTCTCCTCCTCCTTCTCGACGTCTTGTGTTTAGGAGAAATTAGTCTCTTTTATTTTCTTGCATCGTTTGGCTAATCTTAAGAGCATTATTGATCAAAATGGAGCAAGCTATTATAAACTTCATGATACATGTATGCAGATCTATCAAAGATGTCAAACATTTCTTTAAGACCTTGACTCTTCGATTTGGAAGCAAGTGGTGGATTTTGTCCACACGTTTCAGATACCTCCAGAGGGTTACTTGATCATTAGTGTAATCCTCTTTGTACAACACAACTTTTAGTTCCAACTGATTTTGTTATTGACTGGCCTTCTAATAAACGCCTATGATTTTGTTATTGAATTTTTGTTTCACAAGTATTCGATTAATTTCACTCCTTCTTTATTTATGTTGTTGCTAGCATGTTACAGGTTTAACGTTATTGGAAGAAGTGACATTGGCCATGCATATGGAGAATTGGAGATGAGAAGATATTTTGCTTATGTTAGAAATTTATGTCATCGACTTTGAAGTGTTATTTTGGATTATTAGTTACTAAATAGATTTTTTATTTTTAATATTTTGGGTTGATGTAATATTGTGACTCAATAGAATGCTAAAGACATTCTCTATATTAGATTGTTGAGATTTGAGCTCATTATTTATGGGCAATTTAATAATATAAAATTTATTTATTATTTTTAATTATTATAATGATACTTCAGAATTTAAAATTCAAAATGGCTTTAATTATTATCAACTTAAAAGGATTATTTTTTTTAATATAAATAAAGGCTATTGCAATGACAATTTTGTCGTTTCAAAAATCAAAAGGGTTTTGCAATGACATTTGTCGTTGCCAATGATACTAAGCCATTGGCAACAACATTTGTCGTTACCTAAATGGGAATCCACGTCAGCAATAAAGTATCATTGGCAACGACATTTATCGTTGCCAATGATACTAAGCCATTGGCAACGACATTTTCGTTGCCAAAAAGTAAGCCATGTCACCCTGTTATTGCATTTTTGGCAACGACAAAGTATTTGTAACAACAAATGTCGTTGCAAAACCGGTGTGAATCGCAACAAAGGTTTGTCGTTGCGATAGTTATATTGTCGTTGCGATACTTTTTCGCTACGCCCTGACCCGCTACGACTGATGTCGTTGCGAAAAATTTTTTTGCAACGACTTTTCATTTTTCGCAACGACTTTTGTCGTTGCAATTGGCCGACTTTCTTGTAGTGATTGTGTAGTTTTATATACTCAAATTCATTTCAATATTGTTTTAGAAATGTAATTTCAAATATGTTTTTTTTTTACCATGATAACACAAATTTTAAGAATAAAGATACCAAAAAAAATATTTTTAAGAAAATTATTATTTCAATTAAAAAGGGAATATATTTATTTATTAATTAAAATAATAATATTATTATTACTAATTAATTAATACTTATTTGTAGTGTTCCAATGTTAGGGAGACACCACAATGTGTTTGGGGGTTGTTGTAGCTGGCAGGGGTGACTCTGGTCATACGTATCCCTAGTAAAAAGGGAATCATGTAACATCCCGAATTTTAATTCCAAAAATAATTAGAATAATGATAATATTGGAATATTAGTAACAATAATAATAAGTCATAAATACGAGTTAAAAGGGAGGTTTTAGAGTCATAAAACATATAATAATAGGAAATTAAGAATAAAAGATTCATAACTTGAAATAACAGATTCCACCGTTGGATGAGAAGTTGTGAGTCTTGTTAAGTTTTCTTTCAAATTTGAGCAAGATCTGACGGTGAACGAAGAAGATATAACATTTTGAAAAGCAATGGATGAAAATCAGACAAAGTAATCGATTACTTTGGGGAAGTAATCGATTACCTGCTCTCTGTAAGGAACCAAATACTGAAGAAATTAAGGAATTAATCGATTACTTCAAGAGGTAATTGTGACATCCTAACTTTTGTCTATTATTTTAAAATTAGCGACTTAAAAATTTATTTTTAAAACCTTAAACTTCTTATAAAAATCTTCGAAAAATTCGGCGAAGTTTTCTCTGTTTTTCGGACTTCCCAAAAATTTATATTTTTCACCTGTTCAATCCAATACATTCCAGAAAACTATGAAACATTTATATACATACTTTTTTTGCTTTCATGCCCTTTTAACAAAATAAAACCAACATCAGGGCTTGCACGATTGAATTATAATAAAACAGAAATAACTTAATTATAATAAACTACTATACTTTCTCTCCTAACTACACTCCACTCCGTACTCATGCTCGGCAAAAAATAGTGCAAGCTCAACGGTACCTGTATAAAAACAGTTAAGAGGTGAGCATTACACATAACTTAGCGAATGCAATCTAATAAACATAATAAATAGCTAAGTCAAACACATTTAGCATATGAACACATAAAACATTTAATTAAGCATCAAAATCATTCCTACTAAGTACATACACATGCATCGCCAAAGTTTCTCGCTTAGTGATTATCACCGACTCTAGTATTGTTTTCTTTCTAGATTTCCTCTTTCTTCTTATTATCTTTTCATCTTTCATTTTCTCATCTTTCTTTTTCTCATCTTATTATCATCTTTCTTTTCCTCTTTCTTCTTATTATCTTTTCATCTTTCATTTTCTCATCTTTTTATCTTTTCTTTCTTTTTCTTTCCTTTTCTTTTCTTTTTAACGGCTTTGCGAACCCACCATTGCGCTCCCACACCGGGGAGTCTTATTGCTGCACACGCCATTAAATCGTGCTGCTTACGCAACCAATGCACCCCACCAGGGCGTACTTACATGGCCTGGCATCCGTGAAGCATATAGAATACTGCGAACCCACCACTGCGAACCCACACCGGGGCGTCTTACCGCGGCGCACACTATTCAATCGTGTGGCTTACGCAACCAATGCACCCTACCAGGGCGTACTTACATGGCCTGACATCCAAGTATAGGTTTTGTGAACCCACCACTGCGCTCCCACACTGAGGCGTCTTACCGATGCACACGCCATTAAATCGTGCGGCTTACGCAACCACTGCACACAGACTGCTCGCGGCTTACAGCGCACAACCCCTGCGTCTTACTGCACCTAGCTGTGCGTCTTACACGGCCTGACATCCACTAAACATGTAGGGTACTGCGAACCCACCACTGCGCTCCCACACCGGGGCGTCTTACCGCTGCGTACGCCCTTACGTTGTACGACTTACACAACCACTGCACACAAACCGCTTGCGACTTACACCGCACAACCCGCGCGCATCTTACTGCACCCAGCTGTGCGTCTTACACGGCCTGGCATTCGCACACCATATTCATTAGTTCTTTTCCTTTCGGGTACTGCGAACCCACCACTACGCTCCACACCGGGGCGTCTTACCGCGACGCTCGCCATTAAATCGTGCGACTTACGCAACCAATGGACCCTACCAGGGCGTACTTACCTGGCCTGGCATCCACATACCATATACTTTAGTTCTATTATTTCGTTTTAGTCTTTTCTTTCGCTTTCCTCACATACATTTTCTTTTTTTCTTTTAACACTCTATTTAATCGTTCTCATTTTATTCGCTCTTTACTATTAGGGACAACTCAACTTTTAATCCAAGGGACATTCCAAGTTCTAATTAGTTCCATAATCTCACATTTAGTCACCCACACTAAGTCACACAACCACACATACATCCTTTCATATCATTTATCATACATCATGTTCACATCATAACATCAAATATAAAATGCATAAATATCAAGCGATCTACTATTTTTAATTAAGTCCTTATTCTTTACAATTATTAACTATCCTAATGTTCGTTAACATACATAATCAAACGTCCTTAGTTACCACTATCATCTACTAGAACTACACCCCCTAAGCTAAGGTAATACCCCCTCTTACCTTGCCTTTCATAGACATGTTTCTTTTTGTACAATAATGTTCAAAAGTGTCGAGTCCATTGCTTACGTGCGGCGACAGGTTCTAAAGCTCCTTCGTTGTCTAATCATATTACATAAATTAAATAACAGTCAAAATACGCACTAAGGACCAATCATAATTTAAACTTTGATAGAAAACGTTATAAAACATAATTTTCCGTTATACGTAATAAGCTAACAAAGTATTAAAATAGAGATCTTTCGGTGTTCCGTAAAAGCAAGTTTTAGGAATAAATTAGTAACTAAAAGCGACGTCAAAAACATTTGATTATAGTTCGTAAACTAAAGTTCACTAAGATTAAAATAAGAGCCAATGTCTTCACAAAATAGTTTAGCTTCTCATTGGAAAGAGATAAAAATACACCACGAATCCACTAGTGGTAACAAACGTTCCATAACATTATATATAGAATATATAATTCATTTATGAGTTTGCTTTACCAAACCCTTGCCAGAGGTTCAAAAGTGATAACAATATTTTTGGAAATTTAAGTCTATTATATTATAAATTTTTCATTAATTTTTTAATAAGATAATAATTTTTTATTTTCTCATTTTGTATTCTTGAGATTGATTGAGATTAAAAAACTTCTTAATTTATTATATACTCTTGCTTTTTTCGAATTTCTTACTCTTTGTCTTAAAGACTTACCAAGTTTAAGAAATCCTTAAATTATATTCATTACAAGAAAAATTCTTTATTGCAACAACATTAGTCGTTGCTAAAAAAACGTGTTTTGCAAAGACTAAAGAATGCCGTTGCAGAAAACATGTGTTTTGCAACGACAGTTGTTGCAATAAAATTTGATAAGTTTACTCAATGACATATGTCACGCCAAAGAAATTAAATAATTAAATAATTAAATAATTAAAATAGGTTATAACTAAACCCTAGAAAGAATGAACTACTATATACATTTATAGAGATATGTCATAGGGAGAGAGAAAAAGAGAAGCTGGCGGATTCCTCTCAAACTAGGGCCGGCGAGATGCTCTCCCGTCGTAACCGCATCGATGCCTCTCTCCCGCCGCCGATCTCAACCATCGGAGCCTCCTTCTCCATCCGCCGTACTCAATTGTCGCCTCACCCACTCCCCCGCTTATCTCTATCTCCCTATCAAACATACCCACGAAATATGTACTAGAGGGGACAAAGACGGCTTCACCCTCTCCACCGCATCACGGTTCAAATCCGCACGATTACCAACCGTTCCATGGCGAATCGTTGGTCGCCGACGACCTAGACCACCACACCACCCTCAACTCATGACCTTGCCGTATCGTCATCTCAAGCCTTAGATTGATTCTCGAATTCATTGTAAGTGTTTCAGATTCGCTTCTTTCTCACCTTTTCTTTATTTTTCAGATATGCCACTTGCAAATAAATTTTGTGCCTTGGTTGAAATACACACTGTGTCAAGTTACTTAATGTTTGTAAATTTTTAGCTTTCCTTTTGTTGTTTATACCTGTATCAGTTCAGGCTTTCCTTTGCCATTATTAGGGGGTGTTCATGGACCAGTATAAAACTGGTCCAAAATTCAGTAAACAATATTAATTAGTTTGGATATAAAACCAAACTGGTTCTAAATTTGGATCTAGATCTGGATCGGTTATGAACCAGTTCAAAACCGGTTTATAGTGCAAACCGGTTTTAAACCGATTTTTAAAATGAAAACCGGTTATAAGAAAAACCGGATCAAAAACCGGTTTTTTAAATGGATTTTTTCAAAAAACTGGTTTTTTAAATGGATTTTTTTTCTTTCAAAAAACCGGTTTTTTTTTTCTTTCAAAAATCCATTTTATAAAAAACGGATTTTTCAACAGTCCGGTTTTTCCCATAAAAAAAACTGGTTTATAAAACTAGATTATTCAAAAATCCGGTTTTTTTCCATAAAAAACTGGTTTATAAAACACAACTTCATAACAAGGCATGATAAAGATCCATCTGAACATACAAAATCCATTTGAAACATACACTAAATACAAAAGCAGAATAATTAAATAAATAATGATTGTGTGCAATAACAATTGCATCAAACTTGCCACAAGGTTTCCCATTTTCACTCAAGTGCCACATCCCATTGAATGGCTCGAGTTTACTGATCCAGCATGGTCTCATCACATTAACCATCTGAGTCTGCACTGAAAATTAGATTCTTATCAGGCATGATTACATGTGAACAGCAGCAAAAACAAAACTTCTGAAATAATAACAGCCAAAAATGGGGTTTAAAAGTTAAAACATAAGAAGTTCACCACTGTTTATAGAATGCAACAAAACATTTTCTCTGGAACTAGTTAAAGTTTGTCCCTTTTATTTGCACCAATTTAACAACTGCTCGCCATCTCCAACCCCACATCTATACTGATCTTAGCAATGCATTTTAGATCTCAGCAATGCATGCTCCCCCTATGATGTGTTCCAGCCGTTGAAGTCATTCGACATTGGGTTACATTTTCAGCTACACCGGGGAGAATCCTGGCCAATCCAACATCACTTATCTTACTTGCATAACTGTGGTCCAGAAGAATATTGCTTGGTTTGAGATCACGATGCACTAATGGCTCGGGTTTTGTTTGGTGGAGGAAGAGTAAACCCGTCGCTATCTCTACAGCAATTTGAAACCCGAGTTGCCAACACATGAGGCTATCATTCTTTTTTCGAAAGAGACAATCTTCTAAGCTTCCATTTGCCATGTATTCATAAATAAGTATGCTGTGCTCAGGACAGGCTCCTAAAAGAAGCACCATGTTAGGATGGCGCATGCTACTGAGTATGTCAGTCTGTATGTATGTGTTCATAATAAAAATAATAAATGGTCATTTCTAGATAGTATGGATGAGGACATGAAATAAGAAAAAATGGTGTATAATTACTCAATTCCTCTCATGTCATGGCTCACCTCTTTCTGGAACTGTGACTTCCCTTGAGTAGAATCTGGGCGCAGAACCTTGACAGCAACTGGAATGTGATAGGTAACATTTATTGACAGGGCCATAGCCCCCTTCCCCTATTTTTCGAGATTCAGAGAAAAAGTCCGTGGCTATCCCAATCTCTTCTATCGTGTATTTCTTATATCTTTCACCAGCTTGGGCAAGATTATTCAATAGTTTCCTCATTTCCTCAACTTCTTTTAGACCTTTCATTTCCATACTTACGGTTCTACTTGATTTCATTTCTGCAATTTTTGTGGCTGCTTATGCTGTTTCCATGACTGCTTTACTTCTTGCTTTCTCTTTTACTGCAGTTGCAAGTGCTGCTTCATGTGCCAATTGTTCTTCTTCCACTTTTTTTTCGTCCTCAGTTCTCCAATGGTTAAGTTCCATTAACTATAGCAAACAAAATTTTGGTTCTATTTGAATTCTCGACATCATGTCATCATATACATGTATTGTGATTGTGATTTTTACCTTTTGTTGGAATGTTAGTGCCTCTTTGCATGATGCACCATACATTTCCATTGTTTGCTTTAACTCAAGCCTCAACCTCAATAAGAAACAGAAGAAGTAAGACCCCAACACCTGTTGAACTTAGGACTTATGAATCGCAGGTGAAGAAACAAAATACATATACTAAACAAAATACTTACATATATATACTAAACCCAACTAAAAATTAATAATAGTGCATCAATTAACAATCCACACTTCATCTTACATATATATATTAAACCCAACTAAAAATTAATAATAGTGCATCAAAAAACACATGAAAATAAGCTTCTTAAAACTCATATTTCAACAAGAACAGAAAGAACCATGAAAAGGTGCAAAGTTTTATCAACAAGAACCTGTTGGCTGTTGCAGGTCACAGAGTGAGTTCTTCTTCGTAGAAAGCCACAACAACTTCAGCTTCAAATCAAAACAACCAAAAATCAGCTACCCAATAACGTTTTTCAACCTGGGTCAAACAATTTAGGGTAGAATCGAAGAAATTAAGGCTCATATTTAACAAATGAAGGAGATTAAAGAAATTAGGGTTTAGAAATTGGGAAAAGAAATGTTGCGAAGAAAGAGACTTTGTTCATGGAGATTGAGAAGAAAGGGACTTCTGTCACTTACTCAATTCGCGAGTTCATCAGCTCTTCTTTGAGTGGATATCCGGTTTGTTATATAAGTTTTATCCGGTTCATTTAAAAATGGACCGGATCTGGATCTAACAAAATAAAACCAGTTTTTTTTAAAATTGGTTTGGTTCAGTTCCGGTTCGGTTCATCCGAACCGGTTTTTTTGAACACCCCTAGCCATTTGAGACTTTTTATTGAAATTTTAGGTTGCTGAGTGTTAATATTTGGATGTATTTCATATCCTTTGGCGTTTTTTCAATTTTCTTAAAATTGAGAAGACATAGGTGATAAATACAGACACCAAGTTTTTGTGAAAAGTCCCACAAGATTGGTATCCTTCATGTTTTGTTTATTATTGGATTGGACACCAATGAAACTAGGAAGAGAGCTGATTCTTAAGATGTTGAATAAATTTCTTGTTCTTTTAATATTCTGGTGAATTCTTAACCCTTCCATTCCATAGACTGGGATTGAAACCATTTATTGTTGTTTGAATTGAATTCAAATTACTGCCTATATAATAGTTTCTTTCCTGGATGCACGTGAATTATAACATATCATATTTGTTTTGTCTGAAGTGTGATTCTGTGCTATATAAGAATCCTTAATTTATATTATATGTGATTGCTTTCATAGTTTCTTTTTTTTTTTTTTTTCTGTCATCTTTTATATAATTGAAATGGTTGTAGCTGCATGCCATAATGGCATTTTAAGTCTGACAATTTGACTGACAAAAATACCACCTTACCGACATTGCTTGATATTTCATTTCATAGCAGAGAGATTATCCCCAAAGACTAATTCATAACATGTTACTTTTTTTTTTGACATGTTACTTTCCTGGTATACATCATAAATGTTGAAATTGATGTAAACTCTAGAGAACTCTAATTTTTATGTCTACATAATATAAATGTGGTTGGTTCATATATATGAAAGGTCGGGCATCTTTCACCAAGTCCGTCAGCCAGTCCAGGCTTCGCCAGAAGCTGGGACTGACAAGCTCATCTCCGAAAGGATATGAGCGAATCTCATATATGATAAGCCCGGAAGGGACAAGCCCTTCCGAAATATCATATATGAGGAAGGGCGCAGCTGAGAAACGTTTTTGAAAAATGTAGTTTGGACGTGTCATTCTCTACTTATTCTTGAACATATTCCCGGGCTTCAACCACTGACCGTGGAATGTGGATTAGGATGATACAATACACTGTAACACTTTGCTTATTAATTATACTACTTAATCGTGTGATAAGGACGACTACTATAAATTGGGCCATGAATTTATAGAACGTGGCTTTTTTGGTTACTTTAAGTTTTCACTCTATATAACATGTACTATTATAAAACATTAAGCATTAATTGCCAACCAAAAAAGATGGTATGGATTTTTCAATTAACAAGAGTCTTGCTTTTAAAAAGTTGCTTTTGAAACAGATTGTCAAAGACTAGTTCAGAGTTGGAGCAAAAGATCTAAGGACCTCAGTTATTTTGCAGAAATACTACAAGAGTGTAGAGACAATGTGCATCTCTTTGAACTCTCTTCTTTAGCCTATATCCCAAGAGGGTGCAATTTTGTAGCTGATGCTATAGCCAAGATGTCTTTAAATTACAGGGAAACGTATTGGATAGAGGATATGCCTTTAGACATTATTCCTCTTATTGATCTTGATATTTTGCACTCCAATTAATAAAATTATTTCCCACTTCAAAAAAAAAAATAAAAATTGAGTATTGCTAACATGTGCTCTAATTTGTTAAGGTTACTACAATAAGAAAAATTATCATCACTGCACATCATTTCATCTCTCGAAAAATCCAAAAAAATGCAAATTTCAATGAACTTTTACTAGCAATTCAAAAAAAAAAAAAAAGAACTTTTACTAAAGTTGGTTTGCTAACCAGAACACCAAGGGCACTTGGTATCAAAGACATTTGTTGGCATTTGCCTTGACAATAAAACAGAACACAAAAACTGTAAATTTTTTTAACTGTAAATTTTTTTGCCTTATCATTGATAACTGAAAATATTTTGCAAGAACAAGCGGCGACTTTGCCACTGAACATTCCTTTGTCTAAACACTTTTATGAATTGCAAAAAAGATAAAATAATAAATAAATGAGGTTTATTCACTTTACATCTTTTTTCTTTCCAATATATATTTTCCTAAACCATTTTAACTCTTTGATTTTTTATTATTTCTATGATACCTCCCTACGTATCCAACTGAATATGTGCAACCTATGCCACTAGAACAAATACAGGATTGTGGTCAATATACGTCAAATTGGCATAAAAAAATAAAAACAAAGCTAGCCACTATAAATAAGGCACTCAGCCTCACCACTGGATGCTACTTGGCCAACAAGGCAATGTGGAAGATGCTGTGAGTACAGTGGCTCCTTTTCTTATCATAATCAATTACTTTCTAGCATTTGTTTTACCCTTAATAGTTCCTTCATCAAACTGAGCATTCTTTGGAAGCTGAGAAGTTATTAGGATGGACAACTCCATTCTCCTTGAGGTGTCTTCATAGCCATTGTCAATGATCTTCATAAACTCTCCCTCTAACATCTCTATGTCCACCAAGTTATTCTTATTGGCGGGTTGCAAGCCCCACTAAAACACCACATTTGGCTCACCTTTCTCGTTGTCAACATATTATGTAGGGTTTGGGTCTCAGAAACCTTGGGCCCCCTCCAACTGCAAAAAACAAAAAAAAAAAACCACATGAGGACCTAATAAAACCTTGGTGACAGTTTCCACATGTTTTATCACCATTTCCTCATGTGCTTTTTTTTGTTGCAGCTGGAGGGGGTCCGCGGCTTTTGTGACCCAAACCCTACAAAATACGTTGACAATGAGAAAGGTGAGCCAATTGTGGTGTTTTACTGGGGCTTGCAACCCGCCGATAAGAATAACTTGGTGGAAATAAAGCTGGTAGAGGGAGAGTTTATGAAAATCATTGACAATGGCTATGAAGGCACCTCAAGGATAATGGAGTATCCTAATAACGTCTCAACTTCCAAAGAATGCTCAGTTTGATGAAGGAACTATTATGGGTAAAACAAATGACGGAAAGTAATTGATTATGATAAGAAAAGGAGCCCAATGTATTCATAGCATCTTCCACGTTTCCTTGTTGGCCAAGTAGCATCTAGTGGTGAGACTGAGTACCTCAGTTCTAGTGGCTAGATTTATTTTTTATGTCAGTTTAATGTATTATTCACTAAAGCCCTACATTTGTTCTTGTGGCATAGGTTGCACAAATTCAGTTGAATAAGAGTTTAGGGAGGTACCATAGAAAGAAAAAAAATCAAAGAGTTAGAATGGTTTAGGAAATATATTGGAAAGAAAAAAATGTGAAGTGAATAAACCTCTCATTTTTATTATTATTATTATTTTTATTATTTTTTTTTGGCAATTCATAAAAGTGTTTAGACAAAGGAACGATAAGTTGGAAAGTTGCAACTTGTTCTTGCAAAAATATTTTTAATTATAAATGATAACAGCTGGCAAAAAAATTTACAGTTTTTGCGTTCTATTTTTTGTCAAGGCAAAGTGCTCTTGGTTAATTATAAATGATAACAGCTGGCAAAAAAATTTACAGTTTTTGCGTTTTATTTTATTGTCAATGAAATGTTAACAAGTACTCTTAGTGCCAACTACTCTTGCTACACTTGTTAACAAACTAACTATAGTAAAAATTCATTGAAACTTGTATTTTTTTGGATTATCGATAAATAAAATAATGTGCTGATTATTTTTCTTGTTATAGTAACCTTAACAAGTTTGGGCACTTGTTAGCAAGACTTTTTTTTGTTGGCAATTAATGCTTACTCTTTTATAATAGTACATGTTATATAGGGTGAAAACTTAAATTAACCAAAAAAAACCACGTTCTATGAATTCATGACCCAATTTCTAGTTGTCGTCCTTATCACACGGTAAAGTAGTTTCCTTCATATACTATCATTCCAAACTTTGACACTAAAATATGAATACTAATTGATGAGTATTTTTATGCACTTCCCATAAAAGATTAGCACTCTAATAAGTCATTAACTTCTCACAATTCATCACTTAAAATTTGCTCCTAATAATTTCAAATAGCAAAAGGATACACTTAGGCAATACTAAAAATTTTATATTATATTATTTTGTTTTTTTTGTCTGAACTCTTTGGCCAGTATCATAGGTGTCCCCAAGAGCACCCTTAATATCAGGGAATCCTTGAGATTAATTCTGCTCGAGGTCGCGTTCCTATGTCTCTCCCAGCGAGGTGTGTTAACCAGGAATCGAACCTGAGACTTCTTAGTCTTAGGCCCATTTCCAAGTTCTCAAGTTGGCAGGATCGCACCACTTAAGCCAACTCCCATTGATAATTTTATATTATTTTGAATACCAACGATTACTGTATCACAATAATTGGCACAAGTGTATTTTTGTAACAATATACCAAAAGTTTTCAATTTCAATGAAAAATTAGTTTTTTGGGTGGACATATTTTTTAAAGAGGGTCTTATGTTTAAGAATGGAGGGAGTAGTATTATAGTAAAAGTTTAATAAACATGAATTAACTGTATAAAACTTTTTATATTGTCGACACATCATCTACTATTCATATATATATATATAGAGAGATATGAATGATTAATAATTACATACACATGAATGATTGATGAACTGATATTATAAAATTTTGATGTACTATCGATGTAGCCCCATAATGTGTGTATAATATGCATATTATTTCATTATTAGTTTGTATTTATTTTAATTAATAATCATGCATTTTATTACGAATTTACCATGCATTTAGGTCATATTTCACTTGTATAGGCATCTTGTGCTTTTAATGTGTAGATTAATTATTTTGAGGCTTGGAGCATTGGAAAAGTCAAGGAATTAATCATTGAAGGATGCTGGAGCGTTTGGAAATAAAAAGATACACAAATAGAGTTTTAATATGCAGATGGGCATATTTTGCTATTTGATAAAAGGAGGAAGATAGAAATCCTGTAATTAACATTAGAATATTAGAGTAGCAGCAGGATTAAAATTAGAATTAGGATTAGGATTACAATTTATCATAGACAGAAACAAGTTAGAAAATAAGGATTCAAGGTTGCACAATTCTCTCCTTGAAGAACTATAAAGCGATTGAAGACAAAAGAAATTCTTCTCCTCTCATCTCTTGGTTACTTCTATTCTTTTATGCCTTATTCCTAATTATTTTTGTTTGTATTATTATTATGAAAGAGTATTTTTTTTTCATTTATAAGGATTAGGATTAGCCAATGGAAGCATTGACATGATATTTTGATTACTTTCTCTTATTAATATTTGTTTATTTTAGATTTAATAATGATGTTCTTAATGCATGTGATTGTGTCAGATCCCACTATTACATGACCCCTGTAGGGTTAACCAATAATAAATCCTACCGCCACAGGATGAGCATGAGCTCTCTAGTACAGGATAAGGGTGAATAACTCATCCTTCTTATCCTCTAAGAGCCACGTCAGCCCTACTGGGCCGAACAGGCCCATAAGGCACCACAACACAACTTCCCCTATAAGTATCGCCATGCTATAGGGGCTAAGGTATGTTCTCTCATCCCTACTCTCAAGAACTACGTGTGGCTTGATCCCCTTATCACTGGGGGTACGTAGGACCGGGGTCACCCTCGTCAGCTGCAACAACCCCAAACACACATCCTGGTGTATCCCTAACAATGAGACACTACATTGGCGCCGTCTGTGGGAAGTAATTTACCTTCCTATTAAGGACATATGTTAAACTCACTCACTTCGGATCATGTTCTTACGCACTTGCCCACGATCTCGGTTAGCCGGCCAGATCGGTGAGGCTACAAGTGAAAACGAGGATTGCGACCCGATAACTTGGCTTAGCCTCTCGGCTCATATTTGGACAAATACATCGCGGATCAAGGAATACACCTCGGCTAAGGTTGTCATTCCGACAGCAATCCCTCGTAAACGTTACGATCCAATTGGTGATAATCTTGGCACACCTCGAACTCAAATAACAGTTTGAGTCGTGCCAACATACCTTGGCACAAGCCTTTCGGCTTTCACCATGACAAGCGCATAAAAGGATGTCTCCTTAAAAGCATCGTGACTTTAAAAACAATAGTCCAATTCGACTTTGAACTCAGTACACGACGATACACGACTAAGGGCCTTGACTGCGAACAGTCTTATACGTCCTAATCAACCATCCACGACACTTTTCCGAATAAAAAGTTCTCAGCCGCAAACAATGTTTTATGTCACCACCAACTCTCAGAAGCTCAGCACAGGCTCTTCGAGCCTATACGAGCTTGGGGGGCTTGTAGGGTTAACCAATAATAAATCCTACCGCCACAGGATGAGCATGAGCTCTCTAGTACAGGATAAGGGTGAATAACTCATCCTTCTTATCCTCTAAGAGCCACGTCAGCCCTACTATGGGCCGAACAGGCCCATAAGGCACCACAACACAACTTCCCCTATAAGTATCGCCATGCTATAGGGGCTAAGGTATGTTCTCTCATCCCTACTCTCAAGAACTACGTGTGGCTTGATCCCCTTATCACTGGGGGTACGTAGGACCGGGGTCACCCTCGACAGCTGCAACAACCCCAAACACACATCCTGGTGTATCCCTAACAATGGGACACTACAACCCCAGATAGTAAGAGAAGAACTGAAATGTGAACCTTAGTATTAGAAAATACATAATTAAACTTGAGGTATTAGATCACGAAAGTAGTTCTAATCCCTGAGAGGATTCAATGAATTATCAAAAATCTTAATGGATTCGATATGCCATAATTACCACGAAAGTACACTACAACATTTTTGACTTTAGGCAACACTTAAAGTTTCAACGGTTAGAAAACCGTTGCATATACAAGAAATAAGCAACGGTTTTTTGTGCATTGCCAATTAATATAAATAAGCAACGGTTTTTACTAATAACTGTTGCATATTATTTTAGGGTCCCTATAGGCAACAGTTTTTATATGTGTTACGTAAAATTTAGTTAAAAAACCGTTCTTGAAAATGCTCTATTATGCTTAAAATTGATGAGCAGTTGAGCACCTAAGACAAAAAATTTAACCCCAATTTAAAAACATAAAATAAAAAAACCTAACAGCTCCTCCTCGCTCTTCAACCCCTCCGTCCTTCTCCTCAGCTCCTCCGCATACGGATCCTCCACAGCGGCCAGTGCTGCAAAATCAGTAGCAACACCGTCCCTTTTCACAACCTCCTTCCCTCTGAAACACTCGTCCAAGTTCACCTTCGCTTTCGGCTTCCTCTCTCTTCCTCTTTTTCACGAACCCTAACTCTGTACTCTCTCTCAGATCGCTAATCTGAGCAGCAGCATCAACAGCAATGATCTCCGTGTGAACCCAAGGTTGTAGAAGCTTGACTTGATCGAACCTCGCGTCTTCTCTGATCAATTGCTTCAGATAATCGATGATTGTGCGGTTGTCGGTGGCGGAGTCGACCTCCGCTCCAACCTCCGCAAGACTTGGACCTCTGATCTTCGACCTCCGCTCTGCCTTCCCTCCAACCTCAAACTTCGACCTCTATTGACATACGACATTCAACCTCCGGTGAGTACCTTCATTTCATTTTTTTTATAATAATGAGTTGAAACCCCAACCCCCAAATCTCTCGAAACCCCATTCTCTGACCAGTTTACTTATAGGGACAAATATGAAATGATAATTAAAAATAAAATTTGGAAATGACTGTGATTTGAAGTGGGGGAAGTGTTATTCGAAAAGTCATCTTCACCACCCAATTTTTCTACTCTTCGATTTATTTTTGCTTTTAATTTTTCACTGTTTTTTTGGTTAACAATGAAATGGTATTAGATAAGAACTTATGTGGAAGAGAGTTTTTTTGCATTTCAAATTCTTAGGTTTTTGTTTTGCTTATTATTTCTTCATCATGTAGTTTTGCAATTTTTCTGTCAAGGGTTTAGGAATAGCTTAGGTCATGAGTTTGTAGTTTTCTCACTTATGCAGGTTCCAGTTCAATAATATAGCACATTTACAATTGTTTCTTCTTGTTGATTATCAGTCTTATCTATTGAAATGGTCCAATTAGAAACCTGAGGATAATTTTAGGAAAAGAAGTATGTTTGCTTTTCTCACTGATGTTTGTTTGCTTAGAGGATTCTCCTTAAAGCTAATTCCACTATAGTTATAGTGAAAATAGGGAATTTTAGGATTTTATTATCTCTTGCCACCTTCCAAATTTTTCCAAAATTTAGTGATTTAATCACAAATTGCAGCAAGAATGAAAATACTGAATACTGATGTCTATTAGTTTTTGTGTTTTTTGCTCAGATGGTTCTAAAGCTCCCTTGCAATGTCCTAACCACAAAAGTTTTCAAGCACAAACTTATTTTTCTAGTGTCTTCCTAGAAATTAAGACATGTTTGTTAATTTTTGTGTGTTCTCATATTTAGTCAATTAAGTTGATATTAATGAGGTTAAAAGTTTTATTTTGTGGCTGAACTAATATGGCTTAGAAGTAAAAATAAAAGGGGGTGTTACAAAGAAAACAGAGATGGGTAGAGATTGGAGGGTGTTACAAAGAAATATCCGGTTAGTAAGAGGTTCTCTATGATAATGATCAGTGGCTCATTTGGAGAGTCGCTCATAATGTGATGCTGAGAATTTAGCACTAGCAACTTATTTCCTGAGTTTAGTGTCACTTCTGGTATTTTCTTTGCTTCCATATTGTTTAGTTTGGTTTGGTTTGTGTTAAATGTGATTTCATTTATATGAAAGTACTTTTTTTATATTCAATTATAGTTCTTCTTCCTTCATGTGCTCTTAGCTGGATAAAGATATTATGGTGGTGTTTTGTGTCTTATATTTCATCACTATCCAGTTTTTGTCATCATATAAGGCCAAAGTCACCGTCATAGTGCACTCGTTCTTTGACTTGGTTATAAACCCATTGGAGTGTATTATAGACTAGTATTGCTCTCTGCCTATTTTGGGACTGTTTGTTTAGCTTTCTGCATCTTTTAGCTCTCATTTATAGAGGAACTTTATCTGTTTCACTTTTTTTGGGGTGTATGCCTTATACTCCAATTAGCTATAATGCGCTTTTACGGGAAAAAAGGATTACATAAATTGTTGTTTCTGAATTATTGCAGGTTTCTTTCTAATTTTTTTTATCAGCCTTATCTGTACAGACTTGATTTATAAAGTTGCCTTGTTTCTTTTTTCCTTTTCTGTACAAACTTGATTTATAAACTTGTCTTCTTTCTTTTTTCCTTATACTTGTTTTTATAAGGGGGGAAGTGTTATGCCAAAAGTCATCTTAACCACCCAATTTTTCTACTCTTATGCTGTGATATGAAATGGCTGTGATTTATTTTTGCATTTAATTTTTCTCTTTTTTGGTTAATAATGAAATAGTATTTGATTTTTAATTTATCTACTCTATTCAAATCCTTAGGTTTCTGTTTGCTTATTGTTTCTTCATCATGTAGTTTTGCAGTCAACGGTTTAGGAATAGCTTAGTTGATGAGTTTGTTGATTCTGAATTGTTTCTGATTTATTGTTGGTGTCGATTACACAAATTGTTGTTTATCAATTATTTCAGGTTTCTTCTTGTTGATATCAAGAGACAATTCAGGTATTATTCTCTTATGAAATTCATAAATATCCACTTTAGTAGAGTTTGCTGTCAGCTATTGACTGTGTTAGAGAGTTTGTTGCGGGTTTCCTGCCTAAATATGATTTACTAATAAATTATTCTCTTGTGAAGTTCATAAATATCCACTTTAGTAAAGTTTGCTGTCAGCTATTGACTGTGTTAGAGATTGTTGCGGGTTTCCTGCCTAAATATGATTTACTAATAAGTCATTGTGTGAGACTGGAATGTTTGTAACCAATATCCTTTTACCATATGTCATATTGCCCTTGGATATGCTTGTGTTTGATACATTTATATAGAAGTTTTATCTGTTTTAATATAAATCATAGTTTAAACTGATTGGAATGATATTGGAATCATAGTTTAAACCAGTATCCTTATATATATATATATTGTAATGATGTTTAATTCTCTATTTTTAACATGTATATTTTTTTTTTCATATTGCAGCAAAATTTGAATGTTGAGGAAGACCAAGCTAAAGATGAATTGGAATGATGTCATTGGCAAGCGTATATATATTTATAGCTTTGAGTTATT
The DNA here is from genome assembly GCA_037953625.1 of Crotalaria pallida. Lineage (NCBI taxonomy): Eukaryota > Viridiplantae > Streptophyta > Magnoliopsida > Fabales > Fabaceae > Crotalaria > Crotalaria pallida. Next base: position 65,867,719 of record CM075651.1, read on the forward strand.
TTCTTTTGAACTTTCAAAAAATTATGTTGTTAATTAGCAAGTATTTAATTTGGTCTTGTACACTTTGTATTATAGAATAATATAATCTTATGTTATTTTGGTATGTATGGTGATCGATTATAATTTGATTTCATTGTATATATATACTACCGAATTTAATTTTATTAAAAGTGTTGCATATAGAGTGAAAGTAAAATAAGTGTTGCCTATGTGAAGTTGGAAATAGTTATATAGCTGTTGCTGAAACATAAGGCAACGGTTTCATCAGTGTTGCATATGCTATAGATTAATAAAACTGTTGCTGTTTATGAGCGAAAGGGCAACGGTTTTTGCCTTTGTGAAGTTGGCAATAGTTATATATCTGTTTCTAAAACATAAGGCAACGGTTTCAGCAGTGTTGCATATGAGATAGATTAATAAAATTGTTGTTGTTTATAAGCCAAAGGGCAACGATTTTCTTAATAAAACCGTTGCATATTATGAGAGATGAAACCGTTGCTGTTTATAAGTCAAAAGGCAACGGTTTTACAAAATTGTTGCCAAATGCAAAAAACCGTTGCCATTGACAATAGGCAACACTCACCTAGAGAACAGTTGAAAAATCTTTGCCTAAACTTTCAGCAACGGTTTTTGTACTTTAAGCAACGGTTTTGTGCCGTTGCAGAAAGTTAAAAATGTTGTAGTGGTAGGAGTTAGGAATCATTGGGTACGTTGCTAAGATTTTGAAAGGAACGAACTAATATTCTACAATAAGATAATTCACCTTCAAAATAAATCTAATTTGATAAGAGATATATCTATTGGATTGTCAATGTGGGTATGTGGTGAAACTAATCCTTAGAAGATTCAATTTAAATCTTATTTCAAATCCTTAGATTTATTTTTTTTCTCAGATTCAATCTTTTATTTTATTTTTCATATCTCTAATATATTGGTTTAGATAATTTATACTTATAATTTGTCGGTACTTAACAACAAAATCCCTATGGAGACGATATCTTTTTACTACTTGACATAACCCGTGCGCTGCGGGGCTATCAAGTTTTTGGCGCCATTGTCAGGGAGTATAAAAACTTGATAACTCGTAAGCGCACGAGTTATATCAAGTAGTATTAAAAAAAGATATCGTCTCCACAAAGATTTTGTTTTTGAAGTACTGACAAATTATAAGTGTAGATTATCTAAGCCAATATATTACCAATATATTAGTGATTGGAAAATAAAATAAAAGATTGATTTAAGAAAAGTAAAATAAAATATACCTAAAGATATGAAATAAGATTTGAATTGAATCTTCCAAGGATAAGTTTCACCACATATCAAGATATCTCTCTTATCAAATTAGATTTATGTTGAAGATGAATTGTCCTATTGTAGAATAGCACCATACACAATGATTCCTAACTCCTACTTTCGTGGTAATTAGGGCACATCAAATCTGTAGTGGATCGAAAAATAGGGAATGTCCCTGACCTAGGGGACCTCAAGACCAATGACTAGTGGTCCTTAAATCTGAGTGAGATCAGGGGTTTATGTGTGACTGTAGTGGAATGTTTTTGAATATCCAATTGGGACACCCAAGTTCTCCCTCTGTCAACTAAAAGTGTGTGCAGAGTGTCAACATAGGGATGAGAAAACCTTACCTGACCCTAAGGTATGAGAATGCCTTTTATATGGTGAACGGGTATGGGCCTGTATTAAGGTCTGTTAGGGTTACCATGCTGACGTCAGGCTATGTAAAATATCTGTGGTTGTCTAGGGGATAGACTGCGCAGTATTGTGTACCAGAGAGCCTGGACGGTTCAGTTGGTCTCATGTCTAGCCCGTATTAAGGATGTAGGGTGTACGGCACACGACCTGTACGGCGTCCCGAGGTCGGATGAGTGCCTACCCATCCCTAGTTGGGCCACTCGATGAGCTCCTAATGGAGGCTGAGTGTATGATCAGTTAACTGACAGAGTTCCGACATGTGCGGAGGCCAGGCGAGCTTTGATGATGTGCCGATCTTATGTCCGGTCTTGGTTCGTCCAGTTGGGACTGCTGGTAATGTTGGTTAAACTTTGTAGTTAGTCCGAGTAATGGGAGATAAGCCTTCGAACTATTGAGACGTTGAGGCTTAAGTGAATGGACCTAGGTCGGTCAAGGAAGGTCTCAGTTCGGTTAACCCTACAAGCCGCCCAAGCTGGTGTAGGCTTGAAGAAGCCTGTGCCGAGCTTGAGTTGACAAGGATTCAATCTGGTGCCCTGGTCTTGTCTCCTGTCTTTTCAGTTGCCTGTGGTAACGCTAGGGTTTCCCCAAGTTGACACGCGTCAAGGCTACGTTTTGAAAAGAGGGAAAGTAGTAATGAGCGCCTTGGGAAAACGAAAAGTAATAATGAGTGCCTCTTCGATTCTCGATGCTCTTTCTGTAACCTCCCCACGCCTGTGCCACGTGGCTTTCATGAGTGGTGGGATGTCCAGGGTTGGAGTCTATCAATTTGCTCACTTTGATGCATCCCTTCGTACCAATAACCTCTTTGTAACATTTTCCTCCTGCACCTTCTTCTTGAGACGTTGCTGTTACTGTCATTGAATTCTTCCCATATTCTTTCTCTTCCTGCTTTCTGGGGTGGGTATTGTTTATTGAATTTAAGAAATGTTCTTGCCCTTTTCCACCAGGAAATATCTTTGGGGGAGTCACTTTTTCACATATTCTTTGTTCTTTCTTTCTTTTTTCATTCTTTCTTTTTTCTGGACTTCCCATGTTTCCTGGCGTTCCTTCGGAAGTGTCGCTTTGACATGGCCCTTAGGGGGATCGCCCCAGGGTGGCCGGATGAAGAGGATGCAATCTTGAGGTCTGAGTGGTTGGTATAGAAGAATCTGGTTGATGCCCAACAAGCTTTGGTTGATGTTCAAAAGTGTTGGAAACCCAGCAAGCAGCCTAACAATCTACTAGAGGGGGGGGGGGGGGTGAATAGTAGTTGGAAGCAATAATACCAATTTTTCGTGATGTGTTGAAATCGGTCGAATAATGCTAGTAGTTTTAAAATGAAAGACTGACTTTGGGCCGAGCAGTATCTGATAATCGGTTATCTAGACCGACCACCGATTATCCGAGCTGCGCCACTCAAAGATCAGGTTTGCAGCGGAAATTTGCTAGCACTATCTGAGCTTAAAATACGAGTTAAACAAAGCCGATTAAGAGCTCGGAATAAAAACTGAAAGTAGTAAAGAGAAAATGAGACACCGAGATTTTTATACTGGTTCACTCACAACCACGGTGAGCTACGTCCAGTACCCCTTAAAACCTTTAAGGAGCTTTTAATAAAATCAAATAGATAGAGATTTCACGAGATGAACTAACCCACCAAGAGAGTACCAAACTCTTGGCTTCTACCTATATTGATACAACTGCCGAAGAACCTCTTAGACGAGCTTGGAAACCTTCCAAGACTTTCACTTGCTTGGGAACACCTCTAGACTTGAAGAACAACTTGAATGAATGAGATGGCTCCAACCCGAAACTCAAGTGTGTTTGATTCTAAAAGTTTGATGAACAAAAGAGTTTTCGGTTAAGTATTTGAGAAAGGATTTTATGCAAAGAACGATTTGAGAGTTGGATGCAAAATATGACAGTTTCTCTTTTGCTCTATCGTTCTCTTTGCTGCGTTTTTCTTCTTATGTTTATCAGAGAATGATTTGAAATTTTGCTCTGATGTTCTTTCTCTTGTTGTCACTTGTTGTTCTCTGAAGAAGAAAACCCATGTCTTTTATAGTGATTCCAGCATGCACGAGGTAGGAGAGAGAGTGGAAAATACGTATGTCCTTTGCAACGGATATACTAGACAATTTCTGCACTGTACAGAGATACGTTTGTCCTTTGTCCAGCAGTTTCCACTTCTTTGTAACGTTCTGAATTTGTCTCTCTTGCATTGCTGATATGAATTCTCAATTTTGAGATATTAAGGATGGTGACAGATGGGTGCTGTTGAGATAAGGACAAAATTGCCAGCCATGCACAGTACTATAATGTCAGAGACGAAGTGGTGCATGCGGCGTTGTACTGCTGAAGGTTGAAGAAGATGAATAGCGTTGCCGAGCTTGACAACTAGTTCGAGCTTGACCTCTTCAATCTTGGGGACTTGAGTGATATATCTGTTCTGAGCTGACCGAGCTAATCTTTTGACCGACTTCCTTAAGCCGAGCTTGGGGACTTGAGTGATGGATCTGATCTGAGCTGAGCTGATCTAATGTGATGCCGAGCTTGACAACTGGTTCGAGCTTGACATCTCTTCGAACACGCCTGAGAAGCTGAGGTGCTTTAAGGTGAACAGTGTTGCCGAGCTTGACAACTTTATCCAGCTTGGGGTCTTGAGTGATTAATCTTCTTGATGAACAGTGTTGCCGATCTTGACGAAAGTTCGAGCTTGACAACTTTACCGAGCTTGGAAACTTGAGTGATTTATCTTCTGATCTGAGCTGAGCTGACCGATCTTGACAAATGTTCGAGATTCTTCTCGGGTGACTGAGACTGCTTTGAACAATAGTATTGCCGAGCTTGACGTCGACTGACTGAGTCTGCTTTGAGCAATAGTGTTGCCGAGCTTGACGTCGGCTGACTGAGTCTGTTTTGAGCGATAGCTCGGATTGATCACTTCCGAGTACGCATGAGCCGACTTCATACAGAGCTGATTCATACCAAGCTGATCAACATACCGAGATTGATTTGATTTCCAGGATACTTCATAGCTGATTCATTTGGCTTCAGTAAACCTTGGCCGAGAACCGAGCACATGACATATTTGTCGTCATCAAACCGAGCTTGTTCATTTGTCTTCATCAAAACCTTTGATTCAACAATCTCCCCCTTTTTGATGATGACAAATTCTTGATGATTTTGTGATGATCTTGATCGGTTCTTCTGAATGTATGCTTGAAGATCACTCCCCCTGAACATCAGCTTTCTCCTTAACTGTGGCTTTCTCTTTTCTCCCCCTTGATATATGGTCGAAAAACTAAAGCACTGATCTTCAGTCAACTACCTTTCTCCCCATCAAACAACATCGTTCCTTTCTCCCCATAAATTCGTATATCTGAAACATCAAAAGCAACAACTACCTTTCTCCCCCTTTTGGCATGATCAAAAATGAGCCGAAGAATTAAGCACATAGCCAAAAGAGTATAAAACAGAGAGCAGGCAAGATAGATACTACTTGTTGAAAACATTATCAAATAGATACCAATTTGTTGAAAAACTTTTAGGAGTATACCAATTTTAGAAAAGGCATACACTTGTTGAAAATGAATTATTTTGGTACCACTTGTTGAAAAGAAATTTTGACCTTACTCCCCCTAAAGATAATATGCATTGAAAATACAACCTTTCTCCCCTAGAAAATGTTATGAAAGAGTAACGAGGAGAAATGACAAGCTTTTGAAAGTTGTAAGCAAATATTTGAATGAATAAAAGAAATCCGAGCAGTTATACATTGACATAGGACGTTGGATTTGGGTGATTTAAGACATTGACCGACCATTAGCTTATACTAGATTCATCTAGTATGTCGAGTTCCCTTCTGATATGAAAATGAGTGTCTCTCGGCAGGGGTTTTGTAAAAATGTCAGCTAATTGGTTCTCAGTGTTAACAAATTCGATAACACAATCACCTTTTTGAACGTGATCTCGCAAAAGCTCATAATGAATAAAAGAAATCCGACCAGTTATACATTTGAGTATTTACAATTGGTATAATTGTTATTATTTCTACAAAGCTCACATTTGGTATCAAGTGGATTTCCACAAGAGACAACAAGGACTTACAATTGGTATTGATTTACATTTGGTATCTTCTAATCTTACTATTAGTCTCTTATAATTGGTATTTACAATTTATGTTGAAAAATTCACAAGTATTGTCATGATATATTGTTTTACAATTGGTATCATTGTGTATGCATTATGTGATTATCATGCTATTGTTGTTATTGTGTAATTTCTTTACAATTGATATCTTACCTTGTCAAGTGATATTATGACTTTTTTAGTTCCAATTGGTATCATATTTCATTGTTATATTTCTTTCCAATTGGTATCACATTTCAAAGTGTATTTCATTGATTAATTGGTATCAATGTTTGTAAAGAAAGGATTAGTAACTTCTCATATTTTGGCTTATGATTTCATTGTTATATTACTTTTTGATAATGCCAAAAGGGGGAGAAAAGGTTGTTTTGTTGTTTTTATATAGGTGGAGCAAATTTGTTGAAGATAGGGGGAGAATCAAGCTTAACTCAATTGGATTTCAAATGTTAAAAGCATTTATTGAGGGGGATCAAGAGTCTCACCACGTGATCAAATGGTTCAAGCATCAACAACTTCATACAACTTCAAAACATGTTTGTCATAATCAAAAAATGAGATGCAGTTTGTTAGATCCAGTGTGATGGTTTTGATAAAGCTCAAGTCATGGAGAACCTCAACAAACAAACAACAATCAACAATGATGAAGAGAGAGCAAGCTCATTAAGATTCATTATGTATAATGTTTGTAATATCTTTATTTTGAGTCTCAGAGTTTGTGAGTTTGGGTAGAGTTTATTAGAGGGTAGTGAATCTCTATCAAGTGCATGATCATATTATATTTTGAGTATTCACTTAACCTAAATCAATAGGTGGCTTAGAGTTTTGAAAGAAAAGGTTTAGATTTGAGAAAACAAGTTTTTAGAAGTGTTTTTACAGTGCTTAATCGATTAACAGAGTTAGCTAATCGATTAACAACTTTTGAATCAGGTCTTAATCGATTAATCTGATGGCTTAATCGATTAACATGATTTTAACAAGGGTTAATCGATTAACCTGTGATGCTAATCGATTAACACCTGTTGTACTGGTTTTTAAAATACGTTTTTCACTTCTCAAAATCAGTTTTTAAGTTTCCTAACTTTTGGGTATTCTATATAAACCTTTTCCTAACCTTTGTGAATTATTAGAACAAATCAAATTCATTCTTCATATCATTCTAGAAAGATCAAAGCCACACTACTCTCTCTCACTTTCTAAAGATCAAAGTTCTTAATTTTCATATTCTTTGATCAGGAAACCTTTGAATCTCAAAGTCTAATTGTTCATAGTTCTTGAGTGAGATTCATTAGGATATTGTGTTTTCTATTGTGTTTTAATCATTGCAAGAAGGCAAACATTCTACAACAAAGGAAAAGTCTTGGTGCGTTGTTCATCAAGCAAATTGAAGAAGAAGAAGAAGTCTTGGTGTGTCATCAAGCAAATTGGAAGTCTTGTTGTGAGGAATCAACAAGCAATTGTGTAACACCCCAAATTTTCATTTCTTGATGTAATGGAATTATAATTATAAAAGTTATTGGAAATTATTTCCTTAAATCATAAAATTATTTTTTTTATAATTAATTTAGATTAATTATGTGATTATGTGTGTGTTTGTGATAAGTGAAAAGGCACGGGAAATATATTAATGATTAATAATATGCAAAAGTAGGATTTTTGCATATTAGTCCCAGGTTTAGGACCAAGAAGTAATATTAGAAAGGTTTTGGAGGGAAGGGAATTAAAATGATTATTTTTCAAATTTTGACCTAAAGACTCGAGTCTTTCAGGAAAGACTCGAGTATTCTGGTCAGTGTTGAACTCGTTAGTGCGTTTGATGAGTCAGGACTCAACGATTTTAATCGTTGACATGAAATCAACCTCTGGTCTTGATAGTGGGCTTCGTGTCGACATGAATGGGCAATGGAAGTGAGTATTTAAGCATAGTTATTTATGAAAATCAACCATTTATGTCGAATTGCTCCAAAATTCAGAGGTTAGGGTTCTCAATTTCGTCCTCAACGTCCTCCTTCGTTTCTGAGAGTTGAGTTGAGTGATATACACCATTGTGAAGCTCACGTCTTGAGCTTTACAAAGACACATAGATTGTGAGTTGAGGCTTTGTATAGAGGAAGAATTGGAGCTCGAAAAATTGGTGTTGTTGCTGTCAAGTTCAGAAAACTGAGGTCTGGAGCTTACTTTGAGATCGGATTTTGGTAAGTATATGAGTCCTCCAATCCTCAAATTCCTTTCTACCTCTAGTCCTTGTTGCAAAGAATCGTTCCTAATCATTTTCCCCAATTTCTAAACTGTTTTTGCATGTCAAAATCTTTGGTTTTTGGACTTTGTACGAATGTGGCTGCATGCAAAGGGTTTTGTGGGTTAGAGTGCTCCAGTCAATTTCTCTGCAATCTCTTTGTTGATTCACGGCCTAGAGGTAAGGGTGAAGCTAATTATTCACTAAAATAAGTTTAATTGGTAGGATTTTATGTGTGGAGTCACCATGAGACTCTTTGGGCATAGTTTGAAATAGGTTTAAGGCTTGGAGGCCTTTCTGAGCATTAAGTTTGATTTAAGCAAGTTTGTTATGTTGCATGTGTACTGTATGCAAGTTATTTTCTTGCCAAAAATGATTAGAATGGAATTTGGTATGTTAAGTTGCTCAAAATGTGGTTTTTTATGCATAATTGATGCTCAGTTATGATTCACTGTAATACATGTAATTCTTGTGTTGGAACATGTTTAACTTACATAATGTTAGCTCTGTTGAGCATTGGTTTGGTTAGAATTTGATTAGAATTAAAAATGGTATATTAAAACTCAAGTTTTTAGTGTTATTTGACTGTCAATACTCGAGTCTTTGACTCGAGACTCAAGTCCTTTGGACGCACCAGTTCGTCTGGTGTCACCAACACTCGAGTCTCTGACTCAGGACTCAAGTACTGACTGATGCTAAGGGTAAACTTTTCTGATGAACCACTCGAGTCTTGCAAGGTCCACTCGAGTCTTCTGGGTTGAAGAAGACTCGAGTATTTCATGAACGACTCGTGTACTTTACAAAAACCCGAGACTTGAACTTTTCAGAAAATCAAGATCCACTCGAGTCTTACTAAGAACCACTCGATTATTTTTGTACAGAGTTAAATTCTACTTGAGTCTTTTAAATTCTACTCGAGTCTTGTTAACCAGAATGCTAATACAATACCATTTTCAACTAAGTCAAATCTTAATTAAGTTAAGGATAAATTCTAAAGGGTGGGTCATGTTCCAAAGAAGATACGATGTGTTAAATTACATTGATATTACATTGGTGAATGTATTGCATGTTGCACATAACAAGATTAAAGGATAATCTTAAATGGAACGTATATGTGCATTCATACATGGTGTGATGGCGATAGGATATCGTTTTTCATGTTCGAGGAACATGAGGAGGGTACTCTGGGAGTACCAATTTGAATACAACCGCTCGATGACACATTTTGGTAATGTGGGCAGTATTGTGGAATGTTGCTGCGTCTTGGTGGCGCGATGTGCACTTTGGTAGTGCTGCTGCGTTTTGGTGACGCGACGTACACTTTGGTAGTGACGTCATGGATTATGTTCCGAGCAGGTTCAGTATACGTTTAAAACACGTATATGGGTTGTTAGGTTGGACGTCCATAAAGTGATAGTTGGAGAATCTCAGGAATTTGAGATAGTGAGCATGCATCATGCCATATAATTAAAGGGATTAATTATGAATGGAAATTTGGCTTGCTCATATGTTTATGCATATCACTTGATTACTTGGTATATGTGATTGTTTACATGCTTTCATTATTCTTATTCGATTATGTGGACTATATTGCTTACCCCTTATGCCCATTGTAGGTGATGGCTCGCTATCTAGCTTGCATCGAGTTGCGCCCACTCCCTAGTGGAGTGTGGTACTACGAGGACCATCGAGCCACTTTTGAGGGAGAGGTAGAGGTGACCCTCTCTCATCCCAACCCCTTGGCTCTTGTCCATCCTCGTAGGTTCCGCATACCTATTATTTATACCCTGCATGTACCCCCGTTTTATGCTTATCATGGACCACCCCTGGCTCGACCAGCTCGACGATTTCATTCTTTTCGCTTTCGAGCAGCTACTAGATCCCATCCCTCTGCTTCCCGAGTGATACGGGAGGAGACTCCTTTAGCTAGTCCGATGAGTCCAGATCATGGGACTCCCTTAGTTGACCCAGTGCCCAGTGGTAGGGCGCCGACTCAGTCGGGTGAGGTAGAGGAGGACCCTGAGGAGACAGAGAGCGAGGGGGAGCCAGTCGAGCACTCCACTTGGAGCCAGTGGGGAGTTGGGGATCCACCGGGTGATGCATAGTATAGATAGTTGGTATGTGGGACGTGTGGAGTTCTTGCTGGAGACCTGATGGAGGAGGATCATGCTAGGGAGGAGGATCGTCAGACCGCCAATCTGGGATTTCATATTTTGCTCTGTATTTATATTATATATATTTTTGAGAGATATCATAGAGGTTGTCTTTTCTTACGTTAGTTTTTTTATGGACTTGTACTACTCAAAACTTTGCTATCTCTGTAACACTCCTTGTATATCATCTTACTTTATAAGAAAAGTAATAAGTTTATGATTACATGGACTTGTCATTGTTGGAAAAAGATCTGAAAATAAAAATTTCCCTTTCCTTTGGAAATTCCTTTTAAGACAATTTGTCTAATAAAATCAGAGTTGCGGAAACATAGTAAGATAATCATATTATACTCCCAAATTATATCAAGTGTAACAAGTCCATGTGTACCAAATAAGTATTATTATGAATTAAAATTCATCTTATGATACCTCTTTCAAAAGGTGTTTCATATAAATACTTATTAAAAATAGAGATGTTATAGAGCTGGTCACTGGTCCTCTGTCCAAACATTCATCTGGCCGGATCCTCGATATCTGCACAACGGGTTCCCAACCCACACTTTCTACACTCTGCATGCATCTAAGGGACATCTCCCTTTACTGATTCTTGTGCAAGCTAGATGCACGATCAACACCTAATAAGGGCATGGGGGTTAGCTATACATATTCGCATAATCAAATGAGAATAACACTAACATCCACAAGTCAACATGTAGCAAATCATGATGCATATTCATATGAGCACACCCGGTTAATCATAATAATTCTTTCAATGCAGGTGGCATGATGCATGATTTTCATCCACAACTGAGGCCTCTAACAAAGTCCATCTTGGACGTCCATCCAATACACCGTTGTGTTCCTGGAACACTGACATTCGTTCCCAGAACGTAATGCCAAACCATACTTGGATAAATAAGCATCACTCCCAGAGTGTGCATCACGTTCCCAGAACGTATCAAAGAAACCATGTCCCAGACACTGGCCACATTCCCAGAATGTGTCATCAAGTAGGTTGCATATCAATGTGTTCCCAGAACACTAACATACGTTCCCAGAACGTATATAACCAGGTCCCAGACACTGGCCACATTCCCAGAATGTGTCATCAAGTAGGTTACAAATTTGGTACTCCCGGAGTACCCTCCTCATATTCCCAGAATATGATAAACGTTCCTACCAACCCATCTTCCATTCTATATGCATGAATGCACAATCATTAAGGTTGGTTTTTATCTTTAATTCTATTATTATACCAATGTGTTCCCAGAACACTAACATACGTTCCCAGAACGTATCGCAAACCATACTTGGAATATAATCAAGCACCACTCCCAAAGTGTGCATCACGTTCCCAGAACGTGTCAAAGAAACCATGTCCCAGACAATGGCCACATTCCCAGAATGTGTCATCAAGTAGGTTGCATCAGTTTGGTACTCCTAGAGTACAGGGTCATGTTCCCTGAACATCACAAACAATTCTTGCCAACCTATTTCATTACCTTTCTTTATGCATGCATTGCATACATAATTACTAAGGTTGATCTTTTCATTAATTTAATTATTATGACTTAGAAAAACACAATTTCTGAATGATATCTTGAGGTATGGCTTTACTCATAAAATTCACCTTTGAATTTCAGTTTAACATAGGCTCATAGACCTGGATTGAGAGAATATAATCATTGGTGCTAACAATCCTTACTCAAAAACTTAACTTTTATTTTTAAGTTTCAGGTACTAACCGGTTACATCATCACCTAACCGGTTACATCATCACCTAACCGGTTAGAATTACAGACCTGAATACAAAACCACTGATTTTCAAAGAATCTTTTCTTGAATTCTCTACTCAATCCAATAACAAGGTCTTATCATAACATAATACCTCAAGTTCAACACATAATATCATTCAAAAGATCTAAGTCATAATCTAATTTCATTTATGCATAATTTCCTCTTGAAATTATCATTTGATATTAAGGTATTAACTCATCACCTCCAATCTAAACCAAACAGTGCTCAATCACCTAGTTTTAGATTGGTCTTTGTATGAAATTATAGCTTAAACTTGAGTACAAATGGTATGGACACTTAGCCAATTTTAGAAATTCATTTCCTTTGAAAATTGACAGTATCTAACCGGTTACAAATTTCGAATAACCGGTTAGATTATGCAGTCTGTACATTGAAAAATGAGGTTTTGCATACCATTCTTTTCAATACTCAAATCTAATCAATTTCAACAATCAATAGAGTTCACATACCTTAATACTAGTATGTTCAGCCACATAAACATATCTATCTTGCATGCATTCAATTTAGATACTCAAATTGCACATAATTGCACATATTTCACAACTTAATGCATCAATTCACATAATATCCAAATAAGTCATGAATCCAACATCAATATAGCTTGCATGCATCTAGATAACATTGCTCATAACAACAATTGAGCTCAGATTGGCCTCCAAGCCACTTAACCATTTTAACTTATGCCCTTTGAGTCTCTTGGTGACTCATCCTATGTTATACCACAATTTATTGTCATTATAGCAAATAGTAAGCTTCCCCCTTACCTCTAAATTGTGCTTGATGAATGTAATTACCGATTCTTCAAGAAAATCGATTAAATCCCAAAAGCTCTGCCTCAGCTAGAACAGATTCAACAGAGTGATAAAACCAGCAAAATTGACACATGAAAAGGTCAAAGAAATTGGGGATAATGGTTAGGTTTTACTCTATGCAACATGCACTAAAGGATTGAATAAATTTGAGACTCAAAAAGTGCATGTGCTTACCCAAATCGAAGTCCAAAGCAAGCTCCAGGAACTCAGAATCAGTGTTGACAGCTTCAACACTCTTTGCAAGCTTTGTTCTCTCAACTCAGGGACCCTCAACTCACGTTTTTTATATCAATACAAAGCCCTTGATGTGAGCTTTGTAACAGTGTATTACTCATGTTATAACTCTCAGAAACGAAGGAGAATTTCAAAGACGAATTCACGAACCCTAAACAGAGCCTCCAACACAAACTCAGAGAAACAACCCCAAATTCTTCAACAATTCATCCTTTTATAGAGGGATTCAAGCAGCATGCAAGGCGACACGTCTATCTCCACTCAAGGAAGGAAGAAATCGTGGCAATTTTTGGATTAATTGGGTGATTACTCATCAAAATCCACTAACCCAGTTTTTGAGTTCATCGTGTAACCGATTACAGAGCCCTTCTAACCGGTTACATACTGATAAAATTCAAAAATTAATAATTTAATTACTCTTTCTTCAAAAACCTTTTTAATATTGCAATTCGGTCCCAACCCAAGGACTAAATTACAATATTCACATTTTTGTACAAAATAACCATATAAAAATATATCTCATATTTTTATATATAAAAACACATAATGTACAAAAACTAAAACCTTCAAAACTAATATAAATCAATTATAAAATAATTGTTATAATTAATTTCTTGGTTATTTGGGAGACAAAAATTAGGGGTGTTACAATCTCGACTTCGATGTACCTTGGCTGCTTTTATATTCTCTATATATATATATATATATATGACTACTGGTTTTATATTTATCAGCTCAAGGTTCATGATTTACTTTCGCAAAACTCTGATGTTAAATCGTTTTATTCGGTTTTGAAATATTCCACCAAAGTATTCGAGATAACGACATCTGTATAAGGAAAATTTTATTTACCATATTATATATCATTTTTATACATATATCTTCGAATCAAGTCCATATTAACTATTATATATCTTTATTAAAGTAATAAAGGCTTATTCTTTGGAAAACGAGTGTGACACATTTTTATGGTATCAGAGCATATGGTCCTGATTCTTGATCCTCGCAAGCATGATCCGACAGAAAGGTTCTCAATATGAGTAATGTTTCATTATTACCTGATCTATTTCTTACAGCTTAAGTCTTATGAATGTGTTGTCTAAGCTAGAAATTGATAGTATATAGAAGGTTAGATAGACCTTAATGACCCAAGTCCATAGTGCAAGTCTACTATGGCGGCGCGTTATAGAAACCAAACGAATGAGATGTTGGATAGAATTATTGCCGTGTTGGAAAACATGCAGCAGAATCAACATCGATATCAGCAACCGCACCAACTAGCTAATCCGCCTCCGGTGAATGTAGTAGCAACTGAGGCTAAAACTTTGTCTGATTTCAGGAGTTGTAACCCTTCAAAGTTTGCTGGTGGGTTTAAGCCTGAGGAAGCTAACAAGTGAATCTTGGAGATGGACAAGATCTTTAAAACTTTGGAATGTTCTGATGCTCAGAAGATAGCATATGCTGTTTTCTTGTTGGAAGGAGAAGCTGAACATTGGTGGAACCATACTTCCCAGTTATTGGCTCATGAAGGAAGAGAAGTAACCTGGGAAGTGTTCATGGAGAAGTTTCTAAACAAGTATTTTCCCGAGGATTTGAGAAGGAAGAAAGAGGTTGAGTTTTTATAACTCAGGCAAGGCAGCATGAGTGTGGGTGAATATGTTGCAAGATTTGAGGAATTAATGAAATACTCTCCTCATTTTCAGATGAACCTTGACAAGAGGAGTAAGTGCATTAAATTTGAAGGAGGATTGAGACCAGAACTAAAGTCAGTGTTCAGTTATCAGAAGATTCAAAGTTTTCCTATGTTGGTGGATATGTGTAGAATGTATGAGGATGACAAGAAGGCTGACGCATTGCAAATGGTGGAAGGAAAGAAGGGACATCAGGGGTATGGACCGCAGAGGCGAAAGGGACA
Organism: Crotalaria pallida; assembly: GCA_037953625.1. Lineage (NCBI taxonomy): Eukaryota > Viridiplantae > Streptophyta > Magnoliopsida > Fabales > Fabaceae > Crotalaria > Crotalaria pallida. The sequence continues at coordinate 65,882,725 of CM075651.1, forward strand.
TGATAACCTCCACAAGGGTCCTTATTCCCATAAGAACCGGGGAAAAGGCAAGGTGTCTGGTGACAAAAACAATTCTTAAAATAATGCTCGTTATTGTGAGAAGTGCAAACGTCATCACTTTGGAAGATTTTGCTGGACTCACAATGGATGTTTTAACTGCGGGAAACATGATCATTTTTCTCGCGATTGCAAGGAACCACCGAAAGGCAACCCAAAGGGATCAGCAGACAAGCCAATGATTCAAGGGCGGGTTTTCACCCTTAGTGATGCTGAAGCTAATCAGATTCCAGAACTCGTGCAATGTAATTATATGCTTAATGACCAACCTTGTAAGATTTTATTCGATTCAGGAGCCACTCATTCATTCATTTCTTTTGAATGTGTGAATCGTTTAAAGTTGTCTGTGTCTGATTCACCCTATTGCCTTAAGGTAGAAACCCCTACTAATTCCCCCGTGATTGCTTCAAGGATATGCCTTAATTTCAGAATTAAGGTATTAGATCGAGTCTCTTGTATAGATTTGATCTGTCTACCTTTGTCCCAACTAGATGTTATTCTAGGCATGGATTGGATGATTAACAATCATGTGGTTATTGACTGTGATAAGAAAGCAATTCTGTATAAGGACTTAACTCCAGAGAAGTATCTCTGTTTGTTCTCTACTGTTAGATCGGAGGAAGATGAAAAGTTTGTAGAGGAGATTCCGGTCGTTCGGGATTATCCAGAAGTATTTTCGGAGGAGATGTCGGGATTACCACCGAAGAGAGAGATTGAGTTTGGAATTGAGTTGATTCCCGGAGCTGGTCCCATTTCTATTGCTCCATATAGAATGGCACCACCTGAAATGGTCGAATTGAAAAAGCAGATAGAGGAGTTACTGCAAAAGCAGCTCATTAGACCATGTGTATCACCATGGGGAGCTCCAGTTTTGTTTGTTAAGAAGGATGGAAGCTTGAGAATGTGTGTAGATTATAGACAGTTGAACAAGGTGACCATTAAGAATAAGTATCCTTTGCCAAGGATTGATGATCTGATGGATCAAGTTAGAGGAGCTGCAGTGTTCTCCAAGATAGATATGAGATCTGGGTATCATCAGATCAGGATAAAGGAAGAGGATGTTCCTAAAACTGCATTTCGATCGCGATACGGACATTATGAGTATGTTGTAATGCCATTCGGATTGACTAATGCACCAGCTGTTTTCATGGATTACATGAACCGAATTTTTAGACCATATTTGGATTCATTCGTGGTGGTATTCATTGATGATATCCTGATATATTCTAAGAATCTGGAAGAACATGTTGAACATCTCCGGATAGTGTTGAAGATTCTGAAGGAGAAGCATCTCTATGCCAAACTTTCCTAGTGTGAATTTTGGCTAAGGGAAGTTAAGTTTTTGGGGCATGTGATTTCAAAGGAAGGTATAGCTGTCGATCCAGCTAAAGTTGATTCAGTCCTGCAGTGGGTACAACCGAAGTCAGTAACTAAGGTAAGAAGTTTCTTAGGACTGTCCGGCTATTACCGAAGATTTATTGAAGGATTCTCAAAGATCGCACTACCTCTCACAAAGTTGACTCGGAAGGATCAACCATTTATATGTGATGAAAAGTGTGAGAAAAGCTTTCAGATGCTAAAGGAAAGATTAACATCCTCACCAGTGTTAATCTTACCTGATCCTCACAAGGAGTATGAAGTGTATTGTGATGCATCGAAGCAAGGACTCGGTAGTGTATTAATGCAAGAAAGAAAGGTTGTGGCGTATGCATCTCGTCAATTAAAGATTCACGAGGTGAATTATCCCACCCATGATTTGGAACTTGCTGCAATAGTTTTTGCCCTAAAGATATGGAGGCATCATCTCTATGGCACTACATTCAGAGTGTTTAGTGACCATAAGAGTTTGAAGTATTTGTTCAATCAGAAAGAATTGAATATGAGGCAGCGTCGGTGGATGGAGTTTTTGAAAGACTATGATTTTGAGCTTCGTTATCACCCCAGAAAGGCTAATGTTGTAGCAGACGCTTTGAGTCGGAAAACAATTCATGTAAGTTCGATGATGATTAAAGAGGCAGCTTTGATTGAAGAATTTCGAGATTTGAGCTTGGTGATGCAAGTGGAACCAACCAGTATTAAGATGGGTATGTTGCAAATCTCTAACGAATTCTTAGCTCGAATTCGTAAACTGCAACGAGAGGATGAAGAACTAAAGGAGAAGAGAGAGTTGATGATATGAGGAAAGGAACCTAATTTCTCTGAAGGACAGGATGGGATTCTTCGTTTCAAAACGAGAATCTGCATACCAAAGGATCGGGAAGTTAGGAGGTTAATCTTTGATGAGGCACACAAGAGTCAGATGAGTATTCATCCAGGATCAACCAAGATGTATCGGGATCTGAAGGGTATGTTTTGGTAGTCAGGACTTAAGAAAGATGTTGAGGACTATGTGGCATCTTGTTTGGTCTGTCAGAAAGTTAAAGTGGAACACCAGAAGCCTGGAGGGAAGTTGCAACCCTTGGATATCCCTTAGTGGAAGTAGGATAGCATTTCAATGGATTTTGTATCAGGATTACCCAGGGCGGTTGCAAACCATGATGCAATCTGGGTAATTGTTGATCGTTTGACTAAGTCGGCACATTTCGTTTCGGTGAATATGCGTTATTCCTTGGAAAAGCTTACCCAGCTCTACATCAAGGAAGTGGTACGGCTGCATGGGATACCTTCTGGTATTGTTTCAGATCGTGATCCAAGGTTCATGTTGAGGTTTTGGTTCAGTTTACAGCAAGCCCTGGATCAAGGCTCAAGATGAGTTTGGCATACCATCCTCAGACAGATGGGCAGACAGAAAGGACCATTCAAACATTGGAAGATATTCTGCGAGCTTGTGCATTGGAAGAACAAGGAAGTTGGGATCAGATTTTGCCACTTGCGGAATTCACATACAACAATGGATATCATACAAGTATTGGAATGGCACTGTTCGAAGCATTGTATGGAAGGAAGTGTCAAACCCCGTTATGCTGGTTCCAAGTGGGGGAGAACTTGCATCTAGGTCCTGATGTGGTTCAGCAGACGACTGAGAAGATTCGAATGATCCAAGAAAAGATCAAGGCAGCTCAGAGTCGTCAGAAAAGCTATTCAGATCAGAGAAGAAGACCTCTAGAATTTTTAGAAGGAAACCATGTGTTTCTTAGGATTGTACCGATGAAGGGAGTGAGTGGAGCCTTGAAACCTAAAAAGCTTTCACCTAAGTTTATAGGTCCCTACCAAATCCTTAAGCGAGTAGGTCCTATAGCTTACCAAATAGCTTTACCACCATCCTTAGCCAATTTGCACAACGTTTTTCATGTCTCCCAGTTGAAAAAGTATGCGCACGATCCAACCTCAATCCTTCAGATTCGCCCTGATGATCTAACTTTACGGGAAAACCTAACCTTTCAAGCAGGCCCAGTTAGAATTGAGGATATAACAGTAAAGCAGCTTAGAGGAAAGTAGATTCCGCTGGTCAAAGTTTGTTGGCAAAGTGGAAATGTTTATGAAACAACTTGGGAATTGGAAGATAAGATCTGTAAGGATTATCCTGAGTTGTTTTCTTAGGTTGAATTATTTCCTTAAATCATAAATATTATTTTTTATAATTAATTTAGATTAATTATGTGATTATGTGTGTGCTTGTGATAAGTGAAAAGGCACGGGAAATATATTAATGATTAATAATATGCAAAAGTAGGAATTTTGCATATTAGTCCCTGGTTTAGGACCAAGAAGTAATATTAGAAATGTTTTGGAGGGAAGGGAATTAAAATAATTATTTTTCAAATATTGAAGGAAAGACTTGAGTATTCTGGTCAGTGTTGAATTCGTTAGTGCGTTTTGTAAGACCCCACATTTTTAAATAAATAAAATAAATTAAATATTTAAAAGAATAGTATTATTATATTGAATAAAATATTGAATTTTCTAAAATTTGGTTAAAATACTCGAGTATTTTGGGGAAGACTCGAGTAGAGTAACTAGCTGTTAGAAAAATTTGAATTTTTAGTTGAAAGACTCGAGTCTTTCATGGAAGACTCGAGTATTCTGTGGTGTTGCTGAATATTTCAAGCTGGTGCGTCAGCAAAGACTTGAGTCTTGGGATAAAGACTCGAGTAGTTCGAGCAGTGTGGTTGAGTGTATAAGTCGGTTCCAATTCAAACTTCGCACCAAAACGCGTTTTCTCGTGGTTCCAAGCACAGAGCTGGACCTTACTGCGAAGTAAGGTAACCTTAGACTATAAATAGGCAATTGGGGAAGCCCCAAACACATTCAAATCATTCCAAACCCAAAATTCTGTCCAACTTCCTCTGTTTTGTGAAACTTACTTTAATCACTTCATTCTCTCTCAATTCTCATCCATTCCCTTCGAAACCCAAACACAAACTGAAGTTCTAATTCCAATCTTGAATTAGAACCAAGAATCACTTAGAACCACCCTCTGTAGAACGAGTTCTAGACAATCAAAGTTGAGCTTTCAAATCTGCGAAAAACAGAGCAAGTTTCAGCATCAAGTACCCATCTTTCTTGAATCCGTTTGGTAAATCCAGGAACTCTTTCGATTTCAAACTTGTTTCTCTTTGAAGTTGGCATTTCCTAGTTTCTAAAGCTAACTTGTTTCATTCTGGAAGAACGACTCGAGTAGATCTTTAAAGACTCGAGTATTTTTGTATGAACTACTCGAGTAGTTCATGAACTACTCGAGTAGTTTGAACAATTTTTCAGAAAACACTTACTCTCTAAAATTTTCTTATAATTAGCTCGTTTAATATTATAATATCCCAGTGAAAGTTTTACTCACTTGGTTGATATTTTTCTATGGGAGTCCCAATGGGGTCGTTGCAATAAAAATCCACCAATAGGAGGCTGTGCCTCGATGGATTACTAAATAAATGATTATACGCTATTTCTATAACCATCACAAAGTGGCTGGGCCGCTGATGGATTTTTCTGAAAAGAGAATTGAAAATAAGTACACCCATCACAAAATGGCTATCCCGCTGATGGTCTTTTTCGGAAAGCACCAGCACCGGCTAAATGAAAGCTAATGAAATGAAATGCTGATGAGAATAAGGAAAGAAAAGAAATGAGACTCTTATGTGACATTATCATGAATGAGGTTGCTCCGATTTCGATTGTGGAAATCTAGCATAGGATAGAATTTGGATACCTTGGCCTAGAGTGCTATGATGATTTGGATACCATGGCACAAAATGCTATGAAGGCTAGTTCCCAATCAATCGTGATGCATGAGAGATGGATACGCTCCAGTTCGAAGAAAACGTAAGTTTGAAATGGATACCCGAAAGGATAACGAACTGTGAAGCATGAATGAGGAGTAGGCATGCATCATGTCACTAATGAAATTAAATATGTGTTAAATGAGCTTGAGCATATATATATACTTGCATTATGGATGCTATCTGATTATATGTGCTTGTTATTTTTAGCCTCTGTTATGCTCATTTGTTATTGTATTTAGCTATGGCTCACTCCTAATCCCTTGTTGTAGGACATGGCACAGAATCTGATGTGCGTGGAGATGAGGCCGCTCCCTAGTGGGGAGTGGAATTTCGAGGAGTATCGGACCACGTACGAAGGGGACATGGAAATCACTTTCCGTCACCCAAATCCATGGTCCCGGATGCGTCCGCGTCGTACGAGGATCCCAATGGTGTACATTATGCATATTCCACCTAATTTTGTATTTTGCCATGGAACACCACCACCACCACCAAGACGTTTTCCAAGGCGCACCCTTCCACCCAGTCCATCACCCTCCGAAGAAAGAATTATTTTGGAGGTTCCTGCTCACCCTCGCCCTTCCACTAGAGCCCGATCTCGAACTCCAGTTTATGTGCCATCTGATCCGACACTGGAAGAGGAGGAAGATCATATTGAGGATGAGGACCCGGTGGAGGATGCTGATCAGGTGGTGGAGGATGATCCTATGGAAAACTCAACTGGAAGTCAGTGGGGAACTAATGACTGAGTTGAGTCCTGACTAGTGGAATGTGGATAATGCAACCCATCAGGTTTCTCTTACTTATGCTATGTTATATTTTGAGTTTTGAACCAGTTGCTCTAGGTTGTTATATGATGTTGTAATATATGTAATATAATGTAATAACCTAGAGTATCTAAGTTAAGTTTAGTGTCTTTAACTTTTATATTTGATGTAATGGAACATGTACTCTTTGACTTAGAAATGAAATATGAAGTTTGAATGTTTTTCCGCATGAATTGAAAATGATGATGACTTGACTTATGATGGAAAGAAAAAAAAGAAAAAAAATGGTCATATTTTCGAATATAAGTATTTTATTAAGAATAGAAAGTCGGGTCGGCACATTTAGTGGTATCAGAGCAATGGTTCAACTCTTGGACTTGGAGTATGGCCTTACACACTAACCATTGCATATTATAGAATGATGATTGTATTTTGAGATATAGAATAGCAGAATCTAATTAGGTTTTCCCCCTTGGATTCTATAGGATAAGATGGCTGGACGAAATAACGCTAACATTGCTGAGGCTCTAACCCGTATGGCTGCGGTTCTGGAAAACTTGCAGCAAAACCATCCTCTCAGCAATAGAACCCCGGCGGAATTTCAAGGCCTAGATTCGTTTCGTAGATGTAAACCCCCTGGCTTCTCGGGTGGCCGTTGTCCTGAGCAAGCTCAGTTTTGGCTAGCTGAAGTAAATAAGATCTTCCGGACGTTGACCCTCACTGAAGCTCAGAAGGTCACGTTTGCTGCGTACATGCTAAATGGAGAGGCTGCGACTTGGTGGGAGCAGATCCGCCAGTTTTTGGAATATGATCACCGAGAGCTCACTTGGGAGGTCTTCACGGAGAAGTTTCTAGAGTGGTATTTTTCGGATGATGTCAGAATCCAGAAAGAAATGGAGTTCCTTGATCTGAGGCAAGGCAGCATGACCGTCGATCAGTACGCTGAGAAATTTGAGGAGCTAATGAAGTACTCCCCGTACTTCCAATATCATCCTGATGAATACTCAAAGTGCACGAGATTCGAAAATGGGCTGAGGTCGGACATCAAGCTGGTTGTGAGTGTGCTTTCGCTACTATCCAACATTGATTAGTGCGTGCCGCATCTTTGAAAAGAATAGTTTCAAGAGGGACGCCGGTCAAGGAGGCCATGGACCACATCGACATTAGCACAAGAATAATCGTGGGAATCATGGAGGCCCTTATTCGCATAAGGGGAAAGGAAGAGCAACACCCTCTGGAGCAGTCAGTCTTCCGGCACCGGCAGAGATATGTAGCAAGTGCCAACGTTCCCATCCTGGTCAAGAGTGCTGGAGAGACAATCCACCTACCTCCTTCAATTGTGGAAAGCCGGGACATTTCGCTCGTGCATGCCGCCAACCCCAGCGCCAAGTCAACCAAGGACAAGGGAGTAAGCCATGGATCAATGGAAAGGTGTTCACTATGTCCGGAGCAGAAATGGAGCAAGCCGACAATCTTGTACAGGGTAACCATTTCCTCAATGGCATGCCTTGTCGCGTTTTATTTGATTCCGGAGCAACACATTCTTTCATCTCTGAAGAATGTGCCAAGCATTTAATTCTGCCTGTTTAGGACACGCCGTTTAAGCTTAGAGTGTCTACCCCCGCGAATGCTCCTGTGGTCGCAACAAGAGCATGTGTCGGATGCGTTGTTAGCATAGGAGGTCATACTTCTCGTGTAAATCTGATTTGTTTACCGTTATCCAATCTTGACGTTATCTTGGGTATGGATTGGATGGCATCCAATCAAGTGGTAATCGACTGCAAGGCTCGAACGATCGTGTTCCCTAGTGTGGAGTCTCCTGTCATTCAACCTGAAGGTTATGTGTGCCTATTTTCAGCCGTCGCTGAAGAAAAGAGGGATGAAGTAAAGATCGAAGACATCCCAATTATTCGAGATTTCCCCGAAGTTTTTCCTGAGGAAGTGCCCGGTTTGCCGCCGCATCGAGAGATAGAATTCAGTATTGACCTAGTTCCCGGTACTGGTCCTATCTCTATCACCCCTTATCGTATGGCCCCAGCCGAGTTAGCAGAATTGAAGAAGCAAGTGGAAGATTTGTTAGAGAAGTAGTTCATCAGACCAAGTGTATCGCCCTGGGGAGCGCCAGTTTTATTTGTCAAGAAGAAAGATGGATCGATGAGGATGTGCATCGATTATAGGCAGTTGAACGAAGTCACCATCAAGAACAAGTACCCGTTGCCGAGGATTGATGATTTAATGGATCAAGTGAAAGGAGCGTCTGTGTTTTCAAAGATTGATCTGAGATCGGGTTATCATCAGATCCGTGTGAAGGAGGAAGATATTCCAAAGACTGCTTTTCGGTCACGTTATGGACACTACGAGTATGTGGTGATGCCATTCGGTTTGACCAACGCGCCAGCAATATTCATGGATTATATAAATAGAGTGTTCCGACCCTATCTGGATTCTTTCGTTGTGGTGTTTATCGACGATATTCTGATCTATTCGAAGAGTCCCGAAGATCATGCTGAGCATCTGAAGATTGTGTTGGAAACATTGAAGGAGAAGAAATTATATGCCAAGTTAACCAAGTGTGAATTTTGGCTTGAAAAAGTCAATTTCTTGGGACATGTAATTTCGAAGGATGGTGTTGCGGTAGATCCAGCTAAAGTGGAAACAGTGCTACAATGGGAAAGACCAAAGTCAGTTACCGAAGTTAGAAGTTTTCTTGGGTTAGCTGGATATTATCGGAAGTTCATTGAAGGTTTTTCCAAGATAGCCCTTCCGTTAACCCGTTTGACCCAGAAAGAGCAACCTTTTGTTTGGGATGCGAAGTGCGAAGTTAGTTTTCAGACGTTGAAGGACAAGTAAACATTGCCTCGAGTGTTAACTTTGCCCGATCCTCGGAAAGGCTTCAATGTCTATTGTGATGCATCACGAAAAGGTTTGGGATGTGTTCTGATGCAAGAAGGGAAAGTTATTGCTTATGCAACTCGTCAGTTGAAAGTGCATGAGGAGAACTACCCGACTCATGATTTGGAGTTGGCTGCTATTGTCTTTGCCCTAAAGATTTGGAGACATTACCTTTATGGTAATACGTTTCAAGTATTCAGTGATCATAAAAGTCTGAAGTATCTCTTCGACCAAAAAGAACTGAATATGAGACAACGAAGGTGGATGGAATTCTTGAAGGATTATGACTTCGAATTACATTACCACCCCAGCAAAGCCAATGTTGTAGCAAATGCTTTGAGTAGAAAGATGTTGCACGTGAGTACGATGATGGTGAAGGAAGCTCAGTTAATTGAAGAATTCCGAAACTTGAATCTGGCAGTTCAGTGTAAGCCGGAGTGTATCAAGCTAGGAATGCTTCAAGTAACAAATGAATTCCTTTCTCAAGTAAGGGACTTGCAGAAAGAAGATGGAGAGTTGTTGGAAAAGAAAAGATTAGGATTGGAAGGTGTAGAGCCTGATTTTCAAGTTGGAGCTGATGATATTCTATGGTTTCGTGATCGTGTATGTATTCTAGCTAATCTGGAACTGAGAAAAAGCAGTTTTGGATGAGGCCCACAAAAGCAAGCTAAGTATGCATCCTGGAACAACAAAGATGTTGGAATAAACGGTGTAATTGGCAAGAATCACCCAAGAGAGGGGTGAATTGGGTGTTTAGAAAACTTAGAAAAATAATCGAATTAAAACGTTCTTTTGAAAAATATCAGAGATTAAATAGAGCGGAAGACTTAAAGAACGATTTAAAAGCATTTTTAAGTACGAAATAGAAATATTATTATATGAAAATTGAAAACATATTATACACGAGATTGATTTAAAAATCAATACATGAAAACCACAATTCTCGTGTGATATAATTTAAAAACTTGAAAATAGTTTTTATGTACGAAAATATGATTAAAACAATTTAAGCGTGCGGAAAGTAAAAGATAAGGGATAGAGAAATTGTACGCAGGCAAATTTATCCTGGTTCGGCAAACCCAGCTTAGTCCAGTCCCCAAGCAACTCACTTGAGCTTTTTCACTAAGCCAAGACGCAACTGCGTCCCCGAGTACATCCAGAGCGCCCCGCAAGCTACTAGGAATCCCACCGTTCGCAAGGGACCTCGAAACTCAAACAATAGCCTAACTACTAGGAATCCCACCGTTCGTATAGCGCTACCCAAACAACAAGGGTTATCTCACCCTATGAACGCGACACACGTTCAATCTTAAGGAATAACACTCCTTAACACTAAGGTTGTCACACCCCTTACAATAATAAGAATATGCACGAAAGAATTTGTGCAACTAACATTATGCTCTCTAGATAGAGCGGATACAACAATAAAGACCTGTGACAATATTAATAATCTAAAGCAAAGCCCAAGGTTTATAGCACTATGATGATGATGATGAACTTTTTCTTCTCTAAAAAGATTATCAAAAAAGTAAAGAAAAGAGAAGAAGAAGAGTCTCTCTTTTTTCAAAAATGAAAAAGAGTTTTAAAGAAGGAGAAGAAGCAGCCAAACAATCAATTCGTGATCCTCCAAAAATGGAAACAAATCATTCTGGGAATCAGATTGATTTCAGCACGTTTTTCAAAATTTGAATTAAAATAATCGATTACATTGGACAGGCATAATCGATTACAAGCTCTCAGGTTTTCCATAAAAGTTGCAGCATTAACATATAATCGATTACTAGTTTCTTATAATCGATTACTTACTCCCAAATGTCCAGTTCAAGGAAGTAATCCATTATAAGAACCTAAATAATCCATTACATGCTCTCTGGTTACAAGTTGCATTAAATAATCGATTATACCAGAAGGGTTAATCGATTACTCAACAGTAAAAATTGATTTTCATGAAAAAGGTTGTAACCAAAGGTTTTCGCAAAACTTTTTTCACAAATAAGGTCCTGGAGCAAAGGTTTTATAAAAATGCTTCTTCTAAGATTTTCAAATAAAAACAAGATCATCATCACATAGACTATAATTCTAAGCGCTTTAAGAAAATTAAATTGCCTTACAAAGACTTCTAAGCCTAAGGCTAGATCTAACACAAAACAAGCCTTTGCAATCTTCATTTGTACCTGAACGTTAAGCAAATATTCATAATTGATGTTGTTGTGTCATCTTCAAAACACTGAGAGAGAAACACATGAGTTCAACACTAAGTTTCAACACTCCCCCTTTTTGATGATGACAAACACTCCTGCAAAACAAGGGTTAGTACGAATATAACATATTAAAGCAATTCTCATAAGAGTATCACAAAAAATACTCAAGCTCATAACATTGAGCTCATTAAGCTAAGCTCCCCCTGAATTCATGATATCTCATGAACAAAATAACCTGTAACCTGTGTAACCTGTTTTCTCATTCTTCTCCTTTTTCTCCCCCTTTTGACATCATCAAAAAGGTGAAAAGGCATAATGGTAAGCAAATGACAACGCATAAAATAAGCACACCAAAGAAATAATTGTCATAAGCATCATAATCAGTTCGAACAACTCAGGGAAAACAAACTTAAATCCAGGAACAAGTCAGGCAAAAAGAAATACTAGGGGTTAAGAGCAAGCATAAACAAAATTTCCAAATATCATAATCCAAATAACTTAAATAGATAAAGATAGATGAGGTGCGGTGAATAGATTTGCGGTGCCACAAGCTCGACAATCACTGGAACGGAGGACGATTCTGATGTCGCAGATGGTAAATCTCTTGTTGCTTTGACTCCATATCCATGTGCATCTGCTTCAAGCCGGATGTGAGTTGAGCAAGAGAGGTGTCAACCGAATACATGTGCTCATCAGATCTCCTCATATACCCTCAAACATCATCCATGAATAACTGCATGTATGGAGGAATGTGCTCGGAAGGATAAAGAGCTTGTAGCGGAACATAATCTGAATTCTGAACCGGTACACTATCAGGCTGTGGTGTTTGCTGCTGCTGATCATCTTCATCAGGATCAAAATTGTGGTTGGACTTGCTCTCACGTCTTTGTTCTTTTGGTCTTCAACCGGTGCCTTCCATGTTGATCCATCCCATGTTTCCCAAGAAGTTCGAGTCCATGCGCATATCTGCATTAGGAGCTGTTCTAGCTTTGCCATTCACAGGAACTCTGAATCGCCTGAGAATTCTGGTGATCACAGTAGCATATGGAAGCTTCGTCGTCTTATTCTTCATATCCTCATTAATAGACCGACGAACCTTAGCAGCAGTCTCAATCATATGATTCAATATAAACCAACCCCAATTAATTGGTTTATTATGATACCACGCCCAAAATATAATGTAGTCGGACTCAAGAACTCTGAAATAGTTTCCTTGCCTTGGAAGCAAACAGCGAGTCAGAATGAAATGAATTCAAGTTCCCAGAAGTCATTGCCTTTCCGGCAGGAATGCGATCATCAATAAATTCCTGTTTTGCAGCTTTCTTGTCGTACTCATCACCCCAAAGACTTTCAGAACCAGAACCAGTGAAAGTAACTCCATCAGTGGGCAAGTGAGTCATGTTAGACCAAGTTGACAAGCTAATTTTGATCGCTTTTCCTTTGACCTCGGAATAAAGAGTTTGTTCTTCAGCATTCCAAACCAGGTTCGAGTAGAACACTCTGACCAAGTCCTCATAATAATCTCCTCCAATGGTACTGAACTCATAAAGTCCTTTTTCTTTCAACAGAACAACAGCCGGAAGATTACAATCATCACCTTCAAATGTTTCAGCATCGAGAAATCTTGGTGAAATAACGGAGCAAGCAGCAAAGTATTTTTCATAATCCATTATTTGAGCAGGATTAGAGAACCAACGATTTAGCTTTTCTACTGCTATCGGCTGATGAACCGGTGGAGGTGGAGCTGAAGGACCTGCATCGCTTTGACGTGTCCTTGGCGGTCTAGGAACTCGACTAGATGAAGGTTGAGCCCTTCTTTGAACAACAGGGGGTGAAGGCTCATCATCCTCTGATTCCTCAATTACCATACGCCTTTTAGAGTGACGAGACATGATTGTAGCACAGATAATAACAACCAAATCAACTCAACTGAATGCAGCACAGCACAACTATCTCAAAAGAAATTATGAATTCTGAACCAACTAACTTTTCCAACCAGAATGCAGCACAGCACATAATATAACTCAGATTACCAAAAACACAGTTCAGCAGTTTCAACTTCACAGAATCAATGACAGAATAACTTCATATCAAAAGTAGTAAGCATGAAGATACTGATATTGCATAACCAAGATACTGTGAACCTGAACCGGAGAAGCTATCAACAGAACCGAAGCAATGAACCGAACAATGAACAACACACATCAACCCGAGCAAACCAGAAGCCAAACCAGACCAGTAAATCGAACCAACACTGAACCGGAGAACCAAGAATCTGAACCAAGCAGAAAAACGAACCGGACCAATGAACCGAGTGATATTCTGATCAGGGAACCGAATGCTCAAACCAGTGAACCAACATCTTCATCAACATGCATGAACCGGATCTGAAACTTGAAGATCAAGAGGCATGAAGCATGAAATCCTTGTGAACACCAAGTTTAACCAAGTATGAAGAGAAGGTTTTGGACAATGTGAAGCAAGAGCAAGAGGTTTAATGGTGGTTGTGAGTGAAAAACCGAATGGTGAGGAAGGAGAGAGATAGGGGCGGTTTTGGGTTAACTGAAGTGGAGAGGGTGAAGGTTTATGAGAGAGAGAAGTAGTATGAGTGAGTATGGTGAAGGTTGTGAGTGGTTATGGAGGTTTGTGGGTGTTGAAGGTTTGAAGAAGATGAAGAGAAGAAGAAGAAGAAGTCGTGGAAGAGAGAGAGAAGGAGGAGGTCGTGTATTTTGAGAGGGAAGAGAGAGAGTGTGTGTGTAAGAATGTGTGGCTAGGGTTATTATTATAATTGGTGGTCCACACTTGGTCAAACATGGGTCAAAGGCCCACACGATCTTCTGCACTTTTTCCCTTTTTTTTTCCAGATACTGTAGCAATTAATCGATTATTCCCTTGTTGTAATCGATTACTTCTGCACATAATCGATTACTACAATCCATTTAATCGATTCTCTCTTCTCTGGTCAGAACTGATGCAACCAGTATAATCGATTATACTGACTTCCATACTCGATTATCTCTCCTCTGATGAGTTGAATGATGCTGCAAATATAATCCATTATTCTGATCTTCTAATCCATTATTTCTTCATAACTGATTCAAAAAATCTACTTGGTAATCGATTACTGTTGCAGAGTAATCGATTACTTCTGCACAAATTTCCAAAATTCTTCCTTTTCTAACTGATACAACCCAATCCTTTCTGATACATGAACCTTGATGCCTGAATCCGTTTAGTGACGTTAAGCTTGTGGTCAACTTACCTTTAAAAATCCTGTTTCCTACAAAACAAATAAATCTGGCTATCTCCAACGCTCAAGTTAGATAATATTCATGATAATCACAATGAGCTTTATTCGAATAAATCAATAACAATAATGTAACAAATCATATGCCTATCATAATTATGAAATATATCAAGATTAATCATTATAAGCATTTGATACTATCTTGATTTCATCAAGTTTGTACTAAATGACATTTTATGAAGATCTTTGATTTTTCCAAGAATTGATGATCATGTGAAGATAAAACTAGCAACACACGATTTATTTTTCAAAAATAGTTTAGCTTGGAATAATCAAAGTACGTTCTTGAATAATCATAATTATAAGAGTTATATGATCTGTTTACCTCAATTTTTGCATGCCATGGAAATTTTGAATTTTGCCGATGTTTCTTTTTGTCACTTCCTTTATGCCAATGATTCTTTCTACGAATTTTTGTCCATAGGTGATTTTCATTTCTTCCATGTGTCATTTTTGACTTAAATGGAACTGATCTTCTTTGGTTATTCCATCTTGTCTCAGATATCCAAGGTGTCTAAGTGGTGAGATTGTCTCTTAGAATTCTTCTTGGTTTTTCCTTGGGTAGAAAATAATCTTCTTTCCTGTTACACGCAGAAATTTTTGGTACCCATCTCATGTTGGGTCCACGGGGGTTAATTTTAGATTTCTCGGAGACTTTTGGAACCCATTTCATTTTATTTCTCAAGTATTGATTTTTCTTGAATATGCATAAATGAGAAATATGACCAGAACGACCACAATAGTTACAAATAATGATTTTGGAAGAGGTTTTGGATTTTATAAAATCATTTTTGCGAAACTTGTGATCTTCGTATTCAGAATCACATTTGCTAACCTCTTTGCTTGACTTTAGAATTTCCACATTCGTATTTGAATTGTCAAGAAAAGAGTTTGAACAAACAGATTTTGAAATACAATGAGGGTCACACGTAGCAGCCTCAACAGAGTTTTTAATAGAAATACATTTTTCATTACTAGTAGAGGTGCTATTTTCAAAATTGTTTTTCAAATCTTCTCTCAAAATATTATTAGTACTATGAGGGTTTTGGACATTGAAATTAATCAAGGTTACCTCGTGAGGAGCAAATAAATGTGATGCATTTCCGTTTTCTACTGACTCCTCATCTGAAGAACTTGATTCCTCAAGAGTTTCCAAGAAAGCTTCAAACAGTCTTTCTAGATCATCATCATCTCTTTCATCTAATGAACTCCTCTTCATGCTATGAGTGTCATCATTTAAAACTTTGTCAAGAGAGCTAGTCCATTCGTTCTTTGAGTTTTTCCCTTCGTGAGTATCTTGAAAACATCTGTGAACACTTACACTTTCCAAAAGATCATTAGTAGCATAACAAGTGTGTAAGGTATCCCAAATATTTTTAGCATTAATTCAATCCTTGATTTTAGCATATGCGTCATCATTTAAGGCATTCCTTAAAATCTGCATTGCTTGAATGTTCAAGGCAAAACATTTTTTATCAAAATTATTTAAAACATTTTTTGGATTTAGATCGAAACCATTTTGCACAATACTCCATAAATGATAATTCATCGACTGTAAATAAAATTTCATTCTAGCACTCCAATATGAATAATTTTCTCCATTGAAAATTGGTGCTTCATCGAATGAATTACCCTCCATTTTAAAATTAAAAACACAAAATCCAAAAGCCAATTAACCAATGATCTTTAACTCAAGCGGTTAAGCTTGTTACCAGAGCACGAAGCTCTGATACCAATTGTTGGAATAAACGGTGTAATTGGCAAGAATCACCCAAGAGGGGGGGGGGGGTGAATTGGGTGTTTAGAAAACTTAGAAAAATAATCGAATTAAAACGTTCTTTTGAAAAATATCAGAGATTAAATAGAGCGGAAGACTTAAAGAATGATTTAAAAACGTTTTTAAGTACGAAATAGAAATATTATTATATGAAAATTGAAAACATATTATACACGAGATTGATTTAAAAATCAATACAGGAAAACCACAATTCTCGTGTGATATAATTTAAAAACTTGAAAATAGTTTTTATGTACGAAAATATGATTAAAACAATTTAAGCGTGCGGAAAGTAAAAGATAAGGAATAGAGAAATTGTACGCAGGCAAATTTATCCTGGTTCGGCAAACCCAGCCTAGTCCAGTCCCCAAGCGACTCGCTTGAGCTTTTTCACTAAGCCAAGACGCAACTGCGTCCCCGAGTACATCCAGAGCGCCCCGCAAGCTACTAGGAATCCCACCGTTCGCAAGGGACCTCGAAACTCAAACAATAGCCTAACTACTAGGAATCCCACCGTTCGTATAGCGCTACCCAAACAACAAGGGTTATCTCACCCTATGAACGCGACACACGTTCAATCTTAAGGAATAACACTCCTTAACACTAAGGTTGTCACACCCCTTACAATAATAAGAATATGCACGAAAGAATTTGTGCAACTAACAATATGCTCTCTAGATAGAGCGGATACAACAATCAAGACCTATGACAATATTAATAATCTAAAGCAAAGCCCAAGGTTTATAGCACTATGATGATGATGATGAACTTTTTCTTCTCTAAAAAGATTATCAAAAAAGTAAAGAAAAGAGAAGAAGAAGAGTCTCTCTTTTTTCAAAAATGAAAAAGAGTTTTAAAGAAGGAGAAGAAGCAGCCAAACAATCAATTCGTGATCCTCCAAAAATGGAAACAAATCATTCTGGGAATCAGATTGATTTCAGCACGTTTTTCAAAATTTGAATTAAAATAATCGATTACATTGGACAGGCATAATCGATTACAAGCTCTCAGGTTTTCCATAAAAGTTGCAGCATTAACATATAATCGATTACTAGTTTCTGATAATCGATTACTTACTCCCAAATGTCCAGTTCAAGGAAGTAATCCATTATAAGAACCTAAATAATCCATTACATGCTCTCTGGTTAAAAGTTGCATTAAATAATCGATTATACCAGAAGGGTTAATCGATTACTCAACAGTAAAATTTGATTTTCATGAAAAAGGTTGTAACCAAAGGTTTTCGCAAAACTTTTTTCACAAATAAGGTCCTGGAGCAAAGGTTTTATAAAAATGCTTCTTCTAAGATTTTCAAATAAAAACAAGATCATCATCACGTAGACTATAATTCTAAGTGCTTTAAGAAAATTAAATTGCCTTACAAAGACTTCTAAGCCTAAGGCTAGATCTAACACAAAACAAGCCTTTGCAATCTTCATTTGTACCTGAACCTGTTAAGCAAATATTCATAATTGATGTTGTTGTGTCATCATCAAAACACTGAGAGAGAAACACATGAGTTCAACACTCAGTTTCAACAAAAGATGTACCAAGACCTGAAAAAGATGTTTTGGTGGTCGGGATTAAAGAAGGATGTTGCGTCTTATGTTGCATCTTGCCTTGTTTGCCAAAAGGCAAAGATTGAACATAAGAAGCTTGGAGGAGAATTGCAACCTTTGAGTATCCCGGAATGGAAGTGGGATGGATTAGCAATGGACTTTGTATGTGGTTTTTCGAGAACCAGAGAAGGTTTCGATGCGGTTTGGGTTGTAGTGGATTGGTTAACCAAGTCAGCTCATTTTATCCCCATCAACATGCAATATCCGTTGGAAAAGCTTGCGAGAATGTACATCAAGGAAATCGCCAGATTGCATGGAATTACCTCAAGTATCGTATCGGATCGTGACCCTCATTTCGTTTCTCGTTTCTGGCAAAGTCTGCATCAAGCTTTGGGGACGCAGCTAAGGATGAGCTCAGCTTATCACCCGCAAACGGATGGTCAGTCTGAAAGGACTATTCAATCCCTAGAAGATTTGCTTCGACCATGCGTTTTGTAGTATCAAGAGAGTTGGGATCGATTGTTGCCGCTTGTGGAGTTCACCTACAACAATAGTTATCATGCAAGCATAGATATGGCCCCGTACGAAGCTCTTTATGGAAGGAAATGTAGAACCCCACTATGTTGGTTCCAAGTGAGGGAAAGTGCTCTCATCGGACCAGAGTTAGTACAAGAAACGACCGAGAAGATAAAGGTTATCCAAGAGAAGATGAGGACTGCACAAAGTCGTCAAAAGAGCTATGCCGACCAGCGAAGATCCAAACTGGAATTCCAAGAAGGAGATCACGTGTTTTTGCATGTGGTTCCAACGACCGGTATTGGAAGAGTGATGAAGCCAAAGAAGTTGACTCCGAAGTTTATCGATCCGTATCAGATTTTGAAGCGAGTTGGTCCTGTCGCGTATCAGATCGCCTTACCCCCGTTTCTTATCCAATCTCCATAATGTATTCCACGTCTCTCAGTTTCGCAAGTTTATTCAAGACCCGTCTTCGATCATCCAGTTGCAGCAAGATGTAGTACCATTGAAAGAGAATCTCACGTTCGATGTTGGGCCCGTACGAATAGAAGATCGGCGAGTCAAGAGGCTGCGAGGAAAAGAGATTCCATTAGTAAGAGTCCTTTGGGGTCAGAGTGGAGTGTCTGACTCTACGTGGGAATTAGAATCTAGAATGAAGGATGAGTACCCTCATCTTTTTGTGTAAATCGAAATTTCGGGGACGAAATTCTGTTTAAGTGGGGGAGGATGTAAGACCCTACATTTTTAAATAAATAAAAGAAATTAAATATTTAAAAGAATAATATTATTATAATGAATAAAATATTGAATTTTCTAAAATTTGGTTAAAATACTTGAGTATTTTGGGGAAGACTCGAGTATAGTAACTAGCTGTTAGGAAAATTTGAATTTTTAGTTGAAAGACTCGAGTCTTTCATGGAAGACTCGAGTATTCTGTGGTGTTGCTGAAAATTTCAAGCTGGTGCGTCAGCAAAGACTCGAGTCTTGGGATAAAGACTCGAGTAGTTCGAGCAGTATGGTTGAGTGTATAAGTCGGTTCCAATTCAAACTTTGCACCAAAACGCGTTTTCTCGTGGTTTCAAGCACAGAGCTGGACCTTACTTGGAAGTAAGGTAACTTTAGACTATAAATAGGCAATTGGGGAAGCCCCAAACACATTCAAATTATTCCAAACCCGAAATTATGTCCAACTTCCTCTATTTTGTGGAACATACTTTAATCACTTCATTCTCTCTCAATTCTCATCCATTCCCTTCGAAACCCAAACACAAACTGAAGTTCTAATTCCAATCTTGAATTAGAACCAAGAATCACTTAGAACCACCCTATGTATAACGAGTTCTAGACAATCAAAGCTGAGCTTTCAAAGCTGCGAAAAACAGAGCAAATTTCAGCATCAAGTACCCATCTTTCTTGAACCCGTTTGGTAAATCCAGGAACTCTTTCGATTTCAAACTTGTTTCTATTTGAAGTTGGCATTTCCTAGTTTCTAAAGCTAACTTGTTTCATTCTTTTTCATGTCTTATTCATTGTGAAATTGATGGCCAAAGTCAGCCAAGTGCAACAGTTTTGCACCGGTCCAGAATCAAGTTTTGATTCAGTCTCTTTCTTGATCAATCAATCCTTTCTTTAGCTTCCTAGAGGTAAGGGATGAGTAACCTAAATACTAGAATGAGTAATTTCAAGCTAGAAATGTAGGAACCTTTAAGGGTTCAAAGAGGGATGCAACTTGAATTGGGATTCTGACTTGGAGGTCAGAAGCCCATGATTTATGATTCAAACAAGTTTAAATGAACCTAATAAAGCTCACTGTAATGTGTTTTGAATTTAAAATCAAGTGGAAATGAATTTCACATTTTAAAATGGATATTTTCAAGTTTGAATGCAATATGTGATTTGATGCTATTTGATGTTGTTTCAGTTGTGTTTAAGTGTTGTAACATGTTTGTTTTATGTGCCTAAGTTGCTGTTTTGCATTGGAATGGAGAAATAAAGCAAGGAACTCGAATTGGTATTGAAAGTGCAGAAAACTGGTGTTGTTGCAGCAAAAAGACTCGAGTATTTTAAGGAAGACTCGAGTATTCTGGAAACTGGAAGAACGACTCGAGTAGATCTTTAAAGACTCGAGTATTTTTGTATGAACTACTCGAGTAGTTCATGAACTACTCGAGTAGTCTGAACAATTTTTCAGAAAACACTTACTTTCTAAAATTTTCTTATAATTAGCTCGTTTAATATTATAATATCCTAATCCCAGCCCGTTGGTTGATAGCTATCCTGGAGGTGTCCAATTGGAATTTTATTCAGTGGTTGATTATTTCCCTACAGGAGTCCCAACGGAAGTGTAACACCTAAGATTTTTACCTTTAAAACCCCGCTATTAAAAAATATGAATTTGAAATTTATTTTTAATTTAATAAAAATCACCCGTCAAACGGACGGAGTTTTGTTTGTTTTTCGGACTATTCCATAATTCAACCTGTGGCAAACAATTTCAAGAAAACCTCCAGTAGCCAGCAGGGCTTCAGATTATATCAAGGCCCAATGGACTCCAAATATAGCAGTGGCATCAAATATTCAGAGTGTCAGCGAAAATACTAAGTTTGAGTATCAAAAACCAAAACATATAACTTTATCAAAACAAAATATCCTAAGCCTCACTCCAAAAATATATATAATAAATTTACATCAAAATAAATGTAGGAGGCCTAGGTCCATAGTATACTCTAAATCCCATAATAACCCTACTCTCCCTGTAAGGGAAAGTACTCTTGCTCGGCCGGGGGCTGTGCCAGCTCAATCTCCGTACCTGAAAAATGTTAAGGGAGTGAGCATTGCACATGAAATAGAAAGCAGTTTCTAACTAGACATAACAACCCACTAGGTCAAACACAACTAGCAAATAAAGCATACCATCACATATAGCATACCATAATCAGTTCATTATTTCCATATTCCTTATTCAATACAATTTCCATTTTCATTATTCCATTCAAATTCCATTTCCTTTTCTTTTCATTTCATTCTTCAGATGTATCTCATACCATTGTACTTCACCTCCACACTGGAAGGTACCTCATACAACTTGGCCTGTGGGTACTTCACCTCCACACCGGAAGGTACCTCATACCATTGTACTTCAACTCCACACCGGAAGGTACCTCATACCATTGTACTTCACCTCCACACCGGAAGGTACCTCAGACAACTTGGCCTGTGGGTATTTCACCTCCACACCGGAAGGTACCTCATACCATTGTACTTCACCTCCACACCGAAAGGTACCTCATACAACTTGGCCTGTGGGTACTTCATATCCACACCGGAAGGTACCTCATACCATTGTACTTCACCTCCACACCGGAAGGTACCTCATACAACTTGGCATGTGGGTACTTCACCTCCACACCGGAAGGTACCTCATACCATTATACTTCACCTCCACACCGGAAGGTACCTCATACAACTTGGCCTGTGGGTACTTCACCTCCACACCGGAAGGTATCTCATACCATTGTACTTCACCTCCACAGCGGAAGGTACCTCATACAACTTGGCCTGTGGGTACTTCACCTCCACACCGGAAGGTACCTCATACTTTTCCTTATTTAAATTATGTGTCCCTCAGGTCAGAGGTCAACACTCATTCACTTTATTTCATTCTTGTGTCCCTCAGGTCAGAGTTCAACACTCATTCACTTTATTTCATTCTGTGTCCCTCAGGTCAGAGGTCAACACATTATTCACTTTATTTCATTTCGTGTCCCTCAGGTCAGAGGTCAACACTTTATCATCATTCTCATTATAAACATTTCATCACAATTCAAGGAACGTCACCTCAAAACAGAGGCCAACATATATACCACATTCTCAATATTCGACGCCTCAATTCAGAGGCCAAGAATTCTTCACTTTCTTGTTCAATCAATCATAACACATTTAATCACAACCGCACACAATCAACACCTAATCATTCATGTAATTCCCTTATTCATTTCCTTTCTCAACTATCACAATCATACCAATAGTATTCTCTTTTACAGCCCAGCATTTAGATTGCCCTTCATTTTAATTTACATATATCACCTTTTACTTTTTGTTTACACATAATCATTTTACTTCCATTTCCTATATTCACAAGTTCAATTCATAAGCCATGACCTTTGTTCACAATTGATACTACTTAACATTTATACTCATTTAGCATTTAGATACAAATACGCACATTCATCACATATAATCGTTTCCATTCCATTTTCTTCCTATATCAAATTACTCCATAACACATTACATATATTTGCAATAGCAGTCAATTGTCATTTAATACAAAACTTTACAAATAAAATCAATAATCATAGAAATCATTTATGGCCACTTCACTATCATATTATCCAAATCCTCTTGTACTTCATTATAATCATTATCCAAGTTTCATTTATCAAATAATTCATTCTCATATCATTGGGTTTCCTTTTCCTAGTCTTTACATCCAACATCATGCATATTTAATTAGTTAGAATTCTATATTCAATAACCTAGGGTTTTATAGTCTAATTTTCTCCCCTAACACATAACCCTAACAAATCATTATATACTAACTAGAACCCACTCCCTAGAAGAAGGCAAAACCCACCCCCTTACCTCAAACACTTGGAGATAAGGTGATTTTACTTGCTCTAATCTTGAGAGTCTTGCCACCAAATGAGTTATGTTCCAAAGGAAGAGGGAGGAACCTAATATAAGAGCCATAACAAGAAGAGTTAGCATTTATGCCATAGCCTCTTGCCAAACCTCAAGAAAATGTGAAGCTTTCATAGCCTAGAGTTGAAAACCACCATGGAAGGGATGAGAGAGAAAGGGAACTCGAATTATATAGAGAAAGAAGGAATCCATGGCATTAAACACTTACTTGAAGTGAAGAAGAAAGAGATTTGTTGATGGAATGAAGAAATCCCACTTGCTCTTGATGGATTTGATGATGGAGAATGGAACCCTAGGGGAGAGAGGAAGAGTGGATCGAAGGTTAGAAGGAAAACACATTTTGTTTTCTTTTATTTTTTTCAACAGCAGACTAGGTTAATCGATTAACAGCCCAAGTTAATCGATTAACCCATTGAAATTTGGCCTAAGATCAGCAGCTAGTCTACTCGATTAATTTTTTGCACACTTTCTGGCCCTAATGGATTAACCAGTAGGTTAATTGATTAATCTTTGCTCCACATTCAGGCACTAATCGATTAACCAATGAGTTAATCGATTAGCCTGCAAAAACTTGCATTACTCAGAACTTTGATACACCATAACTTCTTCGTTACCCGTTGGATCTTCCTCAAATTTTAAAGCAAGCTTCCTCACCTATTCTAATTCATATCCAATGGTGGAATTTATGTTTTGAGCTACGAATCATATATTTTGAATTTCCTAAGGTTCTATGCTTAAAGCTTCTCTTTTACACTCCTATTTACCCAATTTCTCACTTAATTTCACCACTTCTTCTACTCTAAATCTATCACGATATAGATTATACTAGGAATTGGATTTTGGGATGTTACAGGAAGTGCGTACACCCATTCGGTTGATATTATCCCTAGATGTCCCAGTGAAAGTTTTACTCACTTGGTTGATATTTTTCTATGGGAGTCCCAATGGGGTCGTTGCAAAAAAAAATCCACCAATAGGAGGTTGTGCCTCGATGGATTACTAAATAAATGATTATACGCTATTTCTAAAACCATCACAAAGTGGCTGGGCCGCTGATGGATTTTTCTGAAAAGAGAATTGAAAATAAGTACACCCATCACAAAGTGGCTATGCCGCTGATGGTCTTTTTCGGAAAGCACCAGCACCAGCTAAATGAAAGCTAATGAAATGAAATGCTGATGAGAATAATGAAAGAAAAGAAATGAGACTCTTATGTGACATTATCATGAATGGGGTTGCTCCGATTTTGATTGTGGAAATCTAGCATAGGATAGAATTTGGATACCATGGCCTAGAGTGCTATGATGACTTGGATACCATGGCACATAATGCTATGAAGGCTAGTTCCCAATCAATCGTGATGCATGAGATATGGATATGCTCCAGTTCGAAGAAAACGTAAGTTTGAAATGGATACCCGAAAGGATGCCGAACTGTGAAGCATGAATGAGGAGTAGGCATGCATCATGTCACTAATGAAATTAAATATGTGTTAAATGAGCTTGAGCATATATATATATATACTTGCATTATGGATGCTATCTGATTATATGTGCTTGTTATTTTTAGCCTCTGTTATGCTCATTTGTTATTGTATTTAGCTATGGCTCACTCTTAATCCCTTGTTGTAGGACATGGCACGGAATCTGATGTGCGTGGAGATGAGGCCGCTCCCTAGTGGGGAGTGGAATTTCGAGGAGCATCGGGCCACGAACGAAGGGGACGTGGAAGTCACTTTCCGTCACCCAAATCCATGGTCCCGGATGCGTCTGCGTCGTACGAGGATACCAATAGTGTACATTATGCATATTCCACCTAATTTTGTATTTCGCCATGGAACACCACCACCACCACCAAGACGTTTTCCAAGGTGCACCCTTCCACCCAGTCCATCACCCTCCGAAGAAAGAAATATTTTAGAGGTTCCTGCTCACCCTCGCCCTTCCACTAGAGCCCGATCTCGGACTCCAGTTTATGTGCCATCTGATCCGACACTGGAAGAGGAGGAAGATCCTATTGAGGATGAGGACCCGGTGGAGGATGCTGATCAGGTGGCAGAGGATGATCCTATGGAAAACTCAACTGGAAGTCAGTGGGGAACTGATGACTGAGTTGAGTCCTGACTAGTGGAATGTGGATAATGCAACCCATCAGGTTTCTCTTACTTATGCTATGTTATATTTTGAGTTTCGAACCAGTTGCTCTAGGTTGTTATATGTTTTGTTGTAATATATGTAATATAGTGTAATAACCTAGAGTATATAAGTTAAGTTTAGTGTCTTTAACTTTTATGTTTGATGTAATGGAACATGTACTCTTTGACTTAGAAATGAAATATGAAGTTTGAATGTTTTTCCGCATGAATTGAAAATGATGATGACTTGACTTATGATGGAAATAAAAAAAAATAAGAAAAAATGGTCATATTTTCGAATATAAGTATTTTATTAAGAATAGAAAGTCGGGTCGTCACACGTTTGATGAGTCAGCACTCAACAATTTTAATCGTTGACACGAAATCAACCTCTGGTCTTGATAGTGGGCTTCGTGTCGACATGCATAGGAAATGGAAGTGAGTATTTAAGCATAGTTGTTGATGAAAATCAACCATTTATGTCGAATTGCTCCAAAATTCAGAGGTTAGGGTTCTCAATTTCGTCCTCAACGTTCTCCTTCGTTTCTGAGAGTTGAGTTGAGTGATATACACCATTGTGAAGCTCACGTCTTGAGCTTAACAAAGACACATAGATTGTGAGTTGAGGCTTTGTATAGAGGAAGAATTGTAGCTCGAAAAATTGGTGTTGTTGCTGTCAAGTTCAGAAAACTGAGGTCTGGAGCTTACTTTGAGCTCGGATTTTGGTAAGTATATGAGTCCTCCAATCCTCAAATTCCTTTCTACCTCTAGTCCTTGTTGCAGAGAATCATTCCTAATCATTTTCCCCAATTTCTAAACTGTTTTTGCATGTCAAAATCTTTGGTTTTTGGACTCTGTTCGAATGTGGCTGCATGCAAAGGGTTTTGTGGGTTAGAGTGCTCCAGTCAATTTCTCTGCAATCTCTTTGTTTATTCACGGCCTAGAGATAAGGGTGAAGCTAATTTTTCACTAGAATAAGTTTAATTGGTAGGATTTTATGTGTGGAGTCACCATGAGACTCTTTGGGCATAGTTTGAAATAGGTTTAAGGCTTGGAGGCCTTTCTGAGCATTAACTTTGATTTGAGAAAGTTTGTTATGTTGCATGTGTACTGTATGCAAGTTATTTTCATGCCAAAAATGATTAGAATGGAATTTGGTATGTTAAGTTGCTCAAAATGTGGTTTTTTATGCACAATTGATGCTCAGTTATGATTCACTGTAATACAATGTAATTCTTGTGTTGGAACATGTTTAACTTACATAATGTTAGCTCTGTTGAGCATTGGTTTGGTTTGAATTTGATTAGAATTGAAAACGGTATGTTAAAACTCAAGTTTTTAGTGTTATCTGACTGTCAATACTCGAGTCTTTGACTCGAGACTCGAGTCTTTTGGACGCACCAGTGCGTCTGGTGGCACCAACACTCGAGTCTCTGACTCAGGACTCAAGTACTGACTGATGCTAAGGGTAAACTTTTCTGATGAACCACTCGAGTCTTACATGATCCACTCGAGTCTTCTGGGTTGAAGAAGACTCGAGTATTTCATGAACGACTCGAGTACTTTACAAAACCCTGAGACTTGAACTTTTCAGAAAATCAAGATCCACTCGAGTCTTACTAAGAACCACTCGAGTCTTTTAAATTCTACTAGAGTCTTGTTAACCAGAATGCTAATACAATACCATTTTCAACTAAGTCAAATCTTAATTAAGTTAAGGATAAATTCTAAAGGGTGGGTCATGTTCCAAAGAAGATATGATGTGTTAAATTACATTGATATTACATTGGTGAATGTATTGCATGTTGCACATAACAAGATTAAAGGATAATCTTAAATGGAACCTACATGTGCACTCATACATGGTGTGATGGCGATAGGATATCGTTTGTTATGTTCGAGGAACATGAGGAGGGTACTCTGGGAGTACCAATTTGGATACAACCGCTCGATGACACATTTTGGTAATGTGGGCAGTATTGTGGAATGTTGCTGCGTCTTGGTGGCGCGATGTGCACTTTGGTAGTGTTGCTGCACTTTGGTAGTGCTGCTGTGTCTTGGTGACGCGACGTACACGTTGGTAGTGACGTCATGGATTATGTTCCAAGCAGGTTCAGTATACGTTTAAAACACGTATATGGATTGTTTGGTTGTACGTCCATAAAGTGATAGTTGGAGAATCTCAGAA
This sequence comes from Crotalaria pallida, assembly GCA_037953625.1. Classification (NCBI taxonomy): domain Eukaryota; kingdom Viridiplantae; phylum Streptophyta; class Magnoliopsida; order Fabales; family Fabaceae; genus Crotalaria; species Crotalaria pallida. Next base: position 65,910,043 of record CM075651.1, read on the forward strand.
ATTTGAGATAGTGAGCATGCATCATGCCATATAATTAAAGGGATTAATTATGAATGGAAATTTGGCTTGCTCATATGTTTATGCATATCACTTGATTACTTGGTATATGTGATTGTTTACATGCTTTCATTATTCTTATTCGATTATGTGGACTATATTGCTTACCCCTTATGCTCATTGTAGGTGATGGCTCGCTATCTAGCTTGCATCGAGTTGTGCCCACTCCCTAGTGGAGTGTGGTACTACGAGGACCATCGAGCCACTTTTGAGGGAGAGGTAGAGGTGACCCTCTATCATCCCAATCCCTTGGCTTGTGTCCGTCCTCGTTGTAACGTCCTCAATTTAATTTCCAGTTAATTTATTTAATTAATTGTTATCAAAATATATTAGAGTTAATTAAGAAAAATTAAGATAATTAATCCAACGAGTATGTGAGGTGTTAGAAAGGAGTTAGAAAGGGGAGAATCGAAATCGGAATTGAATCGGGTTAAAAAGTGCAATTTTAGCTAAGTTAAATCACCTTTCCAACAACCCTAGTTTGGAAAATTGTAATTAAATAATTACAACTCCAATCAAGATTTCCACCCTTGGATATGGAGTATGGATTTTTAGGAACCTTGCTTTAAAATTTGAGCAAGATCCGACGGTTAACGAAGAAGTTATGGTGATTTGAAAACACGATGAAAATAGAAAAATAGAAAAGGCAATTAGCAGTGGTTAATCGAGTATTAATCGATTAACTGCCATTTTAATCGATTATTAATCGATTAAGTCGAGTTTTTCAGCCCAGAAAATAGCGTTTTGGCCTTCTTCTTCACACATTCTTCCATGGCTTTCTCTCTCTACTAGGGGCCGAACTTCTCTCCCTTCTCTCCATGATTTCACCTTCAAATGATCACTTAAACCCATGAATAATCACTAAAAATCAATCCCCATCACCCACAAACCTTTAATCTTCTATCAATCTCTCAAGATCAAGGATTGGAAGCTCTCTCTCTCCCTCTCTCCACGTTTTTCTCTCTCATCCAGCAAGAGGGTTTTAGCTCAAATTGGTATTTTCTATCTTTAATCTTCAAAATCAAGGTAAGGGGGTTGATTCATGGGCTTGGGAGTTGAATTTTGGGTGTGTATAATTATGATTAAGTTTAGGGTTAGATAATATGATTTTCTCTCTTTAATATATATGTTATTGTTCATGAAATTGCTTGACCCTATTTGCTACATGAAATAAGCATGATTATTAGTTGTATTTGTGGTTTGTTTTGTATTAGTTGTTTACCTTGCAATTAGTTGAGGAATTTATGGACATTGTAAGTAATAAGTTGAAAAAGGAATTTATGAGAATAAGGAGTAAGAAATTGTTTATGTTAGTAAATATGTAATTATGTAACTTCAAGTGAAAAAAATGAGATGTTTTGAAAAGTTTATATGAATTGGAAATGAGAAGTGTTACTTTGCAAATTATGAGTATGAGAAATGAAAGAAATAAAGTGGTAATGCAAAGTAAGGAAAAATAAGAAGGTCTGCAGCTATTAATCGCGTTTTGGGATCCACACCCATTAGGTGCACACGGTTAGGACAGGGTCCTACTAGCAAAGTAGGCCCGAATTAGCCCCAATAGGTACAAAGCTCGCTCAGGAAAAATCCCCATAAGATCAAAGGCTCGTTAGGTTACGTGGATCCTACGCGATGATTAATAGCTGCATTACCAAATATAAACATGAAATATGAATAAATGAGAATATATGAAAGAGAGTGAAGAAAAGAAAATAAAGAAAAGGCCCTAACGAGGGAAAGGTCTTATGGGTCAAAGAAGTCCTGAGTGAGAAGAAGTCCTATTGGGTGAAGATACCATCCTAACCAATTGTGCAGCAAGAATACCTAATGGAATTCATAATGCAAGCAAAGTTCAGATACAAAAGTTAAAAGCTTGTGAAAGTAAAAGTCATGTTTAAAGTTGAAGAAAAACCAAGAGTGATTATCATTGATATATGATTTAATTTCGAACCAATAAGGTGTGCAATGAAGCATGATTTATGTATGTGTGTGAATTGATTGTTGCATGCCTTAGTTGTTCTTATGCCTCTTTAAAATGACATTTCTGGGTTCGTGGATTTCTCACCCCTTACGCCCATTTTTCAGGTTCAGAGTTAGATTCCGAGGTCCCAGCCGAGCAGGATCACTCTCCCAACTAGGGAGAGTAGTGGTTCATACTTTTATTTTACTAGTTTTGGACTTAGTTATTTTGAGATTGTATATAAAAAAAACTTAGTTTAAACTTTCCTTATGACTTAGTATATTTTTGTGGTGCAATGTGTGAGCACCTTTGGGCCGGATTTCCTCCGCTCTGACGGGGACGTTCCGTGCATATTTTTGTTGTAAATAATACCTATGTAATGTTGCAAAACTAAATGAGTGCGGGGCTATAGAATGAGCTGGGGAAACACCCTAGCACCACACATAAGTAAAAGGAACTGAACTGGAAAATGTATTTTTAACTTTCACGCAGGTAGCAGGTTTTCAAGAAATATGGAAAATATCCGATAAACAGAGGAGACTCTATCGGATTTTTCCTAAAAATTTTCTATAACTAAATACTACTAAATATATTTTCTAAATAAGGGTAATTAAGTAATTCCACATGTGAACCCCTTTGTTTGTAAAAGTTAGGAAAAGAAAAATTCTAGACCACTATTTTAATAATAAATTTAGGCTTCCCCACTCGAATAATGGAGTTAGAAATTAATTAAGCAAAGAAAACTCATAAAATCTTTGTTTAATCGTATAATAAAACTTAGGGTGTCACACTCGTAGGTTCCACATACCTATTATTTATACCCTGCATGTACCCCCGTTTTATGCTTATCATGGACCACCCCCGGCTCGACCAGCTCGACGATTTCTTTCTTTCCGCTTTCGAGCAGCTACTAGATCTCATCCCTCTACTTCCCGAGTGATACGGGAGGAGACTCCTTTAGCTAGTCCGATGAGTCCAGATCATGGGACTCCCTTAGCTGACCCAGTGCCCAGTGGTAGGGCGCCGACTCAGTCGGGTGAGGTAGAGGAGGACCCTGAGAAGGCAGAGAGCGAGGGGGAGCCAGTCGAGCACTCCACTGGGAGCTAGTGGGGAGTTGTGGATCCACTGGGTGATGCATAGTATAGATAGTTGGTATGTGGGACGTGTGGAGTTCTTGTTGGAGACCTGATGGAGGAGGATCATGCTAGGGAGGAGGATTGTCAGACTGCCAATCTGGGATTTCATATTTTGCTCTATATTTATATTGTATATATTTTTGAGAGATCTCAGAGAGGTTGTCTTTTCTTACGTTAGTTTTTTTTTATGGTCTTGTACTACTCAAAACTTTGCTATCTCGACTTTGATGTACCTTGGCTGCTTTTATATTCTATATATATATATATATGACTACTAGTTTTATATTTATCAGCTCAAGGTTCATGATTTACTTCCACAAAACTCTGATGTTAAATCGTTTTATTCGGTTTTGAAATATTCCACCAAAGGATTCGAGATAACGACATCTATATAAGGAAAATTTTATTTACCATATTATATATCATTTTTATACATATATCTTCGAATCAAGTCCATATTAACTCTGATATATCTTTATTAAAGTAATAAAGACTTATTCTTTGGAAAACGAGTGTGACAAATTGGAAGACTTGTTGTGGGGTTATCAACAAGCAAGGGAAGAAGGTTAGATTAGAAGTTCAATAGGATTGCAAGACAAGAGTGAGGTATCTCTTGAAGGCTATCAAGAAGGGAGTCTTGAGAGGCGTATTACTTGTAATTTGATAATTCTAATTCCTTAGTGAAGAATCTCTTTTGGTTGAAGAGGGGTCTGGATGTAGCTCACGGTGGTTGTGAGTGAACCAGTATAAATCTCTGAGCAAGCTTCTCTTCCCTTAACTCTTTAATATTTGTCATTTCATATTGTTCTTGATTGAAAACCTAGAAAAGGTTGATTTTCTATAATTGAATGAATTAGGGTTTATATGTTCAAATTGATTTGGGAAAATCATTTTCATAACCTAGTTAATCAATAAGAATATTAGTGTTAATCAATTCCGCTTTATCTCTGATCTTATGTGTTAATTAATTGATTTTCGTATTCGATTGAAAAGTGATTTTTTCAGTTTTAACAGTGATTAATCGATTAACCTATTGCTTAATCGATTAATTAAATTTTGCTTTTAGGCATTAATTGATTAACCTGATGCTTAATCGATTAAGGGCTGAAGATTTTGTAAAAATCATTCGTTTTATTTGTTTCATTCGAAAATCTTTCAAGGTTTCTTTAACACCTATTCAACCCCCCTTCTAGGTGTTCTTCTAGTGTTCCTTAGTTAATTCACCCACCGATTGTAGTTCTTACATAGTTAAATATAGAAGACTTCCTATCATGCCTTTATATTTACTTACATCTACCGATTTACCTGACTCATCCTTGTCGAGGTAGCATGAGGTACTCATCGGTGTTGCTGCATTTTTGCAATTATCCATGTCGAACTCCTTAAGGAGCGCTTTGCAGTATTTTCCTTGATTCACAAAGATGCCTCCTTTGGCTTGCTTAACTTGAAGACCGAGGAAGAATGTAAGTTCTCCCATCATTGACATCTCGAATTCACCTTTCATTAGTGTTGAGAATTTCTTACACAAAGACATATTAGTAGCACCGAAAATTATATCATCAACATAAATTTGTACTAATAAAATATCCTTTTAAGATTTAAGAATGAATAAAGTGGTGTCAACCTTTCCTCTTTCGAAGCCTTGTTCTAAAAGAAAAGAACTCAGCCAATCGTACGAAGCTCTTGGAGCTTGTTTTAGACCGTACAGAGCATTTTTAAGTTTGTAAACATGATTCGGAAATTCATGGCTTTCAAAACCAGGAGGTTGTTTCACATACACTTCTTCATTTATAAATCCGTTTAAGAAAGCACTCTTGACATCCATTTGATACAGGGTGAATTTCATGATAGATGCAAAAGCAAGAAGAATTCAGATTGCTTCAAGCCGAGCAACCGGAGCAAAGGTCTCATCATAATCGATACCTTCCTCTTGGTTGTAGCTTTGAGCAACAAGTCTCGCTTTGTTTCTTATAATTACCCCTAATTCATCCTTTTTATTTCTGAAAATCCATTTTGTGCCGATTACAGAATGATCATCAGGCCGAGTAACTAATTCCCAAACATCATTTCTGATGAATTGGTTCAGCTTGTCTTGCATAGCAATGGCCCAATGTTCATCCTCAATCGCTTTCTGAACTGAATCAGGTTCAATTTGAGAGACAAAAGAGACAAAATTGCAAAATTTTTGAATTGACCGACGAGTTAGAACTCCCTTTGAAATATCGCCGAGCACATTCTCGATATGATGGTTCTTGTTTGTTTTCCAAGCAAGAGGGAGGCCGTCCCTCGGAGCTTCGATATCCGTTCTTATAGCATCATCTTGTTGAGTCTCTTTTTCAGCTACGATTGGTTCATCATCAATTTGCTCGTCCATTGAGTTTTCTTTGATTCCTTCACTTTTTACACAACTCAAGGTATCTCCTTTTGGGGATTCATCAAATACCACATGTATAGATTCTTCCATAGTGGAAGTTCATATATTAAACACACGATAAGCTTTACTTCGAGCAGAATAGCCTAAAAATATACCTTCATCGGCTATTGAATCAAATTTTCCAAGATGATCTTTTCCATTGTTAAAATAAAAACTTTGCATCCAAAAGCATGAAAATAAGATATGTTTGGCTTTCTACCCTTGTAAAGTTCATAGGGCGTTTTCTTTAAGATAGGCCGAGTAAGAACTCGGTTCAATACATGACAAGTGGTGTTGACTGCATCCGCCCATAAATAGTGAGGAACTTGAGATCTGTTCAGCATTGTCCGAGCAAGTTCCTCAAGTACTCGGTTTTTCCGTTCCACAACTCTGTTTTGCTCGGGAGTTCGAGGAGCTGAAAATTGATGCTCAATGCCGAACTTAGAACAAAACTTATCAAATTTGTGATTCTCGAACGCTGTCATGGTCTATTCGGATAACAATTACTTTTTGGTTTTCTTGGTTTTGAATTCGTTTGACTAGCTCTTTAAAGCTTTGAAAAGTGTCACTTTTTGCAGCTAAAAATAAAGTCCAAGTAAATTTCAGCTTTGGTAGGCCGACCACTAGGTCTTTGGATTGAAGTTTCTTTAACTGATTTACATTTATGTGAGCAGTTCGACGATGCCAAAGCCAAGTATCATTTTCTCGCATGTAGAAACCAGAGAAGAAATTTCATTTAAATCTACCAAATAAGTATTGTTTGACCTTTTTCCCACAAATTTGATCGAATTGTCTTTGTCACTTTTAATTAGACAGTGAGTGGAGGTAAAAACAACATGATTACCGATATCACAAAGTTGGCTAATGCTCAAAAGATTGTGTTCCAATCCTTGAACGAATAAAACATTTTCCATAATCAGGTCGGAAGAAATTCCTATTTTACCTTCACCCAAAATTTTACCTTTGTTGTTGTCTCCATAAGTGACATATCCTTTCTCGGTTGGAGTAAGCTCGATAAAGTGCTGCTTATCTCCAGTCATGTGCTTCGAGCATTCGCTGTCTAGATACCACCGATTTTCCCTTGCTCGGAAGCACACCTACAAAACATATTATGTAACACCCCAAAATTTTAATCCTGGATTAATAAAAAGTTAATTATAAATTTTATTTATAATTAATTGTTATTATAAATCCTTGATCAAATTAGGTATTTAGTATGCGAGTGGGTGAGAAATAATTTTATAGTTATTTTCTGTGCAAAAATTGGAATTTTGCATGTTAGTCCCTGCTGTAGGACTTAAGTGCAATATTAGAAAGATTTTGGAGGGAAGAAGGAATAAAATATTTATTTTTCAAATTTTAGTCGAAATACTCGAGTATTTCGTTCGATACTCGAGTATTCTGGGTAGAACTGGTTGAGTTAGTGCGTTTGATGAGTCACCGTTCCACTATACCCTCGATTCAACACGAAATCAGTTAAGGAACACCTCAACTGCTTCGTGTTGACCTGCATGCATATGGAGATTGTCTATTTAAGTCCATCAACAACGAATTTGAGCCTTTGTTGATGAAATCGTGAGGCTAGGGTTCCGAAACTTGTCTTCAACAATTCTCCTTCGACTTTGAGTGTTAGGTTGAGAGTGATACACTGTTACGAAGCTTACATCCTGAGCTTCGTAAAGACACTAAGCTTGTGAGTTGAGGATCAGTGTGCTAAGAGAATCGAAGCTCGAAAGGTTGGAGTCTTTTGCTGGAAAACAGTTCGTGAAGCTTACTTTGATTGTTAATTTTGGTAAGCTCTTGAACTTTCAAGACTTCAAACTCGTTTCATTCTCTTATGCATGTTGCAGAGAACAATTTCTAATTATTTTCCCCAATTCTTTTACATGATTTAACGATCAAAATCAATGGCTTTGTAACCTTGCTCAAAACTGTGTTGCTGTCAAATGGATTTTGGGGAAACTAGCTTGGAAGTTGAATCTCTGTCCAATTTCAGTTTCTACACGATCTAGAGGTAAGTGGGAAGCTATACGTTCACTAGAATAAGGTTTAATTACTTGATTTGTGATAGGAAGCCACCATGAGGCTTAAAGGGCTTAGTTTGAAATAGTATATTGGCTTGGAGGCCATTCTGTATGTTATAACTTGTTGGAGCATGTTTGTTATGTTGCATGTGAGCTAAATGCAAGTTATTTTCATGTTAAGTATGCTCAAAATTGAAATTGGTATGCCAAGTTGTTGAAAATATGACTTTATGCATATTGAATGCTCAGTTTTGATTCAATGTAATTTGATGTAATTTTTGTGTTGGAACATGTTTAAAATACTTAAACTTAACTCTGTTGAACATTATTTTTGGTTAAAATTGGTTAGAATTGAATTTGGTATGTGAAAACTCAGTTTCAGTGTTTTACTGTCATGAAATACTCGAGTCTTTGACTCGATACTCGAGTAGATCATAGTGCACCAGTGCGTTTGGTAGCACCAGTACTCCAGTGTTTGAGCTGAGACTAGAGTATTGTCTGATGCACCAATTTGAAATTGTGATGAACTACTCGAGTCTTGCATGAACTACTCGAGTATTCTGGATGATAAAACTACTCGAGTAATTCATGAACTACTCGAGTCTTTTGGTAAGATACTCGAGTATTTTTAGTCAGAACACTAAAATTTCATTGTTAAAATCTAACCAAGTTATCTTAACCCAAGTATTAATTTTTAAGTTGATTAATCATGTTCCAAGAAATTAAGGAGATTGTAAGATTACATCAATTACTTTGAATACTTGTGAATAAATTATTCCATGTTGAATATATATTAAGATTAAAGAGGATTTAATCTTAAATGGAATATGTCAATGCATTCATGCATGGTGATTGGGGTTACGTTGTTATTTTGTCATGTTCCAAGGTTACTACTTGCTTGACCCCACTTCAAGGTTGACGTTGTGGGTCTTATGTCTAGATGACTATGTAATCCAAGTGATAGTTTACGTTTTGGCGACGTGACGTTCACTAGATAAAGTGACATTGTTTATCACTTTCGGGCAAGTACGTCATACGTTCGATAACGTATTTTTTTAAGGAACATGAGGAGGGCCTCCGAGAGTGCCAAAGGTTACTGCTTACTCGACCCCACTTCAAGGTTGACGTGGTGGGTCTTATGTCTAGATGACTATGTAATCCAAGTGATAGTTTACGTTTTGGCGACGTGACGTTCACTAGATAAAGTGATGTTGTTTATCACTTTCGGGCAAGTACGTCATACGTTTGATAACGTATTCTGTATTATGGAAATACAATGAAGTTATGGAAGGATGTCCATTCGAGTGATTAGTTGGAGAATTTTTAAGAAGAGTGAGATAGCATGTAACATCCTGATTTCTTTAACTTTATAAATTTTAAGTTTTATCGAATTAAATAATTGTTTCTAAAAATCAACTATTTAGGTGTTGGGTATTTTCATAGAATACATTATGTTAATTACAAAAGTATATTTAATTATATTTTAAAAGTGAATTCTTTTAAAGAAAATTATCATAATAAAATAATGCTAAACATTTTGAATACTTAACTTTTATATATTCAATAATGAATTATGTTTAGTGTTTTTAAATATTTGACTCTAAGACATTATTAAAAATATATTTTTCTATACTTTAATTTGCTTTCGACATATTTAATTATCAAATTTGTTTTAAGAACTTCAAGACTTTTAACTTTATGATTTTATAGAGGTAATTATTTGATGCTTACATTTTATTATTAGTATTTCTTGAGATTTTTTACAATAAACAAATAAAGAGAAATGGTATTAGTGTTTTAAAATTATACTAACACAAGTAATAATAATAATAATAATAATAATGTAATAATAAAAATAAAAAAAATAAATAAATAAATGATAAGAGGAAGGGGGTTCGAAACCCTCCTTCCCCAACCCTTCTTCCTCCCTTTGGCCGCCGGCCCTAACCCCCCATTCAGTGTCCTCCTCCAACTTCTTCTTCTAATGGCTCATTCTCTCTATTTCCATGGCTTCCTCTCCAAACCCGTTTTCTCTCTCTTCACCCACATCTCTCCTAGCTTTGGCCGTCGACCCCAAACCACCATCACGCCTCTATCTCTCTCTCTACCTGGGAAGTCGCACGCCGTCGCCTTCTTCCCCGGTCGTAGATCCTCCGCCTCAGGCACGAAGGAAGCCGGAAACCGTTGCTTCTTGCTTTCTTCCACCCCGTCGCGAACCGCCGCTGCCGCCGCTGCTCCTTGAACCACGAAGTCCCTGTTCACGACACTCTCTCTCTTCCTCTGTGGCTAGTTGTTGTTCGTGACCAACAAAGACACCAATGCCGCCTGTGATCCTTTCGTTGTCGCCACCACATCTGGGGGTTGCCACCACGTCCAGGGGAGATGCGCGAACAACGAAACAACCTTCACCCTCCTCGCATCTTCCTGTTACTAACACCTCGGGGTGCTGTCGAGCTTTGCCGGGCCGCCTCGGGTGGGGTAATATGCAATCCCTTGAAGGACGATCGTGGAAGATGACAAGTGCAGTGTTGAAATCTAACCGACGTCGGTCGGGTAAGCCGTAGTTGTCACTGATGGGTTTGGACCTATTCGACGTGAGCCGGGTCAGATTGGCGAATTTGCTTGGAATCGGGATAAGCCGAAGCAGGATCTCCCCCGCTGAGCCGCAAATCAGATTCTATTGGAACCCAGAGGTAAGAGGGGACTTTTACCTGGCTTAGGGGATAAATTCTGGGATGTTGGTAGTGATGATTAAGTGTAGAAGAATACATATATTATTGAGCCTTAGGGTAATTAGTGATAACAAAAGGATAATAGTTTAGGGAAAAATAGAACCTCTCATTAATTAATTATAATTTTAAAAGTATGCCATGATTATTGGAAGTTAACGTTTGATGAATTATACGAGAATATGCAATTGTGAGTATATGTGTTTATGATGACGTGTATGTGATGTTGGTTATTAATGTGGAAGGAGAGTGAATATAAACTTAGAAATGATAAGTGGGATATGTATTGCTTCGTATAATAATTAAGTGATAAAGGGAAGATTTTAAAGTATAAGTATGAGCCTGGGAGAAAATTTAAATATATGCAAACTTGAAATTGGTATGCTAAGTGTATGTTGTGTGAGTTGGTTAGATTTATTAAAATGTATTGATAATTAGTAATTATGTTAATTTGTGATTATTCATAAAAGTGTAGTGATCTGTATGTTGGACTTACATGAGAATATGAGATTTGATTACGTGGTGAATGTTGTGCTAAATTATGTTGAGCCCTAAACTCATAGATGATCATTAATATGTTGGTTGGAATAGATATGAATGACTCTTTGAGAGTGAAAAATATAATGGTATGATTTAATTGATGAAACCCATGAGATTGGAACAAATGAAATAATTGGAAACGAAATTCAAACATTTAAAGATTTATAATTGTTTAGTGGTGGTATGAGGTACCTTTCGGTGTGGAGGTGAAGTACCTACAGGCCAACTTGTATGAGGTACCTTCCGGTGTGGAGGTGAAGTACCCATAGGCCAACCTGTATGAGGTACCTTCCTGCGTGGAGGTGAAGTACAAATGGAGTGTTGACCTCTGACCTGAGGGACACAAAATGAAATAAAATGATTAAGTGTTGACCTCTGACCTGAGGGACACAAAATGAAATAAAATGAATAAGTGTTGACCTCTGACCTGAGGGACACAAAATGAAATAAAATGATTAAGTGTTGACCTCTGACCTGAGGGACACAAAATGAAATAAAATGAATAAGTGTTGACCTCTGACCTGAGGGACATAAAATTAATTAAAATGACTAGGTGTTGACCTCTGACCTGAGGGACACATAATTTAAATAATGAAAATTAAGAGGGCCTCTGTTTTGAGGCGTTGCACTGAAATAAAGTGAGTATATGAAAAGAAAATGTTAAAAGTCAAAGAGAAAGAAGAATACGAAAATGAAGAAAAGAATAATAAGAGTTGAATAATTGGGAATTTAATGAAATGAGTGTTGTTGTGAATGTTATGATTATTATAAGTTGGTTAGGCTTGATTCATCACAATCTTATTGAGGGTTTATTTCTCCTAAGTTCTGCGTAATTGCTACCCCTTTTGCAGTTATTTTTTTCAGATACAGAAGCAAGGTTTACATTGTCACGGGCCGAGCAGGATTCACTCTACCACGTGGAGTGTATTTATAATAGCATGAGTGGACATAGATATCTATATTTTAATTAGTATTTTGGATTAACTACAATTTGCTAAGTAAGCCCTGGAACTTGTATTATTTTGTAAAGTCGGGCTTTAGTTTTAAAATGGTTGTATAATTTATAAGTTTTCTTGTTTAAATTAATCTGGCTGAACAGGTACAAAACAGGAAATTTTGGTAAAGGCCGAAAAATAGAGGAAACTCTGTCCGTTTTTCCGGAAAAATATTCATAAGTATTTTAATTTAAAAAGAAATTTTCAAGTACCAATTTTCCGAAAACTCTAATTTACTAAATAAATGTGAGGGTGTTACATTATGGTATCAGAGCAGTTTTTCCTCGGCCTTGGAGTTTGGACTCACAACTCCAGCGGTTTACTCAACAAGCGAGTGACCGAAAGTCAGAGTCAAGTTTAAATTAGATACCTAAGTACATATATATTTATAGATATTCATGCTTAGTCGCGTAGTTATTATATATGTGTATTAACTTTTCTTTCTTCAGGAATTAAGCCCCATGGCTAGTAAGCGCAGTGACAGTGATAGGATAGCTGCAGTTCTAAGGAACAGTGAAAAGCCTTAGAAAACAGCAACAAGTTGTAAGACTCTAATTGAAATTTAACCCAAACCTTGTGATAGTGTCGTCGTTTAATGGAAGGTAAGATCAGGATTGGTCGTCTTGATTCTTGCGTCTGTTAATGGATAACACTATCCATTATGAGGACAATGCTACGCTGTTGATAGATGTGAGGTTGGCACTGATCACCCCGATCTTCGTGTCTACTGACAGACGATATCATTGCAACCTCCCAGCTGAAAACCAAAATAATCGAGGTAGGAACCCCAAATCTGTGAAAAGCCAAATTTGATTTCAGTGAGTCCATCAAGCCCCTTATCCATATTCGTAATCGGTTGTTCGGATTTATTCGGATAATCTCAACAACCTCATCAAGTATCCTCATTGAGACCAATCGAATTGAACCATCGAACCGCGTTTCCCATCGAATAAGAGAACTTAGATGCGTAGATACGAGAAAATTGTCAAAATTATAGGAACCCAGTATAACTTTAAGCTCACCCATAGATAAACAATTCGACACTACCCTCAATCTCAAAGGATCATCAAGAACTTAGACAATTGATTCTTAGAATCGACCAAGCCTACCCCTTGACATTGACACACCCGGGTATGTCGATGCCAAGTGGGGGAGAACTTAGTAAACCAGATTAGGTCACATTCGAGTGAAGAATGCGGTTGAGAAAGAAAGAAAAGCGAGGACAAAGTGTAAAGTGTCCTCGTATACCCATGAAGAGACTAGGCTTATTGTTGGTAGGAATACCGTACGAACCATTAGTTATCATTCTCCCTAGCTCTTCGGAGAAGACATCCTAAGTATGCGTGAAATCGCCATCTTCGCGTGCCGGAACGAAATTTCAAGTGAACCAAACCGGTTACCCTCAACTCGTTGGGATGTTATGCTGGACATGAGTTAGATGTCTAGTAACGCTATCCTAACCTGGAGTACCAGGAAACTATAAACTTCAATACCCCGCATTAGTAGCTATGGAATTTCTCGAAGAGACGGTTGGGAACCAACCTTTGGTAAATTAAGAGGTAGAGCTAAACTTTGACCTTGACCTTAGAGTAGAACCAATTTCTAGGTATTCCCATGACGATTTGAAACTGTCGAACAAGCGGAGTTGAAGCATCAATGGAGTAGGATGCGAATGTCGCTAAGGTTAATCTTTGAGGTGAACCTTGTCGGACCCGCATCAAGGGAGTAAAAAGCATGGTTAAGCGTTGTTATCCTCAGTTTGATACTCGACTCAGAGAACCTTCTCTAAGAACCAAGAATTGTAGGTATAAGTCGGGGTATAGAAGGAGCTACCAGTTGGCCAATCTTGCCAGCAAATTCCCCAATAGAATGACCCCAAGCTATTGAACCAGGTACTAGAAATCGGAAAGGTGTTGTGATTAAGAGGATCACAACCGATCGAGTGTACAATGTTAAGAATCCTAAGGAGTAAGTGGAAGTCACAGCGAATCCTTCACTTAGACGCGTTCTAAGTGAGGGAGTAAGATAAGAAAGAATACAAAGCTTTGGTGGAATTTTTCTCAAGTCGTTGTTAACCCTTACTTCGTGTAATATGAATTTCGGGGACGAAATTCTCTCAAGTGGTGCAGAATTGTAACATCCTGATTTCTTTAACTTTATAAATTTTAAGTTTTATCGAATTAAATAATTGTTTCTAAAAATCAACTATTTAGGTGTTGGGTATTTTCATAGAATACATTATGTTAATTACAAAAGTATATTTAATTATATTTTAAAAGTGAATTCTTTTAAAGAAAATTATCATAATAAAATAATGCTAAACATTTTGAATACTTAACTTTTATATATTCAATAATGAATTATGTTTAGTGTTTTTAAATATTTGACTCTAAGACATTATTAAAAATATATTTTTCAATACTTTAATTTGCTTTCGACATATTTAATTATCAAATTTGTTTTAAGAACTTCAAGACTTTTAACTTTATGATTTTATAGAGGTAATTATTTGATGCTTACATTTTATTATTAGTATTTCTTGAGATTTTTTACAATAAACAAATAAAGAGAAATGGTATTAGTGTTTTAAAATTATACTAACACAAGTAATAGTAATAGTAATAATAATAATAATAATGTAATAATAAAAATAAATAAATAAATAAATAAATAAATGATAAGAGGAAGGGGGTTCGAAACCCTCCTTCCCCAACCCTTCTTCCTCCCTTTGGCCGCCGGCCCTAACCCCCTCATTCAGTGTCCTCCTCCAACTTCTTCTTCTTCTAATGGCTCATTCTCTCTATTTCCATGGCTTCCTCTCCAAACCCGTTTTCTCTCTCTTCACCCACATCTCTCCTAGCTTTGGCCGTCGACCCCAAACCACCATCACGCCTCCATCTCTCTCTCTACCTGGGAAGTCGCACGTCGTCGCCTTCTTCCCCGGTCATAGATCCTCTGCCTCAGGCACGAAGGAAGCCGGAAACCGTTGCTTCTTGCTTTCTTCCACCCCGTCGCGAACCGCCGCCGCCGCCGCTGCTCCTTCAACCACGAAGTCCCTGTTCACGACACTCTCTCTCTTCCTTTGTGGCTAGTTGTTGTTCGTGACCAACAAAGACACCAATGCCGCCTCTGATCCTTTCGTTGTCGCCACCACATCTGGGGGTTGCCACCACGTCAAGGGGAAATGCGCGAACAACGAAACAGCCTTCACCCTCCTCGCATCGTTCCTGTTACTAACACCTCGGGGTGCTGTCGAGCTTTGCCGGGCCGCCTCGGGTGGGGTAATATGCAATCCCTTGAAGGACGATCGTGGAAGATGACAAGTGCAGTGTTGAAATCTAACCGACGCCGGTCGGGTAAGCCGTAGTTGTCACTGATGGGTTTGGACCTATTCGACGTGAGCCGGGTCAGATTGGCGAATTTGCTTGGAATCGGGATAAGCCGAAGCAGGATCTCCCCCGCTGAGCCGCAAATCAGATTCTATTGGAACCCAGAGGTAAGAGGGGACTTTTACCTGGCTTAGGGGATAAATTCTGGGATGTTGGTAGTGATGATTAAGTGTAGAAGAATACATATATTATTGAGCCTTAGGGTAATTAGTGATAACAAAGGATAATAGTTTAGGGAAAAATAGAACCTCTCATTAATTAATTATAATTTTAAAAGTATGCCATGATTATTGGAAGTTAACGTTTGATGAATTATACGAGAATATGCAATTGTGAGTATGTGTTTATGATGACGTGTATGTGATGTTGGTTATTAATGTGGAAGGAGAGTGAATATAAACTTAGAAATGATAAGTGGGATATGTATTGCTTCGTATAATAATTAAGTGATAAAGGGAAGATTTTAAAGTATAAGTATGAGCCTGGGGGAAAATTTAAATATATGCAAACTTGAAATTGGTATGCTAAGTGTATGTTGTGTGAGTTGGTTAGATTTATTAAAATGTATTGATAATTAGTAATTATGTTAATTTGTGATTATTCATAAAAGTGTAGTGATCTGTATGTTGGACTTACATGAGAATATGAGATTTGATTACGTGGTGAATGTTGAGCCCTAAACTCATGGATGATCATTAATATGTTGGTTGGAATAGATATGAATGACTCTTTGAGAGTGAAAAATATAATGGTATGATTTAATTGATGAAACCCATTAGATTGGAACAAATGAAATAATTGGAAACGAAATTCAAAGATTTAAAGATTTATAATTGTTTAGTGGTGGTATGAGGTACCTTCCGGTGTGGAGGTGAAGTACAACGGTATGAGGTACCTTCCGGTGTGGAGGTGAAGTACCCATAGGCCAACCTGTATGAGGTACCTTCCTGCGTGGAGGTGAAGTACAAATGGAGTGTTGACCTCTGACCTGAGGGACACAAAATGAAATAAAATGATTAACTGTTGACCTCTGACCTGAGGGACACAAAATGAAATAAAATGAATAAGTGTTGACCTCTGACCTGAGGGACACAAAATGAAATAAAATGATTAAGTGTTGACCTCTGACCTGAGGGACACAATATGAAATAAAATGAATAGGTGTTGACCTCTGACCTGAGGGACATAAAATGAATTAAAATGACTAGGTGTTGACCTCTGACCTGAGGGACACATAATTTAAATAAGGAAAATTAATAGGGCCTCTGTTTTGAGGCATTGCACTGAAATAAAGTGAGTATATGGAAAGAAAGTGTTAAAAGTCAAAGAGAAAGAAGAATACGAAAATGAAGAAAAGAATAATAAGAGTTGAATAATTGGGAATTTAATGAAATGAGTGTTGTTGTGAATGTTGTGATTATTATAAGTTGGTTAGGCTTGATTCATCACAATCTTATTGAGGGTTTATTTCTCTTAAGTTCTGCGTAATTGCTACCCCTTTTGCAGTTATTTTTTTCAGGTACAGAAGCAAGGTTTACATTGTCACGGGCCGAGCAGGATTCACTCTACCACGTGGAGTGTATTTATAATAGCATGAGTGGACATAGATATCTATATTTTAATTAGTATTTTGGATTAACTACAATTTGCTAAGTAAGCCCTGGAACTTGTATTATTTTGTAAAGTCGGGCTTTAGTTTTAAAATGGTTGTATAATTTATAAGTTTTCTTGTTTAAATTAATCTGGCTGAACAGGTACAAAACAGGAAATTTTGGTAAAGGCCGAAAAACAGAGGAAACTCTGTCCGTTTTTCCGGAAAAATATTCATAAGTATTTTAATTTAAAAAGAAATTTTCAAGTACCAATTTTCCTAAAACTCTAATTTAACTAAATAAATGTGAGGGTGTTACATAGCATGCATCATATCATCATTGATTTTATTATGTGATTAAATTTGATATGATTATAAAAGTTAATTGCTATCTTTGCATAATTATGGATTATCCTTATTTGATTATGTGTATGTATACGCTTACCCCTGTGCCCTTGATAGGTGATGGCACGTTACCTAGCATGCGTAGAGATCAGGCCCATCCCTAGCGGGATATGGACGTATGAGGAGCACCGAGCGACATTTGAGGGTGAGGTGGAGTTCACACTCTTCCACCCTAACCCCTTGTTCGGGTGCGCCCTCGTAGGTTTAGGATACCTATTATATATAGTATGCACATCCCTGCTTTTTATGTTTATAGAGGACCACCACCGCCAGCTCGACCTATACGTAGGTTTCACAGTTTTCGTTTCCGTCCTGCTACTCGTTCTCATCCCTCTGCCTACAGAGTTTTCACCGATGAGGATGTTCCTTCATCCGATCCGATTGGAGCTGGTAGGACTACACCAGCTACTACCTTTGGACCTACTGATAGGTCTGCCACTCAGTCGGATGGGATAGAGGAGGATCCCGAGGAGGGGGAGAGCGAGGAGGAGGGAGTACCAGTCGAGCCGGTTCCCAGACCTCGAGGAGGACCCAGTGGTTCCTAGTGGATGCATAGTATAGATAGTAGGGATCCCAGACTGACTTTTGCTGCTGCAGTGGACCAGATGGATGCATGGAGGACCAGTTGACCTGCTCTCTAACACTTTATTTTTGGGTTGTGATATATTGTACATATTTTGAGAGTGTTTTGAGAGTTCAGGTCTTATTTTCAGTCTTGTATATGTATTTTCAGCTTTATGGACATGGATACTTATATTTTGATGACTTCTGTACTGATGGATCCCTTTATGATGATATATATATATATATATGATGTTTATTACCACATGGATCCTTAAGTACTACTATCTTCCACGCACTCTGATTTTGTTAAAAGGAGAATTCGGCAACTATTATTATTTCTAAAACAATTTTATGCAAACAACAAGGGAACACTACGTTTATAATTATGAAAGTCTAAAATAATTTTTGATTAACAAATATACGTTGTCTTGCCAATAATTAATTGTTTCAATATTTTATTAAGTGTACAAAGCCGAATTCGTTAAATTGTTGTATGATTTAATATCAAGTTAATTTATCCAAACAATTAATGTCCATAAATAATATTTTCACAAGTGATTAACTGATAATAATATAGATAAAGGAAAGGGTGTCACATATGACTTGTTCATTTTGGGTACCCAAACAATTTTGGGTCCCTGTCAGTTAGTGCTGGGATTTATTCCCTTAAGAATCCAAACATAAGAGCCTTTGGCCACACCATATCGCCTAATTTTACATTCATTTGGCGTATGGCCGAGCATACCACAGTAAGAACAGGTCGGCCTTTTAGCATGTTTAAAATTTGAGAATGAGCCGACTTTACGAAAAGTTTTCTTTTTGGCATGAGTGTAACCGAGACCTGTTCTGTTCGAATTGCTTCTCTGCTGAACAAGTAGTCGGTCCAGTATTCTATCACTTTTTGAAAATGTTGCATTAGTAGTTTTTAAATTTTGAATATCTTTCTCATACGTAATGCAACTTTCACATTTTTGATTTTTCAGAGAAGTGATAGTGGATTGTAAGGAATCATTGCTGCTTTTTAAAGTTTCAATGCATTTTTCCAATTCGAGAACTTGCTCTTTATGATTTAAAATATTTCTTTTTAGCATAGCATAGCTCTTAGCAAGTTTCTCGAACTCGGCTTACAATTCAGTGTAAGCAGTATATAATTCCTCATAATTATCGGTTCAGACTCAATATCAGATTCGGTATCCGAGTGTACCTCATTTTCATGTATAGCTGAGCCGAACACCGAGCTTGGAGAGGCTTCTTCATCATGTCTTCCCCTTAAGCACAAGATCTTGCTTCCATGCTTAGTTGAGCCGAACTCCGAGCTTGGAGAGGCTTCATGTCTTCCCATTAAGCACAGGAGATTAATTTTATTCGTAGTGGAGCCGAGGTCCGAGCATGGCGAGACTTCATAGTCACACTGACTCATTAAGCATAGGTTCGTCGTCTCTTCACCGTCCGAGGAGCTTGACTCTGATGATTCATTCTTCTCAGGTGCATCCCAGGCGATGTAGGCTCTCTTCGGTTTGGGGTCCTTGCCTTTCTTCTTCTCGGCACTATTTCTCTTTTGTAACCTGGGACAGTACGGTTTGATATGTCCCGGTTCACCGCATTCATGGCACTTGACTTTGTCTTTTGAGCTCGTGCCTTCGTTTTTAAAATTCCTTCTATTTTTGAAGAATTTTCCGAACTTCTTGACCACAAGACCGAGGGTTTCCTCATCCATGTCTGAACTAGAGTCATTGTCCAAGGAGACTTTGTTCGACTTAGTTGAGACTTTGAGTGAGATCTCTTTATTTTTCTTGTCAGATTCTTCATGCACGGTCAGTCGTCCGAGCTCCATCACATGCTCCTGCAGTTTGCCGAACAGTGTTGCTATGTCCATGGTATCTAGATCCTTTGATTCCATGATGGCAGTAACCTCCGGCTGTCATTCTCTGCTAAGACATCTCAACACTTTGTTAATAACCTCGACATTTTGAAAAGTTTTGCCGAGAGCAATAAGATGGTTTATGATATGAGTAAATCATTTATGCATGTCATTTATAGATTAGCTTGGCAGCATACGAAATAACTCATATTCATGCATAAGAGTATTTAACCGAGCTCGTCTAACTTCGCTTGTCCCTTCGTGAGTCAGTTTTCGAATATCCCACATTTGCTTTGCATTTTTACAATGTGAAACTCTAAAAAATTCATCGTAGGACAGGGCCGAGGTGATGATGTTTTTGGCTTTTAAATCGTAAGACACTTTTCTTTTATCATCATCATCCCAGCTTGTCCTCGGGATTTCTACAACATCATCTCCGATTTTCCTTCTCGCTATATAGGGACCATTTTCAATCGCATACCAAACATCAATATCTATTGCTTCTATGAAAATTTTAATTCGGGCTTTCCAATAAGCATAACCATCACCATTAAATAGTGGTGGTCGGTTTATTGAAGAGCCTTCACCTCCGAATGGATTGTTAGAGCCCATGGTTTCCTAGGATCTTTTTCGAAAAAGCTGTTAAGCTCGATCTTTCGATCGAGCTCTGATACCACTTGTTGGAAACCCAGCAAGCGGCCTAACAATCTACTAGAGGGGGTGAATAGTAGTTGGAAGCAATAATACCAATTTTTCGCGATGTGTTGAGATCGGTCGAATAATGCTAGTAGTTTTAAAATGAAAGACTGACTTTGGGCCGAGCAGTATCTGATAATCGGTTATCTAGACCGACCACCGATTATCCGAGCTGCGCCACTCAAAGATCAGGTTTGCAGCGGAAATTTGCTAGCACTATTCGAGCTTAAAATACGAGTTAAACAAAGCTGATTAAGAGCTCGGAATAAAAACTGAAAGCAGTAAAGAGAATATGAGACACCGAGATTTTTATACTGGTTCACTCACAACCACGGTGAGCTACGTCCAGTACCCCTTAAAACCTTTAAGGAGCTTTTAATAAAATCAAATAGATAGAGATTACACGGGATCAATTAACCCACCAAGAGAGTATCAAACTCTTGGCTTCTACCTATACTGATACAACTGCCGAAGAACCTCTTAGACGAGCTTGGTTACCTTCCAAGACTTTCACTTGCTTGGGAACACCTCAAGACTTGAAGAACAGCTTGAATGAATGAGATGGCTCCAACCCGAAACTCAAGTGTTCTTGATTCTGAAAGTTTGATGAACAAAAGAGTTTTCGGTTAAGTGTTTGAGAAAGGATTTTATGCAGAGAACTATTTGAGACTTGGATGCAAAATATGACAATTTCTCTTTTGCTCTATCGTTCTCTTTGCTGCGTTTTTCTTCTTGTGTTTATCAGAGAATGATTTGAAATTTTGCTCTGATGTTCTTTCTCTTGTTGTCACTTGTTGGTCTCTGAAGAAGAAAACCCATGTCTTTATAGTGATGCCAGCATGCATGAGGTAGGAGAGAGAGTGGAAATACGTATGTCCTTTGCAACGGATATACTAGACAATTTCTGCACTGTACAGAGATACGTTTGTCCTTTGTCCAGCTGTTTCCACTTCTTTGTAACGTTCTGAATTTGTCTCTCTTGCATTGCTGATATGAATTTTCAATTTTGAAATATTAAGGATGGTGACAGATGGGTGCTTTTGAGATAAGGACAAAATTGCCAGCCATGCACAGTACTATAATGTCAGAGACGAAGTGGTGCATGTGACGTTGTACTGCTGAAGGTTGAAGGAGATGAACAACGTTGCCGAGCTTGACAACTAGTTCGAGCTTGACCTCTTCGATCTTGGGGACTTGAGTGATATATCTGTTATGAGCTGACCGAGCTAATCTTTTAACCGACTTCCTCAAGCCGAGCTTGGGGACTTGAGTGATGGATCTGATCTGAGCTGAGCTGATCTGATGTGATGCCGAGCTTGACAACTGGTTCGAGCTTGACATCTCTCCGAACACGCCTGAGAAACTGAGGTGCTTTGAGGTGAACAGTGTTGCCGAGCTTGACGAAAGTTCGAGCTTGACAACTTCACTGAGCTTGGGGTCTTGAGTGATTAATCTTCTTGATGAACAGTGTTGCCGATCTTGACGAAAGTTCGAGCTTGACAACTTTACCGAGCTTGGCAACTTGAGTGATTTATCTTCTGATCTGAGCTGAGCTGACCGATCTTGACAAATGTTCGAGCTTCTTCTCGGCTGACTGAGTCTGCTTTGAACAATAGTGTTGTCGAGCTTGACGTCGACTGACTGAGTCTGCTTTGAGCAATAGCTCGGATTGATCACTTTCGAGTACGCCTGAGCCGACATCATACCGAGTTGATCAAAATACCGAGCTTGATTTGATTTCCAAGATACTTCCTAGATGTTTCATTTGGCTTCAGTAAACCTTGGCCAAGAACCGGGCACATGATATATTTGTCGTCATCAAATAGAGCTTATTCATTTGTCTTCATCAAAACCTTTGATTCAACAATAAAGAAGGCTGGAGAAGGTACCAAGGTAGCCAGTTCCTGTTTGGAGAAGATAAGGCATAAGGTTTCTAGGCCCCAAGGCGCCAGGTGCCTATTCGGAGAAGATGTGGCGTAACATTTCTGAACCCGGTGGTGGTGAGGGGATTGTTTCTGCCCACCTCAGGTTCGTAAATGCTTCCCCCTCATACTTAGGCTTATGGACATCCTTCCTCCATCCTGGGCCTATGGATGCTCTCCTTCCGCCTTTCTGTCCACTTTGCAGTTGTGCCGGCCATGCACCTCGGCTCATGGAGGCTCCCCCTCCGTCCGAGGCTTATAGATGCTCCCCTTCCACCTTGGTTCTATGGACGCTTTCTTATTTCCATCCGAGGCTTATGGGTGCTTTCCATTAGTCTTGATAGGCTTTCCGCAGTTAAGCGTGCTTCAAATTTTCATGTAAGATCTATTCTAGTAGCCTGTTTTGTAAGCCGTTTCTGGCCGATATATTAATGAAATGAAGTCTTTTTCGACTTCACTACTGTTGTTTCCTCGCTTTTTGAATTCTTCAGTTTGGAGAACTTGAAGACTTGACAGCTCGAACACTGCTGATTCCCAGCTTGTTGCTGGAGTGTTCGAGCAGGTTTCGAGGAAGCTTCGTCATCCTTTCTGATTTGAATGATGAGTTCCCTTTTGCTTGTATTTTTTGCTTCTTTTGCTTCTTTTTGCTAAGACCTGTTTATAGGACTTGTTCGAGCAAGTTGCAAGCAGTCTTCGTCGTCTTCTTTGATGACGAACCCTAAACTTGGGTTTTTCCTTGTATTAGTTTTGTTAGGACATGTTTATAGGTCTCGTTTGGTAAGCTTTTGTTAAGACATGTTTATAGGTCCTGTTCTGTAAGCCGTTCATGGCTCATGTTTTGATCAATCAATGAAACGAGTAATTTTCTCATTCACTGTTGTTATTTCTTCGCTGTTTAAATTCTGTTGCTTAAGAACTCGAAACTCAGACCGTTAGTCATGGTTGGTTTCTCGGACCGCGAGTATCCGCTCTAATCGTGGGTATTGATCAGTGTAGCGTTCGAGTATCTTTTGTACTTGCTAATGTTATGAGCTCGTAAGCAAAATTAGAGCCTTGACCATAAAGTCCTTCCGCTAGATTCGGTGGTGAGCCGAACGTAGGGAAGGCTAGTACGTAGACAACAGAATTTAAGCAAAGGTATTTATTTATGAATCACGCGTGTATGATAAATACAATGGTTTTCATGTTTGAGTAAGAACTGAAGTTCTTAGCTGTAGTATGCCTTGAGTTTTGTGGCATTCCAAGTGTTGTTGATGGCTGCACCAGAGAGCGTTTCAAGTCGATAACTACCTAAGCTGATCTTTGAAGAGATCCGATATGGTCCTTCCCAATTGCATGCAAGTTTACCATCTTTAGCATTTTTCAGCCCTTCGGAGGACCAGATCTCCTTCCTCAAAAGACCGTGGATTAACCGACTTGTTATACTCTCTAGCTTTCCTTGACTTGGACTTTCTTTCCTGCTTGGAAGAAAACTCTCGGACCTCGTGACTCAGGATGAGGTTTTCCTTGAGAAATTTGTTGTTAGACTCGTGGGTGTTACTCATCCCGAAGGTCGGTATTTGCCGCTCGATAGGGATGACGGTGTCACATCCGTAGGTCAATCGGAATGGAGTTTCACCTGTCGAGGTTTGCATGGTTGTTCTATATGACCACAATACCTCAAGGAAGTTTTCCACCCATTTGCCTTTTGAACCTTCTAGCCTTTTCTTGATTCCCCGAATAATCGATCTGTTGACAGCATCAACCTGACCATTGGTTTGGGAATGTTCAATAGAAGAGAAATGATGTTTGATCTTGTAGTCTGTCATCATATCCTTAAAGGAGCCCAAAGTGAACTGCGTCCCATTTTCGGTTACCAGCAAATGGGGAACCCTGAATCTGGATATGATGTTGTTCTTGAAAAACTTCTGAATTTTGGGTGAAGAGATAGTGGTGAGAGGTTCTGCTTCCACCCATTTGGTGAAATAGTCTATCGCCAACACTACGAATTTGAATCCCCCAGGAGCAGTAGGGAACTTGCCGATTATGTCCATTCCCCATTGGTAGAACGGCCAAGGGGAGGACAGTGTGTGTAACTCTTCTGGAGGTTTTTGATAGACGTCACTGTGGAACTGACAACATTCACACTTTTTGACGTGGTCTATCGCATCCCTCTGCATGGTTGGCCAGTAGTATCCTGCTTGGATCACCTTTCTGGCCAACGACTTCCCTCCGACGTGGTGACTCCCTACTCCCCCATGGACTTCTACTAAGACCTCCTCGGCGTGAATTAGCGCATAGATTAGCTTTTAAGTTTGTTAATTATAGGGATTGGAAAAATAAAACTCTTGTAACTAGAATTCAAGAGCAGCTTTAGGTTGTTGCTTTATTTATTTATTTTTAGTCTCTTTGACCCTTAGAACCCTTCCTAGAAGGTGGCTAAGGGACAATTGAGACTTGGTTTTGTTTTATATGTTTCAAGGTGGTAATAAAATCTTTTTATTTACCAAAAAAAAAAGACCTCCTCGGCTTGAGCTGGATCAAGACATCAGAGCATTGGGCTGTCAACTCCTCTTCGGTATAACACCCCGTCAAGTATAGTGTATTCGGCTGCCTGCTTTATGAATTTTTTGACTTATGAGGGATCTTGAGGAACGATCCCTTGCTGAAGGTAGGCAATGATGAGGATCATCCAATCCGACGACAAGGAAACTGCTAGGACAACGCTCGGTCTTGTAATGGTTTCCTGTATCAGTGAATTTTTGTGGCCTGAGCCTTTGGTGCTGGCGAGCTTGGAGAGTATGTCAGCTCGGCTAATGGACTCTCGGGGAATGTGAGTGATTTCCAAGTGTGAAAACTCGGAAGCTAGGAACCTAACCCTGTCCAGGTACTTCTCGCCTTTGATTTGAGAGACTACCATTTGTGAATCTGAAAAGATCCGTATCGTGGTAGCCCCCTTTTTCTTGGTGAGCCTCATCCCTACGAGTATAGCTTGGTTTTTGGACGTGGAGAATTCGAAGTTGAGTGAATATTCTAAGCTGACTCCTTCATCGTTTTCCAAGATAACCCCAGCCCCTACACCTTTCAAATTACTGGACCCGTCGACATAGAGGGTCCAGCTCTGGGAATTCAATCCTATAGAAGGTTCGGTAAACTCCATCACTAAGTCGTATAGGACTTGTGATTTTATTGCTCTTCGAGGTTCGTACGCCAGGTCAAACTCGGATAGCTCAATCGACCAGGAAACCATTCTTCCGGCGAGGTCGGGTTTTTGCAATACTTGTCTTATCGGATGATCGGTTCGGGCCACGACCTTGTGGCTTTGGAAGCATTGTCTTAACTTCCTCGCCGTGATTATGAGGCAGAAAGCCACCTTTTCTAACTTGGAGTATCTAGTTTCAGGGCCTTGGAGTGCTTTACTAACAAAGTAAATTGGTGACTCCGTTTTTCCTGATTCTGTCACCAGCACTAAGCTAACGGCGTGTTCCCCTACTGAGAGGTATAGATAAAGGATTTCCCCTTCATCCAGGCTCGTCGGTACAAGGGGTGTCGACAGGTACTCATTGAGTTCGAGAAAGGCGGTTTCACATCGCTCATCCCACAGGAACTCCTTGTTCTTTTTGAGGAGCTGATGCCATGGGAGGACTTTCCTGGCGGATTGAGATAGGAATCTTGAAAGTGCAGCTACCCTTCCAATTAGCTGTTGCACTTGCTTCACGTCAGCGGGGCTTTTCATGTCCAGGATTGCTTGGCACTTTTCGGGGTTTGCTTCGATCCCCCTTTTAGTGAGCATAAATCCGAGGAATGAGCCCGTCGGTACTTCGAAAGTGCACTTTTCGGGGTTCAAACGCATACTGTGTTATTTAACCCGATCTAAGATGGTTGCCAAGTTCTATGGATGTTTCTCTTTTTTCTTTGATTTTACAATCATGTCATCCACGTAGACTGCCATCTTGTCACCGATGAGCCCGTCGAACACTTTGTTCATCATCCTTTAGTAGGTCGTGCCTGTGTTTTTGAGGCCAAAGGGCATGACGTTGTAACAATAAGTGGCTTTCTCTGTAATGAAAGCTGTTTTTTCTTGGTCCAGGAGGTACATCGGGATCTGGTTGTAACCCGAATATGCGTCAAGGAAGGAGAGAAGCTGGTAACAAACCGAGCTATCAACTAGCTTGTCGATGAGGGGAAGTGGGTACTGGTCCTTGGGACAGACCTTGTTGAGGTCGGTGTAATCCACGCACATCCTCCACTTCCCGTTTGATTTCTTAACCAGCACTGTGTTTGCTAGTCAGTCACTGTAGTTGATTTCTCGGATGAATCCTGCTTCTTCGAGCTCGGCCACTTTTTCTTCTATCACAGCAGCTTTCTCGCCTCCCACTTGTCTCCATTTTTGGGTCACTGGTTTCGCGTCTGGGTACACGCTTAACCGGTGGCAGATGAAATTTGGATCTATCCCTGGCATGTCGACCGATGTCCAGGCGAATAAATCCTTATTGGCGCGAACGATCCCTTGCCAGTTCCTCCTTGATGGATTGGGGAAGTCCTGCACCGATTTTGATCCAATGTTCCGGGTTGTCATCTAAAAGCACGTACTCCCACTCCCCCTCAGGGGCGGGACGATCTTGTCTTCTTCGCTGCGAACATCCAGGTCGGTAAGGTTAACCCTTCGCTTACCGAGCTGGGGCTTCTTTAAGTGTAGCGGTTCTTCTGCCTGTCTCTTCCCCAAACTAGAGTTGTAGCACTTTCGCGCCTCCGCTTGGTTAGCTCGGATAGTGACCACTTGCCCATCAGTGCTAGGGAACTTCATGGCTAGGTGTATGGTGGAAACCACTACCCCAAAAGCATGTATACATGGTCTACCCAAAATACCCTTCTATAATGATGAAGGGCACTCGACCACGTGGAAGTCCACCATTGCGTTCGAGCAGACGGTCCGGCTCCCATGCTCACGGGCAAGCAGATTCGACCCAGGGGGAATATGGCGTCCCTTATGAACCCTACCAGCGGTCCTGATACTGGGGACAGATCTGACCTTTTCAGGCCCAAAGATTTCAACAGGGGTTCGAATATTACATCCGCTGAACTGCCTTGGTCTACTAACATCCTGTGGACTGTGTAGTTTCCTACTGCGGCGGTGATGACCATGGGGTCATCATGGTCCCTTAGGATGTTGTTGTAGTCTCTATCGTCAAAACTAAGCGAGGTGGTGGCCTCTCGCTTAACTCTTTTCGTGGCCATTTGGCCATGGATCTGGCCAACGTAACACCTCCGTTCAATGTGTTTCTCACTTCCACTTGTGAGACCTCCAGCGATCGTGAGGATATCAGGAGTGCCTAGGTCCTGATGTTGTTTAGGAGGGTGATGAACAGGGGCGTTGCTAGTGTTCAAACCAAGTTTGGTCATCTTCTAACGGTGAATGGGAATCGAAGTTTAACGTTCCCACAGACGGTGCCAATGTAGTGGATCTGAAAAATAGGGAATGTCCCTCACCTAGGGGATCTCAAGACCAATGACTAGTGGTCCTGAAATCTGAGTGAGAACAGGAGTTTATGTGTGACTATAGTGGAATGTTTTTGAATATCCAGTTGGGATACCCAGGTTCTCCCTCTGTCAACTATAAGTGTGTACAGAGTGTCAACATAGGGATGAGCAAACCTTACCTGACCCTAAGGCATGAGAATGCCTTTTATAGGGAATGCAGGTATGGGCCTGTATTGAGGCCCGTTAGGGTTACCATGCTGATGTTAGGCTCTGTAAAATATCTGGTAAATATATGTGGCTGTCTAGGGGACAGACTGCACAGTATTGTGTACCAGAGAGCCTGGACGGTTCAACTGGTCTCATGTCTAGCCCGTATTAAGGATGTAGGGTGTACGGCACACGACCTGTACAGTGTCCCGAGCTCGGATGAGTGCCTACCCATCCCTAGTTGGGGCACTCGGTGAGCTCCTAATGGAGGCCGAGTGTATGATCGGTTAGCGATCATGTAGGGGGGTCCGTTCTGATGAAGATCAGGTCGGATAGAATGCTCTCAACCTGAGGAAGGTCAGTTAGAACCAACTGAACCTGATCCGTCCGAGGTCGGGTTAACTGACAGAGTTCCGACCTGTGCAAAGGCCAGGCGAGCTTTGATGATGTGCCGATCTTGTGTTCGGTCTTGGTTCATCCAATTGGGACTACTGGTAATGTTGGTTAACCTTTGTAGTTAGTCTGAGTAATGGGCGATAAGCCTTCGAACTGTTGAGACGTTGAGCCTTAAGTGAATGGACCTAGGTCGGTCAAGGAAGGTCTCAGTTCGGTTAACCCTACAAAATCCATTAAGATCTATGACATCCATTGAATCCTCTCAAGGATTAGAATTACTTTCGTGATCTAAAACTTCCAGTTTAATCATGTATTTTCTAATACTAAGGTTCATCTTTCTGTTCTTCCCTTACTATCTGGGATCCGACACAATCACATGCATTAAGAACACCATAATTAAATCTAAAATAAATAAATACTATTAAGAGAAAAATATCAAAACATTATGTCAATTCCTCCATGGGCTAATTCTAATTTTTAGAAACGAAAAACTACTCAATCATAATCCTAATACAACAATACAACAAAAAATAGGAATAAGACATAAAAGAATATAAATAACCAAAAGATGGGAGAAGAATTTCTTCTGTTCTCAATTGCCTTTTAGTTCTTTCCGGAGAGAATTGTGTCAGCTTGAATCCTTATTTTCTAATTTGTTTTTGTCTATGATAGATTGTAATCATAATTCTAATTCTACCTACTACTACTCTAATATTCTAATGTTCTAATATCTCTAATATCTACTACTACTACTAATAATAATGTTAATTACAAAGTTTCTATCTTCTTCATTTTATAACTTTTTCATTCATCCCAGTGTTGGGCCCAAATAGCAAAATAGGTCCATAAGCATATTAAAACTCTATGTTTGCATCTTTTTATTTCCAAACGCTCCCAACATCCTTCAATGATTAATTCCTTGACTTTCCCAATGCTCCATGCCTCAGAATAATTAATCTACACATCAAAAGCACGAGATACCTTTCCAAGTGAAATATGACCTAAATGCATTCTAAATTCATAATAAAATGCATAAATGATTATTTATTAAAATAAATACAAACTCATAAGGAAATAATATGCATGTTACACACATCACCCCATTCATGAGAAAATAGTTTTTACAATATTAGTGCATCATTTATCATTCGTGGATTTATGATCATTTACTTCTAAATAAATTAATGGTGAATGATACATCAATAATGCAAAAAAAAAAATTTAAAAAAAAAACTTTACAGAGTGATTGCATAAAATTTAAACTATTTTCTTATATTACCGGGTAGTGACAAACTGAACAACGTTCATCATAATACTCTATAATCTTTTCCATAATTATAAGTTCATTCCATACAAAACAAAACCTGAATGGGGTTATAAATATTTTCCTTGTGCAAATGGATCATTCGAGCGTCTCTAAATAAATTCTATGTTACATACAGACACGTACGTGACTACGTCATCGTTCCCGGATGCGATAGATTTGAATCCATGTGTTGTAATGCAATACCCATATTATTACCACGGTGGTGTATTTAAACTTTTGCATGCATGTCATTGCACATTGATTATAATACATTAAAAACTTTTTTTAACTTTGAGATGGTTTATTTAGTTTTTTGTTGATAGTTGGAATCTTCACCATTTATTTTAGACTCCACTAAAATAAATGGTGGAAAGCATCCAGGAATAAGATTTTTTTTGGTCTTGTTCCAGGTCAATGTAAGAACTTTGATACATGTTCTGCTGTTTCTGTACAAAATTGCTGTGCTTGCTTTCCTTCCTGCACATGTCAACCCTCTCATATGCTTCATAATTCATGAATTCAGACTCTCCCAAGTCCAACATTTCTCCAAATGTCGCACTTAATCATAATTTGCATATATGCTATTGGCAGGGCTTAATGATTCAGCTTTATGGTTATACGATAAAATGCTTTCCATGTTCAATTGCTACTCTTTCATATTGTTCAAAGCTTTATCCATGCTTTAATCCTCTGAACCAAACCCCAGTTTTATGCCGTTGTTTTGAACTTCAAACTGAATCCGCTTTGCTTCCATCCTGACTTACATCTTGTTCATGATTTATCCCTCATAAATTGTTGACAATGTTGGATCTTCAGAACCAGTGTGTTTCCTCACCTTGCCATGTAACTTGTCAAGAATCCTCCAAGTCACACAATCAGGATTCAATCCATTCTTTTTCATCTCTCTAACAATTTGGTAAGCTTCTCTTTTGAGACCTAAATTGCAGGCACAGTTGATCAGAATGTTATAACTAAATATATTTGGTGAGACACCGGAATCCACCAATTCATATAAAAAATGGCAAGCCTCGTTAAATTTGCCGAAACGGCAAAGCCCTTTCAGAATTGCTGCATAAACAAACTTATCATGTATCCCTGAAGGCCAGATAACATTGTGCCAAAAACTCTTTGCCTCTTCTATTTGTTCAGATTCACATAAACCTTCTACTACAATTGTATAAGTAGTATTATCTGCATTAACACCCTTACCTACCATATCATTGAAAACCTTCAATGCATCATTTGGTCTCTTTAGTTTGAACAGGCCTCGGAGAAGTGCGTTATAAGTCACAACACCAGGCTTTAAACCATTTTCAGGCATCACTCTATGAAACAGGTTGAGAGCCTCCTCGACTTTTGCAGCACCCAACAGACCAGAAATCATTGTGGTGAAGGTCACAACATCCGGTGCAGAAAATTTACCCATCAACATGTCGTCCAATACCTTCAAAGCTTCAGCCACTCTCCTCATCTTGCAAAACCCATTGATAACCGTGTTGAGGGTAACCACGTCGGCCTGACACTGGCTCTCAAACATAAACACAAGTGCATTCAAAAGTTCGGTTGGATTGTTCACAACACAAAGAGCTCTTAAGTAAATATTGTAAATTCTAGTCTTGTCAACACCTTCCTTACATAACATCAGTTTAAGAACTTCCCTTGCCTTGTCCACATCCAACACGAGGCATAGAGCTTCCACCAACACCTTATAAGTATGTTCAGACAGCAAGAACCCAAATTCAACTCCTTCCTCTAACAATTGATAAGCCCTCATACAATCACCATCCTTGCTAAGGCCATGTATGATATAATTATATGACACCGTGCTTGGAGCAAATCCTCTCTTCCTCATTATATAAACAATCCTAGAGGCCCCATGATACCTGTTCAAATCAAAGTGTTGGATAGGGAATTAGCAAAACAGAGAATAGAGACTCTGAATAATATTCTTCTTATCACAATGTGATACAAAAGACTCCCTAGCTATACTAGATATCAAGTCAACTGCAAACACCTAACCTGATTTGGGGGCTTGACGGCTTGTTTATTTAAGCATTTTTCACGAAGAAAAAAAATGATTAATTTGATTTAAAAAAATCAGTTGTGATGCTAGCACATTTATGTGGTTTGTGCTTTTACAAAAAGCATAAGCTGAAATTCAGTTATTTTGCATAAGCAACTCAGGAAACATAATGAACAGAAAACATCTTGAAAAATTGCTTCCTTAATCGTATATGACTAATTGGTTCTACAATTCATTGTGCCAAGATTCAATAAAAATCATTTTTAACAATACCTTCCAACTTTGCATAGCGAATCTATCATCTGATTATAAGCAACCTCCTCACACAAACTACTCCCAAATGGCAAATCCTCCGCAATCCTAAAAACTTCATTAAAGAACCCTTCCCCACACAACGAATCAACCAAATTCGAAAACGCAGCGGTCTTCACCTCTGCTTCCCTCTCAACCCTCATCCTCTCCCACAACTCACCCATCAACCCCCTCGCCCCTTCCACGTCCCTCCTCCTAACAACCCCGCGAATCAAAACACTGCAAGTCATTGAATTTGGCTCAACGCCTCTCTGGCGCATTTCATCGAACACCTTCCACGCATCACCGATTTCACCAATGGCGCAATACCCATTAATCAAGGTGGTGTAGGTGACAACATTAGCAACATGGCCTCGACTCTCCATGTCGAAAAACAAACGATGAGCGAAACGGGGTTGAAGAAAGATGCAAAATTGGTTGATTAATCGGTTATAGATGATCAAGGAAGGGACATAGTCTTGCTTAAAGGTGAATAATAAGAGAATGAGGGACCAGGTCGAGTGAGGGGTGTGGGAGTGGAGGAGGCGGGAGATGAGGAGGTTGGAGGTGCGGTGGTCGAGGAGGTTGCCGGAGGAGAGGAAGAGGGAGAAGCGGAGGTGGGCTTCGTCGTAGCGGCGGGAGTCGATGAGGGAGTGAAGGATGGCGACGATGTTTTTGTGTTGGTGATGTTGTCGTTGTTGTTGTTGTTGGTATTGTGAGTCATGTTGATGATTGAGGGTAGAATGGGGAAGTGAAGAGAATTGAAAGAGAAGGAGGGTGGGAATGAGGGGTTTGGGTTTATGGAGGGTTTTGGTGAAGGTGAGGAAAATGAGTGATTGCATTGGTATCACTTTGCATGGTTGGAGGGAAAAAGTTTGAGATGGCTTATAAAGGGAGTAAATGGTAAGCTCTTAAAGATGGCTACTCCTAGATTAATGGCATTTCTGTACCTTATTGGTATACGTACAATATTATTGAATCAACGTATGTTTTTATGATTTGGATCATACCAATAATATTATTTTATAGATTGGGTATCAGTATATGTACAATATTTTTGGGTAAGGTATATTTTAGGTGTGAATTATATCAATAATGTCATTTTTACCTTATAACTTGTATGATATTGCCATAATCAATCTCTCATTCTTATATTTTGGCTTATTTTGAACATCAATCTCTAATTTTAAGATACTTATATTTTATTTCAATGCATATATCGTTTATTTGTACCTTGTTTATATTATCATACTCGTACCCCAATTTTTTAAAAAATGTCGTATCTCATACCTGATACTGTACTCGTATTTGGTACTGTACTCGTATTAGTCCAATGAAAACTATAACTAAAAGTGTGTTTAACTCTTGGGTGGAGTAAATTATCCATGTGTAATTTTTTTATGACATTAATCAAAATTACATTTTCGGGATAGATAAAAGTTATTTATGTTAGTCTTTCCTAGTATTTTCCCTGTTTTTTATTATTTGTGTTTTTTTTGAGAATTTTTTTGTTTTTTATATTTGTCTTTTTGAGGATTTCAAGAATGTAATAAATGTTATTTTTCATGTTTACCCATATTCAATAGGTCTTGGTTTATGTAAGTAATAGAGAAAAATTAATAATTATAAAGAAAGAAAAGGTACAATCTAAAAAAATCAAAAAAAATAATCAATATATTTGAAATCTAAGTCATGATTATATTTCTTAAAAATGTGTTTTGTTTGAAATAGGACAAATAAATAGAAATGAATGAAATATAAATTTTTGTATATCACTCTTTAATAGAATTTTAGTCACTCCCGATACAAATAAGTCTTTGTCATTTTTGTCCCTGATCGAGAAGGTAAAGAGTGACACATGATGTGACACACATTGAGAAACAGATGGATAGTAAATATATTTGGATTGTTTAACTCAAATTTAGTGTGCCTTTTATATTCAATTTTACAATCATTGTATCATTAGATCCTTTTAATTTGAATCACTAAAAATATCAAAGAGCTCAAATTTGTGAATTAGAGCAGTTAATGAATCCAAATTAAAAAAAAAAAAAGAATTCCTTTAGAATTGAGAAATTATAAATAAAAATGTATGTATTCGTATTTAGATGGGTAAATTATCACTGTTGTTCATGATTTGCATTGATTTTTAAATTCATAAAAGTTTTTCGTATTAATCATTGATACAAATTACCGATTATCACTTTTTAACGAAATTTGTGTTAAGTCTTTCATACAAATAGGCGACCGTTACTTTTTTTTTATGCTCAATAGGCTAATGGGTTATTTCATGCCCAAATTTCAATTATGGCAACCTCTTTAATGCACAACTTTGAGTTTTCAAAGTCATGCACCATGTAACTTTTATTAGTGCATTTTCATTTTTATTGTCACCCTCTACTTCCCATCTTAATCCCACCCAGTCTTGCTGCCATGGTGCCATTGTCACCACCGCCGTCCACCGGTGCTATGAATCGTGATCTAATCCTATTAGTGCTTTTAGATTTGCGACCATCACTCACACACTCTCAAATTCTCACATCGTCACTCCTCGTATTCATATTCATCTCGTTCAACGGCGAGGTACTCCTCCTTCTCTAAATCTGTGGCTATCTTATCTTGGGTGACTGAGAAATTGTGGTGGTGAGATGCGTTTGGTTCAGATTTGGGCGGTGGTGGGGCGCTGTTAAAGGTGAGTTGCGACCAGATCTAGAGCCGGTAATGGGCAAAGCGGTGAAGCTTTGATTTTTGGTGGCATTCGCGGGTCTGGAGGTGAAGATGAAGGTAGGTGGTACCGGGTGCGTTGGGTTCGGATCCGGCTGGTGGGGGGCTAAAGGCGAGTTTGGACCAAAGCCGTGGCTTGTGGTGGACGAGTTGGTGGAGCTCCAATTGTTAGTGGCATTCACGGGTCTGGAGGTGAAGATGGTGACTTGCAACCATATCAGCAGGTGAAGATGAAGGTAGGAAGTACTGGGATGAAGGTGAAGATGGTATTGTACGACCCATCAGAATTCCCGAAATTTTTATGTAAATTATATTGATAAAATAATATATGAATTTTGATATATTTTGGTTTTATTATTTTGAATATTTAAAGAAAAGGGTAAAATGGTAATTCTATCCCATATTATGAAATTTTATGAAATAAATTAGAAAATGTGAAAACAAATATAGAAATATGAATTTTTAGTATTTTTATACGTTTTAAATAAATAGAAATAGAATTAAAATCATTTTGGATGAAAAAGGAATAAAATAAAAATTTTCAAAACTTACCGTGGACTAACCGGTCAGTGAGTTCAGTAACTGGTTAGTAGCTGCAGTTCGAAACTGATTTTAAGGCTGTTTTGCTTGATTTTAAAGTCCATAACGTGTTTCTTTCTCACCAAGTCTCTGAATCAACCTTACTTCACCATGAAGTAAGTTGAGGGCCTATAAATATCAAGGTTTGGACCCCTTGCTCATTCCTTTACTCATTTCTCTGCTTAAACTCAAATCAGAAAACTGAAATCCCTCTGTTTCTTGAGGTCGTCTTCCTCACATTCGTTCTTCTTTCTCAGTCCATCTCTTTCCGTGAAACCAAAACACAAAACGAGTTCTAATTCCAATCTTGAAATAGAACCAAGAACCATTCGATTTGAGCCTCTGTAGTGCAAGTTCTAAACCTACAAAGTTTGGTTCCTGAATTTGAAACAGAGCAGCATCAGTGTCATCTGTGCACCTAAGTCGAATTGGTTTGGTAAACTCAGGAACCCTTTTGATTTCAAACTTGCTTCTTATTAAAGTTTGCATTTCTTAGTTGCTTAATCTAACTTGATTTTTTATTTTCCATGGCTTAATCATGGTGCAATTCGTGGTCAAAGTTGCTTGGTGCAATTGTTTTTGCTACAACATCAGTATCGAGCTTTGAAGCTCAGAATCAATCCCAGCCCTTTTGCCTTCAAACCAATCGTGTTTTAAGCTTCTTTTAGGTAAGGGAGAAGTTATCTAATCAGTAGAATGAGTCTTATCAAGTTAGAAATGTAGGAACCCATTTGATGATTCATTGGGCAATGAAATGGAAATTTGAAACTAACTTGGAGGTCATAGAACTACAATAACAGTATTTAAACCACTTGAATATGACTTATACTTGCTTAATGAACACTTGAATTGAATTAAAATTGAAAGAACACGAATTTGATATGTTAGCGTATGAATTTATGAAGTTTATGCTTAGAATGGAATCGATTATGATGTTGTGACTTATGAATGAAATTGATGGTTTGAACATGTTTAGTTTATGTTACTTTATGTCTGATTTTGATTAAAATTGGTTAAGAAATCATGTGTTGCAAGTTGATGTTCAATTCTGCAATTTTCTGGTTTGTTGTATCGGGCTAATCGGTTAGTAAAGATAGTAACCGGTTAGTCACTGATAAAAAAATTTAAAAATGAAAGGGAATTAAATAATTTTAATTGGCTTTTGCTTAATACTTGTCATAATCAAAATTTATATATATTAAGACCACTTGGCGGACTATCACCCAGTTGCATTGCCTAACCTCATTTGGCGGACTATTACCTCAATGGAATTTTTAATTTAATTCAATAAGATTCATCGAAAGGTGGCCCTGCCGTCAATGGAGTTTCTAATTATGCTTTATCTCTAAAACACCATCAAAGATGACTATGCTGTCGATTGGATTTACAGCTTTTATTATTATTTTGAGCATTTATATTAATTGTTGAATACAATCAAAAGGTGGTCATGCCGCCGATGTAATTTACCGCTTTTGTTTTTATTATTAATTGGAATAATTATGTTTATTTATACCATCATAAGGTGGCTATGCTACCGATGGAAATTATGATAATTGAAATTGAATTAGTATACCTTTAAGCCATCAAAAGGAGGCTATGCCACGTAAAAATAGACTACGAATTGAATATCACTCGACTAAGAATGAAATAAAATTGTGGAATATGGATTATGGAAATCTGGAAATTTGCACCTGAATTTAAGATGGGATGCTGCCCGAATTTCATGAAAGTAATGAAATGAACTAATAATAAGAATTGGTAACCAAAGTATATTTGCATACATATGCATGGAATGAAAAACGTCTAACTTCACGCTGGTTGAGCCGTCCAGGAAGGCACTGCTCCCGGTGAAGCATGACGCCCTAGGGAAGGAAATGCTCCGGTTTGACGTATTAGAGGGATGACTGGAGGGACCAGCTCCTGTCGAACCGTGATGCTTGGAATTAGACATACATCATACCACTAAATAAGAATGGAATGTGAACATTGGAATGTCATATGTACTTGCATCCTGAATTGTTAAATGATTTATTGTGTTTGAAATTTTTAGCCTCTGTTATACTCATTTGATAATGTGTTTAGCTATGACGTACTCCCTGCCCTTGTGTGTAGGTAATGGCTCAGAATTCGATTCACATGGAGATGAGGCTACTCCCTAATTGGGAGTGGCACTGGGTAGGAGGACACATCATGCTGGAGGGGGAGGTGGAAGTTACCATCTATCACCTAAACCCACGCCCCCACCTGCGTTCTATCAAAGGACGAATTCTCGTCGTGTGCATCCTACACCTTCCACTAGGTGGATGAGGGTAGATGATGTACTTTTCTTTTTGAAGTTCCGAATCTTATGCTCTAGGTTGCAGTATGTTTTAGTTTTGAAATTAACTCAGAGTTTTGTAGAAAATGATGAAAATGGAACTCTTGTATTTTGAAGAAATATAAGAATGATGTAACATATTGTAAATTATGATGCAATATATAAGACAAGTAATTTGCTTCCGCACTCGTTGAATTTGTTTGTTAGAACTTGAATGTTAAATTTTAAACTGAATATTAAAAGAAAAGAAATAACAATTGGTCACTATTTTTGGAATAAGTAAATTAAAAGAGAATAGAAATTTGGGTCGTCACAAGTATCACGGTCACCGATTTGCAAGTGAAGCCATGAAAGTAGGGTGGGCGGGATTTGAGGTAAAACAATATGGGTATAATTGACCACACAACTCTAATTTCGTTTTAATCTTAATCGTTGACTTTTTTATTAATAAATTCAATGATAATAAGTAACATGGAGCATCAGTTTAAAAACTTAAATGGTACATCAAAGAATCACCCTTTAATTATGTAGGGTTAACCAGTATTACCAACAACACCAACACCCAGTCCCTACTGGACAAACTCTAGACGAGTACAAGATCGGCCCATCAGGAAGGTAACTTGACCCCGTACAGGTCGGAACTGTAACACCCCGATTTAGAAACTTGAAATTTCATTTTTATTTAATTTATAAAAATACGGGTTAAAATTTTTTTTTCATTGATGGCGTGGGCATGGGTTCATTCTTGTCAATATGTTTCCTTTTCAAAACATTTTTATTACAACATAATTCATTCATTTTCCACATCATCCATCGAATTCCAAATCGAGATGTCACCAACACCGCGCTTGGGAACCAAATTTACCAGATTCAAACCATTACAATATTATTTTAGTTGTCAAGTCAGAGAACATTATTACAAGTACGAGAGTCACATGGTATCCAACAAAGTTATCAAAGTCCAATAACATACATGACTCATTTTCCTTTACTTCCTTAATTATGCAAATAATTTTATTCAAGTAGCATATAGCATAGCACATTAATCTCACTAATTCCATAAACTTACTTTACTTGAAACAAGTTTTCTTCTAATTCAAGAAACTAAATTATCATGCCTTAGATTACTTCAAAACAAATCATACTAATAATCATACCACTCAAACTAATTAGATTTTCACAGCTACACATTATTTAAACAAAAACCGAAACACAAGGACAAATCAATTAGGGCACATATATCCTTAACTTTAGACCTATTTGCACTA
Organism: Crotalaria pallida; assembly: GCA_037953625.1. Taxonomy (NCBI): domain Eukaryota; kingdom Viridiplantae; phylum Streptophyta; class Magnoliopsida; order Fabales; family Fabaceae; genus Crotalaria; species Crotalaria pallida. Next base: position 65,948,896 of record CM075651.1, read on the forward strand.
CTTAGCATGCAATTCACTTTATACAAACATAAACCAACTTCCTACATTTATTTAGTCACATCCAAATATCACAATCAAAATAAAATCCATCCAAGTCCAAAGAATTCACACAAGGCGTCTCATATAGTCCAAAAGTACCAAACACCATGCTAAATCAGATATGGGGAATTCAAAGAAAATAAATTATAAAATCATGTCAAATCAATTCATTTCCGTCCCAAACTTTACAATACACTTAAATACATATTAAAGGTCTTCTCATAAAATTTTGAAGTCATTCCAATATCCAGAACACAAGTTTTTATTCAATTTTGCCCGAAAAATCCAATCAGGACGGTTGCAACCTAAAGCAAACATGCATTTATTTAAAATACTAAACTGACTCCAATTATCACGGAATTTGGTACAGAATATTCTCACACATTCAAGAATATCTAATAAAAAGTTCATAATATTTTGAGTTATATAAGTCACACTTTTTCAACTAAATTCCTCTCTAGTTCTGAAAATTATGAACTAAGTTTACTCACTGTTTTATGTTAAATAAAATACCAAATCAACTCCAAACAACCTCAAATTTTTCAGAGAGTATCCTCACATATGCAAGACCTTACCATAAAAATTTCAAGTCCATTGGAATAGCACAAGTTCAAAAAATTAATTTGCATGTAACCCGAAAACTCCGTTTTTCCGAAATCGTTTTCTCAAAAAAAAATTCTTGAAAAATTAGTAAGCCAAACCCGAAAATCATATAAAAATTCAGAGGTATCCAAAATAACCTTATTGAAATAGTGACAAATCTTCAAGTTCACTAAACATGTACAAGCATTTTTCATGCAAACCTTTTTCAAGTAAGAGCACTAAATCATCAACCAAACCAACATACATCAAAACATCAAGACAAGCTCAAATTAGTTCAAAATCACTAGAACATATTCATACGGAAATCATCATGACACAAAATAAGCTTTTCCTCTAATGATTATGCAAGAGCCGAATTGTGCACCACAATAAGCCAAAAATCAATTTGTTTCATAACACTGCCTAAAACTCTTAATCAAGCAAATTTCACAATAAGTCACTAATTAGCTAACTCATAACTAAACATATAGCATATAAACATCCCAAAATAATCAAACTTTCATGCCTTCCTATTTAAACACATAGAGATCGAGTGGAGCATGAGAGTAAGCCATAGTCACAAGTCCCAAACTTTTTAAATAAACTTAACTCTTTCAAAGCACTCATGCACCATTTCATTCCTAATATACGAAAAATCATTTAATCAATTTCGCATGCATGGCCGAATCATTAAGCAAGAAAAATAGATCATCTTCACAAAATACATCATGTTTTACAAAACAATTTTATTTCCCCAAACTACATATTAAAACCGAAGTGCGCCAAGTAAAAGAGGTTTGATTTTTGCAAAATAACTTAACACACTAACATGCATCAAAGATTAAGATTATTCCACCTAATTTCATGTAACACCCCGATTCGGCAACTTGAAAACACAATTACTTAAGTTAAATTTAGTGAAAATTTGGGCCAATTTTTTTTTTCACAATTTATATGAACATGAGAACATTTAAATTTTCAAAACTTGGTTGTCATTAAAAACTTGTGTTCTCACGTTGCATATAATTCTTCAAGTTCCAAACCGAGATGCCACAAAACACCGCACTTTGAAACTTGTCCATATCAACATCATTTAAACATAAAGGCCCATATAACTTGTTTTGAAACATCAATACTGAATAAAACTTTATCCGGGGTACAGCATGATAAAGCTATGGTACTAAGAACTTGCAGTGGAATACATTACTCTGAGGGATTTACCTATCCTCTAGTCATATATACTAAGGCTCACCATCTAACTCTGAGTCTCGGCAGATCAAACTCTCATTCATCTTCGTCTGTCGGAAGATCCTCAGGGCCCGGGTACCAATCCTCGTCGCTGGGACACTCCTCCGTGTCGGCCTCAGACCACGGATCAGAATCGTCGTCCTCTGCCACCTCAGGAGTCTCTTCCGCATAATTGTCTTGTGATTTCTCCTCCTCCATCTCACAAGCTAGAAGTTCCGCCATAATCTCTTTCCTTCGCCGTTCCATCTCTATGTAGACTATGATGTAGGCGGACATGGATATAGTATCCCCTTTCCATGGAGATGCTCCTATCTCCCGAATGAGCTGAAATCTCGCAATGTTTTCCATCTAAAGGACATACAGATTTTCAACACAAAGCAGATATACACGAGAGAGTGAGCAACCCAAAAAAATAAATGTCGACTGTGTGGAATTACAATAGGCAAATATTAAGACAAAACAATAAACACCATATTAACAACATGATCATCATCATCATAGAAATAAACATAATTTCATGCTCAATCTCTCGTAATAACATTCTCAATGTCTTTCTCATAAAACTTTTACAACTCTTATCAATTCTTTCTTCGATCATTGTTTCGAGACTTATCAATTATTTCGGGGATCATTTCTCATACTTGTCTTATGAATCTTACTCAACACTTGCAATCATTGCTATACTTTTCTTTTCAAGTCTTATTGGATCGTGTCCATCGATGATTGGGGATTTAAGATATCATCGAGGTATTTGTTTCGGTCGCAGTTAGCACACACGTCTACATCTCCTCGGTCATCCACCCAACCTAATCGGAAGCAAACAGGAGAACATGACCTTTACCACGCGGGCTTGACAGCTGTCTCAACAAATGGCTCCAAGCCAGGAGAACTGTAGAAAATCGGGTACAGTCTCAAATCAAATCATATAAACAAGGCACACTGTAGAAAATTCGGGTACAGTGGCAAAGTCACAGAGCCCCGTTCCAATCCCTCTCACTGTTCAAGATTTGCAATCTAGGGGGTGACAGTATTATTTCTAGCTGGCCTGCAGAACATCACCATGACCTTCGGGATCGATCACCCACGTCACCTGTGGGATTCGTTCCGCCTAGAAAATACTCTAGACTTCTTGACGTTTCACCGTCATTGTCCTCCCCTAATACAATATCCTCCTGAGTATCCCTGATACTCATGGTATCTTCCTCTCCACTACTTCGATATCACACTCATAACTCACCACGTTAATCTATGTCTTTTAAAGAGTTTTAGTGTTTTAAACAACATCTTAATCCTAAGGTCGGCTCATCCTTGGTGCATCCCTTCAACGAGTCCCGACCACTAATTTGAAACATTGCTTTTCTTTTCTCACATAGCACAGAGCTTGAATCACATCAGCATTTTGCATCACATCTCATGAGCTTTCACAGTACAAAATCATTACTCATTTCAACACTTTAACTTTACTTTCGCGGCTAAGGAACACAGCTCAACTCATATCACATCTCTTTTCTCGTGAATCTCATCAGCATTATTTTCATCAGCTATTGCTCAGCAGCATCATTCTTATCATCATCTTTCTCATCATCGTTACAACACTTTCATTCGCATCATCGGTGATTTCTTATCACAATCTTTAAAAATCATCATTACATCTCAGCTCTTTCTCAATCTCAGCTCATATCTCTTATCATTATTTCTTTTCTTAATATCTTATCAAGGCTGCCTTATTCAATAAGGACTTAGGCCCAATCGGGTCCTACATCTTTCTCTTGATATTTCATCACTTTCAGAATCTTTATTATCATTCATCTTTCTTTTCAATCACAACTCATTACTTCGTAGTTTCATTCACATCATCTCATAATCAAGGCGTATCAAACGTTTCTCAAACAGTATCATAATTTCTTAATCGATAAATAAATCATTTCGCATACTAATATAATCAAGTAATTCATGTATGATCGACTAGAAAACATGGCATCATACTAAGCAGCAAGGACATATCAAGCTATAAACAACTAACCAATCTCAGTTGTTCGTGTGGATAGCCAGACAAACAAACAATTGCTATCACACTACCTCGCTTAACGAGATCGGAGTCCAATCTTTGAGATGATTGGAACATCTTAATATGTTACCTAAATACCACAACGTCTTAGGGAAAGCCCCTCTCTCACCTTCATTGATGTAGGCTTCCAAGAGTTTTCCGAGATTTCCAAGTCGCTAGTCATGCCTCGTTTCCTTTCCGTCCGTCACCCGAACTAAAACATTTTTCCCGTGAGTTAGAAACGATTTCAATAAATCCATAATTTCGTTTTTGAAAACACTATGAAACAATTCCCTTTTGGAAACACATTGCCAATATCCAAAAGATTTCAAATCCAGATCAAATCTATAATTAAAATGTTTCCAAGAAAACTTTGAAACAATTCTAAAACAATCTCTTTGTCAAAACAGAATCCATTCCACTCATTATAAACTTAATTTAAAACATTCATGTATTTGTTACAAAAATCATTATCCTTAATCATTAAACAAAATAAAGAAATTCAAGAAGATGAAATTCCAGGACCACATCAAATTGATTTATTTCAATTCCCAAACTTTACAATACTATCAGTTACTGGTCAAAGAATGTCATATAAAAATTTCAGATCAATTAGAGTTGTTTAAATCATACTTTTCCAATTAAACATTTCTCAATTCCTTTGAAATCCAGACATAGATTTTTTTTTCATCAACAATTCTAACAAACAAAATTCAAAGATAATTCCAATTCACTCTAAATTTTTCCAAAACACACTCAATTAGCATGAAGAATAATCACATTAAATTTTCAAAGCATTCACAAGCTCACATAATGCAAGTCACATTTTAAGTCACTCAAAATCATTAATCAATTTATATTCTTAATAGACTAACTTAATTACTCTTAAGAAAATAATTCAACTAAGCCGCATAATTAATTCAACAAAGACCGAATTATCCATGGTCATTTTTTTTAATCACCAATAAATTTTAAATCTTGAAATCATTGGATTAACATCATGAAAATTCCTTTTTAACTAACTAAATCATCTTATTTATTTTCATATCTAAAAAGACTAAAGAAAACAACATATCACTTCCATCAAACATACAACATCATGTGCATAGAAATATAGTCATTGTCAAGGGTCATTTCATGAAGAAAATCTTCCAACTATTTGAACATGCATTGGCCGAATTATATATATATATATATATATATATATATATATATATATATATATATATATATAATCTTGCAAAGATTTGATGCACAAATAAAGGCATAAAATAATGAAATCATTTTCTTTCTTTTTGACTCAAAACCGTGAGCACCAAGAAGAAAATTTAGCAATTTTAATTCATCTTCTTAACTTGAATCAAGGCAATAATTTGAGTTACAAACCACCTCAAAGTTTTATTATTTTATTACTTTAAACCTTGATTATTTTATGCATGCACTTTTAAGCTCTTAGATTAAACTAGTCTCCTCATGCATGCAACCTAAATGATGATCAAACATGACTTTCTACCTCTCTTCATCTTGGCCGAATATCATCATACAAAAAGACAATATTTTTGTTCACTTTTTCAACATGCAAGAATCACACAATCCAAATCAAGTCATGTAGCTTTTCAAGACCAATATTTCAAAGCATCATACTACATCACCTATTCTCATCAACATGCATCATTATCATCAAGACAAGATTTTTCTCAAATATTTCTAACATGCATAAAATAAAACTCAAGTTCATTACTTTAAACTTCTTGAAAATAACATGCATGTACTTGAAATCATTAATCCTAACCATAAGACTAACATGCATCAACTTCTCACAAAATAAAAGCATGAATCCTATTTTTATCAAGCATGGCCGAATATACTTCACAAAAATATAACATGCACAAGATCAAACACTTAGATTAAATCATGTTCATACTCAAAAATCATTTTTAAAGCTTGTTACTCCAATTTCTCTTCAAAACCGTGACATGCATCAAGAGAAAATTAAATCTTTTCATTCAAAGTTAACATGCAAGACTCAAGATCTCAACTTTTTACTTATTAAACATGGATCATCACATGCATGTACTTAAATCAACCAAGTTCATCATCAAACCAACATGCAAGGCTAAAGATCTCAACTTTATCATCAAGCAAGTTTAGATCATACATTTATTCATCAAATAATCACATGAATGCATCATGGATCACGGTTTAAGCAAGAAAATTTAACATGCAAAGAGATTTATTCTAAACTCACAAAAATCTCAAACCACTCTTTAGATCTTTAAGATCTAGTTCAAAAAGCATCAAGGTCCATTATAAAAACCTTAACCGAACCATCAAGTCCATTATTTAGTTTATTACAAGTTCCTTTTAATCTCAAAAGTCCATGATCAAGTACAAACAACACATGCACTCATCATTTAAGCCATAAAAATCAACATGCAAAGAAAAGAGAAGAAGATTACAAAAACACAAGAAAAACCTAGACTAACACATCTCCTTCATGATCTTCGAATCACCCACCTAAAGAGAAGATGATCTTCTAGCTTCTAACACATTTGATCTTCAAGGAAAATCCATGATCAAGCTTGAACTTCCTCCTTCTTCTTTCTTCTCCCTCACGGCCACCACTCTCTCTCTCTCTCTCTCTCTCTCTCTTTCTTTCTCTAAGAGTTTGAGGAGCTCTTAGAAGTGTTTTTAGGTTTGGAAATGAAGAAATGAAATGAATGAATGGAGAATGGGTTAAGGTTAGGCCTATTTATAGGCAAACCGTGACTTCATCTTTTGCCCTTGGTAAAATTTGGTCCATGCACAAATGGGAAGGGCAATTTTGGCACTTGATAGGTTTTCATAGTTTAAGTCTTGTCAACCTAGACAAGAAGGAGTAATTTAGGGCACTTAGGTTATTTTCTATTGGTTGGCTTTTTCCTTAACTCACATTTTCCACCAATTCTACTTTAGTTAATTCCAAAATGGTTCCAACTTATTCTATAGGCTTCTTGTCCTAAAAATTAAAATCCTAGGCTTACATACATACATACATACATACATACATACGTAGCACACATATATACACACATATCTTACCTTTTTATTTCCTAATCATATTCACTTTAGAACATTATAATCATCAACTCACACAATGATGCAAATTTCTCTAAAGAATCATACTTACACCATTATTCTCAAAATTCGTACTTCACAAACTCAGAGAATAAATTTTTATAAATCAACCCAGAAAATTCTAAAAGTTACATTTTCAAATTCTACGTTTCAATACGGTCGTTTTTGTAACACCAAAATTTTAATCCCTGGTTAATGAAATGTTAATTATAAAATTTATTATAATTAATTATTTCTATTATTAATCTTTGATTAAAATCTGTGATTATGTTATTAGTGGATGTATGAATTTATTTTTGTAAGTATATTTATGCATAAAATAAACATTTTGCATATTAGTCCCTGAATTGGGACCTAGAAGTAATTATAGGAAAGGTTTTGGAGGGAAAGTAAATAAAATTATTATTTTTCAAAAACTGGTCAAATCACTCGAGTATTTCTGAAAATACTCGAGTATTCTGGACAGAGTTGCACGAGTTAGTGCGTTTGGTGAGTCACCACCACCGATTCCCTTCCTTTGACACGAATACTCCCTTCTCAACACTTCAATGGCGTCGTGTTGCCATGCATGAGCTTGCTCCATGCTTATTTAAGCCATCCAAACCGAATTGTTGAGGCATTTGGTCAAATTCGGATTTGTTGCTCAAGTTAGGGTTCTTGAATCGTTCTCTTCGATTCTCTTTCTGTGTTTCGATTTGAGTCACAAATTATGCACTGATACAAAGCTCACATCTCGAGCTTTGTATAGACACCAAATTCGTGAGATGAGAGTGAGTGTGGTGGAAGAATTGAAGCTTGGAAGTTGGAGTTGTTGCTGTCAAACCCTTTTCTGGAGCTTACTTGAGCAATCGATTTTGGTAAGCTCACGAGTTCTTTGAGTCTTAATTCGGTTTCTATAGTTAGTAGATGTTGCATAGAGTATAGAAATATTAATTTCCCCAATTTCTATCTCTGTTTCATATGTCAACCAATTCCATTTTGGACCTCCACTCAAAACTGTCCTGCATGTGATGCTTGAAGAGTTTTTGGTGTTGTGGTGCTTTCTTTTGCAAATCTCTTGTTGATTCACGTCTGTAAGGTAAGGGGAAGTCTTTCTATGCACTAGATAAAGTTTAAATTTCATGATTTTCATTAGAGAGCCACCAAGAGGCTCTAAGGGCTTAGATTGAATAAGGAATTTGGTTTGGAGACCAACTTATGCTCTATGGTTGTTTTGAGCAAGTTTCATATGATGCATGCAAGCTGTATTGAGCTTTATTTCACAAGTTTATTGAGTATTTTGCAATTTTATATGTTAAGTTGTGAAATTGTATGTTTTATGCATAATCTCTTGATTCTCTGTCAAATCTGTTAATTGATGTCTTGTAAGTGTTTGAGCATGTTCAATATGTGTTATATGAAATATGTTGATCATTGGATTGGACTAGAAATGGTTAGAATTGAAAATGGTATGTGAAAACCAAGTTTCCAGTCTGTTCTGCAAGAAAAGACTCGAGTACTTGGCTTGATACTCGAGTAAAATTTTGATAAAACAATGTATTTGTGTTAGAACACTCGAGTATCAGGCCCAGAACTCGAGTATCAATTGATGCTCAGAAACTTGTTCTGATAAATCACTCGAGTAATGCATGAGTCACTCGAGTATTCTGGATTTGATGAAGAACACTCGAGTACTCATTAATCACTCGAGTAATCTGGACAGAACTGATGAACCACTCGAGTATTCTGAAGAACACTCGAGTATTTTACCCAGAATATTAAAAAAAATACCATTTTTAATTCTGAATCATTGATTAATACTTAAATGACAAAAATCCAAGTGATCTAAGACTTAAAGGAAACTGATTGATGATATGGAAATTTTCGTTTAAATGACGAGACGCTGCTCGGGTGGCACGTCAGGTATTATTAAAAAGAAAAACACCAATCAATTCCTTTAAGCGAAAGATAATGCATTCATTTTGGAGTCTGGATGATAGATCGTTTATCATGTTTTGGTAACATGAGGAGGGCCTCTGGGAGTGCCAATTGACGGCTCGCTTGATGACACGTTATGGTTGACGACGTGGTCGGCATAGTGAGATGCTGATAGTATGGTTATACTGTTTGGATGACGGGACGTGCTCGGGCGGCATGAATTCCAAGCTTGTCGTGTACATTCTTGGTGAATGTACGAATGTTGTACACCTAGGAGTACAACGCACTGTTGAGTGCTGGACGAAGTAAAGGATGGACGTTAGAGAGTGTCATAGAATGATGAAGATAGGCTTGAGAGCTAAGTTCATACATCATGCCACTCATTTAAACTAAGATTGATAAATGAAATAAGTATGAGCATCTTACTTGCATCCTATATCTGCTAAATGCTAAATGTGATTGTTGTTTATTGTTGCATGTTTATACCTTCACATTGTACATACATTTATGCTCTATTGATTATGTGTATAGAATTGCTTACCCTTATGCCCTTGTAGGTGATGTCACGTTACATCGCTTGCATCGAGATCCGGCCACTTCCTAGTGGCACATGGATCTACGAGGACCATCGCGCGGTGTTCGAGGGAGAGGTAGAGGTTACCTTCTACCACCCGAACCCGCTGATTCGATTTCGTCCTCGTAGGTTTAGGATTCCCATCATATACACTATGCACGTACCCCCTTTTTACACATATCATGGACCACCTCCCACACGACCAGCTCGCTCTTATCACATTTTCCGTTTTCGACCTACCCGCTCACACCCTTTTTCTTCGAGAGTCGTCTGCGAGGAGACTCCCCCTTCTGATCCGAGGAGCCCAGTTAGGGTCTCACCTTCTCCTGACCCGGTACCCAGTGGTAGGGTACCCACTCCATCGGATGAGATCGAGGAGGACCCCGTGGAGGACGAGAGCGGAGGCGAGTCAGTCGTTCATTCTACCGGGAGTCAGTGGAGGGGCGATGATCCCTAGGTATGTGCGTATGATATATGATGAGGATCAGGGGATCCGGTGTGGGGATGCTGTGAAGGAGATATTGCTGCTGCTGTTGATGATGATGATGTTTATTGCTGCTACCTGGAGACTGCTACTACTATCACTACTACTACTGCTACGACCAGATCTATGTGACCACCTCTAGAGTTCATATTTTGATATGTATATTTAGTAAATATGCTCTTGAGAGCTCTAGGGTTATGCTTTTATTTTGATATAGATCTGCCATGGACTTGTAGTTGGACCTTGGAGATGTGACTATGGAACTATGTATGTTATAACCTACTTATATATATGTACATTATGTTATATTACAATCATGCTTAGTTCCACTGTTTCCGCTTACTCTGATTTAATTCCACTTAAAGAATTCGGCTACGTTAATTGAAAATGATATCAGTTCCGCTAAAGAAACGAATGGATAGTATCGCCTAATCTTTCTATATAAATACATTTTCAAAAGTATCGATGCTATCGGAAACTATGAAAAGATTTTATCATCCTAGAAAATGCTGAATTCAATACAATGTTTTAAACGGTTCAAATTATTCTCTCCAAGAGTTCCATGTTTTGATTTGTGCTCCCGCCTTAAAAGAAAATTTTATTTCTACGATTTCTAGATATTTACAAGTCCATATCTTATCCGATATAATAGTATAATTAGTATGTCAATTACTGGATTATAAAAAGGGTGTCACATTTTTCATATAAAGATCATAAAATTCCGAATTACGGTTAAAAAGATATGAATTTTCAAAGTTATCAAATTCATAAGGAAATTTATTTCTAATAAGAATCATCCTTAATAAAAATCATAGCTTATCTCTTGTTGATCAAATTATTCCAAACTCAACAAAATTATTCACTTTACATCTATAAAAATATTTTGTTTATAAAACTCCGTAAAAAATCAACACCTTGTTTCTTACTCACGTAAAATACTCATCTGAAAATCCTTTATAAAACAGAATCTCAAGATTCACTTTGATAAAATTCATTTATGCACGTATGGAAAAATACAGGATGTCACATTTCATGCTTTCGCCGAATCACCTATTAGCAATAAACACAAGATTTTAGTTCATCCTATACACACATGCTCTCTTATTAAAACCTCATAGTTCTAAAATCAACAAATCAATACAAAATCATTACAATAATTTATTTTCATATGAAGACCGAAAATACATCAAGAAACAATGTATGTTTACAAATTAATTCCCATGTACCAAGGATAAAATTACTTGAACAACAACAACAACCAAACCGTATGGCACCCAAGACTAACAAATCAAGATAAAATCAATCCAACAATTTATATTTTTTTGGCAACCAAAAAATACCCTAAGGAAATAGCAAGGATTCATCAACCATTATCATGCATCAAAGACAAAATTCATTTCCTTTATTTTCTACTCTAGGCCTTGACATGCATGGAGAAAAAGAGAAGATTTTTGTCAATCGAACCAATACACTAACTGTAACACCCTATATAATAATTACCCTTAAACCCGAAAATTAGGATTTAAAATTTCTTTTAAAACGAATATGATAATTGCCAAAATAATATTTCTTTTCATTAATACCAAATCATCAGAGTTATAAGCGGAAGGCTTCATACATCATTAAATGAAAGTTAAGAAACATAGCTACACCGAGCTCAATATTCAAACTACAAAATAAAGTTTAGCTCGGCCGAGGGCCGAGATCCATACAAAATACATAATACTTTAGCTCGGCCAACTGGCCGAGGCCCAGCTAGGCTGCCAGACTCTAATGACTTACTCTCCCTGTGAGGGAGAGTGAACCTGCTCGGCCGGGGACTGCGTTATGCTCGGGCTCAGTTCCTGAAAAATGGTAAGGAGGTGAGCATTACACAGAACTTAAATAAGCAGTTTCTAACATGACATACCGAACTACCAAGCCAAACACAAGTAGTCAGTTAGCATATAAATAACAAGTAATCAAACCATATATCACATGCATACATCATCATTTAGCTCGGCTCACCTCATACAATCACACTTAGCTCGGTTCACATCATACAATCTCATCTAGCTCGGCTCACATGCATACAATCTCATCTAGGTCAGCTCACATGCATACAATCTGATCTAGCTCGGCTCACATCAGAATCCAGTTTACCCATTACCTATTAGTCATACCTCGGCTTCTCGGCCACTACTCTCTTACCTCGGATTACCATCTCTATCTCGGATTCATTACTCATTATTCCACTTTTACATAGCTTACAATCTTTTACTCTTCTCGGATGCATACACCCGGTGCATGTCTTACACCATTTAAGGTCGGATATCGGAGTGTCCATAACTGCGAGTACCCAGTACCCGTCTTACAGCTGCACATACCCAGTATGCGTCTGACGCGATCAATGCACGCACCCAGTACACGTCTTCTATGACCAGGAGTGTTGGAACCTACAATCGGTGGTTGAAACAACTAGGAAACACTAGGAGAACACCTAGAAGGGGGGGTTGAATAGGTGTTAGATAAACCTTGAAAGATTTTCGCAAGAAACAAATCAAAACGATTAAAACAAATGATTTTCTTGAAATTTTCTTCTATTAATCGATTAACAAGTCAACTAATCGATTAATGCCGAATGATCAATTCAAACTAATCGATTAATGAAACCAATTACTCGATTAATCAATGTTAAAATTGAAAAATCACTTTTCAATCAAATACGAAAATCAATCAATTAACACATATGATCAGAGATTAAGCGGAAAGAATTAACACCTATATTCTTATTGATTACCTAGGTTATGAAAAAGATTTTCCCAAAATCAATTTTGCACAAATAAGATTCAATTCAATCAATTATGAAAAATCACTTTTTCTAGGTTTTCAACCAAGAACACAATTAATAACAAGAATTGTAAAGAGTAGAGAGTTTAGAGATACGACACAGTGATTTATCCTGGTTCACTTTCATCCACTTGAAAGCTACTCCAGTCCCCTCTTCAACCAAGAGAGATTCTTCACTATGAGGAATTAGAGTTTCTCAAATTACAAGTAAATGCCTCACAAGACTCCCTTCTTGCTAGCCTACAAGAGATACCACACCCTTGCCTTGTAACCCTATTGATATCTAATCTAAACTCTTCTCTTGCTTGCCGATACCCCACAACAAGACTTCCAATGCTTTGAGATTCTTCAAAGACTTCCACTTGCTTGCTTAACTACAAGACTTCCAAGTGCTTGATGATATGCCACACCAAGGCTTCCAAATAACTTTGCTTGATTCACAACCAAGACTTCCAATTGTTGTAGATAGCTTGCCTCTTGCAAAGATTACAACTCAAATGAAAACAAAAATAACAATCCTATGAATCTCTTTCAAAAGCTATGAAAATATCAACATGAGAGATTCAAGGTTCTTGATCAAAGAATGTAAAAGTTAAAGCTTTGATCTTGAGAAAGTGAGAGAGAATAGAGTGGCTTGATTCTTTGTAAAATGAATATCAAAATGATGGAATATAATCACAAAGGTTAGAAATAGGTTTATATAGAATACCCAAAAGTTAGGAATGGTTAGAAATGCTTTTGAGAAGTGAAAAACACATTTTAAAAACCATATCTGATCGTGTTACTCGAGTAGCCAAGTCCTTACTCGAGTAACCAGTGTAATCAGTGTTCACTACTCGAGTAATCTATGTTACTACTCGAGTATTTACGCAAGGCTGCACAATTCTAATCGAGTAATCAGAGCCTTAATCGAGTATTTGCGCAAGACTGCAAAATTCTACTCGAGTAAACAAGTGGCTAATCGAGTAGTCAGATAAAAAAACACTTAAAAACTTGTTTTCTCAAAATCTAAACCTTTTCTTTCAAACCTTTAAGCCACCTATTGATTTTAGGCAAAATGAATACTCAAAATATGATATAATCATGCAATCAAAAGAGATTCACTACCCTCTAAGAAACTCTACCCAAACTCATAAACTAAAAGACTTGTGAGGCAAAAGATAAAACATAAAGCATAAACTACCAAACTAAGTCTTCATGAGCTTGCTCTCTCTTCATCACTTGATGTTTGTTGTTGCTTGTTGAGCTTGATCTTGATCAACACATTTGTAGCTTGTTCAAAACCTTTTGGCATTTATCAAAACATTCTTCATGGATCTTACAATCTCCCCCTTTTTGAAAATGACAAACATGTTTTGAAATTATGAAGTTCATTGAAGTTGTTGATGCTTGAACTATTTGATCACTTGGTGAGACTCTTGCTCCCCCTCAATAAATGCTTTTGACATTTGAAATCTAATTGAGATAAAAGCTTGATTCTCCCCCTATCTCCAACAACTTTGCTCAACCTACATAAAAACAACAAAACAAACCTTTCTCCAAACAAATATACCATTTCATTTCTCCAAAATGGTCAAAACATAATATTTCTCCCCTTTTTCAAAACATCATATTTCTCCCCCTTTGGCATTATCAAAAAGAAATATATACCAATTGAAATATAAGATCTAAGCCAAAATAGAGAGATTAATAAGATATAACAACCAAAGCATGATAATCATCTAATGATTACTCGATGATATCAATTATAACAAATTGTATACCAATAACATGATACCAATTGTAAAACAATTGTAAGAATTTGATATCAATAGAATTTTCTCAATAGTATAAACAATATCACATCAAGAGAAATAATACCACTTGTGACTAAACAAATACCAATTGTATAATATCAAATGTTACCAATTTGTAGGATTCTCTTCTTGATACCAATTGAAGATGTCCAACAATATCAATTGTGTCAACTTGTAGGACTTTTACTTGAGATTTGAAGAAATGTGTATAGACCTTCATTTGCATCTTCAATCATACCTACAAAAACAATCATGCTTTGCTTTTTGGTATCCAAATGGTTTTGGATCCATTTTTGTTAGTGTAGGGACTTTCACCCTTTTTCACCCAAACAAAATCTCCTTTAGGTATATCATTGTCTATATTACTTGTACGATCTGGTACACTTGCCAGAATCCCAACAAGTTCCCAAAGGGCCAACAGCTCTACATGAGCTGTCACGGAGGAGCTAGGAGGTGTCGGCTCGGTATGGAGAGATATCAGTAGTCCGAGCTTCCATCTCGGATACGGACGTGAGGTGCGCTGAGGTCGGCTAGTTCGGCTTGACAACAGGTTCCGCGTCTGACCCTATTTAACTCGGCCGGCTTAACAATGCAATGAACGATGAGCTCGGCCAATCCGAGCTGACAATAGACTTCGCGTTTTGTTCCTATTTAGTTCTTTAGCTCGTCTGAGGTCGGTCCGAGGCCCTACATCTACTTATCTGGTCGGCCTATGCTTCCTATTACCTCACTACCCTTATACAATTTCTACGGCTTAATCCTATCCTTAAATAAATATTTATATATATTATTTTATCAATTTATTATATTACTATTAATTTTAGGATCTTACACTAACACATATAGTCCATGAACAACATAAATCAGCCTATATCTCATCATTTTTAACACAATCAAAGAAAACATTTATTTGAGCACAAAAAGGGGGTAAAACCATATGGTCCAAAAATACCCAAACCAAGACGAAAATTCATTTATCAACCTATTCTGCTCATGAACACCGAAAATGAGCTTGAAAATAATAGAGATTGACAAATCAAATACATGCATTCAAATCAAAATCAATTTCCCCCATGTGAAAGCCTTAAACCGAAACATGCAAGGAAAAAATTGGAGTTTTTGCAACTAAAAACAAAACAATAACATGCGTCATAAAAATCAACCTTTATTTACTCATTCCAAACATAAACCAAATCAGAGAAACAAAACAAAAATCATCAAGGCCATGAACACATCAAACCGTGGGGACCTCAAGCTTTGTTGCATGTCCCTTTTTCAATTTTTAACATCAAATACACACTTAACAACGCTTAGATAACAATAAGAAACCAAAAAAAACAACATGCAAGAGCTATTGAACATCAAACACAAAAATCCTTCATGAAACCAAAGACAAAAACCGAAAATATCAAAAGAAAAGAGAAGGAAATTAAGCTCAAGGATTAATACCTAAATTAGGGATGAAAAATGGGTTGAAAAATTGGAAGCTTCCCTTCCTCCTTCTTTTTCCTCCCTCTCGGCCTCTCCCTCTAGGTTCTTCTCTTTTTTCTTTTTTTTTGTAAGACTAAGAGTGTAAGAGTATGTACGTGGGGGACATAGAGGGTATTTATAGAAACCTTAGGTGGGTGGGGTTTAGTTTATTAAAATGGGGTTTAAAACTTAATTAAAATAGGAGAGTGTGTAAGAGATAAATGGGCAAGCACCCTATTGGCCAAAAACCTACTCTTAGATAGGGTCATTAATTGTTAGTCTTAATTAAGGTGGTTTAAGAGATAAGTTACATTAATTGGGTTGCCCTAAGGTCTTGTGCACTAATAAATGGATATCTTAACAATTTCAAAATTCAAATGCATAAAAATATACCAAAACCGTGCATCACACTTAAACAAGAGAAAATAATATTTTTCCAATATAGTGAATAATACTTAAAACCATAATTAAATTTTCCTTAAATATCAAAACATTATAATTTTCCCAAAAACAGTAAAAATTTCGTGGTCTTCAAAATAAATTCCAAACTATACAAAAATAAATTTTACATTTCATTATGATCTTTTTGACTGTAAATTCGTCAGATTCCGATTTACCAGTCAAAAGTTATGAATTTTCAAAGTTAAATAAATCAAAGAAATTAATAAATAACCATTTCCCCAAAACACAAAATAATTTCTCACCACAAAATAAATCCTTTAAATTACTAAAATACAAGAATCAGATATTTAATCAATTTTAAAATAGTTTCCTCACTTCCACGTATTATTATAAATCAAATAATATTTTTTTAATCTAAATTTAAAAAGAATTGACCAATCAGAAATCTAAAAAAATCAATTTGCTAAAATGGGAAAAATTGTGGGTATTGCAGGAACCATACCGGTTAACCTGATCTCGGACTGATCAGGGACCACTGGCTTTAACCGACCTTCCACAGGTCGAACATATCTCATCCGGCCTGATATTCATCAGGTCGGATACCCCACACGGTCGCTGACCGACCGTACACTTGGCCTCCACTAGGAGTATCCCGAGTGGCCCAACTAGGGATGGGTAGACATTTGTCTGACCTCGGGACGCCGTATAGGTCACGTGTCATCCACCCAACATCCTTGAACGGGCTAGACATGAGAAGGGACATGCTGATCTGTCCAGGTTCTAGAATATGCTGCGCTGCCCCTATTCTGGAAAGATTTCAGATATTTTGCAGATATTTCCCTGAACCTGGCGTCGGCATGAAAACCCTAAAGGGTATCCCTCTTTGGACCCTATCCATATGACCCTATAAAAGGCATAATGCTATCTAGGGCTCAGGTACGTTCTCTCATCCCTAAGCTGTCACTCTTTGCACACACTTTGTTGACAGAGGGAGATCCTGGATATTCCAACTGAATATTTAGACATTTTCCATAACCGACACACACAAACCCCTGATCTCACTCAGATTTCAAGATCACTAGTCATTAGTCTTGAGGTCCCCTAGGTCAGGGGGAGTAGTTATCATGGGGACTCTAAAAAGTGCTGACTAAATAAAGGTGTTTGTGAAAAAAAAAGTAATTAATGTTATTGAAAATTGAAATATATGTTTATCTATCTATCTATACTATCTATACTATTATATAAAGAAAACATGAAAACATAAATATAATAACTAAAAGTTGGTTGGCGTAAATTAGCTTCTATTTTTTTTGCCCCCACTTATAACTACAACTTACCAAATAGATCCACTTACTTCCAAAATGCTTTAAAAATTTAATTTGGTTAAATTGGAAATTCACAATGATTTTTAAACCACGGGTGGCAAACTGGCAGTTCCAAGAGAAAGGCTAAGAACTATCTTTTGAAATACTAAAATTGCACTTACGTGAGCAGTTTTTAAGTTGTGGTTATATAGGGTGTATAAGTTGTAGTTTAATTTATTCGTTACAACTACAATAATAAGGATCTTGAAATTACATGACTTTCACACGTTATAGAGACAGAAGGAATACGATTACTAACCTCTATCCATTGCTAGAGTTGTTAGAGTTAGAAGGAAGAAAGTTCTTCAAATGTCCTTTGACCAAAAGCCACGAAACCCGGTTTCTATTCCTTTGCCTCCTCTACTATTCTTTTCTATGCTATTTGCTTAGTTTAGCTGTTCTGTGATGGGAAGAGAAAAGAATACCTTATGGCCAGGAACAGAACCTGTTTCCTATAAATAGGTAAAAACCCTAACTATTATCCATTGGCTTCCATCAAGCTAACGGGCCTTCATAAACAATCCATTCTTATCTAAATATGATTTAGCCCATTAATATTTAATCATCTATTTACTAAACACACATCAACACATGTCACATGCACATCACATGAGACATACTAAGATATTAAAATTTTACATTATCCCACTTGGCTCATGTGACATAATTCAACATTATGGTCTAATAAAAAAATAATTAAACAAACAATTAATGCGCATATATATAGCTAAATCATTTTATACTTAGATACTCTATTAATCATTATTAAAGATAAGAACTAATTCGGGTCATGGCGGTTGTACATCATTTGTTTGACATAATTCCTTCCATGTACCACAAAATAGTCTTTTCCTTAACACGATCTATAATTGGGAAATACATAATTGGTCCACAATGTCTTTATTCAAGACAATACCTGTTTACATTACTCTAATACAATAATGCATGCCGTTCTAGAGAACAGGTAATCAGAAACATATCAAACATATCATAAATGAGCTCAGCGTGTCAATTACATCATACATAAGGATGTCAACATCAAATTCAATTTTACTTAACAATAGTAATGCCTATACTTTCAACATGTTCAATAAATGTTTAGGCAATAACCCTTCTTTCAAGGGATTAACAATCATAAGATTGGTGCTAATATGCTCTATTGACAATTTTTTGTTTCTGATCTCATTCTTTAGAGACAAAGTACTTCATTTACATACTTTTAGCACCTTTATAGTACTTGTCATTGCTGCAAAACACCACAGTACGTTTTCAGCGGCTAAGAAATATTGTCGACAGTTCTAAGCCCCGAAATAAAATTTTGCAGTCAATTAGTTTGAATTGTAACCTCAAAACTTGTTACAAATTCAACATTCTGATCACCTCAATGTGATCATTCATTACAGAAGTAAGCATGCATTTATTCGTTTCATGCTAATACATCAAGACTTTATGAGTATAGTTAATACTTCCTTAACGTAAATTTAATTCATTCTAAATCATTCTAGTACTTTAATGATATATGCTTTCTGAGATAAGCCTAACAATTCATGTGACATATTCTAGAATATTCATTTTCTAATCACATGGCTCGACTCACCTATATCTTTCATTCAAAGTTACTAGAAAAAACTTCTTAGTCTAGTGTAAAAGACCAAGATAATAAGTTGCAAGCAAGATATAATAACATACAGAATCAACATAATAAACTCACTCCCACTGACCTTCAGATACTTACACAAGTTAATTGTGTTTCCTTAAATCTAAAAAGAACAATAGTATCATTGACTATCTTTTAGATACTATTGGTGGGATGTATGATTAAATTTGTATATTAATTTCCTCAAATTTGCACATTATGTGTTCATTCTTTTCAATTGAGAACCACATTTGTGGGTCATCCACATAAACATCCTCCTCGAAAATTCATAAAGGTTGTTTTCACTTTCTTCTAATGCAGTTCCAAATCATTACGAACTACATATGTCATGATGATAATATTGAATAAATTCTTTCTGGTAATTGGTCAAAATACCTCATTAATGGTCAATGCCAACTTTGAGAGGGAAATCATTGACAACAAATTTGGCTTTGTAACGTTCAAGGTTGTCACAAGAGCTATAGATTCACTTACCCCCAACTCTCGTGTAACCTTTAGGTAATTCTACAAGGTCTCACATATAAAAATATTTATCAATATTATCACACCTTACGGCTTGTAAAACAACACATCGTTATCATTAATGACTAGGTCAAATTTATATTCTTGTAGATAAACTGTAACATCCAAATTTAATTCTAATAATAATTAGAATAATAGTAAGATTTGGAAGTAAGGACTATCCTAAAAGGGATATAAAATGATGGAATAGGAGTTCTTTGAGTTCCATAAAGGAGTCAAGGAGCATTGGCATCGAAAAGCGAATTCAAAGAAGACCAAACGAGGGTTAAAAGCAGTGTTTTCGGTGTTTTAAATTCGCTAACTTGGGAAATTAAAAATAAAAGATTTAAGACTCAAAACACAATTCCCACCGTTGGATATGAAGGTATGATTTTTAGGAAGTTGTTCGTCAAATTTGAGCAAGATCCGACGGTGAACGAAGAAGTTATGGCTATTTGAAGTTGGGAGAAAATAGTTGAAAAATAGAAAAATGAAGTAGCAGTATCTGTGATTTTCGCTTAAGCGAAAATATTGCGCTTAAGCGAAATTACTCCAGTGACAACACGAATTGGGTTCGCTTAAGCGACCAAATTTCGCTTAAGCGAAATTACTTCGATCTGCAACATTAAAAACGCGTTTTGGGGCTGAAAACCCCCATTCCAACCCCACTTTCTCTCTCCCTCCGACCTCCCTCCCTCCTCCACCTTCCACCGGACCACCACCGCCCCTCAACCACCCAAAACCGCCTCCCAACCACCACCCATCATCACCTTCCTCCTCCATCTCTCCCTCTCTTCCCTCACTTCCCATTGCTCTCTCTCTCTCCACCACCACCAACCACTACCGCCGCTGCCCATAGCCTCCACCGCCACCACCTCCACGGTCACCACCTTCACAAACCCCATCCCTCTCTATCCCTTGACCCTTGCTCTCTTTCCCTCTCCTCTCTCTTTTGTCTCTCTCTCCTCCCTCTTTCCGATCGGAGCCGCCACCATGGCCGCCGATCGAACCACCACGGGCCACAACCCCCATAGCTCTTCCTCTTTCATTGCTCTCACACCCACGAGCCTTCTCTCCCTCCACGGATCTCACCGGCGCCGTTATCGACCCGTGATCGTGTCGGGCTCGTGTCGGGAACCTCGAAGCTCACAGCTCTTGCCTCGGTCCAGTCACGATCGTTCCCGCCAACAAGGAGCAACATCGACGCCGTCATCATCGCCGAGCTAAAATCCAGGTTTTATTTCAAAAGCCCGAGGTAAGAGGGTTCGCGTTACCTTTACTTAAGAAGTAAATTCTAGGATGCTATAGTGGTAGCTAAGAATAGTGTAATTAAAAGTATGTTAATGAACCTTAGGGTACCCCCGTTGATACAAATAAAATAAATAAAATTGTGACGAGAAACCACACCCAAGGGAATAGAATGTATGCGCGTAGAATAAAGTTTGGAATGAGTGAGTGTATTTAGAATACTAAAAGAGTTAATAGAGAATGAAAATGTAGAAAAGTATAAAATAAAACCAAGGAGAATTGTTAGAGAGAACCAACAAAACGTGAGAGTAAAAGGATATAGGGTAATTGTGATAGGCGGGGAGAGAAAGGTTATCAAAATTAAATGTAAGGTAAAAGAGGGGTTAAAACACGAGAACCATAAGGATGTGCGGAGCGAACTTAGTTAAGATTTGTCGGGTAATAATGGAATAGGAATAAAATACTAAACTAAATTTTAAATATAAGTAGTTAATAAGTAAGGAATTTAATGAAAAGATAATGGTGCAAGAAGATGGAGTGTAATAGCGATAGATAAATGGAGTAGAGAACTATCATAGGGAAAATAAGTGAATAAGTAAATAATAGTGTGTGAGAGGGGAATCATGGAATAAATTAAGGAACTGCAAACGGGAATTTAAAATATAATGACTATACTAAGTTAAGTAAAGTTAGATAGATATTAGGATAATAAATGGTAGAAAAAGGAAAATAAAGAGAAATACTAAAATAGAGGTAAAATAAACATTAGGATGATAAGCCATAAAGTAAAGTTGAATAAGAGCGAGAGTAATTAGTAAAAAGAAAGAGATTAAAGTAGAAAACGTAGGAAAATGTGATAAGTCATAAACAAAAATAAAGAGTAAAAGATTGAGATAAGCATAAAAGAGTTACTTAAATTATAATAAGAGAAAAGATAAATAATTAAGAAAGAAAAGAGAACGGCTGATGGTCTGTTGGACTCGGTCGTAATAAAAGAAGAAAATGGTATCGATGGCAAGCGGGTGGAAGTCACTGTCATCACTAAAAGAAATAAAAGGAAAGAATTGACTCGATAGCAGGCGGACGGAAGTCCCTGTTATCACCAAAAGAAAGAAAAGGAAAGAATGAATTCGATGACAGGCGGACGGAAGTCCCTGTTATCACTAAAAGAAATAAAAGAAAAGAATGAATTCGATGACAGACGGACGGAAGTCCCTGTTATCACTAAAAGAAGTAAAGGAAAAGAATGAATTCGATGACAGGCGGGCGGAAGTCCCTGTTATCACTAAAAGAAATAAAAGAAAGGAATGTTTTCGATGACAGGCGGGCGGTAGCCACTGTCACCAATAAAGAGATAAAGGAATAATAAAGGTAAACGGCTGATGGTCTGTTGGACTCAGTCTTAAGGAAAAAGAAAAAGATAAAGAAGAGGAAAAAGTAAAAGAAAAGGAAGAGAAGAAGAAAAAGAAAAAGAAAAGAAAATGAATAATGAATAAGGGAACTCCTAGCGCTCAGTACCGTACGGCTGGCTGGGGCTGGACTACCTAATGAAAAATGGAAAAAGAATAAAGAATGGGAAAGAAAGAATGAAAAGAGAATCAATAATTAAAAGAATGTGAGAATAAGTGAAGAACTAAAAGAGATTAATTATGTGAATAACTATGAATAAAATGTATTAATAATTATGTAGGCTTAGTTATTTGCTATGTCTTCTTTTAGGATTTATCTTTTTAAGTTCTGTGTAATGCTACCCTTCTTGATATAATTTTACAGGTACGGAAGCAGAGCTTACACTGTTGCGGGCCGAACTGGAAACTCTCCACTACGTGGAGTGAAATTGTGATACCCTGAGCGGATTTTATTTTAATTATATTAAAAACTGTTATTTTTGTAATTTAAGATGCGTAGTAATTGTATGCCCTGAATTTGTACTAATCGGGCATTAGGATCTGAACTGAATTTATTACTATTGTGTTTTATGTTTTTAAATAATTCTGGACTGACAGGTTTTAAGAAGAGAATTTTTGGGAAGTCCGAAAAACAGAGGAAACTCTGCCGGATTTTCGAAAAAAACCTTTTAAAATAAATCAAATTCTAAAATGAATTTTCAAGCTCTGATTTTATTAAAATTTAAAATTAACTAATTAAAGTGAGGATGTTACATAAACCACTTAAAACATTCGAAATAGCAATTTCTTTTCTTTTTTTTTATTTTTTTTAATACTATTTCTCATGGTTCTTCTACAATAAAATCATTGTGAATAGTGAATTCATTTCGTACTTTATTGTTATACGATTCAACAATAAAAGAAACTATTGTTGAGGTAGAAGAACAAATTACAAATTACAGGAACTTGCACCCTAACTCTGTTAATTTCCACGTTATGTGGAACTATACTCCCACTAATTTCACAATTCTCAGTAAACCTGTCATTCACAATTTCAATGGTTCTTATACTATGGTTAGAACAATAAGGTCTATACCTTTTGATTTATATGGATAATCAATGAAATACTCACTGATATTTTATAACCATTTTCTTTTCTGGCGGATTGCAATCCTTGTTTCTTCCGACAACCTTAAACATACAGGTGCCTTAAATTGGGTATCCTATAAACACAGTTCAAAATTGTCTTTGGCACTGTCTTACTAGGAACCCTGTTCAATAGACAAATGGCAGCTTCAAGACATACATTCACAAATGCGGGTAAAGACTAAATATCATACTCCTAACCATATTCATTACTGTTTTGTTATGCCCTATATACACCATTTCGCTGCAGTGTAACTGGCATACACACAAATTACTCAATTCTTGAGGAGTTTAACGAACAGTCAAAGATGTTGTCCATTTTAATTAATTCTTTCATGTTAGTCATCATCTCTATCGTAATTGATAACATTCATCTATATGTACTTAACTTTCTACTTTATTCAAGTAAATTTTCAAGATATAATTATAACATGAATAGTTATCAATTAAGATGATCACATACCTTTTCCTTTCTAAAAAGAAAGTTAACATCAGAGATCCACAAGTTTTGAAGAACACATTTTCAAGAAGCTGAATCCTTCTTGTGGCTCCTTTCTTTGTGTCTTTGGTTTTTCTTTCCTTTAATACAATATGCACAAATAATTAGGCCAATAAAATCCATGTATGGAAATAATTTTGTTCCTTATAAAGCTTTTCATTCTTTCCTTGAATTTATGACCCAAACACTTATGCCACAAATTAGCAAAATATCATTTAAAATTCATCAATTTATATAATTATCACAAAGATACAAATACCAATGAGATGATTATACTTAAATAAATTGAAACAACCATAACCAAATGTAACACCCCTAATTTTCGTCTTCCAAATAACCAAGAAATTAATGATAACAATTATTTTATAATTGATTTATATTAGTTTTGAAGGTTTTAGTTTTTGTACATTATGTGTTTTTATATATAAAAATATGAGATATATTTTTATATGGTTATTTTGTACAAAAATGCGAATATTGTAATTTAGTCCTTGGGTTGGGACCTAATTGCAATATTAAAAAGGTTTTTGAAGAAAGAGTAATTAAATTATTAATTTTTGAAGTTTATCAGTATGTAACCGGTTAGAAGGACTCTGTAACCGGTTACACGATGAACTCAGAATCTGGGTTAGTGGATTTTGATGAATAATCACCCAATTAATCCAGAAATTGCCACGAATCCCACTCAAATCACGCTGAGGAACGTGTGTCGCCTTGCATGCTATTTGAATTCATCTATAAAAGGCTTGGATTGAGATCTGAATCAAGGTTTTGTGAGTGTTGGTTGGGAAATCCTTGTTCTAGGGTTTTTGATTCGTCTTGTGCGATTCTCCTTCTGTGTTGAGAGTTAGAAAATGAGTGATACACTGTTACAAAGCTCACATCAAGGACTTTGTATTGATATAAAGTTTGTGAGCTGAGAGTTCCTGGAGTTTGAGAACGAAGCTTTCCAAGTTGAGGTGTTGGTGCTGTCAAACCTCAGCTTCTGGTTTCTGGAGCTGACTTTGAAGCTCGATTTTGGTAAGCGCACAAACCCTTTTGGTTTCAAATCTGTTCATACCTCTAGTGCATGTTGAAGAGAATTCAATTTGACCATTTTCCCCAATTCTTAATTTGGTTTTGCATGTCAATTTCCCTGGTTTTGGTACCCTGTCCAACTCTATCTGCATGTAGTGGATTTGGTGGAAATCTGTGTTGGAGCCTTTCTCTCTGCAATGTCTTGGATCAAGCACGATTTAAAGGTAAGGGAGAAGTTTACCTTATACTAGATTGAGACTAAAATCAAGTGTTTTAGGATTTGAGTCAGCAAGGACTCAAAAGGGCATTATGTGTAAAGGTCAAAGAGGCTTGGAGGCCAATTTATAGCTCAATTCTGTTTTGAGCAGTTTTGATTTGATGCATGCAAGTGATTTTGATGCTTGAATCATGATCTAAGTGCTTTTCATGAGTTGTGTAACACCCTCACATTTATTTAGTAAATTTTGGATTTTAATAAAAATGGTACTTGAAAATTTCTTTTTAAATTAAAATACTTAAGAATATTTTTTCGGAAAAACGGACAGAGTCTCCTCTGTTTATCGGATTTTCCCAAAAATAACATTTATAAACCTGTCAGCCAGCATAGTCCAGAAAATATTTATAAACAATTTAATTTGATCTCCGTGCCCTGGTAACCAGATAAAATATCCACAGGGCTCTCACGGATGAAAAATAATAAAACTAAACAAGACTTATTTATAACAAAATAAAACAAAGAAAATAACTTTCTTCTAAGCTAATTTACACTCCACGGGGTGGAGTGTACTCCTGCTCGGCCAAATATAGTTTAGCTCAAACTCTGAACCTGAAAAATGGTTGTAAGGGTGAGCTTTACACATGAAATAGAAAGTAGTTTCTAACTAGACATAATGACCTACCAAGTCAAACACAATTAGCACGTAGCACATATAATTTCATTTAGGCAACCCAACATGCGTCATACACAACCAACAGTCTTATTAGTATCCATTCGTTTATTCCATTCATATTACCTTTCCATTATCTTCGTTAAGTCTCATTCTGTTCCATTTCCATTCTCATAAATTACCAACTCATGTAAATATATCATTTAGCACATAGACACAATTTCAATATTCAAACACAAATACTCATATTATCAGTTTTCAACTCATAACCATAAATCATACACTTTTTCGAAATCATACACCGTATGTCACCTCACAATCAGAGGCTAACATACCCAAATAACATCGCATGTCTCCTCACGGTCAGAGGACAACACACACACATCTCATCATCTTTTAAATCATTTTATCTTTTCTTTACCATTAGGGATTAGCGCACCTGTTAGGCATTTCACACCCACTAGGACTTTCACCCAATCCAGGTAACTTTCCACCTATTAGGCCACGGTTGACACCCATTAGGACTAAAAACAACATCTCAACTCTTTTACCATCACATTCACATTTTCTCTTTTCAAAACTATTATTATTGTGCAGCATGATTGATCCATTGGATACACCCGCCTAACGGAGCATTTACGGGACCTAATAGGTAACTTTCACCTGGATTGGGTAACTTGTGCCTAATGGGTAACTTGTCACCTAACAGGGCATCTAATGGGTCGATGTATCCCAAGGATCAATCATAGCTGCAACTCGGTCACTCTTTTAATTTAAATCAAAATCATTCACAACCAAATCAACCAATACCTTCAAATACTCACACCATTAAATTCCAAACATCACAATTCAACCATTCAATTTACCAAGTTCCTACTCTTACTTTTAGTTGGTTTGATTCCTCAATTACCACTTATATGATACACATATATCTCTTTAAATCAACCAGGTATACAAACAATAATCACTTATAATCATTCACAATTAACAACCAGAGTTCATGTTCTTCAATAAACATACATGATAACATATAGCATTTAGCATGCATATTCATTCACAAGTATCAATTTATGGCTCATTTCATTTATTTTCTTACTTTATTTTTAATCTAAATTAATTACCCGAATAATCAGTCGCAAGCACACCCACGTATTCTTAGCAAGTATTATAAACTAATCATAAAATACTCTCTAAAGCAAGGTAAAACACCCCTTACTTGCGTTTCCTTAGACATGATTCTTTTCGTGCAATGATGCCCAAACATAACGCGGTTCAATGCTCGCATCCCTGCTGATCCTAAAGTTCTCTATCGTCTAACTATATTATTAAATCAGATAGTAGTCAATGGGATGCGCCAAAAACGACTCAATTTGAAATCTCAATAGTTAAAATATTTCAAAGCAGAGTATTTCGTTAGTTTTCCAAATTACACAATCATTTAATTATAATTCACAATCCAAAATAACATAAAGTTTCAAATTAAGATCATTGTATTCTCAATAATATAGTATAGCTTTTTATTGAAAATATGCTAACTTTCAAAAACTAACATAATCGTCAATAATACATTAAAGTTGAGTAGTTTTAGCTTCAAGCCACAAAATCAAATGCCGGTACTTGACACTATTAATTCCGAATTAAAAAGAAGTGCCCACGGTTCAAAATAAGTCAGAGTCACATTTCTAACGTTCAGGCGTTTAGACTTCATTTCAATTCGAAATTAAAGTTCAAGCCTTTAACCTGAATTAACGTATGTCAAATATATATATATATATATATATATATATATATATATATCGGATTCCTATTTAATTGGTTTATTTGTTAGTTCAGTGACAATTCCACCCAACTAACCTACAACCTAATTACTTAGGAACCCAACGCATTTAACAAAAACACTTTCAAAACTCATCATTCGACATAACAGTAAACTCGGTATTATACAAATCAGAATAGCTAATCAAAATCATTATCAATAATAGTATAAATAGTAAAATTAAAACTTAATACTTAATCCAAATACCATTTATTTTCTTTCCCAAAACCATTAATTATTATAAAATCATGACCAATTTTATTACTATTAATATTATCATCACTGAAACGCAACACAAAGTAACCAACGAGGCATTGGGGTATAACCTTACTTTCTGGATTGAAGCAGCAAACAGAACCAAGTTCGATCCATGGCCAGCAACGAACCAACTGCAGCAAGGAAGGAGGTCCACATCTGAACCCATTTGAAACAAGCATGGTTAGCCCCGAATTAGTGTAAAACCGGTCCAAACCGATTCAACACGACCTGAACCCAAACAATAGCACCACTACAAGTGGCGGCTCACGGCAACACGCAGGGAAGAGGACATTGACGGGCTGTGGACTTCGATCATGATGATGGCGGCGCGAGAACAAAACCCGGAGGCGAGTGAGCTCCATGGTGGTGGCGATGGCGGTTGTTCTGGCGTCGAGGGAAGTCGCGATTTGCATCTGGAGGTTGGAGGAACACCCGTCGGAGATGGTGGACGAGGGTGACTAGACTTGCAAGAGGCGGTTCGGTTCGAACCCATTGCACATGGCGGCAACGACGGGCAACCTGGCGGCAGCGGGAACCGAGGGAGAGAAGGAGAGGTCGAGATTGAGAGAGCGGAGGAGACAGAACATGAGGGAGAGAGCGATTGGGGAGGAGGAGGGAGACGCGATGATGCCGGCGATGGAGAACCAGAGGGACGATGGGAGGGATAGGGGGTTAGGGCCGGCTGCTTGGAGGAAGGAGATGAGGGTGGCGGCTGCAGCACCAAGAGGGGGAAAAGAAATAAGGTTTTTTGCTTAGAACACTCTGCACACACACATACAACCCTTTCTTTTTTTTTAACATATACTCCCATTCATTTATTTATTTGTTCCCCAAAAATATTAATAATAAAAGTTTAGCATCACATAGCTTTATTTAGGAAAACTGTAAAGTAAGAATTTAGTTAGATACTAGGAAATAACAAAAATTTATTTAATATTGTATCTTTGTAAAAATCAAAGTAAAGAATAGAAATTATATTATTCAAATAGGATAATTGTTTCAAATGAATTTACTTCGAAATATAATCAAGTACACTTGCATAATTAAAATAGTGTATTTTTATGAAAATACCCAACAGCTAAATGATTAATTACAAGAAACAAATATTTAATTCGGTAAAACTTATAATTATATTAGGGATTAAAATTAGGGATGTTACAAGTTGTGTGGTATTAAATTGTGTTTATGTGGGTTTTTATGCAATTTAATACTCTAAGTTGAATGAATGCAAATGAAATATGTTCCTGTGGTTGAACATGTTTAAATTAAGGTATGTGAACTCTATTGAGTGTTGAAATTGGTTAGATTTGAGTATTAAAAAGAATGGTCTGTAAAATCTCATTTTTCAGTGTACAGACTGCATAATCTAACCGGTTATTCGATATTTGTAACCGGTTAGATACTGTGAAATTTCAAAGAAAATGAATTTCTGAAATTGGTCCTGTGTTCTTACCATTTTTACTCAAATCTATATTTAATTTCACTTGAATTCAATCTGAAAATATGTTGATAATCACTGTTAGTTTCAGATTGCTATTGAGGAGTTAATACCTTAATGTTATGAGATAATTTCAAGAGGAAATTGTGCTCATTTGGGAATGAGTTGTGATTTAGACTTTTGAATGATGAGATCATTGGAATTTGAGGTATATAACAATGCTGAAAGCTTTTTATGGATTGGGTTGAGAATTCAAGAAAAAGGGTTTTCTGAATTGCAATGGTTATTAAGTTCAGGTCTGTAATTCTAACCGGTTAGTCTGAGATTGTAACCGGTTAGTACCTGAAATTGAAAAATAAAAGTAAAATCTTTTAAATGAGAAGTTTGATACCATTGGTGGAGATTTCCCAATCCAAGTTTAATGGCATGTTTTTAAGTAAATTCATGAATGAATTTTGGTGCCAGAAGTTATACCTCAAATTAATCATTCAAAAGAGAAATTGAGATATCTCTAAATCACAATAATTAAATTAAAGATAAAAACCAACCTTAATGATTGTGCATTCATGCATAGAGAATGGATGATGGGTTGGTAGGAAACGATTATCATATTCTGGGAATATGAGGAGGGTACTCCGGGAGTACCAAATTTGTAACCTACTTGATGACACATTCTGGGAATGTGGCCAGTGTTTGGGACCTGATTTCTTTGATATGTTCTGGGAACACATTAGTGTGCAACCTACTTGATGACACATTCTGGGAATGTGGCCAGTGTCTGGGACATGGTTTTTATACGTTCTGGGAACGTGATACACACTCTGGGAGTGATGTTTATTTTTTCCAAGTATGGTTTGCTATGTGTTCTGGGAACGTGATGCACACTCTGGGAGTGATGCTTGTATATCCAAGTATGGTTTGCCATCGTTCTGGGAACGTATGGTAGTGTTCCGAGAACACACTGGTGTATTGGATGGACGTCCAAGATGGACTTATAGTGGAGGTCTCAGTTGTGGATAGAAATCATGCATCATGCCACCTGCATTATAAGAGATATAATGTTGAAAATTGGTGTGCTCATATGTACTTGCATTATTGTCTGTCCATGACATACTTGTGTTTGTATTTTAGTCTTTATTGATTATGTATAAATGTATACTTACTCCCCATGCCCTTATTAGGTGTTGATCGTATATCTAGCTTGCAAAAAGGTCAGTGAAGGGAGATGTCCCTTAGGTGCATGCAAAGTGTAGAAAGTGTGGGTTGGGAACCCCTTGTGCAGATATCGAGGATTCGACCAGATGAATGTTGGGACAAAGGACCAGTGACCAGCTCTATAACATTTCTATTTTTAATAGAATTTATATGATACATATTTTGGAAAGAGGTATCATAAGAGGAATTTAGTTTCATAATAATACTTATTTGGTATTCGTGGACTTGTTACACTTGCTATATTTTGGGAGTATAATATAATTATTTTACTATGTTTCCGCAAGTCTTTTTCTAACAATAACAAGTCCAAGTAATCATAAACTTATTACTTTTCTTATAAAGTAAGATGATATACAAGGAGTGTTACACCAAACATAGAAGAGTGTCTAGTAACATCAATCCTAGATAATGAACCAAACTCCTAGAAAAACTAGGTACCTAAAAGGTCTCTAATGAGTCTAGGTGATGCCCAATGTCAAGGATTAAACATTAAATCCTAACAAGTTCTACTAGAACCTTCACTTTATTCCCACAAACACGTACTTTACATGTGGGTTTATGGTATGGATTAAAAAAATTCATTATGCTAGAAACATGTTTCGATTAATCCAGGATCATTCCACCAAATTTTATGTGGATCTTTGATTAAGTTTGACTCAAACATACATAAGCTTTAAACTTATCTTTTATGGAATTAAGATTTTCATTTTATGCACTTCTTCTGAATTCAACATTTTTGCACAAAATGACATTTATGATAATGAGGTTCTTTTATATGAAATTTCACATATGCCTTATTAATTCTAAGTGACCCTTTGCCCTTATCATGTTTCTTCACACATTTATTTTCAGCTCCTAAATGTCCTTAAAGGTTGGATAAAGAGATTTTGTATATTCTTAAATCTTGTTTCCTCTTAAACTAAGATATTGTGCAATTTACTGCACAACCCATTATCTTTCATGGCGTTATAGCTCATTCAAAAACAAGTAACACTCAATCGGTAATGAGCAAGCATAAACTATACTAAGAAGTTCTCATCCACAACTATTCCTAAGGACTTAAACTTAAATCTTGTTGCAATAATTTTCCTTTTAATTATACATTCATAAATAGTACACAAATCACCAAGCTTTATGGGGTTAGGGTACTCATTAAAGTCTCAGAAAGAGACTCACAAAAATATTGGGTACTCTCACAAAATTCACTTAATTTTTAATTTTTTTTAATTACTTTCAATTTTGGAGAAAATTATCTTAATGTTATATGCAACACTTATCCTCATGAACATAACATAAGCGTTTGTCAAATCTTTCTAAAAAATTACTCAGATTTTATAATAAACTTTATCTTTATTGTTGCTAACACCATTAATAGCAACAAACTTTTCTTTAACTGATAAGAAAGACTTGCAAACGCTAGTCAGAAAGTTGAACAAATAACACTGACACATACAAGTCATGAGAATGCAGAAAATTAAGAACATGTACTACATAAATGTTTTGAGACATAAGGTACATATTACTTAAATAATTAATGTGCACTAACGCTCTCCTTTGGGTTGCACATTAGCACACGACATTCAAACATAATGATGCTAATAAAATTAATAATCAATAATTGGCAATGATATATGTACCAATTAGTATTATCTATTGTCTTTGGATATATAAATAAACCAATAGCACAAACATATTGCCTACAGTCATGTCCATTAATTATAAGAACAACTAATCAAACATTTGGGCGATCCATAAATGCCTAATAACAATGAACTACAATATACCCATAGAACATCAAACCATTATGTCATTCATATAGCATCAAATCTATGATTAATTGAAAAATCATCATATGATTTGAAATTAATTTACTTACTGATTTGACCACTTTGGTGATTAACAAAATCAACATACAATTAACTTCAAATCAAATTCATTATTATAATAAAATTATACAATTGGAATTAATATCTTTATGATTTGACAGCTTTAATGATGATCAAATCATCATACATTAATATCAAATCAAGCGATGCCAATTCAAAAAATTTCTTTTGCTAATAAAAAACTCAAATTAATCCCAAATATATATATATATATATATATATATATAAACGTAAATTATCCATGACATACTGGACTACTTATATATATTCATTATTATGCAAAAGGAATATATAATTATTCGTCATTCACTGTACTGTGCTTTTATACAGTAAAACGAATCATAAATAGTGATGGAAGCAATACCTAATGTTTTTCACATATATCAATTAATAGTTTTACCCCAATTAGAAAAAACTTAATGAACTTTAAAAAATATATAATTGAAACACTGGGTATACGTTATACCCAATTGGAAAACAACTTTGATGGGTAAAACAAATCGATAAGCAATCAAGTTTCAAATAATCCTAATATTTCATTTAACAATAATGCGGAAGCGTAAAAGTCTAAAATTCATAATAAGGATTCATACTGAAACAAAGCCCCCAAATTTCATAATTAGGGTTCAAAGTCCCCAAATTTCATAATTTGGATTTATGCAAAAATTCATTCCCTAAACACCATAATTAGGATTCAATCCAAATCCTAAATCTTAATTGGAAAGTCATGAATTTCTTAACGTGGCTCTGATACGACATATAAGTTGTAGTTTAATTTATTCGTTACAACTACAATAATAAGGATCTTGAAATTACATGACTTTCACACGTTATAGAGACAGAAGGAATACGATTACTAACCTCTATCCATTGCTAGAGTTGTTAGAGTTAGAAGGAAGAAAGTTCTTCAAATGTCCTTTGACCAAAAGCCACGAAACTCGGTTTCTATTCCTTTGCTTCCTCTACTATTCTTTTCTATGTTATTTGTTTAGTTTAGCCGTTCTGTGATGGGAAGAGAAAAGAATACCTTATGGCCAGGAACAGGACCTGTTTCCTATAAATAGGTAAAAACCCTAACTATTATCCATTGGCTTCCATCAAGCTAACGGGCCTTCAGAAACAATCCCTTCTTATCTAAATATGATTTAACCCATTAATATTTAATCATTTATTTACTAAACACACATCAATACATGTCACATGCACATCACATGACACATACTAAGATATTAAAATCTTACCGGGTGTTGTTCCGGGGGGGCACCTTCCGTTTTGACCCAAAACTGCTCTCTTTCCATCTCTCAAACTCTTCCTCACTCACACTACTACTACCTCTTTTCTATGAATGCTTTGTTTCACATTTCTCATTCACACCCTCTTTCTCCAGGATGGTTCTGTTGTTGCTGTCGATAATCTTCTCAACAACAAGTAATGTCACATGTCATTATGTTGTGGGGTGTTAACCCACATGTACCGGCAAGCCGGTTTGTTGATATACGACGATGATAACGGGTTCTCGGTTAAAGAACACCGTCACCGAGTCGGGATATTTTGGGGGTGGTGTGTGTGCCGTGTGAAATGAGAGATGAGAGAGTGTTCATACCTTGGTCACTACCTATATTTATAGGGTGGTTGGAAGGAGACACCGTACTGATGAGCCATGATGGGCATTAAGGCCGAAGAGTAACAGCTCCATGAATGCCATCATTAGCAGCATAATGACGAACCGTTATGTCGGTTACGTATTGATTGACTATTGATGCCGAATTGCCGGTATGCCGAATTGATGCTTGCTGGTCCGTGATATCGGTTATTATTTGTCCGTGATACCGGTCCATAACAGTAGCCCCCAGCTCGGTGCTGTGACGTAAGGAGGAGCGTTGAGGTATGAATAGGAAAGACCGGTATGAGCATTGAATTTTTTGTGACTATGAAACAGATCTTTAACTTCGAATAAATTCTTCAAATCTTTCAATTGATTTCAAAGGAGGGAAAACAATACAATATTCTCAATGTACGGAACCAAAGTTTGAAGGGGGGAACTCGGTGCAAGGTTTCTCGAGTCGTCTAGTGAATTCGAAGGAAGAAATCTAGCATGAAGATTCCTTGCTTGCCGGATACAAGACCTATGGGGGAAGCCCAATTTGAGGGTTCCTCACTCTTGGCGAGAGTCCGGGAAGGGGAATTCAACATGAAGTTCTTCTCATTCTGAACCCTAAAGCGAATAGGGAAACTCGACACAAGGTTCCTCTCAATCAACAAATGAGCCCAGATAAGGGAATATAGCAACGTGTTCCTCATCTTTGGAAGCATATTGAATATTGAAGAAAATATCAGAGTAAGAAAATCTCATGGACTAGAATAATTATGATGGGGAATATTTTTTATTCTCCTCTTGAAAAGCTTATAGTCCGTTGACAAAAATCCCGGAGTCTTTTTAGACTAGTCTGAAAAAATTGAAGCATCATGCTTGTACCTTTCAATATGTACAAAAACACTTATTAATGTCATTAAATTGACAATTGAAAATAATTGTAATGACAAATGTCAATTGCATAATATATAATATCGTATAAAATATATCATAAATAATAAAAGTAATAATGACAATTTAATTGTCATAAATAATATTTGATGTCATTTAAATGATAACATGTGACAAAGTTCAACAATATTATGTGACAATAATAATCACTAAATATAATGTAGTAAGTTATATATGTTGTACCTGCATGACCATCAAATAATAATACTAATTTAAAATGATCAGGTATGACATTAAAACCATGTGTCATTCATTGACTGATATTGGCAAACCTATAGTATGAAAAATTGTAACTTCCCTGGTTTAATAAGGAGCTCGTGGATTTTATGCCCTTGGGCCGTTTTATTTGGGCTTTTTCTTTTGTTTTTGAACTAGCACATGGATGTAGGCTTGGAGCTCCCTTGTCTCTGCAGCACCCGTACAGATGGAGAAAGGTACCATGGTTTTGGTGGAGGTTGCCGGAAGGGGTGGAAGCTCGAGATGGCGCTTGGTTCACCGGGGAGAACGGCGGCAACGGATCTATCCTCCGTTAACAACTTGACTCGCCTCATTGGCCGCTACTCTTTGGTTATGCAGTGCAGCGATGGCAGCATCATGAGAGAGGGAGAAGACGGCGTCACGGTAGTCCCCGACACACTATTTCAATTGCTGAAGTCTTGATCTGGTGACAACAAAACAAAACAATTGATGAATTTGGGGGGCATTATTACTGCTATCTCCTCCAAATTTTTATTTTATTTTATATTTTTTCTTTGGAATGTTCCTCTTCTGGTTCTGTGTTCGAAAAATATATGCTTTTCTTGTGTTTTGTCATTGCCTTGGTAGAGAATGATTCCGCCATTGATATCTCCAATCTTTGCCAAAGACTTCGAATCATTGATAATGTGGTGGTGGGAATTAATTTGCCGCTCCCATTGTGGTCGCCAATGTTGTGGGGTGTTAACCCACATGTACCGGCAAGCCGGTTTGTTGATATACGACGATGATAACGGGTTCTCGGTTAAAGAACACCGTCACCGAGTCGGGATATTTTGGGGTGGTGTGTGTGCCGTGTGAAATGAGAGATGAGAGAGTGTTCATACCTTGGCCACTACCTGTATTTATAGGGTGGTTGGAAGGAGACACCGTACTGATGAGGCATGATGGGCATTAAGGCCGAAGAGTAACGGCTCCATGAATGCCATCATTAGCAGCATAATGACGAACCGTTATGTCGGTTACGTATTGATTGACTATTGATGCCGAATTGTCGGTATTCTGAATTGATGCTTGTTAGTCCGTGATATCGGTTATTATTTGTCTGTGATACCGGTCCATAACACATTATTATTTTTATTTTTATATTTTATTTCCTTCTAATTTTTTACTTATCTCAATAATTCTCATGTGGCCATGGAGTTAGAAGAAGAGGCAGTAAAGAACCAACAGCAGCACCACCAATGTCTTCATGAGATCTCCACACGCCCTTCGACACGCCGGTGGTGCTGGTGACAGATGGCAAGAGCGCCTCGATGGTACAATACACAATGAACATGACGGGAGAATCACTCGGACTCTCCAGTGGGTACCCTGTAATTGAGTCTACGTCTTTTTCCACACTAATATCAACCTGTCAGAAGCTTTTGTGAGTGAGCACTGCACCTAGAAGATGAAACAAGACTTCTATGATATGCATATTTGTATTTGTTAAACTGCCATGCATATCAATATCATGATGCCATCTGCTACCTTATTACACGTATGTATTTAAGTTATATTCACCAAGTATTGCAGTGATTTATAGTTCCACCGATCTTCCTAATTGTTACTGGTCCTATGTTTCCGTGTTGGTAATTGTTACCAGTACTATTGTTACCAGCCCCAACTCTTTTTGATTATGCCCCTCAACATTTTTTTTAGTATTTCTTTTTTATAATTATCTGTTTCAATTCTTTTATTTTTATATTATTAACACTATTAAATATTATTTGAAGTTATTTTTGATGTTGAAGGTCTTCCATGATGTCTTCTTCTAATTATCTGTTTAACACAATTGTTTTTTAATTCCTTTTGTTTTTTTATTATCTGTTCCAATTTTTAAATTTTTTATACATAATTTTTTCATTACTACTTACTTATTATTTGTGTATAAAGTCGTGAGATGATTGAATGAGTGAAATGATTTATTTATTTTTTGTTTTACATGGAAGGGAGATAAGGATAAGATGAGAATGATTGAGAAGATCGATGGGATCCGATGATGAGAGAATGTTGGAGATGAGATCAAAAGTAATGAGACTAGGTGATGAAATAAAAGTTGAAAATGAGATTAAAAATTGTGGGTCCAACTCATGGGACATAAATTTATATTACCAACAAGTCATTTGGCCTAGATATAAATATGTGCATGTTTATAAATAGTCTTTTTATGCTGGATCCTTACTGAATTGATACAAATGACACTTGAACACTTTAAGGTAATGTTCGACAGTATATATTTTAAATTTTTTCCAATAAAGATAGAGATTGGATTTTTTTTTTTCAAATTTTTCCTTTTTTTTCTTTTTTTAGCCGCTCCACTTCTTTTTTTTAAATACTTTTTGTTTATTATTATTTTTTTCATTTTTATTTTTATTTTTTAAAAAAAAAAAAATTAACCCTTTTCTTTATTATTTTTTCTCTTTGTTATGTTCATGTTGTACTGGATGATGGCATAATACTCACTAAATTATCAAAATCTTGAAAGAATGATGGCATAGTACCATCTTTTTTTTCTCATGTTCGTAAAAAAAGGAACAATATCAAGTGCTTTTCTTTTCACTTTTTAAATTTAAAAAAAATTGTCCCCGTTAAAAATCAATTGGTGCTTCATTGTTTACTTAATTTCTTTATGAAATTCTATATGGGCTTTTATATATAATAAATATTAAATATATAAAATTTCTTATCTTTTCCAAAAATATTCTTTAATATTATATTTTTCTACAATCTTATTCGTAATTTTCAATTCATGTTGATTAGTTATGCATGTTATTTTCATTGGTCTATTTATTTGCTATAGATGAATTGAATAAGGAACTCAAGGAATAGCATAAGAGATCCTAAGTCCCTCAAGCCAGCACTACTAATGAAACATTTGATGGTTCATTCTTTTATGAAATTCTATATAATATCTTACAAATAAAAGTTCTTCTCTTTTTCCAAATAATTATATTTAACTTTATTTCCATTCGTTACTTTACTTTATTTAGTTATGTCATTGTCACTATTTTATATATTTCTTTTTCACAAATTATCAATCTAAGAATGGTTGTTTTATATAAAAAAGGGTTTGCTTAACCTTGAGGATAAGAAGCTAAAAGTAGCAAAGAAATTTAGAAAAACTAAGTCCATGATCACTTGAATCATTAAATGTTTTGTTTTTCTATAAAAATGCACTTCTTTTAATCTCTTATCCTCAGTCCTAAATCCTGTTAAAAAATATGTCAATTTTATTGTTATAGAAATCTAAATTATTTCACTCTTTTTGAGGATGACATGGTCACTTGCAAATGTTTAATTGAATCACTGACCTATCTCTTATTTTCCACAGGATATTAAGTTCAAGTTTACTCATTTTGTAGTCCATTATAACTTATTTTAAGACAAAGGCATGACAAAAAGAAAATAACATATTAAATTTAAGGGGAATTAAATCGGAGAATAACAAAATAGCAATGCATGTATAATTTTATTGAAAAGTATGGATCCATATTCTGGAACATGATAACTAAGAATGCATCCAGTTAATAATAACAATTTACACGAAAATGAACATCTTTAACATATAAATAACATTAATAAAAACTAATTTTTCAATATATCATTTTATTATAAACAACTCTTTACGACAAAAACACGACAATTGAATGCGGGGCGACAGTCGACACGCTAGTTATCTATAAAGAAAACCCTGTTTTTTTAACTAAAATAACTAACAAAATGTACATAAATTGGCTTTTTCAATTTTATCCTCAACAATTACACAAATTTACAATTTGTAAAATTGAAACAAATTTGATAAAGGGTAAAACAGTAATTTTATTGATATAAAAAAGCAATTAAAAAAGGAGCAGTTAATAAAAAACCATTCAACTTACACAAATTTACAGTAACTGAAAAAAAAAACCACCACGTTCTTGAACAATGCCAGTTTTGAAAAAAAAATGGTTTGTGTACAGCAGTTTTACAATTGTCATGTACTGTAGTTATATAAAGCCACCTTTTTTTCTTATGAAAAAAGAAAGACATAAAAAGGACAAGATTTTTAACTCTTTGATAGTATTTTTTATTTTTTTTTATGCAGGTTTACACATTGTTTTGGTGAAGAAGGAACTTAAGTCAATGAAAAAAACCAATGTCAGGTTTCATTTCTATAATTGATGATTCATGATTACTATTTTCTTTTTAATAGTTCATGATTAGTATTTCCATGTGTTAAGAGTTTTGTTCATTCCATCTCACATTCAATTTCTAGAAACTGCATAACTAAAACTAATTTCTTTTTGTGTATGAATAATGATAACTCTTTGATAGTGTTTTTTTATTTTTTTTATGCAGGTTTACACATTGTTTTGATGAAATGGATGAAGAAGGAACTCAAGGCAATGAAAAAAGAAACAATGTCAGGTTTCATTTCTTTAATTGTTTCATTGCAATCCTTCTCTTATTTTGCTCATTCTCTATTGTATAAAGCATCTTTTGTTTTGCTTTATGTTGTAATTTGTTTGTTTCTTCATCCCAATGTAATTTGTTTATTAAATCTGGGTCTCAAGAAATCTTTTTTTTTTAATTTAATTTGTAGGTCTTTATGTTGAGTATGGCTCATAGGTGCTACAAAAGGGTAAAGGGTCAATGGGCCACGAAGACCTTAATGTAATTTGTTTTCTACTATATATGCTTGTACTCTGTAACCCTGATTAGCACAAGAAATAATATGTGTAGTGTCCTTGAACACTATATGTCCTTAACCCTCTAAGTGCTCAAGATTATGGCAACCAGGAGCCCAAGAGAGGATCAAGTGTTAATGTATGACTTATGGTATTTCTGCAGTTCCAGTTGGGAAAAGCAGGGTCTCCCTAGTCAACGTGTGTGCAGAGTGTCAACTTAGGGATGAGAGTACTTACCTGGAACCCTAGCTGTAGTGAGCTATTTATAGGGTTTGGAGGAGGCTGATATGGGCCGTTTGGGCCCTGTATCAGAGTTGTGCTGAACCAGGACTCTGTGAGATAATGACGGATAATTATGCTTTTAGAATCTGGTTAGGATCAACTGAAGATCTCATGTCTAGGCTGTTGCGAGAATCCAGGAGAGATTTGCGGAAGGGATAAGAAGCCTCGGTGAGCCTGAGCTTATCCATGAGCCGACGGTATGTCTCGGTCCTAGAGTCCCGAGCCTGATGGATTGGGGACCGATCGTAAGGCTCGGTTCCATCAAGTCCGAGCCTGGCCCTATCGTATGCTCGGAGCTCACAAGTTCAAGCGAAGGACTTTTATGACAGTTAAACCGAGTAAAATGCCCTTAGTGGTACCCTTTAGTAAGACTTGGGTCCGTATGTGGTCGGCAGACCCAACAATATGGAACTATAGCTGCTCTATAGTCGCAGACGTAGGCATCATTGGCCGAACTGCGTGACCAATTCTGTGTGTTCTCTCTCTTTTTCTTCTGTTCTTTATTACTGCTGTTACAACAATTGGTATCAGATGGCGCTTAATCCTAGTGAGAAATTTGAAGTCACCCGGTTAGATGGGACAGGCAATTTCGGTTTGTGGCTGCGAAGGGTTAAGGATCTGTTGGCACAGCAGGGTTTACAGAAGACGTTGCGTGATGAGAAGCCGGCAGACATCGCGACCTCTGATTGGAGCGAGATGCGGGAGGAGGCCGCAGGTTTGATAAGACTTTGCGTTTCGGATGACGTGATGAATCATATTCTGGACCTTACAACTCCGAAGGATGTCTGGGCTAAATTAGAGAGTCTGTACATGTCCAAGACGCTGATGAACAAATTGTTCGCAAAGCAGCGTCTCTACAGCCTGAAGCTGCAGGACGACGGCAATTTGCAGTCTCATGTCAATACTTTCAACAACATTCTCGCTGATTTGACTCAGCTCGGTGTGAAGGTTGACGATGAGGATAAAGCCATTATTTTGTTGTGCTATTTACCGAGTTCTTATGATCACCTGGTGACCACTCTCACATACGGGAAGGATTCAGTCACGCTGGACAGTATCTCTTCTACACTTTTGCAACACGCACAATGTCGCCTAAGTGTAGAAGAAGGTGGAGGAAGTCCAGGTGAAGGTCTGTTTGTGAAAGGTGATTCAGACCGTGGAAGTGGCAAGGGTAAAGAAGCGGGTTCTGGGAAGAAGAAGAGATTCAAGTCCAAGGACAGAAAAACAACAGAATGTTTTGGCTGCAAGCAGATTGGGCATTTGAAGAGGGACTGTCCAAACAGATCAGGCAAAGGCAAAGGCAGTGGTTTAGCAAACGAAGTACAGTCTGATGGTTCTTGCAGTGAGGAGGATCTGCTTTGTGTTTCATCTACAAAGTGTACTGATGCATGGATCCTGGACTCAAGTTGTTCCTATCATATGACGTCGCACCGGGAGTGGTTCAGCTCATTTAAATCAGGCGATTTTAGTGTTGTCTATCTAGGCGATGATATAACCTGTAGCATCAAGGGAATGGGGAAATCAAAATTTCTTTAGATGATGGTGGCATGCGCATGTTGAGTCAGGTGCGGTATGTTCCAGAGTTGAGGAAGAATTTGATTTCTCTGGGCACTCTTCAGGAGAATGGTTATTCATTCAAGTCTGATGGAGATAGAGACATCATTAGTGTCAGCAAGGGTGCAATGGTAGTGATGAGAGCAAGGAGAACTGCTGGAAACATCTACAAGCTATTGGGAGGCACAGTTATGGGTGATGCAGCATCTGTTGAATCTAATGATGATGCAACCAAACTGTGGCATATGCGTTTGGGTCATCTCAGTGAACGTGGGATGCTGGAACTACATAAGCGGAATTTGCTTAAGGGTGTTCGCAGTTGCAGAATTGGATTGTGCAAGTATTGTGTTCTTGGAAAACAGTGCAGAGTTCGTTTCAAGACTAGGAAGCACAAGACCAAGGGAATCTTAGACTATGTCCATTCTGATGTCTAGGGGCCTACAAAGGAGCCCTCCCTTGGAGGTTTCAGGTATTTTGTGACATTCACTGATGATTTTTCTCGCAAGGTCTGGGTCTATTTTATGAAACATAAATTTGAGGTCTTTGCCAAGTTTAAACTGTGGAAGGCAGAGGTAGAGAACCAGACAGGGAGAAAATTGAAATACCTTAGGTCTGATAATGGAACTGAATACACTGATAAGAAATTCATGCATTTCTGTGAGGAGAATGGGATACAGAGGCACTTTTTTGTGAGGAAGACTCCACAGCAGAATGGAGTTGCAGAGAGGATGAACACGTCTCTGACAGAGAAGGCAAGGTGTCTTCGGTTGAATGCTGGTCTTTCAAAAGGATTCTGGACAACAGCAATCAGTATGACATGCTATCTGGTCAACAGATCACCACGAGCTTCTTTGGATGGAAAAGTTGCAGAGGAGGTATGGTCAGGTAACCCCATTGATCTGAGTAATTTGAGGATTTTTGGGTGTTCTGCATATGTGCATATTTCCAGTGAGGATCGGTCTAAACTCGACGTCAAGTCAAAACAATGCACATTTATTGGTTACAATAAAGGTGTGAAGGGGTACAAGTTGTGGGATCCGGTTCAGAAGAAGTGGTTGTTAGCAGAGATGTTGTTTTTTATGAGCAGACCATGTTGAAACAGTCAGAGGTGACAGTTGTGCCAGATACTGAGTTTGAAAATCCCAGTCAGGACAAGATTCAGGTGGACATTGAGAAGACATCAGTGAGTCCTAGGCAGATTGTAGCTCCACAACAGCATGAATCAGGTTCAGGTTCAGGTTCAGGTTCAGATTCATATGGAATAAGTGACTATTCCCTTGTGCGTGATAGGGAGCCCCGTCGCATTGTACCTATAGTGAGATATGGGTTTGAAGAGTTAGATGCATATGCTCTTCTTACCAGCTCAGGAGACCCCTCTACCTTTCAAGATGAATGGATGGGTGCTATGGTGGAGGAGATGGAGTCTTTGAAGAATAATAATACATGAGATCTTGTTCAGTTGCCAAAAGGGAAGAAAGCTATTGGTTGCAAGCGGGTATACAAGAAAAAGCCAGAAAAGTTCAAGGCTCGCCTAGTTGCAAAGGGGTATTCACGGCAGAAGAGCATTGACTGCGATGAGATCTTCAGTCCAGTGGTGAGACACACTTCTATCAGGGTAGTACTAGCCATGGTAGCCAGCAGGGATATGCATCTAGAACAGATGGATGTGAAAACAACCTTCCTCCATGGTAATTTAGAGCAACAAATTTACATGGAGCAACCTGAGGGATTCAGTGAACCTGGACAGGGGAGACTTGTATGCAAGTTGAAGAAGTCTTTGTATGGTTTGAAGCAGTGTCCAAGACAATGGTACAAGCGCTTTGATTCATACATGCTCCAAATTGGCTATAAAAGGTGTGTTTATGACTGTTGTGTTTATATGAGGAGCCTTGATGATGGTTCTTCTATTTTATTGTTACTTTATGTTGATGACATGTTGATTGCTGCCAATCATTTACATGATGTAAATGAGTTGAAGACCAAGTTGGGAAAGGAGTTTGATATGAAGGACTTGGGTGCTGCAAAGAAGATTCTTGGAATGGAAATTCACAGGGACAGAGGAGCTAGAAGACTATGGTTGTCTCAGAAAAACTATGTTAAAGGTGTTTTGAGCAGATTTGACATGAGTAGAGCAAAGCCAGTGAGTACTTCATTGGCGAATCATTTTAAACTCTCTTCGAAACAATGTCCGAAGACAGATTCAGAGGCTGCAGCTATGTCTAAGATTCCTTATGCCAGTGCAGTTGGTTGTTTGATGTATGCTATGGTCTACACTAGACCGGATTTGGCACAAGCAATCAGTCAAGTGTGCAAGTTCATGTCCAAGCCAGGCAAGCAACATTGGGAAGCAGTCAAGTGGATCCTAAAGTACTTGAAAGGTACACCGGATCACGGTATCATGTTCAGCAGGGAGCAGGGTGTTCTTTCAGTTGTAGGATATGTGGATTCTGACTATGCTGGTGACCTTGATGATAGGAGGTCTACAACAGGATATGTCTTTACTCTTGCAAGTAGACCTATATGTTGGAAGTCAGCAATCCAAGATGTAGTAGCTATGTCTACAGCTGAGGCAGAATACATGGCAGTAGCTGAAGCTGCCAAGGAAACATTGTGGCTTACTGGGTTAGTGAAAGAGTTGGGTGTTGAGCAAGGTGGAGTTCAGTTGCATTGTGATAGTCAGAGTGCTATCTATTTGGCAAACAACCAGGTGTATCATGCTAGAACCAAGCATATTGATGTGAGGTACCACAAGATCAGGGAGTTGTTGGCATACAAACAGATATTTCTTCAGAAGATTTACACCTCAGAAAATGCAGCTGATATGTTGACCAAGCCAGTCACCAGTGACAAGTTCAAACACTGTTTGGACTTGTTACAT
Organism: Crotalaria pallida; assembly: GCA_037953625.1. Classification (NCBI taxonomy): domain Eukaryota; kingdom Viridiplantae; phylum Streptophyta; class Magnoliopsida; order Fabales; family Fabaceae; genus Crotalaria; species Crotalaria pallida. The sequence goes on from CM075651.1 coordinate 65,993,887, forward strand.
ATTTCTCAGCATTAAGCAGAAACCACACACCCTAATTGCCAGGAAAGACTTTGCATAGAGGATCTTCACAGGGGTCTGATATTCGCCAAGGTGGAGATTGTTGAGTATGGCTCATAGGTGCTACAAAAGGGCAAAGGGTCAATGGGCCACGAAGTTATGGGCCTTAATGTAATTTGTTTTCTACTATATATGCTTGTACTCTGTAACCCTGATTAGCACAAGAAATAATACGGAACTATAGCTGCTCTATAGTCGCAAACGTAGGCATCATTGGCCGAACTGCGTGACCAATTCTGTGTGTTCTATCTCTTTTTCTTCTGTTCTTTATTACTGCTGTTACAACACTTTATGTTGTAAATGTGATAACTTTTCTTTGTGATTTGAAAAGGGCGGAGCAGAGGTGACATGGGAGAATCAGCATAACATCAAAATCCTTAAACAAAATCACTAAGATATTTTCTTTTTACAACTAATTTCTCTTCTTGAAATTAAACAAAATCCTTTGCTCATTCTCTAATGCATAAAACATTTTTTTCTTTATGTTGTAATTTGTTTGTTTCTTCATCTCATAATTTGTTTATTAAATATGGGTTTCAAGAATTCTTTTTTTTTAAATTTAATTTGTAGGTCTTTATGTTGTAAATGTGATAACTTTTCTTTGTGATTTGAAAAGGGCAGAGCATAGGTGACATGGAAGGATCAGCAGAACATCAAAATCCTTAAACAAAATCGCTAAGGTATTTTCTTTTTACTACTAATTATTCTTCTTGAAATTAAACAAAATCCTTTCTCTGCATCATATTGATTTCTATTTTTACTTCTTATTTTTCTTTTTGAAATTAAACAAAAGTCTTTCTCAACGTAATATAGATTTCTATTTGGAGGAGAGAATCTTCCTGGAGACATTAAATAGGAAATTCTCGACTGTATATCACTACTAGAAAAAAGGGATTTAAAATCGGGGTTTCAAAATCGGTCGTTGAAAAACCGAGTTAAAAAAAACGCGGTGGCAATTTTGTAAATAAAATCTAACTTTTAAAATCGGCCAGTAGGTTGACCGATTTCGTAAGTGGATTCGAAATCGGTCAAAGACGAAAGATTTCGTAAGTCTGAAAAGTTTTTTTTTTTTTTTTAAAATTTTCGAAATCGGTCACTATAACGACCGATTTCGTAAGTGGATTCGAAATCGGTCAAAGACGAACGATTTCGTAAGTCTGAAAACTTTTTTTTTTAATTTTTAAAATTTTCGAAATCGGTAACTATAACGACCGATTTCGTAAGTGGATTCGAAATCGGTCAAAGATGAACGATTTCGTAAGTCTGTAAATTTTTTTTTTTAATTTTAAAAATTTTTCGAAATCGATCAAAGACGACCGATTTAGAAAGTTTTTTCCTTTTTTAAAATTTTAATTTTTTTATCTTTGTAAATCGATCATTGATCAGACGATTTAGAAATTTTTTATTTAATTTTTTTATATTCGACCTTAGAGTTTCTAAATCGGCTGTTTTGACTGATTTAATAAGTTTAAAAAAATTAGAGTTATTAAATCGGCTATTGTGACAGATTTGATAAGTTTTGCCCAAAATTATTAACTGGCGCGCTCATACAGTGTATTCCAGCCAAAAAGCCAAAACATAAACACATTTTCTCACACTCACACTCTCACACTCTCGAAACCTAAAACAAAAGCCGCAGCTGCTCCTTTCTCACACTCTCGAACGTTGCTGCTTCTCCACTAACGACGGCGCTCCTCCATCAACGGCGACGCTGCTGCTGCTCCAACGAACGGCGACGTTGCTGCTTCCTCCTCCATCAACGCTGCTTCCTCCGCTCTCGAACGTTGTTGCTGCTTTCTCTCCACTGTGCACCGTCGATCGCGCCATCGATCGCCGCCGCTAGCGCCGCAACTCTTGCCTCCGCTCTCACCTTTGCTCACGCCGCCACTCTCTAAGGTTTGTTTCACCACACCCTCCATTCTTGTTTGCTTCGTTTCTACTCTCTCTCTCCTTGTTACTCACTGCTCTTGTCATTGTTTCACTGCTCTTGTTTGCTTCGTTTCTACTCTCTCTCCTTCGTTTCTTCTTCACTGCTGTTTTGTGGATTTGTGTGTAAAATTAAGGATTTAATTGGTAGATGTGATTATTTGATTCAACTGAAATTAGGGATTTATGTGTGAAATTAGGGATTCATTAGTTGCTCGATTTTGTCCTTCATTATTCTCAAAATTCATGTGAAGAATATAATTCATTTTGCACTTTAGAGGGATAGCCACACTCATAATTGAATGATGTTAAGTTAAAATAGAAGCCAACCATTAAGATATGAATTTCACTGTAAAAAAAAATGACTTGTACCATTAAGCATTGTCAACTTTGCTCCCTTTAATAAAATATTAGTAAAATTTAAACTATATACTCAATTTAAATGTGTATGAAATTTAAATTTCTTGACTAACTAATAGTAAAAAAGAGTGATACATGAAATTGACATAAAATATGACACATATGTTTTTATTCCTCAAATTTACCCGTAGTTCCATTCAGAACATGTATGGACCTATCCGGAGAACCACGTATAGACCTGCAGCTGCTAAGGTTCCATTCATTCCATTAATTTTAGTTTATATCCATCTTTTTTTAATTAATTAATTTTTTTTTTGAGATTTTGTTTTTGCTATTGTGTGGGCTTTCATAGTGATTAGAGACTGTAGAGTGTAGAGTAAGGTTAAGGTTAAAGGATCTCCCTTCTTATTTCGTTAGGTTTTAAAGGAATGAAATTTCTTACTTCTCTATGGCTATTGTTGTTCTATTTTTCTCCATTGAAGAACGCATTTGCCAATCTCATCTTGCTAATAACTTTATAGTTAAGCTTAAACTCTTAAACTTTATAATATGCTCCAATAAGTTTCCTTTAGGTTATAATTATGTATTGCTTAATAACCATTATTCTCTTGTAGTCAACATTGGCAGCTATTGGTCATTCGTCCCAGTGAATCTTACGTGATCTTGTTGTGTTCATTATGGTGGAACATGAATAAGAATATTGAACAGATTTTGACAACGTGAGCAATTTTACTTGTTATACAAATTCTTTAGTGTATTTGTATTATTATCCAAAATATACAAAATATACTTATCATTGTTATTTTGTAAAATAGTGATGGAAGCACACAAGAGAAAGAAGATGAAAATCATCAAACCCAAGGTATATTTTTAAGTTTTACTATTATTAACCCAAAGCTACTGTATAGTATATGAACTGTGATATGGACTCTTGATGATACTTACTACGATATAAAACTGATTATGGATGATATGATATGTGTTGTTGCATTCTGACTTCTGACAGACATGTATTACAAATTTTGGGAAAGTCCTTAATTTAGAAGAAACTCTGCCAAAATTTTCCTTTAAATTTTAAAATTAATCTAAAAAATAATTGGTGTTGTATCGAAGGTTGCATTCTTCTTTATTAGACAACGAACCTATATTGATTTGAATTTGTCTTCTGTGTTGATAATTTTATTTAATATTTCAAATGCTGTATGTTGTAGTGTGCAAAACAACATGGGAGCGTACAATGTGGGTATTATGTTATGATAAATATGCTCACCATTATCATGACAAATATTTTCGGCAGATGGAATGAGGTAATTGAATATGACTTTGTATTTTGAGTTTATTGAACAAAGTAATGAGGTAATTGAATAATCTTTTATCTCATTTATATTTCAGGCCATGATTCACAATCCTCAAGGTCCCCTGCCACAAGAATCCATTGACAATGTTATTGAGCGTTGGTCATCATTTATACTTACTCTCAAAACTAGCTAGGCTTTAATACTTAACTTTTGTAACTCTTGAGTATTTTGTTAGTTTGATAAGTATTTTCCTTATGAATTTTTCTTGGTTAGGTTATGTATTTTCTACTTCAAGATTGTTAGTTTTATATGAATTTTTGCTTGCTTAGGTTCTGTAATTCGGTTATATATTCTTCTGTGTAAAGAAGAAACTTTTGTAACTCTTGCCTATTTTGTTAGTTTGATAAGTATTTTGTATTTTCTACTTCAAGATTGTTAGTTTGATATGAATTTTGCTTATGAATTTTACTTGGTTAGGTTCTGTAATTGGGTTATATATTCTTCTGTGTAAAGAAGAAAATTTTTAATTTCATGCAGCAGGGGATGTATAGATTATGTGGTAAGTAGGAAAAAAAAGACTTTTAAAATCGGTTGTAGGAGTGACCGATTTCAAACATACTTTTGAAATCGGTCAATTATTTTTGAAATCGGTCATAAAGACCGATTTTAAAAGGTCCACTTTTAATTCCACCTTTTTCAACATCACCACAACAACCGATTTCAAAAGTCCAAAACGACCGATTTTAAAACTACTTTTTCCAGTAGTGTATTCACATGCATGTATTAAAAAAAGTGGTTGATTTTCATTTTGTGTACATAAATTACGCTCCTCATCTATTATGATTACTAGTAAGTATGCCCGTGCGATGCACAGGTCGTTTAATTTTAGATATTAGTATTATGTGAAAAAATTGCAATTGACAAAATATGAGTAAAATATCTTGAATTTGTAATGAATAATGTTTAATTACTACTTAATTATTAAATTTTGTCGAGCCAATGTGTAGTTTATATGTTATATAATGTAAATAAATTATAAATTATTTTTTTAATTGTATAAAAATAAACTTTACAATCGTAGAAGACAACAATTTTGAGTTTTATATGTTGTTTATACTAAAGAGTTTTTCTAACTAATATTTATGCTATGTTGACAGGTTGGGTAAGGAGTTAAATTCTTGGAGCAAGAGCTTCTATTTAATAAGATTCCTCGTTTGTTGAATACTGAATAGTAAATTCTCCAAACAAAGTATTATTCACATAATAATGTATTTAAATATTCAAATTGAACAATGTTAAACGATCACAAAAAAGATAGCAATAAACATTGTCCAATATAACAACCAGTAAATCAAAATTTAAAACCTAAAATTGACAGTCCTGCCTTTATGACATTGCTTCCTTATATACAATTTTTTCAACACTAATTCCAGTTAAAAACTTGTCATAGTAAATGGAATGAATAATCATAAAGAATTATAGTTATTATTATCGGTCATTATAATTGTAGAACTATAATAGAATTTGATGATGTGAATGTAAGTTTTAATTATAAGAATATATATAGAAATTAAAAAGATTTCAACTTGAAAATTACTTGCCTATATTAGGACTTCATAATTGTAAATAAATATATTGTTTAAAGTATAAAATAATGCATCATTAATTTCCACGATTCAAATTACAACATACAGTATAAATTTTCGCATTTTTTAAAAATTGAATTAATGACGGAGTAAATATTTGATTGTATTATGCTAATACAATCAAATAATTATTCATAATTATGCTCTTTTTAAATGATTTATGTGGTAGACTCGGCCTAGCCGAGCTCCACGTGGCCCTCACTCAGGACCTGAGGACCCTTCAGCAGGCCCTCTGTATGCTCGGCCGAGCTCAAGGCTCAACGGCCGAACAGACATCAGACACGGGCCGATATCATTGCTCTCACCCCTCTGTGCTGTGGGCCGAGCTCAAGGCTCAACGGGCGAACAGACACCAGATACGGGCCGACCTCATACTCCTACCCAGGTCCGACTTCCGAGTCCGACACCGCCCAGATATTCCGATACCAAGGACAGGATGACGTGTCTCACCTTATCCACAAGGACAGCTCATCCACTCATAGCTTATTACAGGCTGGCCCTACTTGGGCCTCAAGCAAGCCCATTAGGGCAACCAGCTCTCTCCTATATATATCCCCCTCTCCCTAGGGGTTAAGGTACGTCTCCCTAAACCTAAGAACTACGTGCGGCTTGATTCCCCTCTCATGGGATACGTAGGATCGGGGTCACCCTCGTCAGCTGCAACAACCCCCAAACACCTCATGTGGTGCCTCCGACTCTGGGACATCACATTGGCGTCGCGTCTCCCTAAACCTAAGAACTACGTGCGGCTTGATTCCCCTCTCATGGGATACGTAGGACCGGGGTCACCCTCGTCAGCTGCAACAACCCCCAAAAACCTCATGTGGTGCCTCCGACTCTGGGACATCACAATTGATACCAATTTGCCTATATCAAAACTTACCTGTATTAGAACTTCTCAAATTATGACATTATATTCGTTTTTTTTTTGCTGGTTAATTCTTTGAGCATAATTATTAATATTTGTATTAGTTATAGAAATTAGTTTTAGTATTTGTATTTGAATTACTATTATAATTATATTTTTAACAATTATAATTATAATATTAATAACTATAATTATAATATTTATAATTATAATAATTATAATGTTTGTGTAATTATCAGAGTAATTGTAGTTAAAATATAATAAATTAATAACATTTTTTTATGTCATATATAATGGTCATGATATGTCCTATGGGTTTTATATTTTTTTATTTACTTTATAATCAAATAAATATGGATTGATTTATGAATATGCATAATTTTCCTTTTCGGTGTAAAAGAAAATTTAAAGATATCCAAAATTTCTATCTAAATTCTTGTTGTGATATTATTTATGAATAATCTTTATGGAATCAAACTAATCATGTTTTTTCCTTGACATGATTGGCGTTTTTCGTTGCATATTCTCATTCACATCTAATCATAATATAGATATGGTAAGATGTTAGATAAGAAAAACCAACTTATTCATAACAAAAATTCATAAATCCAAGATTTAAAAAATGTAATGAACAATATATATCATAATCAAAACCATCTTGATTCTCTTCGAAACCTCCTCTGCTTCTAGGCCTCTTGTTTGCTCTTTTACTTTTCATTATCAATAAAAAATTAAAGATACAAAAAATAAAAAACAAAATACATACTTAACTGACAAATATATATTTTGCAAGAATCAAAACGATTAGTAATTGAGAAATCAAGGGACCAAAGACAAACCAGGGAAAGAAAGGAATTGGAGAGACCTTCCCAAATACATCATCAAGATTATTAATAAGTCCTTGTTGAGTCTTGACTTTGTCAATCACTGCAAGCATCTCCTTTATTAGACGATCTATTATATATGCATGAATTTTAGCAACTCTATCATGTTTCCCAAATTCATTGATTTGTGTCATTGAAATGACAACTTCAAATCATAATATGAATATGGTACAAAGCATTGTAAATCTATAAATAAAATCAGCCAAAAAAATATTGTTTGTAACATATGAATAAGAAACAACAACATCAAATAGTACACTTCATACCTATTGTCTAAAAAAAAGTGCAAGAATATCTATTGTTTTTAAACACAAAGAAATACTAAAAATTGCCTATTCATTAAATTAATCATCTCTTTGCTCCTTTGTTTCAGCTTCCTTGCTTCTCCTATGAAACTGAGGATTCTGATCTCTCTGGAGCCCAATTAGAATAAAATAAAATAAATGAGTTTGCTTAAAATATAATAAATGAACAAAAAAAACTACTAAAAAAATGAAAATCTAACTTCAAACAGCCTATTAATCATGTAACCTAAACCCTAAACGAAAAAACCCAAAAGAAAAAAAAAGAAGAGGAAAGTGAAGGAGGTGGCGGCAGCGGTAAGAAGAAAGGCGGTGGGAGTTGAACGGTGAGGAAGGAGGAAATGTGAAGAAGGAAGAAGAAGAACGTGAGGAAGGAAAGAGGGAGTTGAAAGGATTTTGGTATGTGGGGTGTGGGGTGTGGGATTTGGGGTTTAAAGGAGGGTAGTTTTGGTATTATTGATAAAGGTGAGGTTTGGGGGATAAAAATGGGGTTTAAGGACTAATGACCTCTTCTTTGATATTTGGATTTTTTTTGTGTCCAAAATACAAAGTAACGATGTATATATTACAATTTATGAAAACTCTACTACATCATGTATCTAGACAAACATATTAAATAGGAGGGAAATTAAATCGAAAATTAACAAAATAACAATGCATGTATAATTTCTTTGAAATTTATGGATCCATATTTTGGAACATGACAACTAAGAATGCATACAATTCTTAATAATAATTTACACGAAAATAAACTTCTTTAACATATAAATAATATTCATAAAGATCGATTTTTCAATATATCATTTTACTATAAACAACTCTTTACGACAAAAACACGACAATGAGAATGTGGGACGACAGGCACGTCGGCACGCTAGTAGTTGTTATAAAAATAATAAGCAAAAAAAATAAAGATATAGTTAGGAAAAAATAACCATAACTTTGATAATTATATTTGATTTTTTTTAATATCATCCCGTATGTAAAAAGGATAAGTTTAATTGGGAAATATTGTTAAAAAAAAGAAGATAACCATAACTTTAGTGATTATAATTGATTTTTTTAACCTCATCTTTTAGGGTTGAGGATAAGAATCTAGAAAGTATAAGTTTATTGGGCTTAAAAAAATTGAAAGATATTTATTGTTTCAGTATTACTTATCTCTTTATGGGTTCTCACTTCGACCTTCACTCAAAATTCTTAACGACATTCATTTAAATTTTTGGATTAAATTGTTTCTTCCACTACACCAAAAAGGAGTTTTAAAAGCACATATTTTAAAGCATTTGTATCTGAAATGCTGTAAAATATTGGTAGAGGTAACTGGATTGCATTTTTAAAAGCATTTGCTTAAGCAAATGCTGTAATAAGCCTTAAAAAAATTGCATTACTTAATTTAAAGCCTCCTTAGAAGAAATGCTTTTGAATGATGTTAGCGGAATTGTAATTTACGACGCTGTTTCAAAGAAATGCTTTTGAATGAATGGTGCACTTGACATGCTTTTATATTTATGTTATGAATGAATTTTTTCTTCCAGTTCCATGTTCCTTCGTTCCTCTCTCTCTCCCTCCATCCATCCACGGTGGCCGCTGATTCTTTCTCCTTCATTCATTTACAATTTACAAACCTAAAAGTCTAAAACTCTCTCTTCCATTTTCGTTTATCTTTCTCCCTCTATCCATAACCCTCGGTCCATCTCCCTCCTCCATCCATGGCGGTCACAGGCTGCAGCAAACCCCATTTCCATATCTCTCGATCCATCTCCCTCCTCCATCTTCCTCGACAGGTATTGTTATAGCTTCGGCCTTAGTGAAGCTTCTTACTGGAATTGATGCTTGTTAAAAAAACATAAACAAAGCTGAGGGAGCACCGGAGCAGCGCAACACTCATCACGCTGGCCACGGGAGAAGTGGAGCTTCGAAGCACCGCTGTTCACGGCGTTGCTCTCGCTTCTGCTCGCGCCGTCGCTCTTGCCGCCTCTAGCGTGGCAGTTCTTGCAGCCGCTTACACCTTCGCTCACACCGCCACTCTCTAAGGTTTGTTTCACCACACCCTCCATTCTTGTGTGCTTCGTTTCTACTCTCTCTCCCTGTTACTCACTGCTCTTGTCATTGTTCATGCTATTTTGTGGATTTGTGTGTGAAATTAGGGATTTAATTGGTAGATGTGATTATTTTATTCAACTGAAATTAGGGATTTATGTGTGAAATTAGGGATTCATTAGTTGCTTGATTTTGTCCTTCATTATTCTCAAAATTCATGTGAAGAAATTCATTTTACACTTTAGAGGGAGACACACTCATAATTGAGTGATGTTAGGTTCAACAATGTCATTTTTCTGTCATTTTTGTTGAGGTGCCAATTATCCAGGTCTTGTATGCATAAGCACCTATAACCCACATTTCTTAGATGTATTGGCAAACGGCAAAGAATCAAAGACTTACTCCCTTGTACGAAACAGGTTGTTTTACATGTAGGTTCTCTTGGTTTTCTTTTTTTAATTATGTTGCATTCCATATTTGACATGTATAGGAATGACTAATGGTCTTAAGTCATAATTGTTTTCATGCGATTGAGATATGGGTGCTGGGTGAGAGGAGTTTTCATTAGACAAGAGAAGAACTCTTGGTTTTGGTTAAAAGGTAAATGTAATAAAGCGAACACGATCTTGGCTTGCTGATAGATATGGCGTGTTTTGTACTCTTTTTCCTTTCCTGTGCAGACTTGCGATTTTTGCTCCTACTCTTGGTGGACGATCGAGCTTCTAAGTCCTTATCTGATCTGTTTTTGGTTGCTGTTTTGGTCTTTTGGCTGATTCTCTTTGTTTATTTGGGTTGGCTTGATATTTTGCATTTTGTTCCGGGTGCTAGTGTAATTGTTGCTGCCCATTTTTTGCTGTTAGTTGTTTGATGAAATTACTGTGAGATAAGTTTTTTATGTTTGGTTTTTGAGTCATATATGTACTTATTTGATGAGCTATTATTGAATAATTGTTATGTTATTTGGAATGTTGGATTCGGGCAGCAGAAGAGAGACGCAACAATTGAGCTGAAAAGGTATTGCATAGTTCATAAGTCATGGTTTGTCTTGAGCAATTTTCGGAGATGGCAACTTCTTTTGTTCTCTACATAATGTACAAATTTTTTTTTGGTTTTTCAGATCAAGAGGCTCAAGGAGAAATTCAAAAGAATACACAATCAGCTTGTTCTACATCAAGCCATGTGAATACGTAAGTGATTATGTCAAGCCATTGCTAGAACTGTCGAGTGTCAGTATCATTCTATTTCAAATGAAATAGGCTTGTGATTTTATAATTTATTATGAGATTAATTATTTTTCTGATGTAGTTGTTCAGTACTTAGTGCTTTTTCTGAAGTAGCTGACATCATGGACTTGGATTTCAGGAGGAGTGTTCATTCTGTCAAGCACCTCTCTGCTGTCCAAGCTGTTAGGCTTCACACTGGTACTTTTTTCCCCACTTGCTATTCCCCCTGTGGCTGTGTTTTTCTTTGATGGAAATCAGTTAGGTTGCATAATCTTTCTTGTGTACCACTTTTTATGAATTGTATAAAAAATTACATCTCCCCACTCTTGCTATGAGTAATTTTTGGCTAATTTAGTATCAGGAAATCACTTTGGCCTTTTAATCGTTCAAGCTGATCCCTAGGCTCATTCAAGGGTGCAAAACTCAAAAGAAACTAGGATTGTTGTCTATTTTGCTTACAACATAATATTGTTAGTGTCAAGTCCTGATTTGTTGCTAGTCCTCTGTTAGGTAACTGAGCTCACTCTAGAAGAAACTGAGAGTGTCACAGGTGGTTATGGTAAAAGTATTAGCCATGTGATAATCAGATTGAAGACAGTGAAAGGAACCAAGCAGCTGAAATTGGACCCCACCATTTATGATGCCTTGATTAAGGAAAAGGTGAAGGATATAATTTCCTTTCCTTTTCTCTTGTTCTTTAATTATTTCGCTCCTTGTGTGTGGCTGAGTGTAAAAAGATGCATATCTTTTTTAGTTGTAAGTTGCTTTAAATTTCAAGCTATGTAATGTTTGTGCAACCTATCTGAAGTTCCGATTTGACAAGTAGTTGTTGGGGATGTTATATACATTGAAGCTAATAGTGGAGCTGTGAAAAGGGTGGGCCGAAGTGATGCTTATGCTATAGAGTTTGATCTTGAAGCAGAGGAGTATGTCCCACTTCCTAAGGGAGAGGTCCACAAAAAAAAGGAGATTGTTCAGGTATTTGATTTGAAGACTTGATTTTTATAATTATATTGATACTTCTTAAGATTTGCTACTTTGGCTTTAGGATAATTGTGCCTATTGTATTTGATCATGCATGAAACATACTTTGATGACAGGTTTCATTTTGAATTTAATTGTTATGTTGAGTTACATCACTTTTGAAGTACTATTTCATGTTGATCATGCAACTGGTCTCTTTTAGATCATCTTAGGATATTTGTCTAGGTAATATATTAGCTGTCTCTGTCCTGTTCAACATTCTCTGTATATATTGAGAAGAGACTTTAAGCAAAGAGTTGTTGTAAGGCTACTAAAAGAAAGTTTTCCATTCACTTTAGAGGAACTAGCCTGTAGAAAATATCAGACTACCTTAAGAAGTCCCAGTATTGTGTTGTACTTAGAGTAGCATCCACTTTTTGTTCATTAATTCTTTTGTGATTGTCGAATTTGTTGCAATTATTAAATTGAAATTTGAAGCCATGTCATGTGGCAGGTAGGGGAGACTTTAAGCTTAGTTTCTGACTTTCTGTAGGGATTGCAATTTTTTTCTTCTATATTTCAATTTAGAGGAGGTAAATCTTTTGAATTCGTTTGTTTTCAGAATATTCAAACATTTTTGGATAACAGTTGTAAAGAAAAATAGTCACAGGTCCATACTCTGCTAGAATGTGCATTAGACGTAGGATAGATATTTCTAGTTTCTTATTTTGATTTGGATTGTTTTTATAATTAAAGGACGTGACACTTCATGATCTTGATGCTGCCAATGCACGACCTCAATGTGGAGGGGTCTTTTGAGTTTTGCACCCTTGAATGAATCTAGGGATGAAAGGGTCTATGAGTTTTGCACCCTTGAATGAAAGGTATCTGCAACATATTATTGATGGTTTGGTTAAGAAATAGAACCATTGAGTCATGTGCTGCTTATATGCCAAGAAGACTTCGCTTAATTTGAAATATTGTTGCAAAGTCATTGAAGTCATTTATTTGAATATGGTTTTTTCTTTATTGCAGGTTCAATATTGTTGGCATATTCCATAGTCTTCCTATCTCATTGTTATCATTCTTAAGACAATTGGCTGCTATATGGAATGTTTTAGGTTTGAAGAAATTACCTATTTGATGTTTTTTTTCATCTATATTATGTTCTGATGGTAAAGCCTTGGTGGATGACTAGTTCAATTTTCATTGTGATTACATTGCAGTTGAACTGTGTTACGTTATATTCAATAGAAAGTAACAGCTTTTATGTTACTCGTGTGATGATGTTTGTTCATTGCAGGTATGAGACCTGATGACCGGACTACATTGACCGGTAAGATGAATAATATATGGTGTTATTAATTTAATAATTTATACTATAGAAATGACTTCTGGATATTCTGTCAATGATGAATCGGGTTGATCTGGTTTATTTTTGTTCGTTGGTCCTTTATCATAGAATCGAGTCAACTCGCATGCAAACTCGCTTCCCACTAAACTCGTGCAAACTCGTGCAAACTCGGGTAAACAGCAGTGGCCTTACAGATATTTGAATTTTCTTGAGCTTTTACTTCTCAAAACAAAATTTCCACCGTTGGATGTCAAGATAAACGAGTTAGGAAGCATATATAAAAATTTGAGCACGATCCAAGGGTTAACAAAGAGGATACTGATCAATAAAAATTTCACTAAAATGACACTATAACCACTATTTTTACTTAACTAACCACTTAAATCATAAAACCATCATATTTGGTTGTTGTTAAGTTGGTTTGCTAATATTATTTATTGGGTTCTTATATGCTATAGCAACATTTAAATATTTATGTTTAATTTTTAGAGTAAAAACTATGAAATGGAAGCTATGAAAGTTATATATAGGTTAATTTTAAAATAAGTGGACTCGAGTCGTACGAGTTTACGAGTCGAGTTCATGAGTCGAGTTTATCTTGGCCTCACGAGTTTACGTAAACTCGCGAGTTTGACAACCTTGCTTGCAGGTTGGGTTGGGATTTTCTATGTCTTTTGTCATTTATATTTGCATTCTAAACTTATTCTGTTGGCTATGGACATTCCTTGCCCTTCTTGACTTTTGATACATTTTCTCATATCTAAAAAAAATATGCAAAGGCAAAGGAGCAACTGAAAGTTTAATCAAGGAACAATTAGGAGACAAAAGGATGCAGTAGAAGGATTTACCTATATATTTTCGTTTTTGTTTATGTTGTATATGCTAATGTTATAGCCAAATTGTTAGTTGTCATGTGATGATCGAATAGGATACACGGTATACTGCTGATATTAGTAATCGGTTTTTTATTTGTTCTCTTATGTTGGATTACAGATCTTTATTAATATTAAACAATTTTTCAGAGTTATTGTTTTAGTATTTTTTTACTATTTAATATTTTTAATTCATTCAAATAATGTATGCAATAATAGCAATGGAAGAAAAATAATTAAAAAATATATAAATTTAAAGCGCTTATTAAAGCAAGTGCTTTTGGAAATAAATCAATTTAAAGCGCTTAGTTAAGCAAGCGCTTTTGAATTGACCCTCTAAATAAACATTTAAAGCGTTTGGTCAAGCAAATGCTGTAGAAAATTTACACATTTACAGCGCTTCTGTCAACATAAGCGCTTTTATATGCCATTTTTCTTAGATTCGGGATACTGATTCAAAGGCGCTTCAGAAGCGCTTTTATTTTTGTATCCCCTTTTTACTGCGCTCAAATTTAAAGCGCCTGGCAAGCGCTGTAAATTTCAATTTTCAAGCGCTGTTGATTTAATTTTCTGGTGTAGTGTTCTTTGGGTCATTAGTTCCCAAACCCCCTTTTTAATCCCCAAACCCTATTTTAAATGAGAAATGTCCATATTGCCCTTTATTATTCAAAAAAAAAAAAAGAAAGAAACCCCAAAAACAAAAACTCCAAACCCCAATATCCAAAACCCCAAACCTCATCCCTTCACCACCTCACAAACCTCTCTTTCTTCTTCTACCATCAAACATCCTTCACTCCAAAAAAAAAAAACTTCAAAAAGACAAGTTTTTTTTCTCCTTCGCGTTCAAAAGAAGTACCAACGGACGTTTCATACTTGTACGTTGAAGGTAAAATTCATGTCTTTTATTTTTTTTTACGCTACTGTGCAAATTCCGACAATCCAATGTCGGAATTTTTTGATATTCCGACACGGGTATGTCGGAAATTTTTAGGAAGTTTTTTTAAAGAGTTTTTCGACATATATATGTCCGAATTTTTTCTAATGAATAAATAAATAAAAACATAGTGTAAATTTCCGATACACCCGTGTCGGAAATTTAAAATTCTGACGCTGGTTCGTCGGAATTTTACAATGCCAGAATTTAAAAAAAAAAGCACTAACAACGAAGAGAAGACAAATGGGTTTGTTTAAAATATAACAAATAAACAAAAAAAACTACTAAAAAATTGAAAATCTAACTTCAAACAGCCTATTAATCATCTAACCTAAACCCTGAACGAAAAAACCCAAAAGAAAAAAAAAAGAAGAGGAAAGTGAAGGAGGTGGCGGCAGCGGTGAGAAGAACGGCGATGAGAGTTGAACTGTGAGGAAGGAGGGAATGTGAAGAAGGAAGAAGATGAACGTGAGGAAGGAAGGAGGGAGTTGAAAGGGTTTTGGTATGTGGGGTGTGGGGTGTGGGGTTTAAAGGAGGGTAATTTTGGTATTATTGATAAAAGTGAGGTTTGGGGGATAAAAATGGGGTTTGAGGACTAATGACCTCTTCTTTGATATTTGGAGTTTTTTTTTTGTCCAAAATACAAAGTAACGATGTATTTATTACAATTTATGAAAACTCTACTACATCAAGTATTTAGACAAACATATTAAATTTAAGGAAAATTAAATCGAATATTAACAAAATAACTGCATGTATAATTTCTTTAAAATTTATGAATCCATATTTTGGAACAAGGCAACTAAGAATGCATACAATTCTTAATAATAATTTACACAAAAATAAATCTCTTTAACATATAAATAATATTCATAAAGACCGATTTTTCAATATATCATTTTACTATAAACAACTCTTTACGACAAAAACCCTGTGCCTGTCAGCACACTAGTATTTAGAGATAAGAGAAACCTATTAACTAGTGCTTATATTTAAAGACATAAGGAGTACATAGTAATTTGGTTAGATCATTACAATAATTTTTCTACGGGAATGAGGTATAAATACAAATTTAAATGAGTGATTCACTGATTAATTAAATACTTAATATCTTTTTTACACAAAATCCCGTCAATTATTACAAAACCGGAAATAAAACATTGGTCAAAATATAACTCTTGGTTCATTTAAAAACTTCTCCTTGTAGTTTTGTTGTTGCTTTTTCTGGACTTGAAGTTGAAAGCAAAAACTATATTGTTTGATTTAAATATATTCATTCCGTATGTTATACGTATATTATACGATAACTTATATATGGTCATAGGTTGCTTAAAAATGACCATTGATCACTTTCTCCCCTGAAATTAATGATGACAAACTTTGAAATTGTGCCATAAAACTTGGCACCACATCAAACGTTAACTTTCAACATCAAGTGTTTGCACCTGAAACTATTTAAACTTTTTCAATTTTCTATAGATCAACTTTCAAGATGGTTGCAATTAAGAGAACTTGAGAAAATTTTAAAAATAAATCTCCCTCCATGCTTTTAGTTTTTAAATTTTTAAAAATCAAAACTCTTTTTTTCATTTTATGAACAAAACTAATTTTAAATATCTTTTGTGGTTTCCAATTTAAAAAGTTGTCAAACTTGAAGTTTCTCGGGCATTGCCATCGTTGCCATGGATGTCAATTGACATACTCCACTATTGTTATGACCACATGAGACCACCCTTTACTACCACAATCACTTCGGAGTGGTGGCAATGATGTGGTCATTGTGGCGATGATAAGGTGACTGCAATCGAGGTAGTGGAGATGATTATCATGGTAGTCGTGGTTAGGGGTGTAACGGGTTGGGTTGGGTTGGGTTGGGTTTTGAGGAGATTTAGCACCCAACCCAATCAAAGTAAATTGGGTTGTGTTGGGTTGGGTTGTGCTCTATTTGAATGTCAAACCCAACCCAATCCAACCCATAGAAATGCGGGTTGGGTTGGGTTGGGTAAACGGGTCTTTGACCTTATTCTCCATAAAATCAAATAAATAACAAAAAATTTAAATAAATATAAAAATAAAATTAAAAAAATCCCATAAAAAGCTGTTCCTTCAAAATTAAACAATAATTAAACATCATCCAACATAAACAACAAAATTACACAATTTAGCATAAGTCATTAACCAGAACCAAATTGTTCAATGACATTAATATAAATTCTTCTAGAACTAAATTGTCAAAATGTTTGATAAATTCTTCTAGCCTGTGTGGTGCATATAGGGGTGGACCGAAGAAAAGTAATGCAAAATGCCTTATTGGGACTTGCTCCCAGACTGGAAGAACGAAACGTCTTGTAATATAGTTAAATTTTTTTTTTAATCTGATAGAGTTAAAAAATTAAACATAAACTATATAAATAAATAAATAAATAATATATATATATATATATATATATATTTAAATATGTGGGTTGGGTTGGGTTTGGTTGAGTTTAAAATAATAAACCCATGACCCAACCCGTATTTGATTGGGTTGCATTTAAAAAAACCGACCCAACCCATTGAACCGACCCAACCCGTCAAATGTGGGTTGAGTTGGGTTGGGTTAATCGGGTTCGCGGGTAAAAAATGATCCGCTTACACCCGTAGTCGTGGTGTTCGGGATGGTGGTAGTTTGGTGAGTGGAGGCAATTGTAGTGGTGGTGTGGTGGTTAGGGTGATAGTGATGGCGGTCATTGAGATGATGGTATATTAAAATAAAAAATAAAAATCATAAAATCGCTTTTCGGTGTTTTAAAAATAGAGATGAGATGTGTTATTTGTACTCTGTTCATTACTTCATACATCCAACTTTTATAATTTTTTACACCAAATTTTTAATATTACCTTAATCATTACAACTCACACTCATACATCTATTGTTTACACCCATCACTGATATTTACACCCTAATCCTAAAAACCTATATATATCAATCAGTACTCATACCCTATATATTACTACTTATACCCAACTTTTTCTTCTTCTTTTTCGTACATATCCTCTTCTCCCCCAAAAAACCCTGTTCACTATTTTGTTCGTTCAAAACCTTGCATACCATTTTAATCATTGAAAACATTATTGTGAATTCAATCCGAGTGGTGGAATATATAACTAACATGTTAAAACTTTAAATAAGTTACTGCATCTATATTACCTGTTAATCACAGAAACTGACACGAACTAGCAACATGACATGGACATGGACTCTAAGAGTTAGACATGGGTCATATATTCATCAATATATTTCAATATTAATTTATATAAAATTAAAAGTTCAAGGAAAAAGATTCATAATTCCTCATATTGAAAACATAGAGTTGAGTGTTTTGACAAGGAAAAGAAGAAATTACAATAATTTACAACACATCAAAAAGGTATAATTTACAATAATGTTTTCAATGATTAAAAAGGTATGCAAGGTTTTGAGTGAATAAAGTGGAGAATAGGGTTTTCATGGAGAAGAGGATCTGTATGGAGAAGAAAAAAAAGAAGTTGGGTGCAAGTAGTAATATATATGATTTAAGTAGTAATGATTAGAGTAATATTGAAAACTTGGTGTAAAAAATTATAAAAATTGGATGTATGAAATAATGATCAGGGTGCAAATAACACGTCCTGTTGCTGTAAAAACTTTTTTGGTATCAAAAGTGGTTCCAGATTCTAACAATACGTAACATGAAGGATCGGATCCTGGATCCTGGCATGCATCTTTCAGCACCTTACTTGTTGGACGATGCTCATATGTAAATGCTGGACAAAAAATAAATTAAAGTGCTGATGATATACTGATAATCAACAAGCAGTAGTTTTCACTAGCACAGCCAAAAATAATAATAAGTCTTTTTTAACATTTTAGTCCCAGAACATAAGTATTATTTTGAAATTGATTCTTAAACTTTTTTTCGATGTTTTAGACCCTTGAACTTTGTTTAATTTTTGGAAATGATCCTTTCATCACTTAAGTTATGATATAGCCGACGACATGTCACATCACTTTCACAATATCGACGAATGATGTGTTATGTACAGCCACGGGACACTACATGATTTTTTTTATTAAAAAAATAATTTCTTTTATAATTTATTAAAAGATTCGATTTTCTTTAAAAAAAACATTCAATTTTTAATTATTTTTAATAAATTTGAATTTTTTTTTAATTTAAAAAATTCACATGGTATCATGTGGCACGTTACCTATCGATGTGGTGAGGGTCACGTGACATATCCTCGGTCATATCACCACTTAAGTGATGAAAGGACCATTTCCAAAATTTGAGCAAAATTTAGGGACTCAAAGCATTGAAAAAAAAATTTAGGAACCAATTCCAAAAGAGCACCTAAGTTCAAGTAACAAAAACATAAATAAGCCTAATAATAATACTAACAATTTATTCTTTATTGATTTTGGAGAGATAAACTTCTTTTTCTGAACAAAGAAGCACTAGTTCATGTTTTGGTCCTCCACGTATTTGCACAGGACAAACATTTTCAAACAAAGATTCTACACCAATACAAACTTTCAATTTAACAGAATTAGCTTTGGTTGTTCTGTAAAAAGGTGCAGCAAAAGAAATTTTTTTAACCCCTCCAGAGCCTTCAAAAAGGTCCAGATCTAGAAACACATGATGCATAAAACCATCATCAGTACTCATCCTCAGCCACAACCTGTTCCTGCTTGAAACATTATGGACAGTGATGTCACATGGTATACCAACAGGTAGTCCTGAAACATAGGGAAAAGGATGTTCCAAATCATTGTTGGGAACACTTAGTTCTGCCTTCAAGTGTTTGATTGTACCATGAAACATAAACTTCTTGATGGAGAACAACTTGAGACATTTATCAAATGGAAGTGAACTGCATGATGAAGCGTCAGTAATGGAGGTGCTATTCTCATGTAATAGTTTCCCTAGTTCAACTATGAAATTGGATGGCAAAGCTGAGCTTTCTTTAAGGAGAGACTCTACTTGTAAATATGTAGTTTTCAATCTCTTGAATGTAAGATTACCGCTGCAGATTTCAACTTTACATAGCTTGAGGGCAAAGGTCAATAATATTAGCTCCAAGATATTAATTTCCTCTTCTGCAGAAAAACCAACAAAGCTACTCAACAATTCTTTAACCCTCTTATCAAGCTTTCCCAGTCTGAGTTCCCATTTTCCCATTATTTCAGAACAAAACCTTGTTGGCAGCAAGTGCTGCCATATTTCTGCAAGAAGCTTAAATATCCGGAGAAATTGTAAAGTAAATGGCAAAGCATCACCAGATCCCAAAGAATTAGATGTCATCATAGTTACCAACTCTTCCTTCCAACACCTGCATCATTAACGTCATCAACCTCAAAAGCAATAGAAATTTTTTGAGTGAAGACCCAATTTGGTCCCTTAAGTTTTCTGACTGGGAACACTTTAGTCCCTCAAGAATTATAATTCACTTTTTGCTCCTAAAGAATTTAAAAAATACCACTTTAGTCCCTTTTTTCCTAAAGAATTTAAAACAGCCGTTAACGGAATGAAAATAGGGACTAAAGTTATATTTTTTAAATTTTTTAGGGAAAAAAAAGTGAATTATAATTCTTGAGGGACTAAAGTGTCCCAATCGGAAAACTGGAGGGACCAAATTGGTCCTTTACTCAAATTTAAAAAAAAAAAAAAACAAAGGGCAATAATAAATACATACAACAATCAAGTCTTTTGCAATAGGTTGGGTCGGTTACATGGATCAAACAATGCCAAAGTGTTCTATAATATATCATGTCCATAAACAAACCATTGATATCTAAGGTCTACTCTCCTCACTCAGACCACTGGTCTTCTCTACACATAACCAAGCCACCTATGGTAAGATTCTATTTTAAATGCATTCAGGCTAAATTAAACAATCAAACGAAAGGAAAATCTCATAGAGAAACAATTTTAGAAGCTGGCAGGAAATCTTAGATATCAAGCCCTCAAACCAACAACAGAAACCATCAACACATAAAAAAAACTACACATTACATATGTGCATGCTCAACTCAGCACACAAATAAACACTATGCAAAAATTAAGTTACTGCAAGAGAAGTCTGTACATAGAACTGGGATTACTTATATGCAGCATAAAAGTTCTTAAAATATTGGAAGAAGCAGATAGCAGTAAACACCATGGCATAAGTGTTGCTGAAGCTATAATATGGTTATTACCTCAGGGACTTCAGCACTTTATTTGTGAACCCTGACTCTATCATTGGCCACATGTCAGGGAGCTTTGCAAGGATGTAATTTGTGAAGTTTGTAACTTCATCATACCCTGATTGCTGCTTTACTTCCTTGCAATTGGCTACCTCTTTTGGCTCCTTTGTAATCTGGGACTCGATTTCAGTGTCAATCACCTCATTGCAGGTAAGATTTGCAGCATCACCTCCAGAATAGCCTGTAGATTTGCTTTTCTCACATAGGTAGACCAGAAGGGCATTCCTATCCTTGATATCACTAAAAGCGCAATAAATTCTACCGAGAAATGTAACTGCATAAGAAAACATTACTGGTGGTATACTGCCTATATGTCCATTCAAGAGCGGAGCAGATATAGAAAGGGTTAGTAGTGCAGCTATCTTCGCACTATTAAATTCAAAGTTTCCTTCAAAAGCTGCTTCTACCTGTTAGAGCAACATCAGAACGTAATGAGGGCAGAAATGCACAATAGGTATTTCTGTTTCATTGGCATGCAAAATATGCCAAATGTTCAAGAAAATGCTGAATATGGTTCTATCACAATCCAAACAAGCGCACCTCTTCAAAAATTCCCTTGATAATTAAGCCTACATATTTCTTGTGTTTTCGACCAAGATGAGAGAAACCAGAAAATACATCATTTTCATCCTGGAAAGATAATAGTTAAAAAGTTAAACAAGGAAGAAAAAACAGTTGAAAAGTGGTTGCATTGAATATTTTGGGTCTGCTATTCAAAAGACAGCAAGATTATTTGATAAATAAAAAGCAATATTTTGGTTAAACAATAAAGAAAGATGCTTTGATTGTAGGATCAATTGAAGCCTTAATAAAAGACTAAACAATGATGTAATGTTTAGGCATGACGCAGTAAAGCTGGGCTACTACGTAAAAGGGTGCATATCACATAATACATGTAATCAAGGATATCCTACCAAAGGGGCAAGTAGCTTCAATTGAAGGCATGTTAAACAGCCTACAATAGATCAATCGTAAGAGAAGAGAGGCTAATGCAAAATGCAACTAGGTTTGTTTAAGAATGAAAAATAGATAAGATAACAACAACCCTTTAAAAAGATACTCTCGCTGTAATGTTTGGCCTTTTAGCCTTTTTTTCTTGTTTCACAATGTTTGGCCTTTTACTTTTTCAATACACAAACATAGCTTTTTTCCAATATTAACCTTTCATTCAATCATTTCTCTTACTCCTCATTAATTCTAATTTTATCATCTCTCTCATCTCTAAACCACTATACATTAATTAATGGACACACTTACTAACAACAATTAAATATTATTACAATTTTCAATAAGGATTAAATAGGGACATTTTAGACAAACTATACATAATACTTACAATAATTAACACTCTCTTAATCTGAGTGCCAAAACCTAAAAGGCCAAACATTGTGAAACGGAGGGAGTATATAATTGCAAGATATGCGGTCAAGGATATATAATTCTTTATTGCCTGAACTGTGAAATAAAAATTCATGTAATTATAAAGGTCAAGGCTTTCCCATTTGTTCTGGTTTTCATTTTAACACAAGGACTCTAGAAGCCAAATGTGAGTGAATGGAACAATGATTCAAGCATCAAGTTTGAGGTGAGTTTCATAGGTAATGGGTAACACGGTTCTAGAAAATGATAGAAGTTTATTTTCAGAGGTGTATATCAAGAAGAATAATAAGAATGAACTTGAAGAGCAATACAATGAAATCATTGTTATGAAAATTGCCACACGAGAAAAATGAAAATATATGTAAGCAATGCAATCACAACTTTATCTAGTGGTGTCGCTTATTTTTGCAGATAAAATTTAGGCTTATTTTAAATTTTTATCTTTGAACTCAGGTGCTCTTTTGGATTTAGTTCTTTAACTTTTTGTATGATGTTTTAGGTCCCTAATCTTTGCCCAATCATTTGGGAATGGTCTATTCGTCAGTTACGTAGTAACATGGCCGACGATATGTCACATTACTTTTGCTATGTTGATAGGTAACATGCCACATGGCGCCACATGGATTTTTTTTTTAATAAAAAAATTTGAATTTATTATAAATAGTTAAAAATAGATTTTTTTTTAAGAAAATAGAACTTTCTAATTATTTTAAAAAAAATTTAATAAAAAAAAAACATGTGGCACCACATAGCACATCACTTGTCGATGTAGCAAAAGTGACGTGGCATGTCGTTGGCTACATCATCACTTAAGTGACGAAATGACCATATCCAAATGATTGAGTATAGTTCAATGACGAAAAATATATATATAAAAAAAAAAGTTTAAGAACTAATTCCAAAATAATACCTAAGTTCAAAGACTAAAAACTAGATAAGCCTAAAATTTATAAGTATATTGAAAATTGAAAAATTAATGAGAGACCTTACAATGCCATTTAAAGAAATGAATGACAATGGGAAAATAATACAAAGCAAACCTGGGGATGATGGACTAGATTTTCCAGAAGGCCATCAATGGATGACTTGAACAATGACCGATCATTTAGCTTCACTACTTTATGTATTTTCCTTCCAGCATATCTGACTTCCCTATTGTTGTCCACTAGAACACCAAGAAACTGCAAAAAGAAAATGAAACATAAGCAGGATATAATCCCAAATTGAGTCTCAGATTTTTTAAACACAAACTAATGCCAATAAGCAAGTCAGCAAGATAAAACTTCACCCATTTGGCAATTTGAGTTTATCGAAAAAGATTGATATATAAGAATGTCTCCACTAAGAAAAACACATCCAATATCCATCACCTTTCTCAATAAAATCCCCAAAACCCAATAATTCTGATCAGCAGGTTTTGTTAATGAAAAAGTTCTTTTTTAAAAGCTCAAACTTATGGGCCATCCAAGACAGTTATTTTTTAGTTGAAGATCAATTGTCTGTAAGTGGGAATTACCATTATTTACTAAAGATATGCTGATACCTGGTAATGATTTGATTACAAGTAACTGAATCTAAATTGCCATTGTTTAATTTGATAATGTCATTTAGTATACCTTACCAACTTTTCCATGCACCCAAGTAATAATTCTTCAATTTCCAAAAGCACACTCTCCAGCCTTAGTAATTGAATTCTTTCTAAAAACCTAATAAAAACCATATTCATCTATTTGAAACCCAAACAAGATAAATCTAACTCCAAATATCTACACCACTAGCATAACTCTTAAACAATGGAACGTCCAAATAAAAAGACTTGGGTTTAATTTTTCTTTTTCCAACTTTGCCTACCTTGGAAAACATGGTAAATCCTTTTGCTTAACCCTTTTTTTTTTTTGGCAAAGATCGTCCTAATTAAATCTCCATACAGAAACAGGAAGTTCCATTAATTTGACCAACAATGAGACCCATCTTGCAGTATCAAATACAAGGAAAAATTGTAGGCACTAAAATATATACTGGATATAGAGCATTAAGATGAATAAAGGATGTACCATATGCAAGTGCTTTTCCTGAAGCTTTAGACAGCCATTAATTGCCATAAAATGCAGAGTTTCTAAAGCTTGTAACCGAACAGCCACTGAATCATCATTCAACATATCCATTAAGAAGTTTAAGGCTTCATGGGCAAACTCCAAAGAGAGGATTGTCAGTGTGTGTAATGACTGGCATGCAGACTTGCGCACCTTTAGGTTAAAAAATTATTCAGTCATTATTTCAAACATTAACTTAAGGAAAAAGCAAGTAAGCCTCAAAACAATAACAGATAGTTACAATTAATTTTTATATGAACCTTAGACAATAATAAGGAACAATATATGACTTAGGGATGTTCGAGTAAGATACCTCAAAGAACTCATCCTCAAGTCCATGGACTAATGCACCAGCAACACTAGTTGCCAGCTTCACAAATTGTTCAGATGTGCTCTGATACAAAGCTTCCTTTTTCTTTCCAAAGGCTAAAACTCTCTTAGATAAGCTTTGCAAAAGAAAATCCTCAGATACTATTTCCATCTTGCCAAGGCCATTAAAAGCTTCAGTCCGGACCTTCATGCTCATATCTCTTGCCATAGAACAGATCTACATGCGCATACAGTATACTTGACACAAAATTTGGGACAGAGAACCTATGAAACCTTGTATAACACACAGTATAAGAATCTACCTTGGCAAATACTTCGTTGGACCAATAAGTCTTCATGTCTGCATTAGAAGCTGCAAGCATTAGACCCCATGAAGCTACCTGAAATATGACAGCTCACATTATTCAAATAATCACCATCATCATCACCCTATCTGTTTACACAACTAGCTCAAAAACAAATTAAAATCGTTCACCAATGACTGAACTCAACAAGAACACGATATTCAGTAACATGACACAACATTGAAAAACCTATTTGTTTCATTCTAATTTGTCCACAACACAATATCAAGGCAATGAAAACATGAGTAAACATCCATTTTAATCACATTGGTTTCAATTATAGCTGACATGTGACTTCAAATCAATCTTTTAATAACAATTAAAGCGATCAGTAGGCCCCACCAAAAGAGCAATTCAAAGGACTAATTGACATTGAATGAAGAAAACACAAAAGGGATTAAAAATAAAGCTAGAATTGAACTTTGAATTCAAGATACTTACAACTCGAACCGCGGATAATCTAACACAATCTTCCATATCATTCAGAAGTTGAACAGCACGTTGATAACAAGCTTTCACCAAACTACCATCTTCAAACACACCAAGCTCACCAAGACAAAGAATTCCTTGCAATGAAGCATCTCTCACATAAGGATAAGGATCCTTAGTGAAACCCAAACACACGCCCAACAACAAAGCAGGTCTAACCTGAAATCGCAAACCTGCATTCTTCAGCATCCATATTCTTGATTTCACGGAGGGTCCAAAACAGAGAGAGACGAATAAACTGTCATCAAGGGAGACTGGACCCTGATCCGAAATGGAAGCGAGAGCATCGAGGGACTCAATCGTTCCCTCGATGGCAAGGGAAGTTGATGGCTTAGGTAAATTGGAACGGAGCGAGTCGAGGACCAGTTGGGAGAGTGAAGGGTGGCTGGCGGCAATGTTAAAGAGGAGCTTGAGGATGTGATGAGCTTGATGACTTGCTGCATGAGCAGATTGCAAGGAACCGGTTAGGGTTTGCAGGATGGAGGTAACAGTTGGTTTTGGGGTTGAAGGGTTGATGATCAGGGACCTCATAACCGAGAGTGTGCGGAGGGAAAAAGGTTCTTTGCTTTGTG
The DNA here is from genome assembly GCA_037953625.1 of Crotalaria pallida. Classification (NCBI taxonomy): domain Eukaryota; kingdom Viridiplantae; phylum Streptophyta; class Magnoliopsida; order Fabales; family Fabaceae; genus Crotalaria; species Crotalaria pallida. Next base: position 66,020,093 of record CM075651.1, read on the forward strand.
AGTCCATTGACTGATGTTTTCCTGAATCCATTGACACACTCAAAGCAAAATATAACCAACAAGGACCAACTCAGTTGATAAATAGTTGGCCAAGTTATGTCAAGGTCCGACTTCAACGTGTCTATGGAAAATGATTGGTTGGTAAAGGCAAAACCCAATCTCGACACGCTGAAAGCGTATAAAACAAAGCAACAGCTCTAACATATCACATTCAAACTGGACAGAATGTTCACGAACAAACTCTCATGTATCAGTATCACTCTAACTGTAGTTTTCATGATTCCATTAACACAAACAAAGAGAGACTTTATATGAGAGAACTGTAGTGGAAACCATTATATGCCATAAATCAACATCATCACCCTTTTCAGAATAAATTCATTCCTGCCAATAAGCATCCACATATGAGAAATGAGAAATGCCATAATTTTGTCAGGACTTTCATCAAACATGTAGCGTGCTCCGTTATATTACAGAGTAAAAAGGAAATATTAGACATTGAAAACACAAAACCAAATTCTCATGCAATAAATAAAAACAGCATAAACAAATCAATCAATTAAAGAGAAAAGAATGAAAGTCGGTACACTACTTGTTTCATTCCAAGGCTCACACAAACGAAAGCAGTCCCGTTATTTGGACATCGGTATGTAACATCTCTACACACACCGTATATATGTATAGTAGCAGATTTTTGGTTTTATTTTTTATATTATAAATAAAATATAATTAAAATAAAAAGGATACTAGTCATGTTTTCTCATCAGCACCCATCATTCTCTCTCTTTGACCTTCATTGCTTCTCCCTCCGAAGGTTCCCTCCAACACCCATCCTTTCCCTCCTTTTCTTGTGTGTTCTTCAAGCATTAAGCATCAACAAGCTCATCTCTTTCCCGCCATCATCATCCATTCAAGCCTCTCTCTTCAAAAAGCTTCTTTCTTCTCTCTAGTGTGACATGTGGATTTTCAACTCTTGTCAAGCTTCTCTCTTGCTTCACCCACTCTTTTCAAGTTTCATTGCCTCATCTTCTCAAGCTTCACCCACTCTTGTTCTTTCTATCCTCTTCTGAATCTACTTTGTTCTTAAATTTATCAAGGTGTAATGAATGAGGTAAGACAATAAAAGTTGTTTAATATCTTCATTGATTTGTTGTTGTATAGTTATTTTATTCTTTATTTTATTGTTAATGGGGGTAGGGTTTGATTTTTACCAAAAAAAAAAAAAGTTAGTTTAGGGTATTGTATTTTTAAACCAGATTTATGTCAATTTAAGGGATTTTGAGGCTTAAACAAGTTTGTTTGTACGAGGGAAATGTATTAAGTAGTGTGTAAATATGGAAAATAATGTCATGATCAATATTTGTTACTATGCAAACAATGTTGCTAACTATTGTGTCATTTGTTGATAACTTATGAAATATGTTGGTAACGTTTCCTAAGCTGTTAAGTTTGTGTTTTTTTGTATGTAGGAGGGTAGTTCAAAATACCAAGAATCAGTTTCAATTGATCATATTAACAATGTGGAGACAACTACTGCCATTGAAATTGATATTGATGATGAGAATGATGATTGCTTAAGGTGGCAACCTAAGTCTGGGATGTGTTTTTCATCATTAGAAGAATTGAAGTCCTTCTATTCAGAATATGCTTCTAGGGTGAGTTTTGGATGGAAAATTAGAACTTCTAGAAAAAGCGAAGATGGAATTGTATATTACATGATTATAGCATGTTCTCGTGAAGGTAGTCATGTATCTTCAATACCGAGCACATTGAAGACAGTTCCTACCAAAGCAAAAGGGTGTCCGGCTAAGATTACGACAAAGCTAGAAGAAGATGGTTTATTGTACTTGAAAAAAGTTGACCTAGAGCATAATCATGAAGTTAGTCCTACTAAAGCTAGAAAGTTTAGAAATAACAAGAAGATAAGTATGAATGTGCAGAGAACAATCCAAATCAATGATGATGCAGGGGTGAGAATTAACAAGACTTTCCGAGCTCTTGTCGAAGAAGCAGGTGGGCACGCCAATTTAGCATGTGATGAACGCGATGTGAGGAATTTCATCCAAAAAGAGAGGCGAGCTATTGGTAAAGATGGTGATGGTGCAACTCTAAACTCATACTTCAACAGGATGCTGGATGAGAATGCAAATTTCTTTTATGACATAGATTTGGATGATGGTTTTCATGTTAAAAATGTGTTTTGGGCCGATGCGAGAAGCAGAGCTACATATGACTCTTTTGGAGATGTAATTACTTTTGACACCACATATTTGACCAATAAATATGACATGCCCTTTGCTGCATTCGTTGGCATCAATCACCATGGGCAATCTGTTTTGCTTGGTTGTGGGTTGGTTTCAAATGAAGATACCAGTTCCTTTGCATGGCTTTTTAGTTCTTGGCTTCGCTGCATGTCAGGAAAACCCCCAGGTGGTATTGTGACTGACCAATGCAAAGCCATGCAGAATGCCATTGAGTTAGTGTTCCCGACCACCCGTCATAGGTGGTGCTTGTGGCACATAATGAAAAATATTCTGAGAAGCTTAAAGGATTTAGGGAGTATAAGAAGATGAAGAATGCAATGAAAGCTGCAGTTTACGATACACTAACGGAGGCTGAGTTTGAAGAAGAATGGTTAAAATTCATTGATGTGTATCACCTCCGTGACAACAAATGGTTGAGCGGGTTGTTTGCGGAGCGTCATAGATGGGTCCCCATATATTTGAAAAGATACTTTTGGGGTGGGATGTCAACAACTCAGCGAAGTGAGAGCATTCACGCTTTCTTTGATGGTTATATCAACTCAACAACAAGCTTGCGTCAATTTGTAAAACAGTATGACAATGCTCTCCGCGATAAGGCAGAAAAAGAGTTTGACGCTGATTTTCGTTCCATGGACACTATCATCCCATGTGGCTCAAGCTCCCCTATTGAGAAGCAATTCCAACAGGAATATACACATGCGAAATTTGTTGAGGTTCAATCAGAATTTAGGGGGGAAATGAATTGTGCTGCCCTCCTAAAGTCATTTGATGGTACAATTGCTACCTATGAAGTGTTCGAGGAGATGACCGTTGGAGATAAGACGAGGAATCAGATCTTAGATGTTGCGTTTAATTGCGACAATCATGATATCAGTTGTCAATGTTTCTTGTTTGAGTTTAGGGGCATAATGTGTAGGCATTCTCTTTCTGTGCTTTCTCTCGAAAGGGTTGAACGAGTGTCGTCCAAGTACATTCTCACAAGATGAAGTAAAAACAAAAAATGGAAACACTCATATATCAAGATCAGCTATGATGTGCCAGCGATGAAGCCTTCCATGGAGAGATATGATAAATTATGCAAACATTTCAATGAGGTTGGTGAACTCGCTGCAGAGTTCGAAGATGAATCTGAGTTGCTTCACCAAACATTGGACAATTTGAAACATGATATGTTGTCTATGAGGCATTCTAAAAGGAACGTTGAGACTAGTTTCAAAGGTGATTACCATCATGAAAAGTATGGCCAACATGCTGAAAATCCGATTCCTCATATTCGTAGTCCTTTACGAGTAAAACGTAAGGGTCGTCCACCTTCGAACAGAAAGATGCCAACGGTGGAGAAGGTTGTAAGGAAGATTCAGAAGCGTACTAAACAAAGAGATCAAAATTTGATCATTGAGGTATGTGTAAAAGGAAAACCTTATGTGGGTAAAATGTGTACAAATGGGGGTAACTTATTATGGTTTTGTTTGTTGCCTAATTACTACGTTGTTAACTTTGGGTTTTTTATGTTCATATGTACAGGAGGGCATTGAGGTCACTATTGACAACAATCATAGTATAAGCAACTTGTACATAGAGTCATCGAATCGGATTCGTGATAGAAGTATCATGGTTCGTTATCGAATTGAGATTAATGCGATAGTATAACGTTTGAATGTATTTTAGTTTTGTAGTATCATTTGTGTCATTACTACACCTAATTTTACGGTTGGTACTTGTTTTAGGATGTTAATTTACGTACTTGTTGTTCATTTGTTGTTGTACTATTTGATATAACTACATTATTATTGTTAATTTATGTGAATGTTTTTGGTAGCCGAAGTTGTGTTCGTAGATGCTGTTGTTAACTTCTTTTTGCTGTTACATATAATGTCACTCTCCTCAGTGTAATCAAGTTAGTGGCAAAGCTAATGTAGCAGAACCTATTTTGGAGGACCAAACTTGGGTACCATGGCTATCAAGCAATCAATCACAAACCAGATTTATGTCTTTGCTTAATGAATTTAGCAACGTATGTGAAGCAGTTCTTTCTTATGTTTGTTTGGATTTGTACTAAATGTAGTTAATTTTGGATGAGTAATTTTTCTTACATTACCTTTTGATAGGTTGTTGCGGATCCATCAACACGGCAGTCTTGAAGACATTACATCAAGTCTAACTGGGATTTGGTTTTTTTTGGGGCGATATCATATTTTGGGATACAATACTTTTGTAAATGTTAGAAATTGGGAGCACACATGTTGGAGCTTAGCTTTTTTGTATAGATATAGGACCTAAATACAACTAACCATTACTTTTTTGTATATATATATGATATATGGCCCACATATATGTATCTAACATGACACTAAAATATGCAAAGTTATGTATGTGTTTGGTTTCCCTGAAATGGTACCAACATTCACAATCAAGGTACCAACATAATGCAAAGGGGTAACCAACATTTATCAAGCCAGTACCAACATTTTTAAGCTTGGTGCAGGCATGATAACCCCAAGTTATATACATTCTACACCTGTGATGCAAAAGAATTTGGACGACAATTATCAATAACATGAAAGGTAATCCCTGAAATGGTACCAACATTCACAATCAAGTACCAACATAATGCAAAGGGGTAACCAACATTTATCAAGTCAGTACCAACATTTTTAAGCTTGGTGCAGGCATGATAACCCCAAGTTATATACATTCTACACCTGTGATGCAAAAGAATTTGGACGACAATTACCAATAACATGAAAGGTAATCCTTGAAGTGGTACCAACATTCACAATCAAGGTACCAACATAATGCAAAGGGGTAACCAACATTTATCAAGCCAGTACCAACATTTTTAAGCTTGGTGCAGGCATGATAACCCCAAGTTATATACATTCTACACCTGTGATGCAAAAAAATTTGGACGACAATTACCAATAACATGAAAGGTAATTCCTGAAATGGTACCAACATTCACAATCAAGGTACCAACATAATGCAAAGGGGTAACCAACATTTATCAAGCCAGTACCAACATTTTTAAGCTTGGTGCAGGCATGATAACCCCAAGTTATATACATTCTACACCTGTGATGCAAAAGAATTTGGACGACAATTACTAATAACATGAAAGGTAATTCCTGAAATGGTACCAACATTCACAATCAAGGTACCAACATAATGCAAAGGGGTAACCAACATTTATCAAGCCAGTACCAACATTTTTAAGCTTGGTGCAGGCATGATAACCCCAAGTTATATACATTCTACACCTGTGATGCAAAATAATTTGGACGACAATTACCAATAACATGAAAGGTAATCCCTGAAATGGTACCAACATTCACAATCAAGGTACCAACATAATGCAAAGGGGTAACCAACATTTATCAAGCCAGTACCAACATTTTAAAGCTTGGTGCAAGCATGATAACCCCAAGTTATATACATTCTACACCTGTGATGTAAAGATTTTTAGGACTTAACCAAAAACGGAAATTTTTGCTTAAAAAGTACCAACATTGATGATCATGGTACCAACATATTACAAACGGGTTACAAACATTTATCAGAGCAGTACCAACATTTTTAAGAAGGTGTTTCATACATTGTAAACCTGTTTTACAACCAATATTCATTGTTTCAACCATTGTGAATACAATATAATACATAATACATAATCTAACGTTTAATGTACAAAAGTACAAATCATCGTCTTTTTTCCTTGCGAAGAGCTTTGGCGAGGATTACATCTTTGCAGTCATTAAAAGGATCCATAACCCAGCTGCAAAGTAACCTATGTCTCACGTTTAGCAGCTGCTTCTGAAAGAGTAATAATCATTCGACAGGTGCATAAAGTTTGAATTTAGTATGCAAAGAATCAATATAGAAAAATTGTAAAGGCATACCTTGGACCAAGAAGGCATGGTAAGGTCGTTATCGCATTTCTTTTCAGGGTCCCACATTTGCATATATAAGATCACATAAATGCCACAATCATGTCTACAGTAATATAAACCATATAACAAACATAATAAATATCTGGGACCAACATATAACCAACATAAACCACATTAAACAATTTACGAATGAAGCATACTTACAAATTCATTTGCTGCGGTAACTTCACTACTATCATTTCCAGTTTCACTTTCCTCTTGGAAGTCAACATTTGTAACAACTCTACAAATCTCAACTTCTACAATAAACAACCCAAAGATTCAAATACTAGCTAAACACTTTAACCAATGAAATTAATAAATGGAAAAGATAATAAATTGTAATATTAAGACCGACCACCAAGACGTCCACATCAGCTCGACTTTTACGATCATGACCCAATGAATCCAAGATGAACAATTTTTTGTTCAACGGATCTAATACGTAGCACCACCAATGACCATCATACAAAACGGGTGCAAATATCTGCAGCATTTCTTAAAACTTGATATCAATATCGAAATGATTAAAATTATTATCCGGTAACGAAATATTACCAAACTCAACCTCATACTAGTTTGCACTCAGTAATGTCATGATCAAATTCACCAAGAGGTATAGTTTCAGGCACATCATGCCATGGAATGTGTTGACGATTCCTGAAAGCATCCAAATCGGCTGTAACTCCATCCTACATGTTAAAAGAAGTCATAAATACATCACTTCCAAACAATTTGTAATCTAAATACAAAATTAACACACTAACCATGAACATATGACTCAAAAAATGACGTGTCACATGTTTGACTCTGTATTTATGAGTTTCCATCAACCAAGTCGTAGTTAGCAACATAACCTAACGAAAATATTGGTACTAATGTCAGAAACAATGAAATTTTAATTATTTATAAAACATGTATGATTCTCAAATTAAATTATATTTCTTACCATAGTTGATACCCAATGTGTCGGTATCAAGCTCCGTGCATCACCTGCAGTTATGTACTGCCCGTGCATTTGCACGACAATACTAAAGCAGCACACGAGACACTATAATTAATGAAAAATATAGATTCAAACAATTATAACTACTTCAATATTAAATTAAAAACTAAAGACTTACTCATCTATCTTTTCCCTTTTTACACAATAATTCCAAACTGCCTCTTCACTAGCATTTAGAGGGATATCGTAATTTAGCCATATATCACCTTCTTCTTCGTCTTCGTCTTCGTCTTCCTCTTCCTCCTTCTCCTCCTCCTCTTCTTCTTCTTCTTCTTCTTCTTTTTCTTCTTCTTCTTCTTCCTCTTCCTCTTCCTCTTCCCCTTCCCCTTCCCCTTCACCTTCACCTTCACCTTCACCCTCCTCTTCCTCTTGCTCTTGCTCTTCCTCTTCACCTTCCTCTTCCTCTTCCTCTTCCTCCATGAAGCTACAAGTCGGGTTCATCCTAAATTGATGACTATTGAATTTACCCGCCGTAATCGCTTCATCCATTGGCTTTAAAAGTCCACTGTACAATTTCATCATCCAATCACGGGTCATCTGTAATGGAAAAACGTGTTACAATAACGCAAGCAGCAGCTATAACACAAAAACAAAACAAAACAAGTGAAACATATACCTCATTTTTTAAAGAACTGAAAGCCAAATCAATGGATTTATCCTTCTTTTTGTTTTTGTTCAAGTATAGAAGACCCTACAAATATTCATCTAAAAAATCAGCTCACATTTTGGTTTTGCACCTATATTAAATTACACATTAAATATATACCTGGGGGTTCTTCCTCTCATCCATAATACGCTTATGGATGTTGGTCTGATTTCATCCCTTAACATAAGGAATCTCTCTAGAAACACTTATACTTCCAAGGTGTTTTTTCTGGAAATATATAACCTACGCCAACAAACAAAAACTTAGATATTTTTAAAAGTCGAATAGACAAAATAGAGACTTCCGTATATAGAAAAATTTTATACCTTAAAAAAAAAGGTGCAGCCCCCAATGCTCTTTTTTGAAGGGTTCTTTTTGAATTTCATTACCTCGTCGATGAGGTAATCAAAACCTAACTTGCTCCAATTATATTTGTGAACTGTACGCACGTTCACTATAGCTGGTAAGAACCGTGCAGGTACACCATACTTTGAACTCGGACACAAAAAGTTCGTTAGAGCATATAGAATAAATGCTCTAACGAACCTAGCATTCTTTGCTCCGCTTTCAAGTATTGTCTCCAGCTGAGCATTTGAGAATTTTAAGAACTCAACGATTTCATCCTTTTGTTCCTCTGTCATGGAAGTTGGAACAACCATTCCTACCATTTTTAAACAAAACAAACATGTCAAAATTTAGTACCACATTTATATTACTAAACAAAATTTGAAACCAATAAAATTAAAGGTTCGCATACCAACATCAGGAAGTCCTAATGTCTTTCCAACATCTCGATGGTCTAATCTAATTCTTGAACCACTAACGAGTAAAGAATGTTGACTTTCGTCAAAATGATTAACCAATTGTAGGCATACATTCCTATCCAAGCTTGGGCAATTGATGTGCTCCAAACCACCGAAACCAATTTTTCTTACCCGCTCTAGTTGCTCATCGGATAGCTTCTTCATAGCTTCTTCCATTCGTTTCGGGGAACATCTCGTCGCGAATGCCGGCTGTCAATTGGTTATACATAGCACATTACTTGACATTTCTTTAACAAAACCTTCTCCATTAATAAACAATCATTTATTACAAAACTTACCTCACGACTCTTTGCCATTTTTTCTGCCTCTTCACCATGTGCTATTGAAACTTGTTTATTTTTCAAACTCATTTTGCAACCTACAAAGTTACCAACAACCACCAATTATGTTATCAACATTTTCAAACCACAAAGGAACATTTTCAATATTCAACAAAAGAAGAAAGCTTCAACTAAAAACATCAATAAACACATTAATGAAAATATTTCATACACTCTACACCTCTGATGGAAATATTTCATGAACTTACTAATAACGCAACATTTTCTGAAAAAGTACCAACATACTCGATCATGGTACCAACATAATACAAGGGGGCAACCAACATTTATCAGCTTAATACCAACATTTTTTACAATGTTACAACCATTATTAACTCCCATATTTCACACAATCTACACCTGTCGTGCCAATATTTCAGGACATAGTTAATAATGTAATATTTTCTGAAAAAGTACCAACATTCACGATCACAGTACCAACATAATAGAAGGGGGTAACAAACATTTATCAGCTTAATACCAACATTTTTCAGAAAGTTACAGACATTACAATTCCTAAATTTCATACTAATAAGTAAGATTTTACTGAAAATATAGCCCATAAATTAGTTCTCGGATTTACGCGATTTGTTTATGACAATCTTGTGAACACTAAACCGATCTTCCCGATTCGGTGAACTAACTATTCTCTTTAGAGAATGAACTTACAATCTTTATAACAACTTTTCTGCTAAGGTTAGCTTCTCTATTTTCTCTCCCTATTCTTTTACACTCTTGTTAACCTCTTTCTTTCCTACGCAAATTCACCACTACCGTTGGTGCATTTAACATTGATGAACCCAGGACCAAGTGGTTTATGATTCTGACACAAATTAAAAGCAACAGTATGGTGCATTTAACAACCTATGTGAGAGATTTCGGATTGAGAAGAGAACCTCCTAAACGAAATTGAAAACCAAACAAGATCTAAATCAAAAACGAAATAGAACCTCCAAAAGGTAGGTGAAAACCAAATGGGATCGATTACCTGGTCAGACAAACGAGCATGGGATGGTGGAGAAGATGAGAACACTGAGATTTGAGAGCACCAAGGGAGGACTCGCGAACCAGAAGGAGGAAGAAGAACTGGGGCTCGCCTCTGTTGCACGGTTTTGTGCGAGGGTGACCAGATGGGAGAGAAGAAGAAGACCGAAGAAGTGGGCCGGCAGCACAATACAAAGAAGATAGGGCTGGAGAAGGTGTAAAGGAGATGGAGGTGACTGGTGAGAAGTGTTGCGGCGGTAATGAGCTGACAGCGCCGGTGGAAGGGCTCAATGAGGTAGAGGAGGAGGACGAGGAGATGGTGCGGTTGCTCACGGTAATGAGACAGAGGTTGCAGATTCACCGGAGTTGGAAATGAAATATTGTAGAGAGAGAGAAGGAGGGGCTCGATGGAGGTGGGAGTGAGGGCTGTGAGGCAGTCAATGTGAGGAGGGAGTATTAGGTTTAGAACATATATGAGGGCATTTTCGATATTTCAGTGAAAAAAGAATATAATTGTATTTGTATCACTAACCCTACGGTGTAAAGTATGATGTTGGCTACAGATGTTTAAAAAACATTTTCGCAAACGAAAGTGTGGCACAGTTTGAAGGTTTGTTTAGACTAACTTGTCACTTTAGTCCCTCACTTTGTAAGGAGCTTTCATTTTAGTCCTTGATTTTTCAATAATTCCTTTTTAGTCCCTCACTTTGAAAGAAGTTACTCACATTAGTTCCTGACAACGTTTTCCGTTTATAGACGTTAACGTCGCCGTTAATTTATAATATCATATTTCATTTTAGTCCCTAACTTAAAATTTTTAATTCACTTTAGTCTCTCACTATATCGTGTTTCATTTTAGTCCCTAACTTGAAAATTTTAATTCACTTTAGTCCCTCACTAATGAAGTTTCTTTCTCTTTTCTCTTGTAGTGTGACTACCTTAAAAATATTGACTGTTCTTCTTACTATTCTGTAAACTAACTTTATAGTTTATATAAGCATTGACTCCAAGCTTTGCACATGAAGGCATCAATAGAAAAGTTTCTCTCGGATGAGCACTTCAAAGTACATTATTTCATTATCCATATAACTAGTATGTTTTTCCTCTAAACTCTTTAATGTTTTAGTTTTTTTATAAGCTCTTTAGTGTTTTAGTTATCTATTCATGTGTGAACTAACCGGAATCCTACAGACAACAAGTTAAGATATATGAAGGGTCTTTCATAATACAAAGCAGTGCCTCTATTTGATAGGCTTGTGTTTAACAATGTATTCCATATCCACTTTACACTTATGAAATTTGCACATAGTTTGATTTCAAAACTAAAACCTTCTTGTAACAAAAAAAAAAAACTAAAACGTTGTTTGTATTGATAGACAAAACAAGCACTAGGTGAACGAGTTCATATCTTGCTATCAAGAACTGCTCCTTTGCCTAGGCATGTGGAGGAATTTTTGAGGATAACTAGTGGCCTGGATCTACATTATCACAAGGATATGGTTAGACGTTTGAATATCAAGCTAAACAAATTGGGGGAGTTTACAACATTTTGGTAATGACTCTTAAACATAGAACTCAATAGAATATTTTTGAATCAAAACTATTGATACCTTCATATGCAAAGCTTGGAGCCAATGCTTATATAAACTATAAAGTTAGTTTACAGAGAATATACAGTCAATATTTTTATGGTAGTCACACTACAAGAGAAAAGCGAAAGAAACATCATTGTTATTATAGTGACGGACTAAAGTGAATTAAAATTTTTAAGTTAGGGACTAAAATGAAACTTGATATAATGAGGGATTAAAGTGAATTAAAAATTTTAAGTTAGGGACTAAAATGAAATATGATATTATAAATTAACAGCGACGTTAACGTCTATAAACGGAAAACGTTGTCAGGGACTAAAAAGGAATTATTGAAAAGTCAGGGACTAAAATGAAAACTCCTTACAAAATGAGGGACTAAAGTAACAGTTTAGTCTTTTTTTTTATTTATATACTAGTTTCAAGCCGGTGCAAATGTTATTTGTGTATTTTTCTTATGGTTGAGTAATTAATATTCGATAACTTTAAGTATTGTTTTTATAATTGTTTCATACTCTTTTTCGTCTTTAACTCTCATCGTGATTTCTTAATTACCATCATGCTTAATTAATTTAAAATTATTTATGTATTTTTGAATTGAATCAGTGCTAACCTATTTATAAACATATGATTATTTATTGAAATTCAAATAATCAATTTCGTGAAAATCTACTAAAGATAGACTGTATTGTTAGTCTTATGGTGTCAATGTCGTGCACTTACTCTTCCATTTTAATCTAAGATATACAATCCCGGTATGGAAAAATAAGACTCGATATAACATTACATATTAACTATTTTATTCTTCCCCCTTGATTTTGTCGACGAAATATGGACCGCAACATCATTACTCCGTTTGTTTCTTAAGTAGTGTATTTTAAGGTTATGCACGAGTTTTAAGAAACGGTTAAATGATGTAAGAATTTGAGATATTTCGACTATAATGCATCCATAAATCATTATTGAAGAGAGAGGATGATATTGGGAGTGAAAAAAAGAGTGTAATAAATAGGAGTGTGTTGAGAAAAATAGCATTAATTATGTATTGAGTTTTGTAAAAGAAAGATGCATATAAAACATGGGACTAAAACTCTATGAACACTACTCCTTCCGCCTTAAATTATAAGAAACTTTAACTAATTTGACGCTTATTAAGGATGTTAGTTGATTGTATTTAATTTTCTAAAATTTATAAAAGAATAGAGGTATTTTAGGAAAGTTTTATGGGGAATGAATCAAAAATTAAATAAGATAACAATTTTTTAGGAATGTTTTAGGTAAGTTGCATTAGGAATGAAATAAAATTTAAGAAAGATGACTAGTTTTACTTATATTTTTAACCAAAAGAAATATGTTTTTTTTTTCTTATATTTCAAGTTAGAGAGAATACATATGAAATGGAGGGAGTATTAGATAAATCTTTTATAACTTTTTTTTGTTGAAGTGGTATCAATATTTTTCATAATAAAGTAATTGTCATTATCACTTGCATATATGATAAAGTTTCTTGCATGAATTAAGAATGTCAAATGCAAATTATTTTTTATTTAATATGCATTTATAAAAATCATTTCACTATGAGTATACAAACAAATAAATTTACTTGAAATTGTTAAAAATTCTACACGTAATCTAAATTATAGTAATGTCCATCTAAAATGTAATTTTGTAATTTACCAAAAACATCTTATAATATATAGAAATGGAGAGTTATAGACCCTGGAGATATAGATATAAGCATGTAGCCCCATTTCCGATTTCTTTATTAAGAATTTCCTATGTCTTTATTACGAATACAAAATTTGATAGACATTTATTATTTAAGTTTTTGAATTCAAATATAAAGGATATTAGTAGAGTTATTAAAAATGGGCTAAGCATGATGGGTTGACTCATTTAACTCGACATAAGCATTAGTTGGATCAGGGAAAATTCCAATCCGAACTTTTTTGGCTCAGCCCAGCCCAACCGACAATTCATTAGCTTGACACGGGCTAGTTCCATATGGACTGGGGCAACCCATTTGGCCTAGGGGTGTAACGGTCCTGTAACACCCACTGGAATTATCTCCGAAATAATAATAGAATATATATATATATATATAGGTTTATTCCATATTTGAATTTTATATTAGGTAGAATTAATTTTAGATTTGAACCTTTGAATATTAGTAGAAATAGTAATGGAATTAGAAAATGTGAAAAAGAAATGAATTAGGAATCATAAAATACAAGTTTTGGCCATTTTCACCAGTGGATATCGATATCTGATTTGGGTCCAATATATATATATATATTTGAGCATTGATTTGACTCCCTTATACTATGTATTTGGCTTGTTTCTCTAGCAAATTTAGGACTTTTTATTAGATTTTAATTATTTTTAGTAGGTTAGGGTCCTTTGAGCGTTTTGATCCGTTTGTTAGTGTTTCAGGTACTTTTTGGAGCTTAAATGGATAAAATATTTATGGACCTGAAAAGAGGACGAAAAGATCTTGCAAATGGAAAAAGAACGGAGCGAAACGAAGCCGAAATAGGTCCCGCGCGCCTGAGGCGCGGGGACGGGTGCGCCTGAGGCGCGCCTGTGTGGAAAAGCAACTATCATCAGACCTGCGCGCCTGGGGCGCGCGTACTGCTGGAGGTCCAATTTGACCAGATTCTGAACAAAATAGAAGAAGTGAAGTCTAATTTGGCTTCATATCTTAAACTTGATCAGAAATTAGAAGATAAACATGGACCTTATCTATTAGATTTTATTAAGATTTATTTTAGGATTTGTTTTACTCTTTAAATAGAGGATTTGTAAATAGTTTTCAGTAGGTTTTGAGATCATAGAATTCAATTAGGATTAGAGAGAGAGGTTAGTAACATCTATTGAGAGCAAGGAGGCAAGGCACAAGGATTGAAGGTCTCTTGGAGAGTTAACCTGTATTGTCTATGATATGAGGTTTTCTCTTTGCTTCTATTTTCTTTATTTCTATATGTGTAACTAAAACCTCTTGTTAGAAACATGGTGTAAATTGTATGATGTAACTTATTTTAATTTATGATTTAGTATTTTGCTGTTTTTAATTCATGCATTAATTGAGTTTTTATTACATAAACCCGCGCAATTTATGTTTTGGATTTCTTAATTCGCAACGGGAGTTGGGATTTTGAATAGGTCATGCAATTAACGGTATAATCAGTCCAAAATATAGGGATATAATTGGATGATTATATGGCTTTTTAATTCCCTTGTTCTGAATAGATATTTTCTTATATTGTAATTTGTTGAGGGATCAAGGATTAAATATATAGAAAATAAGGGTAATGTTAGAGACGTCTAACTATTGCTATTCGAGAGGAATAGTCCATGAATTGAAGGATAATTAAAGGAAAATATAAATCATAGTTAAAATAAGTGAATCATACAATGAAACCAAGTTCCTAACCTTTTTCTATTGCTTTCTATACATCTTATCTCCTCAATCTTCTTATCTTATTTTATTATTATTCTTCTTCTCCTTCTTAAATTCAATAACAAGTTGCACTAATAATTACGAATTGGTGAAAAGTTATTAGAAACAACTTCGATCCCTGTGGGACGATATTCGGTCTTCCAGACTATATTACTTGCTGACCTAGTCCTCTTGCTAGTATATCAACAAGTTTTTGGCGCCGTTGCCGGGGATTGAAATTCGATTCTAATTTCTTTTCGGTACTTTTTGTAATTATTTGTGTAATTTGTACTTTCTCATGTATAACTATAGTTGTAATAGTGATTCAGATTGTGATAGATTTATTCCATATTATCCTTATCCTCCATACTATGTTGCACAAAATATAACTCCTAGGAAGGCCCAATGGGAAATAGATATAGAGATAATGAATCAACAGATTAATGATATGAAAAAGGAAAGATACTATTCTCAATTTTCTCATGTGGAGCCTCCCCCTCCTAGTAAAACCCCAATGGAAATAGCTCTAGAGAGATTTGCTCAAGCCACTGAGGATTTTGCTAAAGATCGCAAAAATAATTTTAGATTCCCTTGTGTTGAGCCAATTCCTCCCCCTATGGAGAAAGAGTCATGGGAAATTAACCAAGAGAAATTAGCTCAAAAAGTTAGTAGTAGTGTTCAAGAAATTAATTTTATAAATGAAGAAAACAGAAAAAGTTTTGAGAACATAGAAATAGCACTTGAGAAAATTTCAAAATATTTATATGAGGAGTCACAAGCATTATCAACAATTTTTGACTCTCCTAAAAAAGAGGAAGAAGTTATGGTAATGGATGTGACCAATGATCAAACCCCTCTAGAGGAGCAAAAATCTGAAAAAGAAATTGTGCATGATAGTTTTGAGGAAGAGGATCGAAAAATAAAAATAGAAGGTTTGAAAATTGTAGAATAAATTGAACCACCCTTGCATGAGGAATTTGTTGTTATAGAGAATTTAATTAAATCTAGTTCATGCTTGGGTGATTCAGAATTTTTCTATTATATTCAGCCTAAGTACTTTCATGAAAAATATCTAGAACAATCTGAATCATTATTAGGCAATGGGAAGCATGAGAAAGTAATCTTCCTAACTAATGGAGTTAACAACTTCATGATGGATGATGGAAGAAAAGATCACCCAAGGTCTTCCCCATGGGATGTGGGCATAACTCATTATTGTTGCATCACATGGGATTTAACCCATAGAATTTGGGACCCTGGTGGATTTGTTTTGTACATAAGCAGTAGTGTAGGTTTCAATTCTTAGGTAGTTTTGTAAAAAAAAAAAATTAAAAAAAATAAAAATAAAAATAAAAATTTGTGGTACAGACCTCGTGCGCCCCAGGCGCACGCGGTCGCGCGCCTCAGGCGCGCGGGCTGCTACAGACATGTTTGGGGAATTTCACTCCTTCTTGGGGTGCAAAAGTTCAGTTTTGGGGTCAAATTCTGATTCTACCATTTTATCTCTTAGGATTAGTTTTATCTTATCTCTTACGATTAGATTTATTTTTTTTATCTCTAGTAATTTTTTTATTTTTAGTAATAGATATTTTGTTTATCTTATCTTTTAGGAACAAATTAGTTTTTTTATCTTTTTAGGAGTTTGTTTTATCTTTTAGGATTAGATTAGTTTTATATCTTTTAGGAATTTGTTATATCTTTTTAGGATTTTGTTTTATCTTTTTAGGATTAGATTTATTTTAGGATTATTTTTAGAATAGATTTTTTTATTTATTTTCATTTTTTTTATTTTCTATTTTTTAGGGATAGATTTATTTTAGGATTAGATTTGTTTTTGTAGGATTTGGACCCCATTAGCCCCAATTTTTTTCAATATTGCGCCCCAAGCCCTGTACCTCACAAAAAATATTGTCCTGCTTTCTTAGGCAGTTTTAGTTTTTAATTTTTATTTTGTAGTTTTAGGGTAGATTAGTTTGCTTGAGGACAAGCCAACATTAACGTTTGGGGGAGTATATACAAAATTAAAATTAAAATTTTTCAGATCTGAATTTTTCTCCCATATTGGTATTGGTTTGTGTCCTTAGCAAGAGTAATTAATTATTCTAGATTTAGGACTTTTTCTCTTTTAATTCATGTACATACTTAGTTTAGGACTTAGACTCATTGGTATTCGACTCTATTTGATTGAACTGTATATATGATTACGGTGACTGGGTTATTTCGACAAATGCTTTCAGAACTTGTGATTAGTGAACTGACTTTAGCCCTGTGAGATTTTGAGCCTTAAATTGAGGGGTATGAATTTTATTGAAATATTCTGATATTGAGACCCCTATTTTTTCATGAGTGTGTTCACTTTGATATTGTCTTCTAGAACTTGACCTGTGACCATTTCAAAATTGATAATTGATTGCATGCATTAAGATGATTAAGGCACCTAGGATGTGTTTTTGTGGCCTTCAGATGATTTGCATTGATAATTTTCCCTTAGTTGTCCATTTTGAGCCTTATAATGATATATGATTTTTCTTTGGTACCCTGCATTTATTGAAATATTTTTTGATAGTACCTTGGAAATTTTGAATGAGCAATTGAGAGGAATGAATATGAAAAGTGAAAGTAATTGGTGAAAAGTGTATGAGTTATATTTCTCTTCCGTGTGAAAAAATAAAATAAAATAAAAACAAATGAATGTGAAAGGAAGAGAATAGAAGAATAGAATAGAAGAAAAATTTGGAAAAGAAAGGAAGAATAAAATGTTCCTGATGTGAGTGTGAGTCTTTATTGTATTCATTGCTCATTCATGGTTTTTGAGGGAAACTTGTTTTTGTAAATATTTTTGCGAGTTAACCTTTGTTTTATCCCTTCTTTCTTTCATCCCACCTGACACTTTTAGCCATGGCCCCATTACAACCAAAAATAAGACCTTTTGATTTTTGCATGCATTCAATAATTTCAATGGAGATTGTGGTCTATGGTCAAGCCTATGGTAACACATTATCATTGTTGAACTTGAGTGAATTGAAAATATGACCCTTAAACACTTTTGAGAGAAACAATTGAGAGGTTGAGAGTGTTCGCTAGTTCTGAGTTCTGAATGGGATTGTTACGTTAACTAGTATGTAATTGGGTAAATAGTTTATGATAATATGTGTCAAAGTGATGAGTCGTAGTCTTAGATTAGGTGTGTTCATGTTGATTTAGGGAGTTTGTCTTTTGTCTAGAATTTTTATTTTACTTTTGCCTGGGACATGCAAAATGCTAAGTTTAGGGGAGTGATTTGGGTCCAATATATATATATATATATATTTGAGCATTGATTTGACTCCCTTATACTATGTATTTGGCTTGTTTCTCTAGCAAATTTAGGACTTTTTATTAGATTTTAATTATTTTTAGTAGGTTAGGGTCCTTTGAGCGTTTTGATCCGTTTGTTAGTGTTTCAGGTACTTTTTGGAGCTTAAATGGATAAAATATTTATGGACCTGAAAAGAGGACGAAAAGATCTTGCAAATGGAAAAAGAACGGAGCGAAACGGAGCCGAAGTAGGTCCCGCGCGCCTGAGGCGTGGGGACGGGTGCGCCTGAGGCGCGCCTGTGTGGAAAAGCAACTATCATCAGACCTGCGCGCCTGGGGCGCGAGGTCGCGTGCGCCTGGGGCGCGCGTACTGCTGGAGGCCCAATTTGACCAGATTCTGAACAAAATAGAAGAAGAGAAGTCTAATTTGGCTTCATATCTTAGACTTGATCAGAAATTAGAAGATAAACATGGACCTTATCTATTAGATTTAATTAAGATTTATTTTAGGATTTGTTTTACTCTTTAAATAGAGGATTTGTAAATAGTTTTCAGTAGGTTTTGAGATCATAGAATTCAATTAGGATTAGAGAGAGGTTAGTAACATCTATTGAGAGCAAGGAGGCAAGGCACAAGGATTGAAGGTCTCTTGGAGAGTTAACCTGTATTGTCTATGATATGAGGTTTTCTCTTTGCTTCTGTTTTCTTTATTTCTATATGTGTAACTAAAACCTCTTGTTAGGAACATGGTGTAAATTGTATGATGTAACTTATTTTAACTTATGATTTAGTATTTTGCTGTTTTTAATTCATGCATTAATTGAGTTTTTATTACATAAACCCGCACAATTTATGTTTTGGATTTCTTAATTCGCAACGGGAGTTGGGATTTTGAATAGGCCATGCAATTAATGGTATAATCAATCCAAAATATAGGGATATAATTGGATGATTATATGGCTTTTTAATTCCCTTGTGTTGAATAGATATTTTCTTATATTGTAATTTGTTGAGGGATCAAGGATTAAATATATAGAAAATAAGGGTAATGTTAGAGACGTCTAACTATTGCTATTTGAGAGGAATAGTCCATGAATTGAAGGATAATTAAAGGAAAATATAAATCATAGTTAAAATAAGTGAATCATACAATGAAACCAAGTTCCTAACCTTTTTCTATTGCTTTCTATACATCTTATCTCCTCAATCTTCTTATCTTATTTTATTATTATTCTTCTTCTCCTTCTTAAATTCAATAACAAGTTGCACTAATAATTACGAATTGGTGAAAAGTTATTAGAAACAACTTCGATCCCTGTGGGACGATATTCGGTCTTCCAGACTATATTACTTGCTGACCTAGTCCTCTTGCTAGTATATCAACAATATCCTTATGTGGATATCGATACTGGATATCGATATCATGCAGTGGATATCGATATCCCCGTGTCTGATCTGGAAAATCTGCTGCTTTTTCATGGCGGCTACACACGGTTTTTGAATTTACAAATCTTATTTTTCAGCTTTCCAGCCTTGCCAACTCGTACCAACTCATTGTAGGCTTACTTAGGACTGAAGAATTCCAATCCTTGCCTATAAATAGCATAGAAGTGAAGCATTAAGGGTCTCTCAACACCCAAAGTTTCTGAAATTCCTCTGTTTCTTGGTGGTTACTTTCACTCATTCATTCTTCCTCCTCAATCCATCTTAATTTGTGAAACCAAAACACAATTCAAGTTCTATTTCCACTCTTGAAGTAGAACTAAGTTGCGTCAAAAACACTTCTCTGTAGTACAAGTTCTAAGCTTCCAAAGTTACTCACTCCAAACTGTAAAACAGAGCATAAACCAGTCAAAACACCTCTCTTTCTTGAATTGGTTTGGTAAGTACACTGAACCTTTTTGTCTCCAACTTGTTTCTAATCAAAGTTCGCACTTTCTAGTTGCTAAAAAAATTGTTCTTTCGAATTGTTGTGTTTTGTGCTTCAAGCACCAAGCAGCCAAAGTCATCCCGTTGCATCAGTTTTCAAATTTCAGAATTGGAGCTCTTCAAGCTCAAAGTTGTTACAACACTTCTCTTCTTCAACCTATCATCTCTTTAGCTTCTCTAAGGTATGGGAGAAGTTATCTAATCGCTAGAATGATAATAAACAAGCTAAATTCATAGGAACCATATGAGGTTCATGGGCAAGAAACTAGGTAATAGAATCTAGACTTGGAGGTCGTAGCTATGTGTAAAACCAATTTAGAAAACTTACATAATTGATATAGAGGCTTAAGGAGTGGTTAATTAAGCTTGATAAGACAGAAAATGATATTTGACATTTTAATTGATTATGTGCATAATTAATGGTGGTTCTTGCTTCTAAGATAATTGAGGTAATTGGATATGGTAAACAAGTATAAATCACCCCTCAATCTCTGTAAAGGATTGAAATAGTGTAAAAATAATTAGAACAAGACTTGAACTTTTAAAAGTTACTGTTTTATTGATTTTCTGCCGTGCATATCGATGTGCCTATCATCACATCGATATGCCACATCGATGCGAGAATGTGGACATCGATGCATATCTGTGCAGAATGGTTAAAAACTAATTTTTCTACTCCTTGTTCTTTCTACAATTTCATTAAAGATTAACTCGTCTAAACTACTAAATTACTAAATTCTAAACATTTCTCTTTATGCTTAAAACATAATCCCGTTGGTTGATAACTATCCTGGAGGTGTCCTACTGGAATTCTATTCAGTGGTTGATTATTTCCCTACAGGAGTCCCAACGGAAGTGCGTACACCCATTTGGTTGATATTATCCCTAACGTCCCAGTGAAAGTTTTATTCACTTGGTTGATATTTTCTAAGGGAGTCCCAATGGGGTCATTGCAATAAATATCCGCCAATAGGAGGCTAGGCCCCGACGAATTATTAAATAAATGATTGTACTCTATTTCTAAAACCATCACAAAGTGGCTGATGGATTTTTCTATGAAAACAACAGCACCAGCTAAAAGAAAGATTAAAGGAAATGAGATGGAAGAATAAAATGTACAACATGGACTATGTCCTAAATGAGAATAAGATGAATGAATTAGAAATGATTAGAATACGAATTGGACTCTTGGAGACTGCTATCTGTGCCTCTGATGCAGTAGTGAATCGATTCACTGATACTGAAATCAATTCATGTTGTTCAGGATGAACAAAAATGAATTTTTATGATACATTACCTTTATATATTAGTTACATAATGGTTATAACTTCACTATACATTGACTATAATTAATTCTATGACTTGGTGACTATTTGAAGTATTTATTCATTAATTTCCGCTTATATCATTTGAATATGAGTAATGTTGTTTGAGATTAAATAATGAACTGATGAAATAATGGATTGACTACATCACTAATGATGATAAAGTGATGATGAATTGATGACGAGAATGATGATGATGAATTGATAAAGAGGATTGGTAATAAAGTATGTATGCATTCATGCATTGATTGCTCCAGTTTGTCGAGGATTTTATACTAGTTACGTTGGGCGGAGGAAGCCTGTAATTCGTGTACATTGAATGGTCGAGCGGAGGAAGCTCATGAGGACCCCATGTGAACATTGAGTGGTCAAGCGGAGGAAGCTCACGAGGACCCCATGTTACCTCCAAACCGTGATGCCCCGGGATGGGATTCTAGATAGCCATGCATCATGCCAGTAATCATAAGATTGATGTTGGATTTAAATTGGGTTTGACATATGTATTTGCATATTGTGAATTATTATACTTGTGTTTGTTGTTTTTATCCACTGTTATCTATCATTTGTTTTAACGTGATTAGCTATGACTTACTCCCTACTTGCCCCTGTAGGTTTTGAAGGACATGTACTCAACAAGGGGGAGTAATGCGTTGGCAAGGGATATAGGATCCCTTCGCAAGTGTTGGAGTTGAGAACCATGCTTTGGGTTATAGTGTGTCTTAATATAACTCAGAGTCTAATTAGCTATTACAATAAATTAGTTTGAACTATTGTGTGTTTTGTTATTTGAAATGTGCTTCCGCATTTGTATTATTTGTAGTTTTTGCTTCCGAAATCAAATAATAAAAGTTTGAAGTTTATTGACGAAAAATTATCCTCTATTTTTATAAGATATAAGTATAAGGTATAAAGTTGGGTCGTTACAGGTCCAGTCTGGTCCGGTATTTGACTGATATTACAGTCCAGACCAATCAAAGTAAAGCAATTTGGTCTGATTCGATCCAGACATCATCCACACACAAAAAACCAAACCGGACCGAACTGAACATAATCGGTTCCAGTTCGATCCAAATCAACAGTCTTGTTAAAATATTATTATTTATTTGCTTCAGTATGAGAAATCAAGAGTGAGAAGGAGAGCGATAGAGAGTGTTTTGGATCTTTTTATTGCAAAAGATGCAGTTATACAGAGTGTGGTGGACTTGGAAAAAGGACCTGACCCAAGACCTCGGAGCAAGGCCTGAATAGCCTTGACCGAGCTGGGGGGCTTATGTGGTGGACTCGGTTTAGCCGAGCTCCTCGGAACCCTCACCCAAGGCTTGATGACCCTTTAGGAAGCCCTCCGTGTGCTTGGCCGAACTCAAGGCTCAACGGCCGAACAGACACCAGACACGGACCGATCTTATGCTCCCACCAAGGTCCGACTTCCTTGTCTGACATCACGCAGGGATTCCGATATCAAGGACAGGATGATGTACACACCTTATCTACAAGGACAACTCATCCACTCATAGCTCATTACAGGCTGGCCCTACTTGGGCCTCAAGCAAGCCCAATAGGGCAACCAACTCCCCCCTATAAGTAGCTCCGTACTACATGGGGCTCAGGTACGTCCTCTAACCCTAATTTCCACCTTCACACACCAGTGATTAGGGTTACTTCTTGGCTTTCTACCTTGCCACCTGAGGATACCCACAAACATCAAAGATAAACCCTAGACAGAGGCTTCCTTAAGGTCTTCTCCCCTTACCTTGAGGTCCTCTCAGTCTTGGACACCACATTGGCGCCGTCTGTGGGGACGAGCAAAACTTCATCCCCACCCAAAGAATCTACCATGACTGATGTACCGCCAGTTCAGAGGAGGAGGAGGGGGCGTCCAAGGAGGGTGCCAACAACAGAGGACTTGCGCCTTCACCTTGAAGCCAATAGAGTAGCAAGGTCACCAAAACCACCCCCTCCACCACCTCCACCTCCTCCCCCACCCCCACTCCCACCACCGCCGCCACCTTCACCTCCCCCACCACCCCCAGAGTTAACCCACACCCACAGTGGACCTTACACCATCCACACTGGAGATACCTCAAATCCAACTCAGTACCGGGAAGGAGGTCGGCGCATGCAGCTACGCTCCCAACTTGGGGAAACCAACACAGAACAGCACCGCCGACACGGCGAACGTGCCCACTCCGTCGGTACTACACATCGTTCTCACTCACGTCAATCTTCACGCTCTCGTGATGCAGAGATCTTGGACATGATGAGACAGCAAATGAGGATCATCGAGCAACAAGGCCAAGCCATAGCAGATCTTCAGCAGCTTACCATGCAGCGTATGACTGAACGAGCCGTTATACAAGCTCCAGTCCCAAACGAACTTCCACAACCTTTGGGACTTCCAGCTGAAAACTTACCACCACCACCACCACCGTTAACACCACAAACGTTAACAAGACCACATACCGTCATCACCCAACTAACACATACACCACCTCTCCGTGACCATCAACCACCCGACTTAGATGATTCTCACCCTGGACACCCTTTCACAGCAGCTGTTATGTCCTATGAACCACCACCAGGATACCTCGGACCTAGCAACATACCTAGGTATAATGGCTTGACAGATCTTCAAGAGCACATACTCTCTTATGAGGGAGCTATGAACTTCTATGGCGGTGGAGATAGGCTCAAATGCCGAGCTTTCTCCATGACCCTCCAAGCTCCAGTTCTCCGATGGTATGCGACATTACCTTAGAATTCTATTAACTGCTGGGCAAAGATGAAGCACGCGTTTCTCAATAGGTACACTACTAGCTGTGTGCAACCAAGATCCGACCACACACTAGCAACAGTGACACAAAAACCTGACGAATCGCTACGTGCTTATCTACATAGATTTCATAACGAGTCCAGCTCGGTTCCCAACTTATCTCCCGAAGTGGCCGTCCTCCTTCTTACTCAAGGTCTTGCAGAGGGTGGGTTCAAAGACTCACTAATAGGTAAGCCACCAAGAGATATGGCTGAGCTCAGACAAAAATCCAACAAGTATATCTGTTGGAATACAAGTGGTATAGTATGAACACGTAAGAACACCTAGAAGGCGATTTTCAAATTAATTGAATCAATTAGTTAGTAATTGTACAAATTAATTTGGGGAAAATCATTTTAAAACATCTGTTTAATTGTTTTAATTCTTGGGTTGAAGTATTTCTGCGTTTTACTCTGAGTTCTTGATTGAATTGCAATTATATTCAAAACTGGTTCAGACACTAACCGGTTAGTAAGCTTAGTAACCGGTTAGTCACTGACATTTTGGTTAAAGAAATTCTGTTTTAACCACGTTTTGTTTGAGCTTTGCGAAAATTGTTCAAGGTTGTTTTAACACCTATTCAACCCCCCCTTCTAGGTGTTCTTACGTGTTCATACTATACCGCTTGTATTCCAACAAGTGGTATCAGAGCTTTGGTCGGTTAAGATCAAAGTTTAAACGCTTTTACCGGAAAAGATCCTTTTGGTTTACTATGGATAGCATGAACATGTTTAATAATCTGAATATTTTAAATGTTGATGATAAGACTATGAAATTTCTAATGAGTAAATTCTTGGAGTTTATGAAAAGTGAAGGAATTTTGCTTATTCAAGAAAGAAGAGAAGAATCAAGTGTCTCACATCAACACAAGTCAAAAAGAAGAAATTTCAGCAAGCAAGATGCTACAAGTTTCAACCAAGACATTAAGACTAAGAAGATTTCAAAGGGAAAGCTCAAGTGTCATGAATGTAGAAAAGTGGGACACATCAAATTTGAATGTCCTCAATACTTGAAGAAACTTGAAGATGACAAGAAGAATAACCAAGAATTCAATTCAAAAGTGAATGAAGTTGTGCAAGGTATTTCGGAAGAAGATGGATTCTCAAATTCATGTTTCATTGCATTGCTCGATGAAGAGGCTTCTCAAAGTGACAAAAGCATCTTACTTGATAGTGATAGTGAAAATGAGGTATCCTCTTGTTCTTCTTCTAATTCAAATTCTCCATCCTATGATACTTTGTACAATACATATGAAGAAATGCATATTGAATTTGAAAGACTTGTCAAAGTTCTTGAAAAACAGAAAAATGTTATTTTGAAGCATCAACAAAAGATTGTTGAAATGGAAAATTATATAAATGAGTTGAAGCTTCAAAATGAATCTTTGAATCTTAAAAATTCCCCCATTATTCATGATTGTGAAAATTGTAGTAATGCTGTCCCAACTTGTGAGAAATGCAAAATGCTTGAAAATGAAAATGACATTTTGAAAAATAGACTTGCATCATTCATAAGAGGAGATAAGCATTTAAACAATTTACTTTCTAGTCAAATGAATTTTTCGAATAGATCCGGATTAGGCTATGTCCATGGAAAGAAAAGAAAAATAAATGTTGTTGGCTCATTTTCTAAAATTGATTTTTCAATTAAGCCAACTTGCTTTTATTGTGGAAAACATGGACATACAAATAATGTTTGTGAAATAAAAAGGTTTAAAGTACCTAATGGATTGTTTGAGTGGGTTAAGAAAGGTCAAAGTCCTTTAACTAACAAAAATGGACCCAAAACCATTTGGGTACCAAAAACCAAGGCTTGAGTTATTTTGTAGGTATGCTTGAAGGGAATGCACTATGATTTGGATATATTTCAGTACCTTCAAAGCAGATAAATTGGTATGAATTCATAATTTCAAATATCTCAAGTTTAATATATGGTTACTTGATGCACATTTGTGACTCATACATAATGAGTTGGATCCTTAAATTCATGTTGTTCTACTTTATTATGGTCCATATGTATATATGTATCCTGCATGATTGGTATTGGCCTTTATTTGATAAGTTTTGGATGTTGCAAGTGGTCATATCAATTCTGCCATGTTTTTCTGGTATCTGACAGGTACTAACCGGTTAGTACCCTGTGTAACCGGTTAGTGTGACAGCCTGACAGCAAAATAGTGTGTTTTTTTCAGTGTATTTTTGACCATTATGTTGGTTATTTAATCTGCACATGGTGAATTACTATTTGATTACTATTTTGGACATGTGTGGTATGCTCTCATGAGTTTTTAGCTATGTTACATTGATGTACATGCAAATAATCACTGCAATTTTCAGCTTACACAACTGATTTTTAACAAGACTTAATAATTCATATATTGTGTAATTGACTGTAAATTTTGTATGACTTTGAAGTATTCCATGTATACATTATATTTACTCTCTGAAAACTTATTTTTAAATGCATTGGATACAAGTTTTGAAGTCTCAAAGTCAGGATTTTAATTCTGAGTTATGCAGTGTTCTGAATTGCAGAGACTAACCGGTTAGTAGTCTTTGTAACCGGTTAGTAACTGACAGTTAGCAGATTTCTTTTATTAATCTGTTTTCTTTCACTTTTGGCAATATTTTATACTTTTTGATCATGCCAAAAGGGGGAGAAAGGTGTTGTTTTGTTCTTTTATGCAGGGGGAGAAGAGTTGTTGATATTTTCAAGAGACTTATGTTGAGGGGGAGCATTGTTTGTGCACTCTATGAAGTTTGAAGCAAAAGGAAAGCTAATGGTCAACAATCAACAACAATTCAAAACAATGTTTGTCATCATCAAAAAGGGGGAGATTGAAGAGTCCATGTGTATGAAGCTATGTTTTGATGAGGAAAACATTGTGATGAAATCAAGTGAAAGCAAGACTAAACATTGTGATGAAGTCAAGTGAAAGCAAGTCTCCCAAAGAACAAAAGCAACAATGTTCAAGAGCTAAATGTTACAAAGAAAAGATAAAGAGAAGAAGAAAGCAAATTTTACAAGAAGAGAGAATCAACTAATCTCTAGACAAACAAGCAAGGAATCAAAGTTTCATAGAGTTATTTTATATTTTGTTTTATGTCCTTAGGTTCTTGGGTAGAGTTAGTTTTGGGTAGTGAATCTCAATTAATTAATTTTGATCAAATTAATTTTGAGTTTCATAAAACCAATTAATTAAAATATGATTGATGCATATTTTTCAAAATGTTTTTCATTATATTTTAGGATGCATCAATAAGTGGCTAAATATTTTAATTAAGGTTGGAAAGAATTGGTTTTAATAGTTAAAGTTTTGAAAATATTTTTTGCTAAATTAGAAAACAAAAGTTACATTGACTAACCGGTTAGTCATACCCAGTAACCGGTTAGTGACTGTTAAGTTTGTTAAAAATTCAGTTTTATGTTTTCATTCTTTATGGGTATCTATATAAACCATTCTTACACCTTAATGAAAATATAGAATCATTCAAATACGTTTTATATCCAGATAAACAAGCCACACACTCTCTCTTAGATTGAAAAGATAAAAAGCTTTCTTTTACATCTTGTTATCATCTTTTCTACAAACACAAGAATCTCATAATCAACTTGTTCATTGTTATTTGATTGAGATTCATTAGGTTCTGATTTTCTGTAATTCTATGGTGTTGTAATCATTGCATTCAAGGCAAAATAGTCTACAACAAATTGAAGATCAAGGAAGTCTTGATTGAGGAACAATCAAGCAAAGGAAGTCTTGATTAAGGTGTAATCAAGCAAAGTGAAGGTTTCTTGGTTGAGAAATAATCAAGGAATTGAAGAAGTCTAAGTGGATAGAGATTCACATAGCAAGAGGGTAGAATTAGAAGATCAAGGAGGGTTGCATAACAAGAGTGAGGTATCTCTTGATAGCTATCAAGTGAGGAATCTTGAGAGGCTTAGCTTGTAATCAAGGATCTTTAATTCTAGTGAAGAAATCTCTCTTTGTTGAAGAGGGGACTGGATGTAGCTCTCAAGTGGGTGAGAGTGAACCAGGATAAATCTCTTGTGCAGTATCTCTTCCTTAATCTCTTTAATTTCTGCATTATTCATTGTTCTTGCATAAAAACCTAGAAAAGGGATTTTCAAATTAATTGAAACAATTAGTTAGTAATTGTACAAATTAATTTGGGGAAAATCATTTTAAAACATTTGTTTAATTGTTTTAATTCTTGGGTTGAAGTATTTCTGCGTTTTACTCTGAGTTCTTGATTGAATTGCAATTATATTCAAAACTGGTTCAGACACTAACCGGTTAGTAAGCTTAGTAACCGGTTAGTCACTGACATTTTGGTTAAAGAAATTCTGTTTTAACCACGTTTTGTTTGAGCTTTGCAAAAATTGTTCAAGGTTGTTTTAACACCTATTCAACCCCCCCTTCTAGGTGTTCTTACGTGTTCATACTATACCGCTTGTATTCCAACAATATCAACCTGGAGGAGTTCAGCAAAGGTCAAACAAAAAGGATGGAGAATGCCCAAGCTGCTTCACAAAATGCTCTTCCTCGAGGTCGCCCTCGAGGAAACAGGGACGACAGAGGTGGAAGAGTGGACCAAGGTGACCGGCGATGTCCTCATGTCGGCCAGCAGGATGATCGCCGACGTCCTTATGTCATCAAGTATGATAGTTATACCCCACTGACAGTTCCGAGGTCCCAAGTATGGAGGGAAACCATGCAGACTGAACTCAGACATGTACCCAGGCCACCTTTCCTTAGAAACCAAAATAGCATCAGAGACAAATCTAAGTACTGCAACTTCCATGATGGGTATGGCCATCATACCGACCAATGCACCTGTCTTTGAGACGTTATCGAAGACATGGTGAGACAGGGTAAGTTGCAACAGTACGTACGAGAAGCTGTGGAGAGAAGAGGCCGAAGACGGTCTCGGAGCCCGAACAGAGACAAAGGAAAAGCCAAGGCTGACCCATCTCCAGAAAAGAAAACCGAAGAGCCACAACGAGTGAATATGGTCGTGGTGCAGGATTTGGATAAGTCACCGAAAAATTTCAGAGTTGAAACCATCTCGGGAGGTTTCGCCGGTGGTGGTGAGAAAAGATCAGAAAGGAAGAGGTATGTCAATCAAGTGTTAGCAGTTCATCATAAACCCATCTGTAAGAAACCATCTCGGAACATCCCCATTATCTTCTCCGATCAGGACATGGAGGACATCATCCCGGATCACAATGACCCAATGGTGATCACGGCGTTGATTGGTAACTTTGAAGTCGCCCGAGTATTCATTGATCAAGGAAGCTCGGCCGACATTCTTTTTCTCCACACCTTTCAAGCACTAAAGTTGAGGTCAGCTGACCTCGTCGAATTTGAAGGCAATCTTATTAGCTTCACGGGAGAGGCCATTCGCCCCCTAGGAGCCATCCACCTCCCGGTGACCTTAGGTAAGCAGCCTTCGGCCCGAACGGAGATCATTAAGTTTCTAGTTGTCAATTCAGAATCCCCCTATAATGTGATACTGGAAAGAACTTGCCTGCAGTTTTTGGGGCGGTTGTTTCAACGGTGCATCTAGCTATGAAATTTGTTGGTTCAGATGACAAGGTCGTCACTGTCAAGGCCGACCAGGTCATGGCCCGACTATGCTACAACGCGTGTCTACGGGAAATAAAAAAGAAACAAGAGGAAGAGCTGACTGGTCCGACGTTGGCCAAAGGAAGAGTTTTATTAGCTGAGTTGGATGTTCGGGCCTAACAGGATGATCTTAGGCCTTCCCCTCAAGGGGAGCGGTTGGCAGTTCCCATTGATCCTTCCGATCCCAACAAAACTATTAAGGTGGGAGCCGACCTCCCTCAGAAAATCCAAGTCGAGATCATCAACCTGTTAAGGGCCAACCAAGATTTGTTTGCTTGGACCTCGGCCGACATGCCGGGAATTGATCCGAATTTCATCTGTCACAAACTCAGCGTGGACCAGAAAGCAAAGCCAGTAGCACAAAAGAAAAGAAGAGTTGGAGCAGAAAAAGCAAAAGTGATTCAGGAGAAGGTCTCCGAGTTACTTGAAGCTGGGTTCGTCAGAGAGGTGCCATATGCTGAGTGGGTTGAAAACACAGTCTTGGTAAGGAAGGCAAACGACAGTTGGAGGATGTGTGTGGATTACACCGACCTCAATAAAGCCTGCCCCAAGGATCAGTACCCGCTGCCGATTATAGATCAGCTCGTTGATAGTGCGGCAGGCTACCAACTGTTGTCATTTACAGATGCCTATTCAGGATACAATCAGATCCCAATGTATCCTCCTGACTAGGATAAAACCACATTCACGACTGGAAAGGCGACGTACTGCTATACTGTTATGCCTTTCGGTCTAAAGAATGCTGCAGCAACGTATCAAAGAATGATGAACAAGGTCTTCGATGGTATCATTGGTACCACCATGGAGGTATACATTGATGACATGATTACATAGAGCAGGAAAAAGGAAGACCACGTCCGAGATCTGACCATGGTGCTGGAAAGGGTAAGGCCACACAGTATGAGGCTGAATCCAGAAAAGTGCACCTTTGGGGTCCCCGCGGGCGCCTTCTTCGGCTTCATGCTATCCGAGAGGGGGATAGAGGCAAACCCCGACAAGTGTCGTGCTATCTTAGAGTTGAGGAGTCTTGCCGATCTTAAAGGGGTGCAATAGTTAACAGGCAGAATGGCAGCACTGTCAAGGTTTCTCCCTCAAGCCGCAAAAAAGGCTTTACCCTGGTACCAACTTTTGAAAAAAGGAACAACTTTCAATTGGGATCAAAACTGTGAAGCATCTTTCCTCGCACTTAAAGAGTATCTCGCTTCTCATCCAGTTCTTTCCAGTCCTCTGCAGGGAGAGAGTCTTTTCATTTATTTATCTGTTGGTGATTTAGCCCTCAGCTCGGTGTTGGTCCGAGATGAGGGCAGAAATGAGTTTCCCATTTACTTCATAAGCCGAGCTCTACAAGGTCCCGAGCTCCGGTATTCCAAGGTTGAAAAATTCGCATTTTGTTTGATCCTCGCTGCACGGCAGCTACGACAATACTTCCAGAGTCACCCCATTGTCGTAAGAACCGCCCAGCCCATCAAGCAAGTTCTTCAGAAGCCCGACCTCGCCGGGAGAATGATGGCGTAGGCAGTCGAACTTTCCGAGTTCGATATTTCCTACGAACCGAGGAGGGCAATTAAATCACAAGCGTTGGCAGATTTCGTGTCCGAGTTCACAGAGCCCCACCAAAGCTCTAGCTCAGACACTTGGGTAATATATGTTAATGGTTCAAGCAATCAGAGGGGAGCAGGAGCTGGGGTGATCTTGGAGAACGCGGAAGGTCTCAACATTGAATATTCCCTGAAATTCGAGTTCTTAACCTCGAATAATCAGGCTGAGTACGAAGTGGTCCTTGCTGGCCTCCGCATGGCTAAAGAGCTCGGAGCAGTTGAAGTTCAAATATTAAGCGACTCCCAGTTGGTGGTTTCCCAGGTCTTCGGAGATTACCAAGCGAAAGAGCCCATTCTGCAAAAGTATCTTGATAAAGTTAAGACTCTGGCTCAGGACTTTGCCAAATTCTCCATCATCCACATTCCCCGTTGCTCAAATTCCCGCGCCGATGTGCTTTCTAAGCTGGCGAGCAGAAAAGGTGCAGGGAATAACAGAAGCCTCATTCAAGAACAGATTTCGGCTCCTAGTGTAATAATGGTTATTGCTGTATCACCGAACTGGATGCATTCGATCAGGGCATATCTAGAGCATGGAATACTCCCCGCCGACCAGAAGGAAGCGAAGAAGCTGACCAGAAAAGCGGCCGAGTATGTCATTGTTGATGGAATCCTCTACAGGAGAGGAATGTCTTCCCCACTCCTCCGATGTCTCACCTCCGAGGAAGCTCAAGAAACCTTGAACGAGGTTCATGGAGGAATGGGGAGCCACCATGTGGGAGGCAAGTCCTTAGCAAGGAAAGTATTAAGGGCTGGTTATTTTTGGCCTACCTTAGTAACAGATTCCATCGATCATGTCAGAAAGTGCCCTCAGTGCCAATTTTTTAGTGATGTATACCAGAAGCCCGCTGAGGAGCTTCATTCTCTTGCTTCCCCTTGGCCTTTCAGTTTGTGGGGAATGGACATTGTGGGACAGTTCCCAACAGCTCCAGGTCAGCTAAGGTTCATTGTGGTAGCAGTGGACTACTTTACTAAATGGATTGAGGCCGAACCATTAGCAACCATCACTTCTGCAAGAATCCAAAATTTTTTTTGTAAAACAAGTCATCTCTCGTTTCGAACTTCCACACACTCTGATTACTGACAATGGTAGCCAGTTTGCTGCCAACAGCTTCCAAAAATTGGCTGAAAACCTCGGAATCTCTCATCGGTTCTCCTCGGTCGAACACCCCCAGACTAATGGGCAGGCCGAAGCTGCTAATCGGGCTATTGTTGATGGCCTTAAAAAGAGAATTATACAGGCTAAAGGAGGGTGGGCCGATCTACTACCTGAGGTCCTCTGGTCGATCAGGACCACAGTACAGACCTTAACAGGGGAAGCTCCTTTTAGACTCACTTACAGCTGTGACGCAGTCATCCCCATCAAACGAAGGATCCATACCTTCTGAATGAGGGACAGGCCCGAGGAAGAAAATGAGAATCTGATCAAAGAAGACCTAGTATTAGCCGAGGAGATCCGTGAAGCCGCTGCAGTTAGAGAGAAGAAAGCGAAAGAAAGACAAGCAAAACAATACGACAAGTCAGTGCAACCCAGGTCCTTTGAGGTCGGAGACCTCGTACTTCGAAGAGCAGACATTGGGCTCAAAAATCGAAGGGACGGAAAGTTTGCCCAGAATTGGGAAGGCCCCTACAGAGTCGTTTCAAAAACTTACTCTGGGGCATACAAGTTAGAAACCCTCGAGGGAGTCGAGCTCAAGAATTCCTGGAACGTTGCGAAGTTGAGAACCTATTTCAGTTAGGATTACCCCAGATATCATCAGCAATCACCTGCACCTTCCGTTCAAGTTCAAGTTTAATTTCATTCTAGTTTCTGTTAAAGTCTTCACATCTGCTTCCTTTGTTTACATCTTGTTCCATTGTTATATAATCACTTTTAAATTCCCTAAATGGCAATGAACTCATATTTGTGATCAATGAAATAGTACAAACTTGCCCTTACTCAAGTGCCACAGTTTTATATACGTACGTACTAGCTTCTCATTTAGCACTAGCCACCTAAATGTTGCATGGCGCTATGTACAGTCAACATCTTGTAAATGAGATCGGCTCATAAGCACAGTGTACAAGGGACACCCGATAAAGTACAGCTTGCTGTGAAATGTTCTCACATAACTTCACTCAGCAACCTCTTTCACATCGGGGACGAGGATACCCACCTTGGCTATGGTGGCTGGATCCGAGATCCCTACCGTATGCACTTATATACAGTACCTTTTTTCAGAGGAAAACTTATAAGATTACTGCACTTACTGAGTCGTCCGAGCACAACCTAATTATTTATTTTTAAGTTTTAACGAAGGACAACAAAATTGTCCTTATCATGTGTTTTTCTGGTCCGACTAAATCCGAATACAACAAAAAAAGGACCTGTATTCTTAAAAACAATTTTACTCGGTTACCTAGCAACTGACCACAGCTCAGGTCCGACTAAGTTCGATCACAACAGGCAACTAACCAAAATGCAACAAGTCTCAAAGACTTGCGTTTTTAACAGAACAAGTTTCCTTGATGACCCGACAACTAATCGCAATTTGGATCCGAGGTATCAATAGCGAACATGCAACGAGTTAACAATATAAACTCGCATTGTGCAACAAGTTAAAGAAAAGACTTGCATAAAAACAATCTCGGATACAGTATATATGCAACAAGTTAAAACGAAAAACTTGCATAAAAATGACATGATGCACCAAGTTAGACAAAATAGAACTTGCATTAAACTGGAGGAAATGTTATACAAAGACAAAACCAGCGTAATAAAACAGTTCAAATGCTGTCAAACATGTTGTACAAAAACATTGACAAAATACAAGCCGCCTAGCATAAGGGACTTACGCTGCATCATCTTCAATATCGGAAAGCTGGACCTTGGTCGGATCGAACTCTTCCTCGGGTTTCTCTTCCAAAGGGTTGGGAAGGTTCTCTTCAGGTTGGTCAAGATCTACCTCGGCTCCGTCGTTGTCAAAATCCACCATCTTCCCATCAATGACCCCAAACCCAGGACTGGCGCCGACAACCCGAACTCGGATCTCCTTGTTCAGAAATTGAATCTGCTCAATAGCACTGGCAAAGATCTTACTTCCCCCCTTCTCAAAATCGAAGGTTGCCTCTGCCGCAGCTATCTTATGTTTCAATGCTTGAGCAGCCCTTTTATTCAGCATAGATCTGACTCTCTCAACCTCGCCAAGGCCTTCCTGCCGACCTGCTTCTTTAGCAGCCTCCTCCGCCTTTTGGGCATCTTCTTTAACTTGGGCCAACGCCTCCTCATGGTGTTTGAGAAGCTCCTCCATTTGCTGACGGTGCTTCTCCTCCAATTCGGCCAGTTTCTGGTCGGCAGAATCTCGACTTTTCCTCAAGTCAACCACCTTAGCTGCCAACTCAACCCTGGCCTTCTTCTTAACAGGAGATAAACCTTCAGCCACATCATCCGAGACCTCCGCTAACACATTAAAAATGGTGGTCGACCGCTTCAGTTGGCAGGCAAGCTCCTCGGCCATTTTCTTTCATTCCACCCCGGACATCTTTATCAAAGCGTCCTTAACCGAGGGTTTGGCAGTGGTGGTTGGCGGCCTTGGAAGAATATCAGTTCCCTTCCTTGGACCTGACGATGAGGGAGGGGGGTCAACAACATTAACCACCTCGGTGTTAAGGATCAGAGACCGAGGAGGAGGAGGGGCAAAAATCACTGGAGGAGGATTAGGTCGCGACCGAGGAGCCGAGTCGGTGGAGGTCGTGTCAATAGAGACTTCAGCAGACACGGTTTCAGTGGAAGAGCTGTCCGTCCTCTTCCTCTTTCAGGCCTCCATGGAAGCTTTGAGCGCCTTCGACGACATGTCCGACCAGTATTCGTCGGAAAACAAAATAATAAAGAAAATCAGTCAGGTGGTTAAAATAAAAATACAAGTGCAAGAGTAAAGTTAACTACCAATCTTTGTAACGACTTCATTATAAAAACACTTCATAAACACCCCGATGTCAAGCTGGAACTTCCTGGCCCGGTACTCGGACTGGAAGTGATTGGCCGTTACAGCTTCATCGGCATCAAGAGTTGCAGCCGACCACCTCTGCGACGTACCGACGTGGCGAGTGAAGAACTCCTGGGTCCACTCCAAGGGAAACTTCAGTCCCGTCTCGGCCCGAAACCAAGGTCACCCCGTGCCCACATATTTATACTTAAAGAATCTTGGCTTGAAATGCTTCCAAGAGTCAGTGAACATGCCGAAGAGCCCGAAATGACCTCGGGCCTTGGTCGACACCCAAAGTCGACCAGCTACCCCTTCTTTGTTACTCACGAAAGGGTTGTACAGCCATAAGAAAAGCCGAACTGTACACACTAATCCTTTGGCTCCACAGTATTTTAGGAAAGCTCGAAGAAATGACCAAGTGTTGGGATGTAATTAGGAAGGAGCCAGTCCGAGTTCATTTAAAACCCTCATCTCCAAGTCAGTGAAAGGGAGGGTCACGCCGAGGTTATGTATCAGGTCGGCATAGAAGAAAAACGAGTTCTCATCGGTCTGCGAGCATATCCTATCATTTACGGAGCAAGGCAAAACTTCATAGGAACTTCCAGTAGTATCCCCAGAGCATGGCAGCACAACCCTCTTTACATCCGCGAGTTTGTCCTTGGAATCTAGGATGGACCGAACTCCTTTGGGCTCAATATCAACCCACTGGTAGTTATCAGCATCAGGAGGTGCGGGGTAGAGCTCGGGGCGAGTGATGCACTTTCGGGGTGGCATGTTACCTGTGGAAGAACAGGGGAGCTCGGCATTAGTCCTACGGGTTATGAAAAATAACCCCCCAGAAAATCCCCTCGAAGTTGTTCCGAGGGGCGAGCATCTCCCCTCTCTCACAGGAACCCCCCGCTCAAACAGCCTTTCTCTGTTCATCATTTCAAAATCGTAACTCTCCCTACCATCGATGAACTCGGCCCAGGCATACCGTTTCACCCACTCTCTCTGCTCTTACCAATCCCGAGGATAAATGACCTCAACGGGATCGACCTCCAAGATTTGTCTCTCATACTTCTGCTTATACTCCTTCCGACGACGAAGCGTCTCGTCTACCTCCGTCGAGGAGCAGGACGAGGAGGATGAGTCGTCCTCCTCCTCACTGCTGCTGGTTGACAGAGAAACCAACCCAACCCATTTCCTAAACCACTCCCTACTCCTACTCATCTTCCCACTTCCCTAATCCACTCCTCTGGGTTTCTGAAAAATAAAAACAAAAACAAAAATCAACAACTCTCCAAAAGCCTAAACACTCCAAACCCAGGAGCGCCTAATCCCCAAGACTATTTCCCAAAACCAAAATCTACAAAATCTCAAACCCAGGATCTTAGCCACGAAACACAAAACAACCAGGAAATACCAACCCCTTCCATGCAAACCAGAAAGCAATAAAGAAGGAAGAAAAGAGAAAAGGACGAAGGAAGAGAAGTGAGTAAGAAGCAGTACCTTAAAAGAGTAGAAGCGTGAAGGAGAGTTTGGAACTTGTGCTACGAGCAAGATCAAGAAAGGAGGTTGCAGAGAAAGAAAAACTCGGTCGGAGTGGGAGAGGAACGGGTGCGAGTATGGGAGAAGCGGTTGCGAGTGTGGGAGAAGGAGAAACGGAAAAGTGAAAAAGGAGGTAGAGAAGGGGTGGGGGGGTTTAAATAGGGAGTTTCCCCCTCTTTTCTGCGTTATGGGCTCGGCCCAACAACCCAGCCCAGCATGCAACCATATGCACGGAGACGCGTGGCACGAAGCGAGTGGAACGGCAGACCTCGAGCAACGTTGCAGTGATGACAACGCTTCGTTTTACGTGGTTTCTGACACGTGTCAGGTGTGGGGAAAGCAAACGTCGCGTCGGAGCAGGTGAAAGGACAACTTTCAATTCTGCTCAGTCAAGGTGAAAGGACAGCAGAGACAGCTGGATCCAGCTCTCGGCAAATCCTCTTCCGAACTCCTTGGAACCTCGGAACAAGGCCTGAATAGCCTTGACCGAGCTGGGGGGCTTATGTGGTGGACTTGGAAAAAGGACCTGACCCAAGACCTCGAAGCAAGGCCTGAATAGCCTTGACCGAGCTGGGGGGCTTATGTGGTGGACTAGGTTTAGTCGAGCTCCTCGGAACCCTCACCCAAGGCTTGATGACCCTTTAGGAAGCCCTCTGTGTGCTTGGCCGAGCTCAAGTCTCAACGGCCAAACAGACACCAGACACAGACCGATCTTATGCTCCCACCAAGGTCCGACTTCCTTGTCTGACATCACGCAGGGATTCCGATATCAAGGACAGGATGACGTACGCACCTTATCTACAAGGACAGCTCATCCACTCATAGCTCATTACAGGCTGGCCCTACTTGGGCCTCAAGCAAGCCCATTAGGGCAACCAGCTCCCCCCTATAAGTAGCTCCGTACTACATGGGGCTCAGGTACGTCCTCTAACCCTAATTGCCACCTTCACACACCAGTGATTAGGGTTACTTCTTGGCTTTCTACCTTGCCACCTGAGGATACCCACAAACATCACAGATAAACCCTAGACAGAGGCTTCCTTAAGGTCTTCTTCCCTTACCTTGAGGTCCTCTCAGTCTTGGACACCACACAAAGATTAATGGGTTCGTAAACTTAATGATATTATGGCCTCGAAGGCGCATAAATACTACAAATATTACAAGGAAAGGGACACCGCTATTTGTTATTTTAACTATGGTAGGGTGCGCCTTCGCTAGTCAGTACTCCTTCTGCAGTAGAGGACAGGGATTGTACTTGTAGAAGGTTGACCATGGTGGTGAGGTTTCTTTATGATGGTGATGGGGAAGGGGGTGAGCGCTCTTGCTGCTCACTTCACGTACTCTTGTCTCTCTTCAATGTCCTTTCTCTGGAACTTAGAGAAGAGAACCATGTGATTTTTGTATTGTTTCAGTGTGTTGCCACTGTATTTCTTGTCGTTGCTGCCTGCCTTATTGGTTGGTGGTAACACCTTTATATAGTGCCCCTTTTATCCACCAGATATTGCCTTTTTCCCTCTATCCGTTGGTCCACGCAGTTTTTCCTTCTTTGTTGTTGTCTCCTTCCTTCTTTTTCAGGTGCCAGCATGTCCTTTTGCCATTTCAAGCTTTCCATTAATGGCTGGGGAAGGAAGGCATACAAGGCATGCCATTTCCGTCTCTCTCTTGGGAAGGGCCTAGGTGAGGTGAGCAAAGATTCCCTTCTAGCTTCCTGTGCAAGCTGCACGTGTCACGGGGAGTTGGACGGCTCTTTGTCTGTTTGTGTGCTCTCTAGGAGTGGGGTGCGCCTTTGTGTGCGAACGCATACCCCAGGTACGCCCTTCTCCGTCGTTGCTCCTTGTCTGCAGTTTTTTGATTATTCAGCCCGTGTTTTGGTGTGTTTAGTGGACTTGGGTCTGGCTATGTAATTGGGCTTTATAATTGGGTTGTCATATTTTGGGTATCAACAGAGAGAGAAAGAGTGAGAGAGAGAGCGGCAGAGAAGAAGGAGAGAGAGCGCGATAGAGAAGAAGGAGAAGAAAGAGAGAAGAGAAGTTGAAGAAGAGAGAGAAGAAGATAAGTTGAAGAAGGCCATTAGACAGTAGATTTGGGCGTCGTCGTCGGTATCTCTTCTTTCTCCTCTCTCTCCCATTTCTGCTTTCTACTCTCCGTCGTGTTTGCTCTCTCCCCCGTCTGCTCTCTCCACCCCTCTTTCTCTTTAGGGATTTGGAAGTTGGAACTAATAAAAATATGAAATTAAAAAAAAAAAGAAAGGGAATAGATCTGATACGGTCTACATGGTCTCAAAAATATGAGACCGTGAATCGGACCATCGTGATCAATATAGGTATAATTGGGATCAGATTGGGCCATGAGATCGGACCGGACCATGAGATCGGACCGAACCTATTTTTTTCGATTCGGTCCAGTTCGATCTTACCAATCTCGTGATCTAACCTAGGACCACTTACACCCCTAATTTCGCTCGAACTTAATTTTTTTTATATGTTATAATATTTTGCTATTGCATAAGATCGAGCAATAATAAAATTAAGACGAGATAGAGTCTTTTGCCTTATCATTTATTGTTTTTTATAATTAATAATAACATCCTACTTAAGGGAAAATGTTATAAATTTTATTTTAGTTATGATTAATTATTTTTTTGTCAAAAAAGAAAAATTACATTGGCCCATGGACCAGCCCGAAAAATTGGTGGGCTGAACTGCCTAGTAAAATGACCGACCCAATATATATTTGAACCAACCCAAGCTAACTCAAAAAACCAGTGACCCGCAAAAAAAAATCAGACCAGCTTGAATTAACAACTCTAAACATTAGCCATCCTCATGTTAATAAATAGGAAATCCACGTAGTTATTATTTTATTTTTCTACAAATAAGAAATTCATCGATACAACACAAGTTGAAACTTGATTATTTTCTATACATCTCATCAGGCAGATTGATGGATAACATTACATAACATCCATTTACTTTCAATAAAATTTACCATTTTCCAATTCTTTAATTTCATTGCATTTTACGGTTTCTGCACTTCAAGTTTCC
This sequence comes from Crotalaria pallida, assembly GCA_037953625.1. Classification (NCBI taxonomy): domain Eukaryota; kingdom Viridiplantae; phylum Streptophyta; class Magnoliopsida; order Fabales; family Fabaceae; genus Crotalaria; species Crotalaria pallida. The sequence continues at coordinate 66,060,211 of CM075651.1, forward strand.
ATTTAACTTAGAGAATATGATTACCACAAAAACGTCGTAAATCACTCTTTAAAAAATTAAGATGTAGACACACATTCTCGACATCGAAACCATTTTTCAAGTAAAACAACAGAAGGAAGAAATTTTTAGTCTTCTATACCATTCAAGTGATACAGCATTGATACTTATATGGCTTCATAGTAACATCAATATGCTCGATGTTCTTCCTTCAAGGACCACTTTATAGTAATTAGTATAATGTTTTGGTTCATTGATAGAGAATTATAAGCCAGCCATTAAATTTACCAGATAATTACCAAAGTATCATATCATGCTAATAACAAAAGGAGATCTTTCAACTTTCAAGTATCATTAAGGTCTCAAGTAAGTTTAACCATGTATATTGATCATCAAAACGATTCATTGTTTTAAGGGTTACAAGATGATTAAACCCCAACCCATATCATCCATATTTGTTCTTGGGGTTTAATCATATTATGATGATATGATATCCTCATTGGGGTTTATCACAATTTCAGAGTACTCAATGTCACACGACTCATCACATCAAATAACATAATGCAGTTCAAAAACCGAATAATGACTTCATGCATGTTGAAGGTAACCAAGTCCAAGAACAAAGTTACATGGAATTCATAATGTAGATCCGTTAAATCCAAAGTAGGAACCCTGCAGAACAAGCAAAGCACCCTCAGCAATGAATAGAATCGACTATTTATTGGACATAAAAAAAAAAATGAAGAAATTACGTTGACCTCCTAGAGGTTTGGCTTAATTACACTCGATGTCCTGTTTCAAAATTTACACTTATACCTCCCCTCCGGTGGTTCTACTGTAATTACATTGATCTCGCCTAAGGGGAAATAAGTGTAGCTTTCAAAATAGGAGGGGTGATGGTTTAATGAAGCTAAACCTCATGGTAAGTCAGTGTAATTATCCCAAAAAAATTGACAGCTAGCATCAAAAGGAAACAGGTTGGATAAATAAGAGAGGTTTATAGAGGCTATTTAAAAGTCTTGAACAGTGTGAGGATTTATTTACGTGATCTAGTGCTGGTGTAAAGCATGCAAACATTGTGCATATTCTTGACTCTGATGGACCTAAACAAAAAGGAAGAATGCAATGAGAAGAAGAGCAGGGCAATGACCCTTCTATTAAGGACAGCTTAGAACTTTAGAGACTTGCCTTAGTATCATAAAATTTCAAGAAGAACCGTGACTTGGGCACAGACAACTTAGTTTCAAGAATTGATGAGATTGCGGCACTAAGTTTCTTGTTCACATCAGGGTTAAGACCACCAATGGACACCAATTCACCATAAGCTGCAGGTTGCTCGGTCCCACCAAAAGATATGGCTACTGATCCTTTAAGCACAATCATCACATACTGCAAATCAACAAAAAAGAAGAATCTAAAGGCTCTACGACAATCTGAGTAAGTCAAAACAAGAAAATATAGAGTAGAGTAGGTTAAAAAAGAAATATCAAACCAAATTTATAACTTATTAAGCCAGAAAAAAATTATGCTACATATCCATAGACTTGCAGACCATGGTTTCAGTTAGGAAGCATGTGCATACAGGATTGAAACCGTAAAATAAACATTGGTAGTACAGAACAACTCAGGTAGTATGAATCATGATTGTATCATTATATCACTGACAAATCATAAAGGTAAACCAAGATAGTGGCATGGGATGTCATGTCCAGCACAGATAATTGGGAAGCATAACTTGACAAATTAAAAAGCTAAATCCACTTTAGAATCAATCACAACAGAGATCTCAAATCTCAAATATAGAATTAATACCTAGGTAATATTTACTCAACTCATTCTGATTTTGTTGTGGTACTCTTTTCCAAAAATTAAAATATTAATTGTAGGACATCACAAATTCAGTTCAGTTGAGAAAAAACTAAACAGACAAACTTATAGAGCATGCATACAGAGGCTAGCATATGCAATATTATTGCATACATACCAAGACTTCTTACTTTTCATCCTTCCAACCAAACAGAAAATTATTTCCAACTCATTTATCGCCACTAAAAAAAATATCTTTATCATTTTATCTTAACTTAGAAGACGATAAGATTCCAGCAATGACAGTAAAGTATCCTCACACAAAGTTACGAAAATCAGTGATTAAGGATAGCACAATTCAGTATACACAGACACACCAAACCTAAATAGGTGTAACGTAGCTAACTAAGGGTGCCATACATCCAATTAAAACTCCAAAGGCAGCACACAAAGACATAATCAAATGATACACAGGTGTTTCTATAAAGATATAGTTCTAACTTGCATTACAACTTCTAAAACTCAAATGTAATGTCATTGGCTTCCTTAACACTAATAGTAAGAAGCATATAAAACATCGAATTAGCTCTTTTTATCTCTGAATGCTAACGCATTGTCCAAACTCAAAATACTGTACATTACTTAGCATAAAAGCGCCATCAAATTCATATGCAGAGTTCAATAATTAAGCAGACCAATACAAGTAGAATTAATTAACCCCAAGACTCATCACGCAATCAAATCCATGTGTCAAAACAAAAATCTTAATCAGCTCTGTACCCATATAAGCAAAATTGAAAAAGAAAATAAAAACAAAACTCCGATTTTTACATAGACAATCAAATTTTCATTTTTAAGATATGAGAAGCAAAAGAGGGGATCATTCCCCAACTGATCACATCATCAAGGCCCATTTGTTCATAAAAAAATCACTCCCGTGTTCTGTCACTTACTCATTTGTTTGGTTGGACTTTGAAAAAAAAAAAAAACCCGAAGCTGCAAAAAAAATGACTTTTTTAGAAGCTATACTATTTTTTCAGCTTCTCAAAAAAAAATCACTTCTGACACTTATACATTTGTTTGGTGTGGCTTTAAAAAAAATCAGAAGCTGCAAAATAACTGATTTTCAGCTTTTATAACTTGCTATAAAATTTTTCAGCTTCTAAAAAAAATTCACTTCTGACATTTACGCGTTTGTTTAGTGTGGCTTTGAAGAAATAAAAAAATATATAAGCTGCAAAAAAAAAAAAAAAAAAAAAACTGATTTTTCAGTTTTCTTTTAGAAGCCATAATTTTCAGCTTCTAAGGGTATGTTTGTATTCATGTTAGAGTAGAAGCTGATATGACGTGCGTTTACATTCCAGAAATGATTATGGACTAACTCATCGCAAATCCAAACATGCACTAAATAAATCACTTTTTCCAAAAATTACTTAGTCAAGATCACTTTCCTCTATGTCTAAAGAAACAGGCCCTAATTTAGCACAGAATGTTTCTAATGTCACCATCATGAGTACAATCACAATCACAATTTTTATAATGAAAGAAACAAAAATAACAAAACCAAAATAAAAAAAAAATAAAATAAAATTACACAACACTCATTTCTTTGTTACTCACAGTCATAAATGAAACATCTGACCGAGTGAACAAAATCGAATTGCTCATCCGACAATGTAAAAAACAAAAAAAAATCGGATGACTCATCTGAGTGAGCGCAAGTAATAGAAAAATGGGTGTTGATAAAAATTTTCCCACTTTTTTTTTTTTTGCAAAAACTAATTTAAATTGTTGCAAATTAGAAAAGTGATAATCCAAACACAGAAACAGAAATTTTAATGAGAGTCAGAAGATATAAAGAGAGAGAGTAATGGGTACAGCTTGGGGTTTTCCGATAAGGGAAGCGACGGAGGAGGTGGCTTCGGAGAGAATAGACGAGGTGTCGACGCCGTCAAGGTTGACGTTAGTTGAGAGGTTCAAGCACGGCATCCTCACACTCTCTTTTCTCTCTGTCTCTCCGAAACTGGTTTCTGAATTCAGATGAATGATGATGATGTGATAAGTTCTCCAAAATAACCCTCCATTCCCCCCATTTCCCATGGTTATTTTTGTCTTTTACTAATACTCCCTCCGTCCCTGCGTATAGGACTCTTTGGGAGATTTCACGTCTATTAAGAAAGTTAATTAATTTAGTAAATTGTATTTGAAACGTGAACTTTTGATATGTATTTTTAAAATTACCCCTCATAATATTATTGAAAATCTAAAAAGTGTTAAATAAATAGGGGTATTTATAAAAAAAGTAATTAATGGTCGTTGAAAATTGGTATAGAATCTTATATATATAGAGACAAAATAAAAATGTCAAAAGGGTCTTATATTTAGGGATGGAGGTAGTACTAGCAAGTTGACTCGTTCTTGTAATCTTATGGACTTTTACGTGAATTAAGAAAGTTAGTTAATATTATTAGTGGTATTGAAAATGATAATTATTTGGTATACTTTTTCTAAATTATTCTTATCATTATCATTGGAACTCTAGTGTTGACTAAATAAAGGTGTTTCTAAAAGATTTTTGACATCATATTAGTCTCTCAAAATTAATATGGCATCATATTGGTCATTGTAATGACGTATTTGATGCCCGTATGAATTTTTTGGTGACCAAAATTATTTACACTACTTCGTGATGGCATCTTGATCTTTAATGAACTAAATTGATGTCAAAAATATTTTCAAAATTTAATTGATGATGTATCTTTTGAAAACCAAAGTGACTATTAACTTAATTTTCAATACTTTTACTAATAACCAATTAATCATTTATACACTATTTTTTTTTTTACTATTTGGCTAGTACCACAAGTGTCCTCAAGAGCACCCTTAATGTCAGAAAATCCTTGAAACTAACCCTGCACGAGGTCGCGTTCCTATGCCTCTCCCATCAAAGTGTCATCTATCCACTAATTTACTGAATTATTTATTGATTATTATTCAATTACATATCATAAAATACATTTTTAAAGTATTTATATTTATTACTGCGGCTACTCCAATATGGGACAATAGTGGTTATAATTTTTTACTATCGTAAAAAATATGTGTTTATCTAATTAAGGAATGACTATCTCTATTATGGTTTCATATTTTCATATAAATATGATTCACTTGTGATATAAATTACACACTAAGAAGTATATCGCAAATCCTTACTTCTTTTCTTCTCTCCCTCCCTCTCATTTATTCTCATCTTTCTCTTATTCTTGTTAATTTCATAACATGTTATGAGCACGATTATTCTAATTCATCAAAGGTATTTTAAAATTGTCAATGTTTAACTATTTTTTTCTTTGATATAAGATGTATTGATCCCAAAGTATAATCATCATTATATGAACATGAGCATTTTATAAGAGAGGTTAAATCCGGAAGAACTAAACCATACCATATTCATTGGTAAGAATAGTTCCCGAAAAACTGTCAATAACAAAAATAATAATAAAAGGGTTTCAGAAGAACTTGATCTTTATATTTATTTATTATTTATATATATAAATATATATTTATTTAACCTTTAATATACTCCTCAATATAATATAATATACTATTCAATTATATACTACTCAATATAATATAATATGCTATTATATTCAATATTTAATACATTATGATACTTATGATTGTTTTATTATTGCACATATTTTATATGATGGTTTGATCTCGAGGAATCATCATCATAGTTAATGACTCTAGTTCCTGAAGAACGAGACCATTTTATCATGTTCATTAGAATAAATAATGTCTGTTATATTTATATATTATCTCTATTATCAACACATATTTATTAGCGTGATTAGTTGCCGAAGAACTAGACCTTGATATCAATATATTATTATGTGGAGATATGTTTATTGACATGGTTAGTTCTTAAATAATTATATCATTATCATATCTATTATGGACCAAACTCTTGCACCCCCATATTTCGGCAATTTAGTCAAGAGGCCCCATAGAGGCCAAGACTGGTGGAAACCAGTATACCGGTAATTCAACCAAGAGGTCCCAGGAGGCTCGATCTAGTGTAAATCAGTATATCGGCAATTCGGCCAGAGGACCCATAGAGGCTCAGTCAGGTGTAAACCAGTATACAGGGAGTTCGGCCAGGAGGACCCATAAAGACTCAGTCAGGTGTAAACTGGTATACCGGGAGAACCCATAGTGGCCCAACACGATATGAAACCGGCATACCGGCAAACCCGATTGAGGCTTACCTACTGGTAATACTGAACATCTGACCGATTGGATACTCCAACTAGTAACCGTAATGATTCAGCAAGAATCCCCTTAACCGGTACAAGCAAGATCACAAGATAAACGATTCAACAGCCACTAACCGATTATCTGGTTAACTGGCCTACTAGACATCAGAGGGTAACCGGTTATCCGATTAACCGGCCTACTTGGCATCAGAGGTTAACCGGTTAGGCTAACCAGCCGAATAATCGTGAAGGAGGTTCTATCCGTTGAAGCGTCATGATGAGCATTAACAATTGAAACTGTTGTCATAAAGACGACTGTTGGCTGGAATCCCGGATTCCACATTAACCGACTTTATACCACACTCCTACTACTACTCCTATAAAGGCAGGTAAGGGACCAAGGTATGAACTAACCTTCTACACACATACACCCAAGTAATCGACAAGAGAGAGAGGGTATCTTGGTATTCAGGGTGTCTTCCTTACGTCTAACAGCAACAAGTAGAGTGATTGGTCACTTGACCGGTTAATTCAAGTTCAAAAACTCTACGACAGAACAATATCTATAAATTTATTTAATTTCGATTAGTTCCTGAAGAACTAGATTGGTGTTTTGTTCATATTATTTTGATATGTTTTATAAATATTTCCTTTTATAAATTTCATATTGGTTTAGTTTTTTTTCATAATTATTAACATGATCTTAAGTAATTCATTTGTGAATCATTTTTAATCTCCATCCGGTAAATATATTTTATAACAAATTATAAAATATTATAATTGATAATGACAAATTGTCAAAACTTTATCTCCTCTAAAACAAAAATGAAAGTGAATGATTGTATATCTCGAGTCTATGATTATATTACCTTGAGCATTTATTTCTTTAAGTATTTTAATATTCCGAATATTAATATGATTGCCCAATATTATCTAATTATATCTCAAATTGATATCGAAAGATCTTTTTCATATTTTGAAATTTATTGCATGTTTTGTATCATAATATACCACAATAAATATGACTATGTGCTCTTTCATAGTACACTCAAACATTTTTATCTCATATCAATACATATAGTTTATTACGATTCATATTTTTATTGAATTTTTTGATCATAATAACACATTTTTTTTAAAAATTGAATTATTATTCAAGTGTCCCTAAAGGACTGTGAAAATCTACAAATATCATTTATATGAAGATTTATTGTATAATTCCTGCAAAATTATCCATTAACATATGATTCATTATTGAATCTGAAAGATCCTTCAATCTTAGAACAATTATTGAAAGAAAGAAAAAATAGAGAAAAATCATTCATTTTATATCTCTAAATTATGCTTTTGAAGTAGAAAAACTAGAAAATAATCGTGGCAAAACGGGAAAATTATTTCAAGAAATACGTTTACATTCTTCTTGAACACAAGATGAATGAAAAGACACCAAATGTTACCAAATGGATTGACTGCATTCCCTAAAGTTAATCCTTCATATTATAATTTTTGGATATAAGAGGTGAAAAAAATATAAATGTGAGTGGACTAATTAGATCTTTATGGCCAAAAGCCCCATAATCGATCATATGTATACATAATACATTTTTTTGGCTTAATTATGTCATAAGTCCCTGAAGTTTGGGGTACTTTTGTCAGATACCCTTATTCTTTTTTTCCAATGTCTCACTAACCGAAGTTACTTCTGAGTTTGTCATATATCCCTATTACCAATTCTGCCCAATTTTGCTGACATGTAACATCGGAATCCTGATCAGACGCACGGGGTTAAACACCTGGTGCCCCGTGGTCGAAGATCCATTTTTTAAAAAATTTAAAAAACTAAAAAACATAATATTTTTATATTTTTAGTTAAATAAAAAAAAGAGAAAAAAAATTGGAGAGAGAGGTCACCTTCGCTCGTGTGACATCACTCGACACCACATGACCAACCTTCTACGTTTGGTCAGGATTCATATGTTACATGTCAGGAAAATTGGCTAGAATTCATAGTATGTAGGGGTATATGACAAACTTAGAAGTAACTTCGGGGAGTCAGACATTGGGAAAAAAAGAATAAGGGTATCTGGCAAAAATACCTCAAACTTCAGGGACTTGTGACATAATTAAGCCTATATTTTTATAACAAAAAGAAATGTACGAATATGATTGAAGGTTTTCAAATAACACATCGAATTTTTTTAATCGGGGTTAGCAGCGTGTTATAATGTAGTGTATCACAAATAAAATCTTTTAAGTTTCAAAAGTATATGATAGATTTTATTTCGAAATAGTTTATTATCTTTAAATTAATTGTCCCAATATTTATTTTTTGTTTCAATTCCTTCTTGATATTATTGATTATATTTCGTGATTGGGAGTAAATTTACCATTTGCAATAAAATTAACATGGCCAATATTAAAAGCTTAATGAACTTGAGGATAACAACTTTTAGTGCATTATCTTTTAATCTTTTTTACAAGTATATGTATATGGTAGACTCTATCAAAAATGAAAAAAAAAATTTAAACATTTTTTTTTGTAATAGAGCCTTTTCACATACATATACATACATACATATATGTATATATGGAGAGAGAGAGAGAGAGAGTTAATAGTCACATAGGTCCCCGAAAGATGCCCCTGGAATCAGTTAGGTTCTTGAAAGATTTGTGGAATCTCTTAAACTCCTTAAAGATCAATTTGACATCACGTTAGTCCCCCTATCCAATTTCGTTTGGAGGGACCTAACGGAATTCTGCATGGCACGTTAAATGCTTTGTTGGCCCCAATGCCATGTTGGACTGTTAAGAAGGTGCCACGTTTGGGCCAATCACGCATTTAACGTGTCACGTATGATCCCGTTAGGTTCCTCGTGAGGGGACTAACGTGATATCAAATTGATCTTTGGGGGTTTAAAAGATTCCACAAATCTTTTAGGGACCTAACTGATTCTAAAATGACCTTTGGAGGGTTTAAGATATTCCACAAATCTTTCACGGACCTAACTGATTCTAAAATGATCTTTTGAGGGTTTAAGATATTCCACAAATCTTTCACGGACCTAACTGATTCTAAAATGATCTTTAATTTGGAGGGTTTAAGAGATTCCACAAATCTTTCACGGACCTAACTGATTCTAAAATGATCTTTAATTTGGAGGGTTTAAGAGATTCCACAAATCTTTTACGGACCTAACTGATTCCACGGGTATCTTTTGGGGACCTATGTGACTATTAACTCATATATATATATATATATATATATATATACCCGTTTTACATTTATTTGTTATATCTTTATTAGAGTATTTTTATGGTGGAAATGGTTTGTAAGAAATGTTCTACAAAATGTTTATCCTATACTCTACTAGTTCTATAAAAAAATTTCTTCTATTTAATATTGCTAGTAGCTAATGTTAACACTATATTTGAGTGCAATGATAATTAAAAGCTCAAGAAGAGTTGTAACGTGGAGGTATTGGAAAATCTTTCAGTTTATACTATACCTCCGATATAATACAATTGAAATACATCATATCGTAAACCAGAAGTATATAGATTATAATAAAATTTCTGTTTGACTTGATCGATTAAACCATCCCGAATCAACTATATGATGCGAAAAAAATGTAAATTCCCGTTGACATCTAATGAAGAACCTGATGTTTCTTCAATCTAATAATCTCACATGTGCTAATAATTGTTCCCAAAGAAAGTTTATTCGGCCATCGCCATAAAAATTTCGATTGAATCTCGAATAAATACAAGGTGATATTTATGTGTCGTTCCTTCCATTATGTGGACCATTTAGATATTTTATATTTTTAATTGATGCATCAACTAGATGGTCACATGTTTGTTTATTGGCAATTCGCAACCTGAAGTGTGTGAGATTATTTCTGCAATTGAATCAACCAAAATCTAGTTATTAACTATTGTATGTCTATTGTCATTACTAATTGGGAACACGTGTTGCACTGATTCGCATCAAGCCATTAAATTATCATGAGTTTTCCCTTTACCTATGGTTTTTGGTCAGAAACCTAATATTTACCATATAAGAACTTTCGGATGTGCGTTATTTGTTTCCATTGCTCCACCACAACGCACTAAGATGAGTCCTCAAAGAAAGTTGGGAATATATGCTGTATATGAATCTTAATTTATAATAAAATATCTCGAACCAACAACAAAAGATTCATTCACGACTCGATTTTTCGATTTTCGTTTTGATGAATTTGTTTTCCCAACATTAGGGGAGAAAATAAGCAGTTGGAAAAAGAAATTGTGTTTAGCGTTAGTACTCGGAGGATTCCTTCGAAATTGTGTTTCGATGGAGTTCCGGAAGGTAATAGACTCTAGGAGGCATTTGGATGTCATCCGACCGCTCGGTTATGACTCGATATTTCGTATTTGTAATTTATGTGTTTGATGTTTTAAAATATGATTTTTATGTTTGATATGTGTTTTAATTGTTGTGTATGATTGTATTAGTGTTAGGAAGGGTTAGGAACCTTTGAATTGGGTTAAAAAGTGCGAAAATCGGAGTTCGGGGCGTTTCTGTGCGCCCAAGCGCACCAGATGCACCAGTTGGTGCACCAGACAGTGGAGCTGGCGACCAGGCACGTGCACCAGGAGCCTAGGCGCGATGCGCCGGCACGCATCAGTCTCCCATGCACCAGCCACAGCTCACGCCGCACCAGCCCCATTTCCTCCTCCTTCCTTTGCACCAAACCCTCCCTTAAGCCACCAAACTCCATTTCCAACCCTTCCCCATGGATCCAAGCCAAGTTTTGGTTAAATCCCACACCAAATCACTTCCTCCCTCTTATTTGCAAGCTTTCCCTCTCTTCCCATGGAGTTTTCTCTCTCTCTCTCTCTCTCCCCCCTCTTCCAATCTCAAGAACCAAGTGGAGATCGGACAAGGGAGTTGAAATTCAAGTAGATCGGGGGTAGATTCAAGGTCTTTGGAGCTTCAATCGAGCATCCTCTTCCTCTAAGGTAAGGGGGAGACCTTCTCTAACACTTTGAGTTAGGGACAGTTAGAGTTTATAATAGAATTTGGAGGTAATGAGTAAATTGGAGTGTCGGTAGTAAATTGACATGCATTTTATTTCAGTTGGGTTAAGACAAAATGGGGTATTATGAGTGGATTTTATAATTATTAAGGTAACTTATTTTAAAACTCCTCTTTTTATGCTATATGAGTAGAAAGTGAAGAACCCTATCGAGTTGATTTATGTCATTGTGCTCTAGGGCATACCTGAGTATGTCGATTGACTTGTATGATATCTGTTGGTTGTCGTTCATTGTCGTTTGTTGATTTTGTTATTGTTATGGTTTATTGGTGTAGTCCTTCTTGTTGTTGTTGTTGTTGTTGTTGCTATTGGACTGGTTTGTTTAGGACTGAGATATGCCTGTGCATATTGTAACATCCCAAATTTTAAACCCAAAGACGAATAAATAAATAATAGTTAGAATAAAGGAAATAATGATAATAAACTAAAAATAGTTATTTAAAAGAAGTATTTTAACATTAGGAAAGGATAACAATAATAATAATAAGGTTAGGAAAAAAAGGAGCATTAAATTGAAGTTAGGAACAGGCCAGAAAAATATATAATTCAGTACTAAAACATAACATAGGGTAGAAAATCAAAATAAAAGATTTAAGACTCAAAAAACAATTCCCACCGTTGGATATGAAGGTATGATTTTTAGGAAGTTGCTCGTCAAATTTGAGCAAGATCCGACGGTAAACGAAGAAGTATAGCACGGTCAACTCGTAAAAAAAAAAGAGGGTCTGATCAGTAGGGGCGCGCCCAGGCGCCGGGAGGCCGCGCCCAAGCGCGCGGGCGCGAGATCACCGCACCAGCACCATAAAACGGCGCGCCATTTCTTTCCCTTCTCCACCAACTCCGGCCTTCTTCTCCTCCCTTCCTCCTCCACAGCCTCCAGTCGTCGCCGCCTAGCCCTCGTTCTCCTCGATCCACTCGCTCTCCTTCCTCCTTTCCATAGATCCGTCCTCCCTCTCCTCTCTCTTGGCCTTGCTTTTTTCTCCCTCTCCCTCTTCCCTCATAATCGGTTCCTCCATCCTCTCTGGCCGTCGCCGCCCTCGAACCACCGCCGGAACCGCCAAGAACCACCACCACCATCATAGATCTCTCTCTTTCCCTCTTCCCTCTTGATTCCGAGTTCCCTTTCTTTTCCTCATCTTCCTTGAGCTTTCTCTCTCCTTCCCTCCCTCCCCCGGCGCCTTTACCGACCATGATCGCACCGGGCTTGTGTCGGGTGCCCCGGGACTCGAAGCTCTTGCCTTGGACCAGCCGCGATCGTTCTCGCTAACGAGGAGCAACACCGACGCCGTCATCGTCGCCGAACCACAACCCAGGTTCTTTTTTAAAAAGCCCGAGGTAAGAAGGGCTGTATTACCTTTACTTGGGAAGTAAATTCTAGGATTCTATAGTGGTGACTAAGAATAGGATAATCAAGAAATAAGTAATGAACCTTAGGGTAGTCCCCACTAATATAAATGATTTATTTAAAATAATTAATGAAAACCGCCCTTTAGGGAATAAAATGTAGGTGCGTAGAATAAAGTTCGGAATGAGTAAGTGTATTTAGAATATTAAAATAGTTAATATGGAATGAAAAGGTAGAAAAACATAAAATAAAATCAAGGGAAATTAATTAAGGAAAACCAAAGAAAAAGCGAGAGGAAAAGAATAAAGAATAATTGCAATAGGCAAGGAGAGTGTAATGATTAAATTGAAAGTAAAATAAAAGAGGAGTTAAAATGCGAGAACAATAAGTAAGTGCGGAGTAGACTTAGTTAAGAGACTGTCGAGTGTTAATGAAATAGAAACGAAATAATAAACTAAATTTCCAATACAAGTAGGTAGTCGGTAAAAGAGTTTAGTGAAAAGATAATAAGAGAATGAGAGAGGATGTAATTGTGACAGTTAAGTAGAGTGACGTAATATAATAGGGAAAAATAAATTAAGTTAATATGGTAGTGAAATTGAATGGAGTAATAATGTAAGAAGAATGAGTAAATATTAGTGAGATAGAGGAAACATAGAAATAAACTAAGAATTTAAATATCGGGGAAAATATGTGCCTATTTATGTGAAGTAAGTGAGATGACATATTGTTTTTGAATCGGTATAATAGAAAAGTAAAGAATGGTAATTGGAAAGTTAAGAAAGAAAGTAATGCTAGTCTTGTAAGACGTTATCTGGGTTAGGAAACTGTACGCCTAGACTGTGTGGTCCAGAGCTTGTAAGACGCAGGTGTGCATAGCTGGACAAACGATTTGTACAGCGTAAGAGCAGGTGCGCAGCTATTTATATTTATACAGCGTAAGATGCAGGTGCGCAGCTATTTATATTGATATTTGTACAGCGTAAGACGCAGGTGCGCAGCTATTTATATTGATGTTTATACAGCGTAAGACGCAGGTGCGCAACTATTTATATTGATGTTTATACAGCGTAAGACGCAGGTGCGCAACTATTTATATTTATGCAGCGTAAGACGCAGGTGCGCAGCTATTTATGTTTATACAGCGTAAGACGCAGGTGCGCAACTATTTATATTGATGTTTATATAGCGTAAGACGCAGGTGGGCAGCTATTTATATTTATGCAGCGTAAGACACAAGTGCACAGCTATTTATATTGATATTTGTACAGCGTAAGACGCAGGTGCGCAGCTATTTATATTTATGCAGCGTAAGACGTAAGACGCAGGTGCGCAGCTATTTATATTTATACAGCGTAAGACGCAGGTGCGCAACTATTTATATTGATATTTGTACAGCGTAAGACGCAGGTGCGCAACTATTTATATTGATGTTTATACAGCGTAAGACGCAGGTGCTCAACTATTTATATTTATGCAGCGTAAGACGCAGGTGCGCAACTATTTATATTTATACAGCGTAAGACGCATGTGCGCAGCTATTTATAGTGATGTTTATACAGCGTAAGACGTAGGTGCGCAGCTATTTATATTTATGCAACGTAAGACGCAGGTGCGCAGCTATTTATATTTATACAGCGTAAGACGCAGGTGCACAGCTATTTATATTGATGTTTATACAGCGTAAGACGCAGGTGCGCAGCTATTTATATTTATGCAGCGTAAGATGCAGGTGCGCAGCTATTTATATTTATACAGCGTAAGATGCATGTGCGCAACTATTTATATTGATATTTGTACAGCGTAAGACGCAGGTGCGCAACTATTTATATTGATGTTTATACAGAGTAAGACGCAGGTGCTCAACTATTTATATTTATGCAGCGTAAGACGCAGGTGCGCAGCTATTTATATTTATACATCGTAAGACGCAGGTGCGCAGCTATTTATATTGATATTTGTACAGCGTAAGACGCAGGTGCGCAACTATTTATATTGATGTTTATACAGCGTAAGACGCAGGTGTGCAGCTATTTATATTTATACAACGTAAGACGCAGGTGCGCAACTATTTATATTGATATTTGTACAGCGCAAGACGCATGTGCGCAGCTATTTATATTGATGTTTATACAGCGTAAGACGCAGGTGCACAGCTATTTATATTTATATTTATACAGCGTAAGACGCGGGTGTGCAGCTATTTATATTCCTATTTACACAGAATAAGACGCAGGTGCGCAAATATTTATATTTATATAGCGTAAGACGCAGGTGCGCAGTTTTATGATGCAGGTGCACAATAATGGTAGCAAATTATCAAAATGCAAGAGGGATTTAAATGTACCGTAAGAAAAGGAAAATAAGTGAAAAGAAAAGGAAAATGAAGATGGGAATGAATACCAATTGGAACTTGAATTGTGTGAATGTTACCTTGTTAATTGGAAAAGTGATATATATGTTGTTTGGGCTTTGTCATAAAGAAAATGAAAAAAGAAAGAGAAAGAGTAAGAGTAAGAGGAAAAAGGAAGAAAAGAAGAAAAAGAAAAGAAAAGAGAATGTAGAAATAATCAGGGAACTAAGAATGGAAATAAACGAATGAATGAGGTAAATTGAATAACGAATTAAAAATTAAAAGAATATGAGATTAAGAGAAGAACTAAAGAAAAATTAAATATATGGAAATTTATGAGTAATGTATGTTAATAATATTGTAGGCTTAATTTATTGCTATTCCTTTTAGAATTTATCTTTCTAAGTTCTGTGTAATGCTACCCTTCTTGCTATATTTTGCAGGTTCGGAAGTGGAGCTTACATGGGTCGTGGCCGAGTAGGATTTTCATTCCACTACGTGGAATGTATATTTACTATTATGAGTGGACAGTTATTTTTATAATTTTAGAATATGTAATAGTCGTATGGCCTGAGGCTTATATTAATCGGGCGTTAGGTTTTGAGCTGGCTGTAGAATTATTATGTTTTATGATTCTGAATATTTTTGGACTGACAGGTTTATGGAAGGAAATTTTTGGGAAGTCCGGAAAACAGAGGAAACTCTGCCGAATTTTTGTAAAACCTTTTATAAGAAATCGGGTTTTTAAAATAAATTTTCAAACACCAATTTTAATGAAACGCAAAATTAATTAATTAAAGTGAGGTTGTTACACATATCAACTACCTGTATATAGTATGTGTGTTGAGCATGTGCATGTTGCTGAGTCAGGGTTATGGTTATTGCAAAAGAAGTCAACGCCGGATTATATGATAAATAAATTGGAATGGTACTTCAATACTAACTTTACCGGTTAGTCGATTCCAATAACCGGTTAAGTAAGTATTAAGCACCACGTTTTATGATGAAATACCAAAGAAGTCAATGTCGGACTATAGAATGAGTGAATTGGGATGGTACTTTGATACTAATTTAACCGGTTAGTTGATTCTAATAATTGGTTAAGTAAGTATCAAGCGCCACGTTTTATTATAAAAACCAAACGAACGTCGGTTATTGGCTTCCTTTCCAATAATCCTCACTATTACATTTATGAACGGAAAAGAAAGAGAAAAGAGTAGAAAAGAGAGTACCAATTCTATAAATGGATCCCACAATAAAATATTGATAATGAGAGTATGAATGAGAATGATGTGAATGGGATCCAGTTATAGGTTGGCATTTGAGAGGCACTCATGCATTGCACGAGTCCTGATTATGTGGTGTGTATGGTTATCCCATTGTCTGATTTAGTTGTTATTTTTGGATTGTTATTATGAACTATTTAATGTCTTTTAATTCAATGTGTTTTGAAAATGTCTCACCCCTTAGTGGTTTAACATTTTAGGTAAATGTTCAAGAAGCTTGAAGATCCGAGTGTCGCAGCGAAAGAGTCGAAAGAAAGGAACTCTAGTTATTTATGCTTGTATCGTAATAGTAAACCCCCAAAAATGTTTATGAACTTGTTTTGTAAAGAAATTTTGAGTTCTTCAATTTTATTACCGACTTTTACTTATTTATCTTTTAAATATAAATCAGGGTGTTACATTAATGGTATTAGAAATGTAAATATTTAATATATTTTTTCAAAATTATTAATGTAATTATTGTTGGTATTCTAAAAAGTATTGACTTAATAAGGATGTTTATCAAAAGAAATAAAAGTCAAAGTAATCATTAAAAATAAGAGAATATCTTTTTTATATAATGTATGATTCTATTTTGAAAATAAAATATAATATATGATTCAGTTATTAATTACAAATTTCTATCACAGAAATTTTCATATATTTTTTTTTACAATCTTTAAGATTTTTCATTGATTATTTTTACTTTAATTTGAGACAAAAAAATACACTTTTTTTTACCAAGATTATCAGACGGAGGGTGTAGAAAACATTAGTATATCAAACCACGTCGGTCTTATCATATATCGTCAGCTCTTAACAACCATAAGCCACGAAAAACAGAATGAATGAAATTGATTTAATTAAATATTAAGGCAATGAACATCCATAAAAGAGGAAGAAAGAGAACCTATAATAATCAAATAAAAATATTCATATTTTGTATTTTCGAGCTTTATCAATTACGTTATATATGAGAGACAATTAAATGAAATGATATAAGTACAAAATAAGATAAACTTCATCCGTCTAATTTAGAGTAGGAGATACGTTAAGAAAAAATTGTGAATTAAATGAGATGATATGAACATAAAATAAGATAAGAGAAACTTAGCTCCTTAATGGAGCAGGAGATAAGCAAAGAAAATTTGAGATACTTCATTTTTCTTATTATCTTCGTAAAAGTCAAAGTAATCAACAAAAATAAGAGAATATCTTTTTGATATAATGCATGATTCTATTTTCAAAATAAAAAATAATGTATGATTCATTTATTAATTACAAATTTCTATCAAACAAATTTTCATATTTTTTTTACAATCTTTAGGATTTTTCATTAATTATTTTTACTTTAATTTGGGACAAAAAAAACATTTTTTACCAATATAATGAGACTAAGGGAGTAGAAAACGTTAGAATATCAAATCACGTTAGTCTCATCGTATATCCTCAGCTCTTAACAACTATAAACCGCCAAAAAGAGAATGAATGAAATTGATTTAATTAAATATTAAGGCAATGAACATCCCTAAAAGAGGAAGAAAGAGAACCTATCTATGGTGGTGGTGGCGGCGACGAAATTGGGATTGAGTTTGGAAATGAAAACAGGTTTGGAGAAGGAAGAATAAAAAAGAAGGTGATGATGAAGAAGGTATGCTCCTGGGTTTTTCGATGAAAAGGTATGAATAAAGAAGAAGAATGTGATGACGTTGGTACTTGGCAGTGATATAACAAGAAAGGTATGATAGATTAATGGAGAAGAATAACGTGGGAGAGTAATGAAATGAGAAATTATAAATTATTAAGGGTATTTTAGGTAGATGAAATATAAAATTAAAATTAAGGTATTTTGGGTAAATGAAAAATAATATTAAAATGAGGGTATTTTGGGTAAATTATATTAAGGATAAAAATAATATTTTTAAATAAATATGTTAGGGACCTAATTGTAAAATTTATAAATCAGCAATATGCCCAGCTGACGTGGTAAAAAAAACACATGACTAATTTTTATTGGGTCATGTCAAAAGGGTACAGAAACCTTCTATTTTCGGAGGGTTTCGAAGTAAAGCCCTTAATTTAATCATGCCACTTGGCAAAACTTTTCACTTATCTTCCTTCAAATTTTAAGTACTACTCCCTCCATCCTTATTCATAGCACTCCTTTGAGAGATTTTACGCTAATTAAGAAAGTTGATTAATTTAGTTAATTGTATTGGAAATGTGAACTTTTGATATGTATTTTCAAAACTACCCCTATTAATATGATTGAGAATCTAAAAAGTGTTAAATAAATAGGGGTGTTTATGGCAAAAAGTAATTAATGTTCATTGAAAATTGGTATAAGGTCTTATAAATAGGAACAAAATAAAAGTGTCAAAATGATCTTATATTTAGGAACAGAGGTAGTAGTATACTATACGGCAAATGCTCCCTCCCACCCATAACGGTAGTAAAAAAATTTCAAAAATCAAAAATTTAAGGAGACATACATTTAATGATTTGTATAATACATCAATCAAGTATGAAACAACTAATTTAATGCATTTTATATTGATTAACTAATCACAATTCAAAATTTGAAATTTCTAAGTTTTTTCATTAATTACTTTAACTTTAGTTTGAAACAAAATTTGTTGTCCTTTTTTATCATCCTTGTGAGAAGAAGAAAGTATTATTTTGAAGAAAAAAATGTTTGAAATTTTTTTTTTGATTGGTGTTCAAAATTCTCGCTTAATGATTTTTTTAAAACAATATTATTAGAATAACCTTAATCTTAATTTTAATCTTAATAATTAAAATTTTAAAGAATTTTTAGGAAAAATTTGTTATTTGACATGTTCTAATGAAATCTTAATTCGAATTAGTTTCTTATTACTCCCTCCGATCCTAATTATATGTCATTTTATATATTTCCTATACATCATTTTTTTTCTCTTTATTTGCCCTTATTAAATGTTTTGACTATCTATGCATTTTTTTCATTAATGAATGCGAATTTTTCAAGAAAAGTTGAGAAGGTAAAATTGTAATATTACAATATTCTCAAAGAATTCATAAAACTAACTACTTTTTTTGGTACGTGTAATTCGGTTAAATATTTTTTGGTTTGCACCCTCGTATCCGGCCCACTGGGCTGACTAATCCAGTTTGAGGGGGGTCCCGGGGTTAAGGTTTTATTCCTCTCCCAACGTTGTTGCGGGGGATCGAACCGTGGTTTGCCCTACCAAGTGCAGCCCCTGGCACCACTGCTCCAACATCTCGTTGGGCAATTCGGTTAAATATGCCATATAATAAAAATTGAAATGAGTATATTTTAATAATAATAGACTTTTACTGCAACATCCCGATTTCTAATTCCAAACTTAATTGGAGTTATTCTATGTTAAGCTAATGGAAATAAGAAGAGTAAGCATGGTCAAATTGAAAGTATCATGGCCAAAGTGTATGTGGAAATTAAGAGGAATGCCTTAGAGTTATAAATCATCAATATTTGAAGTTCGAGTGAGGTAATCGATTACCTTGGGGATGTAATCGATTACATACATTCTGTGGGAAACCCTAGAATTTCATTTTTAGGGAGATAATCGATTACCATGAGCAAGTAATCGATTACCTTCATTATGTGAGGAGCTCAGGAATTGTGAAATTGATGGGGTAATCGATTACCCATGGTGTTCTGAAGAAAAAAATAAGTAACACATTTGTGGCTTCTTGAGGAAGCCACTCATTCTTAGCCACAAACCTCCAAGCTTACAAGGGAAGCCATTCACTCCCCACCACTCATTCTTTCTTTCTTCCCAACAAACAAAAACAACAACAACTGTAACACCCCGATTTGGCAACTTGAAAACCATTGTTACTGAAATAAAATATAGTGAAAATTTGGGCCAATTTTTTTTTTAAACAAGTGTTACACAAGATGAGAACATTTGGATTTTCAAAACGTAGTTACAATTTAAAACTTGTGTTCTCACATTGCATAAAACCCTTTTCAAGTTCCTAACCGAGATGTCACAAGACACCGCACCTTGAAACTTGTTTTTCTAAAACTTCTTTTCAAATTAACAGCCCATTCAATTTAATTCCAAAATATCGATAATGAAAATGAATTTAGTTGGGGTTACAGCCTGATAGAGCCAGGATACTAAGAACTTGCAATGGATTACAAAACTCTGAAAGGGAATTACCTAGCTTCTAGTCATCTACACTAACGCTTTCCATCCAACTCTGAATCTTGGTAGATCAAATCCTCGGGTCACAAGCAGGGTCATCCTCGTCAGTCTCCTCAAGAGTCTCCTTCATTGCGTCGCGTCGTGCTTTCTTCTCCTCCTCCCCATGAGCTAACAGCCTTTCCCTGATTTCCTTTCTATTCCGCTTCATTTCAAGATAGACTATGACATGGCCAGTCATAGTTATATTATCACCCTTCAGTGGAGATGCTCCTATCTCCTGAATAAGCTGGAACTTCGCTATGTTTTCCATCTAAAGACCATACAGAATTTTTCCAAATACAAAGCAGAAGTACGAGAGAGTGAGCTACCCAAAACATGTAATGTTGACTGTGTGGATTTACGATAGGCAAATATTAAGATAAACAGTAAACAACAAACAGATCATATCACCAACATAATCTTCATTAAATAAACACCATCTTATTCTCATTTCTCAATTCTCGTTACATTCTTCATACCATTACTGTGCTTTTCTTGTTAATCTTTAAGTTCATTAAGTCTTATCATATCAGTTCACTCAATGACTTGGGGAAAGCATCATTGAGGAAAACGGCTCACACGTCTACATCTCCTCGGTCATCCATCCAAACCTAGTCGGAAGCAAACAGGAGTACAGGACCTTTACCGTGCGGGCATTGTTGGAAGTCAAGCTGGTTGGAAGGCATACTTCAAACTCTCTATGGACTTCAAGTTTTATTCAAGTATGTGTTTTGATGATAACAAGCCAACTCAAGTTCAAGCTCACAAGTGCAAGTCTCAAGGTTGAAGACTCAAGCAAGCTTAAGAATAGAAACCTTCTCCTTAGTTCAAATGTAAGGTAATGAAGTTTTTGTTTCCTTAAGAGTTACAAAGCCAATAAAGTTTTTCATTTTGGAAGAGAAGAAGAAAAACGTGTTTTCCGCATATAAAAATGCTTTTCTGCATTTAATCGGAGTAAAAATAATTGATGTTACAAAACTCTGTATATTTGTATGTTTGCAAGAGGGAGTAATCGATTATTTCATAAAGTAATCGATTAACTATGTTGCATCATAGAAAAATCAGAGAAGTTGTAATCGATTAACTGAATTCTGTTAATCAGTTACTTTCTTATGAAAGTAATCGATTACATTATAATTGTTGCATCATATATTTTTCAGAGGCTTAGTAATCGATTACAAGCCTTGTAGTAATCGATTACATGATGTTGCATCATATGCAACCCATAGGCTCAGTAATCGATTAACTCCTTAGTGTAATCGATTATTATGTGTTGCATCATATGCAACCCAGAGGCTCAGTAATCGATTAACTCCTTAGTGTAATCGATTATTATGAGTTGCATCATACAATGAACAGGAGTGGTGTAATCGATTAACTATTATTAGCCTAATCGATTACATGGTTTTCAAATGAACTTAAGAATTTCTATTTTTGGAGGAATAATCGATTATCTTCATAAAGTAATCGATTACTTCAGGTTTTATTGAAAAACATGTCAGAATCATTTTTTATTATTTCCTGATTTGTTTTTATATAAAAGATTCTGATATATTTTACAAAATTCGAGAATGATTTTAAATTTGAATTATTTCCTTTTTGGTTTTAAGAATCAAATCTTTATTTTATTTCGTAAATCGTTTTGATTTTAAAACTTATTTCAAATCTTATTTTATTTAATTTTGATTTTGTTTTACTTATTAAAAATCCGTTTTGATTCAAATTTCGTTTTCTTTTTAAATAAAGTTCACTCCAACATTTCATAACGTAATTTTTCATTCCATTTCATTCTCATTCACGTTTCTCTCTTCTTCTTCTTCTCAAGTTTTCTGATCTTCATTGTTCATAATCTTTTGAAGAACAAAACTTTCATTGGCTGAGTAAACTTCTAAGAGAAACTTCTACTTCACTATCATAGAGCATATTGTTGTATCCGTGTTGTGAACACAAAAAGCTATTGTAATCACTATCATTGTAATCGTTCTAAACCTTAGTGGTTAGGGAGAGAATCGCTTAGTGGACGTGTGATACGTCGTAGGGCGAGGAACCCTGCTGTGTGATTGAGGCCCCTAGCGAACGGAGGTTCCTAGTAGTGTGCAGGGTGCTCTTGGTTGTAATAGGGTGCGGCTCTATTGCTTGGTATAAGAACTCTCAGGCGGGTCGCTTGGGGACTGGACTAGGCCTTTCGACGGGAAGGCTGAACCAGTATAAAATTCACCGGTGCAAGCTTTTCTATCCCTATCTCTTTTACTTTCCGCATATTTCAATTTTTACGTTTCTGCGCTACTCATTTATTATTTTTTCTATCGTTTTCGCGATCCGTGTCGAACGTTTAATCTCTCCATCTCAAATCAATTTTTTATTTGTTACGATTTTTTCAATACATAATAAAACTCGATTCACCCCCTCCCCCCCTCGAGATTTTGAGGCCAGAACCAACAATTGGCATCAGAGCTAGTCTCTTGTGTTAAGACTTAACCGTCTCAAGAGTATGGCTTCAAACTCTTTGTTTGGAGGTGAAGGGAGTTCTATTAACCGTCCTCCCATGTTTGATGGGGTAGGGTACGCGTATTGTAAATGGTCCCTATGTTCCTACCTATGTGGTTAATGGTAACACCGTCGATAAGCCTATGGCTGAATGGACGGAGGAGGAGGAACGTAGAGTCCAGTACGACTTGAAAGCGAAAAATATTATAACATCTGCTTTGAGCTATGATGAGTTTTTCAGGATATCGACTGTAACACTCTCCTAAATATTTAATTAAATTGAGTTTTATAAAAATATGGACTTGAAAATTTCGATAAAAATCCGGCAGAGTTTCCTCTGTTTTTTCGGATTTCCAAAAATTTAGATTTTTCACCTGTCAAGCCAGTACAGTTCAGAAAATATTTATAAACATACTAATTTAATTTTTATGCCCTGCTAATCCAATAAAACATATTCAGGGCTTGCACGAATGAAATATAACAAATCCAAAGAAAACTAAATTTTAACATAATAACAACTCTCTCTTTTAATTAATTTTACAACACTCCACGGGGTGGAGTGTAGTCCTGCTCGGCCAATAGAATTGCAAGCTCAAACCTCAGTACCTGTGGAGATAGTAAGGAGTGAGTATTACACATAAAATGGGGAAACAGTTTCCAAATACGACATAATGCTATACTAAGTCATACACATTTAGCAATTCATTCACAATATATAAAGCTTCACATATCGCAATTCATTACAAAAATGTTTCATTGGTTACTCAAGTCAATCTTGCATATTCAATCTTATTCATCATTTTCTTAAAGTCTTTTGTTCCATACACTTTATCCATATTCATAATTCTTTTCAATCTGTCCCTGGTCACGACCTACTGCGTCTGCACTCCTGTGCACTCACGACTTACTGCGCCCGGGTATGTTTCTCAATCCCCTGGTCACGACCTACTGCGTCTGCACTCTGTGCACTCACGACTTACTGCGCTCGGGTATGTTTCTCAATCCCCTGGTCACGACCTACTGCGTCTGCACTCCTGTGTACTCACGACTTACTGCGCCCGGGTATGTTTCTCAATCCCCTGGTCACGACCTACTGCGTTCGCACCACCGCGCGATAACGACTTACTGCGCCCGGGTGTGTTTCACTCTCCCCTGGTCACGACCTACTGCGTTCTACTGCGTTCGCACCCCCGTGCGATCACGACTTACTGCGCCCGGGTGTGTTTCACTCTCCCCTGGTCACGACCTACTGCGTTCGCACCCCCGTGCGAACTGTGCCAGGGTGTGTTTCACTCTCCCCTGGTCACGACCTACTGCGTTCGCACCCCGTGCGATCACGACTTACTGCGCCCGGGTATAATTCATTTCATTCTTTTAACATTATCAATGTTTAACAATTCCATTACTCAAGTTAATCACAACCGTACACATTTACACTATCCAATCATCACACTTAAATCTCATAACATAATTAGCACAAATTAACATTTCATTAATATCATCAACATCACCAAATATCAAAATGAAGCACATAATCAACCAAATATTTTCCCTCTGTCATAAGTTCTATTTTAATAATTATTCTATAATATAACAACCTAAACTAACACATAACTCTTAGTACCCATTATATGCATATTGTAAACTAAACCCCAGAGTAAGGTAATACTCACTATAACCCACTCCTTACCTTGCTTTTCCTTAGACACTTCCAATTTGCACGATAACGTCCGATCATACCAGGGTCCATTGCCTATGCGCAGTGACAGGTTCTAGAGCTTCTTCGTCGTCTAGCCATATTATATAAATCAAAGAACAGTCAAAATAACGCACTAAGGACCAAACAAGCGCGATAATAAGACGATCACCTAAACCTTGATTGAAAACGTTATAAAACATAATTCTTTTTTTTTTCAGTTATACGCAATAAGCTCGCGAAGTATTAAAATAAAGATCTTTCGGGGTTAACTAAAAACAAGTTTTAGAGATAAATTAATAACTAATAGCGGCGACAAAACCCTCGATTATAGTTCGTAAACCAAGGTTAACCAAGTTTAGAATGAGAGTCAAGGTCTTCACAAAATAGTTTGGTTTCTCATTGAAAAGATATTAACTTTCAACTACTTTAAACATTAAAAATACGCTGAGATCACATAGTTTTAACTTCAATTCCCAAAAATCGCTTAAACACTTTATCAAAAATAATTTAGAATCAAATAGCTTTAATCACGATTCACAAAGTCAAATGCATATGATACTTGACAGTATGAATTCCGAATTGAAAGAGAGTGTCCTTTGATAGAAAATAAGTCTAAACTAATTTCCAAAGTCCAAATAGGTACACTCCCCTTAAATTTGGAATTAAAGCTCAAGGTTTAAACTTAATACGAAATCATTATACAATTAAATTTCCAAAACTATAATAGGGTTCCAAAACGCTAACTTCCCAAAATAATCCAACACTTTATAATTATCACAAATAACATTAAAATTAGTAATATTAAAATTGAAACACAACATAGAGTAATTAAAAAGGTATTAGGAATATACCCTCAAATATGGTTTTGAAGGCCGGTTCGGTCAAGCTGGTGACAAACGTTGACGACGCCGGGACGAGGCAAAGCTTCCCGGTTCGCTCTTCCCAAGCCTCCCTGCGACGGGTTCGGTTTGGTATGCAACAAACCAAGAATTGATCCGGTAGTTGTGGCGACATCCATGGTGGCAGCGGCAACTAGCAGCAGTGGCGGTCGTGGCCTCTACCGATGGCGGCGCCGCAGCATCCTCCACGAGGGGTGGTCCGATCTGAAGGGAGGAAGTCGTGACTTGCGACTGGAGAGGGAGAAGAAGCGCCGCGCGGCGGCTGGAGATCCGTGGCTCGCGGTTGGTGGCGGCGGATCGTGACCCCAAAGGCAGCGAGTCGCAATCGCGACTGGGGACGGGCGAAACGCGACGGCGGCGACGCTGGTTCGTGGTGGCCATGAGAAAGTCACGATCCGCGACTTGGAGGAGAGCTAGAATCGCGATGGCGGAGGGAGAGAAACCGTGGTGGAGAGAGAACGACGAGAGAGAGACACGCCAAGAGAGAGAGCCCGACTGAGAAGGAGAAACGACGACCAAGGAGATAGTGAGAGAGCAGGGCGGCGATGGCGGTTTGGTGGCTGGTTGGAGCGGCCAAGAGAGAGACAAAGGGGGAGGAGGGTGGTTGGGGTTTAGGGGCGGCAGTTGCTGCAAGTAGAAGAAAGAAGAAGATAGGGTCTTTGGCCCTTGTTACCCAAGCTCACACACAACACACGCTTTTCTTCTTTTCATTTTTTTTAAACACATACCCACACATATATTTACTTATCCTTTTATTTTAAAACCCTAAATACCAATATTAAATTTTTAAACACCGGGATGAAAATCATAAAGTAAGAAACTTATAAATATTTCAAGTAAAATATTTCCATATAAAATATATCAAAAGTAAAGTAAAGCATATAAAGTATATTTTGATATGGGATAACTATTTTAAATGAATTTACTTTAGAACATAAAAGAAATAAAATATATTTTCGTAATTAACATAATGTATTTTTATAAGAATACACAACAACTAAATAATTGATTTTTAAGAAAAATATATTTAATTCGATAAAACTTATAATTATTCTAGGGATTAAAATTAGGGATGTTACAATTCTCCCCTACTTAGGAGAATTTCGTCCCCGAAATTCCGATTGGTTCAAGTGAATGAAAAGCCATCACTTAAATAGGGCTTCTAACTATTACATCTAACTCTTTTCGGGTTCACTCCCCTACTTATGATGCTCCTAGAGAGATACTCTTTGGTGTTTCTCAGATCTATTTCCGACCCATCAGCCCCAAATTTCCATCTAAGGTCGAACCGAGAGAAACAATGCAGGAACATGTTATGCAAATTCTATGCCTCTGCATGCAGAGGTAGATGTTTTTGTGGTGTAGCATTAAATACTTCTTTACATTGGGAATTGTTTTAGTACCTAATGTTATAATGCTAGCGGTAGATATATAATGGTGAAAATGAAAAGGAACCTGGCTTGATGAAACATGCAGGAACCTTCTACGGGAAGATCAAGATTTGCTAATTCAAGAATTTAGATAGTTAGATAAGTAGATGGGTATGGACAAGGAATGAAACTTTAGGCGAATATAAATATGCTTAACTCCTTTACTTTGGGTCTTTCTATGTCAACTCTAAGGGTTTCCATGCTAGCTCTAATTCGTTT
Organism: Crotalaria pallida; assembly: GCA_037953625.1. Lineage (NCBI taxonomy): Eukaryota > Viridiplantae > Streptophyta > Magnoliopsida > Fabales > Fabaceae > Crotalaria > Crotalaria pallida. The sequence goes on from CM075651.1 coordinate 66,087,262, forward strand.
CTAACGTCTTTCCCCTTACTCCCTTATCTCTTCCTCACGCCTAGGGTGATCCATTTCTATTTGACCTTAAGTTTGGTTACCTTTATAAAATATTTCTCCACACATTCAACTTCAAGCGAGAAAAGCCTAAGATGTATGTCTATGCATGAGAATTGCTCCTATGAAATGCATAACACACTTAGTCATAATCAGGCTTCACATTCTTAAACATAACAAGTCTATCTTGCCACATATCACAAGTTGATTCATAGTGTGCAACCATGTGTTCAAACATATCCAAGCATAGAGTTCATCATTACTAGACAAACAATTAGCATATGCATATGGTTATGCATTTAGGACATAAAAGGAAAATAAAGCATGTCACATCACCCCTACCTAACATCTTGCATGCTCACAACTTTCACTTCCAGAGGCAACATAATAATATCACAAGTACAGCCAAGTAACTGAGAACTCACACATAACACATTTAGGACGTATATAAAACTCATGTCATACCCACTCATATTTATTTTAAATTTGTCCTACTTCACATGCAAGTATTCAAAGGTAACATATTCGAAAATTAGTTCAAAAGGAGTTCGGGAGGTATGGTGTTCACTATTTGCCCGAAAGCCCGAAAACCGGAAAAATTACATGGCTGTAGTAAAGATGCATTTTTGAAAAACACCAATTCAATTTCAAACTCTGTGAAAATTTATAGGTAGTGTTCCTACATATAGAAGAACAACGTGGTAAATTTTCAGGTCGATCGGAGTTCGTTAGGTTCAGTTTTAACCCGGTGACCACTTTGTCAAAAACACCGTAACATCGGGGGCTGAACCTAAATTATATATTTTTTTAAAATAGTAAACAAATTCCAAATGACCCCAAAATTTACAGGGACATCAGATATACTTAGCCAAAAGTTGTGTAAAATTTTCAGACCGATCGGAGCACGTTAGACTCGATTTTTCCCTTGCATTCGCAGTGTCGGAGACACCGGAATTGTCGGGTCTGATTGTGAAAAAGCATTTGTTTAAAATACTAACTTGCTCCAAACAGCTTGAACTTTTACACACAACATGGATTCGAACTTGGGATGCTCACATAAAATTTTCCATGACATTTTGAGCATCCTGAGCCCGAAAATGAATTTAACTTTATATGAAAACCCCAATTTCCCTTGGACTTTCACAAAACTTCAAAATAATTTTCCGGAACTTAAAGGTCGAATGATTTTATCTACCAATAGGTATTTATATTTGAGGTGATCAGTCTCAAATATACATACATTAGTGATACAATTATTCTCGTGTCGCCTAAGTTTTTGGTTAGGCGACTCTTAGTTCCCGGACTTCATGACAAGTTCAAAAATACCAAAGTCTTGAGTTGTGTTGTCACATTTAGAAGTGGCTCAATTGGTTCAAGACTAAAGATTAATTTCTCCCGGTGGGGTAGCAACTTAGTACTCTAGCCCGTTGGAGTATTTCATTTCTTTAATCTCGTCATTCGTCCATTTCTAAATATGGAACATTTATTCTCACAAGATTTCGGGCTTTGCTTGGTAAATCTCAAATCAATTTATTAAAAGCAACACATCAAGTAAAACACTAAGCATTTAGACACCTATCAAGTCAAAACAAACACTTAGCATGCATCCAAGCAAGAAATTATTACGCGTGTGCTCAAAATCGGAATCAAGCTAAGCCCTTATCATGCCTCAACTCTAACACTAGTCTAGGACCAAATATTTCAATCAAAATATAACTCAGTGAAGTCCAGCAAATGCACACATCATCATTAGCACTCACAAAATGTTAATTGGTGCAATGAGTCAAATGCAAAAATTTAAGGAAATGCAAATGCACAACCATTTCTATTATGACTTTAGCAATACACAAATAGATACTAGAATAAACTGCTATTAACTATAAGTTACTCGCTTGGTGAGTAAGCACATGAGATGTGAGTCCACACTCCATAGGCCGAGGGAAACTGCTCTGATACCAAAATGTAACACTCTCCTAAATATTTAATTAAATTGAGTTTTATAAAAATATGGACTTAAAAATTTCGATAAAAATCCGGCAGAGTTTCCTCTGTTTTTTCGGATTTCCAAAAATTTAGATTTTTCACCTGTCAAGCCAGTACAGTTCATAAAATATTTATAAACATACTAATTTAATTTTTATGCCCTGCTAATCCAATAAAACATATTCAGGGCTTGCACGAATGAAATATAACAAATCCAAAGAAAACTAAATTTTAACATAATAACAACTCTCTCTTTTAATTAATTTTACAACACTCCACGAGATGGAGTGTAGTCCTGCTCGGCCAATAGAATTGCAAGCTCAAACCTCAGTACCTGTGGAGATAGTAAGGAGTGAGTATTACACATAAAATGGGGAAACAGTTTCCAAATACGACATAATGCTATACTAAGTCATACACATTTAGCAATTCATTCACAATATCATAAAGCTTCACATATCGCAATTCATTACCAAAATGTTTCATTGGTTACTCAAGTCAATCTTGCATATTCAATCTTATTCATCATTTTCTTAAAGTCTTTTGTTCCATACACTTTATCCATATTCATAATTCTTTTCAATCTGTCCCTGGTCACGACCTACTGCGTCTCCACTCTTGTGCACTCACGACTTACTGCGCCCGGGTATGTTTCTCAATCCCCTGTCACGACCTACTGCGTCTGCACTCCTGTGCACTCACGACTTACTGCGCCCGGGTATGTTTCTCAATCCCCTGGTCACGACCTACTGCGTCTGTACTCCTGTGCACTCACGACTTACTGCGCCCGGGTGTGTTTCACTCTCCCCTGGTCACGACCTACTGCATTCGCACCCCCGTGCGATCACGACTTACTGCGCCCGGGTGTGTTTCACTCTCCCCTGGTCACGACCTACTGCGTTCGCACCCCCGTGCGATCACGACTTACTGCGCCCGGGTATAATTCATTTCATTCTTTTAACATTATCACTGTTTAACAATTCCATTACTCAAGTTAATCACAACCGTACACATTTACACTATCCAATCATCACACTTAAATCTCATAACTTAATTAGCACAAATTAACATTTCATTAATATCATCAACATCACCAAATATCAAAATGAAGCACATAATCAACCAAATATTTTCCCTCTGTCATAAGTTCTATTTTAATAATTATTCTATAATATAACAACCTAAACTAACACATAACTCTTAGTACCCATTATATGCATATTGTAAACTAAACCCCAGAGTAAGGTAATACTCACTATAACCCACTCCTTACCTTGCTTTTCCTTAGACACTTCCAATTTGCACGATAACGTCCGATCATACCAGGGTCCATTGCCTACGCGCAGTGACAGGTTCTAGAGCTTCTTCGTCATCTAGCCATATTATATAAATCAAAGAACAGTCAAAATAACGCACTAAGGACCAAACAAGCGCGATAATAAGACGATCACCTAAACCTTGATTGAAAACGTTATAAAACATAATTCTTTTTTTTTCAGTTATACGCAATAAGCTCGCGAAGTATTAAAATAAAGATCTTTCAGGGTTAACTAAAAACAAGTTTTAGAGATAAATTAATAACTAATAGCGGCGACAAAACCCTCGATTATAGTTCGTAAACCAAGGTTAACCAAGTTTAGAATGAGAGTCAAGGTCTTCACAAAATAGTTTGGTTTCTCATTGAAAAGATATTAACTTTCAACTACTTTAAACATTAAAAATACGCTGAGATCACATAGTTTTAACTTCAATTCCCAAAAATCGCTTAAACACTTTATCAAAAATAATTTAGAATCAAATAGCTTTAATCACGATTCACAAAGTCAAATGCATATGATACTTGACAGTATGAATTCCGAATTGAAAGAGAGTGTCCTTTGATAGAAAATAAGTCTAAACTAATTTCCAAAGTCAGAATAGGTACACTCCCCTTAAATTTGGAATTAAAGCTCAAGGTTTAAACTTAATACGAAATCATTATACAATTAAATTTCCAAAACTATAATAGGGTTCCAAAACGCTAACTTCCCAAAATAATCCAACACTTTATAATTATCACAAATAACATTAAAATTAGTAATATTAAAATTGAAACACAACATAGAGTAATTAAAAAGGTATTAGGAATATACCCTCAAATATGGTTTTGAAGGCCGGTTCGGTCAAGCTGGTGACAAACGTTGACGATGCCGGGACGAGGCAAAGCTTCCCGGTTCGCTCTTCCCAAGCCTCCCTGCGACGGGTTCGGTTTGGTATGCAACAAACCAAGAATTGATCCGGTAGTTGTGGCGACATCCATGGTGGCAGCGGCAACTAGCAGCAGTGGCGGTCGTGGCCTCTACCGATGGCGGCGCCGCAGCATCCTCCACGAGGGGTGGTCCGATCTGAAGGGAGGAAGTCGTGACTTGCGACTGGAGAGGGAGAAGAAGCGCCGCGCGGCGGCTGGAGATCCGTGGCTCGCGGTTGGTGGCGGCGGATCGTGACCCCAAAGGCAGCGAGTCGCAATCGCGACTGGGGACGGGCGAAACGCGACGGCGGCGACGCTGGTTCGTGGTGGCCATGAGAAAGTCACGATCCGCGACTTGGAGGAGAGCTAGAATCGCGATGGCGGAGGGAGAGAAACCGTGGTGGAGAGAGAACGACGAGAGAGAGACACGCCAAGAGAGAGAGCCCGACTGAGAAGGAGAAACGACGACCAAGGAGATAGTGAGAGAGCAGGGCGGCGATGGCGGTTTGGTGGCTGGTTGGAGCGGCCAAGAGAGAGACAAAGGGGGAGGAGGGTGGTTGGGGTTTAGGGGCGGCAGTTGCTGCAAGTAGAAGAAAGAAGAAGATAGGGTCTTTGGCCCTTGTTACCCAAGCTCACACACAACACACGCTTTTCTTCTTTTCATTTTTTTTAAACACATACCCACACATATATTTACTTATCCTTTTATTTTAAAACCCTAAATACCAATATTAAATTTTTAAACACCGGGATGAAAATCATAAAGTAAGAAACTTATAAATATTTCAAGTAAAATATTTCCATATAAAATATATCAAAAGTAAAGTAAAGCATATAAAGTATATTTTGATATGGGATAACTATTTTAAATGAATTTACTTTAGAACATAAAAGAAATAAAATATATTTTCGTAATTAACATAATGTATTTTTATAAGAATACACAACAACTAAATAATTGATTTTTAAGAAAAATATATTTAATTCGATAAAACTTATAATTATTCTAGGGATTAAAATTAGGGATGTTACAATTCTCCCCTACTTAGGAGAATTTCGTCCCCGAAATTCCGATTGGTTCAAGTGAATGAAAAGCCATCACTTAAATAGGGCTTCTAACTATTACATCTAACTCTTTTCGGGTTCACTCCCCTACTTATGATGCTCCTAGAGAGATACTCTTTGGTGTTTCTCAGATCTATTTCCGACCCATCAGCCCCAAATTTCCATCTAAGGTCGAACCGATAGAAACAATGCAGGAACATGTTATGCAAATTCTATGCCTCTGCATGCAGAGGTAGATGTTTTTGTGGTGTAGCATTAAATACTTCTTTACATTGGGAATTGTTTTAGTACCTAATGTTATAATGCTAGCGGTAGATATATAATGGTGAAAATGAAAAGGAACCTGGCTTGATGAAACATGCAGGAACCTTCTACGGGAAGATCAAGATTTGCTAATTCAAGAATTTAGATAGTTAGATAAGTAGATGGGTATGGACAAGGAATGAAACTTTAGGCGAATATAAATATGCTTAACTCCTTTACTTTGGGTCTTTCTATGTCAACTCTAAGGGTTTCCATGCTAGCTCTAATTCGTTTCTAACGTCTTTCCCCTTACTCCCTTATCTCTTCCTCACGCCTAGGGTGATCCATTTCTATTTGACCTTAAGTTTGGTTACCTTTATAAAATATTTCTCCACACATTCAACTTCAAGCGAGAAAAGCCTAAGATGTATGTCTATGCATGAGAATTGCTCCTATGAAATGCATAACACACTTAGTCATAATCAGGCTTCACATTCTTAAACATAACAAGTCTATCTTGCCACATATCACAAGTTGATTCATAGTGTGCAACCATGTGTTCAAACATATCCAAGCATAGAGTTCATCATTACTAGACAAACAATTAGCATATGCATATGGTTATGCATTTAGGACATAAAAGGAAAATAAAGCATGTCACATCACCCCTACCTAACATCTTGCATGCTCACAACTTTCACTTCCAGAGGCAACATAATAATATCACAAGTACAGCCAAGTAACTGAGAACTCACACATAACACATTTAGGACGTATATAAAACTCATGTCATACCCACTCATATTTATTTTAAATTTGTCCTACTTCACATGCAAGTATTCAAAGGTAACATATTCGAAAATTAGTTCAAAAGGAGTTCGGGAGGTATGGTGTTCACTATTTGCCCGAAAGCCCGAAAACCGGAAAAATTACATGGCTGTAGTAAAGATGCATTTTTGAAAAACACCAATTCAATTTCAAACTCTGTGAAAATTTATAGGTAGTGTTCCTACATATAGAAGAACAACGTGGTAAATTTTCAGGTCGATCGGAGTTCGTTAGGTTCAGTTTTAACCCGGTGACCACTTTGTCAAAAACACCGTAACATCGGGGGCTGAACCTAAATTATATATTTTTTTAAAATAGTAAACAAATTCCAAATGACCCCAAAATTTACAGGGACATCAGATATACTTAGCCAAAAGTTGTGTAAAATTTTCAGACCGATCGGAGCACGTTAGACTCGATTTTTCCTTGCATTCGCAGTGTCGGAGACACCGGAATTGTCGGGTCTGATTGTGAAAAAGCATTTGTTTAAAATACTAACTTGCTCCAAACAGCTTGAACTTTTACACACAACATGGATTCGAACTTGGGATGCTCACATAAAATTTTCCATGACATTTTGAGCATCCTGAGCCCGAAAATGAATTTAACTTTATATGAAAAACCCCAATTTCCCTTGGACTTTCACAAAACTTCAAAATAATTTTCCGGAACTTAAAGGTCGAATGATTTTATCTACCAATAGGTATTTATATTTGAGATGATCAGTCTCAAATATACATACATTAGTGATACAATTATTCTCGTGTCGCCTAAGTTTTTGGTTAGGCGACTCTTAGTTCCCGGACTTCATGACAAGTTCAAAAATACCAAAGTCTTGAGTTGTGTTGTCACATTTAGAAGTGGCTCAATTGGTTCAAGACTAAAGATTAATTTCTCCCGGTGGGGTAGCAACTTAGTACTCTAGCCCGTTGGAGTATTTCATTTCTTTAATCTCGTCATTCGTCCATTTCTAAATATGGAACATTTATTCTCACAAGATTTCGGGCTTTGCTTGGTAAATCTCAAATCAATTTATTAAAAGCAACACATCAAGTAAAACACTAAGCATTTAGACACCTATCAAGTCAATACAAACACTTAGCATGCATCCAAGCAAGAAATTATTACGCGTGTGCTCAAAATCGGAATCAAGCTAAGCCCTTATCATGCCTCAACTCTAACACTAGTCTAGGACCAAATATTTCAATCAAAATATAACTCAGTGAAGTCCAGCAAATGCACACATCATCATTAGCACTCACAAAATGTTAATTGGTGCAATGAGTCAAATGCAAAAATTTAAGGAAATGCAAATGCACAACCATTTCTATTATGACTTTAGCAATACACAAATAGATACTAGAATAAACTGCTATTAACTATAAGTTACTCGCTTGGTGAGTAAGCACAGGAGATGTGAGTCCACACTCCATAGGCCGAGGGAAACTGCTCTGATACCAAAATGTAACACTCTCCTAAATATTTAATTAAATTGAGTTTTATAAAAATATGGACTTGAAAATTTCGATAAAAATCCGGCAGAGTTTCCTCTGTTTTTTCGGATTTCCAAAAATTTAGATTTTTCACTTGTCAAGCCAGTACAGTTCATAAAATATTTATAAACATACTAATTTAATTTTTATGCCCTGCTAATCCAATAAAACATATTTAGGGCTTGCACGAATGAAATATAACAAATCCAAAGAAAACTAAATTTTAACATAATAACAACTCTCTCTTTTAATTAATTTTACAACACTCCACGGGGTGGTGTGTAGTCCTGCTCGGCCAATAGAATTGCAAGCTCAAACCTCAGTACCTGTGGAGATAGTAAGGAGTGAGTATTACACATAAAATGGGGAAACAGTTTCCAAATACGACATAATGCTATACTAAGTCATACACATTTAGCAATTCATTCACAATATCATAAAGCTTCACATATCGCAATTCATTACCAAAATGTTTCATTGGTTACTCAAGTCAATCTTGCATATTCAATCTTATTCATCATTTTCTTAAAGTCTTTTGTTCCATACACTTTATCCATATTCATAATTCTTTTCAATCTGTCCCTGGTCACGACCTACTGCGTCTGCACTCCTGTGCACTCACGACTTACTGCGCTCGGGTATGTTTCTCAATCCCCTGGTCACGACCTACTGCGTCTGCACTCCTGTGCACTCACGACTTACTGCGCCCGGGTGTGTTTCACTCTCCCCTGGTCACGACCTACTGCGTTCGCACCCCCGTGCGATCACGACTTACTGCGCCCGAGTGTGTTTCACTCTCCCCTGGTCACGACCTACTGCGTTCGCACCCCCGTGCGATCACGACTTACTGCGCCCGGGTATAATTCATTTCATTCTTTTAACATTATCACTGTTTAACAATTCCATTACTCAAGTTAATCACAACCGTACACATTTACACTATCCAATCATCACACTTAAATCTCATAACTTAATTAGCACAAATTAACATTTCATTAATATCATCAACATCACCAAATATCAAAATGAAGCACATAATCAACCAAATATTTTCCCTCTGTCATAAGTTCTATTTTAATAATTATTCTATAATATAACAACCTAAACTAACACATAACTCTTAGTACCCATTATATGCATATTGTAAACTAAACCCCAGAGTAAGGTAATACTCACTATAACCCACTCCTTACCTTGCTTTTCCTTAGACACTTCCAATTTGCACGACAACGTCCGATCATACCAGGGTCCATTGCCTACGCGCAGTGACAGGTTCTAGAGCTTCTTCGTCATCTAGCCATATTATATAAATCAAAGAACAGTCAAAATAACGCACTAAGGACCAAACAAGCGCGATAATAAGACGATCACCTAAACCTTGATTGAAAACGTTATAAAACATAATTCTTTTTTTTTCAGTTATACGCAATAAGCTCGCGAAGTATTAAAATAAAGATCTTTCGGGGTTAACTAAAAACAAGTTTTAGAGATAAATTAATAACTAATAGCGGCGACAAAACCCTCGATTATAGTTCGTAAACCAAGGTTAACCAAGTTTAGAATGAGAGTCAAGGTCTTCACAAAATAGTTTGGTTTCTCATTGAAAAGATATTAACTTTCAACTACTTTAAACATTAAAAATACGCTGAGATCACATAGTTTTAACTTCAATTCCCAAAAATCGCTTAAACACTTTATCAAAAATAATTTAGAATCAAATAGCTTTAATCACGATTCACAAAGTCAAATGCATATGATACTTGACAGTATGAATTCTGAATTGAAAGAGAGTGTCCTTTGATAGAAAATAAGTCTAAACTAATTTCCAAAGTCCAAATAGGTACACTCCCCTTAAATTTGGAATTAAAGCTCAAGGTTTAAACTTAATACGAAATCATTATACAATTAAATTTCCAAAACTATAATAGGGTTCTAAAACGCTAACTTCCCAAAATAATCCAACACTTTATAATTATCACAAATAACATTAAAATTAGTAATATTAAAATTGAAACACAACATAGAGTAATTAAAAAGGTATTAGGAATATACCCTCAAATATGGTTTTGAAGGCCGGTTCGGTCAAGCTGGTGACAAACGTTGACGACGTCGGGACGAGGCAAAGCTTCCCGGTTCGCTCTTCCCAAGCCTCCCTGCGACGGGTTCGGTTTGGTATGCAACAAACCAAGAATAGATCCGGTAGTTGTGGCGACATCCATGGTGGCAGCGACAACTAGCAGCAGTGGCGGTCGTGGCCTCTACCGATGGCGGCGCCGCAGCATCCTCCACGAGGGGTGGTCCGATCTGAAGGGAGGAAGTCGTGACTTGCGACTGGAGAGGGAGAAGAAGCGCCGCGCGGCGGCTGGAGATCCGTGGCTCGCGGTTGGTGGCGGTGGATCGTGACCCCAAAGGCAGCGAGTCGCAATCGTGACTGGGGACGGGCGAAACGCGACGGCGGCGACGCTGGTTCGTGGTGGCCATGAGAAAGTCGCGATCCGCGACTTGGAGGAGAGCTAGAATCGCGATGGCGGAGGGAGAGAAACCGTGGTGGAGAGAGAACGACGAGAGAGAGAGAGAGACACGCCAAGAGAGAGAGACCGACTGAGAAGGAGAAACGACGATCAAGGAGATAGTGAGAGAGCAGGGCGGCGATGGCGGTTTGGTGGCTGGTTGGAGCGGCCAAGAGAGAGACAAAGGGGGAGGAGGGTGGTTGGGGTTTAGGGGCGGCAGTTGCTGCAAGTAAAAGAAAGAAGAAGATAGGGTCTTTGGCCCTTGGTACCCAAGCTCACACACAACACACGTTTTTCTTCTTTTCATTTTTTTTAAACACATACCCACACATATATTTACTTATCCTTTTATTTTAAAACCCTAAATACCAATATTAAATTTTTAAACACCGGGATGAAAATCATAAAGTAAGAAACTTATAAATATTTCAAGTAAAATATTTCCATATAAAATATATCAAAAGTAAAGTAAAGCATATAAAGTATATTTTGATATGGGATAACTATTTTAAATGAATTTACTTTAGAACATAAAAGAAATAAAATATATTTTCGTAATTAATATAATGTATTTTTATAAGAATACACAACAACTAAATAATTGATTTTTAAGAAAAATATATTTAATTCGATAAAACTTATAATTATTCTAGGGATTAAAATTAGGGATGTTGCATCGACATGCGAGACAGCACAACAGATGTGGGATACGCTGGAAGTCACGCATGAAGGTACAACTGAAGTAAAGAGGTCGAGAATCAACACGTTGACTGGTGAATATGAGCTATTCAGAATGAAAGATGGAGAATCGATTCAAGAGATCCAAAAACGCTTCACAATTATTGTAAATCAACTGACGACATTGGGGAAGAAATTCACCAATGAGGATCTCATAAACAAAGTCCTAAGGTGTTTGGGAAGAGAATGGCAACCCAAAGTGACGGCGATCGCTGAATCGAGAAATCTATCAACTATGACGCTGACAACTCTCTTTGGGAAGTTACAAGAGCATGAAAGCGAACTAAAAAGGTTGGCTCAGCATGAAGAAGAAAACAAGAAAGTTAAAAGTTTGGCATTCAAGGTTGAAGCACCTGCTGCTGAAAGTGACTCGGACAAAGAATTATTGAATGATGAACACATGGGTCTATTGGTGAAAAAGTTCGGGAAATTTCTGAGAAAGAAGAATTTCAACAGAAGAGACAACAACAAGAATGGAGGCTCAACCATCACATGTCATGAATGTGGCAAGCCTGGTCACATTAGAGCAGACTGCTACTAGTTGAAAAAGAAAGAGAATTCAGAAAAAGGCACCTCAAGTTCAAAGAAGGGAAAGCAAGCATACTTGGCATGGCTGGACAATGAAGGAAGTTCGGATGAAGATTCAGACGAACAAGAGGAAACCGCTAACATATGCTTGATGGCTCACAAAAATGAGGTAACCACTGAACTAAACTTTTCTTATGTTGAATTACAAGAAGCATTTGAAGAATTGCATGAGGAATCGATGAGGTTATCCTTAGTGGTTTCTCTAGAAAATAAAAATTCAGCTTCTCTTTTAGAAAGAAATAAAGAACTTAGTAAAGAAAATGAATTTTTGAAAAATCAAAATAAGGAGCTGAATTTGACTTTGAAAAGTTCTTCAAACACTTCGAGTAATGACATTAAATTCAAAGCTAGTTCTTCTTCTTGTAAATTCTGCAAGGACTTGGTTAAAGAAGTTGAAGATTTAAAAGAAACCCTTGCTAAATTTACAAAAGGTAGAAATACTTTAAATTTAATGTTAGGGAGACAAAAATGTTTCTTCAATAGAGCGGGTTTAGGATATCAACCCGGTAGACATCAAAAGAAATTAAGTACCATTTTTGTCCCTGCTAGTAATCATAAGAAACCTCTTATTATTTGTCATATTTGTGGTAAAAAGGGCCATGGTGCACATGAATGCATACACCGAAAAGTAAAGTTCGTTAAACCGAACAATGAAACTAGAAGGTGACATGATTTAAACTATGGCTATACTAACGCTCAAGGACCCAAAAAGATATGGGTACCTAAAAAGAAACCTTGAAATCTTTGTTTGTAGGTTACTCCGGAAGAAAAGAAGTCGTGGTGGTACTTGGACAGCGGATGCTCAAAACATATGACTGGAGATAAATCTAAATTTTCGCATCTCGTGCCTAAGGACCAAGGACATGTGACTTTCGGAGATAACAATCAAGGAAAGATACTCGGAATCGGTAAAATTGGTACATCTCATAACCCTTGCATTGAAAATGTTTTACATGTTGAGGGCCTAAAACACAATCTGCTAAGTATTAGTCAATTGTGTGATAAGGGCAATAGGGTTATATTTGATTCTGATAGATGTATTATCGAGGGAAAAATTGATAATCTTATTAAGCTAATTGCTCGCAGGATAAACAATGTTTATGTTATTGATTTTGATTCAATTCCCTCAAATGATGCGAAATGTTTATTATCTAAAGAGGATGAATCGTGGCTATGGCATCGTAGAATAGGTCACATCCACATGGCTCATTTAAATAAAATTTCTTCTAAAAACTTAGTAGTTGGACTGCCAAAGCAAAATTTTTCTTTTTCTGAAAAATGTGATCCTTGTTCTAAATCAAAACTCACAAGGGCAAATTTTCCTTCTAAAAACCTTGTTTTCAACTCAAAGGCCCTTGGAACTTTTACATATGGATCTTTTTGGACCTTGTCAAACAAAAAGCTTTGGTGGCAACTATTATTGTTTAGTTGTGGTGGATGACTATTCTAGGTATACATGGACACTGTTTATTGCTCATAAAAATGACGCATTTCATGAATTTAAAAAGCTAGCTAAGATTATTCAAAACCAATTGCATTTGAGCATTGCATCCATTAAAACTGATCATGGTGGAGAATTTGAAAATCATCTTTTTGAAAAGTTTTGCGAAAAACATGGAATTAAGCATTATTTTTCCGCTCCAAGAACTCCTGAGCAAAATGGGGTTGTGGAGAGGAAAAATCGTTCATTAAAAGAGCTTTCAAGAACAATGCTTAATGACATGAATTTGCCTGCATACTTTTGGGCCGATGCAGTGAGTACAACTTGTTATGTTATGAACCGTGTTTTAATTAGGCCTATTTTAAAGAAAACCCCCTATGAGCTGTACAAGGGGAGGAAACCAAATATTTCCCATTTTCGTGTTTTTGGATGTAACTGTTATGTGCATAATAATGGTAGAGAAAATCTAGGAAGTTTTGAGGCTAGAGCTGATGAGGGCATTTTCCTTGGATATTCTGCTTCGAGCAAAGCATATAGGATTTACAATAAATCTCGTAATACTATTGAAGAATCTATTCATGTATCATTTGACGAATCAGATCCCAGAAGGTTGGGAAAGGTATCTATTAATGATATTTCAGGTATTCTTGGAGATCTATTCATTGATGAGGATGAGGAGCCAAATGCTAAAGGAAAGGAGCATTCCGAAAGCAAAGAAAAATCAGTCGAACCTGTTGAGGAGAAAAATCAAGAACAATCCTTGGAGCTCAACACTGATTTGCCTAAGGAATGGAGAACATCGAGGCACCATCCTATTTGTCGCAACCGTCCCGAAGGGCGCCGCGAAAAAAAAATATGAAAAAGAAAATAATAATTAATTTATTTATTTAAATTAATTAAAGAGATTTGGAGTCGCCACCAATTGATTTATCCATAAAAATGGAATGGTGCAATTGGACACCTAAAAAAAATGGTCTACGCATCAGAAATTGGATTAGGGGGTTGATTACGAGTAGGGAAGGTATTAGCACCCTACCACGTCCGTTCTAAGAACGGTTACCTATTTGGTCTATATTATTTGTTTGATTAATTTGGTTTGGTTTTCAATTATTAAAAAAAAAAATTTGTTTATTATTTTTATTTTATATGTCCCATTTTTATCAGCATATTATCAAAGATGATAAATGACAATGATTGAGAAATGGGTTGCCTAAATAGCAATTTTTCTGCGGAATAAAATCAAATCCTATAACATTTGGATATAACAATGGTGAATTTAAAATTTCTATTTTAGTAAAAATTTACAGCAATAAAAATTAGTTCTAAAATTATTTCAAAATGATTTGTTTACAAAATTTCCTTTTTCGATATAGGATTGTGTTGCGGTAAAAAACAAAAAAAAATCTAAACTTGTAAGCAAAATTATTATCTTTGAAATAATTATTTTTAATTGTTTATATTCACCATTATTATAACGGTTAAGGATCAATGAATTTATTCACATTGATTTTAACATTAAAAAGAGATTTGACGAAATACTTACTTTTGATTTTTGCCATTTAGATTTAGCCAACACTCATGACCAACTCTAATATAAAAAAAATATGCCTCAAGATAATTAGGTAAAATTTATGGAATCGTAACCACGGCCTTTTCCTAATTTCTATCGTCGACAACTTAAAGTATTACTTTTTACTTTAAAATTCCAAACTTTTAATTTTTTAGAATCAAACCCAGCCAACACTCATGGCCAAATCCGATTGTAAAGAAATGCCTCAAGACTAATGGATAGACTTTTGTGTAACTGTCACTCCGGACATCTTCCAAATTTTCCGTCATCGGTTTTAATTCTTTAATTAGCGTGGCGTATTAACAAAAGTTGAAACAGTAGGCGAATACTTTCATAATTAATTGATAATGCAAAAAAAAACCTTTGATTTGATTGTCTTGTCGTATACCACTTGATACAGTTTTAGGACTAAAAAAACGAAGGAGTTCATTTAGTGAAAATAATCCTTGAATGGAAATTTTTTTGTTGGACTAATTAGGATCTCGACGTGACATGTCAGCAAGACACGGAAAAAAAAATAGATCTATAACAGAAAGATTTTAAAGTTCAAAAACTAAATATATAATTAAAAAAAAACCTCAACAGTGAAATCTTAAAGTAATGACTGGTCTCAATACTGGCTATAATGCATAAACGCAATTCCTAACTACAGAAAATAAAGTTCCAGCATTTAGTTATTTCATCTTCAAGCAAAGTTTGAAAAATTCAAGCACTCCCAAGCTGACGTGAAGAATATACATACCTTGTAAAGCCATTTTTACCAAATTTATAATCCAGATACAAAAACATTGAACCAATATATAACATGTCGCAACCGTCCCGAACTATGTTAAATTATTTTACCGTAAACCAATATTAAACATATAATTAAAACCATATAATCACTTCGTTATTAAAAAAAAAAAACTGATCCGTACTAATAATTAGTACCATGAACCTAAAGTTAAAATCTAGTATCAAAAATTCAGTTTTGGTTCATTGTTCCCAAACAAACAAGCTATCATGTTCATGAAAGCTGAGATGCCATACACTTCAGTTGCACAGCAAGACTTATTGGTCATCCATTAGCCACATACAGTACTATATTATTGAGCAATTCTTTTTTTTTTTTTAAGAGGAAAAATAAAATAAAATAAAATAAAAAATTAGGACAAAATCACAACTTTAGCACCATCAGAGAAATAAATTATACACAGTCTCATCACATAATTAGCAGAAAATACAACAAATAAAGAAAAAATACAAAAAAGGAACCTAATTGTTGAATGCCGCCGCTACCGCCGCCGTGCACCGCGACAACCACCGCACACCGCCGCCGCTTCTACTCCTCTCTGTATTTTCGTTTTTTTTTTCTGTGCTTTTTTCCGTGTCTTCTTTCGTGTTATTTGAAGCTCTATTTATAGGAGTAAAACTTTGCAAAGAACAATATCAACCGAATCAATTAATTTTGGTCTGAATCCAACTTTTAATCCAAAGGCAGATTTCCCAGGAGAAGAAGAGAAGAAAAAGATTGCATTATGGAATAGGGACATGCAGCAAGGAGTTGAGTAGGGAAATAAAAAAAACGAATCAAAATATTAATTGATAATGATTGGAGAATGAGAGTGATTTGGGAAACTAGGTTTTTTTTTTTTTTTTTTTTTTTTTTTTTTTTTAGAACAGAGAGAAGAACACAACGAAGCAGCAGCGGCTGCTTGCTGCTTGCTCGTTGTTGCAATGAATTAGGTTAGGCATTTGACATAGTTTAGGCCAAACGGCCCAAACCCCTTTGCTTCCTTTTTTTTTTTACCTTTTTTATTTTACAACCTTTTTTTTTATAAAAAAAAACCTTTTATTTTAAAACTTTTTTTTTTAATTTTTTTTTAAAAAAAAAAACCCAAAGAATAACTCAATACACAATAATAATACATTCAAACAAGCTCTTTATTTTTTTCAAATATAAATAATTTGAGAATAAAAAAAAAAAAAAAAAAATAAATAAATAACCAAAATTATTTTTTTACCAAATAACATCTTTGACCCCGGACAAAATTGGGTGTCAACAGCTGCCCCTCTTTACTTGTTGCTTATTAGATGGCAAACAAAATGAATTTTGTATGCTATCAAGATAAGCAAAGAGTAAAGACGTAGACACCAATTTTGTTGAAGAGAGCGTCAGATGTTGAAAGAACTAAAGTAAGTCGGAGTTTTTTTTTTTTTTTTTTGTTAAACTTTGGAAATATAAACGATGATAAATAAATCTGAGGACGCAGGTCGGGGTACTGCCGGAACTCAGGAACTGAGAATAAAATAATGAAAACGAGGACGCAGTTCGGGGTACTGCCGGAACTCGTGGTAGAGAAAATTAAAAATAATTAAAGCCGAGGACGCAAGTCGGGGTACTGCCGGAACTCGGGAACTGAAAATAAAATAATGAAAACGAGGACGCAGGTCGGGGTACTGCCGGAACTCGTGGTAGAGAAAATTAAAAATAATTAAAGCCGAGGACGCAGGTCGGGGTACTGCCGGAACTCGGGAACTGAAAATAAAATAATGAAAACGAGGATGCAGGTCGGGGTACTGCGGAACTCGTGGTAAAGGAAATTAAAAATAATTAAACCCGAGGACGCAGGTCGGGGTACTGCCAGAACTCGGGAACTGAAGATAAAATAAATGAAAACGAGGACGCAGGTCGGGGTACTGCCAGAACTCGTGGTAGAGAAAATTAAAAATAAAACTTAAAGTAGATTTGAGACATGCGACAGAGATAGTAATTTTTGTTGTGGCTGTGAATGTCTATGAGCACTTACGCTAATAATGAGAGGATATGTGATTTCAAATGATTAATTTGCATGGATATATTGACGTGATGCAATGCACATGAGCTAAAAAAAACAAGAAATTGATCATAATTTTGTCATTGTGACTACCCCTTGGCACCCTTATGCACTAAGCCATGCTCGAGACTTAGGGATTAGACTGGATCTCTTTCGCAAAGTCAACAAACAGTTAATCACTTCTTTGGTTGCACTATGTTTCCTGCCGCAGGGATCCCACTAAATATCTTGTAAAGCATTATTGTTATTCACAAACATGAACTTCCTGCTTTAAACAAAAGTTTTATACAACATTTCTATATTGTCAATATAAGTTCATGAATGAATGCATCATACCGTGTAAAACATATGTAGGACTTTATACAAGGCCATTCTTGACAAAGGCAAGATTTAGTAAACATATTCACATTTCTGCAAACGATCCTTTTTTAATGAACCATATTAATTTCCCTCATCAAGAATTTAGCACTCTCCCTCCTTTCTTCTGAAAGATCTAATGAGGTCGCAATCAAACACTTTGGATTAAGAAAATTGCCCCAGTGTCTAGTTGTAAATTTTGAGTTTCACTTGGCTGTTCGTCTCGTCTTTCTTTGCACTGGTTGTTTGCCACCTTTCTCTTTTTTTTTTATTATTTTCTTGAAAATAATAAAAAAAATCTGCCCCAGTTTGACCCATGGTTGCTCTTGTAGACATTGTGCCTTGCATGGTACTAGCTTGAGGTACCTTTTTTTTATTATTTTTTTTGTAGTCGCCCTTTCGGGTTTTCAACCTAGTTAATTGCTCTAACTTCTGCCTAGGCCGCCCTTTCAGGTTTTCGACCTAACGAGCTCATTCTATTTTATTTTAGTTTGCACGCTTCTTTAAAAGTAGATACTTATGCTATGATCATTGTAAAGGAAATGGATTTTGTTTGTAACAATAAAATGCATATGATATTTATTAGGATGCAGGATCTTTCTCTTGGAGTCAGTTTTCTTTTACCCTGATGTTTATCTCGAACTGTTCAATCTTCAACGAGGTCTTTTAAGCTTGTATCGTGGCCTGGCTGAAGGTTTATGAAAAGAAAGGGTACATGGCTCAAAGCATTTTGTTTCCCCCCTTCTCCTTTTCTCCTTTTCTCCCATATCCTACCTCTCAACAAATCTTCTTTTTTATCAACATTCAATCACTACTAGAATTGTGAAGAGATCTTGATTTACTTTAACCATTGTCTAAGATATCCATTGCAGATTCTCAGCGGGGTTCTCTTCCCTTTTTTTTTTTGATAAATTTTTTTTTTTTTAAATTTAAGGAATCTTCCCTCTTTTCTTTTCTTTTTTTCTTTCTCTTTTATATTATTATTATTTTTTTTGTACTCATATTCTGATCCCCACTCTTCCCGTGACCAATTACTTTTGGGTTTTGAAACCAAGGTAGACTTTTTGTTAGTGATTGAATGCTGAGCAGAAAATTTGTCAAACGATTCTACCCGACCCTGGTTATGAATATTCAATAGGTAATATAAAAACGATCTCCATTCATGATGTCAAGGCTCAATGGGGTGACTAGGGGTATCTCCTTAGTGTTTGGGATTTACAAAGAAGCCTCATATCATTAAAAAAAACTGTTCGAGAGTCCACATCATATAGGATTTTATTTACATCACCCTCCATCCTGATCCATGAATTAAACATTCTTTACTATGCATATGAAAAAAAGGTTTAGTAAAACATTGATGTGATCAACGCATAAGAATATACTACTAAACAAACATACAACTTCCTTTTTTTCTCTTTTTTTTTATTATTCTTTTTAGATACTCTCAAGCATAATACTTTTTTACAGCATCTGAATTCACTGAGAGTCGCAAGTCTTCTCCATCCATGTTGGTCAAAATCAGGGCCCCTCCAGAGAAAGCCTTCTTTACGACATAGGGTCCTTCATAATTCGGAGTCCACTTTCCCCTGTGATCTTTCTGGATAGGTAGAATCTTCTTAAGCACTAAATCCCCTTCTCGAAAGTGACGTGGGCGAACTTTCTTAGCATGAGCCTTAATATTTCTCTTTTGATACAATTGGCCATGACATAAAGCAACTAACCTCTTTCCTTCAATGAGGTTTAACTGGTCAAAACGGGTTTGGACCCATTCAGCTTCTTCTAGGTTTGCTTCCATGATCACCCTTAAGGAAGGGATTTCAACTTCAACAGGAAGAACAACCTCCATTCCATAAACCAATGAATATGGGGTTGCCCCGGTGGATGTGCGAACAGTGGTGCGATATCCATGTAAAGCAAAAGGAAGCATCTCATGCCAATCTTTGTAAGTTACAACCATCTTTTGCACTATCTTTTTAATATTCTTGTTTGCCGCTTCAACTGCTCCATTCATTTTAGGACGATAAGGGGAAGATGTATGATGCTCTATCTTGAATTCTTCACACAACTCTGTCATCATTTTGTTATTCAAGTTGGTTGCATTATCAGTGATAATTCTGCTAGGTAATCCGTAACGACATATCAATTCTCTTTTAACAAACTTGATCACCACTTTTCTGGTCACGCTGGCATATGAGGTAGCCTCAACCCACTTGGTGAAGTAATCAATTGCTACAAAGATAAAGCGATGTCCGTTAGAAGCTTTCGGTTCAATAGGTCCAATGACATCCATTCCCCATATAGAAAAGGGCCAGGGGGCAGTAAGAACATTTAAAGGTTTTGGAGGAGCATTGATATTGTCAGCATAGATCTGGCATTTGTAACATTTTTTAACGAAGTTACAACAATCAGTCTCCATTGTCAACCAATAATAACCAGCCCTCAGAATTTTCCGAGCCATAGCATGCCCGTTAGCATGAGTCCCAAATGATCCTTCATGCACTTCTTTAATTATCTTCTTAGCTTCTTCTGCTTCTACACATCTTAAAAGTACCATGTCATGATTCCTCTTGTAGAGTATGTCTTCATTCAGGAAAAAACCCATGGCTAATCTCCTCAACGTTCTCTTATCATTTTCTGTGGCCCCAAGTGGATACTCCTTATTTTTGATGAATTCTTTGATGTCATGGTACCATGGTTTTCCATCAGGTTCTATATCAACGATATGACAGTAAGTCGGTTGAATTCGACTTTCCAACCTGATAAGTGGCGATTCGTCTCTGCTTACTTGAAACATCGAGGACAGGGTTGACAATGCATCGGCTAACTGATTGTCTTCTCTTGGTATGTGATAGAAAGTCACCTGCTCAAATTTCTCAACCAGTCCAAGGATATAGTCGCGATAGGGAATCAGCTTAACATCACGAGTCTCCCATTCTCCTTTTAATTGATGAATTACCAGGGCCGAATCTCCGTAAACCTCCAGAAACCTTACTTTTGAATCCAAGGCTGCTTGAAGACCAATGGTACATGCCTCATACTCGGCCATGTTATTGGTGCAATCAAAACAAAGCCTAGCAATAATCGGGATGAAATTTCCTTCCGGTGATACCAATACAGCTCCAATCCCGTGGCCTAATGCATTTGAAGCTCCATCAAATACAAGTGACCAAACTTCTTTATTTTGCTCAGAGAACAAGGCCATGATGTCTTCATCCGGAAAGTCATGTTTCATCGTATCATACTCTTCCACTGGTTGACTAGCCAAGTAATCAGCAAGGGCGCTACCTTTGATCGCTTTTTGTGTGACATACACTACATCGTATTCTGATAATAACATTTGCCATCGAGCGATTCTTCCCGTTAAGGCCGGCTTCTCAAAGATATATTTAATTGGATCCATTTTAGAAATCAACCATGTAGTGTGACTCAGCATATATTGCCTCAATCGGCGGGCTGCCCAAACCAAAGCACAACATGTGCGTTCTAGCAATGAGTATTTGATCTCACAACTAGTGAATTTCTTACTCAGGTAGTATATTGCCTGTTCCTTTTTGCCTGATTCGTCATGTTGTCCTAACATACATCCCATGGATTCATCCAAAACCGTTAGATACATTATTAGAGGTTTTCCGGGCACCGGAGGCATTAATACCGGAGGTTGCATTAAATATTGTTTTATTTTCTCAAACGCAATCTGACAATCTTCATTCCATTCAACAGTCTGATTTTTCCTCAATAGCTTAAACATTGGTTCGCATGTTGCGGTCAATTGTGAGATAAATCTGGAGATGTAGTTCAATCTTCCTAAAAAGCTTCTGACCTCCTTCTCAGTTCGAGGAACAGGTATCTCTACTATAGCTCGGACTTTTTCTGGATCAACTTCAATTCCCTTTTGGCTGACTATGAAACCTAAAACTTTGCCAGATTTTACTCCAAAAATACACATGCCGGATTCAATTTGAGTTCATATTTTCGCAGCCTTTCAAAAAGCTTTCTCAAGTTATCAATGTGTTCTTCTTCGGTTTTGGATTTGGCTATCATATCATCAACATACACCTCAATCTCCTTGTGCATCATGTCATGAAACAAAGTGACCATGGCTCTTTGATACGTTGCACCGGCGTTCTTCAAACCAAAGGGCATAACCCGATAACAAAAGGTTCCCCACAATGTGATGAAGGTGGTTTTTTCCATATCTTCTGGGGCCATTTTAATCTGATTATAGCTGGAATAGCCATCCATAAAGGAGAACAATGCGTGATTCGCAGTATTGTCGACGAGGACATCTATGTGAGGTATAGGGAAATCATCTTTTGGGCTGGCCCTATTCAGATCTCGATAGTCAACACAAACTCTTATCTTCCCCCCTTTCTTTGGTACTGGAACCACGTTGGCTACCCATTCAGGACATTTTGACACTGTTATAAATCCCGCTTCTAGCCATTTTTGTATTTCTTCTTTCACTTTCAACGAGATGTCAGTTTTCATCCTCCTTAATTTTTGTTTCACAGGTAGGCATTCAGGCTTCAATGGCAGCTTGTGCTCGACTATGTTACGATCCAATCCCGGCATATCACGGTATGACCATGCAAAGACATCCTTATACTCATGTAACAACTGAACCAACCTTTTCTGTTCACCAATTTTCAAGATTGTTCCAACTCTGATCTCTTTTTTATCATCCTCATTCCCCAAGTTAACTACTTCAGTGGGCTCTTCATGAGGTTGAATTTCTCTGGCTTCTTGCTCAACCATTCGGAGTAATTCAGGATGTGTCTCCCAATTGTCATCATTATTCTCTTCTTCAGTCTGGCTAGGAAAGTGATCGAAACTGTATGGTGGGTTACTAACATGATCATTATTTACGGATTCGCAGTCAGATCTGCATTATTGGTGATTAGGTAAAGTATTCAGTTATTTCATATTATTATTTTTTTTTTTAAAAACAAAAATCTATATATATATATATATTTTTTTTTTAAAATATATTCCATGATTATTATTATTATTATTATTATTATCCTTTTAAAGGAAAGAAAAAGAAAACAAAATTAACGAAAACACATGCATTTATTCATGAAAACTTATACTTGACAATATGAAATGGAGTACGCCATTATTTAGTGCTAAGAAGAAATTAATGGCTTTGGGCAGAACCAATGATTTCGAATACATTAATTACTTTTCTATGTGGCACAAAAGTTGCGGGAATTCCTCCTCTATCCAGTTGTTCAATACGGTGCCGGGCGGATGTTGGATTATGAAGCTATCCATATCATTAGAGCAATCATCCATCACTGCAGCAACATCCCTTACAAAATCAAATCCAGCACTGATGAAGCTGTAGCTGATATGCGGAATGGGAATCCTGTCAACCTTGTACTCACAATACCCCAGACAGGCCAATCTCTTCTGCTTTTTCTCTTCGGCGATTCGGATCTTATCAACTTTTGTAGGTATATATCCTAATCCATACCGATCTTTGTTGTCGTAGAGTATTGGCATATCAATTGGTCCTTGTTCATATTTTCCAAGCCCTTTGCCTGGCTGATACCCATTTTCTATCATGATTTTTGCCACCATGAGAGAAGCTTCAGACGGTCTAGGCTTCAACAGGGGACTTCCTTCTTTAACAAATGTGGCATTTGCTATCTCCAGTGCTTGGAAAGCCGTTTCAAAAGCCTCCTCAGCTGCTTCAATATAAGGAGTACTTGATGGTTGCGTCACCAATACATCTTCTTCCCCGGAAATGACTATAAGTTTCCCATTTGCAATAAACTTCACTTTTTGATGTAAGGAAGAGGGTACCGCACCACTAGTATGAATCCAAGGTCTTCCCAATAAGCAAGTATAAGTCGGGTTTAAGTCCATTACTTGGAATAAGATCTGAAAAGTGCATGGCCCTATTTTCATAGGTAGTTCAATTTCCCCCACTGATTCTCTCCTTGATCCATCAAATGCTTTGACGATCATATTGCTTGGCTTCAAGAGGGATGTTTCAATCGGGAGCCTAGCAAAGGTTCTTTTGGTCATGACATTTAACGATGAACCATTATCTATCAAAACCCTTGCCACCTGACAAACTCGATACATCATGGAAATGTGAAGGGCTTCGATGTGACCAGTCCCCTCAGGTGGAATTTCGTCATCCGTGTAAGTGATGTAATTGTCAGCAACTATATTATTCACTATGCCATCCAACCTTTCTACTGTGATATTATGGCTAACATGAGCCTGATTCAGCACCTTCAACAATACATTCCTGTGTGGTTCAGAATTAATTAGTAAAGATAATAACGAAATCCGAGCGGGTGTGTGGTTTAACTGGTCAATCACTTTATATTCACTTTGTTTGATAAACTTCAAGAATTCAAAAGCCTCTTCAGTGGAGACCTCTTTCTTGGTCTCAAAATCTTTTCGCTCTGATTCGGGCCCGTCAGGACCCATTTTGGCACTATCAACCTCAGGAAATATGACCCCTTCTCCTAATTTTCTAGTTTTTGCAGAAGATGGTTTTAATTCAACAGGACTATACATTCTTCCACTTCTAGTCATTCCCCCAACTCCAGCTATGTTACTTACCTCTTTTGATTTGTCAGATACACCTGGGATACTAGTCAACGGCTTCCCGTACCTCCATGGCACTGATTTGTTCGACTTATAAGGGAAAGGGTTTGGCATCTCCCCTATCACTGGTTCCCACCGGGCTTCAGAGGGGTATAACAACGCATTATCTGGAATATCGAGCACCGGTTCAAACTTCTGAATCGTCGCTGGGATATCATTGGTATCGAATTTTTCACTTGAGCTTCTCATCATGTTGATTCCATTACTATAACCTTTCTTCATTATCATGACCAGCTTGGCATCCATGAGTTTTTGCAACAATTGTTTAAAATCATCACAATCTTCTAGAGTGTGACCTGTCCTCCCATGCATTTCACAAACTTCCAAATCATTCCCCATTTCTTCTTTGACCAATACTTCAATCAAACCTTGTTTACACATCTCTTGAAATATGAACCTCATAGGCATCTTAACATCCACTAATCGTTCTATGCACATCTCTTCACAGAAATTTTCTACTGCATTGACCCCTTGGCTGGAATGGTTAGGTAAAGGGTTCCCTGAGACATTAGGAGCCACTTGCTTGAAATCTAACCATTTCGAGTCGATTAGGCTTTGAACTTTATACTTGAACGCTTTGCAGTTTTCTACTGAATGGCCCACCACTCCTGAATGATATATACAAGCCGTATTTGGATCATACCAACGTCCCAGATTTTCAGAAACTTTCCCAGGGACGGGAGTCACCACCCCTCGTTTTTGAAGGAAAGTAAAAAGTTCAGTGTAAGACATTGGAATAGGATCGAAGTTTACGATCTTTCTATCTTGGCTTTGGTATGTATTAGGTTGGTTTGGGTTTGTGTTTGGGTTAGTGTTTTTAATTTGTTGGGGAGGATGCGCATGGCTTGTGTTTGTGGTTGCTTGGGAAGTATAAGTTTGGTTTATGCTTGGGATCGGTGGAGGTAAATATGATTGGTTAGGGTTTATAGCCTGTGGTGTGAAATATGTTTGGGTGGGATTTTGTGGATAATGAATAATTGGTGCATGGTACTGGTGGGGATTCTGATGAACATATGTATTGGGCTGATATTGAGTCCCCTGTGGGCGGGAGGTATAAGTATTGGTGTAAGCATTCTTAGAATAATGGTTGGTTCTTTGATATCCCTTCCCTTCATTAGTTACGGCATGAGTTTCTCCTTCCTTCTTTTTCACAAAATTTGGTCTCTTTCCAGTGCTCGGTCCGAGATTGTCTCCTGTGATCTTTCCACACCTCAATCCACTGTCAATTCGTTCTCCCACCTTTTTTAAAGCATTGAAACTATTAGCAGTACTACTCACCATGCGATCATAATAGGGATTTTGAAGAGTCTCTATAAATAATGAGATTTGTTCCTCCTCCTCTATGCGAGGCATAACTTGGGCAGCCACGGCCCTCCACCTTTAGGTATATTCTCTAAAACTCTCATTCTGTTTTTGGAACATACTTTGAAGCTGAGTGCGGTCAGGTGCCGAATCTTCATTGTACTTGTAATACTTAACAAAAGCGTCAGCCAAGTCCCTGAAAGTTCTGATATTGTCTTTTTCTAATCGTATATACCAATTCAAAGCCCCGGCAACGAGACTATCTTGGAAGCAATGGATCAATAACTTGTCATCCTTGTGGTATGCCGACATTTTCCGTACATACATATGGAGGTGAGTATTTGGGCAGGTAGTTCCATTGTACTTCTCAAATTCTGGCAGCTTGAACTTTGGGGGCAAAATAACTTCCGGGACTAAACACATCTCAAAAGCATCTTTCAGTCCTCGATAGTTTGCTCCTTCAATTGCTTTCAATCTTTCCTCTATCAGATCCAACTTCTCTTTCTCCTTGCCTTGAGTGCCATTAGGAAAGTGTGGTTTATTCCCCCCAAGCCTTGCCCCGGGTATGTGCGGAATAATATGGGCTTGTGGCCCAGCGGTGATGTGTGATTGGTGAACCACATGTGTAGGGTCTTCTTCAGCGTCGACGTGCGGAGTTAGTTCCTCGTGAACAGGAACCTCTTCAGCGAAAGGTGGGACATATCCTGGAGGAAGTCCGTAGGGTGGCCAATTGACCATAGAGTATACGTGTTGCCCAGATGCACTGTGTTGATTATTACGAACGTTTGGGGTGAAACCCGGAGGATATTGGGGAGAAACAAGCTGTTCAACATCATCGGTTTTAGGATTCCCACTCCCATTTGATTCATTTTTTTGTAATGTGAGTATCATTTCCATCATCTTATTCATTTGACTTTTGAGTTCTGCTAACTCTGTATCGTTCTTTTGATTCGCCTCACGTTCTTCCATAATCTTGACTTGCAATCGAGTCCGATAAGGGTGCTTTGGAGGCAGTTTTCCTAATTCCAGATTTTTTTGAATATTTAATAAAAATTTATGAAAGATGAAGAAATGAAGAAATGAATGAATGAATGAATGATTGTGATCCAAAATTGTAAATTTTATTGCCAACTCTCCTTTATTACAAAATCAAATTCCAACAAAAAAAAACATAAAACTCATCTAGTCCTACCATTATTACTGCAATCGCTTATTCTAAAAAAGAAAATCTTCTTTTCTCCTACTTCAATAGAAATTCCCAAAATATTCCAATTCTTTCTTGATGGTGACTAAGAATTCTCGGGCCTTCCCAGGTGGTGCTTCCTCCTCAGCTTCTTCAGCCTCTCTTGCCCTTTTTTGCGCCTTCCTTGCAAGTCCTTGGATATCATTAAGAAGTTGGCAGGTTTTTTGGAGAAGATCTTTGTGCTGCCCTTCAAAGTGTTGACTTCTATCACTCCAATAGACTTTATCCGCATCCAGGGACACTTTTTCTTCTTGTAGCAGAAAAATAGTTTTGCTGCTTTCCTCTAGTTTTGACTTTAAATATTTTAATTCTGAACGCATGGCTCCATTTTTTTGGTTGAGGGAAGCAATCATTTTGTTTTTCTCAGAAAGTGAAACATCAAGGTCTAAGTATTCATTTTTCCATCTTCGAGTTTGTTGTTCCATCCAAGCAGACCTTCCTTTTTCAACTTGCATCTCCTCTTCAATCCTTCGCAATTTGTTATTCCATAACTCCTTAGTTTCAAGCTCTTTTTCCTTCAGCTGTTGGTACATTATTTCGTATCTTCCTTCAGCCTCGGCAACATAATCAAATGGTTCATTGAAATTATGGATAGGAAGATGAGGACCTTCAACTTTAGGAGCTACAAAGCCTTTTCCGCGGTTAGCTTGCCATAGAGGATATCCGGGAGTAGTTCCTGTAGAAGATCCTTGCTTCACATATCGAACGTCTTTCCAAGCTTCGATGGCCTCCTTGACTTTCTTAGATACATTCTCGTCACCGTACGAGAATTCGAAATCAGCTAGACCATGGGTCATGGGGATAAATTGCTTTGACCCCAACTGTCTTCTAACTAGGGCAGGAGCATAGCCAGCAACTCCCCACGGGCCTATGAGAGGAACCCAAGGTTTATCTCCACACCTATATATTGCATAGGTATGAGACATCCAGGGAGCCATCCAAATTACTTCCTGCAAATCTAGGAAGAACATGATCCACTGATTCTTTGTAGGCATTTCAAGAGGCCATGCCGCATTACCATATTCTCTTGCTGGGTTATGAAACCCCGGTCTATACAGATTCCATTCGATTTTAGGGAAATCAAAGCATGTTAAGACGGGAAGATGACTGATCATCCAGATGGTCAAGAGCTGAGTACAACCTCGGAATCGTCCTCTCTTATTAAGCCTACAATGATTCAACGATCGGATAGTTTCCGCCAAGATGGGTATTGCTGGATTCACCTTATGTTCTATTTGCTCAAATAGTTTGACTATCTGACTATCAATTCGCCCCTTTACCCTTGGAAAGATTACTAATCCATAAATGGAAAGAGCAAACGCAGTCAGCCCATGATCTGTATCTATGTTGTTTTGGACAAACTGTAAGAGATAGTGAGCACTCAGGTTTCCCTTCTTATCTATCATCTGATCTTCAATTTCACTGACATGAATGTCCAACAATCTTGAGAGTATCCTTGCAGTAGTTTTCTTTTCGTAAGGGAAATAAACCTTTTATTTTGAAGGTATATCCACATTTATTATTTTGTAATACTCTTCGATTGTAGGAACCATATCAATGTGATGGAAGGTAAAGCATCGGAGCGAAGGATCCCAGAAGTGTAGCATAGCCGTCAACATCGAAATGTTGGGTCGGACTTGAATAAGGAATGCTATGAGCCCATATTTCTTAGCAAAGTCTTCGGACCTTCTCATTCGTTGCCAAACTTGTTTCAGAACTCTCAAATCGTTCGGTTCAAAGTCAATTTTCCCTATTGCTGGCAAGGGGATAACGACTCCCTTAGGCAGACAATCTCCTTCTTCTCGCTGTATAGCTTCTGACTCTTCTATGACTTTTGACCTATCTTCAACCACAACGGACTGAGAGGACATGCCGAATTTATCCATGCTTTCGAAGAATTGGAGTAATAATCTGAGATTTAGCAATAATGTTACAATTTTGAACCGTGAATGCAAATGGATATGTGTAAGCAAATACGAAATAAAAGAAAATAAGGATTTATTTTAAATGCAAGATGGTTAATTAATGCATAGCTTTAAAAGAAAAATCCAAAGACACGAAATAATTTCTAAAGTTAAAAAGATGCAAAGGGTAGGTTCTATGACTCCTATCAACAGGTCCCCAAACTGCCCCTTGTCATGATCAATTTGATTGACACAGGGTCTCCTATCCTTGCCCATCATAGGCTTCAAGCGGAAAGGATTCAGTTTGAGCGAGGGGTTTTCATGAGCCTATACGGAGACCGAAGGTCTCTCAAGGCAACACTACTTAACCCTCTATCTAAACCTAAAAGGTGTTGGGCCCGGGTAGAGGGCTTATGCATGGAAACAATAAATAATCAATAAGGCACAAGTATGTAGAAATAAAAATGAAAAACCAAACAAAAAATAAAATTTAAATCAAACAATACATAGAGACCAAAAAATTATGGCTTAACCCTCAAATGTCCCCAGTGGAGTCGCCAGCTGTCGCAACCGTCCCGAAGGGCGCCGCGAAAAAAAAATATGAAAAAGAAAATAATAATTAATTTATTTATTTAAATTAATTAAAGAGATTTGGAGTCGCCACCAATTGATTTATCCATAAAAATGGAATGGTGCAATTGGACACCTAAAAAAAATGGTCTACGCATCAGAAATTGGATTAGGGGGTTGATTACGAGTAGGGAAGGTATTAGCACCCTACCACGTCCGTTCTAAGAACGGTTACCTATTTGGTCTATATTATTTGTTTGATTAATTTGGTTTGGTTTTCAATTATTAAAAAAAAAAATTTGTTTATTATTTTTATTTTATATGTCCCATTTTTATCAGCATATTATCAAAGATGATAAATGACTATGATTGAGAAATGGGTTGCCTAAATAGCAATTTTTCTGCGGAATAAAATCAAATCCTATAACATTTGGATATAACAATGGTGAATTTAAAATTTCTATTTTAGTAAAAATTTACAGCAATAAAAATTAGTTCTAAAATTATTTCAAAATAATTTGTTTACAAAATTTCCTTTTTCGATATAGGATTGTGTTGCGGTAAAAAACAAAAAAAAATCTAAACTTGTAAGCAAAATTATTATCTTTGAAATAATTATTTTTAATTGTTTATATTCACCATTATTATAACGGTTAAGGATCAATGAATTTATTCACATTGATTTTAACATTAAAAAGAGATTTGACGAAATACTTACTTTTGATTTTTGCCATTTAGATTTAGCCAACACTCATGACCAACTCTAATATAAAAAAAATATGCCTCAAGATAATTAGGTAAAATTTACGGAACCGTAACCACGGCCTTTTCCTAATTTCTATCGTCGACAACTTAAAGTATTACTTTTTACTTTAAAATTCCAAACTTTTAATTTTTTAGAATCAAACCCAGCCAACACTCATGGCCAAATCCGATTGTAAAGAAATGCCTCAAGACTAATGGATAGACTTTTGTGTAACCGTCACTCCGGACATCTTCCAAATTTTCCGTCATCGGTTTTAATTCTTTAATTAGCGTGGCGTATTAACAAAAGTTGAAACAGTAGGCGAATACTTTCATAATTAATTGATAATGCAAAAAAAAAAACCTTTGATTTGATTGTCTTGTCGTATACCACTTGATACAGTTTTAGGACTAAAAAAAACGAAGGAGTTCATTTAGTGAAAATAATCCTTGAATGGAAATTTTTTTGTTGGACTAATTAGGATCTCGACGTGACATGTCAGCAAGACACGGAAAAAAAAATAGATCTATAACAGAAAGATTTTACAGTTCAAAAACTAAATATATAATTAAAAAAAACCTCAACAGTGAAATCTTAAAGTAATGACTGGTCTCAATACTGGCTATAATGCATAAACGCAATTCCTAACTACAGAAAATAAAGTTCCAGCAATTAGTTATTTCATCTTCAAGCAAAGTTTGAAAGATTCAAGCACTCTCAAGCTGACGTGAAGAATATACATACCTTGTAAAGCCATTTTTACCAAATTTATAATCCAGATACAAAAACATTGAACCAATATATAACATGTCGCAACCGTCCCGAACTATGTTAAATTATTTTACGTAAACCAATCTTAAACATATAATTAAAACCATATAATCACTTCGTTATTAAAAAAAAAAAAACTGATCCGTACTAATAATTAGTACCATGAACCTAAAGTTAAAATCTAGTATCAAAAATTCAGTTTTGGTTCATTGTTCCCAAACAAACAAGCTATCATGTTCATGAAAGCTGAGATGCCATACACTTCAGTTGCACAGCAAGACTTATTGGTCATCCATTAGCCACATACAGTACTATATTATTGAGCAATTCTTTTTTTTTAAGAGGAAAAATAAAATAAAATAAAATAAAAAATTAGGACAAAATCACAACTTTAGAACCATCAGAGAAATAAATTATACACAGTCTCATCACATAATTAGAAGAAAATACAACAAATAAAGAAAAAATACAAAAAAGGAACCTAATTGTTGAATGCCGCCGCTACCGCCGCTACCGCCGCCGTGCACCGCGACAACCACCGCACACCGCCGCCGCTGCTACTCCTCTCTGTATTTTCGTTTTTTTTTCTGTGCTTTTTTCCGTGTCTTCTTTCGTGTTATTTGAAGCTCTATTTATAGGAGTAAAACTTTGCAAAGAACAATATCAACCGAATCAATTAATTTTGGTCTGAATCCAACTTTTAATCCAAAGGCAGATTTCCCAGGAGAAGAAGAGAAGAAAAAGATTGCATTATGGAATAGGGACATGCAGCAAGGAGTTGAGTAGGGAAATAAAAAAAACGAATCAAAATATTAATTGATAATGATTGGAGATTGAGAATGATTTGGGAAACTAGGTTTTTTTTTTTTTTTTGAGAACAGAGAGAAGAACACAACGAAGCAGCAGCGGCTGCTTGCTGCTTGCTCGTTATTGCAATGAATTAGGTTAGGCATTTGACATAGTTTGGGCCAAACGGCCCAAACCCCTTTGCTTCCTTTTTTTTTTTTACCTTTTTTATTTTACAACCTTTTTTTTATAAAAGAAAAACAAACAAACCTTTTATTTTAAAACTTTTTTTTTAAATTTTTTTTTTTAAAAAAAAAACCCAAAGAATAACTCAATACATAATAATAATACATTCAAACAAGCTCTTTATTTTTTTCAAATATAAATAATTTGAGAATAAAAAAAATAAAAAAATAAATAAATAAATAACCAAAATTATTTTTTTACCAAATAACATCTTTGACCCCGGACAAAATTGGGTGTCAACACTATTGATCAGATCATCAGAGACATTTTAAAAGGTGTAAGTACTCGCAATTCTATTAGCAATCTGTGTAACTTCTTTGCATTTGTTTCTCAAGTAGAGCCAAAGAATTATTCTGAGGCTATGCTTGATGAGCATTGGCTTTTGGCAATGCAAGAGGAATTAAACCAGTTCGAAAGAAATTAGGTGTGGGAACTTGTTCCTTGGCCTGAGTCTCATCCGATTATTGGAACTAAATGGATTTATAAAAATAAACTTGATGAGGCTGGTTTAATTGTTCGAAACAAATCTAGGCTAGTTGCACAAGGTTACAACCAGGAAGAGGGGATAGATTATGAGGAAACATTTGCCCCTGTTGCTAGGTTGGAAGCCATTAGACTGCTTTTAGCTTTTGCATGCATTTTAGACTTTAAATTATATCAAATGGACGTAAAGAGTGCCTTTCTTAATGGTTTTATAAATGAAGAAGTTTATGTGTCTCAACCTCCTAGCTTTGAAACTTATGAACACCCTGATTATGCTTATAAACTGAAAAAGGCTTTGTACGATTTGAAACAAGCTCCTAGAGCATGTTACGACCGTCTTAGCAAATTTTTATTGGAAAATAATTTTGAAAGAGGGAAGGTTGATAACACACTTTTTATCAAAAAGAAAGGAAAGGACATTCTTTTAGTTCAAATTTATGTTGATGACATTATTTTCGGTGCTACTAATACCAGTGCTATTAGTATCACCAAAAACCCAGTGCAACATTCTCGCACGAAGCATATAGAGATTCGACACCATTTTATTCGTGATCATATTCAAAAGGGTGATTGCATTATAGAGTACGTTGATACTTCGCGGCAGTTGGCTGATATCTTTATGAAACCGCTTCCAAAAGAAAATTTCTTTTTCATTCGTAGAGAAATTGGTTTAACTTCTGCCTCTCACCTCTTTTGAGTATGTGAGTCTATATATCTCTCTTGTTATTATTGATGCATCTTCTTAGTGTTTCAGGGGGAGATAGCACATCTTTTTGATGATTACAAAAGGGGGAGAGATATTCTGATATTTCCTATATATGACTAATTGCATTCAGGGGGAGATACTCTGAATGATGCACAAAAATAAGCATCTATACAGGGGGATAAGAATTGATCTATTATATTTCCTGTATTATTGTGTTCTAAGTAAGGTTTTAGTATTTTATATGTATATACTGCTTATATAACACTTGTGATG
This sequence comes from Crotalaria pallida, assembly GCA_037953625.1. NCBI lineage: Eukaryota > Viridiplantae > Streptophyta > Magnoliopsida > Fabales > Fabaceae > Crotalaria > Crotalaria pallida. Next base: position 66,120,813 of record CM075651.1, read on the forward strand.
CAGATAATAAAGAGCATATCAGAATGGTTGTTTGTCATCATCAAAAAGGGGGAGTGTTGGAAGTCAAGCTGGTTGGAAGGCATACTTCAAACTCTCTATGGACTTCAAGTTTTATTCAAGTATGTGTTTTGATGATAACAAGCCAACTCAAGTTCAAGCTCACAAGTGCAAGTCTCAAGGTTGAAGACTCAAGCAAGCTTAAGAATAGAAACCTTCTCCTTAGTTCAAATGTAAGGTAATGAAGTTTTTGTTTCCTTAAGAGTTACAAAGCCAATAAAGTTTTTCATTTTGGAAGAGAAGAAGAAAAACGTGTTTTCCGCATATAAAAATGTTTTTCTGCATTTAATCGGAGTAAAAATAATTGATGTTACAAAACTCTGTATATTTGTATGTTTGCAAGAGGGAGTAATCGATTATTTCATAAAGTAATCGATTAACTTTGTTGCATCATATAAAAATCAGAGAAGTTGTAATCGATTAACTGAATTCTGTTAATCAGTTACTTTCTTATGAAAGTAATCGATTACATTATAATTGTTGCATCATATATTTTTCAGAGGCTTAGTAATCGATTACAAGCCTTGTAGTAATTGATTACATGATGTTGCATCATATGCAACCCAGAGGCTCAGTAATCGATTAACTCCTTAGTGTAATCGATTATTATGTGTTGCATCATATGCAACCCAGAGGCTCAGTAATCGATTAACTCCTTAGTGTAATCGATTATTATGAGTTGCATCATACAATGAACAGGAGTGGTGTAATCGATTAACTATTATTAGCCTAATCGATTACATGCTTTTCAAATGAACTTAAGAATTTCTATTTTTGAAGGAATAATCGATTATCTTCATAAAGTAATCGATTACTTCAGGTTTTATTGAAAAACATGTCAGAATCATTTTTTATTATTTCCTGATTTGTTTTTATATAAAAGATTCTGATATATTTTACAAAATTCGAAAATGATTTTAAATTTGAATTATTTCCTTTTTGGTTTTAAGAATCAAATCTTTATTTTATTTCGTAAATCGTTTTGATTTAGTTTTGATTTTAAAACTTATTTCAAATCTTATTTTATTCTATTTTGATTTTGTTTTACTTATTAAAAATCTGTTTTGATTCAAATTTCGTTTTCTTTTTAAATAAAGTTCACTCCAACATTTCATAACGTAATTTTTCATTCCATTTCATTCTCATTCACGTTTCTCTCTTCTTCTTCTTCTCAAGTTTTCTGATCTTCATTGTTCACAATCTTTTGAAGAACAAAACTTTCATTGGCTGAGTAAACTTCTAAGAGAAACTTCTACTTCACTATCATAGAGCATATTGTTGTATCCGTGTTGTGAACACAAAAAGCTATTGTAATCACTATCATTTTAATCGTTCTAAACCTTAGTGGTTAGGGAGAGAATCCCTTAGTGGACGTGTGATACGTCGTAGGGCGAGGAACCCTGCTGTGTGATTGAGGCCCCTAGCGAACGGAGGTTCCTAGTAGTGTGCGGGGTGCTCTTGGTTGTAATAGGGTGCGGCTCTATTGCTTGGTATAAGAACTCTCAGGCGGGTCGCTTGGGGACTGGACTAGGCCTTTCGACGGGAAGGCTGAACCAGTATAAAATTCACCGGTGCAAGCTTTTCTATCCCTATCTCTTTTACTTTCCGCATATTTCAATTTTTACGTTTCTGCGCTACTCATTTATTATTTTTTCTATCGTTTTCGCGATCCGTGTCGAACGTTTAATCTCTCCATCTCAAATCAATTTTTTATTTGTTACGATTTTTTCAATACATAATAAAACTCGATTCACCCCCTCTCTCGAGATTTTGAGGCCAAAACTAACAGGCACGACAGCTGTCTCACAACAATTGGTCCCAGACCAGGAGGGCTCAGCCTCAAATCAATTCAATTCAATTCAATTCACATATAATCAAGGCTCACTGTCTCACTGTTCTAGATTTTCAATCTAGAGGGTGACAGTACAGTTCTAGTCTCTAGTGCAGAACTTACCACGACATTGGACCCAGTCCCTACCACGTTAGTACGCCACATGTGGAGTTTGTTCTGCCTAGAAAGGTACTCTAGACTTCTTGACGTTTCACCGTCATCGTCCTCCCCTAATGCAATCTCCTCCTAAGTATCCGCAGATACTTATGGTTCCTTCCTCTCCACTACTTCGACACACTCTCATACCTCACCGCGTTATTCATGTCTTTTAATAGTCTTTTAGAGTTTTGAAGGATTTAAAGTTTTATTATCGGCTTAATCCTAATGGTCGACTCATCCTTAGCACATCCCTTCAACGAGTCCCGACCACTAATCATTCAAACTGTTCCCCAATTCATCACATAACATTTCAACATCTCATATCACACACTTTCTCATCTCATCTCATCAACTTTCACAAAAGCTCCATTCTTCGACTTTCTCAAAAACGTCTTTTCGCAAAGCTCTTCGAAAACGTACTTCCACAAGACTTTTTCAAAAATATCATTTCATAAAGTTTCTCAAAAATATCCTTTCACAAAACTTTCTCAAATAATGTTTCTAAAACTTTCACAAATCTGTTTTCACAAACGTTCTCAAAAATGTTGTTTTCACAAACTTTTTCTCAAAAATGTCATTTCATAAAACTTCCTCAAAAATATTATTTCAAAAGACTTTCTCAAAAATATCATTTCCAAAAAGACTTTCTCAAGATATCACTTCAAAACTTTATCAAAAGATTGGTTTCAAAAACTTTTCTCAAAAATATACCTTTTCACAAAACTTTTTCCAAAAGACTGGTTCACAAAACTTTTTCAAAAATATATCTTTTAACAAAAAGCTTTTCAAAAATCTCTTTTCAAAAACCCTTTTTCAAAAATCAAATTTTTGCTGAGCGCTAATGGAGGAGCAAGCTCAACTCAACACTAGTCTCAGTTAAAACAAAAACAAAACAAAGGAGCCAAGCTCCACTCAAATCACATCTCACTTGCAACCTCTTCCTCTTGGTATTCCATACAACCTTTGTTATTACTTCTCCTTCTTTCCATTATATTTCCTTACTTTTTCAAATTTATTCTTATCATTACATTATTAAGCGCACTACTGTTTCTCAAGCAATATCATAATTACTTAACCAATCAATGGATCAATTGCAGAGTAGAATAAATAAATAACTCAAACATAATCAATCAGAAATCATAACATTATAATTAATAAACCAATCTCAGCCGTTCGGGTGGATAGCCAAAGCAATCACACAAGTGCTATCACATACACCACTACGCTAAATGAGATTGGAGTCCAACCTTTGAGATGATTGGACATCTTAAAAAGTTACCTAAATACCACGACGTCTTAAGGGAAGCCCCTCTCTCACCTCAAATGACGTAGGTCTCCGCAAACTTTCCAAGATTTGTCGATCGCTAATTCCGCCTCGTTTCCTTTGCGTCTGTCGTTCGAACCATAGCATTTTTCCCGTGCGTTAGAAACGACTTTAACGAATTCATTAATTTGTTTTTAAAACATTTTGAAATCATTCCTTTTTGAAAACACATTGTCCATATTCAAAAAGTTTTCAAATCCAAATCAAAAACAAAAATGTTTTCAAGAAAACTTTGAAATACTTTAAAATGATTTTCTTATCAAAATAGGATCCATTCCTCTTATGGTAAATTCACTTTAAAATGTTCATGTTATAAAAATCATTATTCTTAGTCATTAAACAGAATTCAAAACTTAAGAAAATAAAATTCCAAAACCACATCAAATCAATTTAAGTTTCTTAAACCATACTTTTCAGTAAAACATTTTTCAATTCTTTGGAAATTCAAATATAGATTTTCAAAACACATTCAATTAGCAAAACAACACACCACTTTTTAATACATTCATAACTTCACACAATACTAATCACATTAAAATCATCAAACATCATTTATTAAATCAATTTATTTATTTTTATTCTTTAAAAACCGAAAGGGGTTAAAACAAACAACACATCAATTCTATCACACACATAGCATCATGCATACAACACACAGTCATCCATAAAGGTCATTTCATGGAAATAATTTTCCTAGTTACACTAGTGTAACACCCTAAGAATAATTACCCTTAATTACCCCATTATGAAAATAACGACTTAAAATTTCTTTTTAAAACTACTTGAGTTATAAAATTCTTCTGTCCAATCGGACAGAGTTTCCTTTGTTTATTGGACATTCCAAAAACTTAGTTTTCCTGTAACCTGTGCAAATCGAATATATTCATTTCATCCAGAGCCAACAGGGCCAAAATAACCATTGTGTGATATTCAACTACATCATAAGCATAATGACATCAGAGATAGCAGCAATGAACAAGTTGTGGAACTGTAAAAGTTTTCCCAAAAAAAATAATATACTTCCTACCCATAGGAAGTGTCCTGGATGACCCAAGAAAATAAAGCTTTACAATCCACTTTCAAAAACAACTATACCATATGCCAAAAATAACCAGGACTATACAAAAACCCCAAAAAAAGAATCCACTACTATCTACTCTCCCTGGGAGGGAGAGTGCACCTGCTTGGCCGGGGGCTGTTCAAGCTCAATTTCTGTACCTGTAAAGATAGTAAGGGAGTGAGCATTGCACATGAAATAGGAAAGCAGTTTCTCATTAGACATAATTACCCACTAAGCCAAGCACAATTATCAATTAGATCATATAGCACAATTTATCCACCGGCACACATCATGCATTCACATTTTTGCAATCCATTTCAGATTTCATTTATATTTCTCATTACTTATCATTTTGTTTCACTTGTCATCTCTTTCATTCCTGACATCTGTTCATCTTTCGACATTTTCATCTCTTTATCACTTTCGTCTTTCACATCACTTTCATCATTTTAAATTTCCATTTTCAATACCTTTACTTACTCATATTATCAGTTTCCAACTCATATCCATAAGTCATACACTTTTTCGAAATCATACACCGTATGTCACCTCACAATCAGAGGCTAACATACCCAAATGACATCTTATGTCTCCTCACGGTCAGAGGACAACATACACACATCTCATCATCTTTTAAATCATTTTATCTTTTCTTTACCATTAGGGATTAGCGCACCTGTTAGGCATTTCACACCCACTAGGACTTTCACCCAATCCAGGTAACTTTCCACCTATTAGGCCACGGTTGACACCCATTAGGACTAAAAACAACATCTCAACTCTTTTACCATCACATTCACATTTTCTATTTTCAAAACTTTTATTATTGTGCAGCATGATTGATCCATTGGATACCCCCGCCTAACGGGCATTTACGGGACCTAATAGGTAACTTGCACCTGGATTGGGTAACTTGTGCCTAATGGGTAACTTGTCACCTAAAAGGGCACCTAATGGGTCGGTGTATCACAAGGATCAATCATAGCTGCAACTTCAATCATTTTTATAATTCCATTTATTTATATTCAAAACAATTATCACACTTAGAATCATTGGCAACATTACTTGCATTATTACATAAAAGTAACATCCACATATATTCCAAATAACTCACAAATTAGATCAATTGCTCACATTAACAGATATTCACCAATTCAATCAACGTTTAATATATAGAGCATTTAGCATTAATACATACCAATTTCTATGCATTCTCAAAGTTTACTTTTTATTTCTTTAATTAAATCAAACTACTCTATTCCTTCATAATCCTAGGGATTTAATAACACCAAAAATAACATATAAATCCTAGCAAGCTCTTATGAACTAATTTGAACCTATTCCCTAGAACAAACCAATGCTCACTATATCCACTCCCTTACCTCAAACCAAGAGAAATGGGGAAAAATCTTCCAAGCCCTAGCTCCTAAGTTCCTTAATCAAAAGCTCCAAGGATTGAGTGGAAGGAGAGAGTTTTCTTGACCTCCATGAAACAATAGAACACAAATGAGTCATGAATTTGTCAAACCCATGACATAAAATTCGTATATCCATGGAAGGGAGGAGAGAGAAAACTCAAATTAGAGAGGGAGAGAGGGAAGGAATCAAAGGCTTGAATACTTACTTGGAGCAAGGAGGAAGAGATTTGTTGATGAAATGAAGAAATCCCACTTGTTCTTGGTGGATTTGATGATGGAGAATGGAACCCTAGAGGAGAGAGAGAAGGAGGTTCGAATTTTGGAAGGGAAGAACACGTGATTGCCTTTATTTTTTTTCAGCATTTACAGCCTCTAATCGATTATTAATCGATTAAGGCTTTTCCAATTTTCTGGACTTAATCGATTAAGCTGCAGCTTAATCGATTAAGTTGCAGAGTTTGCAGCACCCCGACTTTGAATGGCCAAAACTTCTTCGTTACCCGTTGGATCTTCCTCAAATTTTAAAGCAAGCTTCCTCACCTATCCTACTTCACATCCAACGGTGGAATTTGTGTTTAGAGTTGTAAATATTTTATTTTGAATTTCCTAATATAGGGTGTTTATAACACCAGAAACATCGCTTCTAACGCTCTTTTGTTCATCTTTCCACCTCCTTTCTGATGCCAATGCTTCTTGATTCCTTTATGGCATTCAAAGAACTCCTAATCCATCATTTTAAATCCTTTTTAGAATAATCCGCACTTCCAATTCTTATCATTATTCTAATTACTCTTAGAATTAAAATTCGGGATGTTACACACTAGCATACCTAGGCCGAATCATATAGGCATAATTTCACAAAGATTGATGCACACATAAAGGCACAAAATAAATAAAATTATTTTCTTTCTCTCTGGACTAAAAACCGAGAGCATTAAAAAGGAAAATTTAACAAATTTAATTTATTTTCTTAACATAAATCAAACAACAAGTTAAATTACAAATCACTTTCAAGTTTCATTTTTATTTTTCTTAATGATTCATGAATGTACTTCTAAGCTCTTAAATTAAGCTAGTCTCATCCTAAATGCAACCTAAACAATGATCAAATGCAATTTCCTATTCTTTTCCTTCATGGCCGAATACCATCATGCAAGAATGCAAGGTTCTTGGTTCAATTTCTAACATACAAAAGTCACAAAATCAAATCAAAACATGTAGGATTTCAAAACAAGCTTTTAAAGACATCACACCACATCACTCATTCATATCCTCATGCATTAACTTTATCAAAGCAAGATTTTTAATTAGAGAATTTCAATAAAGCTTAAGTTCGTTACTTAATCTTAAATAAAAATTAAGATTACATTCTAAACTTCTAGAAATAACATTCATGCACCCAAAATTACTAGATCTAGCCCTATCATACACATGCATCAACTAAAAAGCATGGGATCCATTTTCCTCAAGTACGGCCGAATGGCCTCTTACAAACATAGCACACATAGAAATCAAATACTTAAACTAAATCATGTTGACACTCTAAAAATCATTTTAAAACTTGTTTCTTAATTTTCTTCTTTGAAACCGTGACATGCATCAAATGAAAACGTCATCTTTTCACTAAAATCAACATGCATGCTTCACTTTTTGTTTATTAAACATAGATCAATAAATATATGCAGCCAATTCAACAAATCATCCTCAAATCAACATGTAAGGTCAAAGATCTCCAATTTATTTTCAAGCAAATTTAAATCATATATTTATTCATCAAGAAATCACACAAACACATCATAAACCACCATTTAAACAAGAAAATTTAACATGCAAGACTAAAACTCTCAAATCAAGTTCAAAGCACAAATTAATTTATCAAATCATTTCAAAAAAAAAATATCATAGCTCACGGTTTTAACAAAAGATTAAACATGCAAAGCCAATGAATTTTACTTTATCTTTAACTAAACTTAGATCATGCATCCACTTGCCAAATAATCACATAAACACACATAGATCATGGTTTAAAACAAGAAGGATATGTAAGATCCATGAAGAATGTTTTGATAAATGCCAAAAGGTTTTGAACAAGCTTCAAATGTGTTGATCAAGATCAAGCTCAACAAGCAACAACAAACATCAAGTGATGAAGAGAGAGCCAACTCATGAAGACTTAGTTTGGTAGTTTATGTTTTATTGTTTTATATTTTGCCTCACAAGTCTTTTAGTTTATGAGTTTGGGTAGAGTTCTTAGAGGGTAGTGAATCTCTTTTGATTGCATGATTATATCATATTTTGAGTATTCATTTTGCCTAAAATCAATAGGTGGCTTAAAGGTTTGAAAGAAAAGGTTTAGTTTTTGAGAAAACAAGTTTTAAGTGTTTTTTGAACTGACTACTCGATTAGCCACTTGATTACTCGAGTAGAATTTTCATGTCTTGCGCAAATACTCGATTAAGGGGCTGATTACTCGAGTAGAATTTTGAAGCCTTGCGTAAATACTCGAGTAGTAACTTAAATACTCGAGTAGTGAACAAGTTTTACACTGATTACTCGAGTAGTAACTTTGTTACTCGAGTAACACGAGCTGTAACTGTTTTTAAATGAGTTTTTCACTTCTCAAAAGTACTTTTAACCATTCCTAACTTTTGGGTATTCTATATAAACCTTTTCCTAACCTTTGTGAATCATTATTACACTTTCATAATCAATTTTACAAAGAATCAAGCCACTCTATTCTCTCTCACTTTCTCAAGATCAAAGCTTTAACTTTTACATTCTTTGATCAAGAACCTTGAATCTCTCATGTTGATATTTTCATAGCTTTTGAAAGAGATTCATAGGATTGTTATTTTGTTTTCATTTGAGTTATAATCTTTGCAAGAGGCAAGCTATCTACAACAATTGGAAGTCTTGGTTGTGAATCAAGCAAAGTTATATTGGAAGCCTTGGTGTGGCATTTCATCAAGCACTTGGAAGCCTTGTTTTGTTAACAAGCAATTGGAAGTCTTGTAGTGAAGCAAGCATTGGAAGTCTTGTTGTGGGGTATCGGCAAGCAAGAGAAGAGGTTAGATTAGATATCAATAGGGTTACAAGGCAAGGGTGTGGTATCTCTTGTAGGCTAGCAAGAAGGGAGTCTTGTGAGGCATTTACTTGTAATTTGAGACACTCTAATTCCTAATAGTGAAGAATCTCTCTTGGTTGAAGAGGGGACTGGAGTAGCTTTCAAGTGGATGAAAGTGAACCAGGATAAATCACTGTGTCGTATCTCTAAACTCTCTACTCTTTACATTCTTGTTATTAATTATGTTCTTGATTGAAAACCTAGAAAAAGTGATTTTTCATAATTGATTGAATTGAATCTTTAATTGTGCAAAATTGATTTGGGGAAAATCATTTTTATTACCTAGGTTAATCAATAAGAATATTGGTGTTAATTGTTTCCGCTGAATCTCTGATTATACATGTTGGTTGATTGATTTTCGTATTTGATTGAAAAGTGATTTTTCAATTTTGAAAGGGATTAATCGATTAACTAGTGTCATTACTCGATTAGATTGAATCAAGCATTCGGAACTAATCGATTAATAGCCTTTGCTAATCGATTAACATCAAGAGAATTTGCAAAAATCATTTGTTTTAATCGTTTTGATTTATTTCTTGCGAAAATCTTTCAAGGTTTATCTAACACATATTCAACCCCCCCTTCTAGGTGTTCTCCTAGTGTTTCCTAGTTGTTTCACCCACCGATTGTAGGTTCTTACAATTGGTATCAGAGCTCGGTCGAAAGACACGAGCATAGAGCTTTTTCGTTAAGATCCTTGAGAAACTACAATGGGTTCTACGAATCCTTTTGGTGGTGAAGGTGCTTCAATTAATCGCCCTCCTATGTTTGGTGGAGAGGGTTATGGTTATTGGAAAATTAGGATGAGAATCTTTATAGAAGCTATAGATGTGAACATTTGGGAAGCCATTGAAAATGGTCCTTATATTCCCTCAAAAGATGTAGAAGGTGTACTTACCCTAACTCCCAAAGATAAGTAGACCGATGATGATAAAAGGAAAATTCAATATGATTTAAAAGCAAAGAATATCATCACCTCCGCTCTATCTTATGATGAGTTCTTTAGAGTCTCCCAATGTCGTGATGCCAAAGAAATGTGGGACACCTTGCAAGTCACACATGAAGGCACTAGTGAAGTTAGGCGTGCTAGATTAAATTCTTTGATGCATGAATATGAATTGTTTCGTATGTTGCCTAATGAATCTATATGTTTTATGCAAAAGCGTTTTACTCATATTGTTAATCATCTCATTGCTCTTGGTAAAACTTTCTTGAATTGTGAACTTGTTAACAAAGTTTTAAGATGTCTAAGTAGGGAATGGCAACCAAAGGTTACCGCAATTGTTGAATCAAAGGACTTGGACACCATGGACTTAGCAACACTTTTCGGAAAGCTTCAAGAACATGAAATGGAGCTTGGACGTTTGCAAATGCATGAAGAGTCGGATAAGTACAAAGAGAGAAAAGGAATTGCTCTTAAAGCTCAAAGGTCATATAGAAAGGAAGAGAGTTCCGATAATGATGATAATGAAGATTCCGATTCGGACATTGATGAAGAGGAGATGAAGCTTCTACTAAGAAAGTTCAATAAGATTCTAAGGAGAAAAGGAAGGTTGAACAAAGATAAAAGTAAAGAGAAGAATTCCCCACACTACAAGACAAAGACTTCAAAAGAAGGTATAGTTTTCCATGAATGTGGAAAGCCTGGTCATCTCAAGTACTCATGATCTAAGTATCTTAAGAAGAAGGAGAAAGAAAAGAAAACTAAAAGGGAATACATAGTTTGGAATAGTGATGATGAAAAAGACAAGAAAAGCCAATCAAATAGTTCTTCAGATGATGAAGATGCCGCTTGTCTCAACTTGATAGCTCTAGTAAATGAAGAGGAAAGTTCAAATGATGAATCAAGTGAGCAAAGCTACGAAAGCGATGTAAGTGAAACTAAATCCGAATTTCTTCCAAATATGAAATGTTATATAATGCTTATGAAGAAATGCATGAACAATTTAAGAAACTAGCTTTGAAAAACATTGAAAGGAAGAAGCTCATTTTGAAACTTCAACAAGAGATTTTAGATCTTCAAAAGCAAGTTGATGAGCTTAATCTTCAAAATGAAACTCTTGATCTTATATATGCTAGTTCTTCTTGTGATTGTGCTAGTAGATTGAATATTGTGGTTGATTGTGAGGATTGCAAGTTGCTTAAAGATGAAAATGCTATTTTGAAAAATAAGCTTGCAAGTTTCTCAAGTGGTGATATTAGATTGCGCACATTGTTAAATTTTCAAAGAGAAAATTCAAACAAGTTTGGTTTGGGTTATACTAATGCTAAGAGTAAGTCTCATAGAAATGTTGTTGATTTTTCTAAAGTTGATTTTTCAAATGCACCAACATGTTTCTATTGTGGTACTCATGGACATACTTCAAATGTGTGTTATATTAAAGTGCATAGTATACCTAAAGGAGATTTTATTTGGGTGAAAAAGGGTGAGAGTCCCTACACTAACAAAAATGGATCCAAAACCATTTGGATACCAAAAAGCAAAGCATGATTATTTTTGTAGGTATGATTGAAGAGCAAAAGGACTTTCATGTGATATTCATTCATTTGCTTCTTCAATTGGTATTAAGGAGAAAATTCTACAAATTGGTAACATTTGATATTATACAATTGGTATTTTACATTTGATATTGTTGGATATTGCTCATAGTTCTCTCAATTGGTATTATTTCTTATAATGTGATATTGTTTATACTATTGAGAAAATACTATTGGTATCAAATTCTTACAATTGTTTTTCAATTAGTATCATGTTATTGGTATACAATTTGTTATAATTGATATCATTGAGTAATCATTAGATGATTATCATGCTTTGGTTGTTATATCTTATTAATTTCTCTATTTTGGCTTAGATCTTTTATTTCAATTGGTATATATATTTCTTTTTGATAATGCCAAAGGGGGAGAAATATGATGTTTTGAAAAAGGGGAGAAATATTATCATTTTGGGGAGAAATGAAATGAAATGGTATGTTTGGAGAAAGGTTTGTTTTGTTGTTTTTATGTAGGTTGAGCAAAGTTGTTGGAGATAGGGGGAGAATCAAGCTTTTATCTCAATTAGATTTCAAATGTCAAAAGCATTAATTGAGGGGGAGCAAGAGTCTCACCAAGTGATCAAATGGTTCAAGCATCAACAACTTCAATGAACTTCATATTTTCAAAACATGTTTGTCATTTTCAAAAAGGGGGAGATTGTAAGATCCATGAAGAATGTTTTGATAAATGCCAAAAGGTTTTGAACAAGCTAAAAAAGGTTTTGAACAAGCTTCAAATGTGTTGATCAAGATCAAGCTCAACAAGCAACAACAAACATCAAGTGATGAAGAGAGAGCCAACTCATGAAGACTTAGTTTGGTAGTTTATGTTTTATTGTTTTATATTTTGCCTCACAAGTCTTTTAGTTTATGAGTTTGGGTAGAGTTCTTAGAGGGTAGTGAATCTCTTTTGATTGCATGATTATATCATATTTTGAGTATTCATTTTGCCTAAAATCAATAGGTGGCTTAAAGGTTTGAAAGAAAAGGTTTAGTTTTTGAGAAAACAAGTTTTAAGTGTTTTTTGAACTGACTACTCGATTAGCCACTTGATTACTCGAGTAGAATTTTCATGTCTTGCGCAAATACTCGATTAAGGGGCTGATTACTCGAGTAGAATTTTGAAGCCTTGCGTAAATACTCGAGTAGTAACTTAAATACTCGAGTAGTGAACAAGTTTTACACTGATTACTCGAGTAGTAACTTTGTTACTCGAGTAACACGAGCTGTAACTGTTTTTAAATGAGTTTTTCACTTCTCAAAAGTACTTTTAACCATTCCTAACTTTTGGGTATTCTATATAAACCTTTTCCTAACCTTTGTGAATCATTATTACACTTTCATAATCAATTTTACAAAGAATCAAGCCACTCTATTCTCTCTCACTTTCTCAAGATCAAAGCTTTAACTTTTACATTCTTTGATCAAGAACCTTGAATCTCTCATGTTGATATTTTCATAGCTTTTGAAAGAGATTCATAGGATTGTTATTTTGTTTTCATTTGAGTTGTAATCTTTGCAAGAGGCAAGCTAACTACAACAATTGGAAGTCTTGGTTGTGAATCAAGCAAAGTTATATTGGAAGCCTTGGTGTGGCATTTCATCAAGCACTTGGAAGCCTTGTTTTGTTAACAAGCAATTGGAAGTCTTGTAGTGAAGCAAGCATTGGAAGTCTTGTTGTGGGGTATCGGCAAGCAAGAGAAGAGGTTAGATTAGATATCAATAGGGTTACAAGGCAAGGGTGTGGTATCTCTTGTAGGCTAGCAAGAAGGGAGTCTTGTGAGGCATTTACTTGTAATGTGAGAAACTCTAATTCCTCATAGTGAAGAATCTCTCTTGGTTGAAGAGGGGACTGGAGTAGCTTTCAAGTGGATGAAAGTGAACCAGGATAAATCACTGTGTCGTATCTCTAAACTCTCTACTCTTTACATTCTTGTTATTAATTGTGTTCTTGATTGAAAACCTAGAAAAAGTGATTTTTCATAATTGATTGAATTGAATCTTTAATTGTGCAAAATTGATTTGGGGAAAATCATTTTTATTACCTAGGTTAATCAATAAGAATATTGGTGTTAATTGTTTCCGCTGAATCTCTGATTATACATGTTGGTTGATTGATTTTCGTATTTGATTGAAAAGTGATTTTTCAATTTTGAAAGGGATTAATCGATTAACTAGTGTCATTACTCGATTAGATTGAATCAAGCATTCAGAACTAATCGATTAATAGCCTTTGCTAATCGATTAACATCAAGAGAATTTGCAAAAATCATTTGTTTTAATCGTTTTGATTTATTTCTTGCGAAAATCTTTCAAGGTTTATCTAACACCTATTCAACCCCCCCTTCTAGGTGTTCTCCTAGTGTTTCCTAGTTGTTTCACCCACCGATTGTAGGTTCTTACAGGATAGTCATGCAAGAAAGATATATGTTAAGCTTCACAAAATCTTAAACAAAACTTTAGATCTTTAAGTTTGAGTTGGAAAAACATTAAGATATAACAAGAAGATATAAACCGAACCACAAACATAGAGTTACAAATATTACAAGTTATGTTTAGTCCTTAAAAGTCCAAGATCAAGAAAGAATAACACATAAATTCATCTTACAAGTCACAAAAATAAACATGCAAGAAGAAAATAAAAAGGGATCTACAAACTAAAAAGGGAAACTAAACTATTACATTTGTTCTCTTGTTCTTCGAATCTTCTACCAAGAAGGGTGGGTTCTTCAAGCTCTTAACACTTAGATCTTCAAAGAGTTACTCTTGATCTAGTGTGGGTTGTAACACCCCGCATTTTTCCGTACGTGCGTAAACGATTTCCATAAAAATAAACGTTGAGTTTTTGCTTTCCAAAAAGGATTTTCTAAAGGAATGATTTCTTTATGAAACAAATTTGCATTTTTTGGATTTGTGAACATTGAAAGTGTGATCTTTTGAATTTTTATTTGATTTGTAAAATTTATTTTTGAAATTTGTGAAGGACGAATTTTTATGAAACCGTGATTTTTGGAAAGTTAATGACCTTAAATAAATTTGTCTTTTGGAAATCTTTCATTTGCATAGAAGTTTGATTCTTAGAGATTTTAATTATGTGTGTTATGTGTATCCCATTGTTTTACTTTGAAATAGCTTAAGTTCTCTTTATAATAAAATGTGTCTTGTAGGAAATTAAATTAATTGCCATAACATGGAATTAATTATGCTCAATATGATTTAATATGTGAATATGGCTTGAAAAATAAACATGTGTGTATATATGTGCATGTGCTACGGTTTTGGTGTGTTTATGTGTACATATAATCCTTGAAAGTACTTGCATATTTGTGTGAATTAGTAATTGTAAGTATCTTAAATAAATATGATTAGAAAAAAAATATAGGATATGTGTGTGTGCATATGGTGCTACGGTTTTATTATGTGTGTGTATGCATGCATATGATTCTTGAGTGGATGATGCCTTAAAATGAATCTAAAAATAGAAAAATAGAAAAATGAAAGGTGCATGATGTGTGTGCATGCGTGTGATGCTACGGTGATGAGAGTGTGTGTGTGTTGGGGTAGATTTTCAAATTAGGGAGGTGATACTTGGAAGGCTTAGAAGCTACCAAGTGGATTGCATGAGTAGAAAATAGGAACCTTGAAATGACTAAGCATGATGAAGCCTAGCCCTAGACTAAGCACCATGTTCCCTTTGATTGAACCCCTCCCATGCAAACTTTGAGAAACCCAAAACTACCCTTCAAATTGATGCCTTGGCCGAACCTCACCTCAAGGGTAAAGAAGGCAACTTCGTTGCCCTTATATCCAACTATGCCTTAGTTCATTTCCTTACTTTCTTCCCATTTCCTTTCACAAACACAAACCAAACACTTTCTAAGGGACTATCCAACCCTTAGAAGAAAAAGAGAGAGAAGAAGAGAGAGTGTGGCCGTGAGTGACTCGAAGAAGAAGGAGGAGATCTAGACAAAGTCCTTGAACTTTCTTTGAAGACCTAGAGCCTTTGAAGTAGAAGCCTCAATTTCTTGGTAGGTTATAAGGGAATCAAGGAGAAAACCATGAGAATTAGGATTTTCTTTTGGTCTTGTAATTTTTCTTTCTTCTCTTTTCATTGCATGTTTATTTTTATAGCTTGAGAGGTGAGTGCAACTATGGACTTTTAATTCGGTTTGTAAATATGTGAACTTATGGACTCTTAAAGCTTCGGTTATGGCTTCATTAGGTGGATCATCATGATTTTCTAAACAAACTTCTAAAGGATCTAACTTATTACTTGAGATTTTTGAGAAAACTAAAATGAAAACTTCATGCATGTTGAATTTATCCTCTTAAACCGTGAACCGTGAGGTTTTTATGAAAAGGTTTAGTAAATAAATTATGATCCAAGCTTAATTTGTGATGAAGTAAGGAATTTATGTCTTGCATGTTGATTTCTTCTACTCAAACCATGATCTATGAGGTTTTTATGGAAAGGATTTGGTAAATAATTTATGATCTAGGTTTGATTTGTGACAAAGTGAAGAATTTGTGTCTTGCATGTTGATCTCTTGTGCTCAAACCGTGACCTATGTGTATATATGTGAATGTTTGATTAACAATTTCATGATCTAGGTTTAATTGAGAAGAAAATAGGGATTTTTAACTTTGCATGTTGATCTTGTGATGGTTTCGGTTGATCTTTGTGTGTGCATGTTTTAATCTATGCTCAATATCTTACAAGTTAAGGACTTTGAGGCTTTTCATGTTAAGTTTCAAATGAAAAAGGCTATGTTTCCCTTTATGTATGTCTCGGCCTAGTAGAAATAAATAGGATAATGGACTTTAAAAATGATTTTCTTTTTATGAGCATGATTTGATTTAAACAATTGTTTATGTTTGTTGGTATGAAGGCCATTCGGCCATGAGTGCTAAAATTGTTTTAGTGCATGATTTTTAGGTGCATGTATGTATTAGGAATAGATTTAGTGGTCTTAAGTCCATGCATGCCATTCTTTTTAGAAGATTAAGTTATAAACCATGTTTCTATTCAAGAAAAATTATAAGTTTGAGTTTTAATAAAGAATCTAAGGAATCTCATGATGGTTTATGCATGTTGGTGTAATATGGTTTGCTTTAATTACCTTTAGTGCATTGAAAAATGAACTAAGATTCTTGTCCTATGCATGCTAGTATTCGGTCTTGAGATAGAAAATAGAAAAGTGTGCTTAATCATTATCTAGATTGCATATAGACTAAGATTAGCCTCATTTAGGAGCATAAAGATGCATACATGAAGTGATTGAAATTATTAAATTTTCCCATGATGCTTACGGTTTTAGTCTTAAAGCAATAGGATGATTTCATTGTTTTATGACTTTGATGGTTTGATATATTTTGTAAGATTTTACTTGGATGATTCGGTTAGCATATGTTTAGGTGCTTAGAAGGATTTTCTTTTGAATTAACTAATGAGAGTGATTAAATTCTATGTTTGTGTAATCATATGTGTGATATCATGATGTGCTAATTTCTTTTATTCTTTTTGGTTTTAAGGGCTGGAAATAAATAAAATTAATAGAAATAATTTTCATGATGTTAGTTCTATGATTTTAAGGTTTAGAAATTGTTAGTTATAAGCAATTCGGTTTTGCCATGATTTGACTAAGAAATTAAACTTGAATTATTTTCCTGTGCATGATTGAAATTGTGTGTTAGTGTTATAATTTGATTAGTTAATTTCTTTAGCCCAAAAGTGTTTTGTGATAAGTAAATGATAAATGTTTTAAATCAAGTTTTAAATATGAAAGGAAGTTTATTTGAATAAAAGAATGTTTCTAAGTTGTTTTCAAAGTTTTTCTTAAGAACTGTTTTTGAATTGAAAAATCTTGGACAATGATAACGAGTTTTTAAAAGAGAAATTATTTTCAAAAGGAATTCCAAATGTATCAAAATCGTTTCTAATGCACGGGAAAAATGTCTTAGTTCGAGCGACGGACGCGAAGGAAATGAGGCGAGGATAACGATCGGGAAACCTTGGAGAGCTTAAGGACGTTTCGTCATTGAGGTGAGAGAGGGGCTTATCCTTAAGACGCCGTGGTGATTAGGTAACATATTAAGGCGTCCAATCATCTCAAAGGTTGGACCCCGATCTCACTTAGCGAAGTAGTGTGATAGCAGTTATTTGTTTGTTGTGTGTTGTTTGGCTATCCACTCGAACGACTGAGATCGGTTTATTTGTTGGAATGTTTTGATGGTATAGTTTATTATTAGAATTATGCATGAGTTGTTTGATTGAATGATTTAATTATTCGTTCAGTAATTTATGGTACTGTTAGAATTGTTTTTAATAAGCGTTAAGAACAAAGTTATGGAAGTAATTAATTAAGAATGAAAAGAAAAGAACAGCGGATAAGAATGATGAGAATAATTGAGAAAGAGTGAAGGGAGTTGATAATGCTGCTGAGCCCGAGTTGGCGAGGAAGGATACTAGTGTTGCTGTGGAGCCATAGTGACGTGAATGACGCGAAGGATGCTGCTGAGCCACAGTTGACGAAGAGGACAATGATGGCGTTGCTGAGCGATGATTGGCCAGAAGGAGTGCTGATGACGCTGTTGAGCAAGGACTGATGAGGACAGTGCTGACAAAATATATGAGAAAGAAAGGCGATGCAAAGATGCTGTGATGATTTAAGTATGTGAGTTTTAGGGGGATAAGATGCGAACGATTAGCGGTCGGGACTCGTTGAAGGGATGCACCAAGGATGAGCCGACCATTAGGACTAAGCCGTAATTAAAATTTCTTAAAAGACTTTAAAAGACATTAACAAATACGGGGAGGTAAGAGAGTGATATCGAAGTAGTGGAGAGGAAGGAACCATAAGTATCTGCGGATACTTAGGAGGAGATTGCATTAGGGGAGGACAATGACGGTGATACGTCAAGAAGTATAGAGTACTTTCTAGGCGGAACGAATCCCATATGTGGCGTACGAATGTGGTAGGGACTGGGTCCAATGCCGTGGAAAGTTCTGCATTCGAAACTAGAATAGTACTGTCGCCCCCTAGATTGCAAATCTTGAACAGTGAGAGGGACTGGAATGGGGCATTGTGTTTTGCCACTGCGTGGATAGTGAGCCTTGTTATTATTGAATTGATTTGAGGACGAGATCCTCCTGGTCTGGAACCATTATGTGTTGTGACAGCTGTCGTGCCCGCGTGGTAAAGGTCCTGTACTCCTGTTTGCTTCCGACTAGGTTGGGTGGTTGACCGAGGAGATGTAGACGTGTGTGAGCTCAATGATGTTTCCCCCTCATCATTGATGCTAATCGAAGTGATAAGACTTAATAACCAAGATGTTTCAAAGATATGTGTAATAATGAGCATAATATTAATGATAATGATAATGCTAATACCAAGTGTTGGATAAGATGTGAGAATGGAAGTGGGTATGAATACCCTTAAAACATTTGAGGAGTGGAGAATGAGGAATGAGAGAGAATGAAAGAAAAGTGTTATGGTGAAAGATGTGATTGTATTGAGCTTGCAAATATTAGAACGAATAATTGAGTGATTATGTATGTGTGCATCCTGATAGTTAGATGAGTTATTTGATTTACCTTATGCTATTGTTGGATTTATGTTTTCTTTTATATTTATTTGTCTGAATATTTACCTGATGTAATCCCACATAGTCGACATTGCCGTTTTGGGTTGCTCACTCTCTCTACTCTATCTATTCTGTCTTGTATAAAATCGTACGGATTTTAGATGGCCAATATGGTACGGTACCAGCAGTTGCGGGAGATAGGAGCGACTCCCCGAAGAGGTGTCAACAGCATTATGTCGGTTTATGAGATGTTCTTCATCGAGATTCCGCGCTGACGGGCTGAGCTAGAGGAGGAGGAGGCAGCTGAGGAGGGTGAAACAGAGGACAGACTCGACGATTCTGAGGTTCAGGTTCCTGAGGATTCTGAGGAGGAGGACCCCGACCTCTGGTCTGATAGGGATGACCCAGAGGAGTACTACAGTGATGGGAGTTGGATCATTAGTCCAGAGGATCTACTGGCGGATGATGACGAGTGGTACAACAAGTTTGGAAAGCAAGATTAGGCCGGGAAGGATTTATGAGTATGACTAGGGAGTAGGTAATTTTCCTTTTGAGTATGTAATTCACCTTGAGTTCTTAGCAATCTGGTGACGTCCTGCTGTAACCCCAACAAGTTAACCTTTGTATTGATATTTTGACATGAAATCAAATAGGCTATTCTATTTAACTAATGTTTTGGAAAATGAGTTTCGAAGCGTAGTGTCTTGTGACATTCCGGTTTGGAACTTGAAAGAGTTGGTGCAACATGAGAACATGGATTTTAAATGAAATTATGTTTTGCTAATATAAGTGTTCTCCTCTTGCGCATCATTCGTTTTTTTTTTTTAAAAAAAAAATGGCCCCTAATTTTCACTTAAAATGTTTATGGTTTCAAGTTGCCGAATCGAGGTGTTACAGAGTTGGTATCAGAGCAATGGTTTATCTAAGAACTCTTGTGTGTGGACTTACATACTCTACCGTGTGACTCTGAGTGTGCGCTAGTAGTAAGATAGCAATAGATAAGAATAGGACCGCTAGGAGTATGTCGATGCATCTCCGGACAGTGTTAGTTCTCGTCTGCAATGACATTCAGCAGTAGCGCTTGGTGCTGCCATGGGACGTTAACTGGTAATTCAAACCTTCTTTGTTGAACTTCTTTTGATGAGAACTCCTTTTTGTTTGAAGTAACCTTTGAGCTATTGACCTGAGATCTTGTATTGTGACTAGAACTCTTCTTTCTTGTTGCAACCTTCCTTGCGAAAACCATGAGTGTTGCCAAATTGCTTTGGCAAGACGTTTGAAATAGCCTTTTCCAGAAAATTTTTAACCCTTGTCTGTCAAAGCAACTTGATAAATTGTTATGAACATTGATGAACCCGAAGTTTTTCTTTGACCTTGGCCGGATATTTGTTCTTCCTTAAAGCTTTAGTGAGAATGTTAAACCCTGGCATCCGGCATCCGTCATACAGGTGTTCTTAGATTAGACAGTGGATGGTGAAGTGTCGTGAGGCAAGAATTGTAAGTATCAAGGAAACTAAGGATTGGTGGACATGAATGACAGAAGTGTGAGCCTTGGAGAAGATAAGAGTACCCTTTTGAGTCGTAGGAAGGTGATGAGTCATGTAAAATAAGCAGGAATTAGAATTTTGAGGGCGGATTAGTTCAAATGGTGGCCTAGATAGTGGTAAGATAAGAGTTTGAATGAGCTCTTAGAGTGTGTTTTGGTGTTTGGAAGGGTGGAAATGAAATGAGTTGGAGTGAAATGAACTAAGGCTTAACTCTATATATAGGCAAGTTCATAATTTCCTATTTAGCCCTTGTGAAATTCGGTCCATGCACACTAGGAAGGGGCGGTTTGGTCCTTACAAAAACTTGCATGGGTGGAGGTTAGCAAAGTTAAGGGGACAAAGTGAAGTAGGCTAGGCTTTTAGGGGTCATTTAGGTCTAATGGGTAGTTAGCTCTTAGTTAGGGTTTTTGCTAACTAGTTGGCTTATAGTTCTAGTTTGGTTCCTTTGGTTTCTTACTCTCCACAACAATAAAATCCTAGGTTCATGCATACATACGCACACGAATATACACACATATACACACACACACACACACGTATAATTACGCACACATATATACATATACACAACCGTAGCATACATACACACATACATACATGCTTTGCATTTTCATTTCTAATCACATTTACTTAAAAATTATCAATTCACACCACAATGCAATTAATTCTAAGAAATCCTAGTTTCACAACCATTTTCACGCATCACATATTACACACACATTAAATCAAGCACACATCACATAGAAATTCATGCCAAGACCACATCACAAACACATTTTCTCCAAAATTCGTATTTCTTGAACTCTGAAAATAAATTTTTATAAATCAATCCAGAAAATTCTAAAAATTACATTTTCAAATTCTAGGTTTCAAAACGATCGTTTTCATATAAAGATCATGAAAATCCGAGTTACGGTTTAAAAGATACAAATTTTCAAAGATAACAGATTCAAAAAAATTCATTTCTAACAAAACCATCTTTTAATAAAAATCACAATTTAGCAAATCCTTTTCCATCTCAACAAAATCATTCACTTTTCTTCTATAAAACATTTTGTTTATAAAAATCCATAGAAATCAGCACTTTATTTCTTTCTTACAAAAAATACTTTTTCTGAAAAATCATAATTTCAAGGTTTCTTTTGACAAAATCGTTTACGCACGTACGGGAAAAATGCGGGGTGTTACAACAAACACCCATTCACTCCCTTCATTCTCACTCTCCATTCCTTCTTCTTCTTCTTCTTCTTCTTCTTCTTCTTCTTCTTCTTCTTCTTCTCCTCCTCCTCCTCCTTCTCCTCCTCCTCCTCTCATACGAGCTTTATGAGCTCCCCCACCCTTCTCCTCCTCCTCCTCTCATACGAGCTTTATGAGCTCCCCCACCCAACACCACCATTCAACCTCCACCACCCCACCAAGGCCAAGCTTCACCTCTTCTTCCTCTCCTTCAAATTGTTGAGAGCACAACTCCATCATCACCACCCATTATTATCATCTTCAAGCTCTCTCTCTCTCTCTCTCAAGAGCTCCTTCATTTTCATCAAGGGCCCAAGAGATTTGAGCACACATTCATCATCATTAATTCCTTTTCCATCTCCATAGCCAACTCAAGATCCAAGCACAACATCATCACCCCCCCCCCCTCTACACCACACGAAGTTATCATCCCCACCACACACCTTGGAGCTTTTCTCTTTAAGTCCCATAACAATAAAACCCAATACTCCCTCATGCCTTCTCTCTCAAAATCAATTAAAGGAAAATAGGAAGGTTCAAGCTTAAGAGTCTAGGACACAAGAAGGGGAAGCTAGGGCTTGAAGTGGCAAGCCAATATTTGGAGACTCAAGCACTTAAGGGAGTCACAAGAACAAGGAAATAAGTCTAGGGTTTTGAGGTTTTTCTACCTCTCTACCTTCATTGAGGTAAGAGGGTTGTATTACCTTTATTTAGGACATGATTTCTAGGTTGTTTATTGTGGTGGATAGGAGTAGAAAAGATTAGTTATGAGAATAAACAATAGGGTAGTAGATGTTAATAACAAGTTAGGAATGAATTAAGTAAAATGAATCTTATTATGTTAATTGTGAATTTAGGTGTAGGAAGAAATATTGGTAATGAGCTAAGTATGATAATAAAGAAAATGAGACCACTTGGATATTATGATTATATGTGTACATGTGTGATGTTGTTGATAATGATATGTGTGCATGGAATGTATTATGGTGTTATGTGTTTGATGTGTTTGAGGGGTTGGGATTGGAAATGAACCTAGGTTATAAATACATAATTAATGGGCATCATAAATTAAGGGATGATTTGGAATGTTTGTTTATGAATGGACATGAGTTTTTGAATTGGCTTAGAACTAGTTGGGTAACCTTAAGTAGAAAAATGAATTATAACAAGCAATGCATAAAATAAAGTGTTTTTGAATGAGGTGAGTGTATACATAATTGATAATGAGAATAATATTAAAGAACTTAGAATGAGAATAAGAGATGTAAACAAGAATAAAAGTCAAGATTAATAAGTAAGTAAATAGAAGAGGATTAAGAATTGATAGGATGGAGATAATTGTGATTGTGTGTGTGCATTGAATTTGTGTTTGGTTTGTTAACCCCTAGGTGATGATATGAACAAGATAATAAGTTATTAATGAAAGGAAAGAGAGGAGAGAATAATTAAGAGAAACCAAAGAAGAGAAAAAGATAAGTAATAAAGAAAGGAAGAAAGTGAACTATGAATTTAAAATGAGAAAAAGAGTAAGTAAGAAAAGAAAGAAAAGATTTAATAAGAAAGGAAAGAAAAGACTTAAATATAAAAGGGAAGAATAATAGCGGCAGACGGTCCTAGTGACTCTATCGTAGCCCAACCCGGACGCTCCTAGTGACTTTGGGGATAACCAAGCGCAACCCTGACGGTCCTAGTGACTCAGGGAATAATTAAAACAACTCGGACGGTCCTAGCGACTCCGGATAAAACTAAAACACAACCCTAATGGTCCTAGTGACTCAGGGAATAATTAAAACAACCCGGACAGTCCTAGCGACTCCGGATATAACTAAAACACAACCTTGACAAGTAAAAGAGTTAAAAGACAAGTAAAAGAGATTGAATGTATGAATTTGA
The DNA here is from genome assembly GCA_037953625.1 of Crotalaria pallida. NCBI lineage: Eukaryota > Viridiplantae > Streptophyta > Magnoliopsida > Fabales > Fabaceae > Crotalaria > Crotalaria pallida. The sequence continues at coordinate 66,144,583 of CM075651.1, forward strand.
GTATGCTTGTTGTGTGTTAGTAATAATGGTAGGCTTAGTTTACTACTATGACTTCTTAGAAGTTATTTCCTAAGTTCTGTGTAATGCTATCCTTCTTGCTATTTTTATTACAAGTGCAAAAGGAGTTTACACGAGTCATGGCCGAGCAGGAGCACACCACACTCCTTGGAGTGTGGGTATTTAGGGGTTTGACCACTTGTTGGTCCGGGGTTTAATTTTGAGAAATTTATGTATTTAATTTATCTTTTGGGAGCTAATGAACTTCAAGGACTTACCCTTATTTTGGAGTTGATGTAAAATGATTGTATTATGAAATGTTTTGCCCTGTTGGCATTATGTTGGTATTATGAATGTATTAAAGAAGGTTTTTCAGGAAATTTATATTTTTGGTAAAGTCCATAAAACAAAGTAAACTCCGTCGAATTTTCCGGAGATTTTTACAAGTAAATAAAAAGTTTAAAAAGAATTTTTCAATTCACTAAACCTAATCGGGGTAATTAGAGTAGTAATTAAGGTAGGGTATTACATTTACTTCTTCCGTCCTACAAGGATGGTTTGAAAAATTCAAAAGTCAAAAAATTAAAGAGACATTCATTTAAAGGTTGAATTTGTCTAACACACCAACCAATTATCAAACAACTAGTTAAATGCATTTTGCTTCGATAAACCAATCACAATTCAAAGTTTACAATTTCTAAACTTTTCATTAATTATTTTAACTATAATTTGGGACAAAAAAATTTAGTCATTTTTTATCGGCGGAGTACTAATTAACCTTACCTATTTGTTGAAGATAAAAGTCGTGCACATTTTGATGTAGGAGTTATCGATATGCATTGTAAATTTTTGTGGTTGATACTTTCTGTAACATCCCTAATTTAATTCCAAGTATAATTAATCTGATAATGAGCTTAGAGTGAAGAGAACGACAACATTAAGTTAAAACTAGTGGTGTAATAGAGCCGTTTTGGAGTTAAAGACATAGGACTTTAGGAAATTAGAAATAAAAGATTTACAACCCAAAACGTAAATTCCACCATTGGATATGAAGATTAGTATGTAGGGAAGCTTTGTTTCAAATTTGAGGAAGATCCGACGGGTAACGAAGAAGTTATGGCGCTTTGAAGTACAAAGAAGTGGTGGACTGAATTGGTAAATCGATTAAGCCTAGAGTTAATCGATTAAGACCTGATAGCTGTTTTGGGAAAAATTGCACTGGTTAATCGGTTAACGCGTTGTTGAAGTGAAAAAAATAAAAGGAAACAACACAAATTAAACGCACGAACTCCCTCCCCAAGTTAAGAACAAAGACCCACAAGCTCCATAGCTCATCTCCAAGGTCTTGATCATCATCCATGGCACTCGTCATCATCATCAAGCTTTCTTCCTTCTCTTTCTATTGGTGGTGACCCCATGCCCTTTGAACTTCATCACCACCTCTCTCTCCATGGTTCTCTCTCTCTCTCTCCTCTTATCAAGCAAGTGGCTAGATGAGTTGTTTAAGCTTCTTCCTTTTCTTTCCTCCATGAAAATGTGATCATCATCATTTCTAGTAGTTGTCACCTATTTTGTTTCTTAAAGGAAGTAATGGTTTTTTCTCTCTCTTGACTTTTTATCTCTTTCAAGGAAAGGTGGTAAAACCATCAACCCCATATTATTATTTGATCTCCATGTTGCTTCCCGGCTCGCTTTATTGCCGCTCCATCTCATTATCACACTCGGCTTTTCCGGTTCTAATTTTTAAAGCATTAAAAAGCAAGAGTTTGGTATTTCTCTCTCTAAATTTGGTTGAGGTAAGAGGGGGCGTTACCTTAGCTTACGGAATGCATATATAGGTAGTTTATGTGATGATTAAGATTGTGCGATTTTGTATGTTAATGAACCCTAGGGTAACCGGTAATAATGAAGAATAATGATTTAAGGAAAAGAATAGAAAACCCTCCCGTGATAATTTATGTTTTTAAATGCATGATGCGATTATTGGTATTTGATATTTGATATTTTCTTGGAAATATGTATATGTGACTGAACACATTAATTGTTGATGTTTGAGTATGTTGTATGTGAAAGAGTAAAATGAAAGGAAAAGAAATGATATTAATGTGTTAAATAAAAAGGGAGAAACATGATTGAATAGTTTGATTAAAGTAAAGAAAAAGAATGTGATAAAAGATTAAAGAACTTGGTACGCGAATGTCAGGCCAAGTAAGTACGCCCAGATAGGTGCATTGGTTGGGTAAGCCGCACGATTTAATGGCGTGCGCAGCGGTAAGACGCCCCTGGATAGGTGCGCAGAGGTGGATCTGGAAGCCTTAAAAGAGGATAAGACTACGTTATGTGAATGCCAGGCCAAGTAATATGCCCGGATAGGTGCATTGGTTGCATAAGCCGCACGATTTAATGGCGTGCGTAGCGATAAGACGCCCCTGGATAGGTGCGCAGTGGTGGGTTCGCAAAACATTAAAAGATGGTTAAGTACGCTTTGTGAATGTCGGGCCAAGTAAGTACGCCCGAATAGGTGCATTGGTTGCGTAAGCTGCATGATTTAATGGTGTGCGCAGCGGTAAGACGCCTCTGGATAGGTGGGCAGTGGTGGGTTCACAAAACGGTAAAAAGGAAAGATAATAAGATATTGAGAAAGAATTGAAAAAGAATAAGATGTTGAAAAATAATCGAACGAGAGAAATAGTTGAATAAGATTTGAATGAGAATCGTGAATAAAGAGAACTGATTATAATAAGAGATAGAGAATATGATGAGTATAAAATGATAAGTGGTTGTGAATGAAATGAATCGGTCTGGAATTGTTTTGAGCCTTATGTGATTATTTGTTGAATCTGTTTATGACTTAGTTATTATTATACCTAGTTAGATTTCGTTCACTAAGTTTTGTGTAATGCTCACCTCTTAACTATTTTTACAGGTTCGGAGCTTGAGATTGCACAACCCCCGTCCGAGCAGGTGTACTCTGTAACACCCCAATTTGGAATCCCAATTTTCACTAAGAATTTGCGCCATTTTTATTTTTTTATCAAAACATTTTATTCAAAAAAAAAAAGGTTTGCATATTGTTCTAACACTATCTTAGTTTCCAAAATTTGAACTTAGTTTTCAAAGCAATTTCCAAAACATTTCTTTCTTAACCTGATTGTATGAAAACGTTTTCTTTTGACTAAATCTCCAAACTGAAGTGTCACGTTATCACCATAATTCATTCACCGAAATGCGATAGTATAATTGCGGAAAATTAATTTCATTCATAAACTGATCCAACATAAATTGTTTTCGGCATAAAAGCCATTATCCTCAAAATAGCAATTTTAAAAGATAAAAATAAATCCCACATTGGGTTACATAGTTATCAGAGGGTATTGCCGTCCTTGACTCATACACAAAAACCATACACTACTACAAGCCAACACTACTCATCGTCTTCAAGATTCTCTGCTGGGTCTTCTTCCGGATCTTCTTCTGGATCTTCCTCTGGATCCTCCTCTGGATCCTCTTCCTCATCAATATTATGATCAACAGGTGGTACATTATAATGAAAATCCCTAGGTCCACCCGGCATAAAGTCCCTCAGCAGAAAACGAACTTCCATACGATCAGTAGCTACTCCATGGGGCATATGGTCTCTGTCCACAAAACTGAGTCTCGTCGGCCCCTCCCATATCCATCCATTTGCTGTCCTAACCCACTGTCCTCCCGCCAAAGGGGACATCACCAATCGCAGCACTTGGTCCGTCATCTAGAGTTTACCATAGAAACAAGTACATAGAAGAGAAGAGAGAGAGAGTTAGCGATCAAACGAACAATGTCGTCGACGGCATGGGCTTATGCCATGGATCGCACTAGAACCAAACACATACAATTATAATATGACATTAACTTTCCATGATTCACCATATCATATCATTATCACTTTTATCTTTATAACTCATCATTATAACCACTTAACATCATTACTTGAGGATTCCATTCTCATAAAACTTTCCATTAATGTCTTTCATAACCATCATTGATTTAGGGAGGGAAATCATTGAGGTAAGGGGGTAGATTTAGCACACACGATACATCTCCTCCTTAAATATCCATCCACGTCCTAGTTCGGAAAGAAGATGGGATGCACAGGAATCCTAACCATGCTGACATCGAAGCCAAAGGGTACGTAACAGCTGGAACCACGCCTTGTTGGCCAGCAAAACAAAATATCATTTCATAATTTCCCCAATTTACAAAAACGATGGCTTCTAGTCCCATTCGGATTCCCTCTACACCATCTAAGATTTGCTCAAGGGGGTGACAGCTCTATCCCTAGTTCCGGTTGTAGTTCTTGCTACGATCAACGCCCGTCAGGGACCTTGATCATTGTAACCTCGTCCCACCTAGGGAAGCGCTCTTAGGCTTCTTGACGTTTCACTGTCCTTGCCCTCCCCTATCGCAATCACCACTTGGAGGGATGCCCGACCTCCAAGTATACGGTATCTTTACTCTCCACTACTTCTCTCTCAACGCGTAGTTAGAAAGGATTTAAGCTTAGAGTCTTTTAAGTCTTTTATTAACCTAGTTTGGTCGACCCATTCTAAGCCTCGCTTTCAACGGGCCTCGACCTCTAAGGGTAATAGCAAACACCTCCCTATAGTACAGTGGATTCTACAAGACATGAAACCACGGCAAAGTCATTCACGTGGCCAGTCACTTAAGGGGATATAATAAAGTCATTGTGCCGCTTGCCCATCACTGTACACTAACAACGATTCTCAAATTTCCACAAGATTCAGTTAATCATTCCTCATAATTTATTTTCATAATAATACTTCCAAATATTCTAAGTCCTTCTATAGGAACATCAGTTCCAAAATACATAGAGCATCCTTCCATAGGATAAACCATTCCGATAAGTATCAAATTATCATTCATACATAAACCAGTATATTTTATAATTCCATTTGATCCTTTCTCCACATAATCTTTTAATCATTTCCATAATAAATAAATAGGATCAGATATCACATATCACATTAATAAATCAGACAAATAATATAAAGTTATTGTCGTAACGTAGACGACTAAACACCCACAATCAATTGTCGTCTCGTATACAAACGAATAACCTTGGATTCCGACTTTGGAGATGGTCGAAATCGTACTAATGTTACCATGGTGCCATTGTGTCTTAAGATGGCTACTCTCTCACCTTCATATGCAACTAAAGAATTTGTGTCTGCTTGATTAGAAATCGCGTTAACTGCTTCCACACGAGAACCTTAAACAATTTGATACACATAATTTAACAACTCAACTCTAAATTTAGTAAAGAACTCTTTACCAAAACTTAACATAATAATCAACTTTTCTTTATTTTAAAAGTACTTGGTTCCTCTTAAAATACAAAAATTGCATCAGTAGCTCAAAACCTTTTTGAAAATCAAAAACAAACTACTGTATCAGAAAAATCACTTTTTCTTTTTAGTTTTTAAATCATGAAAATCTTTTCCAAATGTAACAAAAATTTTAAAACATAATCATAACATCTTACAATTAAATCTTAATTTTTCCTTTACTATAAATTTTGTAACACCCCTAATTTTCGTCTCCCGAATAATAGGAAATTAATAATAAAAGTTTTATTATTAATTTATAGAAATTTTCCAAGTTTATATTTTGTATTTAATTAGCCTTAAATATAAAAATAAGTTGAAATATTTTTATAGGGCAAATAAATGCAAAATATAAGGATATTGCATTTTGGTCCCTGAATGAGGACTAAAAGGTAATATTGAAAAGGTTCTTGGAGGGAAAGATTTAAAAATATTAATTTTTAAATTTTGTACTAATCTAACCGGTTACTATTGCCCTGTAACCGGTTAGACGATGAACCCAGAAACTGGGTTAGTGGAATTTGATGAGTAATCACTTGATTAACCCCGTAATCGCCACGATTACAGCCTTAGATTGAGTGGAAACCACGCGTCGCTCTGCATGCAAGCTCAATTCGTCTATAAATTGTGGAAATTCTGAGGATTTAGGGTTGATTTCTGGTTTTAGGGTTGAAGGTGGCTTAGTTAGGGTTTCGTTTTCGTTCTGGGAAATTCGTCTTGGTCTTTGAGAGTTAGAGAGCAAAACACACACTTCTGTAAAGCTTGAATCAAGGGCTTTCCATTGATATAAGATTTGAGAGCTGAGTGTTCGTGTGGAAGGAGAAATCAAGCTTGGAATCTAGGAGTTGGAAACTGAGTTCTCTGTCATTCCCTGTTCTGGAAGCTGAATTCCAGCTTTGAGTTTGGTAAGTACAGTCCACCATTTAGCCTCAAATCTCTTTGATTCTCTAGTGCATGTTACCTATTTTGAGTCTTAACTGTTTTCCCCAATTTCTTTGGCCATTTGCTATGTCAAAACTTCTGGTCTTTGGACCTTGTTGGTGAAATTCGTGGCTGAGAGCAGAGCTGTGAGTTTGTGGGAAATCTGTGGATTACTCTTCAAGTACAGTGGTAATTCTCATCAAATTCAGTCTTAAGGTATGGGAGAAGTCTACCTTATACTAGATTTAGACTAAAAGTTGAGTGAGTTAGGATTTGAGTTCACAACACTCAAAAAGGGCATTATGTGCATTATGGCACCAAGGCTTGGAGGCCAAAATCTTGCTCATTATGATTTTGAGCAACTTTATTTTGATGCATGCAAAGTATGTTGATGCTGAATTCTGGATTTGAAAGGTTGTTTTGAGTTTTGTTGTATTAAATTGTGTTTATGTGATTTTTATGCAATTTGATGCAAAAAGCTTGATGCATGCACTTTGATTTTGTTTCTGTGAGGAAACATGTTTGGTTAAGGTATATAAACCCTGTTAAATGCTGGAATTTGGTTAGATTTGAGAAACAAAGAAAATTATGTGTCAAACTCTTAATTTAAGGGACTGACTGCATAATCTAACCGGTTACTCGATATTCGTAACCGGTTAGACACTGCAGAATTTCAAAGAAAATTAGTTTATCAAATCAGTCCTTAAGTCTTTTGGGGATTGTGCTTAAATCTATACTGTAATTTCATTATGAATAATCTGAATATAAAGTGTCATGGTTCAGATTGAGGGTAAAGGTTTATACCTTAATTCAATGAAATAATTTTCAAGAGAAAATTATGTATTATTGAAGATAAATGTGATTTTAATTTTGAATGATGGAAACTGTGATTTTGAGGCATAAAACAAGGTTTAAATGGTGTATTGATTGGGTAGAGAATTCAAGAAAAAAGGGTTTTTCTGAATTGCAATGGTAAACAGTTCAGGTCTGTAATTCTAACCGGTTAGCCTGAGACTGTAACCGGTTAGTACCTGAATCTGAAAAATAAAAAGTTAAGTTTTTGAATACCATTGATGTGGTTTTACCCAACCTAAGTTTTTAAAGACATGTTTTGAGAAAATTCAAAGGAGAATTTTTATGTCAAAGATTTTGCCTCAAATAAGTCATTGAAAATAGAAATTGGAATATTTCTAAATCACATTAATTAATGTAAAGATAAAACCAACCCTGATGTTTGTGCATACATGTAGACTGGAAGTCTGGTTGGTAGGAACGTTTATCATATTCTGGGAATATGAGGAGGGTACTCCGGGAGTACCAAATTATAACCTACTTGATGACACATTATAGATATGTGGCCAGTGTCCGGGACCTGGTTTTTATGCGTTCTGGGAACGTATGCGTTCTGGGAACGTGGTGCACACTCCGGGAGTGATGCTTATTATCCAAGTATGGTTCGGCATTACGTTCTGGGAACGAATGTCGGTGTTCCGGGAACACAAGGGTGTATTGGATGGACGTCCAAGATGGACTTTAGAGGCCTCAGTTGTGGATAGAAAATCATACATCATGCCACTTGCATTATAAGAGTTATAATGTTGAAAACTGGTGTGCTCATATGTATTTGCATTATGATCTGTCCATGATATATTTGTGATTGTAAATTTTAGTCTTTATCAATTATGTATTAGTGTATACTTACTCCCTGTGCCCTGTTTAGGTGATGGCCAGATACCTAGCTTGCATCGAGATACGCCCTATCCCTAGCGGTATATGGACGTATGAGGAGCACCGCGCCACTTTTGAGGGGGAGGTAGAGATCACTCTCTACCACCCTAACCCTCTGGTGCGGGTGCGACCTCGTCGATTTAGGATCCCATTAGTCTATACTATGCTTGTTCCACCTTTTTATACATATAGAGGACCACCCCCGGCTCGACCTATGCGTCGTTTCCATAGTTTTCGTTTTAGAGCTGCCACTCGTTCTCATCCTTCCTCCCATAGAGTTGTCACTGAGGAGACTCCTTCTCCTGGTCCGATTGATTATGATAGGACTGCTTCTGCAGATCCTAGACCCAGTGGAGGGGTTTCTACACAGTCGGGCGAGGTCGAGGAGGACCCTGTGGAGGATGAGAGCGAGGAGGAGGTGCATGTCGAGCCGACTGTTTCTGCGAGAGGTGGACCCGCTGGTTCATAGGAGTCTGTCTGCATAGCCTAGATGTTTTGGATCCTAGATCCTAGGGATAGAGCTGTGGAGGATCTGAGGAGCTGCTGAGGACACGGATGACTTGCTCTGGGACTTCTATTTTGGATTATGTTATATATTGTATATATTGAGAGGTCTTGGAGTGAGCTTTTAGTTTATGCAGCTAGTCTGTATATGTTTCATCAAAACTTGCTATCTCGACTTTTTATCACTTGCTATTGTCAGTACTGATGGGGTGTATGTTATGACTTTTCTATATATATATATATATATATATATATATATATATATATGATGTTTCTTTACCTCAGCAGTGCCCCATAAGTATTATTTTTACTTCCGCGAACTCTGATTTCTATTTAAAAAGGATTCGGCGATAAGTTTATGTTTTTGGTGTATTCAAAACCACTCGAGAGGCAAATGATATATTTTAATGATAACTTCAAATAATGTTTTCTACAAATAAGGAAATGTTATCTCGGGAGTCTTTTCGAAGCTAAGATATTATAAAGCCGAATTCAAAAACTGGTTTATATTACAAAAGGTTTATGTACGAGCAAGTATAAGTTTCAAAAATGAAAAATTTTCTAGTCCTAATTTTGATAGCAAGTATTCAACTATTGGAAATATTAATTATTTTCAAGTTAAAAAGAGAGCCTCACAAATTTCACTTTTAAGCATCTTATAACAACTACCATTTCCAGACTACTCATACAGCATGAATTAGAAGTATTCTTCTTTGATGCAACATTTAAATCAATCCAAGCAGTAAACAAAATTTGCATAATCATATTATAAACACATATACTCAATTAGAATATAAACTAAAGTATTCAAAGTTCAAAATAATTTTTCTCTACCTTCAATGAAATTAAATCACAGACTATAAATTGTACACAGAAAATTCACTTTTAAATATCAGTACATTCATATAATACATCCAAACTTCTACTACATAACATCACCTATTTTATCACATCATCACAATTTTCTACACTTAATCAAATCACATAGACAATATATATATATATATATATATATATATATATATTTACAGCTTAGACTTTTAATTCCCAAAAATCATTTTTCTTTCAAACAGTTAATCAGAAAAATATGCCACTTTTTCCTATAGCTTAAATACATACTCTACTATAAAAATATCCCAAAGTTTGACTTATATACACAAAATAAACTTGCTGGACAGCCACACAAACAAATTGCATTTACTCACAATTTCATCATAATTAAAGTTCTAACACCTATATACAAAGAACTAAGAATTATAACTCAAAAAAAAAATCCATACTTAGAAAAATAGTTACATTTTCTAATTTATATCAAGTCTGGACAGCTACTTGATTTTCCAAAAAATTAATAATCTCATTCATTTAAAAACTTTCTTTTTCACACTATAAACTACACTAAACACATAGGCACATAAGCATATTATAATCACACATAAAAATATCATTTTAAATTCATATATCCTCATGCCCATAAAATTTTCCAGAATATAAATAAATTCCCAAAATTATTAACTTTTATAAAAATCATTTCTTCAATTGTTATTTCATGAAATCACTTCAAGAATTTAAGATATACACACCACATAATTACATATATACTTAGAAAAATTACAACAACATACCTACCCTATATAAATAATAATTTCGGCCATATCATCATGATAAAAACAGTAACCAAAATTATTTTCACATAATCAATCATTTGATCCTTATAATCAGTTTTTAACTATTAAGAACAAAGAATCACTCATGCACATAAACATCCAACAATTATACAAATTTTATTTTTTTTGTTTACCCATATACCTCACGGTTTATATAGTGAGTAAAATAATTTTTTTCCAAATTTCCAAATCAAGTTTTGTTTATTAATCAAAGGACCATTTCTCTTTAAAATTTCATGACTAAACCTCAAACAATCATTATCAAAATTTCAAAAATCACTTAAACATTTTTATATGATTGCAAATCAAATTTTCCATGCCCTTATTTCTTTCTAAGAAAATTCGTCCATCATAAGGAAATAAAAAGGGGAAACTTTGTTTCTTTAAACCACTTTATAAGTCCCTTTTTAATCCTTATTCATATGAACATGAACAAAGTTCACAAATACTTAAAAACTTGCATTTTAGAATTTATGAAATAGGAATAGTTTTAAGAACATAACTTCACTGTTAGAAGGAGATTTCTCAAGAATGAAAACTAAAACAAAATCAGAAGAATAGACTATCAGTTAATAGGAATACCTTTCTCTTAAGCAAAGAAAAAATGAAAAAGACTTCTCTGATACTCCTCTCTTCCTCATGCCTCCTTATGCTAGTTGTTAGGGTTCTTCACTTTTTTTTTCTTAGGTTTTGGTTGAGTGCAGGAGGTAACTAAGGCTTTGGAAAGCTCTTATTTATAGGATAAATTTTAGGTCTTCTCATCCTTTCTTGGATGATTCACACGACTAAGAGGGAGTAATCTATCCCTAGGAATTTGTTTTTTTGGCACTTAATGATAATCTAGAAAATTCCCTTTCAATTATTCCTAGTCTACAAGTTCCATGCACTTCTTAATTCCCAAAATAAGCACATGATGGAAATCAGAATACTTCCCCCCCCCCCCCATGCCCCTTAATCTGGACGGTGCATTCATGCACAAATAGGGAGAAAATTTTTGCATTCAACCTTGATTTAAGCCACCACACTTTCCACCAATCACCTAATTTCTTCTAATTTAAAAAAAACAATAAAATGAAGTAAAAATAAAATTTTGGATGGTGGAACAATAGAAAACTTCAGAAATGTATTTTTGTTTTTAAAATAAAATACACTTGAGTCAAGAGGTCATTAATTGCTTCTTTAAATAACATTTTCAAGTTATAGAACACATAATTCGTACTGTATTGTCTCATCAGTAAAAATTCGAAAAATCAAAAATTAAATTCAAAACGTTACATTTTCATAATCTAGATTTCGATACGATTGTTTTGACATACTATTTGTAATTTTTGGACTTACGGTTTGAAAGTTATGAATTTTTGAAGTCCTAAGATCATTTCCTTCAAAAATACACTTCATAAGCTTTCAAACAAATTTATAATTTAAAAAAATACGAAAATATATTTTATCAGGATGGTGTAGTCAATCAGGGATTTAAAAATATATTTTCTATTCACATAAAAGTATTTTTTTGAGTCAAAGAGTCATTAAATGCATTAAAACCACATCTTCACACTTAAAGCTCAAAAATTCGTTCAGTGTTGTAGCAGTGATAAAATTTCGAAAACTCCAAAATAAAAATCAAAAGTTTTCATTTTCATAATCTACATTTCGATATGGTCGTTTTGATATATCATTTGTAATTTTTCGACGTACGGTTTAAAAGATATGAATTTCTGAAGATAGAACACCTTAATCTTTCAAAAGCATTTCATTTTCTAAGATCATTTAAATCAACTACTATACCTTAAAATATTTCATTCTAAGAATATAATTAAAATACATTATAGAAAACATTGGTATGCATATGTATATAATATATATATACCACGTGTATATATATATATATATATATATATATAATTCATACGATTTTAATTAAATTCAGGTATCACAATTTATCAAAAATCAAATATAATATTTTAAATTCAAATATAAATTCTCAAATAAATTGGGTAAAATTGTGGGTCTCACATAAGGGAGATTATATAGTTGTTATTCTATTTGTTTTGTTGGGTATTGGGCCATTCTATGAGTCTTTTTTGTACTTATGTGCTTTATGTGAGATTTGTATGTATATTTTGATGTAGATATTCAGCAGGATAGGCTTAGGCCATGTCTTTTGGGATTCGGGGTACTTTTGGGAGTAGTTTCACTTTCTTAGACTTGTTATATTTATCTGTTGAAGTATTTGCCCGGATGTATGTTATGGCATCATATCATTGTTGAATCAAAGAGATTTTGATGATAACAAATGTCGTTACTCGGTGCTCGACCACTGTTCCAAACAGCTCGACTTGCTCAGATATGAAGTATCTCGGACATCAGCCACGACAATAAAATCAGCTCAGTATGAGGATCTCTGATCTCGTCTACCGACGAAAACTATTGGATCCGATCAGTATGATGAAAAGAGTCAAAATTTCCGAGAAGCGCTCGGTGCTCTTAGCATCCTTGCTCGGAAGACTAAGGATCGGTTTGATGAAGTTGGAATAAATAAAGCGCAAGCTCTGACGCACTCGGAAGTGATCAATCTGAGCTATCGCTTAGAGTAAATCAGTCGGCCAGAAGATCAGCTCGGTTAAGCTCAGTTCAGATCTGTCGCTCAAGTCCCCAGGCTCGAACAGATGCCAAGATCATATGCCAAATGCAAGTAATCATCAAGCTCGGCACATAAGAGCTCTTGATCTCAAGGCATAGCCACTCGACAACAGAACAGCTCAGCAATGTTGCTCAGCATCAATCAACCCAGTTAAGTTGCTCGGCCATCTCACCCTCAAAGCTCAAATGAAGTCAAGCTCGACTTTACTGCTCATCATCTTCAACAAATCAACAGCACTATTCGACTTCACTCAACTTCAGCCTTCAACCTTTTAAAATTATTTTAAGTGTTGGGTAGGTGTCTTAAGATTAAAGTCACGTGCTTTTCTAAGTTTAAATTTCAAATTGAGTTTAACCAATGGTTAAAGCGGGAATGACCATTTATACTGTGTTTTGACATAATTATTTCTGTTGGAACGGAAACAACCTATGTTTCCCGTAGGTTCTCTTTCTCTCTCTTTTCTCAGAGATTAGAGAGGGAGTATATAAGAGGTTCCTCTCCAGCAGAAATAAAGAGACAAGAGAGACACACGATATTTGCAAGCCAGGACTAAAATTTTCAATCTTCTCTCTCAAATCACAATGGTCTTTATTTTTCTGAAAAACAGAGAGTGAAAAACTTTCACACTTGAAACCTTGTTTCAATCTTCTCTGACATTCCCACTAAACCGTTTACTCTCTTGAATTCTAAACTTTCAAAAACAAAATCAGTGAGTGTTTAGATTGGAGCCAACCTCATCTCATCTCTGTACTCTGTTTTCGAAGCTGTTTCTTGTTGGTCAAGAAGCTTCGGTTGTGCAGTGCTAAACGTGGACTTCAGCAGAATCAATATCATATTGGGGTAGAGTTCGTGAGTTTGGTACACTCTCAAACGGGATAGGTTTATAGTGGGTCTATTGTAAATCCTGGGGTATTGCCTGGGTCGCTTGTAAAACCCGTGTATCCAATTTGATTTGATTAATTGAAAATCTCTCTAAGGTTGTAGAGAGAACTGGACGTAGCTCTCAAGTGGGTGAGAGTGAACCAGTATAAAAACTCTGGTGTCTCTTTTATTTTTGTGCTTGCTGCATTTTTGTTCTTTATTTTTCAAACTCTGATTTGGTGCTGTTTTAAATTTCTACCGAGCAGTTGATTGCCTAATTCGTGCTCACTGCCTTGAGTTCTTGCTCGTCACTTTTTAAGTTGTAAAAACCGAGCTACTAGTGTGCAACAGCTTGGTTAATAACTTAACCACTTCATTTATTGATTTGGTTAATCGATTAACCAGCGTCTGCTCGGCAGCAGCTCAGCATTCCGATCAAACAGACAAACAAAAAGTCAAGTGTTTTTCAACGATTTCGAAAAATCAATATACTTGCTTCAATCTCCTATTCACCTCCCCTCTACTCAATTGTTAGCCCCTTGTTGGTTTCCAACAATCATGTGGCATGATATGGTCGAATATGATGTGATATGATATGATATGTTTGATTTGATGTCTGGAACTATCTGGAATATTTTTGACAGGTTTAACAGGTAAAAGATAAATTTTGGAAAGTCCATAAAACAAAGTAAACTCCGCCTAATTTTTCGGAGATTATCATAATAAGTTTATGTTTAAAAAGAAATTTTCAAGCTCGTAATTTTAATAATGACTAATTAAGGATAATTAAAACTAGGGTGTTACACTTTGTAAAGGCAATATACAATTAATGTATTTTTATTTTTCCTATTTTCTTCTTGAAACTCTCATATAAACTTTAACACCATAACCAACTTTTTTCCTATTTTTCATGCCTCACTTTTTTGGTGATAATACTTCTTCTTATTTTATTTATTGGTATAAGTTATAAATAATCATATTACATAAATCAAGTTATAGCTATCATTTCTTAATATTTAAACATAATATTAAGGGTTCGGTTCGATCTATACCGTGAGTATGGAAAAAGCTTTTTTGGCAGAGACAAAACTCACTTTGAGTGATCTCAATACTTTAGAAGGTATTAGTATTCGGCTATTTGCTAGAGGATACCCTTGGTACACAAAAAAAAAATATAATTCTAATTATATTTTGTATTTGTCAATAGTGGTTGTTTAAACCTATGTAGTTTTTCCTAAAAAAAATGGTTACATAAATAAATGTCAGGAGTGTAATACACTCACGTGGTTGAAATCTTTAGAAAGATAATTTATGTTATTTTTGGATTTTTTTGATCATGGATGCTTAAGTTTCGATTATTTTTTTTTTAGAAAATTTTGGTTGCATGAATGTTGGATGTGCATTTCTTTTTACGGGGTTGAAATTTTTGGGAAGATAATTCTAGTTCTTTTTTGGATTTTTCGACGATGATGATGACTATTTAGGTCTATGTAGATCTTAGCTTCTAAAAACTTTTGGTTTCATATTTGGATTTGTCAAAGATGGTTATTTAAGGTTGGGCTGGTTTTAGTGTGAAATTTTGATTTCAAAAAGGTTGAAGTTGCAATTATTTAACGAGGTTAAAATATTAGGGATAATTTTGATCTTTTTAGATCATTTGATGATGGTTCCATTGTTTAGGCCTAGGTTGGTTTTATTTTTAAAAATTGATTTTTGATGATGTGTAATTTATTTATGGAGTTGAAATTTTTTAAAAAAAAAAACTAATTTTATCAATAATAATAATTTTCAAGAAATTTATTCACTCTAATTTATAGCATGTTGTAAATATATCTTAAATCTATTTTACATCACTCACAATGCACAGGTACAAATACTAGTTTAGAAAACTTGCATTATCTTTTTCAACATCTCTTAATCTCTTAATTTGTACGCTACACTTATTGAAAAGATTAATTGTTTGGGAGATGTTATTTTCACTATTCCATAATATATCCTTTTTCAAGGAAAGTTGTGTAAGCTACTAGTTTATGTTTTTTTAGGAACAAAGGGAGAAAGCACAATTTTTGGGATATTAAAAATCTAAAGGAGTACTTAAAAAAAATAGTTCGTGATAATAAGTATTTGTAAAAGATATTTTAAACATTTTTCCCTTGATATGGTAACTCTCGGACATGTATTGCTCTAGCTAGTGAGTTTGTCGAGAAGTTGGTTGTGGCTAATTTCACCACAAATTTGAATAGCTGCTTGACTAGACAACTTCATATGCCATCAACCAAAGTGATTGATATCCTCACTCTCTTAAACGGATTTACAAAGTTCATACGTACGATTGCATGGTGCCTACATTGTCGATGCTTGCATAAGAAAGTAGCATGTCAAAATTAGATGGATGCATTGTCAATTTATGATGCATTAAAAGTGGTATCTTTTAACATGCATGGTAGCGGTGTTGTATTTAGTTTCGACCATTTCGTATTGTCAAGCTTGCAATATGCTAATTAGGGGTGGAAACAGGCCAGACCGGCCTACAGGGGCCTATAACAGGCCTAATAATAGGCCAGGCTCAGGCCAGACTTTTTTTGTAAACAGGTCAGGCTCAGGCTATTTAAAAAGCCTATATAGTCTAAACAGGTCAGGCCTAGGCCATGTAAAAAGCCTATTTAGCTTAATAGGCCGGCCTATATAATTTTTATTATTATTAATTTCATATGTAATTTAAAAATAAAAAATACAATAAATAAAAAACTTAATATGCACAATTATTAAAAGGGGATGGAAACAAGTCCCACATTGCTAATATGAATTCACATGCATTCACTTTGTGCAAGTATGCAAGTCATCCTATAGGAGGCTTAATATAATGCAAAATATGCAACTATGCAGGCAACTTACATGATGTGTGACTTAATAATATTGATGTGCACTTTGCTTGTCTTGTGTTGGTCAAGCTTGGACTTGGGAAATACAAGTCCCACATCTTTTATTCATGGAGCACAACATGAGAATGTAAGCTATAAAATGGGAATGCAAGTCCCACATCTTTTATTCATGGAGCACAACATGGGAATATAAGCTATAAAATGGGAATGCAAGTCCCACAAAATGGGAATGCAAGTCCCACATCTTTTATTCATAGAGCACAACATGGGAATGTAAGCTATAAAATGGGAATGCAAGTCCCAAATCTTTTATTCATGGAGCACAACATGTTCTTTAAGCTATAAAATGTTACTTTGCCAAGTCATGTTGTGTTGAACCATAAGATCACCGGTTTTGAGTGATTTTTTCGGTTCTCATCAATTTTGCTTGGACCATTACCGATTCATTGAATAGGCCAAAGTTTTAGCAATATATAGGCTTGTTGGCCTATTTAAAAAATTTCAAAGTATATAGGCTTTTTAATAGGCTTATAGGCCAGTTCAGGCTTTTGCATAGGCCAGGCTCAGGCTTGAAAAATTTATTTAAATAGGCTAACAGGCCAGGCCAGGCCCGAATAATTTATATAAGCCAAGCCTGGTTAAGGCCAAAGCCTGGTCTGGCCTGACCTGTTTCCACCCCTAATGCTAATAACTCATGAAGAGGATAATGTCTTATTTTTATGTTACTTTCTTCATTAAATCTTTGTTATTGTTTATGACTAATTCAAAGAAACAATTAAAGCAAAGAATATAGATGAACAAAATCTCTTTTAATTATACAAGTTGATGAGTACTGAATTTCACGGAGGACAGTCACGGTTAGTTTTGCAAGATTCTCTTGAACTAATTTTTGCTCGTTAATCCTTAACTTCAAACTTTAAACTTGAGAGTGAAATTCAATATCTTATCAACTTGTAAATATTTAAAGCAAAGAATAAAACTAATTAACGCAATTATTATTGATATGAGCAAGATAGTTCTTATATTATCGAGTGTTTGGTGCATGACAAATAACGTAACTATGGCATTGATAAGATGGTGATGGTGATGGTGATACTAGCGTGATGATGATGGTGGCAATAATACTGTGTGAGGGTATGAGGAAAAAAACTGCATTATCATATTATGCTCCTTTTTAACTTAGCTTTTTTTATAGGATAAAAAATACATTAAGCATATTTAATAAGATAGGCTAGTAAAATAATACGATCTTATTCTATCGATTCACCAAATTCTGAATAATAATAATAAAAAAAAGGACTACTATATCAACATAGTAGTCCTTTTTTTTTATTATTATATTAAAAAAACTGACATGGTCACATACCCACATTTAAAACAAATATTGTAATTGATTATTTGGTCTGGTGCGTAAATAATAAGTACCAATTGGAAGACTCGGGCTGACGTTGGCGGGGAGTGATCGCTGGTGCAAGAGACACAAACAAGGAGCAGCTCCTTACAGGCTTCTAAGGGAGGGTACATGAATGAACCAACACATCGGAATGTGAGGGTGATCTTGAGACTGTGTAGGAGTTGAACTACATAGTACAGGAAGGCTTAAATGAATTGATTGGACCACCCCTATCAACAAGATACATCTTCTTTTCCGTAGCCCATCATTTAAGAAATCCATAGTTTTTTTTTGTTTACGAGGGAAATCTCATCGTCATTGTCGCACATTGACGACTCTGATGGGCAACCCCGCCTCCAGGTCATAGCTTGCAAACTGCCCGGAGGAGAACAACCACTCTCGAAGGAGCGACAGGCTCATACCACCGAGGTGGGATTTGAACCCGTATCCTTGCAGACCGAGGACAAAGTCCTGAGCTAGGTGTGCCACACCTCGTTGATAAGAACTCCATAGTTAAGCATGCTTAAGTTGGAGTAATTCTGGGATGGGTGACCTCTTGGAAAGTTTTTCTAGGAAGCATGCGAGTGAGGACAAAACACCGTATTGGTATGAGAGACAGTCGCAATCCATTTGCCAACGTTACACCAATAATCTAACTAACAAGTGCGTAGATTAATTGGTTAGAGATTGTTTTAGCTTAATTAAAGATTTTAATATTGTATTAAATAGTATTTGTTAAAAAAAAACTTTTGTGCTCACATCAATCTTACCCAACTCAAATAAAATTGCTTCAAAATATCTGTGATTTAAAAATTAAAAAAAAATACCTACAATCTCACCTTAACGATATATGTAGAACTTACTAAAAATTACTATATTTTTTTCTTCCTCCTCCTCTGGCGACCTCCATCGTTTTTGTAGCAAGAACCGCTGCTCTAACAACAATTTCTCTGTTTTCGTTGTCTCTCTTTTCTTCTTATCTAGTAAAATGAACCATTTGTATTTAGAAAATTTACACTATCTTTTTCAACATCTCTTAATTTGTAAGCTACACCTATTGAAAAGATTAATTGTTTGGGAGATGTTACTTTGACTATTCTATAATCCTTTTTCAAGAAGAGTTGTGTAAGCTACTCTATAATAACCCTATTAAGGGCTTATAAGAAAAAACAAAAAACCTATTACGGATTTTTGTTTTTAATTTTCTAACAGGCAGATTTTTTTTTATGTTTTTTTAGGAACAACTTGAAAAAACACAATTTTTGGGATATTATAAATCGAAAGGAGTACATAAAAAGAAAAAATAATTCATGATAATAAGTATTTGCAAAAGACATTATAAACATTTTTTCCTTGATATGGTAACTCTCAGACATGTGTTGCGGCAGCGTGTTTGCCGAGAAGTTGGTTGTGGTTGATTTCATCACAAATTTGAATAGCTACTTGACTAGACAACTTCATATGCCATCAACCAAAGTGACTAATAATATCCTCATTCTCTTTAACGGATTTACAAAGTTCATACCATTGCTTGGTGCCTACATTGTCGATGCTTGCATAGGAAAGTAGCATGTCAAAATTAGATGGATGCATTGTCAATTTATGATGCATTAAAAGTGGTATCTTTATTTTAGCATGCATCATAGAGGTGTTGTATTTAGTTTAGACCAAGTCATTGTCAAGCTTGCAGTATGCTAATAACTGATTAAGAGGATAATGTCTTATTTTCTATGTTACTTAGTTAAATCTTTGTTATTGTTTATGACTTATTCAAAGAGACAATTAAAGCAAAGAATATAATAAATAATATCTCTGTTTGTGCATCACTCTAAAAAGGACAATTAAAACCAAAAGGCTTAATTACATTTTTTATTTTTATTTTCAAGATTCACGTTGGTCTTTAATCTTTTATTTTTATTTATTTTGGTCCTTTATTTTTTTCAAAAAAATCAATTTGGTCCTTTTATCATAGAAGTGTTAGTTTTATCGAGATAGAGTCGTAGAAATATTTGTTAAGCTCTATCAATGGAATGTAATATACATTAGTGTGAAAATTATGAGTAAAACTAGCATTATTATTATGAAAGGACAATATTCAATTTTTTGAAAAAAGATAAATGACCAAAATAAGTAAAAAAATTAAGGAGAAAAGTGAATCTTGAAAATAAAATAAATGACCAAAAATATAATTAAGCCAAACCAAAATAACCTAAATTTTCAAGAGCCAAAAAGTTAAATTAACCTTATCCTTTTATTTTATTCGATCATTATTTAACATTTAAAAAATACCAAAAATTGTAAAAAGAAAGAGTATACTATAGGACAAAAAAAAGAGTTTAGGAATTTAACCCCACAAATTATTCCCAAACTGCGGTTTTTAGTTTTATTCCAAAATTACCTTTCATCAAAACCCCATAGTCATCGGCTCACCGCCGTCCCCAAACCTCAAATCCCATAACTACTACCACCTCATACCCCAACCCACCATCAAACCCCTAAATCTCAAATCCTAAATTCTAAATCCGCCAACAGCATGTCCAACCCATCATTACCCCATTTCTCAGCTGCGAGCCACCATGTCACCACCACCCACATTCTCACTTTCACATCATCATCAAACACTCTCTCGGTTCCCCTCCCACCGGCACGAACTCACCAACCTCAACTCCATTGGTGTCATCTGCACTCATGGGCACCACGCAAGTCACCTCTTCCCTGTCTTGTCACCATCAGCAACACCCCGTCACTACAGCCAATATCATAAAACCATTGTGATTGGGGGCTTGCTTTGCCACTTTGTATGGACTTGTTGCCATTGCTTCGTGTGGGGCTGTTGTTGTAGGAGTTGTAACATCCCCAATTTTATAAAGGCATTAGAAGTATTAGTTAGTAGAATTTTCATAAGTATTAGAGCGTCCTTAAGTGTCGAACTCGATTAGAGGCGTTAATTTGTATTAGCAATAATAAGTGTTTAGAATTAGCATTTAGCTAAGTATAGAATAGAATAAGTTAAGGATGAGTTAGAATGAGTTTAGAATGTAGGATTTAGTAAGAGTAGGTTTGGTGAAGTAGAATTTGTGTAGAAATGGATTTTAGAAGAGTTATTGGAAAACCTAAAGAACATAGAACCTTAGAAAATTAGGAATTAAATATCCATAGCACTAAACCCAAATTCCACCGTTGGATGTGAAGAGGAGTGTCTTAGGAAGCTTGCCTCAAAATTTGAGCAAGATCCGACGGTTGACGAAGAAGTTATGGCCATTCGAAGTACAAGGGATTAAGTGGACTGAATAGGTTAATCGATTAACCTATGAGTTAATCGATTAACCTATGCGTTAATCGATTAATTTTTAGGCAACATTCAGCCCTTAATCGATTAATGAGTAGTTTAATCGATTAAGTTTTTGGTCACCTTTTGGCCTTAATCGATTAAGGCCAAGTTAATCGATTTATCCTTTGTAAATTATCAAGTGTTAATCGATTAACCAAAGAGGTTAATCGATTAACAACTGCTTTATCAGCCAAAGAACACGTGAATTGGTTCATTTTTACAAAGTTTTCCTCTCTCCTCACTCAAACTCTCTCTTCTTCTCCTCTCTTAGGGCTTCCAATTCCTCCAAGTTCCCATCAACTAACACCAAATTAATCACCCCAAATCACCTCCCTAGCACTCCCAAATGTTTTCCCTCTCTCAATCTCCATTAAATCACTCTCTCTCAGAAACCCCCAAATCAAACACACAAAACCCTAACTTTCCCAATCCATCAAATTGAGCCTTCCAATCCTTCAATTGGTCTTAGGAGATGCTAAAGGGGCAAGGGATAGGAGTCATGGAGCATGGATTGGAGCTTGGTGTGGTGCTCCAACAAAATCCCCAATTCTCTTTCTCTCTCCTCAAGGTAAGAGGGGGTAAATTGGGTCTAGCTTAGGGGAAGGTGTAACATCCCTCATTTTATTATAAGAGTGTAACTTAATTTTAAGAATATAGAGAAGTAGAAAATCAAGTTAGGAATGGACGAGGTGCACGGGTGATTCGGTGTTAAAACAAAATAAATAGGCTAGGAAAATAAAATAAAAGATTTAGGACTCAAAACACAATTCCCACCGTTGGATATGAAGATATGATTTTTAGGAAGTTACTCGCCAAATTTGAGCAAGATCCAACGGTGAACGAAGAAGTTATAGTCGTTTGAAGTTAGGAGAAAAATCATTAGAAAATAGAAAACTGAAACAGCAGTGTTTGGCTGTTTCGCTTAAGCGGAAATCGCTCGCTTAAGCGAAAATCGATTAATTCCCTACTGTGAGCGATTCGCTTAAGCGAAACGCTCTCGCTTGAGCGAAAATGATTCGAGCCAATCCTGTGAACGATTCGCTTAAGCGAATAAATTTCGCTTAAGCGAAAAATCTGTTTTCTGCAACACGATTTCGCGATGTTGAAGGGGCAAATTTGGGTTTTCACCACTCAAAAACAATACCAGCCATATAATTCGAACCAACACCACAAAATACCCATTCCATCATTCTCCTTCTTCTCTCCATACGAAAATACTCTCCTCCAAGCTTAGGGTTTTAGGTTCTTGATTTAATCCCTCCTCCATTGAAGCTCATCTTCAAGAATCATCACCAAGCATCATCACCTCACTTGTTTCCCTCTTCTTCTCCATGGATTGAGACTTTGACTCAAGCTCTTTCATCACTCAATCTCACTTCTTCTTGGCTCTAAGGGATTGAGTAAGTAATTAACTCACTCCTTTCCCTTCTCCTTCATTGGTTGTTGCTTTTGTGTTTCTTTTCTAAGTCATAGTTGTTCCTCTTGTGTTCCAATAAATAGGGCATGGATTCATCCATCACTTGAGGTCCTCCATTTCTATGAGCTAGGGGGAGCACTTTCATCACTACACTTTTCATTCTTGCCAACTATTTTTACTACTTCAAGGATTATTGTGGGCTTTGAGCTTGGGAAGCATTCTTGGTCTTGGGGTTCAAACCCTTTAAGGTTTTTATCTCTTTTATTCAAACCCCAAGGTAAGGGGATGTGCCGTCGTACGGTGGTTGTATAGCTAGCGGTGTGTGAGTGTGTTGAGAACATTTGGTTTGTTTAGGAAAAATTAGAATAGGGATAGAAAATAGAATAAATAGTAAATTTAGAACTTTGCCTTATCAAATGCTTGAATTATGTGAATTAAATGTTGGTTGATTATAATTGTGATATTTTAATTGTTGTTGTATGCCAAATGTTTGTGTAAGTTTTGTGTGTACCTAGGAAGGGGCTTTTTACAAAGTTAAAGGGGATCAATGTCACTTAGAACAATTAAGGGATTAATTGGAAGAAAGTATAGACACAAAGGGAAATTTAATGTAAAAGGAAATTATTAGGCAAGAGGAGAACTAATTAGACATTAAAAGTGGAAGAACGAATAAGAAAAGAAAAGTAATCAAGATTAAAGATTCCCTGGTGTGCGAATACTAGCCCTAGAAGACGTGAGGAGGGGTGCTATAAGTCGGGTGCGCAACACCTGCAGTAAGTCGCAGGCCTACCAAAGCGCAGGGGTTGTATAAGTCGTACGGTCCTTAAGGATGCGTACGCATCGGTAAGTCATATCCTCTGAAAGATTGGGGACCGCAGTGGAGGGATTCGCATAACCATCTCCCCGGGTTGTGAGTACTAACCCTAGAAGACGTGCGGAGGGGCGTTGTAAGTCGGGTGCGCAACACCTGCAGTAATTCGCAAGCCGGCCAATCGCAGGGGTTGTGTAAGTCGTACGGTCTTTAGGGATGCGTACGCCTCGGTAAGTCGTATCCTCTGAAAGATTGGGGAACGCAGTGGAGTAGCTCACAAACGTCGAAACGAAAAGAAACGAAAAGAAAAGAAAAGAGAAGAAATGAAAAGAAAAGAAAATGAAAAGTTAATGAAGAGAATAAGAAAAAGGGTTAAGTAATTAAGGAAATAATTTAAATAAAATAGAAACTAATAATAATAAGGAAGTGGACATAGGAACTTATCCGGTGGGTGGTTAGTATTTATGGAGATGCATGTGTTTGTAGCATAGAGTGTGAATTATGATTTTTGTTCATGTCCATTATTTGCTAATTGTAATTATTTGTGTTTGACTTGGCATATCTTATGCATTGCTAGTTAGTGCGGTACTCACCCTTACAAACATTACAGGTACCGAGTTTGAGCACACTGAGCTGGAGGCCGAGCAGGACCCCACTCCCACTGAGGGAGTGTGATAGTCTTTATTAGTTCTTATGACAGGATTTCCGTGCCATATTTTGAGTCTCTTGTATAATATGTTGTAGAGGCTTGTATATATTATTTTGTTGTATATATATGCTGGTGGGATGGCCCGGGATCCGTTTACCCTTGGGTTGGGTTTTGTTACTTCTATTTTGTGTTGTTGCATACTTGGTGTTGCTTTATGCTGGCGATACTCTGATCTTATGACTGGATTGATGATGTGGTGACGATGCTCTAAGTCCCACAATGGATGGCCCTACGAGACTTATGATGTTTATTTATATTTTCTGGATTTACCTTAACTGGTTCTGACAGGTGACAGGGAAACTAAATTTTGGGAATATTTGAAAAACAAATAGGACTCTGTCCGTTTTTCAAGAAAATTTTAAGTAACATTTTAAGAATTAAAAAGAAATTTTTAAGTTGTAAATTTTGAAATAAGGTAATTAGCTTAGGGTGTTACAGAAGGGTTTGAAATTAGTAATTGGGACATGATTAGGTATATTTAAATGTTTGGTTGAGATTAGGATTAGGAGGAAATAGTTTAGTGTGAAAACCCTAGGAGATTGTGATTCTATATAAGTGTATTTATGTTTAAATGTGTTGAATATTGTGTTGGTTATATTATTGTGCTTTCTCTGTGATTATGATGTGCTTGTAATTATAGGATTAAAAGTATTAATAGCTATGCATACCTTAGGGTCTAGTACTATTCAATTGAGTTTGAATCAAATTAATGTGATTTCAAAAAGGAGAACAAAAAGGGGATTTCAATCTCAATTGAATAGCACGTGCATTTAGTGTCATTCATGGTGTAGAGGTGGACGTTAGGTGTAGGGGAAAAACACACGTCTCTTTTGATTGATGAGGACAAAAGTAAATTAGGAGGATTATTGTGGAGGACTTTGATCTTGCACAGGACACGGGATCGCTTCCCGTGTTGCGGATTGGTCCAGGCAAACCATAATAATCCCATTTACTTTGGTTTCTTTGGGCCAGTCGAGGGTGATTTCTGCTAAAGCCAATTCGGGCAAATCAATCTGAATTACATGAGGGACCTTCCTAAGTGGAGGTGAAGTGTTGTGCAAGCGGGTGAGCGAGGGACCTTCCTAAGTGGAGGTGAAGCACCCAACTATAGGTTGAGAAATACTTACTCCTGGTCGATTTTTCCCCAGAGTGGAGGGTGTATGTGAGGAGATTGTATTGTTATTGGTAAAGGGAAAACTGTCATAGGTACAATGTGTGAGGAACCCTCCTTCGGGGAGAATGTGAAGCACAATGTACCCAATTGTTAAAAGTGTAAAAGTGTTAAAGTGAAAGTGTGAAGGGAATTGCATAACTGAGTTAGATCATCGAATCCGATTAAATTGTTAAAGTTATCGAAATGAAATGAATTGTGTAACATCGGATTCAATGATCCAATTCATAAGTGTGACGTGCATATCATAATCATGTAATTGTGCATTAAATTATAGTATTATAATTATGAATAGTTTTATTGATTGTGATTGATAAATCTTCCTTTTTCTTTAGTTCCTTTTTCTATATCCGAGTTACTCACCCTTACTGTTGACCATATTAGGTACTCTGTGGAGAAAGATGTTCATAGCCTCTATGCCGGGAATCACCACTCTCATGGAAAGAGAGTATATTACTGGTTGAGATCTTTTCGGTCTCAAACTGATTGCAACCATTCTAGGGCCCTGTACTATAAATGATTTTGATTAAATTAAAGCTGTATTTAATTTTATCTTTATTTGGAGTTGAGACTTCTTTGATTTTGCAAAAGGGGACTCTATATTGACTTTTATGAAAGTGTTAGTGTTGGGTTGGATACAATGATATTCTCTTTTAAATAGCTTCCGCAATGTATTTATAGATTTCTTTTCCTTGTAATCCACTCTGGACTTGACAGGTTTAAATCTTATTTGGGAAAAGTCCGGAATTCAAACGAAACTCCGCCAAAATTTTTATAAAACCCTAAGTATTTTCTAATTAAAATCAACATTTTAATTAATGTATTTTAAATTAAGAAAAATAGGGATGTTACAAATGGTATCAGAGCAATGGTTGCAATTCCTCGGCTGTGGAGTATGGATTTCCTACTGAGGAAACCGCAATTGGTGGTTGGAGAGACTTAGGAACCCTAGGAAAACACCTAGAAGGGGGGGTTGAATAGGTGTTGAAGCTACCTTGAAAGATTTTCGAACGAAACAAATCGAAACAATCAAAACAAATGATTTTTGCAAATTCTACAGCACTTAATCGATTAACTTGCAATTTACTCGAGTAGTACTCGATTAAACTTGAACTTAATCGATTAGATATGACAGAAAACAGAAAAATCAATTTTTCATTCGAATACGAAAATCAACCAATTCACATGCAAGATCAGAGATTCAGCGGAAATGATTAACACCTATATTCTTATTGATCAACCTAGTTATGAAAATGATTTTCCCTTTATAAATTTGAACAATTAAAGATTCAATTCAATCAATTATGAAAATCAATCTTTCTAGGTTTTCAACCAAGAACGCAATCAAATGACTTGAATATAAAGAGTAAGGGTTTAGAGATACGACACAGTGATTTATCCTGGTTCACTTTCATCCACTTGAAAGCTACATCCAGTCCCCTCTTCAACCAAGAGAGATTCTTCACTATGAGGAATTAGAGTTCTCAAATTACAAGTGATTGCCTCACAAGACTCCCTTCTTGCTAGCTTACGAGAGATAACCGACACCCTTGCCTTGTAATCCTATTGATCTTCTCTCTAATCTAACCTCTACCCCTTGTTGATAATCGACACAACAAGTCTTCAATTGCTTGATGATAATCCACACACCAAGGCTTCTCCTTGCTTGATTCACAACCAAGACTTCTTCTTCTTCAATGAACGTTGCTTGATGATAAAATCGACACACCAAGACTTCTTGTTTGTTGTAGTGGCTTGCCTTCTTGCAAAGATTACAACACAATAGAAAACACAAAACAATCCTATGAATCTCAATCAAGAGTTATGACAATTCACCATAAGAGATTCAAAGGTTCTTGATCAAAGAATATAAAAATAGAAAAGCTTTGATCTTTGAAATTGAGAGAGAATAGAGTGGCTTGATTCTTTGTAAAATGAATATCAAAAATGATAGAGTATGATCACAAAGGTTAGGAAAAGGTTTATATAGAATACCCAAAAGTTGTAGCACTTGAAAACTGATTTTGAGAAGTGAAAATCGTATTTTAAAAATCAGTTCAGCAGTACTTAATCGATTAAGCAAGTCGTGTACTCAAGTAGTACTCGATTAAGTTATCACTTAATCGATTAAGTTGGTACTGTACATGTTCAAAACTTGTTTTCTCAAAATCCAACCTTTCCTTTAAAACCTTTAAGCCACCTATTTATTCTAGGTTAAGTGAAAACTCAAATTATGATTAAATCATGACTTATGAATGAGATTCACTACCCTCTATAATAATCTACCCAAATAAAAAACCTATGAAGCTTGAGAGGCAAAAGATAAAAGAAATACAAATACACTCAAACTTAGGTCTTCATGAGCTTGCTTTCTCTCTTCTTCATTTGATGTTTGTTGTTGCTTGTTGAGCTTGAAACTTGATCAACACTTGTAGCTTGTTCAAAAACACTTTGTCATTATCAAAACATTCATCATGTTCATCATGGAACTAACAATCTCCCCCTTTTTGAAAATGACAACCCATGTTTTGAAATCACTTGAAGTTGTTGATGCTTGAAACATTTGATCACTTGAGAAGACTCTTTCTCCCCCTCAATCATTGCTTTAACACTTGAATCCAATTGAGATAGAAGCTTGATTCTCCCCCTATCTTCAACAACTTAGCTCAACCTACATAAAAACAACAAAACAACCTTTCTCCAAATATAATATCATATTTCTCCCATGTTTTGAAAACATACCATTTCTCCCTCTTTGAGAAACATTTCATTCAATTCAAAATTTCATTCAATTCAAAACATCATATTTCTCCCCCTTTGGCATTATCAAAAAGTAATATATACCAATTGAAATATAAGATCTAAGCCAAGGTAAGAAATCAATGATCATTTCTTCACAACATTGATACCAATTGAACAAATACAATAAATCTATACTTTGAAATGTGATATCAATTGGTAAGAAAATATAACAATGAAATAAAATACCAATTGAGAACTAAAAAGATCATAATATCACTTAACAAAGAAGATATCAATTGTAAAGAAGAATCAATAATCACAAAAACATGATAATTAACTAATAATATCTCAATGATACAAATTGAATTAACTAAACATTTAGAAAAGTAATATCAATTGAGAAGATACCAATTAAGATAATATATCAATATCAAATATTACCACTTTGTAGGACATTCACTTGAGATGCAAGTGTGATACCAATTGAAGATGTGAATATAGACATTCATAGTTGAGACCAATTGAGAACATGTGTCATTCATTTGCATCTTCAATCAAACCTACAAAACAATCATGCTTTGCTTTTTGGTATCCAAATGGTTTTGGATCCATTTTTGTTAGTGTAGGGACTTTCACCCTTTTTCATCCAAACAAAATTTCCTTTAGATATACCATGCACTTTAACATAACACACATTTGAAGTATGTCCATGAGTACCACAATAGAAACATGTTGGAGGATTTGAAAAATCAACTTTAGAAAAATCAACAACATTTCTATGAGATTTACTCTTAGCATTAGTATAACCCAAACCAAACTTGTTTGAATTTTCTCTTTGAAATTTAACAATGTGCGCAATCTAATATCACCATTTGAGAAACTTGCAAGCTTATTTTTCAAAATAGCATTTTCATTTTTAAGCAACTTGCAATTCTCACAATCAACCACAATATTCAATCTACTAGCACAATCACAAGAAGAACTAGCATATATAAGATCAAGAGTTTCATTTTCAAGATTAAGCTCATCAACTTGTTTTTGAAGATCTAAAATCTCTTTTTGATGTTTCAAAATGAGCTTCTTCCTTTCAATGTTTTTCAAAGCTAGTTTTTCAAGTTGTTCATACATTTCTTTATAAGCATTATGTAACAATTCATATTTAGAAGAAATTTCGGATTTAGATTCACTTACATTGCTATCCTCGCTTTGATAACTTGATTCATCATTTGAACTTTGTTCTTCATCATCTACTAGAGTTATCAAGTTGAGACAAGCGGCTTCATTATCCGATGAACTACTCGATGTGCTTTTCTTGTTATCTTCATCACTATCCCAAACTATGTATGCTCTTTTAGATTTAGAATTTTTCTTGTCTTTCTCCTTCTTCTTGAGATACTTAGAGCATGAGTACTTGAGATGACCGGGCTTTCCACATTCATGGCAAACTACACCTTCTTTTGAAGTTTTGGTCTTATAGTGTGGGGAATCCTTCTCTTTACTTTTGTCCTTGTTCAACCTTCCTTTTCTCCTTAGAAACTTGTCAAACTCTTTTAACAAAAGTTTCATGTCTTTTTCATCAACATCGGAATCGGAATCTTCACTATCATCATCATCAGAACTATCTTTCTTTTTATATGCACTTTTGACTCTAAGAGCAAGTCCTTTCCTTGATTTGTTCTTATCCGACTCTTCATTGATACTTAATCGTCCAAGCTCCATTTCATGTTCTTGAAGCTTTCCGAAAAGTGTTGCTAGATCCATAGCATCCAAATTTTTAGATTCAACAATAGCCGTTACTTTTGGTTGCCAATTCCTGTCTAAACATCTCAACACTTTGTTAGAAAGTTCACCTTGAAGAAAAGTTTTACCAAGAGCAAGTAAATGATTTATAATATGAGTAAAACGCTTTTGCATATCATTTATAGATTCATTAGGAAGCATATGAAACAATTCATAATCACGCATTAAGGCATTCAATCTAGCTCTCCTAACCTCACTAGTTCCTTCATGAGTCACTTGTAAAGTGTCCCACATTTCTTTAGCACTAGAACATTGAGAAACTCTAAAGAACTCGTCATAGGATAAAGCGGATGTGATGATATTCTTTGCTTTATAATCATATTGAACTTTCTTTCTATCATCATCCTTCCACTTATCCTCGGGAATCAATTGTTCTACACCTTCAACTAAACTAGAGGGGATATGAGGACCTTTTTCAACTACTTTCCAAATTTCACTATCTATGGCTTGGATAAAGATTTTCATTCTAACTTTCCAATATGCATAGCCTTCTCCGGCAAACAATGGAGGACGACTTATTGAAGCACCTTCACCACCAAAGGAATTCATAGAACCCATTGCGATTTTCTTAAAGGATCTTTACGAAAAAGCTCTTATGCTCGTGTCTTTCGACCGAGCTATGATACCAATTGAGGAAACCGCAATTGGTGGTTGGAGAGACTTAGGAACCCTAGGAAAACACCTAGAAGGGGGGGTTGAATAGGTGTTGAAGCTACCTTGAAAGATTTTCGAACGAAACAAATCGAAACAATCAAAACAAATGATTTTTGCAAATTCTACAGCACTTAATCGATTAACTTGCAATTTACTCGAGTAGTACTCGATTAAACTTGAACTTAATCGATTAGATATGACAGAAAACAGAAAAATCAATTTTTCATTCGAATACGAAAATCAACCAATTCACATGCAAGATCAGAGATTCAGCGGAAATGATTAACACCTATATTCTTATTGATCAACCTAGTTATGAAAATGATTTTCCCTTTATAAATTTGAACAATTAAAGATTCAATTCAATCAATTATGAAAATCAATCTTTCTAGGTTTTCAACCAAGAACGCAATCAAATGACTTGAATATAAAGAGTAAGGGTTTAGAGATACGACACAGTGATTTATCCTGGTTCACTTTCATCCACTTGAAAGCTACATCCAGTCCCCTCTTCAACCAAGAGAGATTCTTCACTATGAGGAATTAGAGTTCTCAAATTACAAGTGATTGCCTCACAAGACTCCCTTCTTGCTAGCTTACAAGAGATAACCGACACCCTTGCCTTGTAATCCTATTGATCTTCTCTCTAATCTAACCTCTACCCCTTGTTGATAATCGACACAACAAGTCTTCAATTGCTTGATGATAATCCACACACCAAGGCTTCTCCTTGCTTGATTCACAACCAAGACTTCTTCTTCTTCAATGAACGTTGCTTGATGATAAAATCGACACACCAAGACTTCTTGTTTGTTGTAGTGGCTTGCCTTCTTGCAAAGATTACAATACAATAGAAAACACAAAACAATCCTATGAATCTCAATCAAGAGTTATGACAATTCACCATAAGAGATTCAAAGGTTCTTGATCAAAGAATATAAAAATAGAAAAGCTTTGATCTTTGAGATTGAGAGAGAATAGAGTGGCTTGATTCTTTGTAAAATGAATATCAAAAATGATAGAGTATGATCACAAAGGTTAGGAAAAGGTTTATATAGAATACCCAAAAGTTGTAGCACTTGAAAACTGATTTTGAGAAGTGAAAATCGTATTTTAAAAATCAGTTCAGCAGTACTTAATCGATTAAGCAAGTCGTGTACTCGAGTAGTACTCGATTAAGTTATCACTTAATCGATTAAGTTGGTACTGTACGTGTTCAAAACTTGTTTTCTCAAAATCCAACCTTTCCTTTAAAACCTTTAAGCCACCTATTGATTCTAGGTTAAGTGAAAACTCAAATTATGATTAAATCATGACTTATGAATGAGATTCACTACCCTCTATAATAATCTACCCAAATAAAAAACCTATGAAGCTTGAGAGGCAAAAGATAAAAGAAATACAAATACACTCAAACTTAGGTCTTCATGAGCTTGCTTTCTCTCTTCTTCATTTGATGTTTGTTGTTGCTTGTTGAGCTTGAAACTTGATCAACACTTGTAGCTTGTTCAAAAACACTTTGTCATTATCAAAACATTCATCATGTTCATCATGGAACTAACACCTACTCCTAAAAGAGTTACTCCACATGAGAGTAACTAAGGATAGTTAGATAGGTTGCATATTTTAGTACTAAGTTCATGCATCTTTAGTTAAAGTTGGTATAGTTTAGTAGTGTGGAATGGTGATAATTATAGTTTAGTAACCTTAGAGTTCTACCTTCAATTTAAAGAGGGGTTGAAACTAAATTTTTAATTGTTACTTTGTTATATTTAGAAGAGGACGGAAGTAGAGACTAAGGGAAGTGGAAACTCCCAACGGGTCAGAGCATGAGATTGCTACCCCAACGGGCAGAACCAAACCTTAGTTTTGAAATCGAGTTCCATTTCAAATATGATAAAGGGCTTCAACTTTTCTGTATGGTGAAGTTTCAAAGTCCTCATTTGAATTGAAGATGAGTCGTTGTTTTGTTCTATTTTAGTTTATTTGATTGGAACTCAGGTAGTACGAGAAGTGCTTTTATCTTCAATGTAATATGAAATCGAGATTGGCCACCTCGAGATTTACATTTGTTGAAAGATAATATCATTACGCCCTTGAATCCAATCAAATAACTGCCAGGTTTATTATCTTTGCCTAGGAATAGAAAAGGTATTAGAGACCATCCAATTTTATACACTCCGAGCTTTCTTTAT
The DNA here is from genome assembly GCA_037953625.1 of Crotalaria pallida. Classification (NCBI taxonomy): domain Eukaryota; kingdom Viridiplantae; phylum Streptophyta; class Magnoliopsida; order Fabales; family Fabaceae; genus Crotalaria; species Crotalaria pallida. Next base: position 66,177,388 of record CM075651.1, read on the forward strand.
CAGAGTGCCAGCGGAAGTGAATAGGTGTTACCCCTTTGTAATTGTCTTTCACTTTAATCACTAAGTGTCGACTTAGTGAGACCTAAGTGCCTTTTTACATTCCCACATTATATTTGGTGATAAACATACTATTATTGATAAAGTCTAAAACCGTTTTTGCATCAGAATATTTTGAGGTTTCTTCTTTGAAAAAAAAAATCTAAGTATTTTTAATGAAAATAAATGTCAAGTACACTAATATTCTAAAAACTTTCCAAGGCATGAACTTTGTTCCAACTTTGATAATTGCTTAAATGTCGCAACACCAACTTTTAAAAATGTATTGCAATTGAAGCGAATTCCTAACTAATTGAATGATGATGTAGTTTATTTTTAAACTACACCAATTGCCGATTAAATGGGAATTCACCGAATGCGACATGAGTTAATTCAAATCAAAGCTTGGGCTTCCAAGTTAAAATAAAAGGAAATGTATTCATTAAAATTTGAAAATTTAAATGAAATTAAACTTTTAACTGAAGAATACATACCTTTTATTTGGGTTTGTTGAATCATAGAGGACCTTCGGTTGTTCGATCCAAAGAGTCCTCAAAGCCTTTGAATTAATTTCAACGCTAATGTGAAATGACCTTGGAAAACCTATAGAAACACTTTGAACTTTTGAATACTTGACATGTCTTTTTCATATCTAATAATTTTGTCAAAGTTTTAAAAAAAAATTCCAAATACAAAATGTTTTCCTTATGACGAAGAAGATGCAAATCTTTAAAAGTACTTTATCACCGAATACCAAATCTTTTCTTGCAAGTCAATAATGTGGAATTGAGGAATGTAAGTGAAGGTAGCAAGGTGGGGTAAAGGCAATGTATGTTATCTTATAGTTAAGGTTTAAGTTAGAACTTAAGTCGAGGTGAAGGATGTCATGTCTTTTCCTTTAATTAAGTTCACTTAGAACTCCGAGGAAATGTGTGGGCATTATTGAACAAGCGATATTCCAAAACTACAAATGATTTTCAAAACCCTTATGAACTATTTTAAGGAATGTAGTTTGTTGAATGTTCAAGCCCCAATTTTAACATCCGGTAGAAAAGTCTTGGTGTGGAAGTCTAGATTGTAATATTCAAGTCTCAACTAGGATTGGAGACGAGAAACAATTGTTTAAAGTCCTAACCTAGAGAACCGAATAGGAAGCCTTGAGCCTTATAGAAACAATAGATCTAGAATTAGTTGAGGTTTTGTTTAGTGGAGTTATTTGTTAGGTTGAGTGTAGCACCTCCTTAGTTTCTAAGTCGTAGATCGAGTAGTAGAAGTTGAGTCCGATTTGATGGAGTCTTAGAGTTTAAGTCTAAGGTATATAGATGTATAGGTGCTCATGTAGGAAGTAGGCTTGATGTGTTTTTGAATGATTGACTTGTATGTGCATATGTGTGTATTTACAATTTCAAATTTACCAATACTCTATGTTAAGTTAAACTATTTTTAACAAACAAGTTATTTGGGATCTTTTTATGATAGTTCCCAACCTTTAAGTATTTTTATACGTTTCGCCTACGAATCAAAGTTAGTTTTTGATAAAGAATATTTTTACCCATTTTTGAGAATGATTTTGAAAGAACATTTTACTAATCCTTATTAATTAATTATCCAATCAAATTCTTTCAAATTAAATGCCTCGTATTTCTTTCATGAAAATCCTCTAACTCTAGTTTCAAGTTTAACTCTTTTTGTTCACTTTGTGCGTCTCTTGCATGGCAATTTCTAATTCCAATTCTTTTGTTAATATATATGTATATTTTCAGTGCAACCTATTCCTTAAAGAAAGTGTTACACATGATAAAAACTTATAATTTTGATAAACTAAGTTTTGGATAATTGATAATTAATTTTCTCTATGTATATCATTATTAAAGTATATCTATTATACACCATTTGCAATCCTCTTTATAAATACCAGTTTAATTTTCTAAGCACAACTCTTATACCTATCTTTTATTATAACCCTTATTTTCTAATTGTGTCTATATATAAAGTATTCCCCAATTTTGTGTAGGATTCTCATGTTTTGATGCTAACATGCAATCAAAATTATGCACAATTGGGAGATGATGATCTTATTTTGTTTCATGGGATCAAAAAGAGATATGAGATGAATCGGAATAAAATGTTTTTAGCTCGTATGGAAGCTGCTGCTCAATCTCCTCCTACCCAATTCTTGCCATATCCTATGCATGTTACCAAAATAATGAGGTATTACCGTGTTCCAATCCCTGATGATGAGCCAACTGTGACGGAAAAGAAAAATAACTGGTGTCTTAATGATTCACACATTAGTTATATGAAAATTGCTTGGCATAGGGAAAGTCGCACTTGGTTATGGAAATCACAGATTAAGGAAATGGTTGAAGCTGCAAAGGCTGCAAGAGCTTCAGGTTCTAGGAAAAGGACTTTACTTGGTGATAGGGCTGGTGCATCTTCTTCTGCTCCTCCTTCTTCTACTGATCCGATGGATACCGATCGCATTGAGGACTATATCAATTTGGACAATCTTGGTACTCCATTTGATGCACAGGCTGCTCATGAGTCATTGGTTGAGCACATCAATGCTCAATTTGCTCAGTTGGAGATGAGACAGGATGTGAAGAATATTGCCATGGAGCATCGTTTAATGGATTATATGTCTGGCCTATTTTCTCACCATTTCCCTCCTCCTCCACCTGATTCCTAGACCTGTGGATGCTGATGATGTTTTGCTGATTGACTTCTGTTTCATGTTTCATATGCATATTTCTGACTATGTTATGTTTATGTTTCTGACTCTGTTACTACTATGTTTTAGGACCTTGTGTATGGTCTAGTTTGGATAGTTTCGTTCGCTTATTTGCTATGGTTGATATTTTTTGTTGTTTTACACTATGATTTGCTGCTTAGTGTGATACTCTGCTATATTCGTTGTGCGTTTATATTCGTTGTGGCACTATTGTGGTTTATTTTGGTATTGTCTTTATTGTTATATTTTTTAACCATTGTGAACTACTTACCTTCAACTTTTGGCAAAGGACTTTTCTCAACTTTCATATCTTTTTAATGATGCCAAAAGGGGGAGAATATTTTGTTGATGTTGTTCTTGTAGGTTAAGTTTTATTATATTTTTCCTAGGTGTTTTACATTTAAGGGGGAGTATGTTAAAACTTAGTGCTTAATTGAAAAGGAGGTTTGTCATCATCAAAAAGGGGGAGTTTGTAGGATTCTCATGTTTTGATGCTAACAATCTCTCTCCAAGCAACAACATTGGCAACAAGCAAGCTACACCACATGAAGATTAGAATTAGGATTTTTATTAATTCTATTTCAATGTAATCTTTATTTTTATGCAATGCATCTCATTGGTGTGGGTAGCTTAGGTGATTTTAAGAATATTTAAATAATGTTTGATTAAGAGTGAAGATACTTTAAATCTTGATTAAATAGCTCTATTAAAAGTTTTGTGAAAATCCTTTTAGAAAAACCTTGTTTTTATTCAGATTCTGATCAGTTCACTCGAGTAATGAGTATTGGTTCACTCGAGTAATTTATGTCATGACAGGTTAATCGAGTAATGGTTTACACATCACTCGAGTAACTTAATCTGACATGTTTTAATCGAGTAATGTTATATGGTTTACTCGAGTAATTCAATCAGTTTTTGGAAAATTATAAAAGGACTTAATTTTCTCTTTCACATAGATAGACATTCATTCTTACAATTTTCTATATACTTTGAAAAGCAATTCAAGAGCTATTTTACATCTTTCAAGAGCTATCAAGATTCAACAAAGAACTTTTCATTCTTCACTCTATTTCTTTCATTGTTCAAATATTCTTGAGATCATAATTTTTGTTCTTAGTGGTTGTTGAAGATTTGCAATTTGTGATTGCATCATTGAAGTTTCAACACAAGTGAAGAATCTCACAAGGAAGACTTTGAGGATCAAATCAAAGCAAGAAAAGAGGATTGGTTGGAAGCATCTTCAATCAATTAGCAAGGAAATCTAGAATACTCAAAAGGGGTAGATTAGATCAAAGTGTTTGGTACACACTTTGTATTGGGTTTTAAGATAGGAGAACTAAGAATCTAGTTGCATCTTAAAACATTGTAAAATCTACATTTGAAGATTTCTAGTGAAGAATCTCTCTTGATTCAAGAGGGGACTGGAGTAGCTTTCAAGTGGGTGAAAGTGAACCAGGATAAATCCTTGTGTCTCTTTTATTTTTCATTCCTTGTATTGCATTAATTCATTAACAATTGCATTTTTAGGTTAGAATTGGGGTTTTCTTAATTCAACTCAATTGATCTAAAATTGCATGTTAATATTACTTGAAATTGTTCATATTAATCATTCATAATTTGTTGAATCATCATAGCATTGTTATTCTTGAAGAACTCCATTGAAAACTGAGTTTTAATTGAATTTTACCCAGTTTACTCGAGTAAAGTTCTTGTCACTCGAGTAATCTGCTTTCAGTTTATGAACATTACTCGAGTAGGTTTTCTGTTACTCGAGTGATTTAAAAATAGTTTTCGTAATACTCGAGTGATTTGCTGAATACTCGAGTGAAATTATTTTTGCTTGCGTATTACTCGAGTGAAGTCTTGAGTTACTCGAGTAATCTGACTTGAATTTTTAAGAAAATTTATTTTCATAAAACCATTCTCTTAGGTGGACGAAAAATCTGTAATAAGGCTTCAATATTCTATTCACCCCCCCTCTAGACTATATTGAGCCGCTTGTTGGTTTCCAACATTTTGTTTATCTCTTTACGAAAATGCTTGTTGCAAAAGAAATTGTAACTTTCTAATGTGCTCTTTTCATGAGGACATTCCAAACCTTAGTCCTTCTATATTCCATAGTATGAATATCAAATATCTATTTTCATAAATAAGATCGCGAACTAATCTTCGAATTAGGGTGTATTAAGGTTTTGACATGTATCTCCCGATTTTCAACGCAAGACTATTTTGGTGTGTAGTAATTATTTTCATTTACTAGTTTTGGGTTGATGTTTTACTTGATACTCTTTGTATTTGATTTTAGATAGACAAATAATATTTTAAAATTGTTGATGTGTACTGTTATCTATTCTGCTAGTATCTGAATTACGTTTTGTTATGTGGATCCCTTTTATTGATAGATGCTTTATGTTTTATTCCCTTTTAAGTATGTTATTTGTAATTATCTGTTTAAATGTGTTTTCCTGATGTTGTAGTCTATATTCTAGTGAATGATTATAGGTTATAGGAGAATTGAGGACGTGTTGCTTCTCTGATTTGTGTGAATAGGTTAGGGTTTCCTAAGATTTAAACCTCAACCGTAGTTGTGTTTTAAGTAGGGGAGTGAGTTTCCCATAGGTCATGACCCTCTTATTGACCAAGGTAAGATTCATTGTGTTGCTAGAGCATATAGCTCTACATCTCTCTTAGTTCTAGAACTCAGTTGAATTTTGGGGACGAAATTCCTTTAAGTGGAGGAGAATTATAATATCCCCAATTTTATAAAGGCATTAGAAGTATTAGTTAGTAGAATTTTCATAAGTATTAGAGCGTCCTTAAGTGTCGAACTCGATTAGAGGTGTTAATTCGTATTAGCAAAAATAAGTGTTTAGAATTAGCATTTAGCTAAGTATAGAATAGAATAAGTTAAGGATGAGTTAGAATGAGTTTAGAATGTAGGATTTAGTAAGAGTAGGTTTGGTGAAGCAGAATTTGTGTAGAAATGGATTTTAGAAGAGTTATTGGAAAACCTAAAGAACATAGAACCTTAGAAAATTAGGAATTAAATATCCATATCTCTAAACCCAAATTCCACCGTTGGATGTGAAGAGGAGTGTCTTAGGAAGCTTGCCTCAAAATTTGAGCAAGATCCGACGGTTGACGAAGAAGTTATGGCCATTCGAAGTACAAGGGATTAAGTGGACTGAATAGATTAATCGATTAACCTATGAGGTAATCGATTAATTTTTAGGCAACATTCAGCCCTTAATCGATTAATGAGTAGTTTAATCGATTAAGTTTTTGGTCACCTTTTGGCCTTAATCGATTAAGGCCAAGTTAATCGATTTATCCTTTGTAAATTATCAAGTGTTAATCGATTAACCAAAGAGGTTAATCGATTAACCACTGCTTTATCAGCCAAAGAACACGTGAATTGGTTCATTTTTACAAAGTTTTCCTCTCTCCTCACTCGAACTCTCTCTTCTTCTCCTCTCTTAGGGCTTCCAATTCCTCCAAGTTCCCATCAACTAACACCAAATTAATCACCCCAAATCACCTCTCTAGCACTCCCAAATGTTTTCCCTCTCTCAATCTCCATTAAATCACTCTCTCTCAAAAACCCCCAAATCAAACACACAAAACTCTAACTTTCCCAATCCATCAAATTGAGCCTTCCAATCCTTCAATTGGTCTTAGGAGATGCTAAAGGGGCAAGGGATAGGAGTCATGGAGCATGGGTTGGAGCTTGGTATGGAGCTCCAACAAAATCCCCAATTCTTTTTCTCTCTCCTCAAGGTAGGGGGGTAAATTGGGTCAAGCTTAGGGGAAGGGTTTGAAATTAGTAATTGGGACATGATTAGGTATATTTAAATGTTTGGTTGAGATTAGGATTAGGAGGAAATAGTTTAGTGTGAAAACCCTAGGAGATTGTGATTCAATATAAGTGTATTTATGTTTAAATGTGTTGAATATTGTGTTGGTTATATTATTGTGCTTTCTCTGTGATTATGATGTGCTTGTAATTATAAGATTAAAGTATTAATAGCTATGCATACCTTAGGGTCTAGTACTATTCAATTGAGTTTGAATCAAATTAATGTGATTTCAAAAAGGAGAACAAAAAGGGGATTTCAATCTCAATTGAATAGCACGTGCATTTAGTGTCATTCATGGTGTAAAGGTGGACGTTAGGTGTAGGGGATCACACACGTCTCTTTTGATTGATGAGGACAAAAGTAAATTATGAGGATTATTGTGGAGGACTTTGATCTTGCACAGGACACGGGATCGCTTCCCGTGTTGCGGATTGGTCCCCCAAACCATAATAATCCCATTTACTTTGGTTTCTTTGGGCAAGTCGAGGGTGATTTCTGCTAAAGCCAATTCGGGCAAATCAATCCGAATTACATGAGGGACCTTCCTAAGTGGAGGTGAAGTGTTGTGCAAGCGGGTGAGCGAGGGACCTTCCTAAGTGGAGGTGAAGCACCCAACTATAGGTTGAGAAATACTTACTCCTGGTCGGTTTTTTCCCAGAGTGGAGGGTGTATGTGAGGAGATTGTATTATTACTGGTAAAGGGAAAAGTGTCATAGGTACATTGTGTGAGGAACCCTCCTTCGGGGAGAATGTGAAGCACAATGTACCCAATTGTTAAAAGTGTAAAAGTGAAAGTGTGAAGGGAATTGCATAACTGAGTTAGATCATCGAATCCGATTAAATTGTTAAAGTTATCGAAATGAAATGAATTGTGTAACATCGGATTCAATGATCCAATTCATAAGTGTGAGGTGCTTATCATAAATGTCACACCCTCACTTTTAATTAGTTAAAATTAGATTTTATTAAAATTCGTACTTGAAAATTTCGACGAGAATCCAGCAGAGTTTCCTCTGTTTATCGGACCTCACAAAAATTTCCATCTTTTAAACCTGCCAAACCAGAATATTACAAAACCTAAAATTATATTTAACTTAGGCTACCTAGCACTAATGACCTTTTCAAAAATAACATAAGTTTATGGGCTTCTAAAAAATTAAACCACAATAGTTACACCAAATTAATTTAGGTTCTCTCATGACTAAATTACACTCCACAGCGTGGAGTGTACTCTTGTTCGGCCATGACTTGTGTAAGCTCCACTTCTATACCTGTAAAAATATAGCAAGAAGGGTAGCATTACACAGAACTTAGGAAATAATTTCTAAAAAGTCATAATAGTAAACTAAGCCTAACATTTATATTTTCATCGTAATAATCATAATCATTTTCAAGTATTTCACAACACAGACATGCATCATTCACAATCACAATATGTGGCATTTCCTTCAAACTCATTTTCTTAACTTTCTTTTTCAATTTTCTTAGTTTTTCTCATCTTTCCTCTTTCCTTTCTTCTTTTCTTTTCCTTCTTGTCTTTTCTTATAATGTACCATTAGGTATTTTTGCATGCACCTGTTAGGATGGTGTCTTCACCCAATAGGATTCATACCTTCACCCAGGATTTTCTTACCGCATAGACCATTAGCTCGTTAGGGCCTTTTCTTTGTTCTTTTCTTTCGTGCTTTCTTACACGTCTCATTATTTATTTTATCGATTTACCAGGCAGCTATTGATCTCGCGCGGGTCCCAAACACCTAACGAGACTTTGGATCTATGGGATTTACTTACCTGAGTGAGGACTTCACCTATTGGGAATTCGAGTCTATTCCTTAAAATAGACTCTGTCCTAACAGGGCATCTAATGGGTACGGATACCCGTCACGCGATCAATAGCTGCTGCCTTTTGTTTAGTTTCGTTTATTCCAATGACAATCCAGTCCAGTATAATTCAAACATATTTGATTCACACTAACATGCAGCAGACAAAATTTTACTCCATAATTAGATACCAATCAGATATCATCCCATAATCAATAAAAATAATCAATACAATTAATCACTTCATAACCAATTTTAAGTTCACCAAAAATTAACCAAATAATCACTTAACCAATAATCAATAAAAATAATCAATTCATCAAAACATAAGCGTGTTCATTTCTTTAATTTAATAACAGACTTATTATCAACATTAACTACCATATTATTCATTATCCTAATTAATCTTTTTTACTCTTAGCCACCACTATAAACAACCTAGAAATCATGCCCTAAATTAAGGTAATACAACCCTCTTACCTGGGATCCTAGCAATAGAAACTATATACCGTTCACGTCCGCGCCTTACTCGAAGGTCAAGGAGAACAATGGATCTAAATAGGGACACACGTTAAAACAAATTATAACATTAAAAGTATATATATATATATATACATATATATATATATATAAATATATCAACTAAATTCATTTTTGTCAAAATAATAACTATATATCATTATACAATAAAAATATATCATTTTTTTCCCAAAACATCTCTTTATTTGAAAACATAGGAGTAATAAAAATATTGATGGATCGTCAAATAAATTACATGGATGAGTAGAGGGAGTTGAGAAGGTTATTCACCTAAGAAGGATTTGAGATTGAACGGTTGGATCTTGAATTATTGGACCGAGAAAACCTTAAAGTTTCCTCCCACGGTCGCGCGCCCTCTGCTCTCGCTCTCTCTCACGTTCTGGCTTTCTATTCTCTTTTTTTTTTTTTTTTGCGTTTTGATTCTGACGGGTTGGGGGGTTTCTTGGGTAGCTTAGCTAAAATATATATATATATATATATATATATATATATATATATATATATATATATATTATTTTATGTTTTGTTTTCGTTTGTGAATCAATGTGTGTAGGTATTTTGTGTTATAATTAAAAGTTTGACGATCCTAAGAATAAAATATATTTAAGCAAAACAATGTTGTACTTTTAATCATTCAAAACTGATTGAAATATGTGGTAGATCGACCTTCGGCCTACCCTCAAAATACTCGGCCGACCAGATTTATCTATCTGACAAGTCATGCCTATTCAAGCCGAGCGCTTGTACTAGGACCCACCCTAGCGACCTAGAGCCGACCGTATGGGCCTCGCCCCCTAAAGAGTCCGAGCTAGGGGCGCGTGAGTCTAACTTGCCAACAGGGATAAGATCTCCCAATACAGGATAAGGATAAATGACTCATCCCTTATCCTAAATGGGACACGTTAGCAGCCTTGCTGGACCTCCGTAAGGACCCACAAGGTACAATGTCACCCCTATAAATAGCTGTCTCCAACAAGGGGCTCTGGTACGTTCTCTCTCTCCCTAATTGCACATTTTCACACACCAGTGATTAGGGAAACCCTAACTCTCCCAACTGGACTCCTAGCATACCTAAGAAATCATATACTAACATCAGACTATTCTCTACCTCACTGGTCTCTCAATACCTTTGAGCTAGGGATACATCTGGAACACGGTGTCCTAGACACTACAAAAAATAATAAAGTTACCAGTCTCTTCGGATAGCTATTGCGTAAGAAAATTCGTCGAAATTCAAAAGTAAATATACTTTCTCAATCCTGATATTAAACTTGATAAAATATAATATTTATAATTTTGAAATAGAAGATCATTATATATAACTTATACCGGTAATATATGAAACCAGTGCAGAAGCTAAAAATAAAACAGCCTCCGAACACTATGAGAATTTACAGGGTCGCTCAAAATATTAAGTTGAACATAATTTTCTAAAGAAACTATTTATAAAAATACCTCTAAGGCTTGCCACTTGAGCTCTCTGTCAAAATGTTAATTAAACTAAATAAAAGTACTACTTTATTTTTGGAAAACGTATGATAAAAAATTTATACTTATTTTGACTAGAAAACATATTTCAATTAAAATAATATAATCAAAATTTTATTACAACACTCAAATCTTGAAAACATCATAATATTAAATCAATTAATTACATTATTCTTTATTTTCTATTATTATATGTTTCTAACACTAAAAGATCCTCTCTTTTTTTTTTTAACACTCATCTAACCTTGTTATTATTATTGCTATTCTTATATCGTTATTATTCTAATTATATTTGGCATTAAAATTTGGGATGTTACAATTCTCCCCCACTTATAGAAATTTCGTCCCCGAAATTCCGTTCAATTCCTTCAATAGAGAACCATCCCAAACTCAAGGTTTTCCGGCTACGACACTCACTTCTTTTTGGTTGCACTTCCCCACTTGGAATTGACATACCACTTTGCATTAGTATGCCACTAAGTTCCTGCACACAATGAATAGTACGAGTAATGGTCCAACTTGGTTAGTCTCAACGTGGAGACTTGTTGAGGGTTTTCTAAGGTTTAGTCTTCCCACTGCTAAACATTTCAAGAGTCTCACTAATAAGACTCCTATTGGATCTTGGATTCTCCAAAATCATGTTTAACTTCCCTAGGAAGTTGGAAATGGTTTCTAGGATCAACTGGGTTCCCTTAGGGATTCTACATCAAAGGTTGAGGAGGGTACTACTACACTCTAAACGACAATGCCCTCAAGGGTTTGATTATACTCTAACCCAAAACATACAATTTTTTCACTACTCCTAGGCCCTAATCAAGCACATACATCAATCAAAAATTCATATATTACATCAATCATACAAGATTCAAATATACACATAACATTTCACATCAGCACATACTTACAAACATCAACTTGGCTTAATCCCTACTTCCTCCTAATCTAGTCCTTGTCTACTCTGCCTAACTTAGGGTTAAATCTTACATCTACACACACCTCCTTAACAATCATCAAATATCTGAAAAATTGATTCAAAAGAAAATTGGAAAAATAGAGTTTCCATAATTTGTTTGAAAATCCAAAATCAGAAAACTACATAGCTGTAACAGAAATGCACTTTTGATAAACATATCAATGCCATTCCAATTATTGTGAAATTATTCCAAATTGAGTCCCTATATGTGGAAGAGAATTATGGTAAATTTTCAGGTCAATCAGAGTCTGTTAGGTTCAGTTTTAACTCTACGACCATCTTTTCAAACCTCAAAACTATCGAGGGCTGAACCTAAGTCAGTTTTCTTTAAAAGAAATAAACAAACTCCAAATGATCTCAAAATTTAAAGGGACATCTAGTATACTTAACCAAAGGTTGGGTAAAATTGTCAAACTGATCGGAGCACGTTAGGCTTGAGTTTTTTCCTGCGTCCGCAGTATCGGAGATACTGAAACTGTCAGGACTGATTGTAAAGGAAATCGTATTTATTTAAAATAATAACTTGCTCCCAGCAGCTTGAAATTGAACCTAAAACATTGACTCAACCTTAGGAAGTTTACATAAAATAATTCCAAATCAATCTGAGCATCCCAGCTTGACACTCGGTTTTTCTTTTATTATCTTAAAAACCCCGATTTTTTTTCGAAATCATTTTCTTAGTAGTTAATTTCCATAAAACAAAATATGAAAACAACCCATGAAAACCATAAAAATTTTCAAAGAACCACCACATGACATAAATACAATCATGCAAATTACTTTATACTTTTAAAACGTTCATATATTCCTGCTAAATAAATTGTATAAAATCCTGGAAGTAGACCTTGCAACACAAATCTTATCTTTTCAAAAGAAGATACCTTCATCTAACTTCGTGAGAACTTAGATGAAGGGGTGTAAAATTACTCAAAATTGTCAAACTCAGGAGAAAAAAGGGAACATGTTTATGGCTAGAAAATTCATCTTAGTAAATCTTCAAAAGTTGGAACGGGTACATCCCCTTTGATTCCGAGTTTGAAAACTGAGTTTCATTCCGAATTGAGTAAAGTCACATATAGGGGTTCCTATTTAATCGACGAGTGACTTGATTTAAGAAATGAGTTAATTCACCGCTCGATTACTTAGGAGTCCTTGTTTTCCTTGTTACCTTCTAAAAATTTTGTAGTGCGACTTAACAACCAATGTGGAATGATTCTGATTCGGTTCACAACATTGAAATTCATTTTAAAATACTATTATGCTTAAAAATAAATTGACTTATGATATTAACACTATGCAATAACAGAGTTTTCAGAAATTATTGTGCCAAAACAAAATTCATTTCACATCACAAATAATTGCAAGTATCATCAAATTTCACAGTTATCATTTAGGCATTTCTATAAAATCAGTTAGCATCAAGTACATTTAATATCAAACATACACAATCATGCACATTTTTCATTTCTATCTATCCTAAGGTTTCACAAACACTACGCTAATACCATAGACCTAGCAAATCACTACAACTATCTAGGACTGCTTTTCTAGGACTAAGTAACACCTACTACGCTTCCGCTACGCCACTCTGATTCAAAAAATATCCAGAACGTACAATGTGGCACCTATACTAATGACCCTTACATCTCCTAAATTTGGGACATCCCTAAATTCCCAAAATACTCACCGAAACTTAAGGACGGGATGATTATATCTCCCAATAGATGTACACTTGAGGTGATCAGGCTCAACCATACACCATATCAGTGATATGACCATTCTCATTTCGCTTAAGTTTGGGTTAGGTGATTCATCCGTTTCAAAAAATATCGAAGTCTTGAGTTGTGTTGTCATGTTTAGAATTGGCTTGCTTGGCCCGAGACTAAAGATCACTTTCTCCCGGTGGGATAGCAACTTAGTGCTCTAGCCCGTTGGGGTATTTCAGTTCCTTAGTCCCACCATTTATCCACTTCTAAATATGACCCACTTTTTCTTCACAAGATTTCGGGTATTCTTGATAATTATTGAATAACTTAAACAAAATTTAAAAGAAAACTCAAAAACTCACTATTCTTCACAAATAGCTTAAGCAACTTAAAAGAAATCTTAAATACTCGCTATGCTATACTTAGAAACCGACACTATCATTATGCTAGCAACGACACTTATCTACGTCATAAAACATGTCTATTCCTGACTACAAGTTACTCGCTTGGTGAGTAAACAACAGGAGTTGTAGTGTCCTTGAACACTATGTCCTTAACCCTCTAAGTGCTCAAGATTATGGAACCAGGAGCCCAAGAGAGGATCAAGTGTTAATATGTGACTTTGTGGTGTTTCTGCAGTTCCAGTTGGGAAAAGCAGGGTTTCCTCAGTCAACAAGTGTGTGCAGAGTGTCAACTTAGGGATGAGAGTACGTACCTGAAACCCCAGCTGTTATGAGCTATTTATAGGGTTTTGAGGAGGCTGATATGGGCCGTATGGGCCCTGTATCAGGGTTGAGCTGAACTAGGATTCTGTGAGATAATATCAGAGGTTTATACTCTTAGAATCTGGATAGGATCAGCTCTCAAGATCTCATGTCTAGGCTGTTAGCGAGAATCCAGGAGAGATTTGCGGAGGGGATAAGAAGCCTAAATGAGTCTGAGTCTATCCACAAGCCGACGGTATGTCTCGGCCCTAGAGTCCCGAGCCTGATGAGTGAAAGACCGTATGTAAGGCTCGGCCCCATCAAGTCCGAGCCTGGTCCTTTTGTGTGCTTGGAGCCAATGAGTCCGAGCGAGGGACGTTTGTGCTGAGTAAACCGAGGGAAAGGTCCTTGAAGAGTCCCTTAAATAAGACTTGAGTCCTTATATGATCGGCAGACCCTACAAGCCCCCCAGCTCGTAAGACTTTATAAAGTCTGTGACGAGGTAGCATGTGTTTAGGGTTGGACCTTCTAGATGTCTTAGTTCGAATGTGCGACAGCTGTTCGAAGTGACGTTTTGGTTTCTCTAGGTACGGCGCGTTCTCTTGTAAGTTGTGCCAAATCATTGAAATTTTTGAAATTTGAAAAAGTACCTGTTGAAACCGTCCCGTCTCATCCAGCGAGTGGTTACATGGGTTGACGGGCTTTCGGCCCAAATGCGTAACCTGGAGGGAAACTGAAAAGTTTCCTTCATTAATTCGAATCCTTTCAACCTCTTACTACCCACATTCATCATTCCTTTCCTCACTCCAGAATCTTCTCAAATCAGAATCCCATTATTCTCTTTCCAATCCTCTTTCCACCGTCTCCGCCTTCGAATCCGCAACCTTCTCCCATCATCCTTTCCAGCAACTGAAAGCAGGTAACTTCCTCTACTCTCCTTATTTCTATTTCTGCAATTTCGTCTTTTTGTGCGGTTTCTGCTTTTTGTAAAGGGGTTTTGGTTCTGGGTTATGCAGGGAGTTTGGATTTAGGGAATTTCTGGGTTCTGGGTTTTTGTTCTGGGTAAGCTGTGTTTAGGATTCTTTACTTTTAGGCCATGAGAGGATGGAGACGTTTGAGGAGAGTTTATCATGAACTCTACAGGAGACTAGGAGAGGAACCTTCTAGTGATAGTGATTCTTCAAGTTCTTCTGGGAATTCTGGGGATGAGGGAAACTCTGATATTGACCATTCTATACACCCTTCTACTCCCCCTTCTGGCCAACGATCCACCGAAGCAAAACCGCTAGTTGTAGAGTACCCGTCGAATCCCGCAGATGAGAATAAGTGGTTACTAGCTTATAGGTTCGCTGAGCGTCGGGCTCAAGTCAGGACTAGCCCCGATCGTCGCACCGAGGAAAAACCTTTAGGAAGTCCACCGAGGGAGGGGGGAAAAGGTCCAGGGCTCGGCCTTAATTTTAAAATAAAAACATGTGCTGTAAAAAATCCTAACGCCGAGCCTTTTGCTTTTTCCCCAGATATGGTGGAGCGCAGGTGTGTTACCAACCCTGAAGAATATCCTCTGCCGCCCAATCACGCGCAGTACGACGCCGTTTTTGATCGGGAAGTACTAGGGACGAGACCTTCATTGCTGACAACAGATAGTCTTAACCATCTTCGACCAATTTTAACACCTCCGAACGCCGATGGAAATGCCTCAGAATTCGTACTGAGACCTTTGGGAATCGACGACCGAATATGCTTTCAAGTACCGGAAAATCGTCAATTTTTCTATTTCTACGAAGAAATAGCAACTAAAGTCGGTATCCGCTTCCCCTTTTCCACCTTTGAAATTGAAGTCCTCAGTCATCTAGGAATAGCTCCTAGCCAACTGCATCCAAGTGGGTGGGCTTTCATCCGAGCCTTCCAGCAATTCTGTGACGTTGAAAATTTGGTAGCAACTGTACGATCTTTTTTCTGGTTATATGCTCCCCAGGTAAATAAGTTTGGTGACTCCAAGGGGCTTTGGGTGTCCCTAAAGGCTCGGAGGGGACACGCCCTCTTCGTCAAGGTGACTGATTCTTGGAAGTCTTTCAAACCTCTCTTCTTCCAATACGAGCATACTGGGGCTGGAGTATGTTGGTTCATGGAACAAGTTGAAGAAGATGGAGTGATCAAGGTCGTGCCTCGGTTTCCACTGGGTTGGACGACTAACATTTATAACCGAGGACCCTCCTTGTATCAATTCGACTTTAAGGCGGATTTGACAAGAGCCGAAAGGCGATTGTGCGACCATGTTTGGAACTACCTTCAAGCAAATGGTCAAATTGATACCAAACGAATCTTGTTGAAAGAAACATGAGATGAAGTGAAGGCCGAGTTGGGTACTATATATATACATTTTTTTTTTACTGATCCATTTTTTCTTGCAGAAACAATGGGGAAGAAAGCAACCAAGGCCAAGAAAGGCGAAGCTCGAGCAGCTAGAGTATCACAGTTGGCTGCAATCAAAGCTGCATCTGGCTCCCCAAACATGAGTCAATCTTCTGAACCGACCCCTTCTGAAAGTCCGACCATTATCCCCAATGCCACTCCGACTGTTAGGATCAAAGGCGTTGAGCCGGTAATCAAAAGTGATCGTATCATCGACGCTGTAAACATCGAAGTGGAGGCTCAAACAACTCCTCAAGGCACTCCCGAGCGTCCCCTCAAGAGGTCTCGGCTGGAAAAAGGAAAAGGTCTTGCTGGAGATTGGCTTAATTTGAGCAAGTCAAATAAAGGGGTAGAGGTTCCTGAGGGGAAGGAGGAAGCAGCTGCCAAGACAGTGTGGCACCGAAAAATGACTGATACACTTGTTGCTACTGTCTTTCCTCCCAAGAATTCTGAAGTGATTGAGGCCTGGACCCCTGGGACTTGGGAAAACAACTGTAAGTCGTTGGTGAAGAGTCTCCTGAGGGGTGCGAGCATACTTCATCACCTCGGTCATCATGGAGACGACGCTCATGTTGGGATAGCCCCCGAAGAAAAGAAGAAAAGGACTGAGGCAGCCGAGCGGGAGGATTATTTGCAACTTCAAGTTGAAGGTCTGAACAAGAAGTTGCAAACCTTGGCAGCTGAAAACGAACGGTTGCAAAAGGTGGCACAAGATGCTGAAGGGGCCAAGGTTAGGGCCAAGGAGACACTCCAGGGGGCCGAAGAAAGGATGAAGCGCTCGGAAGAGGTTCTGAAAAAAGCTGAGGAAGACGCTGCTGCTTTTCGAGCGGCGATAGAGAAAGCTCGAAAAGCGGAACAGGCTGCTTCCGCGGCTCAAGAGCAGCATGAGTATGCTAAGGATGAGATTTTGGGGCTCCGAACTTCTTTGGAGAAGATGAGAGCAAAAGCTCTCAAACACAAGAAAGCAGCCATGGAGCATTTATACAATTGGGATCATGGGGTTGAGGATTCTTTCTACAACACTGCCGAGCAACTCCGCGTTCTGAATCCTGGGCTCTTGACCAAGGGTGCTGACCCTAATTTTTCTGTGAAAGATGGTCGAATTGTCGGCCCAACTGGGGCTCCCATAGATCTGAACAGCGCCGATCTGCCTGACCATTTGGTTGAGGATTCCGAAGGGGATGATGCCGAGGATGCCGAAGGTGAAGAAGAAGAAGAAGAAGAAGAAGATAAATTTCATGCCGACGGCATTGTACTGTCCGACTTAGAGTAGCTTTATCATTTTGCTTTTCCTTTTGTAATTGCCCCAGTAAATGGGTTTAAACTTATATCGTTGTGTTTCGTTTGTAATATTTTATAATATTCGTAATCGTGTTATGCTTCTTTTTACACTCTTTGTTAAGAATTCAAGTGTTAAGACCTCGGAACTCCAGCACTTTAGCCGAGGTGGGTTACTCTATCCGCGATGTAAAATGATTTTATGAAATCATGATTTAATCGGGAATCTTATTTAAAGTACTTGACGAGTTATGAGCTCTTGCTAGAGCTGTACATAATCGTTCGCGTCATAATCGGTGGCTAATCGGTTACGAGGAAAAGTACGTGATACAATGAATTCAATAACGAGAACTTTTATTCATTTGAAGCAAATTACAATGGGCTCGGAGTTTCACCAAGCGTACACCATTATCAAAAAAGGAACAATTCAAAAAGCAAATGTAATGAAACAACTAAAACTATTAAAAATGAAATTGAAACAATGAAAAACTAACTGTAATAAGCTCGAAGTTTCGCCACGTTCCATGTGTTGTTGATGACCCGAGAGAGTTTTGAGCTTGTAGGCTCCTGTTCCAGTCTTGGAGGCAACTCGGTATGGTCCTTCCCAGCTTTGGGCCAGTTTTCCGTCCTTTGAATTTTTGAGACCAATATCAGCTCTCCTCAAGACAAGGTCGCCTACCTCGAACTCTCTGGATACGACCGAGCGATTATACCCTTTTGCTTGCATAATCTTAGCATGCTTTTCTCGTTCGGCCGCTAAATCCCTGATTTCTTCCGATAAAACAAGATCCTCACACAATAAAGTGTTGTTGAGGGGATTCGGTTGTTGCATAGCTCGGAATGAAGGGATGATCCTCTCAATGGGGATGACCGCGTCGCAACCATAAGTGAGCCGATATGGTGTCTCTCCTGTTGAAGCTTGTATGGTGGTTCGATACGACCAAAGCACTTCGTGCAAGTTTTCCAACCAATTCCCTTTCGCTCCTTCGAGTCTTTTCTTGATCCCCTGGATGATAGATCGGTTTACAAATTCTACTTGGCCATTAGTCTGAGGGTGTTCGACCGAGGAAAAGTAATGTTTTATGCTCAAAGCATTGACTAAGTCTTGGAACGCCTTTGCCGCGAATTGGGTTCCGTTGTCAGTCACCAGCACTTGTGGCACTCCAAACCGAGCCACAATTTGCCTTTCAAAGAACTTCTGCACCTTGGCCGAGGATATGGTCGCAAGAGGCTCGGCTTCCACCCACTTGGTAAAATAATCAATGGCCACTATCACCCACTTTAGCTGTCCTGGAGCGGTGGGGAACTGTCCAATCAGATCCATTCCCCATTGATAGAAGGGATAGGGAGATGAAAGTGAATGGAGTTCCTCAGCCGGTTTCTGATACACATCACTGTGAAATTGACACTTGTCGCACCTCTTCACATGGTTGATCGCATCCTGTTGAAGAGTCGGCCAGTAGTTTCCTGCCCTTAGAATCTTTCTAGCCAGTGACTTCCCCCAATATGATGACTTCCAATGCCCCTGTGAACTTCTTCCAACGCCTGTTTTGCTTCGGCTGGGTCTAGACATCTCAGCATTGGGCCGCTAACCCCTCGGCGAAACAAGACTCCATCAACTAAGGCAAACTGTGAACCTTTTCTGACGAGTTTCTTGGCCTCTATTGGATTACTTGGAAAAACCCCTTGTTCCAAGTAGTCCTTATCGGAGCAATCCAGCTCGGATCCAGCGAAATAGAGAGGACAAAGCTAGGTCCATGCACCATTTCTTGGATCAACGTTCTGTTGTTCTCAGGACTTTTTGTCGAAGCAAGTTTAGAGAGGATATCTGCTCGGCTGTTACTCTCCCTTGGGATGTGGCAGAATTCGACCTTAGCAAACTCCGAGGATAGGAACTTCACCTTCTCCAAATATTTTTGAAGGGTTGGTTCCTTAGCCTGGTAATCGCCCTTAACTTGTGAAACTACCAACTGAGAATCACTGAAAATTTTTACTTCTCGGGCCCCTACTTCTTTTGCCATTCTCAGCCCGGCCAATACGGCTTCATACTCCGCCTGATTGTTCGAAGTTGAAAATCCAAACTTCAAAGAATATTCGAGGGTGACCCCCTCGGAGTTCTCCAAGATTATTCCTGCACCAGCCCCGAGTTTGTTACTTGATCCATCAACATAAATATTCCAATCCAAGTTTGAGCTCGTCAATGGCTCAGTAAACTCGGTGAGAAAATCAGCTAAGGCCTGAGATTTCATTGCCTTCCTCGGTTCGAAAGTGATTTCAAACTCGGAAAGCTCAATGGCCCACGTCACCATTCTTTCTGCCATATCAGGTTTCTGAAGTATTTGACGGATCGGCTGAGCTGTTCTGACTCTGATATGGTGGCTCTGAAAGTATTGACGTAATCGTCTAGCTGTGATAACCAGACAAAAAGCCAATTTCTCCACTTTCTGATACCTCAACTCTGGTCCCTGAAGAGCTCGGCTGACGAAATAGATGGGGGATTCTTTGCCAGATTCCTCTCGGACCAAAGCCGAACTTACTACAAAATCACCCACTGATAAGTAAAGGAACAGAATTTGTCCATTTACTGGACTTGACAAGATCGGGGGAGATGCTAAGTACTGCTTAAGGTCAGTAAAGGCCTTTTCGCATGTCTCGTCCCATTCAAATGTCTCTTCCTTTTCTTTCCTCAGCAGTTTGTACCATGGGAGGGCCTTCCTAGCTGACTGAGACAGAAACCTCGAGAGAGCCGCAACCCGACCTGTCAGCTGTTGGACACCCTTGACATCTGACGGACTCTTCATATCAAGAATGGCTCGGCACTTTTCTGGATTTGCCTCAATTCCGCGCTCGGTAAGCATGAATCCGAGGAAGGCCCCTGCTGGAACTCCAAACGTGCATTTTTCCGGGTTCAACCTCATATTGAACTGTCGGATCCTTCCCAAAATTACCTTCAAATCCTTAGCGTGATCTTCTTCTTTCAAGCTCTTTGCAATCATATCATCTATGTATACCTCCATTCTCGACCCAATCAAGGGGCCGAACACCTTGTTCATCATCCGCTGGTAAGTTACCCCAGCGTTTTTCAATCCAAATGGCATCACATTGTAACAATATGTGGCCTTTTCTGTGATAAATGAAGTCTTCACCTGATCCGGGGGATACATTGGGATCTGATTGTACCCCGAATAAGCATCCATAAATGAAAGCCTTTGATAACCCGCCGAGCTATCCACAAGTTTATCGATGCAGGGAAGTGGGTATTGATCCTTAGGACAAACTTTGTTCAAGTCTGTGTAGTCCACGCACATCCTCCATTTCCCATTGGACTTCTTTACTAGCACGGGATTGGCCAACCAATCAGTATACACCACCTCCCTGATAAATCCTGCTTCTAGTAGCTCGGCTACCTTCTCATCTGTTGCTTGTGCCTTCTCAACTCCGACTCTTCTTTTCTTCTGACAAACTGGCTTGGCTCCAGGATACACGCTCAACCTGTGGCAGATGAAGTTCGGATCGATCCCTGGCATATCCGCCGAGGTCCAGGCAAACAAGTCTTTGTTTTCCACCAGCAATTCAGTCAGTTCATTCTCCAATTCCTCAGAAAGGTCAACCCCCATCTTGACGCAACGAGAAGGATCGGGGCCTAAAATTACCTTTTTGAAGTCCCCTTGAGGGTCGGCCTAGTTTCATCCTCCTCTCTTACGTCAAGATCTGCTAAGTTGACACTTCCTTTGTTAAGCGGTTCTTGCATGATCTTCTCATCATCAAGCTTCAACTTGCCCAGGCTGATATTATAACATTTCTGAGCCAACTCTTGTTCGGACCGCACTGTTACTACCTTGTCATCAGACCCTGGGAATTTCATGGCTAAGTGGACCGTCGATACAACAGCACCAAAAGATTGGAGTGCAGTTCGGCCAAAGATGGCATTGTATGCCGAGGGGGCCTGGACAACTAGCCACTTTACCATTTCAGTCCGAGTAGAGGGTGGTTCCCCCATGGTCACTAGGAGATGGATGTGGCCTAAGGGAACAATTGAATGTCCCGTGAAGCCAATCAAACTTCCCTCAAATGGAGTGAGATCAGATCTTCTCAACTTCAATTTTTCAAACAGATCCAGAAACATGATGTCTGCCGAACTCCCCTGATCGACAAGAATCCTTCTGACTTCGTAATTGCCGAGCCTGGCTGTAACTACCATTGGGTCATTATGGTCTTGTAAGATGTCCTCAAAATCCTCATCACTGAAGCTGATGACTATGTTTTTCTTCCTGGGCTTTTGGATTGGTCGGCTGGCCACCGAAAGGACTTGTCCCACATATTTCTTGCGGTCACACTTCTTTTCCCCTCCACCTGCAAATCCTCCAGCAATGGTGCCGATGAGAAAAGAATCCTTTCCCTTCTCGGATGGTTGGGTAGAGGCCCCCCCTGTAGGTGGTGAAGGGGTTCTAGTTCTTTTCTGTTCGGTTTTGGGTGGCGACGGACTCTTTCTCCTGAAGCGTTTGCGCAACGCTTCGCTAATATATTGTTGAAGCTTACCATCCCTTACCATCTCTTCGATTAGGTCCTTCAACTGGGTACACTGGTCGGTGATATGCCCCCATCCACCGTGATGATCGCAGTACTTTGTCCTATCCTTTTGAGCTACCTTCCTTAAAGTTGGTGGCCGAGTGATGTTACGCATCTCTGTATGCATAGTCTCACGAAGGATTTGACTCCTCGGGACTGTCAACTGGGTATATTCATCATACTTGCCTTTTGGAGACAGTTTTTCGCCTCTCTCTCTTTTGTCTTTCCTTCCCCTATCTCGAAAACGATCATTTTGACGAACGTCGTTTTGACGAAGACGTTGCTCATGTCGTCCTTCGCCACCCCTTGCTGCAGTACTGATCCTACGGAATTCCTCCAGATTAACGTATTTCCTGGATCTTTCCCTAAGTTCGGCCATGTTCTTAGGTGGTTCCCCAATCAAGCAATCCTTAAAATCTCCATCCTGCAATCCTTGAGTGAGCAAGAGAACAGATACTCCTGATTGCAGACCTGATATGCCACTGGCCTCTTAAAAGAAATCTTAAGCAACTTAAAAGAAATCTTAAATACTCGCTATGCTATACTTAGAAACCGACACTATCATTATGCTAGCAACGACACTTATCTACGTCATAAAACATGTCTATTCCTGACTACAAGTTACTCGCTTGGTGAGTAAACAACAGGAGTTGTAGTGTCCTTGAACACTATGTCCTTAACCCTCTAAGTGCTCAAGATTATGGAACCAGGAGCCCAAGAGAGGATCAAGTGTTAATATGTGACTTTGTGGTGTTTCTGCAGTTCCAGTTGGGAAAAGCAGGGTCTCCCCAGTCAACAAGTGTGTGCAGAGTGTCAACTTAGGGATGAGAGTACGTACCTGAAACCCTAGCTGTTATGAGCTATTTATAGGGTTTGGAGGAGGCTGATATGGGCCGTATGGGCCCTGTATCAGGGTTGAGCTGAACTAGGATTCTGTGAGATAATATCAGAGGTTTATACTCTTAGAATCTGGATAGGATCAGCTCAAGATCTCATGTGTAGGCTGTTAGCGAGAATCCAGGAGAGATTTGCGGAGGGGATAAGAAGCCTAAATGAGTCTGAGTCTATCCACAAGCCGACGGTATGTCTCGGCCCTAGAGTCCCGAGCCTGATGAGTGAAAGACCGTTTGTAAGGCTCGGCCCCATCAAGTCCGAGCCTAGTCCTTTTGTGTGCTTGGAGCCAATGAGTCCGAGCAAGGGACGTTTGTGCTGAGTAAACCGAGGGAAAGGTCCTTGAAGAGTCCCTTAAATAAGACTTGAGTCCTTATATGATCGGCAGACCCTATAGGAGTAATGAGTTACTCCAAGGCCGAGGAAAAACTGCTCTGATACCAAAATGTCACACCCTCACTTTTAATTAGTTAAAATTAGATTTTATTAAAATTCGTACTTGAAAATTTCGACGAGAATCCAGCAGAGTTTCCTCTGTTTATCGGACCTCACAAAAATTTTCATCTTTTAAACCTGCCAAACCAGAATATTACAAAACCTAAAATTATATTTAACTTAGGCTACCTAGAACTAATGCCCTTTTCAAAAATAACATAAGTTTATGGGCTTCTAAAAAATTAAACCACAATAGTTACACCAAATTAATTTAGGTTCTCTCGTGACTAAATTACACTGTGGAGTGTACTCTTGTTCGGCCATGACTTGTGTAAGCTCCACTTCTATACCTGTAAAAATATAGCAAGAAGGGTAGCATTACACAGAACTTAGGAAATAATTTCTAAAAAGTCATAATAGTAAACTAAGCCTAACATTTATATTTTCATCGTAATAATTATAATCATTTTCAAGTATTTCACAACACAGACATGCATCATTCACAATCACAATATGTGGCATTTCCTTCAAACTTATTTTCTTAACTTTCTTTTTCAATTTTCTTAGTTTTTCTCATCTTTCCTCTTTCCTTTCTTCTTTTCTTTTCCTTCTTGTCTTTTCTTATAATGTACCATTAGGTATTTTTGCATGCACCTGTTAGGATGGTGTCTTCACCCAATAGGATTTCATACCTTCACCCAGGATTTTCTTACCGCATAGACCATTAGCTCGTTAGGGCCTTTTCTTTGTTCTTTTCTTTCGTGCTTTCTTACACGTCTCATTATTTATTTTATCGATTTACCAGGCAACTATTGATCTCGCGCGGGTCCCAAACACCTAACGAGACTTTGGATCTATGGAATTTACTTACCTGAGTGAGGACTTCACCTATTGGGAATTCGAGTCTATTCCTTAAAATAGACTCTGTCCTAACAGAGCACCTAATGGGTACGGATACCCGTCACGCGATCAATAGCTGCTGCCTTTTGTTTAATTTCGTTTATTCCAATGACAATCCAGTCCAGTATAATTCAAACATATTTGATTCACACTAACATATAGCAGACAAAATTTTACTCCATAATTAGATACCAATCAGATATCAGCCCATAATCAATAAAAATAATCAATACAATTAATCACTTCATAACCAATTTTAAGTTCACCAAAAATTAACCAAATAATCACGCACTTAACCAATAATCAATAAAAATAATCAATTCATCAAAACATAAGCGTGTTCATTTCTTTAATTTAATAACAGACTTATTATCAACATTAACTACCCTATTATTCATTATTCTAATTAATATTTTCTACTCTTAGCCACAACTATAAACAACCTAGAAATCATGCCCTAAATTAAGGTAATACAACCCTCTTACATGGGATCCTAGCAATAGAAACAATATACCGTTCGCGTCCGCGCCTTACTCGAAGGTCAAGGAGAACAATGAATCTAAATAAGGACACACGTTAAAACAAATTATAACATTAAAAAAAAAATATATATATATATATATATATACATATCAACTAAATTCATTTTTGTCAAAATAATAACTATATATCATTATACAATAAAAATATATCATTTTTTTCCCAAAACATATCTTTATTTGAAAACATAGGGGTAATAAAAATATTGATGGATCGTCAAATAAATTACATGGATGGGTAGAGGGAGTTGAGAATGTTATTTACCTAAGAAGGATTTGAGATTGAACGGTTGGATCTTGAATTATTGAATCGGGAAAACGAGAAAACCTTAAAGTTTCCTCCCATAGTCGCGCGCCCTCTGCTCTCGCTCTCTCTCACGTTCTGGCTTTCTATTCTCTTTTTTTTTCGTTTTGATTCTGACGGGTTGGGGGGTTTCTTGGGTAGCTTAGGTAATATATATATATATATATATATATATATATATATATATATATATATATTTATATTATTTTATGTTTTGTTTTTGTTTGTGGGTCAATGTGTGTAGGCATTTTGGGTTATAATTAAAAGTTTGACGATTCTAAGATGTACTTTTAATCATTCAAAACTGATTGAAAAATAATAAAGTTACCAGTCTCTTCGGATAGCTATTGCATAAGAAAATTCATCGAAATTCAAAAGTAAATATATTTTCTCAATCCTGATATTAAACTTGATAAAATATAATATTTATAATTTTGAAATAGAAGATCATTATATATAACTTATACCGGTAATATATTAAACCAGTGCAGAAGCTAAAAATAAAACAGCCTCCGAACACTATGAGAATTTACAGGGTCGCTCAAAATATTAAGTTGAACATATTTTTCTAAAGAAACTATTTATAAAAATGCCTCTAAGGCTTGCCACTTGAGCTCTCTGTCAAAATGTTAATTAAACTAAATAAAAGTACTACTTTATTTTTGGAAAACGTATAATAACAAATTTATACTTATTTTGACTAGAAAACATATTTCAATTAAAATAATGAAATCAAAATTTTATTACAACACTCAAATCTTGAAAACATCATAATATTAAATCAATTAATTACATTATTCTTTATTTTCTATTATTATATGTTTCTAACACTAAAAGATCCTCTCTTTTTTTTAACACTCATCTAACCTTGTTATTATTATTGCTATTATTCTAATATCGTTATTATTCTAATTATATTTGGGATTAAAATTTGGGATGTTACAATAATCATGTAATTGTGCATTAAATTATAGTATTATAATTATGAATAGTTTTATTGATTGTGATTGATAAATCTTCCTTTTTCTTTAGTTCCTTACGTCATGATTGAACCTAGTGATGCTTTATTATTACTTTCAAATATTTTTCCCTAATCTATATCCGAGTTACTCACCCTTACTGTTGACCATATTAGGTACTCTGTGGAGAAAGATGTTCATAGCCTCTATGTCGGGAATCACCACTCTCATGGAAAGAGAGTATATTACTGATTGAGATCTTTTCGGTCTCAATTCGATTGCAACCATTCTAGGGCCCTGTACTATAAATGATTTTGATTAAATTAAAGCTGTATTTAATTTTATCTTTATTTGGAGTTGAGACTTCTTTGATTTTGCAAAAGGGGACTCTATAATGACTTTTATGAAAGTGTTAGTGTTGGGTTGGATACAATGATATTCTCTTTTAAATAGCTTCCGCAATGTATTTATAGATTTCTTTTCTTTGTAATCCACTCTGGACTTGACAGGTTTAAATCTTATTTGGGAAAAGTCCGGAATTCAAACGAAACTCCGCCAAAATTTTTATAAAACCCTAAGTATTTTCTAATTAAAATCAACATTTTAATTAATGTATTTTAAATTAAGAAAAATAGGGATGTTACAGGAATCACATGCAGCATGTTGATGATGCTATTGTTTCTGTTTTATGGATTTGAGGATTTAGGTGGTTTGGGATTCAGGGGTTTGGAGGTGGTAGTGGCTATGGGATTTGAGGATGGTGGCAACTATGGGATTTGGGGTTTGGTGGTGATGATAGTTATGAAGTCTTGGGTTAGAAAAAGAAGATAAAAAATGATAATTTTGAAATAAAACTAAAAAGAAAATAAATTTGGGAATAATTTTTAAGAGTTAAATGCCAAAACTCCAAAAAAAAACACCTCTTTAAGGCATAAGCCCAACCCGCCTAACCCAATATTTCTTTGTAGCATCGTTTTTGAGAAAAATTTTGTCACCCCATACGAAAATTTATACATCCCACTTTAGGGGTAAAAATACAAAAATAGTCTCATCTTCTTTTCTCTTCCCACTGCACCCCAACCCATTTCTTCTATTCCCACCCCACCTCTTTTCTTATCCTCTCTTCTCTTCTCCCTTAAACCGTCCACTGTCGTTCCCCACCGAGCCACCATCACCCACCGAGCCATCGTCCTCGCCCTTCACAACGCTCCAAAGAGAGAGAGCAAGGAGAGAGATCCACCAAGCCACCGCCCCACCCCTCCCTCGCAACCGCCACCCCACGCCAACACCAATGCCACCCACGCCACCACTTCCCACCCTTCGTGTCGCAACCCTTATCATTGAGCTCAGGTCGTGACCTGGGTCACGACTCACGAACATCCCCACCCCATCCCGGTCGTGAGCCTCCCTCACGACCCCAGTCGTGACCCACCCCAGTCGTGACCCCTCGTACGACTACCTCAGTCATGAGTCTTCTTGATGACATCGAGTCGTTACTCCTTTGATGACCGCCCCCATGGTACGGCCATCGTTTTGCTTTGCTTTGAAGCACGGTCATCGTTTTTCACCTATTCTCCTTTTAAGCACAGTCATTGTTTTGCTTTGCTTTACTTTGCTTCCCCCATAGTAGCTTCTTCGGTTCTTCCTCCTCCCTCGATGCCCTAACCTTCCCTCTCCGTTATCCGGTGAGTTTCACGTCTATCTTCCATTATTCCCCTTTCTACTCTCTCTCTCAAATTTTACAATTTAAATTCATTGTAATGTGATTCAGTATAAGTTCCGTTCATTTGTATTCATGTGTGGGGTTGTAAAAATATTAACCTTTATTCGCCCGCACATACACGCTGTACCCAATCCGTATAGCGTTTTTTTTTTCCTTTTTTTTTAAAAAAAAAAAAAACCAGTACTTGGTGGGTACGTAGTAAGTACGCACCTAACTCGATACATACAGTATACTGATACGGCAGGCAAAGTAATGTATTCGTGCAACATATGGTTAGGGTAGAGTACCTTTGGTTTTATGAATGCTGGAACTTTACAGTTTTGTCCGATTCTGAATTTGAACAATCTGATCTATACAACGGGTTTCCTCCTGAATTTATTGGCATGCCTTATTGATTCTCTGTTGTTTTTTTTTTACATAGTTCTTTATTGTTAATATTGTGATATTATATTATGTGTTAAGTAGAATTGCCAATCAAGTATGTGTATTATTTTCTGTGAATTTTAAATTTTTATGTTATTTTTTTTTTCATATCACAAATACGATTAACGGGAAGTTATAACCATTTGGAATAAAAAAAAATGAGAAAATAGATAATGCACTAAATTTTTTAGTTCATTATCCATTATTCATTTGGAATAATAGAATTGGAATTATTTTTAATACCCTTTTTAAAGTTTATCATTAATGTCAAACATCCATAAAAATAGAAAAGATTATAGGCAAAAGTTGAAAGAAAAGGGGTATCCTTCTTGTGAGATACTCCCTCCGGTCCTATATATAAACATCTTTTGAAAACTTTTTTGTTGTCCTTAATATAAGCTCCATTTCTAATTTCAAATAGTATTAATAACTTCTTTTCCACAAACATCCCTATTTACTCAACACTTTTTAGATTTCCAATAATAATTATAAGAGTACTTTTGAAAAAGTATATCAAATATTTACATTTTCAATGTCACTAACAATATTAACTAATTTTCTTAAAGAGAGTGACATTGGTCAAATGGTACTTATATTAGGGACCGGAGGGAGTACATGAAACAGTGAACCTGGGTTGCATGAAGGTACGACAATTTCTAAAAAACTAGGGTACGGGTACGTGTATATATATATATATATATATATATATATATATATTTAAATTTAAAAAAATGGAAAAAATAAAATCAGTAAGGTAAAAATTAAGTTAAAATTAATAATAAATACTTAAAAAATTATTTTGATGTAAAAAAGAAAACATTAAGTTCAAATTAATAATAAACACTTAAAAATAAAGATTTTCCAAATAGAGTTAGCTTAATAGTTACTAACAACATTACCATATTTAAATAATAAGCTTACTAAATCAGAATTAAAGATGCAGCAAATCATTATTATACTATGAAAAAATAAACTGAAAAAATAACTGTATGATATTATGAAAGAAAGAACAAGTGTACGAAATCAGTATGATACTATGGAAAAAAAGCTGAAAAATTACAAGAAGCCACAAATCTCATTAGATGCTGCAAATCCTAACTTTCCAAGATGCATCAAATCTCATTAGAAAAATAAGTAATAGAGTAGAAGTATTTTATCTCTGTACCATGAGTATGACGAGTTCGAGCAGTAAGGCGAGCAGCACGATGGCGACAGCAACGAGTAGCACGGCAACGACAACAAGCGAGTAACGAGCAGCACGGCGAGCGAACGACAGCTGACAGTAGAGATAGAGAGAGGAGACAGAGAGGGTGCTTCGAGAGATAGAGAGGAGGTAGAGAGGGTTTGCTTCAAAACTCAACCCTAGGATAAAATTAAGATGTCTAAGGCTGAGAATAAAAAAAAGGAAAAAAAAAAGAAAATTTTTCAATTTTAGTGGTGTCGTGTCGTACCCAATTGGTGGGTATCGTACCCACTGCGTACCCCGATGTACCCAAGTTTTTTTTTTTTTTTTTGTGTTCGGATACGTACCAGGTACGTACCCAAGCATACCCAAACCGTACCCGTACCCAAAAAATACCCGGTACGTGTACAGCCCCTAAAACGGTGTAACCATGCTTGAAAGTGAAACACATACTTAAAATGAATCTCTTCGATATGACTTCGTTTGATTAACGATTAACGACTTGTTAGCATCATCATTTATGGTGAGCATGCAGACATAATTGGCAGTCAGACTTCTATTCTTTACATGAGAATGCATAATTTGCAATTAAAAAGAAATTTGCATTTCGCAAAATTTGCATTCTGGATGCAAAATTATTCACTCACAGCAGGGTCGATTAAGAAATTAACTTTCGCTACTTTCTTCTCATTGCCTACTTGACGGGCACGATGGAATTGTTGTTGAATTGGTTAGTTAGTTAACAATTAAAGGGAATTCAACGCAATCAATTATGGCTTAGCTATATTTATTCTAAATTGCATAGGTTGTATGTAGTTGTCTTATTGTAATATAGGCTGTAGAATTGTTAGTTAGTTTTATGAGTCTTAATTTAGATCACAAGCTATCATTATATATATTAGCTTGATCTCTGTATATTCTTAATATACTTCTCTCTAGTTCTTATTTTTTAACAATTGTAAATCAGAAGTTTAATTGATAAAAGATTATTTAATAGAACTTGCAATAACTATTTTGCACATGAGCTCATTTTATAAGTGCAGGACTATGTTTGAAATTCGAAGATGCTCATTTTTTTTAAAAAAAAATTGTACTTAATGATGAACTGCATTTATATCGTAGTCCTAATAATAAACAAATAAATGGTTAATTCAATCTGAAAATTTAGATGTAACAAGTGCTTTAGTTCCAAACTATAAAAAAAAATTTAATTTAGATGTAACATGTGCTTTAGGTCCAAATATTTAAAGTGAAGTTGCTGATGAATCTCTTTTGTCTCAAGAGGTTATCCAAATATTAAATATCTGAACTTAACAAGCGATTTTCGAATCTGCTGGAATTCAAGAAAACAACGCTTGAGAACGCTATCTAAATTTCCAGATAATTTCGTTTACTGGCAAAGCAATCCTGTTAAAGGATTTTACAGTTCTCAATAAAGGAAGAACTTGTGTTTAAAGAATGTTATTCTTATTAATGTTTTATCATTGAAAATTTAAAATATATGAAATTATGATACTAGTACGTAGTTAACTTCGAATTTAGAAAGCATGCATGCTGTTGTTAAAATGTCGCATACATTTTTATTTCTATCAAAACCAAACTAATTAAGGTAGCACATTAATGTAACCTTTACGAATTCAAGGTGAGATATTGACAAATGTATGTGAAACATGAACGCTATATGCGATGAACTCAATTACGACCAAGACATTGAGATAATAACAAGATTGAACATAACAGGCTGAGGCTCCGGTGCATCTAAAGATATAACATGCACCGGTGCATGCCTTTATTTTTGGGTTTTTTATTTATTTTTTTAAAATTTAATCAATTAAAAAATATGCTATGTGTTTTCTTTTTTACGGATATGAAGTGATTTTTATAATTTGGATTTATTTTTTTTTTTACTCTGTGTTCTTAAAAAACTGTGTTGAGTAAAACTGTATTCAAAATTTACAGATTCTAATAAATCTATATACAAACTTGTGTTAAAAAATATTCTGAATAAATCTGTATTAAAAAAATTTGAAAAACAAAAAAAAAATTAAACCATGCACCGATTAAACCATGCACCGGAGCCTTCCCCAACATAACATAAGAAAAATAGAAGTTCATACTTTGATTGCATATTCAAATAACTTAGATGGAGATGCCATAACAAAACATAAACATAGGAGAATCCACATTTTATTTATTGAGCTTAAACAAAAAAGAGAAAGATATTTTTTTTTTGGTGTAAGAAAAAAGAGAAAGATATTGACCCTTGCTCATAGCATCATCCTAGAAGCGTTTTCTTGTGGTCCCATATAGATACAGGACCACCGGTGTTCCATACCAATTACCGGCGACAGCAGGTCACAACCGGAAGATATAATCCAACATTTGGTGCTCTTTTTTATTGTTAAAATTAAAGATCATCTGAAGTAGTTGTGACAAGTGGTACCCTAAAATAGCCGCCGCCTCAACACACGGAAGCTGAGTGTCGTTTCTGAATTTCTGCAAAGTCGTGAAGAAGCGCTCAGCACCGTAAGCCCTGATCTTCATCTCCACTTAGATCTTTAAATTGTTTGTATCAAATATTTAATAATTTCTAAGCCCTGATCTTCATCTCCACTTAGATCTTTTTAAGTAGGTAGGTTATCATGTTGCACAAAAACTGAATGAATGAGACAATGCTTGATTTGGTTTTTAACCCCTTCCTTAATCTAGCGAAATTGTTTAGGCTGTGTTATTGCTAATCCGTTTTCTTTCTTTAATTTTTATATGTTTAGTTATGGATTCAAGATTCTGACATTTAAATTTTTTCGATTGCAACTCAGCTGCGTGATGATTGGAGCTATGCACGAAGGTCATGACGCTTCTGTTGAGGAAGAAGCTCCGGTCACGGTGGATGCAACTACAGAGGCTGACAATGTTACTTACATCCGTGGTAAAGGTGACATTGGGGTTGTTGACTTTACCAAAGTATGTGATGCTGATGATGTAAAGAAATTTAGATTTGCTAATAATGAACTAGCATATGCATTCTATAATACATATGGGCTAGTGGTTGGATTTAGTGTGAGAAAAAGCAAGATGAGAAGAAATGGGAGTGGCATCGTGGTGAGGCAGTACTTTGTTTGCAGTTGTGAAGGTTACTGAGTTCTTAGAGAAGATGAATCGAAGGAGGCAACCGAAAGTCATTACAAGGTTTGGTTGCGAGGCCAAGATGCGTGTTGCTTTGGATGACGACGGTTGGTGGCATGTAACTGACTTCACCGACAACCATAACCATCAGTTATTTGGTGGTGGTGGGTATGGTCCAATGTTACGGTCACAAAGAAGGATGAGTGATGCAGAAGTGGCCCAAATGACAAGCTTAAGGGAGGTTGGTATAAGCACACCCCACATATACTCCTCTTTTGCTAAATTGGCTGGTGGATTTGGTAAGCTCTGTTTTCGAAAGAGAGAGATGTATAATTAGATTCGCAATGAAAGGATGGTGAAGGAGGGGAACTCAAGCAATGCGATTGTGTTTTTGTCAGACATGGAGAGCACTGAACCTGGATTCTTTTGGAAATACACAGTGAGTGAAGATGGGAGGATAGATAAATTGTTTTGGTGTGACGGAATTTGCCGGTATGACTATCAAATATTTGGGGACGTCTTAGCATTTGATGCAACGTACGGCAAGAACAAATATAACTGCCCACTTATAGTATTTTCTGGTGTCAATCATCACAACAACACAGTTGTATTTGCAAGTGCCATAGTAAGTGATGAAAGCATTGATACATATGTATGGGTACTAGAGAATTTCTTGGAAGCGATGGGAGGGAAAGCACCCGCATCTGTCATCACGGATGGGGATAAGTCTATGAGGAGTGCAATTCGTCGTGTTTTTCCACAATCGCATCATAGCTTGTGTGCTTGGCATCTCATTCGTAATGCAAGGACAAACATAGGCGATGATAGGTTCACAGAACTGTTTAGGAGGTGCATGTTGAGTGATTATGAGATTGATCGTTTCGAGAGCAAGTGGCATTCTGCGTTAGACGAGTGCGGTTTGTTTGGGAATACATGGGTGGATGAATTATATGAGAAGAAAGAGAGGTGGGCCGCAGCATATATGCGAGGCAAATTCTTTGCTGGTTTCAGAACAACCTCTCGGTGTGAGGCCCTACATGCTCAATTAGGCAAGTACATCAGTTTCAGAAATGATTTGACAGAGTTACTTCATCATTTCCAGCGGGCACTCTCAGTTATGAGGAACACTGAACTTGAAGCTGACTTTAATTCCGTGTATGGCAAACTAGTGTTGCAAACTCACCTGTATTCTTTGGAGAAGCATGCTGCCAAGGTGTTTACACGAGAAATATTCAACATCTTCCGTTCTTATCTGATGAAGGCTATTTGGATGAAGGTTGAAGGGTGGTTGGAGAAGCCACCTTTGACTGTGTACAAAGTTTGCAAGTATTGCAGTGAAGATAAGCTGTTCATGCAATAGGATGGAATCATTTGGGATTCCATGTTCCCATATTGTAACTGTGCTTTTTTTCCTTAATATTTCTGAGTTACCAAATTGTGTGATTCTAAATAGGTGGACAAAGAAAGCCAAGGAAGGTTTTGAGCAACAACCAGGCAGGGAAGGGTGGAATGAGGAGGTTCTGCAGTACTGTAGGTTAGGTGGATTAAGCGATTGGTGCAAAAGGTTGTGTAGAGTTGGATGCCGAAATGTTGAAGATTACAAAAGGATTTGTGACATGCTTAGCAAGGAGACTCTGTTACTTGAATCAAAGTAGCTTCAATCAAAGGTTGATGATTGCAGAGCAACCGATGTTTCGGTAACACAATCAAGTGCAGTGAAGGATCCAACTGTGGTGAGGAACAAAGGATGTTGTGCAAGCTCTTCAACTCACACAGGTAAAAGGAAGAGAGAGAAACAATGTGGAATATGTAGGTTACCAGGTCACACACGAAAAGGCTGTTATTTGGCAAACGAAGTGAAGAAATTGAAGCGAAGACATGGTGTATTTTCCGACTCAAGTGCAGAGCTGGAGGAAGGGGATGATGTTGGTAATTCGCTCATGAGTGGGCAGGTAATCATTTGACATTCATTGTTTGGTTCATTTGATTTGTATAAACACCATGTTATTCTAATACCTGTTCTTTCATGGTTCTTTTTATGTTGTAGATTAAATAAACAGCAAGCTCTTGTTGTCAAGATGGTGGATATATTGTCATGATCAAATTAACAAAAATTTAGTTTAGAAACTGTCAAACTAGTAGCCTATGTTAATTTCAGTATCTCTGGCAGTATATGTAATTGTTAAATTATGTAATGGTGAATGGCTGGACCTTTGAATGCTAATGGCCTAAATTTATGTATGTTGAAATGTATTGATGAGGTGGATTTCTGTGTTCCATCCTATGTATTGTGAAATAGCTGAATTTGAGATTATGGATATTTATCTTTTTAATGATTTATGTTCTTCTTGTATTCATTTATGACTGATTTCGAGTTAATGGTATTCTTGGGGGATGATTGACCCTTTGCATTTCTGTCAAAGCATCCCAGAAAGAATTCGGTACACATAATCCAATTCCATTATTCATTAAAAAATTATTACTCTTGAAATTAATGGTGCTAAATGTATTATTGAAACAAACAACTGCTCATATGCTATTCGAATGCAACAAGGCAGGCAGCAATTGTTTGGAAAAAATGCTTAAACCGGAACAAAAAGAACATACTCAGGTCTACACACTTAGAGCAACGCCCATTTCTGGCAATTCTGGAAAAAATTGGCATGCAACAAGTTTGGTCTCTTTGGGTCTCAAGAAATCAGCTAATCTTCAAGGATAAATTACATCGTATAATAGCAAATCATTCTTAGTTGTTGTAACTAATCATTCTTTGGATTCTCTGCATGGTACACGCCTTGTCTTCCATTAATAAAATTAGGCTTAAAGAAAAAAACAAAATTCGTTTTGGTTTATCAAAGCCGTTGAGTTAGCTTTTAGGACCACAATCCTAGTCATTGGTCCATCCATTACACCTAAGCAATGATCAATGCTTATTAGCATCGTGTGCCTCAGTTTCAATTAAGGATCGATTTATCAATAAAGAAGTTCACGTGCTAAGTTGTAATATCAAATTCATCAATTATGTATAGTGATCATTACAAGTAGACATACTAGGATAGTACTTGAGAATGATATATCTTAAGGAGGTGCTAAAAGAAGGATGTGATGATTATAATATAGGGCCTTTGAACATTGTATTGGTATGCCCAAAACACCAACAAAACAAGCATACTTAGTGCCACTAATTAGTTCACATGAACGAAGGAAGGCATAATTTGTCCTTAACACAAAAAGAATGCATTGCTGATCATAATATAGTGCCTTTGAACATTGTATCAGTATGCCCGAAGCAACAACAAAACAAGGCATACTTAATGCCACTAATTGGTTCAAAATAAGGAATGAATGCATAATTTGTCCTTAACAAAAAAAGAAGGCATTGGTCATCATAATCTAGTGCCTTTGACTAACTTCAAAGCATGCTTTCGTCTAAGCCAACTTGCTTAAGTTGGAACCAAGTTTCATCCCACCATGGTGTGCCACCTTAAGGCAACGGCTATCTCAATGGTAACTTTCTCCTTGTTTTAGGATCCATGATGAGCCCTACAGCAGTGTTGATACGAACATTCGTTTCTTGTAGCTACAAGCAAAGCAGTGACGATGTCATTAATCCTAATCTCTGAACAAGTGTTATTAAAATAAATGCCCTGGTTAAAACAAGAAATAAACCTAACCTCCCCAACTTGGTTTGGTTTGAAATGTTCATCCAATTGCAACCATTTCAGCATCCAAACCCCAGAATTGTTACTGTTAAGTAATTGGGCAACAGTATTATAACTTGTGTCAAAGTTTATGTTTTTAGAATAGAGCTACTAATTGATTTATTTTTCACCTTTGTGGAAGATTTGGTATTCCCCTTGCATCTTGAATGGGCCAATTAACACAATCACATGCAGACGCATGCCATTTCTCCCCATGGTTCATTGTTATCATCATATTGTACAGCATAGCACACTTTGAATATACAAAGAGAAATAGGTTAATGTTAAGACAAATTTAAACATGTTCTATAAAAATTTATGTTAAAAATCTATATGTATTTAGTTATCATATTTTACCACATTCTTAATCACATCACGACGGGGTTCAATTTGTGATTCGAAATAGCAAGCATCCAGTTGATACACAACTCTATCAGGTATACTCAACACCATAAGATACCATATCCCCTCATATTTGATAGGCACATATATCTAGTTCAATTAAGAAAATGAGTTAGTCATAAACCAAGATTGTAATGTTATTTGTAATCGAAATTAATGGCATTTGATAGGATAAAACATATTCCCCTACAAATTTCAACTCCCTTGTCAAATGCATCCACTTGGACTCATATGTCTGTAACATGTACCCGAGATCCTTACCCTTCAAAATATCCTCCTGCATAAGGGAATGATTATGTTGGATATCTGTCACTATATATTTATTAACCATTAATTTATTTTTAATACTTACAGCAAACACTGGTGGTAAACACCATGTTACTGTGCAGCAATAAAACTTCTGCCTCAAGGTACTTTTCAATGTCAGCAATGTTAAGAGCTGGATTAAGATAGTTGAAAAATTTAAATGAAATTAGTATTGAAAGTAAATAAGTGAAGCAATGGAAAGTAAAGCTTCAAAACTGTAAAGTGCAGCTATACCTTTTCACTGATCTGTCTCCCAGGAGTAAAGCAAAGAAAATCCAATCTCCAAGCTTTGGTGCCCTCAATGTTAACAAGACACTCCCTAAACGGCACGATAAAATTAAAATAAATATATATCAACACCACATAAAATAATAAAAATCGAGTTTTTGTTATGTTAATAATTAATTACGTTATATCTAGATCCTCAGTGAACACATAGGCAAACAGTTGTGCCTCCTTTGGTGCGAAATTGACATCAGCAGGAGCTTTAAACATGGTTTTCAGAACCTAAAAGCCAAACAAGAACCATTGTGAAACTCACTAACATTTGTTAGACAAATTATTAAAATTATTAAACAAGAAGGAACGCATATTACCCTTGGTATGGTCATCCCACGTCCTTTGAGGAGTCTTGGGAAACTTTGTGACTTATGTTTTGGGGCCTTTCCTCTTTGTGATTGACTCCCTATGCTACCAGATGCAGCAGTTGACTGGTTTCCTTTGGGATTGCTTTTGGGATTGGCAGGTGGTGTAGAGAAAAGCCTTTTACCATGGCTAAGCAAGTCATCCTCAGCAGCTGACACACGTCACTATGACAGAAAACCAACATAGAAGATTTATTATTGTGAAAAGTCATGAATAAAGACGCATATAATAATGGTTATAAATAAACATGATAGTTTATACCTTAGATGATTGAGGAGCAAAAGAAGTGCCATACTTCTTGGCTAGATCAAAGTTAGGGGTGCCTGATGATGAGCATTTTATTTCCCATTATTCCTTGCATTATTTTACTCCTATTATTGATACTTGTTGCCCATTTGACATTGATTAGCTTGATTTAGTGATTTTGAGTTTATTGGACTAATATTCCGAATATTGTTTAATTTGGGATTATTTAGCCTAATTAATTCTATTTCTATTTTCAGGTAATATTTGGCACAAGGACACTTTGGGAAGTTTGGAAATGAAGATTGAAGCATTGAAGTGAAGATTGTAATTTGCATTTAGGTCCCTTTTTAATTGTAATTTTCAGAATAGTGTTTCTTAGGACTTGGGCCCATGTTTTAGGCCCATTTTCATAACTAAAGAGGGGAAATTCGTGTAACCCCCAAGAACACACTTTCATTTCAGATTTCTCACTCTCTCTCTAGGTTAGAACTTCTCTCTTGGCTCTCCCAAGTGGTGGTGGCTGCTAGGGTTTTGTTCTTCCCCATTTCTACTCGTTTTTCTTCATTTATGGCCATGGAAGGCTAGACTTCAAGGGTTAATCCCTTTGGTATTGTATTATCTACTCTTGAGCTCTTGTTATTAATGCAATTTCGTTTTCTCTTCTCTGTTTTCATGTTTATCGATGTGTAGTGGTTTGCTTAATTCCATTTCGTAGAGATAATACATGAATATAATTGCTTAATTTGTATTAACTCGTAAAAACTCCAATTCTGGTTTCTGATGCTTAATTAGAAGTTAGGGTTTGGAGTGATAACTGAATTTTCGCTTAGTATTTGGTTATCACGAGTTGGACAGAGGAGAGGAGAGGAATCGATCTTTAGTGAGCTAGGATTGAGTAGTGTACGTAGCCAAAGGGGTTTGCCCGCTTTTGTTTCTGATTTTCTTAGTTTTTATATTCTGTTTATGTTTTGTTATTCACATTTGTCACACACAAATCCCCCCCCCCCCCATTTTACTGCACACTACGTGTTTGATACTTTTCCTAGACCGATATTCGCTGGGAAACGACCTAGGATCACCTTCCTAGTACTACAGAATAAACACCTTTTATTTTGATCGGGTACGGCCTCGATCAAAATTTGGCGCCGTTGCCGGGGATTACCGGTTCTTGCCAAAGATCATACAGTAGTTAGTTAGATTAGTTAGTGTAGTTAGTGTGTGAATAAGCATTCTGATAACTAATTGAAAGTTGCCCTGTTTGCTGATTTGCTGTTCTGCACAACTGATGCTATTCTAGTGATTCTGTGAATGTCATTCAACATAGCTGTGGGTGGAATTTTTGCACGAAAATTGGTATCCACACTTGTTTCATCATATATTAGTGTGTTGATGCATCACAGACACTCAGATAGGCACTGGTTGTGAGTTCCGGAAAAATTTTCCAAGTTTCAGCAGTACTTACTATAAATAGGCGTAACTTTTGATCCGTAACTCGGAATTTGACGAATTTTATATCAAATCGAAGGGAATTTTCTGAATAATCTGATTTTTCTCACTTTGTCAGAAAACCCCTTCGTTTGGATCCCGAAAAAGCCTGTTTACTATTTCTTTTTTATTTTACAAGTTCTATTTTCTTAGTTTTTGGTCACTGTTTTAATTCTTTGACTTGGTTCCCTTTTGAATTTTGTCCTCAAACTTTCTGTGATATGTTTTCATGATTTTAGGGTGCTGAAAAAAATAAAGAAAAAAATTTTAAAAAATAAAAAATTTTGTTGCCGATTTTGGTCATGCATATCTGTTACAGTATGCTATGGTTGATGTTGTTCTGTTCAGTACATGACTAGGGGCAACCCAAGTTATTTGCATCCTTACAACCCTGAAATTGATAGAACTTATCACAGATTAGTTAGACAAAATAGGAATCAGTCATTAGGTAGTGAGTCAGAGTCATCTTATAGTCCATCTAATTCTGATTCTGTTTCTATTTCTTCTATTCCTTCTACTTTTATTCAATCTGATTCTATACATTGTGATAACATGGCTCAACCCCCACCAAGGGAAAGGACACTTAGGGAGCTGGCTGCACCTGACTTCACTATTGAAGACTCGTGTATCCGGTATCCTGATGAGGATGTTCCTTTTGAGCTTAGAACAGGACTAATCCATTTGTTGCCCAAGTTTCATGGTCTTGCAGGTGAGGATCCTCATAAGCATCTCAAGAAATTCCATATAGTGTGCACCACAATGAAACCACATGATGTGCAAGAGGATCATGTCTGTCTCAGAGCATTTCCACATTCCTTAGAGGGTCTAGCACAAGATTGGTTATCTGACTTGGCCCCTGGTTCCATCACAAGCTGGGATGACTTGAAGAGGGCATTTCTGGAAAAATTCTTCCCTGAAAATAGGACCACTGCAATCAGAAAGGAAATTTCTGGTATCAGGCAACAACATGGAGAGAGTCTCTATGATTATTGGGAGAGATTCAAGAGGTTGTGTGCTTCCTGCCCTCACCATCAGATCTCAGAGCAGCTTCTCATCCAGTACTTTTATGAAGGTCTCAACTTCATGGAAAGAAACATGGTAGATGCTACAAGTGGTGGTACATTGGGAGATATGACACCCTTACAAGTCAGGAGCAAAATTGAGAAGATGGCTTCAAACTGTCAACAATTCCATGCAAGAAGCAACAGTGATGCAATAGTTGTGAGGGATGTAAATGATGTTAGTGCAGACTCGGGCAAGGTTGAGAAGCTTGAGCAGAAAATTGATTCTCTCACAACATTGGTCACACAATTGGCTGTCAATCAGAAAAAGATGATACTTCCTGCTAGAGTGTGTGGCATATGCACATCCATTGAGCACCCCATAGATGCATGCCCTTCCCTTCAGCAGCAACAGCCGATGACAAGTGGTGACCAACCTGAGGCCTATGCAGCAAACATATACAACAATAGAGGCCCACAACAACACAATCATGACCTCTCTTCCAATAGATACAACCCTAGATGGAGGAACCATCCCAATCTGAAGTGGTCTGATCAACAACAACAACCTCCTCCTAATGTTCCATTTCAGAACACCGCTGGACCGAGTAGACCACCATATGTACCTCTCCCCATCCAGCAGCAAAGGCAACAACAACAGCAACAAGTGGTTCATCCTGCACCATCAGCCCCTCCATCCAACCAACCTACCTTGGAGGAGTTGGTGAGGCAAATGACCATGCAAAACCTCCAATTTCAACAAGAGACTAGAGCATCCATTCAGAGACAAGAGGCATCCATTCAGACTTTGACAAATCAGATGGGTCAAATGGCAACTTCTCTCAACAACTTGCAATCTCAAAATTCTGACAAGTTGTCATCCCAAACTGTGATCAACCCTCAGAATCAGAATGTGAGTGCCATCAACCTGAGGTCGGGAAAGCAGATTGTCACACCCACACCACAACCTCACCTCAACAATGATGCTCTAGCTTCCTCTAAAGGGAAGAGCCAAGTGGTAGATGAAGGTGAGCATGCTAGCACCAAAGAGAATCATCCAACTCAACCCTCCTCAACTTCAACCACAAGCCCTGCTGTTGTCCTACAACCTCCTCCTGTTCCTCTTCCATTCCCACCAAGAGTGCCTCAAAACAAAAGGGTGGAAGAGGTGGACAAGGACATTCTTGACACATTCAGGAAGGTGGAAGTCAACATACCCCTTCTAGATGCAATAAAACAGATTCCAAGGTATGTGAAGTTCCTTAAGGAGTTGTGCACTTATAAGAGAAGACTCAAGGGCAATGAGAGGATAAGCATGGGAAGGAATGTCTCCGCTCTCATAGGTAAACCTATCCCTCACATTCCTGAAAAATGTAAGGATCCTGGAACTTTCTCTATACCTTGCATCATAGGCAATGTTAAGTTTGAAAATGCTATGCTAGATTTAGGAGCATCCATAAATGTCATGCCTATGTCTGTTTTTAAGTCTCTTTCTCTTGGACCTCTTCAACCTACGGGTGTGGTGATTCAATTGGCAAATAGAAGTACTGCCCACCCCGCAGGTTTGATAGAGGATGTCTTGGTTCGGGTTGAAGAGTTGATCTTCCCTGCTGATTTTTACATACTTGATATGGAAGATGACTCTCCCCGTAATGCTGTTCCTATTATTTTGGGGAGGCCATTTTTGAAAACAGCCCGAACCAAGATAGATTTGCATTCAGGTTCACTTTCCATGGAGTTTGATGGCAGTGTGATCCGATTTGACATTTTCCATGCTATGAAACATTTTCCTGAGGATCATTCTGTTTTCCATGTGGACTTGCTTGATGATTTGATAGATGAGCATATGCTTGACTTTTTGCATCATGATTTTGAATTGCCATCTTTCTCTGATTCATTTACTTGTCCATCATGCACTAACTCTGGATGGTGCACCGCATGCACTGAAATAGCTCAGTTTCTAGACTCTGCCACTGCATCTGATGATTCATATGTTATAGATTCAGATTATGCCAACCCTAACCCCATATCTGTTATGCATGAGTCTGATTCACTTGTTCAGGTGCAGGCAGCAGAATCCATTTCTGCTGTCCCTTTAGTTCCATCTATTATGCAGGCACCCTCATTGGACCTGAAGCCCCTCCCTCCTCATCTCAAATATGCTTACTTGGAGGATGAGCAGAAACTCCTAGTGATCATCTCTACCTCACTTTCTGTTGATCAAGAGGAGAAACTGCTGGATGTGATAAGAAAGAACAAGAGGGCAATTGGATGGACTTTAGCGGATATTCCTGGAATTAGCCCCTCCATGTGCATGCACCGCATTTTGTTGGAGGATGGGGCTAAACCAGTGAGACAACCCCAAAGACGATTGAACCCCCAGATTCTTGATGTGGTTAAGAAAGAGGTCACCAAGCTGCTCCAAGCGGGTATCATCTACCCAATTTCAGATAGCACTTGGGTGAGCCCGGTGCAAGTTGTCCCCAAGAAGTCTGGTGTCACAGTTGTCAAAAATGAGAAGGATGAGCTGATTCCCACTAGAGTGCAGAACAGTTGGAGAGTCTGCATTGATTACAGAAAGCTCAACCAGGCGACTCGCAAGGATCATTTCCCTCTCCCCTTCATTGATCAGATGTTGGAGCGCCTGACAGGTAAATCTCATTATTGCTTCTTAGATGGATTCTCTGGTTATTTTCAAATTTGTATTGCACCAGAGGACCAACATAAGGCCACATTTACCTGTCCTTTTGGCACATTTGCATATAGAAAGATGCCTTTTGGCCTATGCAATGCTCCTGCCACATTTCAAAGATGTATGATGAGTATTTTCGCTGACTTGCTCGAGCATTGCATAGAGGTCTTCATGGATGATTTTAGTGTTTATGGTTCCTCATTTGATGCATGTCTTGATAATTTGACTAAGGTGCTTAACAGGTGCATTGAGACTAACCTTGTCTTGAATTTTGAAAAATGCCACTTCATGGTAGAACAAGGCATAGTCTTAGGGTACATTGTTTCGCACAAGGGCATAGAAGTTGACCCTGCTAAGCTGCATGTAATATCACATTTGCCTTACCCCTCTTGCGTGCGAGAGGTGCGTTCTTTTCTTGGTCATGCAGGTTTCTATCGCAGGTTTATTCAGAACTTTAGCAACATTGCCCTTCCTCTTTCCAAGTTGCTTCAAAAGGATGCCCCATGGGAATTTGGAGACCAATGCAAGAGGGCATTTGATGAATTGAAGAAAGAACTGACCACCACTCCCATCATCCAACCACCTGATTGGACCCTCCAATTTGAGCTCATGACTGATGCTTCAAATTATGCTTTGGGAGCAGTTCTCTCCCAAAGGGTTGGTAAGCTGTCGCATGTGATTTATTATGCTTCTAGGACTTTAGATGCAGCACAGGTTAATTACACAACAACTGAAAAAGAACTTTTGGCTATTGTTTTTGCACTTGACAAGTTTAGATCATATTTGCTTGGTTCTAAGGTTGTAGTGTACACTGATCATGCTGCTCTGAAGTATCTTTTGAAAAAGACAGATTCCAAACCTAGGTTGATTAGGTGGATGTTGCTCCTCCAGGAGTTTGATCTTGAGATTCAGGATCGGAGTGGTGCGCATAACCTTGTCGCAGACCACTTGAGCAGGATAGAGAGAGAGGAGGATGCATTTCCTATCCGGGATGACTTCCCGGATGAGCAGCTTTTATCTTTACATGTTTCCCATCCCCTTCCCCAAACTCCTTGGTTTGCAGACATTGTTAATTATCTGGTTGCTTCTGTTTTTCCTGCCTTGGCATCCAAAGCTCAAAGAGACAAATTAAAGAGCGATGCCAAGCATTATGTATGGGATGACCCCTATTTATGGCGTTTTTGCAGTGATCAGGTCATTCGCAGGTGCATTCCAGACCAGGAGATCCAATCGGTTCTCCAATTTTGCCATGCTTCACCAGTGGGAGGCCACCTTGGTACTCAAAGGACAGCACGAAAGGTGCTGGATTCTGGATTTTATTGGCCTACCATTTTCAAGGATGCGAGCAACATCTGCAGCTCGTGTGAGCAGTGTCAAAGAGCAGGAGGCACCCTATCTTGGAGGCAACAGATGTCGCAACAACCTATGTTGTTTTGTGAGGTGTTTGACGTCTGGGGTATAGATTTCATGGGCCCCTTTCCTGTTTCTTTTGGTTTTTATTATATCTTACTTGCTGTGGATTACGTATCCAAATGGGTGGA
Organism: Crotalaria pallida; assembly: GCA_037953625.1. Taxonomy (NCBI): domain Eukaryota; kingdom Viridiplantae; phylum Streptophyta; class Magnoliopsida; order Fabales; family Fabaceae; genus Crotalaria; species Crotalaria pallida. The sequence goes on from CM075651.1 coordinate 66,222,005, forward strand.
AGCTAAGGCCACCAGGACTAATGATGCTCAGGTTGTTGTAGATTTTGTCAGGTCTAATATCCTTTGCAGGTTTGGCATACCTAGAGCCATAGTCAGTGACCAAGGCACACACTTCTGCAATAGATCCATGCAAGCTTTGCTCAAGAAGTATGGGGTTGTGCACAAAGTTTCTACACCCTATCATCCCCAAACCAACGGGCAAGCTGAGATTTCAAATAGAGAGATCAAGCAGATTTTGGAGAAGATGGTGAAGCCTAATAGAAAGGATTGGAGCACACGATTGGAGGATGCTCTGTGGGCCCATCGGACCGCTTACAAGGCACCCATAGGGATGTCACCCTATCGGGTTGTCTTTGGTAAGGCATGCCACCTGCCTGTGGAGATAGAGCATCGTGCATATTGGGCTGTGAAGCAATGTAACTTAGCTCTTGATCAAGCGGGTGAGGAGAGGAAGCTGCAGTTGAGTGAGCTAGATGAGATCCGCTTGGAGGCCTATGAGAACTCCAAATTCTACAAAGAGAAGACCAAGAAGCTTCATGATAACTCCATTTCCAGAAAGGAGTTCTTGGTTGGTCAAAAAGTTTTGCTCTACAACTCTAGGCTTGGACTCATGAGTGGAAAGCTCCGCTCTAAATGGATTGGACCGTTTGTAGTCACCCAAGTGTTTCCTTATGGCACTGTGGAGATCAAGAGTGAGTCCACGAACAAGAGCTTCAAAGTCAATGGCCACCGACTCAAGCCTTTCCTAACCACCCCTTCTTTGGATGATGCACCTGTGGAGGAGGCCTCATTGGTCGACCCCACTTTTGAACAACCATGACTTAGGGAGTCTCCTTTTCTCCTTCCTTACTCTTTTTATTACACTTGTCTATATCTGTCTGATTCTGCTATTTGTGTTCCATTGAGGACAATGTGTGATTTAAGTGTGGGGGAAGAGTAGTTTAGGTTGCATATTTTGCTTTGATTTTTTTAGGTTTTGCTTAGTTTTGGGCATTTTCTTGCATGTTTTTGCTTCATTTTAGTAGAGTTTTGGTATCTTGTGTCTGAATTCATGCATTTCTGTGTGTAAAGTTGCTTTTGATAATTAAGAGGTGGTAACACTGTGATAGAATTGTCCCTTTTGTGAGGATTTGAGCCTTAATTGTGGGTGGATTGCTATATATGCCACCTAATTTTCTTTCATGTGTGATTGCACTCTGGATTACTTGCACTCTAGAACTTGACTTGACTCTTGTTGATACTTGATTGCTCATGCACATTTTGAAATGATTTAGGCACTTTCTTTCTTGAATAAGCTACTAGCCATATGAGCCTACCTTGAATGAATGTATCCTTTGCTAGCCCCTTTGAGCCTTTTTATCCCTTTCCTTGTTCTTTAGCTCATTACAAGCCTATGACTGAAAAACCATGATTGTCCTAACCTTAGGGAATTTTGGAGCTTTGGAATTGTTTTGGGAATGGGTATTAGGTAAGAAGTATGCTTTATGCTTTAATTGGTTGCGTTCTTGGTTTTGCCTCATTGGTTGTTATAGTTATGGCTTCATCTTCATGCCATTTGTGTTGTTTCTTCTTTTCTTTTGGTATATCTCTCAAAAACAAAAAAAAATAGAAGACAAAAATACAAAAAAAAATGCAAAAATAAAAAAAAGAAAAAAAAAGAAAAAAAAGTGAATAAAGGGTTGTTGAGGCAAAGAGGATTGGAATTAGTGGTTGTTGATTTTGGGGTGGATTTTGCTTACTTTTTACTTATTCCCCATTGCTCCTCTATTCCCTTGGTTTTAGCTACATTCCCATATTTTTATCCTACCTTGTCCTTGGCCCCATTACAACCCTTAAAAGACCTTTTGATCATTTTGTGCATGTGTGTTGATGGTTGATGTTAGAGGCTTGTCAAGCTTATGGTTGTGTTTGTTTTTCATGATGTGCCTTGAGTGTAAATAATGATTAACCCCAAACACTTGAGTGTAAACACTTTTGAGTGATCCTTGTGAGTTTCTATCATCTTTGTGACTATCCTCTTGATGTCATTGGTTTCTTTGCATACTTGAAGTAATTGGATGATGTTCGCGGATGCTTTGACTCTTTGATCCTTAACCATTTTGTGTGCTTGAGTTTGCCCATTTCTTTGCATTTCCTAGAATTCATTGTGAAGTATGTAATCTGTTAGGTTTGCATATTTTATAGTTTTAGTCATCTTGTTGCATGATTCACTTTGGTGCATATTGATCTTCATAGTCCTATCTTTTGGTTTTGCCCAGGAGTGCAAAAGGATAAGTGTGGGGGTATTTGATGAGCATTTTATTTCCCATTATTCCTTGCATTATTTTACTCCTATTATTGATACTTGTTGCCCATTTTACATTGATTAGCTTGATTTAGTGATTTTGAGTTTATTGGACTAATATTCCGAATATTGTTTAATTTGGGATTATTTAGCCTAATTAATTCTATTTCTATTTTCAGGTAATATTTGGCACAAGGACACTTTGGGAAGTTTGGAAATGAAGATTGAAGCATTGAAGTGAAGATTGTAATTTGCATTTAGGTCCCTTTTTAATTGTAATTTTCAGAATAGTGTTTCTTAGGACTTGGGCCCATGTTTTAGGCCCATTTTCATAACTAAAGAGGGGAAATTCGTGTAACCCCCAAGAACACACTTTCATTTCAGATTTCTCACTCTCTCTAGGTTAGAACTTCTCTCTTGGCTCTCCCAAGTGGTGGTGGCTGCTAGGGTTTTGTTCTTCCCCATTTCTACTCGTTTTTCTTCATTTATGGCCATGGAAGGCTAGACTTCAAGGGTTAATCCCTTTGGTATTGTATTATCTACTCTTGAGCTCTTGTTATTAATGCAATTTCGTTTTCTCTTCTCTGTTTTCATGTTTATCGATGTGTAGTGGTTTGCTTAATTCCATTTCGTAGAGATAATACATGAATATAATTGCTTAATTTGTATTAACTCGTAAAAACTCCAATTCTGGTTTCTAATGCTTAATTAGAAGTTAGGGTTTGGAGTGATAACTGAATTTTCGCTTAGTATTTGGTTATCACGAGTTGGACAGAGGAGAGGAGAGGAATCGATCTTTAGTGAGCTAGGATTGAGTAGTGTACGTAGCCAAAGGGGTTTGCCCGCTTTTGTTTCTGATTTTCTTAGTTTTTATATTCTGTTTATGTTTTGTTATTCACATTTGTCACACACAAACCCCCCCCCCCCCCATTTTACTGCACACTACGTGTTTGATACTTTGCCTAGACCGATATTCGCTGGGAAACGACCTAGGATCACCTTCCTAGTACTACAGAATAAACACCTTTTATTTTGATCGGGTACGGCCTCGATCACCTGACCTACCATTGTGGTCATCTTCATCCGAGTTATCCAATATAAAGTTCTCTGTCAACTTTGGATCCATCCCTGTCCCAACAAAAGCGTCTTCGGTGGAAGGACTAGATACATGAACTGGTGCATTTCCTTTCCCTTTGTCCATGATGGTATCTTCAATTGGGTTGTTGACAGGGTCTGTGACATCAGAGACATTCCCTGTGTTCGTGCGACCAGGGACATTAGTGTTGTGACACACAAGGACCTCCAACACTTTCACAGCAGCATTGGTATTGTCCAACTTCTTCTCTAATTCTTGGATATGTTTGGTCAAACCCTTCATATAATATTAAATCAGGGTTATATGACCCAATATTCCAGTTGATAAATTAAAATCACTAATAATCTAGTACTTCCTATATTAAAATCTCTATTAATCTAGTACTTCTTACAATACGAAACATTTGAAAAACTTTGACCATAAAGACAGGAGAATTTATCTTTGAATAAATTTTGGTTAACAATATACAACATAAACACATTATAGGTAATTAGTTGTTAAAAAAATTTCTTTATTACCTCAATCATAGCAAGCAATTCAGCTTTTGTTGGTTCGGGTGGGCCACTTTTCTCATATGAATCTTCCACTTCAAGTCCAGGTGACATGGGTTCCTGTGATACTTCCTCTGGGTTGAGAAATTTCCTGTAACAAAGCAACATTCAAGTAAACCATTAACTTATATACGACTAAACTACGCATGAACGTGATAGCATTGGAGAGTTTGTTTTAATAACCTACCTGAAATCAATATTTGCTTCTAGTGAGTGGTGAAAATCCTGCTCACTGGCACCACTATCCATCTCAAAGGAAAGAAAAGAAAAGGCCACCAACTCCTCCTCACAAATATGACCTTTCTTATAACACTTCTGATTAGCTAACTACGGTGACATAGAAGAAATAAATTTATCTAAGGTCCCAAGCAAACATTAAATGCCAATCACCAAAATTAGCACTTGGACCTACGAGTCTAAGCACAATGAACACAGAAAAGCTGATTTTTTCCATTTTTGTGCAACACATTGGAGAGACCACCATTCTGTATGCATTACACACACGTTAAGGTTTATATATACTAAATAATAACAAAAATCATGCAAGTACCTGAATTTAAAAAGACTTAATTAAATAACATTTTCAGAGTAAATAGATAACTTAATGAAGTAGATCCCCCACGTAATTATGAGATTATTATTACATAACCTAATTCAAACAGTACAGATAATAAAGCAACATAAAGTTCACTCCAAAAGGTCAGATTTACTATTGCTAAAGCTAAATGTCAAACATAATTCAAACATATAATAATAACAATGGGAACAAGTAGCAAGCCTAAGTGCAACCAAGCTTCCCCTTCAACATACGGATCTCTTCTTTCAATTGAGCATTCTCAACTATGAGATCAAAATTCTCAGACTCCAAACACTTTACATAATGTTTCTGATTTTTAATGTTGTAATAATTGAAATCCAAAATCTTCTTCCCATGTAATTCAAGTACCCTTCTCATCATAATCAATGCAGCATCTTCCCTAGCATACCAATCGTTTGCTGCAAACCGTCCCATGCATAGAGGGGTCTCTCCAATTAATGAGCTATTGATTATAGCATAATATCTGCAATACAGTATTCCACCATGGGTGATATTGTCATGCCTCTTGTAAATGGGGTCAGTGTTGCCTAAAGTCTGCGTAATTCGTTGCAACCACTCTTGCATGCTAAAATTCAAAATTCCACAGTCACTCTCATGTTCCTCAGCAAACTCTATTGTAGACGTTTTCCCTTATACCATGAAATTGAAAATCAATAAGCAAGTGTTTTATCTCTGTTGGACATAATTTAAATCAAATATGAAAGAACTACAAATTACCTTCATCATTGTTAATATACTGAGGTTCAATTGAGGACATTACATCTGCTAATTCATCAAGTGATATGTTGGTGTCAGCTTTAGACGTTTGAGCTTGGCACTTAGATGACGAACCATAAGACCCTGATCTTCTTCGATTAGAAGCTTCAATTTTCGATCTTTGGTACTCCTCCAATGTTGCATACGCCATATCTTCCGATGGATATTTCTTGTAAAGGCATCCGCTAAATCCATCAACCTGTACCTTACACTTCTCCCATGAATCATAAATTCCATGTCTTCGACCCTCGAAGACAACGTATCGAGTACTCATGCAATATGTGAGTTGTTGGTTCTGTGTCACATGCAACGAAGAAGAGTGTATATGTTATATATGAATTGTTGGTGATTGTCACGTGCATGTCATAGCAGTGGCAGCAATCTTTAACTTATCACGTGAATAAATTGTGACAAAGAATATATTCCATGTTTAAAAGCTATGGCTACATGCCAGACATTTAAAGACAACATTAAGTTATAAGTACTAATTATTACCTGTAATTGAAAAATTAAAGCACAATAAAATAAGATTGAGTAACTAATTTTCATAATACTCCATCCGGTCATATATATAGTTCACATTTTAGAAAGTTTTCTTGGTCCTAATTATAAGTCACTTTATATTTTCTATGCATCATTTACAAATTTGTCTCTTTTCTGCCCTTATTAAAAGCGTTGACTATCTATGTGTTTTTTGTTGTTCATTAATTACTGGGAATTTTCCAAGAAAAGTTAAGGGGGTAAAATTGTAATGTTACAATATATTCTCATAGAATTCATAAAACCAAACACTTTCCTTGGTATGTATAATTTGGTTAATTATACCCTATAATAAGGACCGGAGGTAGTAACTTATTACAACAGTAATGGTAAAATCGTTATTACTCATATAATTTTTTAATTATTTGTTACCGGTTCACAATGGGTTGTAATGTTGATAGTGACATTTAATTTTTTTTAAAATTTGATAGTGACATTACCTTCTTGTAGCTGGCCACACTACCATAATAAAGCCAACTTGGGCCAGCTTTGGCACTGTCACACGCAAAGTGACTGCTGACCAAAATCCAACTCTATGTGGCATGCTTTGCACGTCTACCAAGGACTAACTTCAAATATCACATTTGAACTGTGTAATCTACTCAACCAGAAAGTTGGGCCTTAGTTCACTACACCGAAACAAAAAATAGTTGGTGTTACACTTGCCTCGGTTTGGTTATAGTGCTAGTTGCATGTGTCGCTCGCTATTATAATCATGCAAACTTGAAGCTATATTTGTAATTTATTGTAAAGATACTAAGTGCAATTATGTGTTTAACTATTCTTCAATTTTCATTGTTATGAAATCATTTTACACTGAGGGTAAAATTGATTCTCAAATATCGACATTAAAAATTAAGTTGATAAGTAAATAAGGACACTAGAAGTTCATTTTTCCAAAATTAATTTAATCTCATAGTACTTTTAAAGGAAATTGATAAAATAAGTAAAGAGCTATCAATTACACCAACTCCTTCTTCTTCATTAAACATCTTTGTTGTTGATATGAGGTGCGATATTGATATATCAAAACTTATTTTTGATATTCCAAGTGAACCCACATCTCATATCTCCAGCTAAATTGTTTAATGAAGAAACAGGAGAAAGTGAAATCAATAACTATTTAGCAAAACATCAATTTTTATTAAAATTACTACTAGACATATTTGTTTGGTGTATGATTCCAGTATCCAAAAGTAATTCTCGAATATCGATATTTGAAAATCAATTTAAAACAATGAATTCAACCGATGTCCATCAACACCCCCTTATACAATGATAGTCATACAATAATGACACCCCCTGATAATTAATTTTTTTTACTTTCGTAATATTTTAGGTGTAGTTTGCTAATATTTAACATACTTAATAATAATTTAAAAAAATAAAATTAGATAAGTACTTAACTTAAGTATGAACAAGGGAATTCGGTAACACTTTGTGGCCTTCCTTATCAACAAAATCTTCAAGTCATTTGCATTTGCATTATCGAACTTGCCCAATTGGCCTGGCAGTAAACTAATAAAACTCGAGTAATTAAACAAAATTAGAGAGCATTTAAAATTATAGAAGTTTTATTTAATACCTTAGTGTGGCGAAACCAGCAACTCACCGTTGGGCTCACTCATGCAAGCATTCGAGCTTGTTTGTCAACCGTTAGTGCACTCTTGGAGACCTTGATTATGTTCATAAGTGAGGTCGTTTCCAGTGAGTAAGATGTGGCCATGGACATTGTCTTGTGTAATGTATATATATATATATATATTCAAGTTGGAGACTTGGTTGTTATAACAATAAATATATGTAGTTGAAGAATTAATTATGTTGGCAATTAGCAGGTCAAGATTTAATTTACATGCAACTACCGAAAAAGCTACCACCACAGTGGAGCGTTAATGAATTTATACATACTAACTTGTACACGTTAGCTGCATGGTACTCCCTCCGGTCCTATATATAGGACATATTCTAGAAGCAATTTTTGGTCCTATATATAAGACATTTTGTATTTTCTATGCATCATTTATTTCTTTTTCTCTTTTTTGCCCTTATTAAATGCTTTGACTATTTATGTGTTTTTTGTTGTTCATTAATGAGTGTGAGTTTTTCAAGAAAAGTTGAGAGGGTAAAATTGTAATGTTACAATATATTCTCATAGAATTCATAAAACTAACTACTTTTCTTGGTCCGAGGAATATAGTTAAGTATGTTTTATATATAGGACCGGAGGGAGTATATCAGTTGTTGGTTTTTTTAATGATGTCACGTATAATTTTTCAAAGACAGGGGTGTACCTAGGGGTGTAAGTGGGTCAGAATTAATCCGCGAACCCGATAACCCCAAACCAACCCAATCCATATTTGAAGGGTTGGGTCGATTTAACGGGTTGTGTTGGTTTTTTATTTTGTAACCCAACCCGTTACACCCCTAGGTATACTCCCTCCCCATGTATTCCTGAATTAAAAAAATAATAGAGACACCCTTCTCTTTAATTATAATATACTCCCTTCGGTATTATTTATAAGACCCTTCTGTGGGTATTTATTTTGGTAGTATTTGTAATACTCCTTTATAATTATAGTTACATATTACAATTAGATAGTAATTATCATCATTTTTAATATTACAGTTATTTCTTTATTATTATTATTTTGGCAAAGAAAATAGAAACTGAAACTTGGTTCCGTTAATTGTTAACAGACATTAGTGAAGATACATAGTTTTGGGTTGCAGGGAAAATAAACAAGTACTGAAAGCAGATAGTAAACAACAACTGGTGAGGGGGAGGGGATATTCGTAATTGAACAGTAATGTAGATCATAGTGTGATTTTGCGGAATTCCAGCATTATTTGTCCAGCATGATTGAGGTAGACCTTAACTTCGCACTCATCGTCATCTGTGAACCCATTACAAACAGCAAATTTCTTTCACCCATTTGTTAAAAAGGAGGTGGATTGTGTGGGGACAGTAGACATTGTAACAAGAGTGGAATTATTGTGATGAATTAAAATAGCTTCATGCTCGTTCTTTGCACTGAGGTAGTCTTCAACATGAGATCGTGGCAATGGCTGAAATGTGAGATGAGAGAGTGAATTACGATTTCTTTAAAAGGAATTTAAAAAATAAGGGAATGCTTAAAAATGTTTTGATTATAACTTACCAATGAATCTGCATCTATCATGTAATCCTTAATTGTTATGTTGAAGGTTGGTGCGTCCTCCTCCTCTTCATTTGCAGACGGTTCTCAATGTTGTAAACATGTATTCAGGCAAGTGTAAAATAAAAGAGAATTATGGATGTCTCACCCAATAGAAGCTTTGGTGGATACTCAATCTCGTTGCAAGAATCAAATTCCCACGCTTTGACCATGAAGATGCAAGCGTCGGTGTACGTGAAGCACAACCATGCCTCATTTTCCAGCGAGAGATCGGAAACAAATTTGCTCCAACCGGTGTTTAGCCAATAGACACGGTCGTGGCAATGGAGGTCGACATTCCAGGTTCGTTTACTGGGAACCTCGATAACAATCGGGTTCGGGTTAGAATCCCAAAACTGTTGCACAAATACAGGAGGGAGCTTCTAATAAACAAGACAGAGAGTGAAGAAATTAAAAGTTATCTAAAAAACTAGGAGAAAAGATGAAGTATATATGCAGATTTGTGAAGGTGTATACCTCAGTTCCATCGTGGATGTTGTGTTTGCAAATGGAGATGATGAAGCTTCTATTATCTTTGGGAACCAATTTTGATATCGTGGTCGTCATGAGATGGCTTGAGAAACAGAATTCGTTCAGGCAGGTGGGGTTGGTTAAAGCTGCTTCTTATGGTTGTTGATGATGGAGGAAGAAAGATTACCTCCGCCGTTTTGGTGAAGAAGTGCGGGTGGAGGGTATTTAGCAGCTCAGGGTTAGGGCTTCCATGAAAGTAAGGGTTGGGCCTGGTTCGAATGGTGGGCCTTGATTATGGGACTTTGTTGAGTAAAAGTGATACCTGAAAGGGGTCTCACATGCAAAAGCACAAACGAAATTTATATTCAGCACTGTCATCACCCAAACTTTAGCACAAACACAATTTATATAACCAATAAAAATTGATTCGCAATAAAATTGAATAAGTCATTAACATTCAAACGCAATAAAATCTGCACAGTAAACATGTTCAACTAATAACTATTGTTTCGCCCTCTCGTCGTGCCACTGGTAATAGAGGGGTATACAGTCTTAGCCTATCGGATATGATCGTCTCTCACGCTCCTGCTCCCTGTGTAAAATGCGTACGCCAAAGTTGATACATCGGAGGCAAAGGTGATCCTTTTCGTAGCTTGACCTGTGTTCCATGAGCAATTGCAATAATTATGAACTTGAACCAATAACTATATATATATATATATATATATATAATATATACCACATAAATTTGTTCTAATGATGTTGAATATAAACTACCTGAACGAAATGATCATTTTTGACAGTCTGTCCAATCCCCCATACACGAACATCTACAGGAGGCGCTGTGTGGTGCGGAAGGAACGTGATGCATGCGCCAGTGGTTAAACTTGGAATAAAAACCACTACAACGTTGTACCTTGAAGCAATAATGCATCCCATATCTGGAAAACATAATCACTTTTCCTTTCCTTCACAGCGTGTGGATACATCAAGGCAACTCAGTGTAGCATCATACTCACGTATTCCCCCCAAAAGTGAAATGTATAACTGGCGATGGTCTTTCATTTCATTCATCAAATCAAGACGAATTAAATTATGGTTATCCTCCATTCCGTGGCGATACATTGAAATGGCACGGAAGCCACAATTGCCATCGCCGATAACGTCATGTACCACCTCAATGTAAGGGTCCAATTCATGATGGGGGACAAACCCAGTATTACTGCGTGTGCGTAACCGAGATCGATATTTTGGACTTGAACTTGTTGGACCTTGGGAAGGTAGGCAAGTGTGTGAATCTTCTCTTCCTAATTCGATGATCTCATCATCGACGTTTGTATCTACTTCCCCTAATTCATCGCGCAACGTATCATCCAATATGGATTCGTTGACAACCTTGCTAATCGCTTCCGATACGAGGGGAAGTCCAATACAATGATACTTGAAAGCCCCACCCTCCACAGGTTCCACGCGGGAATCGTACGGGAGATGGTTGTGTATTCCACAGTTCACCACTAAGGACCAATTTTGGGGTTCCTTTGCACTTGCAGCAATGGTGAATGGACATCCGGCTTTCTTTGATCTAATTCTATTTATCCCACTTGATATATTACCAGGTTTTAAAAAACCACCCCTTTCACATCCAAACTGTACCCTATGTCTTCTACCTGAGTCGGACCTAACAATCTTCAAAACAAAACCTTGCTCAAGACCAACCCTTTTAACAAATGTCACAACCTCCTCACGGGAAACAAATGTATGACCGGGGCAGAAGGAATTCCCGTAGTCCGGAAATCCTATCTGAATATTATCCATGTTGTGCACATCACCTAGCTCCTCATCTTTGCTATCCATTAAAACTGAAAATTTTCAAAAAACTACACACAACCTTTTAAAAACTATAAGATGCCTGATCACGTAACAATCAGATGGAGACAGAATAGATTCAAATAATCTAGTAATAAAGCGTAATAAGTGGGGTTCACTATTTAATATTTATTCAGTTCCTTGCTTAATGGTTATGATATGAGCATGAATGGTGCTGACATACAAAAACTCTGACTTCAAAAAACAGACGTGTTCAACGTACAGAAAAATAATTCAAATCATAGATTACAGAAATAACACAGGATGCAACTGAGTAGTGCGAAATCCCCAACCGAACTTAAAATTAATAAAAGCCGTAAATTAACCCTATTTTAATAATAGCACCAAATGAACCCTAATTTCGTAATAGCCGAAATTAAATTTCGCCAGCAAACCCTAATTTCATTAATTCCCCAAATGAACCCTAAATTGGTAATTGTCCCAATTACAAATTTGTTACCAAAAGTAGAAACAACTGTAACACATGCAAAAGAAAAGATGTAGAATATATTTAAATGTCCCCCCGAGAATAACAAATGACAAGAAGAGATATTGAATAATAATTTATGGTCCCCCCTATCTTGACAGATCTATGGAAGAAGATTAATTTATTAAACACTTACCGAAGAGTGGAACCCAATGAAGACACAATACTGTATCAGCTTTTTGCGTGTGTCGCAACTCCGACGCTTGCGGCGCAGCTTCTTCGGTCTGGTTCGGACGATTCGAACCCCACGCGCAGGAGGCGCTCTTCGATGGTGATGTACACAACGAGTGAGAGATAAAGAGAGTGTGTGGGTGGTGGAGCCTTCGTTGATCAGAGTGTGAGAACAACAGAAGTTAGTTACAGAATGAGACGGTGGTAACACATGAGTGGGAGTAAAGGGTTATCAACAGATTATTTTTAAATTTATTTTATTTTCATTTCATATTAAATTTTTTTTTTTTGCAATATAAATTAATTTATTAACGTGTGGGGTACACTTCATTACTGTGTGGGGTACACTTGACTAATTTAATTACAGTTTGGGGCTCAGCTGATTAACATTATTAACGTGTGTGGTTCACTTCATTAACGTGTGTGGTTCACTTCACTACGATTAGTTTCTTAACTTCATCTCTAAGGGTTAAGGATAGGAATCTAAAAAATATAAGTATAACCATTAACAAATGTGATTATAATTGATTTTTTTATCCTCATCTACAAAGTACGAAAATTTGAAAACAAAAATAAACATGTTGTAAAAAAATATACATATATATATATAATTATATATATATATATATATAATTATATACATATAGTTCTTTTTATTTAAAATTCCACACCATAAACGTGTTGTTTTTTTTTATTTTTTTTATAAAAAAAAAATCATACCTTTCATGTTTGGCAAGAAAAAAAACAATAAATTTAATTAAAAATTATGATAAAGTTATTATAAAAAAGTTATTTGGAAAATATTCTTTACCCAAAAAAAATTAAGATAACCATATCTTTTGTGGTTACAATTGGTTTCTTAGCCTCATCTCAAAGGGTTAAGGATAAGAATCTCAACAGTATAAAGGTGTTGTTATGTTTGTTATTTTTTTTAAAAAAAAAACATAACTTTGATGTTTTGCCAAAAAAAAATCATTACTTTGAAAAAAAATACATGTTTCTCAAATGACAAGAAATGCAACAAATGTTTCATCAAATAACATCATAGGATCCAAAATAGACATAGTTACATCAAATAGCACCATAGCTTTAAATAGAAGATAGTCTAAGAAATGCAACAAATGTTTCAGAATAAACAACATAATATAATTTGGTTTGGAAATATTATTTAAAAATTACAGAAAAAAAAATCTTCCCAGGTTGTGCCTTCGTCACAGCAAGTTTAAACTTAGATCCTTCTTTCATCCCATGTCGGCTACAAAAGAAACGCCACCCTTTTGAAATATATGCTTCATTTTTACTTCTGCAACATCTAATTACCTTACACTTGTATGAGTGACCTTCTTCATCAACAATCTCATAATTCTTTCGCCTACCAGGCAATGCCTCAGATACAAAGTTTGATGAAAGCGGCTGTGTAATCACATAAATTTGACAATAACATCATCATTGATAAATAAGGTACAAATTTTAACAGGTTATTGTACAATATAAATAGAAAGCAAGAAATCATCTTACCAATAACGCTTTTTTGGATTGATATTTAGTAAGTATTTTTGATGTTGAAAAGTCATACTCTCTATTAAAAGCTGTAATATAAAAAATGGTTTATATTGTATATTAAAAAATAAGAAGACAATTACAACAAGAAGATGGAAAATTAGACAAATTTTAAAAAAAAAAATTAATACCTTCCTTTTGTGTGCATGATACACACAAACATTTTGGTAACGTTATTTTACGATAATGTGTGGGATAAGTAAAATTTTCATCATCTTCAGCCGAAGAGCGCATCAATAGAGTGTTGTTTGGAAGAGGATAGAAGATGAAGGTTACATAAGAGCCATTTGCATACAATTGCAACAGATTTTGTAAGCCTTCTGTAATGCTCAATTCTTTACCTCCACCAAGCAACTTAATACGGATTTCACTTCGGTTTCCTTTGGGGTCGATAATAGTACAAGTTTTGCATTCATCAAATCCCAAAAATTCAGAAAAAGGAAGACTCAATTTCACAGTACTCTTCACATGAAAGCAATGAAAGAAAATAAAAAGTCATAACATAAAAAATTAATAAGGAAATATAATCATGTGAAAAAAAAAAAGCACAAACCATGTGAGGTGAACAGTAAAGCGTGAATTTCTGCATTTTCAATCTTGAATGCAAGAATATAGATAGAGTTAAGATGTGCAATGAGGATCAAAGGAATAACATAACAACAATGCTCACAAGTATATATAGAGAAGAAAATCAGATTATATTTGAGTTAGTGAGATAAGGTTTAAGGGTTGGTTACCAATCCACTTCACCAATTTAAAGTAACTGAAAAAAAAAACGGTTATCATTTAAATATTAAAGCCTACAATAAAATAAAAAAAATAAAAAATAAAACTGAAAAAAAAAACGGTTTGCCTTTCAAAATTAAAGCGTACAATACAATAAAAAAAAAGTAAAAAATAAATTTATAAAAAAAAAAGGGTTTATCATTTAAAAATTAAAGCCTACAATAAATTAAAAAAAAGTAAAAAAATAAAACTGAAAAAAAAACGGTTAGCATTTAAGAATTAAAGCATACTCTAAAATAAAAAAAAAGTAAAAAACAAAACTCAAATAAAAAAAATGGTTAGCATTTAAAAATTAAAGCCTACAATAAAGTGGGGTTCACCTCATTAGAGTGTGGGGTTCACTTGGCTAAGTTCATTAGAATGTGGGGTTCACTTGCTAAGTTCATTATTTTATGTGGTTTACATCATTAGAGTGTGGGGTTCACTTGGCTAAGTTGATTACAATGTGGGGTTCACTTGGCTAAGTTTATTATTTTAGGTGGGGTTCACTTGGCTAAGTTCATTAGAATGTGGGGTTCACTTGCTAAGTTCATCATTTTATGTGGTTTACATCATTAGAGTGTGAGGTTCACTTGTCTAAGTTGATTAGAATATGGGGTTCACTTGGCTAAGTTTATTATTTTATGTGGGGTTCACTTGGCTAAGTTCATTAGAAAGTGGGGTTCACTTGGCTAAGTTCATTAGAATGTGGGGTTCACTTGCTAAGTTCATCATTTTATGTTGTTTACATCATTAGAGTGTGGGGTTCACTTGTCTAAGTTGATTAGAATGTGGGGTTCACTTGGCTAAGTTCATTAGAAAGTGGGGTTCACTTGGCTAAGTTCATTAGAATGTGGGGTTCACTTGGCTAAGTTCATTAGAAAGTGAGGTTCACTTGGCTAAGTTCATCAGAATGTGGGGTTCACTTCATTAAGTTCATCATTTTATGTGGTTTACATCATTAGAGTGTGGGGTTCATGTGACACCCTTTCTACTCACCCAAATATAATATAGTAATTAAGCTTTCATATTGGATAATGTATGGACTTGTGAGTGTTAAGAAAATATGGAAAATAAAATTTTCTTTTAAAGCGGGTGCACAAATCGTCTTTTGGAATTCTTGGAAAATAAACTTTAAACCATTTCAAAACATTTGTATCGAGTTCGGCGATCTCTAAAACCTTTTCACAAATAGGGTAACATTCGCTCTTTGGAAACATCTTTGTATCATACCAGTAATCAAAGTTACCCATGCTTTGTTCGATAAAACTGATACCATCAAATAATACTTATGGCCGAGCTCTTAAATAGATTAAATCAGAGTAAGCGAAAATTATTGGACTATGCAACTGATAGTAATATGAACATAGGTTTTATACATATATAATAAGAGTCATAATACATAGTCCCATCATGATAGTCTCCAAGACCCAAAGGTACAAGTCCATAAAAACAGATCTATATCACAGTGTAATTACAGCCCTAGAGTACTCCAAAAGTATATCTACACGATATATACATAACCAAAATACAACTCCAGGGGTAATCACATAGATCCGGCAGCATCAGATGTAGTAGTAGTAGCAGCAGTCTCCAAAAACACAAGTAGAAAGGTAGTAGCATCATCACCAACACAGCAGCAGCAGCAAGTTTCCTCCACAGCATCCACACATCGGACCCACTGATCCTCATCACATACCATATGCATATACCTAGGGATCATCGTCCCTCCAATCACTCCCAGCAGAATGCACGACAGGCTCGCTCCCACTCTCATCCTCCACCGGATCCTCCTCGATCTCATCCGAGGGAGAGTGTACCCTACCACTGGGTACCGGGTCAGGTGATGGTGAAACCCTGACTGGGCTCCCCGGATCAGAAGGGGGAATCTCCTCGCGGACGACTCTCGAAGTAAAAGGGTGAGAGCGGGTAGGTCGAAAACGAAAACTATGGTAAGAGCGAGCTGGTCGCGTGGGAGGTGGTCCATGGTAAGTGTAAAACGGGGGTACATGCATAGTGTATATGATGGGAATCCTAAATCTACGAGGACGGAATCGGATCAACGGGTTCGGGTGGTAGAAGGTAACCTCTACCTCTCCCTCGAACACCGCGCGATGGTCCTCATAGATCCATGTGCCACTAGGAAGTGGCCGGATCTCGATGCAAGCAATGTAACGAGACATCACCTACAAGGGCATAGGGGTAAGCAATTCTATACACATAACCAATAGAGAATAAATTGTGCAATATGAATATGTAAATATGCATCAATTAACAACAATCACATATAACACTTAGCAGTTAATGAATGCACATAGGATGCTCACACTTATTTCATTTATCACAATTAATTTAAATGAGTGGCATGATGCATGACTTTAGCTCTCAAGCCTATCTCCATCATACTATGTCACTCTCTGACGTCCATCCCTGACAACCCAGCACTCAACAGTGCGTTGTATTCCTAGGTATACAACAATTCGTACATTCACCTAGAATGTACACGACAAGCTTGGAATCCATGCCACCCGAGCATAGTTATAACGTGCCACCCGAGCATCGTCCCGTCATCCAAACGGTCCGTCATCCAAACGGTATAACCATATCAGCATCCACTAAGCCGACCACGTCAACAACATGTCATCAAGCAAGCGTATTGGCACTCCCAGAGGCCCTCCACATGTTTACCAAAAACATGATATACGTCCTACCATCCAAACTCCAGTATGAATGCATTAACTTTACTTAAAAGGGATTGATTGATGTTTCGTCCTTTTATTAATACACTACGTGCCTCCCGAGCAACGTATCATCATTATTCAAATGAAACATCATAACGTCAATCAATTTCTTTTAAGTCCAGGATCACTTGGTTTATTTTCCTTTAAGAGTTACAAAATGACTTAGAATTGAAAATGGTATTTTAAGTGTCTGACTAAAAATACTCGAGTGTTTTCCAAAATACTCGAGTAGTTTATCATTTTCCAGATTCTACTCGAGTTGTTCATAATTATACTCGAGTCGTTCATGTCTTTTCAGAGATTTAGGGCTTCAGGTCTTCATAAATATACTCGAGTAGTTCATGAGATACTCGAGTATTCCATTACCCAGAATACTCGAGTAGTTCATACATTACTCGAGTGTCTAATCTGATTCCCAAGTTGGTGCGCCAATTTTCACTCTGGTGCACCACGAAATACTCGAGTGTTTTCCTAAATACTCGAGTATATGCAGACAAATCAGAGTGAAACTTGGTTCTTACATACCATTTCAATTTCTAAACACTTTTAACCCAAACCAGTGATCACAATAGTTCATATACCATATATTGAACATGTTGCAATACTCATTTCACATCAAATAACAAATTTGACAGAGAATCAATCCATTATGCATGAAATATACAATTTAGCAATTCAACACTTAAAATTGCAAAATAAGCACAATATTCATGAAACAAAGTTCATTTAAGTTTACATACATGATATAGAACTTGCTCAATACAGTCATAGAGCATGGATTGGTCTCCAAACCAAAGTTCCTATTCAAACTAAGCCCTTAGAGCCTCTTGGTGGCTCTCTAACACAAATAATGGAATTTAATCTCTATCTAGTGAATATAATTACTTCCCCTTACCTCTCAGACGTGAATCAAACAAGAATTCCCCCAAAGAAAAGCTCCACAGCACCAAAAGCACTTTAACCCAACATGCAGAGCAGTTTTGAGTGCAACACCAAAGTGGAATTGGTTCACACATGAAACATAGAATAAAATTGGGGAAATTAGGTTTTCTAGACTCTATGCCACGTAATCTAACTAAGGAAATCAAATTTGAGACTCAGAGATTCATGAGCTTACCAGAAAGCAAGATCAAAGTAAGCTCCAAGCAACACTTTGACAGAACAGACCCCAACTTCTCAGCTCCAATTCTCCCAACACACTCACTCAATCCTCACGATTTTTATGTCTATACAAAGCTCGTGATGTGAGCTTTGTATTCGTGTATCACTCAAGCCTCAACACTCAGAATTGATAGAGAATCGAAGAGAACAAACTCAGAACCCTAACTTCATCAACAAAGCAAGTTTGATCAAAAATTCTCAGCCAAGGATCGTTGATGAGCTTAAATAGGAATTGAGGAGACTCATGCAGGTCGACACGACCTCCCTGGACGTGGAATGAAGATGATTTCGTGTCACCAACACGGAATCGTTGGTGCTGACTCACCAAACGCACTAACTCGTGCAATTTGACCCAGAATACTCGAGTTTTTCAGAAAATACTCGAGTATTTTGCCCAATTTTTGAAAAATAATTATTTTATTTACTTTCCCTCCAAAACCTTTCCTATAATTACCTCTAGGTCCCAATCCAGGGACTAATTTGCAAAATATTTATTTTATGCACAAATTTACTCACCAAAATAAATTCTAGCAATATAAACAAAGATCTTAATTAAAGATCAAGAATAGAAATAATTAATTATAATAAAATTTATAATTAATATTTCATTAATCCATGATTAAAATTTTTGGGGTGTTACACTACTTCCCCACTTAAAAGGAATTTCGTCCCCGAAATTCATTCTTCAAAATTTCACGTTCTCAAATTTAAATAAAAGATTATCTTATCGTTTCTCAAAACATCTTTAGGGAAAGTCCTTCCCCACTTAAAAGAATTTCTCATATTCCCTTAATTTCTCCGTCTCAAAATGTTCCACTAAACATTTAAAATAAAACTTTTTTTTTCGAATAACACCCTTGTGTTCAAAAGCATATACCAATCCTTTTTCTCATAAAAGAGTTTTCTTAAACTTTCTCGAAAATTATTTCATAATTAAATCCAAATAAAAATCTTTTGATCGCCCTTTTCCCGGACAAGATGTTTCAATTACCTAGCTTAAATTAAAACTTTCCCTCATAAACTTTTTCGAGAAGAACACGTTTCAATTTCATAACATTTTACGATTACTTCAAATGAAATATTTTGGCTAAAACTTTTTCAAATAATACCTTTTAAATATATATATATATATATATATATATATATATATATAATCTTCAATTAAAACATTCTCCAAAGATCTTTTCGAGGAAAAACTTGACCCGTTGCGCACTCTGATCACTCAAGCACAATTAACGAATCATTTATATGACTTTATTCCTTAATAGTTGCAAACATTAGGGTGATCAGTCCTAATATTCAAACCATTAATAATAAAATCATTCTTTTCAGATATAACTTTTCGCAGGAAAAGTCATACGACACATCTTTAAGTTAGATGAACTTAAAGATGGGGTACTTGTCACCATTAGATACAGCTAGATAGCCAAGTGCTAGAGTTGTTTCCGTTGGGGAGACAAATACTTGTCCTATCCCGGTGGTTATTAATCTCTCTAGTCTTAACTGATCTTTCTCTTTCTGTGGCGCCCAAAGATATTTATCACATCCAACTGTGATAAGGGTTTTGATCACAGAAATTCAAATCACAGACCTGCTCAGGTTTTCAAATTACATAACGATTTAACCAACGCAATCGAAAACATTGATTACGTTAATCCCGATCAGAGAAAGGATAAACTCAAACTATCTATATTCAAATCTAACTCGCATCCTAGCAGGTTGATCACCTTTCCGAACTTAACTCGCTTTATGACCATTCCCCTCTAACTCTTAACCCTTGATGACTCTAGCGCATTAAAACCTTAGTCTCTTACAGCTCCAACCGAATGTCCTCATAGGTATACCAGTACTTAGTCCAAAGTGATGCATCTCTTACTTTACACATAGAAATGGGCAAGTCCTTTACTTCTTATTAGCATACTCAATAATCCCCACGGTCGAAGTTTGGTTAAATTGTCATTCTCCCATGATTAATTCACTTAACTACATTTCCACTTTTCTAATTGAATACTTCCTTTGCCCAGGTCCCCTTCATACCTGGTTTGGACATTCATTCTATCCACTTCCCACGTCTCTCCATCGTACCTATAAATTCCACACATTCTTCCAGTATCGGGAAACTCCTTATTCGCTGATAGTTGATAGATTGCTTAAGGTTCAGACACAATCCATTCTAACTTCACATATTTGAACCTTTCGTCCGAGTCGTTATGAAACATACTTCCTCAGTCGTTTGAACTTGACGACGCCTTCTCTGAGACTATTACTTTCCCGTTCAATGTTTATCATTTCAGTTCCTTGAATCCTTCTCATGCCTCTTGAAAAACTCTCTTTAGTTCCCAAAGACTGCTTTTCAACTGTTGCTCAAATGATGTATCAATCCTTTGTTTCAATATTTGTCCTATATGATTTCTGCAAGTTCTTCGCTACACCACTTAACATAAAAGTGACCTAACTTTCTATTCATCCATCTCTTGTATGCACAATACCAAAAATTTCACTCCTAATCCCCGTATCACTTGGAATGTAAATTTTATGGTATGAAGCGAAGGATTTCTCCCATCCATCTATGGAAATTGTATTCCTTCTCTTCCATAAATCAATCTCTTATTTCTTTTCGTCTTCCTTACTT
Organism: Crotalaria pallida; assembly: GCA_037953625.1. NCBI lineage: Eukaryota > Viridiplantae > Streptophyta > Magnoliopsida > Fabales > Fabaceae > Crotalaria > Crotalaria pallida. The sequence goes on from CM075651.1 coordinate 66,242,881, forward strand.
CGAACAACCTCTTTAGTTACCTTAAAGTCTACTCTTTGACCCAAAGTTGTCACCACCTTTCACTTTACTAGGTAGGTAATGGGGCTTAAAATCAAAGCTCCCAAACTCCCTCCACTGCTGATAACTCTATTTCAATTCCTTCCTACTCCCTTGGTTTCTAAGCTCTCAAGACACAGGGCCATAGAGACTAAGCCTTCAAATCTCATAGAGTGAACATATTCTTTGCAAACTCCAAGTCATGTAATAAGAGCTTACTCTGTGTGTATTCGATCACTTTGATGCATACACACCTACTTTCCTTCCTTCAGACTATTCCTTTCCAGGTCCTTGCTTTGATACATGAAACTATTCTTTCATATCTTCGCATGAATCGAGTAAGAGCAACGCAGGAGAGATTGTTAGTCTTCCCCTTCAATCACTGAAAATCCTCGTTGCATTCTTGTTTCACATGAAATGCTAATCCTTCCAGATTACCTTGATTGCAAGTACTTGGCTTAAGGGAGTATACTAATGGTCCTATACTAGCACTTAATCAGCCCACTCTCAAAATCGCGTCTTAATACGATAAAGGTAGACAGATCAAATCGTTTCTAAAGGCTCATCCTAACACTTCCATACAATCGTTAAGACTTGTCTTAGAAACAACTTACAGGAATGCTCGTAGGGGTTTCTATCATAAAAGCATAAAATACTTCAGATATAGGCAAGGTCATATGATTCACATATTCATAATAAACAAGTGAATGTGTAGCACTAAAATCAGACAACACATTACAGAGCTGACCGTTTAGCAAGTGATTGCCTTGCACAAGATCGGAGGATTGGCGTGCTTCCACACCTCTAATGGTGAAAACCCTTCCTTGAACCACAGGCTTGTCAGTTGCCCCTCTTGAATTAGTCTTGGCCGGTTCCTTGCAATCTTTCGCAAAGTGTCCCGGTTTCCCACAATTGAAGCAGTTATTTGTTCCCCAACAAAAACGACCATGATGCCGACGTTTGCACTTGTCACAGAAGGGAGTCTCGCTTCGGGAGTTCCTTCCATTAATGTCCCCAACCTTTTCTTTACCTTTTCCCCGATGATCATACGGACCTTTGCCTCGATTATTGAAACCTTTGTGCCTTTGAGGTCCGTAACCCTGACTATCTTTCCTCTCTGATGCTTGCAATTTTTTTGCCTTCTTGTCATCCTCATACATCCTACACATGTCCACCAATGTAGAAAAACTTTGGATCCTTTGATAACTGAAAATAGACTTCAATTTGGGTCTTAAGCCTCCTTCAAACTTGATACACTTGCTCCTTTCATCTGGATTGTTCTGATAATATGGAGAGTATTTCATCAATTCCTCGAACTTGGTTGCGTACTCACCCACACTCATGTCTCCTTGCTTCAGCTGCAAGAACTCCACTTCCTTCTTTCTCCTCAAATCCTCAGGGAAATATTTATTGAGAAACTTCTCCATAAATACATCCCAACTCACTTCCCTTCCTTCGTAACGCAAAAGCTGAACTGTATGATTCCACCAGTTCTCAGCCTCATCTTCCAACATATAGACTGCATACGCCACTTTCTGAGCTTCCGTGCAATCCAACGTTCTGAAGATTTTATCCATGGTATGAATCCACTTATTAGCCTCCTCAGGTTTAAATCCTCCTTCAAATTTAGGTGGATTACAACTCCTAAAATCCATCAAACTCCTCGCCTCGGTACTACCCATATTACACTGATGAGGCGGATTAAACGATTGCGGTGGTTGCTGAGATTGTCGTTGTTGCATAACTTCCAGCACCTCGGCAATTCTCTCTAACATCGTGTTGGTGTGATTCTGGTTTCTAGTTGCCATATTAGACCTGCGCTATGGGCTTATGGTCACATATGTTGCACTAAAGAAACTTTCATCACACCACATATACTAAGGCTCTATCTTAAATTTTTAAGTCTATAATCAATTGTGTCTTGTACTCAAAAGAGGCAAGATACAAACAAATCAAAGGTATCTAAAGCTCAACGAGCCAAAATAATAGCATTCAAATAGTGTAAATACCCTGGAGATACCTGCTTGATGTTGATGGCTACCTTTCTGAACTACTTCCACTACTACAGGATCTGACTTTTGCTCTGATATCAGTCAGTGTGACACCCTTTCTACTCACCCAAATATAATATAGTAATTAAGCTTTCATATTGGATAATGTATGGACTTGTGAGTGTTAAGAAAATATGGAAAATAAAATTTTCTTTTAAAGCGGGTGCACAAATCGTCATTTGGAATTCTTGGAAAATAAACTTTAAACCATTTCAAAACATTTGTATCGAGTTCGGCGATCTCTAAAACCTTTTCACAAATAGGGTAACATTCGCTCTTTGGAAACATCTTTGTATCATACCAGTAATCAAAGTTACCCATGCTTTGTTCGATAAAACTGATACCATCAAATAATACTTATGGTCGAGCTCTTAAATAGATTAAATCAGAGTAAGCGAAAATTATTGGACTATGCAACTGATAGTAATATGAACATAGGTTTTATACATATATAATAAGAGTCATAATACATAGTCCCATCATGATAGTCTCCAAGACCCAAAGGTACAAGTCCATAAAAACAGATCTATATCACAGTGTAATTACAGCCCTAGAGTACTCCAAAAGTATATCTACACTATATATACATAACCAAAATACAACTCCAGGGGTAATCACATAGATCCGGCAGCATCAGATGTAGTAGTAGCAGCAGTCTCCAAAAACACAAGTAGAAAGGTAGTAGCATCATCACCAACACAGCAGCAGCAGCAAGTTTCCTCCACAGCATCCACACGTCAGACCCACTGATCCTCATCACATACCATATGCATATACCTAGGGATCATCGTCCCTCCAATCACTCCCAGCAGAATGCACGACAGGCTCGCTCCCACTCTCGTCCTCTACCGAATCCTCCTCGATCTCATCCGAGGGAGAGTGTACCCTACCACTGGGTACCGGGTCAGGTGATGGTGAAACCCTGATTGGGCTCCCCGGATCAGAAGGGGGAATCTCCTCGCGGATGACTCTCGAAGTAAAAGGGTGAGAGCGGGTAGGTCAAAAACGAAAACTATGGTAAGAGCGAGCTGGTCGCGTGGGAGGTGGTCCATGGTAAGTGTAAAACGGGGGTACATGCATAGTGTATATGATGGGAATCCTAAATCTACGAGGACAGAATCGGATCAACGGGTTCGGGGGGTAGAAGGTAACCTCTACCTCTCCCTCGAACACCGCGCGATGGTCCTCATAGATCCATGTGCCACTAGGAAGTGGCTGGATCTCGATGCAAGCAATGTAACGAGACATCACCTACAAGGGCATAGGGGTAAGCAATTCTATACACATAACCAATAGAGAATAAATTGTGCAATATGAATATGTAAATATGCATCAATTAACAACAATCACATATAACACTTAGCAGTTAATGAATGCACATAGGATGCTCACACTTATTTCATTTATCACAATTAATTTAAATGAGTGGCATGATGCATGACTTTAGCTCTCAAGCCTATCTCCATCATACTATGTCACTCTCTGACGTCCATCCCTGACAACCCAGCACTCAACAGTGCGTTGTATTCCTAGGTATACAACAATTCGTACATTCACCTAGAATGTACACGACAAGCTTGGAATCCATGCCACCCGAGCATAGTTATAACGTGCCACCCGAGCATCGTCCCGTCATCCAAATGGTCCATCATCCAAACGATATAACCATATCGGCATCCACTAAGCCGACCACGTCAACAACGTGTCATCAAGCAAGCGTATTGGCACTCCCAGAGGCCCTCCACATGTTTACCAAAAACATGATATACGTCCTACCATCCAAACTCCAGTATGAATGCATTAACTTTACTTAAAAGGGATTGATTGATGGTTCGTCCTTTTATTAATACACTACGTGCCTCCCGAGCAACGTATCATCATTATTCAAATGAAGCATCATAACGTCAATCAATTTCTTTTAAGTCCAGGATCACTTGGTTTATTGTCCTTTAAGAGTTACAAAATGACTTAGAATTGAAAATGGTATTTTAAGTGTCTGACTAAAAATACTCGAGTGTTTTCCAAAATACTCGAGTAGTTTATCATTTTCCAGATTCTACTCGAGTTGTTCATAATTATACTCGAGTCGTTCATGTCTTTTCAGAGATTTAGGGTTTCAGGTCTTCATAAATATACTCGAGTAGTTCATGAGATACTCGAGTATTCCATTACCTAGAATACTCGAGTAGTTCATACATTACTCGAGTGTCCAATCTGATTCCCAAGTTGGTGCGCCAATTTTCACTCTGGTGCACCACGAAATACTCGAGTGTTTTCCTAAATACTCCAGTATATGCAGACAGATCAGAGTGAAACTTGGTTCTTACATACCATTTCAATTTATAAACACTTTTAACCCAAACCAGTGATCACAATAGTTCATATACCATATATTGAACATGTTGCAATACTCATTTCACATCAAATAACAAATTTGACAGAGAATCAATCCATTATGCATGAAATATACAATTTAGCAATTCAACACTTCAAATTGCAAAATAAGCACAATATTCATGAAACAAAGTTCATTTAAGCTTGCATGCATGATATAGAACTTGCTCAATACAGTCATAGAGCATGGATTGGTCTCCAAACCAAAGTTCCTATTCAAACTAAGCCCTTAGAGCCTCTTGGTGGCTCTCTAACACAAATAATGGAATTTAATCTCTATCTAGTGAATATAATTACTTCCCCTTACCTCTCAGACGTGAATCAAACAAGAATTCCCCCAAAGAAAAGCTCCACAGCACCAAAAGCACTATCACCCAACATGTAGAGCAGTTTTGAGTGCAACACCAAAGTGGAATTGGTTCACACATGAAATAGAGAATAAAATTGGGGAAATTAGGTTTTCTAGACTCTATGCCACATAATCTAACTAAGGAAATCGAATTTGAGACTCAGAGATTCATGTGCTTACCAGAAAGCAAGATCAAAGTAAGCTTCAAGCAACACTTTGACAGAACAGACCCCAACTTCTCAGCTCCAATTCTCCCAACACACTCACCCAATCCTCACGATTTTTATGTCTATCACTCAAGCCTCAACACTCAGAATTGAAAGAGAATCGAAGAGAACAAACTCAGAACCCAAACTTCATCAACAAAGCAAGTTTGATCAAAAATTCTCAGCCAAGGATCGTTGATGAGCTTAAATAGGAATTGAGGAGACTCATGCAGGTCGACACGACCTCCCTGGACGTGGAATGAAGATGATTTCGTGTCACCAACACGGAATCGTTGGTGCTGACTCACCAAACGCACTAACTCGTGCAATTTGACCCAGAATACTCGAGTTTTTCAGAAAATACTCGAGTATTTTGCCCAATTTTTGAAAAATAATTATTTTATTTACTTTCCCTCCAAAACCTTTCCTATAATTACCTCTAGGCCCCAATCCAGGGACTAATTTGCAAAATATTTATTTTATGCACAAATTTACTCACCAAAATAAATTCTAGCAATATAAACAAAGATCTTAATTAAAGATCAAGAATAGAAATAATTAATTATAATAAACTTTATAATTAATATTTCATTAATCCAGGATTAAAATTTTTGGGGTGTTACAGTTCACTTGTCTAAGTTGATTAGAATGTGGGGTTCATTTGGCTAAGTTCATTAGAGTGTGGGGTTCACTTGGCTAAGTTCATTAGAATGTGGGGTTCACTTGATAAGTTCATTATTTTATGTGGTTTACATCATTAGAGTGTGGGGTTCACTTGGCTAACTTCATTAGAAAGTGGGGTTCACTTGGCTAAGTTTATTATTTTTTGTGGGGTTCACTTGGCTAAGTTCATTAGAGTGTGGGGTTCACTTGGCTAAGTTCATTAGAATGTGGGGTTCACTTGCTAAGTTCATTATTTTATGTGGTTTACATCATTAGAGTGTCGGGTTCACTTGGCTAAGTTGATTACAATGTGGGGTTCACTTGGCTAAGTTTATTATTTTATGTGGGGTTCACTTGGCTAGGATCATTAGAAAGTGGGGTTCACTTGGCTAAGTACATTAGAATGTGGGGTTCACTTGCTAAGTTCATCATTTTATGTGGTTTACATCATTAGAGTGTGGGGTTCACTTGTCTAAGTTGATTAGAATGTGGGGTTCACTTGGCTAAGTTCATTAGAAAGTGGGGTACACTTGTCTAAGTTCATTAGAATGTGGGGTTCACTTGCTAAGCTCATCATTTTATGTGGTTTACATCATTAGAATGTGGGGTTCACTTGTCTAAGTTGATTAGAATGTGGGGTTCACTTGGCTAAGTTCATGAGAAAGTGAGGTTCACTTGGCTAAGTTCATCAGAATGTGGGGTTCACTTCATTAAGTTCATCATTTTATGTGGTTTACATCATTAGAGTTTGGGGTTCACTTGTCTAAGTTGATTAGAATGTGGGGTTCACTTGGCTAAGTTCATTTGAAAGTGGGGTTCACTTGGCTAAGTTCATCAGAATGTGGGGTTCACTTGCTAAGTTCATCATTTTATGTGGTTTACATCATTAGAGTGTGGGGTTCACTTGGCTAAGTTGATTACAATGTGGGGTTCACTTGGCTAAGTTTATTATTTTATGTGGGGTTCACTTGGCTAAGTTCATTAGAAAGTGGGGTTCACTTGGCTAAGTTCATTAGAATGTGGGGTTCACTTGCTAAGTTCATCATTTTATGTGGTTTACATCATTAGAGTGTGGGGTTCACTTGTCTAAATTGATTAGAATGTGGGTTCACTTGGCTAAGTTTATTATTTTATGTGGGGTTCACTTGGCTAAGTTCATTAGAAAGTGGTGTTCACTTGGCTAAGTTCATTAGAATGTGGGGTTCACCTGCTAAGTTCATCAATTTATGTGGTATACATCATTAGAGTGTGGGGTTCACTTGTCTAAGTTGATTAGAATGTGGGGTTCACTTGGCTAAGTTCATTAGAAAGTGGGGTTCACTTGGCTAAGTTCATTAGAATGTGGGGTTCACTTGCTAAGTTCATCAATTTATGTGGTTTACATCATTAGAGTGTGGGGTTCAATTGTCTAAGTTGATTAGAATGTGGGGTTCACTTGGCTAAGTTCATTAGAAAGTGGGGTTCACTTGGCTAAGTTCATCAGAATGTGGGGTTCACTTCATTAAGTTCATCATTTTATGTGGTTTACATCATTAGAGTGTGGGGTTCACTTGTCTAAGTTGATTAGAATGTGAGGTTCACTTGGCTAACCTCATTAGAGTGTGGGGTTCACTTGGCTAAGTTCATCAGAATGTGGGGTTCACTTGCTAAGTTCATCATTTTATGTGGTTTACATCATTAGAGTGTGGGGTTCACTTGTCTAAGTTGATTAGAATGTGGGGTTCAATTTGCTAAGTTCATTAGAGTGTGGGGTTCACTTGGCTAAGTTCATTATAATGTGGGGTTCACTTGCTAAGTTCATTATTTTATGTGGTGTACATCATTAGAGTGTGGGGTTCACTTGGCTAAGTTGATTACAATGTGGGGTTCACTTGGCTAAGTTTATTATTTTATGTGGGGTTCACTTGGCTAAGTTCATTAGAAAGTGGGGTTCACTTGGCTAAGTTCATTAGAATGTGGGTTTACTTGCTAAGTTCATCATTTTATGTGGTTTACATCATTAGAGTGTGGGGTTCACTTGTCTAAGTTGTTTAGAATGTGGGGTTCACTTGGCTAAGTTTATTATTTTATGTAGGGTTCACTTGGCTAAGTTCATTAGAAAGTGGGGTTCACATGGCTAAGTTCATTAGAATGTGGGGTTCACTTGCTAAGTTCATCATTTTATGTGGTTTACATCTTTAGAGTGTGGGGTTCACTTGTCTAAGTTGATTAGAATGTGGGGTTCACTTGGCTAAGTTCATTAGAAAGTGGGGTTCACTTGGCTAAGTTCATTAGAATGTGGGGTTCACTTGCTAAGTTCATCATTTTATGTGGTTTACATCATTAGAGTGTGGGGTTCACTTGTCTAAGTTGATTAGAATGTGGGGTTCACTTGGCTAAGTTCATTAGAAAGTGGGGTTCACTTGTCTAAGTTCATTAGAATGTGGGGTTCACTTGCTAAGCTCATCATTTTATGTGGTTTACATCATTAGAATGTGGGGTTCACTTGTCTAAGTTGATTAGAATGTGGGGTTCACTTGGCTAAGTTCATGAGAAAGTGAGGTTCACTTGGCTAAGTTCATCAGAATGTGGGGTTCACTTCATTAAGTTCATCATTTTATGTGGTTTACATCATTAGAGTTTGGGGTTCACTTGTCTAAGTTGATTAGAATGTGGGGTTCACTTGGCTAAGTTCATTTGAAAGTGGGGTTCACTTGGCTAAGTTCATCAGAATGTGGGGTTCACTTGCTAAGTTCATCATTTTATGTGGTTTACATCATTAGAGTGTGGGGTTCACTTGGCTAAGTTGATTACAATGTGGGGTTCACTTGGCTAAGTTTATTATTTTATGTGGGGTTCACTTGGCTAAGTTCATTAGAAAGTGGGGTTCACTTGGCTAAGTTCATTAGAATGTGGGGTTCACTTGCTAAGTTCATCATTTTATGTGGTTTACATCATTAGAGTGTGGGGTTCACTTGTCTAAATTGATTAGAATGTGGGTTCACTTGGCTAAGTTTATTATTTTATGTGGGGTTCACTTGGCTAAGTTCATTAGAAAGTGGTGTTCACTTGGCTAAGTTCATTAGAATGTGGGGTTCACCTGCTAAGTTCATCAATTTATGTGGTATACATCATTAGAGTGTGGGGTTCGCTTGTCTAAGTTGATTAGAATGTAGGGTTCACTTGGCTAAGTTCATTAGAAAGTGGGGTTCACTTGGCTAAGTTCATTAGAATGTGGGGTTCACTTGCTAAGTTCATCAATTTATGTGGTTTACATCATTAGAGTGTGGGGTTCAATTGTCTAAGTTGATTAGAATGTGGGGTTCACTTGGCTAAGTTCATTAGAAAGTGGGGTTCACTTGGCTAAGTTCATCAGAATGTGGGGTTCACTTCATTAAGTTCATCATTTTATGTGGTTTACATCATTAGAGTGTGGGGTTCACTTGTCTAAGTTGATTAGAATGTGAGGTTCACTTGGCTAACCTCATTAGAGTGTGGGGTTCACTTGGCTAAGTTCATCAGAATGTGGGGTTCACTTGCTAAGTTCATCATTTTATGTGGTTTACATCATTAGAGTGTGGGGTTCACTTGTCTAAGTTGATTAGAATGTGGGGTTCAATTTGCTAAGTTCATTAGAGTGTGGGGTTCACTTGGCTAAGTTCATTAGAATGTGGGGTTCACTTGCTAAGTTCATTATTTTATGTGGTGTACATCATTAGAGTGTGGGGTTCACTTGGCTAAGTTGATTACAATGTGGGGTTCACTTGGCTAAGTTTATTATTTTATGTGGGGTTCACTTGGCTAAGTTCATTAGAAAGTGGGGTTCACTTGGCTAAGTTCATTAGAATGTGGGTTCACTTGCTAAGTTCATCATTTTATGTGGTTTACATCATTAGAGTGTGGGGTTCACTTGTCTAAGTTGTTTAGAATGTGGGGTTCACT